>OV121085.1:46667866-48051616 GCA_921293015.1 Phorcus lineatus
TATCAGTCGGAGCTTGCATGCTCCTGGTAGGGACACCCAAGCTGGACAGGTCGACGGGTAGAAGCCAGACCAAATTTGAGTCCTTCTAAAACCTGTTGTCTATCTCTCACTATGCCTTTCTTTCCGTCTTTTTCCTCATCCTGTCGATCCATTTCTCCCTGATCTGTCTACTCTCTTTTGGATGCTTGTCATCCACGTGTTTAATAACTGAAATATTGTTCAAAACACGTTAAACACCAACTCACTCACTCACTCACTATTATTAAATCATTTTTTACAAGCGTTAAACTTTTCCAGGTTTTTGCTGTGACCTGCTCATTTTGGGTAAGATTGTAATTTTGTAGGTTTTGATAGCCTGAATTTTTAGAATAATTTCATCGATGCATCAATAAATTCACTCTTATACAGTCTGATCACATAATTATTATAGACAAAAGGTGCAAGCTCTTGGTAAAGTATTTAACTATTTATCATACATTTAGAATAATGAATATAACTTTTAAATTTCAATGTCGTTTCTTGACATACAAATATCACCACACGGTAAATTCTGAATCAGTTAAATCACTGTTGAATTGAAGCCTTGCGGCATTGCGCCAAAATTTGTGGTTTGAGTGCTGCGCCTTCATCTCCCAATTCTGATCGGGAAGATTTCTGATTTGACTATCAAGTTATTGTGGAGTAAACTGAAGACCCGGAACATAAAAAGTGACCAAGGTTACGTTTAATCAATGACTGAAATAGAGGCGAGTTATTGCTTGCAAAAGAATTTGAATTCTTGGTTTATTATTCAACAGATTTCTACTCCATTGGGTTTGTGGTTTCTTAACATGCAGTAGTGGAAATGAGAGTGTTTGAAAAATATCAACGTATTCCTTATCAAAAAAGGGGTTCATTGAATTTAGTAACGAAATAAATAAGTTTATTTATCGACGATGTATTTATTAGTGTATGATTAACTCAGCATAACGAATCCAAGGAAGTGTATGGGGGGGGGGGGGGGGGGGGGGGTCACGCTAGTCTCTTTCACTGGTTAATGAAGCCTTTTTGTATTATTTCTAACTTCGTTCTTTTGATGTAGCACTCTCAGCGATATTTAGAAAAAAACAAGAGAAGAAAAATGTTTGTCAATCTCCTTCACTTGCATTACTTTTCAAAAGCTGACACAAAAATGGAGACGAAATACAGCAAGAATTTAATAACCAGTGATCGAGGGTGATTTAAGAATTTCTTTGAGAGGGAAGTTTACTCAAATTAAACTTGTTGTATTTGGTTGACCAGATATCAACTTGTGTGCAGTAACGGACCCAGTGAGAGGAGCCGATGGTCATTTCATACCATGCTTTGAAGGAAATAAGGGAGCCTGCCCTGATGGAAGCTTTTGTGGAAGATATTTCAAAACTCTGAAAAACGGTTACTGCTGTCCAAACTCTTCAGAACAATATTTTTCTGGGTGACTTTAAAATTACAACCCATGTGATCATGTAGTAACCATTAAACCCGCAGTTCTCTATTTCTCTTTTTGTATTTATCTTTAGAAATTTTTATTTAATGATTTCAAATGTTACATTTTGGAAGTCGTTGTTATTTGACATTCATTATTAGTCCTGTAACTCAATATGGGTAACTCAACTTGGGACACAGGGCAGTATCTAGAGAGCTTTAGTTTATATAGGATTTTATGTTAAAACAATCCGTAACATAAGGTTAAAATCGAGATATGATACAGAGTTTTGTCATTGACGACGGGCTGATTCAGATTATTTGCCGTTAATGACGAAATGATGTCTGTCCTGCTGGCATTCTTGGTTGCCAAGGGCTCCATTATCATCTTGTCAGTTTCTTTTGTCTGGCAAAAATGAAAAGGAACTTAAAGGTTTTGCTATATACTTAAAAAGAAATTTGTATGTATGAAATTAAGCTCGCACACCAACATGTTCATGTACATTAACATTAGTATAAATTGTACACTATTTTTGTATTTGTACTCTGGGCCACGCGGCCTCGTATGCTGAATAAAATCTCTCTCGCAGAATAATTATGAATTAATATGTTTATATTCTATTTCAAATAACACCTTTTCCTCCATTTCTAATTGAAGTATCACCATTCACGTACATCTTTCATATTTATTTATTGCCAGTAATGAAAATGTTTTTCACTGATAAAGATCCTGTCTTTGACTTGTTCATCTGTTGTTTCTCTGTTGGGTAAGATTTTAATTTTTATCTTTTTAATTTAAAATGGCCTAACTTAACCCAAGGGATATAAAACGTCGCAAGGGTCGATTTAACATAAACATGAATACTACTGGTAATTCATTACGACTGAAATACAGTTGTGTGCAGCTTTTAAAAATATCAAAGCCTTTTGATTGAGAATAAGGCATGACAAATTCTTTATCGAAGCAACTTGCTATTTTTGTAAAGTCACATTTAACGCATTGCTATTGCATAGATCTTGGCAGCTACCCGTTTTGGTCTGCATATTGTAAGAACAATTTAAACAATGCCAGTATCGTAGTTCTTTTATAATCAACTGTACAATTTCAATACCTTCTTTTCTCTATATAACGTATAAGGTTGTTTGCCTGATCGTAGGTAATATCAAAAGACATGTATAATCTGACTAATTTTAATTTTATATGTCCTTCAATAAGCATTATTGCAAAATAAGACTGTCTCTCACAACGCATAATTGGCGCAAGGCTCAGTATGTGGCTACATTGCAGAGCAGTATGTGATATTGGTGAAGCACCCTCATCCATAATTTGTAATAACTTATTCTGTATATATACTTTCAAGTTTAAGTGCGGTACGATGAAAGCTTGCTCAGAAATGGTCATGAAGACAGCAAGGGTTAAAGCAGCTTGAGATTGATAGTATGTGCAGGCAATGTGGACAAACTACATGATATTGTCAATATATTTGATTTAACAGATTTTCACGTATGCAGTCTTATGCGCCCAGTGAAAGCATCTGATGGGTCCCATATAATATGCAGCGTGGCACACGAGAGTGTTTGCCCGGACGGAAGCTTCTGCAGGATATTTGCAAATCCGAAAGCAGGTAGCTGCTGTCCAAACCGTCTCAAAGATTTTCTTGTGTGATTTTGAATGTATAAACCAAAGCTATTATGTATACGTAATAAATAATGCATTTCTTTAATCTCGTGTTGATTTCATAGAGCAATTTGTCTAACTGTACATTAATGTAATCAATATAAATTGGATAATATAAAGTGATCAGAATGGGGTTTTTTTTAAATTCACCTACATTTTTATGTCAGTGCAAATATGTTATCTGTATAATGGGAAAATTTAACTTAAACGACATCGTGGTTCATGCTAATTTATAGCAACAAGAAGAATAAACACTTGCCTTTGTAAAATTTCCGGAATTCATTGTTATTCAACACCCGCAAATTTATATAATTAGTTTAATACCGACGGTGTCAGCTGCAATAGCCTTATCTTCACATATTTCATGACTATACAGCAAGGTATTATATTTGGAAACGGGTTTCTTGCAATTTTATTTTGTATAAAGAATTGGAAAGTTTGAAGATAAAACCTGTAGTTTCTATATTTGGTGATGACGTCATAGCAGTGTGATGTCATTACTTGATGATGTAAAACAATTGTGATTTCATGTACTTGATGATAACAGCTATATTCCACAAGCGATATATCCTGTGAAACACAGTGTTCCATTGTCCGCTGACGAACTTTGTAGAAGGAAATGATGAATTCATTTAATTAAGGATTCAGCAATTTTGCTGAATCCTTATTGTTATTGGCGTGTTTTATTTTTTTTTTTTTTTTTTTTTTTTTTCCACCGATTTTGTGGACCCGATTTAGCCCAAACCGCTAAAGCTACAACAGCCAAACTTCGCAGTCTGGTAGAACTTCATGAGAAGGGGTTCTAATAAGCTTTTGGGCTTAATCGGATTAAGCGTTAAAGGCACAGTACCAATCAAATTTTCAAAAATTAACATGGGATTTTTTTTCAAAATGCACTTAGAGACCTAAAACTTTTTATAAACGATAGGCAATTACATTTGGAGCAAAAAAGTAAATCATGGCGACTTCGTAGCATGCATACTTACGCCGCCATATTACTTTTTTTGACTTTTTGAAATTTTCGGACCCCACGCACCTTTGAGAATCTTCTCCTCCGAAGATACTAGCATCTCAGAGCTGAAAGTTACATATGTTGTAGCTGAAGTACTGAGGAGAAAAGGATACTCTAAATTGTTCCTCAAACTTTAATACTTTTTACTCAGCAACCCTTCGAAGTCGGGCGACTTAGCACATGTGAGCATGTTCAAGGGGCGATAACTCAAAAAGTTAGACTCACAATTGCATCATTTTCACAGGAATGTGAAACCACTATGGGCACTTTACAAATCAATAAAAACATTGGTCGCGAACAGTCATTTTCGTTCACAATAATCGATCAAAATCGGGAAAAATACCTTTTTCAAAATTAACATGGGCTAATTTTTCAAAATGCACTTAGAGACTTGAAACTTGTTTTGAAAGAAGGGTAATATCAATTCGAACAAAAAAGTAAATCATGACGATTTCCTAACTATTATAGTTTTTGCACATTATCAACTTATTTGTTCCAGAAATTGCTTGTCATGATTCGACGATTCTTGTGGACACGATTCAGCCCAAACCGCTAAAGCTATTACAGCCAAACTTGCCAGCCTGATAGAGCTTCATGTGACGATGCAACAATAAGCTTTTGGGCTTAATCGGCATAAGCGTTAAAGGCACAGTAGGATCGAAATTTTGAAAAATTAACATGGGATTTTTTTTCAAAATGCACTTACAGACCTGAAACCTGTTTTAAACGATAGGCAATTACATCACGAGCAAAAAAGCAAATCACGGCGAATTCCTAATTAGCATACTTTTTGCACATTATCAACTTCTTTCCAATAATCGCAATTTTCAGATAAAACATGCCGCTGAAGCTTAATGCATGTACCAATCTTCATGAAATTTTCAGGGCAGGTAGCTAACATCACTATCTTTGTACTGAATGTGCTTTTTATGCGCTGAATCCTTTTGTCGTCGCTTGCGACTATATTTGTATTTGTTATAGCTAGGGAAATAAGTAAGAAATATGGTCCACTTGTAACATAGATTATGTGGATGGATAAGACGTGATTATAGTCTTTATTAGGTGAGATTAGACGCCTGAGAACAGGCCAGATCTTTCGAAATAAGATTAATCTAGTAACCTGCTGATAAAAAAAAGGCATTCATTGCTCGAACATTCAACAATGAAGCTGATACTTGCATTAACCGTAGGTATAACACATTCCTTTCTATTTAAAGTTTATCATTTCTTTGGTCAACATATATCGTACTTGAATGCATTTTTATCTAAAAATCACATAGTAAAATTATTTCATTCTCATGACATAAAATGAATATTGAATTCAGCGTTATCGAATTGTAATTTCTTTTTTAAAAATCACAATGTAAACATCATGATAATGGCAACAATGATAATATTGGATTCTCTTGATGTACGTTGCAGATAGTTGTGATTTTCTGTGCTTCGTCGTCCCACGCGATCTTTATCGGTGAGTTAACTATCTTACTATATCGATTGTTGTTCCAATTAAAATGTTGTATACTTCATGTTAGGGATAAATGATTATATATAGTTTTTATCGTATCAATTATCTATTGCTTTTCAATGTCCTTTAGATTCTAAGTACCTGCTACCGTGTCATGGCAACGAACTCACCAAGGGATCAGACGGTAAAAGCATATTCTGTGGAAGAGGTGGCGAGCAGTGTCCCCTTGGGAGCTATTGTCACAATCAACCGAATGATGCATTCGCAGTCTGCTGTCAAAAACGTTGAATTTGATTAGACCGAAATAGTCAAGTTCATTGATAGTTTCTCTCCAGAGCATTAAAATGGTGTTTGGGTACGTTGACCTTGTTGATTTCTCACCTACAAGCATTCTGTGAAATAAATATACCAACCACTGCATGGTGCAAACAATTTGTCCATGTAAATCATGTAGCGTGAGGTTTGGGTTGTTGGACATTTAACTTAAATACGATGAACAGTTTCTTCCTAAACCAGGTCCAATCTCATGGACATCAGATCTGCTAGACAGGAAAATAAGCGACTGGCCCAGTCATTAATTGAAGGTGAACGGTTTCAAACAAGGTTCCAATAAATGGCCACAGTCGCGCGGAACTACCACATCAACGTAAATATAGCGACATTCGAATGAATAACATGAAAAATGAATTTTTTCTCTGAAAATTTAATTCTTAATTGTGTCGAATAAAAAAGGTGCAACAAAGAAACGGAACCAAGACTTTCTTTAATAAATGTTTTTATATCTGTTTCAAGCCGATGCTCCTAGCTGTCACCGCATTGCATTGTCAAAATAGTGTTGCAGCCTTGACATTAAATAAAATTCTCTCGCGAAATCATTCGTTGACCAAACTACGTAACGAACCATATTAAAAATAATTTAATTGTTAGTCCGAACTCTCCTTGACTAGGCACGTGTAGATGACCCATATAGTGACTAAGTTATTTTACTGCTGCAAGATTGAAGCTGCTGATGAGTTCAGAGTAATTGTATGCAATGTTAGTTGTTAAGTGAAATGAACACATTTATGAACTTGATTACGTACATATTTTGTCTACATTTCATTTTCTATTAAACGAGACATTTGAAAATGAACATTTACATAACCGAAATATGCCTGTAGATTGATCAAACACACTAAAGTGTAGAATTCAGAGAAATTTAAGTCGACTATACATTCTTTTCTCAACTGCTACATCGTCTAAACAGCGGTGTTACTTGGTTATCAGCAACAGTTATATGTTTGTGTAGAGTTCGTACATTTTACCTATGTTACATGATGCATAACATGGTTGGTTGTAGATATTGACGATTAGAGTATTTTATACTATATATATACCATTTCATGAGATTGGCAAAATTCATTTTATTACATAACATGTATAACAACTATTATTTCAATCCTTAAGCAATGTTTTTTCTTCCAAAAGGATAAGTGGATATTTATTAACTCTTTTAAAACGTTCATATTGTATGTCGTCAGATTTTAAATCTTAAACATGATAGTTTATTTGTCGACATTGAATTTAATTGCGATGTTTTACCTTTATTCGAATCGAATCCACTGTCGAATACCGTGGACAATTAGGTTGTTTTAATGGGACAGTAGCACTTTGTTATAGATAAACAGAATATCTCACGAAAACGGAAATAACTGTAATCAACTGCAAGACAATATTATTTTGACATAAAAAGTTCTCTTCAAACGCAAAACTTTCAGTTAAGCTGATCTAGTCAATTTCCCCACCACAAATTCCCTACTACGATGTACACATAAAATTTACCGCCACTGGGTTTTTCTTAAATCTGATGATTGCATCTACAACTACGGATCACTGGTATAAGTAAGATCTGAAGATCAGTTGGCATAAACTTATGTTTATTTTGCGGTACTTGATTCAAATGAAGAAATAAAGTTTTCCCAAAGAACGGTTACTGTCTCTTTAAGCTACCAAGCCATATTCATCATTTGTCTCAATAACGTATAATCTAAGTACGAATGATCCTGAAGAGATTGGTGAATATAATTAAGAGCTTAGCGTACATTTAACAACCTTACAAGAAGAAAGGGGCTTAACTCTCAACATATACGATTTATTTCACTATATAGAAATGATGCAGTGAGCAGTTTAGTCATCATCGCACGGCTTCTCACAAACCCGAGGACAACTTCCGCAACACTTGTAACTTCCGGGACAGTCTGCGTCTGAGCTACAGTCAGCGTAACAGGGTCCGATATCGAACTTAATGTCTGGGCATCTTCCGGGTTTCTCTGTAACATTAACAAGCATGATAGCCTGCAAGTCAATAAATTCTCCTCAGATAGGTATCAATAACTTCACACAAAACCTCCATAACACGTGGAACGTTTTCCATGGGCTAGATTTACAAAATCCTGATTTGTTTCAATAGATATAAATCTAGTAAAGAAATACGCGAAATTGTTCAGATTGATAAATTCGTCTGTTTCTGGCCATATTTCTTAACAGACAGTCAGTCGGATCTATAAAACGAGATCTGATTTTATGAAAATAAGATAGATAACTTTGTTGCAATTTTCAACCGCTAGAAGATTTTGAAAAAACTGAGTAAATTATCCACTTGTAACAGAGATAAGCATAAAATAATATAATGGATACATAAAACTCCTAAACGAGTCCCAACGAAAAAAAAATCAAATTTATGAACGTTTTGGTATTTAACGTGTAAAAGCGGTGTTTTATCCCGAAACTATTCGCGATTTATAAGAGAATATAAAAACGGACTGAGATTAAAAACTTAAAACTATCTATTGATCTCTGAATCTTGAAAAAAAATCCCTTATATGACACCTGCGACAGCGTCGCAAGCATAGTGACGTCATGGGTACTTTGATATACGCACTGAGATTTTCAATAATCGAAACATATTCTTTGTTCATAACATTCTCATACGGCGTCTTTTGAAACCATGGTATATCAATGATGATATGTACATGCCATCCTTATTTTCTCAGAATCCAATTCCTAGATTGATATTTAGTTCAATTGAGTTGGTAGGTGTAACTATCTTATACATGTCTAATCTTTGAAATTATGCTTAGTTTGATGTTGCTTGAATATTCGTAATGCACCATAACAACAACATACCTCGATAAGTGATACGATGACGATATTTTATTTAAACCACTCCAGTCAATCTGTCTCTTGTCTCTAGTAAATGGCAAAATTCTTACCACTGCATCCTGCTGCATCAGCGTAATTAAATACGCTGATCGAGCTGCTTCCTTATACACCCTGATCTCTCTCGAGCCAAATCCCTCGTACGGCTAATGAAGCTTTATGTTCGTGGCTGTGCTCACTTGTTCTTGTTTCGGCCAATGAAATGTCGTTATCCAAGTAACTTGAAGCTTCTCTTTTGAATTTTCCATCCGGGTTGTGCCGCTGTTGCTGGATGCTAGTCGTCTCATTGGCTGGTTAGATAGCTAGCGATACGAGGCTTTTGGCCTAAAGGATATCAAGGTATATGGAAGGAGCTCGATGACCGGATTCAATTACGCTGATGTAGCAGGATGTTACCACTGATGCCAATTCGTTTATTTACAAAAAGGTTTAAGACAAGTTTCCTGAGACTATTCATCAGGAAAATAAGTACGCTAATTACCCGCCATTTATTCGAGTAAGCCAGTAAAACTGCTACATCGATTGAACTTTCAAGCCTCTCAAAAGACGTATTTCAATACGGTTTATTGTCTTGCGTTGAGGAAATAAGCAAGCAATACCACCCCTTTGCTCACATTTCCGTGTTTACGACCAATCTGGAGGGATCGTTCCGTTTGAATTTCAAATTCAAATTCATGAGCGCTAAAGAGGACTGTTTCATTCGTTACCTAACACATATTTCTATACCTCGTGTAAAGCCGTTTCACTTGGGATGTTATTTCATAACAAAACTCAAGGGCGGGTAATCTCACACAATAAATTCTGGTGAAAAGTCTTAGGGTTCATTGTGAAGAGAATCGTACCGAGGATGAATTTAAGCTTGATTACGATAAGTAACTATCTGTTTAGAAACATTGAAATTACCTGGTATCGGTTCTGGGAAACAGCCTACATAACATCCACTCCTACAGCAGGTGAAACCAGGCTGGCACTGCCGGTCACTCTTGCAGTAGCTGCCACAGAGGAAGGGCGGAATCACATCCGCACTACAAAACGGGACGAAAACTTCTGGCTCAACTGGACATGTGAAAAGAGAAAGAAAACTAGGGACGAGCCTTTATACAAATAACTGGTTAACATGAATAGTGGTTAAAGTGGGCATTCTTATTTTGTATTTATGCACACCAAATGTGTCTGATATATTAACACTTAAGAAATAATACACTAGCCTTTACTTATATACGAACTATTTTAATTGATTTTGTCAGATATGTCTATCGGTTCTCTAAAGAATTTCTAAACAATGAACGTTGATTTGCCATCTTGTACGTTTTATTTGGTTAGGGTTTGTCTATGATTAAATGGATTCAACATACCATGACGTATGAGATATCTTTTGTTTGGACGACAAAGGTAAAAAAATTTAACAAAAAAAATTATTTACCTTCAGAATAACCGTTTACGGCAACGAGACCGACAATAATGGCCTGTAGAAAAGATACGAAATTCCATTAGCTGTCATTACAGCTTATCATTAATTATCTATAACTCAATAATACTGAGTTAGACAGTGTGCTATACAATACTTATAACTGTATGGCCTTTTGAAAACATCTACTACGTTTCCAAATATTACGTTTTGACTTGAGACCTAACTGAATTTTATATAAATCAATAATATCGTAAACATATACAACATAGTTTGCATTTGAATTTGAAGCTATTCTTAGGTCTACTTTTCAAGTACTTTTAGGTATACAAGTATTAAGCTTTCAAATCATAATTTAGAAAAATTATACGTAATAATGGCTTTCTCAGTCTTCAGCATTTTATTATCTTTGACCTCCGAAATCTATCAAAATAAAATCCTTCGTTGAATTCTTTCAACGCTTGAATGTCAGCATTGATGTCCATTGATGTATCAAACATAGTTTATAAGTTCAAATGTGTCAACTTACCACAAAAAACGACAACATTGCTAAATTTGGGAACGTGTCTTCAAACGTTTAGTCTTTGTGCGTTTACATTTGCCTTATAAATGCACAAGGAGGAAATGATTTAGCATATGTAATTATCAGAAGAGGGAAGATTGTCACTTTATCATTTTAATATACATTGTGGCATTTATGCCTTTATCATATTCAGATAATATCGCATATTTAAATCATATTTCCCGATGAAGACAGGAGTAGTCACCTGTCACCTGTATGTAACTGACACCAGTTTTCTTCGACTTGCCATCTAATCGCAAAAATGGCGATATTTGTTTTCAAAAATGTTTAAAGTCACACAGTATATTCTTTAGAAGAAAAGGTTAATATTTATGCGAAGTATGTTTAATATTAGCATATTTTTTAACTTTGACTCTCTTTTTTCAATGAAAACACTCTTGTTGAATCATGCATTGATACTACGCCTTGCGTTACCTAATCGGACTTCAATATCTTTAATCTTTGATTTAGTTGACTTTTAAATTCTTTATTAATATTGTCAAGCATGAAGTTTGAGGTCCATAAATTATTTTTCATTAGACTTTACATTCCCCCCTCTCATTACAAATTCCTAATCGTTAGCATAAATGGACGTTTACTATCAAAACTTATGTCGACTTAAACAGGCTATGGTTGTATATTGTCAGAATGGAATAGATCTCCACAAAAATGGTAAAGAATTAAATGCAATGTAAAAAATGAATTTTTTTTTGAATATTTATGAATAATGAATGTCAGTTTATAAGTGTAAACATGAATCTCTACTATTATCAATTGTCTAAATCATGTACGCTCAAAAAACTGTATGTATGCTCTAAATTATGAACTGTCAATGTGTTCCATCTTGTTCAAAAATGTTTAAGAGTAAAGACAATTTTTATGGATATACAACTTCTTTATTCTGTGGAAGCGACGTTTCGACATAGATTCTAATGTCGTTGTCAAGCAAGTAATGACAATTTTATCATTTTATCATTTTAAAAGTATTACTTCCTTGACAACGACATAAGAATCTATGTCGAAACGTCGCTTCCACAGAATAAAGAAGTTGTTTTTCCCCAAAAATTTTCTTTACTCTTGGCAGTATGTAGGCATTTTTGGGAGACTACCGCATCGCATTGCTTGGGGTAATAAACACGACTGGGTCGTATTGAGGACTCCTTCGTGAACTCCAAGCCAATATTGTACTACCGGAAACATATATACCACAACGTCATAAAAAGAAATGGTCCAACACAAACAACAGTCTCCATGCTGTCGTCCTGTTCATCTTTCCTAAACTTGGGGTTTGCACGATCATACAGTCAGACAACTCTACATTGAGTAAATAGTGAAAAAGTTATGTATGCTTTACAAGAAGACTGCATAATTGTCTATGACGTCACACTACCTTCTACGGAAATGGCATTTTTGGTATATTGCAAATCTAAATTCATCTAATATGCAATTTCATTCACTTTGTTTCCTTCGAGCTGAATGGACTGGTAAAGTGCGTTTCAAAATATTGTCAATTAACACTTTCATTAACAGTGTGTCGGCGTGAAGCGCTGACCAGTCTCGAACCGTTTACATTACCCATAGTAATTTCAGGGGTTTAAGGTCAATATTTGAATTTGTCATCGATATCATATGTACAAAAGTACAAAATGTACTGCTTGACAGAAGAATACCTTCTATCTCAATTACCAGTTGCGATGTTAGAAGCCTCTCAAATAGCGTTCCTGTTGGGGCAAGATATGAACTCTAAGCTCGAACATTTGGCGCCATTTTTTATGCTGAATACATCAGCAATGAAAAACTTTTTGATGCACTGTTCTTTTTTGTGAATAGACGAGACGTGTCAATACTCTACTGACTCCTAATCAGTTTTATGAAGGAGTAAGCATAAGGTCACTTGTTCACAGCAACAATTAATCCAGAGATCTTGATTTTTTACAGATTCTTTTTATATGTCATTTATTTTGTATTTTATTAGTCAGAAGTTCATCTGCCATAACAAGGAGTTAATAATAGGTATATAAATCATAACATTATTAGTTTGTTGCACCGCAATGAAACCTTCCCAATGTACTTCCGTACCTGTTTGCAGTCAAATAGCTGACAGATGACACGTGGCATATGTCTTATACAGGTGCAATATATGTACATCGTTTGGCCGTGTCATCCCTGTACAGCTGTTTTAATATAAGTGAACAAAATTGAGAACTCTCTTCACCATTAAACACTCAACGCCCATGTTAAATTGGCTGAGTCAGAACAAAATGTCTTTCTCGTTTTTACCAGTCTAGTTTAGAATGGCATAGAAAAGAATTTGTTGAAAACGCTCCCGTCGCCTTTACTCTAAACGAACAAAACACCTTGCATGTATTCTTTTATTCAAATGTAAACATAAACAATCCCTTCACATAAACTATGTAATAATCTTGTCGGTCGTCACTGAAGATTTTGAATTGCCATAAATTATTAATTTCAATGTAAAAATGAAAAATATCAGACGATTTAATATAGAAGTAAACAATAACTAATTAATACAATCAATCAGCAAATGAACTTAAAATAAACTTTACACTTCAAATTTTAAACCAAATGAAGAATTATAGTGTTTCTCCTATATAAGAATCAGTTGTTGTCGACAAGAGTTCAAGTATCACAAGAACTATTCCAAAGATTACCAATCAAGGCGTAATCGTCTCCTGCAAGATTCCAATTGTTTCCTGCAAGATTTCATTCCTTTACGGCAAGACTTCAATATTCTCTCAATCATCACAAGGTTCAGCGCAGGTATATCCACATCCATTGAAACAACACTTGCCGTTGCCTCCACATTCGCTGTCACATCCACATTCTATAACACAGGCTCCGAAGTCGAATGGGGCTCGTTTAGGACAGGAACCGGGTTTGCTTGGGACTTCTGAAAAACGATGTTATTCTTGAGAATAAAGATACATTCAAATACAACTTTTTCATTTTCAGCGATCTTAACATTAAGATTGAAGTGAAATAAAATTAATCCGCTGTTATATCACCTTGAAGCGAGGTCCTCTGATATTTATTTACATATATTCTTATAATTGATATCTATCATAATTAATTGTTTTTTCATAATGCTTTAAGACATTAAGATCTAACCTTTTTTCAACTCATTTCAAATTGTTTATAACATATATTTAGCAACGATATTTTTTAATTAAGTGGTAATATTTTAAAAAAGTTATTCATAAGAGAGGATTTCGAATGAAAGTTTTATAAAACGTTAAACTCATCAGTATTTTAGTATGTGGTTGCCAGTTAAAAACTTGAATGAAAATAAACCTTTTAATCAGACACTAGCGAAAATTATATTCAAAGTTTTATAAGTTATTGATGACTTCCGTCGCTTAATAGAACAATGATTTGAAGTAATGAAACGTT
The DNA here is from genome assembly GCA_921293015.1 of Phorcus lineatus. Classification (NCBI taxonomy): domain Eukaryota; kingdom Metazoa; phylum Mollusca; class Gastropoda; order Trochida; family Trochidae; genus Phorcus; species Phorcus lineatus. Next base: position 46,682,044 of record OV121085.1, read on the forward strand.
AAATGAGCATCCACTGCGGTTGGAATACACCGATAAAATCAAATACATAGGCGTAGGAACTTGGGGGGGGTACGCTTAGGAGGGAGAAACGAGAAACGTAGAATGTATAATGACAGAAGGCTTTGCTCTTTTAAAACATTTAATCAACGTTAGTCATCGTTAATTGTTACGGTGGTACGTTACAGTCGTATGGTTTTCACGAGAGCACCCGTGACAAATATAGCAGTGGCTATCATGTATATCATGCTTAAAAGATGGATTCTATAATCCTATTATTAATGGAATGAAACACAATATTTTTTATTTTACCTGAGAGAATTAAAAACAAGTCTTCATCTCGATAAAAGTGCTTAAAATTAATTTTCAAAATGTAAAAACCTGGGGGGCAGCTACCCCCCCCCCCCCCTCCTACGCCTATGATATAGTAATTAAAAAACGTACCCTTGAAGGGGCTCACGGCATGTTGGTGGGGTAAAATAAGCAAATCTTTGTAAATGGTGTTGTTTTATCGAATAGTATAGATTGTTTCTGAAAATTATCTTTTTAATGATCATCAGTTCATTTCAGTGACACAGAGCAGATTTAAGTTGTAATTTGTGGCGCGCTAATGACTTAAACGTCAGTTTGAAAACTTATTTACAGCAGATATAATGCCGAATATGGGTTTGTTATGTTAACTGGGCAATTTAGTTAATATTCATATAAATTGGACGCAGAATTGAAAAAAGTATCGATGATTTTGATTATCATTGAAAATAAGAACATATAAACTAGAAAATTTTGTCGTTTCAGAGATAAAGTACGAGTTAAGGGAGGCGGTTTAACCCTTACACAGGACGAATGGTATGTTGCTCTTGTTTAAGCCACATACTAAATTATGACCCATACGCTTTGTCACTTCAGTTTGCACTGCCTAAGACATCAAACTTCTTTCAATAATTACCTGGGACGGGAACAGAAGCTGCCTGGACATCGTAGCAACACACTGCATATGATCCTGCTGCATTACATACAGTGTTGATGGGACAGGGCCACTTGTTGGGACCCTCACCACAATATATTTCCTTCAAGCTGGGGTCCAGAGCAGGCTGGCCAATCACACAGGGACCAGAGGGTTTAGGTGAGGGGTCTGCAATGTCGATGTTTGTTATTTTGATGCAACCGAAAATATATAGAAGTTTTATTTATATAAATACAGGTTCGTTATGTCCATCAAAGAAGTTATTCTTATGTCGTTATTTAAATCGAGATATCTGAACAAATACAAAAATGTTATTACGAGAAGAAGTTGTCATTAAAGATGAACAGTTCTACTATTAGAAGAACAGTTTCGTTTATAGATGTTTTTTTTAAGCATACGTTGACATACCTACGCAGGCTGGTTCGGCTTTGCAGTTAGGGTAAGTACGACAGGTCCACGGTATTACAAGACGGCACACTCCACTGGCACAGTTCTGATTGAAACATGACATCAAAATGAAATATCTGTAGCCACATTTCCTTTGTTGCAGAATGTAAAGATGCTTTATACACTATAAGTACTTTCATCCTTGAGGTTTCATCAGGTGACTGATCTTAAGTCGGTTATGACGATTGCAAAGATGCAAAATATCATAATTCGAAAACATAAATATGAATGTAAATGGAATTGAAGAAAGAAGATTACATTTTCTTGTTAATGTCATCCATGACATAGAATCATACAAATTTGCGAGTCGCAAGTCATATTTTGTACAAAAAAAGTTTAATTTGCTGTGACTAAATGTATAACACCGTAACTACAATTTTACAAAAAGCTCATCTTTTGTCGTAAAATGTTGACCCCTTCGTGTATCAATATTTGGTTCATATGAAATGCCAGTATTTTCCTCAAATGTTTGGGTCGTATTTAACATGTAATCCCCCATGATTGACCGAACACTTATGATTTACATTAATTGGAATGATTTGCAGTATAAAATACTTACAATGTTTTGACATGGATCCTCCTCTGTTGAAGATATAAGGCAATAGTTACGAATTTCTGACAAGTTGATCACACAAACATTTGCACAGATAATATTTCGAATGCATATATTAGTATATACACACACTATACATATAATATATGTAAGTAATCGTCAATGTGCATGAAACAGACTATAAAAGAAAATGAATTACGAAAAAATCTTTAAAATTTAATTACGAAAAATGCTTATAATTTAACAATTCGATAAAACGTGTCTCTTATTACCTGGGTTACGGTCAGCTCCAGCATTAGCTCCTCTTGCTCCTCCTGAACCGGATGCTGATCCAGATGCCCCTGCTCCAGATACTGCTCCAGATCCTGCTCCAGATCCACTTCCAGATCCACTTCCAGATCCAGATCCTGCTGTTCCAGCGACAGCCCCAAATCCTGCTCCTTCAGCACCAGATCCAGATCCAGAACCGATTCCAGATTCACTACTAAACCCTGTTCCTACAGACCCAGATCCAATTCCAGATGATCCTTCAGATCCTGCTCCTCCAGCTCCAGTTGAGCTAGCTACGGATCCTGAACTTCCAAACCCTGAACCTGCTCCTCCAGATCCTGATCCACCAGATGTTACACCACCAGATGCTGCTCCTCCAAATCCGGAACCTCCAGAGCTTGCTCCACCAGATGCTACGCCATCAGATGCAGCTCTTCCAGATGCTGTTCCACCAGATCCTGCTCCTCTAGATCTGGTTCCTCCAAAACTCAAATCTCCAGATGCAGCTCCTCCAGATGCCGCATCTCCGAATCCTAAGCCTCCAAATCCTGCTCCACCAAATCCAGCTCCTCCAGATCTGGCTCCTCCAAATCCTGAATCTCTAAATCCTGAACCTCTAAATCCTGAACCTCCAGATCTTGCTCCGCCAGATGCTGCTCCACCAGATGCTGCCCCACTTGATACTGCATCACCAGATGCTGCTTCTTCAAATCCTTGTCCACTAGATCCTGCTCCTCCGGATCCTAATCCTGCTCCTCCAGATCCTGCTCCTCCAGATGCTGATCCTCCAGATCCCGCGCCTCTAGATCCTGCTCCTCCGGATCCTACGCCTCCAGATCCTGCTCCACCAGATGCTGTCCCACTAGATGCTGCACCACCAGATGCTGATCCTCCAAATCCGAGTCCACTAGATCCTGCTCCTCCGGATCCTAATCCTGCTCCTCCAGATCCTGCTCCTCCAGATCCCGCGCCTCCAGATCCTGCTCCTCCGGATCTCACCCCTCCAGATCCTGCTCCTGCTCCACCAGATCCTGTTCCTCCAGATGCTGATCCTCCAGATCCCGCGCCTCTAGATCCTGCTCCTCCGGATCCTACGCCTCCAGATCCTGCTCCACCAGATGCTGTCCCACTAGATGCTGCACCACCAGATGCTTCTCCTCCAAATCCGAGTCCACCAGATCTGGATCCTCCTGATCCTACTCCTGCTCCTCCAGATAACGCTCCTCCAGATCCTGCTCCTCCAGATGCTGCATCTCTAGATCCTGCGCCTCCAGAAGCTGCTCCTCCAGATCCGGCGCCTCCAGATCCCGCTCCACCAGATGCCGTCCCGGTAGATGCTGGACCACCAGATGCTGCTCCTCCAAATCCTGGTCCACCAGATCCTACTCCTCCAAAACCCGATCCATCAAATCCTCTCCTTGCTCCTTGTCCAAATATATCTCCTGGACCAAATCCTTCACCCCTTCCAAATCCTCGTCCGAATAATGCTCCAACATTGAAACCAGATCTCCCTTGTCCTTGGCTCATACCCTGTCTAGCTCCTGGACCAAGTCTTCCTGCAAGTTGGGCAAAGTTTGCGCCTGCTCCGAATCCTTGACTTTGGCCTCCTTGTCCCATTCCTTGACTCCGGCTTCCTCCTCTCATTCCTTGACTCTGGCTTCTACCAGCCATTCTTTGAGTTTGGCCCATTCTTTGACTTTGGGATCCACGTACGTTTCCTTGGCCATTTCCTCCGTTGCCTCGATCGAGGCCATTTCTTCCATTCCCTTGATCTTGGCCATTTCCTCCATTTCCTTGATCTTGGCCATTTCCTCCATTTCCTTGACCTTGGCCATTCACTCCGTTTCCTTGATCTTGACCATTTCCTCCGTTTCCTTGATCTTGGCCATTCACTCCGTTTCCTTGACCTTGGCCATTCACTCCGTTTCCTTGACCTTGGCCATTCACTCCGTTTCCTTGACCTTGGCCATCTCCTTTTCCTCGACCTTGACCTGCACCTCCCGGTCCAGGCTCCTCACTTTGACCTGCAGGAGAGTCTTTGTCGGAAGCTCCTGCTCCTGCTCCTCCTTGACCAACTGAATTTGAGGTTTGACCTTTAGTTGGAACTTGTCCACCGCCTGCTCCTTGACTCTGACCTCGATCTGTACCTGCTCCTTGGCCTTGTCCTGCACCTAAGCCTTGACCTTGCCCTGATCCTGAGCCTTGACCTTGCCCTGATCCTGAGCCTTGACCTTGCCCTGCCCCTGAGCTTTGACCTTGACCTGCAGCTGATCCTTGACTTTGGCCTGTTACTTGACCCTGTCCTGAACCCGATCCTTGTCCTTGAGCTTGACTTTGGCCTGCTCCTTGAGCATCGCCTGCGCCCGCACCTTGGCTCTGACCTGCGCTTGACCCTTTACCCTGAGCTGCTCCTGCACTTTGACTTTGACCTGCACCCCCGCCTGTGGCTAATTCTTGAGGTGTTTGTCCAGAGACAGGAGGTGGACCACTTACTGCTACTGCGTAACAACAAACTGCATAGGATCCATCTTGGGCCGAGTTACATACAGTGTTGGATGGACAAGGGAAGTTTTTGCATGAGATTTCTGTACTGTCTGGTCCAAGAGCTGGTAATCCAACTGAGCACTTTGCAGTGGTCGGAGGCGACTTTTCTGAAAATAACCAGATTCATTACACGTCATTCATGATTATAACTGATTTGCCATAATTATATCTTTACAGAGTGCCATCTTTTCAAGCTAAATGACTCGTATCGAAATCATCGTATTTGTATCTACCACGCTCCTATAATACACTGATATCACTCAAGGAAAATGGCTCGTATCACCTTTCATGTAGTAAACAAAGGAAATTCCCCACAGTTAGTGTGGCAGTACCGGAACGAAAGGAATGTTGGGTACTAGATATCTTGCTTCAAATTCTTCGAAAAACGACACTTCATTACCTGAGAGGGTGTTTTCCTAAATAGCCATGAAACGGGGAACACGGGGAAATTGCCTTGATGAATCCCATAACAAGCTTGGCAGAAACAAATATTAAGCAGGGTGCCGTGATACTGACTTAAACGTATTATAAAAAGTTTGTTTGCTATATGTTACATATCATCATGGTATATATATATATTTATGAATAACCTGAAATTTCTTTGGCACCTTCAATTGAAAATCTCCTTACATCTTAAATCTTGGGTTCATTGCTTTGTTTCTTGTTTCGTGTGCTTATATTTCATATTCTAATGTGTACCTTATCTTCATAATGTGTTGAGCAGCAATTGATTTCAAACAAATTTCCTTTCCGGCTTATAAAGATTTATAACTATACAATTTTCACAGTCTAGACCCCGTAATTGGGCAAATGTGCTTAGAAAGAGGTTATTAAATAAATCAACATTAAGTAATAGATTAACGACTTCGTAACTGGACTCACACTCTCTTTTAAATTTCGAAAATATACCTTATAGGTTTTTAATTGCATATCTAATTGTACTATGATTTGATTCATTTTCCTTTAAAGACATACTCGGCCTTGTTTTATTCAACACCCTCTTAAACGGGACAGTCAATGAGAAGTGGATTCTTGCATATAATCCACTGAAAATTCAAAAGCGTACCGTCATCACCATTGACTGAATTGAGTTATATAGGCGGAATACATAGGCCGTGGTCGTAAAATAGAGGTGACCAGTTTGATTAGTGTATTTTAACCAGTAAAACAATGGCTGAATGTTTGTTTACTCACCAATGCATGTCGGTTCAGCGTCACATCTCGGGTATGTTTTGCAGCCCCAGGAGACAATGTATCGGCATTTACCCTTAGGACATACCTAGAAAAAAAGCATTACATTGAGACATAAATGATTTTAAGTCGCGTCTCCGCTTTATTATATAAGTATAAGCCTTGCTGTATGTCTTCACCTTGTTGGTGTCAGCTCGCCAGCATACAGCACCTTTAGAATTGGGAAAATGTCACTTTTTAACTCTCCTGAAGGTTAATACTTACTAATGAGGATATTCCCAAAAATGTTGAAATATGTTAGTCAGCGACACTTTTGAATTGAAATGGAAGTTTGTTATTCCTTTCTATTCGTAATTCGAAAATGTGAACTTGATGGAATAAAAAAAATTTATCTCTTACCAATTTTCGAGTTATCATATTGAACGTAAAAGTACACCAAAAAAGTTTGATTGACACTTACAATTGAGTCACAAGGTTGAGAAGGGGAGTCTGAAAAGAAACATGATGCGAGGTTTAGTTTTCTTCAATATTCTTGCCTGTCATTAGAGGTATTTTGCTGTTATCAATTCGAAAAATAAGTTATTTATTTATTGGCATTCTGTTCAATACTCACCAGGTCCAACGCCGACTTGTCCGACACTGCCACCTGCAAGAATTCAAAAACAACATCGTGTCATAAACATTTTAATAAACCAATATCAATACATCTTTTACGAGAATTCGATCATTTTCTGCAGTGGTTTGTCTTTGAACTACAATTCAAACACATAAATAATGTGTCTTCACTAAGAACAACAACATCTTATTTGTGAATGAATTGTTCACAGCCGAGGCTAAGATGTAGCTGATCAGGACTTTCTGAGGGATGCACAGGTGTGAAAGAGACACTCGCTCGACCATCATCAAGAACAACCACAATCGCCAGAATATCGATGAATACAAACTAATACCTACTACCCACCTGCTTCAGCTGCAGCACTAGCTCCAGCACTTGCTCCAGCACCACCGGCACCACCAGGACCACCTGGACCTCCTGGACCTGGTCCACCACCCTTAACTCGGAGGCAGCAGATTGAGAAGGAGCTATTGGCAGCGGTACACATAGTGTTTGAGGGGCACTCTCTTCTCCCTGGTCCCATCCCACAGGATATCTCCACGCCCTGCTCATCCAGCACCGAGAGACCAACGGGACACAGACCCGATACGGGAGGGGAGGGGTCTGTTGAAGAAATTCATGTCAATGAAATGGTGAGGTGGGCCCGGTGGGGATATAATAACTGTTCGGTTTGTCAGGGGATAAAACGGAGATTTTCCCACGATAGCTCCTTGGTGCTATTTTTAATTTCTAGGCATGGTTTTGAATATAAATTAAAAATGGAAGTGGAGGGGGATGGGTGTGTTGTAAAAATGATAAATGATGTGCTAATAGGGACTTAAAGGTAGTCAGTCAAAGAAAGTCAAATTTATAATTTTTTAGGTAGCATAAATTGCTACTGTTGACTAGATGGTTTCCTTAGGAAGTGACAGGGAGCAGAGATCGGATAACGACGAGGATGGGTCTGTTGAAGTAAGTTACAAACTTGAGCACTTGAAAGCACGGAAGCGCGTCTTCTCGGGGAAGTAAAGTGAATTTAAACATTGAAAAAAATTCCAAATGCAAGAAAATGTTATTAAGCAAAACGTGAAGAACTCGGATAAGCTACAAGAATCCATTACCCTAAAGAAAACAATTAAAAGGTGTCAAAAATGGCTTTACGCAGTTTTTGCTTGATAAATGAACATTTCGTTTATGACTTGTTTAGTGACGAGATACTTACTTTTTTTAGACAATTATTTTGTTTAAACTGATATCTACTAACGAAATATTGTAGAAATCTAAATTATTGTGCCCTTAAAATCCTATTCTCAACATGATAAACATTTAAATTGCTCCTTTGAACAAAATGTGTTAATATTTGTTAATCATTTAGCTATACAGAGAATTCTTTTACATAAAATGAAATAAATAATTAGGAAAGAGTTGATGACTTTTTAGGTGTTTGCAAGTTCAACAATGTATTGTTCATGCTGTAGAATGACCAAGTTGTAAGTGTCCCTACCTACACACACCGGTATGGCAGGACATGCCGTATTGGGAGGACATCTCCAGTCAGCAGCAAGACGACATGTGCCTTTTATGCAGGTCTGCGAAACACAATATTTCACCATAGATATAGAGTATACTAAACGTTCTTCCGTGTGATACAACACAACATTTCCTTAAATAGATATACAGTATACAAGACGATCTTCCGGGTGCTAATGGTTTACATAACAATTAAGGATTTCGTGTAAAAGGAGCGGAAACGAATTTCAGTTTCTTTAAAAATCTCAAAGTAAACATAATTGTAAGGGGTGAAAGGAAGATTCTGTTCAATAACAATAATCATCATGATATCTATTTTAATTTCTGACAGTGTACTGAAAGAACGTCTTACGCTACAAATGTTATGGTTCTACTTTACTAATCACATCACAACTGAAATTATACCAGAATCATTGCGTATCATGTGTGAGGGAAAATAGATGCTTCAACCGACATTTGTCACAAGGGGCAGCGGGTAAGCGCGGTAACATCCTTCATGTGTTTCTTCATGATAATATTATCCTAAGTGTTTAAGAAAGTACTTTCTTTTCTACAGTTCTGATCGCTAAGCATTTTAGAACTATCAATAAAATAGAGTTTGCAAAGAATTATCATAGTCAAATCAAGAGGCCGACCGAGTGCTTTGACGCATTTAATAGTTATACAAGTCTACTAATTGCAAATGACGATTGTTCAGGCCAAGTTATTTTTCTCTAGCACATCGAAATAGACTCCATCAAGTTCTGTGTTCTCCTGAAAATGGCTTTTGTTTTGTGAATCGAATTCGGCCTTCCTTTTTTCTTTACCAAAACAATATCAGAATGTCGCATAGCTCTGCAATATCTACATGAAACAAAATTTATCAAGATTCATTTCACTTCTTTCAATCGTTGATAAACCTATAGAGGTTAGGGATGTGATGTTATTGTCTGTTTCGTTTGCTTACCTAAGATAAATATTGGGGACTTTTAACTTTGCAAAACAGACGTGTCTCATCATATTTTCTACGAGCGAGGATCGTTAAGTAAATAAGGAGTTGCTCTTTTGATAATATTGCAAATGCTGCTTACAGACGTTGTCACCCTGCCTTCAAGAGCTGTTCATCTTTTAGATATGGGCGAAATAGATTTTAATGAGTTTGTATTGCCCTTTATTTTTTAAGTCGAGAGTCATCATAGCTATACACTTTACATAAAGTTCTAAATATTTAATCTTTATGTCCCTTGTGGTTTCATAAAATGTCGTCGAACAAACCACCTTACACTAAGTGTTAGATCATTCATTTGATTTAATTTATTCCACATGATTAGAAGTCACTTCAGTGTTCCTATTCGCTTACTTAACGTTTCAGACAAAACTAAATACAATGATTTAGTAAACGATTTCCATGTAATATAACCTTAATACTTACATCCGGCACACAAGGATCATTGGCGCCAACCAGTTCTAGAAAACAAATATTTAACATTTAAAATCAATAAAAAAAATTAATAATATTTTTATGACATAAAGCGGATTACATTAAGATGTATTAGATTGTACGAACCTGTCGCCAATGCAACCGCTACAAAACTCCAAATCTGAAAATGAAAATATTTATCATCACTAAATATATCACTGTATATAAACTTTACATTAATTTAACAAACTTTAATACACTTTCTTTAATTAACTTTCTTTCCGCATAGATGAACTCAAGAATTTTACACGGGATTTCTTCAAATATTAATGTCTACGAATTATCTTTTATTTTCCGTTTTTTATTATTTTTCATTCTACAGCTATGTTTGAACATGTTCTTAAACCATGAATGTTTCATTTAAATAATGTTAGATGCAGAAAACAATTGCATTCAGAGCGTTACTCCAGACAAAGTGCATAGGAACATTATGGTCTTAGATACACCTATATGACTTTTAATTATTTTTGCTACACTTTGTAAACATGATCATAGTAAATATTGTATTATTAACATACTTGGAGCTAACGCTACTTACCAGTATAGAGACTGCCATATCCGCAACAGTGAGGCCTCTCCAAGAGACTAGAGTTCTGAAGTTCTGGATGGCTGCTGTGACACCTGGCACTTGTCACTTGTGACAAATTTACTACAAAACTCTCATCATCATATGCTTTGTTGGGTGAACAAGGATCGCACTAAGTTCTTGTTTCATGAAAAACTGAATAATTATCTTTTAGACTAGTTCTTAAAGTGGAAACAGGAGGTTGCAAGGAACGTGATGTTACTATGACAATTGATTACATTTTCTATTCAACACTTTTAACAGAGATTATTATATATTGAACAAATAAATTGAATCGTATGAAGAACTTTCAAATTGTATAAATCTTGCATTCATAATGAACACTAATTGGAGAATTAATATTGAAGGGAAAACAATTTTTGCGGAAGTTTCGGGGTTTTTTTGGTAAAATATTCTTTACCAGATATGTTTTGAAATGTTATCTTAAAGTCATTGTCTCATTTTTGCAAGGCAAATTGTAATGCATGCCGGACAAATAGTTCACCAGTCACAGAAATCTCTCCCCTGACGTTTGCAACAATTTTCAGAACTCTGCAGGCATTCTAGCCCTCAATAATGAAGTTCAAACTACCCTACCCTACCCTAATATTACGTGTTTTGCGAGCGTTAGTCCTTACCACGTCATTTCGCCAAGGCCGTGACGAAGAACACATAACATTTCCCAGCTGAATATCCAATTTAAAGAGCTAATAGCTTACCCTTTTTCAAATACTGAAATAACAAAAAGGTGGTTAACTCAATGAAGAATGCGTCTGTCATAAATATCGGCGCTACAATTTCTAGATTTCCGGTGTTTCGCACTCGCGATGGGATTGCACTTGATTCGGTACCTCATCGGTCTGAAACGGCTTACGCCAATAAGCTACTTCATCCAAAATTGTAAAACGGGCATAAAAATGAAAATCTTTGCAAACGCGACAGGAAATATTTGTGTTAGTGATCAGATTTTGTTCGTAAAGAATAATTAGTTCAGTTTAGTTGCCTTGCAAAAATGAGACTATGACTTTAAATCATCGGACGGAGTCGCACGTGGTTCGAGATGTAAGCTCGTCAAACACTAAGCAGTTTTTACTTTATTTCATCGCATGCAAATGTCTAAAGGATGCAAATTATTCATTTATGAGCTTTATCAATCTAAATTTGCTGTATATACAAAACTTATTTCAAATGTCCATTATTGTCTACCCTATTTACATTATTTCAAGAGGAGAATGTTAGTATTGTGAGTGTAAACACATCATTAATCATATCGTCTAATGAGCCCGAATTATATTTTTTTAAAGTATCAATTATGTTTACTTATTTGAGCGAACATTTCGTTTGAACCTGAACTATTTTAATCTAACGGTTCTTTTACAGGCGACAAGCTAATCATTAATCATGTCAAAGTTTTAAAGATATTTGCATGACCCCACCTGTCTATTATCACCGACGTTACGCCAGCAAACACCGTGACCTGTGCAATCTTTTTCTTGTCAAATAAGTCAAACCCTATCCATATCATGAAAGCCACTTGTTTCGGCGTTAGTTTAAACCCATCAAAACTAACTGGTTTTTGTTGTTTTAACATTATATCTTTTATGCATTAAAACTGTGAAATAAGTCCTGAACTAATGTCATTGATCCCACTCAAAAACTGACTTGATTCAGCCATCTTTGACGACATTTTAAAAATGTCGACAGTTTTGAAAACGATATTTTGGTTATATTTGGAGACTAGATTCTCTTTTTCGTATATTGAGAATTTGAAAGCGAGGTATCAACTTGGAAAGATTGATGTGATGGTTTATCTCGATTGTGTTTTTCACTTTCAGTTTTATATATTGTGTTATTTAGTAATATATGTAATATGTTGAAGAATTATGCTGATGTTGAAATTACTTAAAAGGACTTACCTTCTAACGTAATATTTATACATCGGTTTTTGGCGGTTTTTATTTATCTTGATCACGATACGTTATTCTAATACATATTGAAATAACTTAATTTTCCCACTTCAGACTTGTGCTTGTAAAAAATTATCTAAATCAATATACCATTTTACAGGTAAAAATTTAAAAAAATGCATATGTGCAACTCATTTGATAATCTTATAATTCATGTCACAGTTTACAATATAAAGGAAAGGAAACATACAACAATGTATGCGCGTTGAGATGCATTTGCACGTGCGTTTCCATGACGACTGAATTGACAACGAAAGCCGTGGGTGACCTCATGGTACTATATCATTTAACACGCGTTTAGGATTGTGAACATAAAGGATAGAACCGAAGTTTAGATGTTAATTCACAGATTGCTAACATCAAATAAGACATATACTAGTTAAAGTCGTGAAATAAATATTATTATTTACATAAAGTGTAATAATTCCGTGGTTGTATTAAGATTAAATTTACGTATACATACCTTAGCTTGCACTTTTGAAAATATTTTAAGATAAAAATAATGACACGATTTCCTCTGCAAACTCATATTTTTCGGGATATTTTATCAAGTTGGGGGAAAACGTTGGTTTATGATAACAGCAACACACACTTCAATTATGTTTACAAATTCAATATACTAGCCAAAAAATATTTATTTCTTTTTCCATGAGTACTTTAATCTCTCTTAAGACGCCAGCGTATATGTACAGACCCGCCATGCTGCATATACAACAAGGAAATATATGAAAACCTCAAACAGTCACGATTTACATGTACATTTTTCAAGGTTTCCCAAAGCAGTGATAAATCTAAACACATTTTTACAAAGTAAGGTTCAGTTAGACTTATTTAGGTCAGACTTCAGATAGATACAAACCTGTTGTTGTGATAAGGACCTGAAGGTACATTGATAAGTTAAGTACGGTTTATAAACCGTTTATAAAATTTGAACGATTCCTGGAGAGAAGGGAGCATGATTCTGAAAGGTCTTTTGTTTTCGCTGGTAGGTAAATAATGCATATATCGTGTCTTTTGAGGCATAATTTAACTGTAAGAAGCGGTTGAAATGAAATTTGGATATCCATTTCATTGCTTGATGAGTATGTCATATTTGTCATGCTTATCTATAATATTTATATTCAGATTTTGTTCAGTTTATCTCTTAAAACAACGGGGAAGCCTTCGAGAAGGACAGGTGAGTATACCTTTGTCTATAATTACCTGTCTGATTTTATTGTCAGCTGCTCGTTGGGTCATCGTGACATTGGGAACAGCTGATTTAGACATTTTGGAGTAAATTGACAAAATGCATCACAGTCTACTGTGACGAATTTAATCATATCATATTTTCTTGTAATTTTATAGCCAATATGTTTTGTTTTTTTTAAAAAGTGTCTCTCGTGATCAATTGAATAAGATTTACAAAGAAATTTTGACTTACCTTTACAGTATGACATAATATCTCAGCTTTTTCAATGTCGACTTTCTTTGACGATGGATTATTTCAATAAGAACCTTATATTAAAAATGAAAGTGGAGCACGACATTTTTTATAAATGTGATAGTAATATCAATTAGCCTTACTTGAAACTTCACTACGGTGACAATGTTACCTGTTACAGCACAACCTAGTAATAATGATTTTAAATTTGATGTAAAAGAAAAACAGAATAAGTCAAGATTACACATCATAAAACATCTACTCTCCAAGGCAACACTTGCGCAAGTCTCAACATCTTGCTTATTAAAGCCTTGTTCATTTCGTCACTCTCTCTGAACTAGTTCTACAGCGATCTGAACTTTATAGTACCATAGGAAATGTCCTGTATAACTAGCCCCTGATCGCCGTGGAGGGCGTTACACTCTTACCAATGCCCAATGCAACAATATTATAACCAGTGATGGAGACTGGGCGAACTGTGCCTTGCGGGGGAACTGATTTTATTTTATTTCATCACGAGTATCGTATGGCAATCAGCTCATGTTATTATCATACAGCATGTTCTGGAAGAGAGTAAAAGGCAGTCATGGAGACTAGGGATGTTTATGTCCTGCAGGGTAAGTTAAATTTAATACATTTAGACTCTTTTTAGCTAATGCGGTCATGCATTAACAATGCTGTAAGCTGTAATGTTGTGAGCTCATTTTGTTGTCACACAGCATGTTCTAGAGGCGAGTGGCGATGCAACAACGGACGGTGTGTCCCCTCTGGCTACAAGTGTGACGGAGTGAACCAGTGTGGGGACAACTCGGACGAGAAGGAGGGATGTTTTGATCTCAGTACGTCTCACATTAAGCCAGATCTCTTAATCTGCAGTCTCATACATTGGGATTTATGAGTTTTACTAATTTTACGATGTCAGGAATTGAAAGGAAAGTAGAGTTTTACTAATTGTACGATGTCTGGAATTGAAAGGAATGTAGAGTTTTACTAATTTTACAATGTCAGGAATTGAAAGGAAAGTAGAGTTTTACTAATTGTACGATGTCCGGAATTGAAAGGAAAGTAGAGTTCTACTAATTGTACGATGTTAGGAATTGAAAGGAAAGTAGAGTTTTACTTGGTGTTGGCTTGCCTTGAAAATATGAGTTTCAAAATAGTCTGACAGATACGTAGTTTTTATTGGTATGTTTTATTTCGTAAAGGGACCACAGGCCTATGATACATATATTGTACAGAAGCGTCTTGTATTTAAAAATTCAGAACAATGAAGACCGTATATTGCTATTCAAGCTAGGAACTTGAGACTCATGTTCAATCCATATCATATTTTAATCGGTATCTATTTCCCAATCGACTTCATCCGCCGTCGCCCTGTTACTGTTAGTTGTATTGTCATTGCGCAAAGATAGCCGTATGTGCCGCACTTAAACATTTCTTATCCTCAAACCATAAATTACGTGAACTATCATATCGTCACTTTGAAATTATATTTATGAATACGTTGATAACATGTTATGAATCATGATTTAACGTTTATATGTCACTCATTAGTAAAACACTTTCTTTCTGTTAATCATTTAAATGAAAGTGTTTCATACGAGGGAACTGTAAACAAATGGGCTGATAAGTAGTAAATTTGAAACGGGGTAGGTTTCGAGTTAGAGTTGGGTTAAAGAAACCCAAACCCAACCATCGCCGTTACTTGATAAAACGTGCTATCCAAAGGGGGTCTTGAATTTGCTCGATAAGGCTAAAATTGGTAAGACATGAATGAGCTGATGCAAGTTTTGAATTCGAATATATTTTCAGTTACTATGTTGCTTTGAACCTCAAACCTCCACGGAGAAATACAAAAATTACAAAAATAATTGTTCCAATTCCTGCAGGTGGCGCATGTGGTAGCGGCAGGATGTGTAGAAGCATCCTCAAGTGTGTGACCCGCAGTCAGCTGTGTAACGGCGTGGACAACTGTGGCGATGGATCTGACGAAGAGGGCTGTTCTCGACGTCACAGTAAGTAGCATATGTGTCATTTAGTTGTTATCTTTCAATCTCATTGATAAAACACCATTATGTTGTGTACATTAAACAGCGTAACATGATGCCTTATTTGTGCATCATAACGCAGTAAATATATGATGTTATTTTAATGAGATTGATTTTAAGTCGTTTTCAATTAAGGAGGTAAAAAGAGTATAAGATCGCTAGGTCATTTCGAGTAGCGTCCGACAAGAGCGAAAGGAGGAGCTCGAGTGATAAGATAGTGAAGAAATTTATTCTTGATCAATCGGTTCATCCTTCTATAGTATTGTTCCCCCTATTAACATTATTTTATGCCAAATGTATTATATCAAAAGGGTCAAAACTCAATACTCGACCCGACCATCCGTAGTCGTAGATCAAATAATCAAGTATCAAAACCACTCGATGCCATTTTCTGTGTGAAAACATTTTAATCTTTTAAAGTAGAGAAATGTATTAGCATACCTTTACCGAAATGTTCTATAAATTGGAAACAATTCTTTTCTTTTGCGTGAAATCATTTTATTCATCAAAACGTACTACTATTCCTTTCAACTTTAAAAAATCAAAACTTTAGTTATTATTCAGTTGACTGAATTCATAAAGCTTTAAATAAGCTTGTCATCAACACCTGCGTGAGTTATGGCTTACAGGGAAGTTAATTCCGAATATTCTACAAAGGTATTTTCCAGTAAAGTGTCCGACTGGTCAGCCCGTGCGAGACGCACATGGGTTCATCGTCCACTGCGGCCCGAGCACTGACAACACTATACATACGTGTCCGGGCTACAACAACTGTTATGTGGATCCGGCTGACAGCTTCGCCATCTGCTGTCCTCCATAACGTGAATAAATGATACTGCAATAAATTCTCCATATCTTTGTATAGTGTTGCATTCTCAGAGTTTGCTCAAGTCTTCCTACCCTGGCTACCTCTGTAACAAGTGGAGAACTCTCCTGAGTAAACATACAGACATACAGAAACCACATTGGTTGCAATCAAACTTAATTGTACATTAGCGACGTTTTTTTTATAAAAATGATCATGGTGTCTGTTACTGTAACAAGTAGAGATTGGTGTTCCTTCCCTTGTGCGATACACACACATTTCTTAGAAGTCAGAAATCTGTCGGAGATGTAATACGATATCTCAATTGCTAAAATAAGGATGGTGTTGAAAATTGTCGCCGTAATGAGGTCACACAGGTGACGTAGGAAGATACTTGATGTGTAGCACCTGTGGATAGAGAATAATACTGTTCATCCATTTGTATTGAACTTTCAATTCTTAATTGATTTCGCATCATCGCTTTTACATGTCGAGTTGAAAAATTGTGTTTGATCATTATTGTAAAATCAGTTGTTCAACGGTTGCAAAACGAAAAATATCTTTATACACCACTCTAGTTGTATGGTAACACAGGAAAGCTTACATTGATTATTGTTGTACATTCCAAACAGAAATGCATTAGTCCTAAAGGAAGTTTTAATGTATATACAAATGATATCACGTGCTTTTTTTTTATGATGAAGCATTCGTAAAATATATATTTTCATCTCTGTGCTGACACATCTACGTTCTCTCCCCCACAGAGGGAGCTCCGTCATTGATTCCTATAGGCATTTATGACGGAGCTATCTCTGTTGGGAAAGAATTACACATCTGTTAAAATTGTATTTATTTAAATTTTTAGTAAAGAAGGCAAATTTGACAAAAATATACCTAATGACAAATTTAAAGAAATATTCCTCCTTTATTAAGATCTTCCCGTTGATCATTTTTAGCTCTAATGGTGTTTATTGCTTATTTCCTATCTGACAATGTTTTATCGGCCAGGAGAAAGTTTGTTAATGAAAACACGAATTTTACAGTAATACTTTACCAAATCTTGCCTCAGCCACTCTGACAATGATTTTTAAGTCGTCTAAAAATAATGATTTGAATTTCATTTTATCAATCGGAAAAAGTCATTGTAGTTTTGGGTTGTATGCAGTAACTAATAAAGTTTTGATAATATTAATGCCTTTTGCATCTTAAAAGATGTTATTTATTATGCGGTGACCTTTAACTTGAATTAACAAAGCCAGAAGTCTTCATGGCAAATAAGATGTTATGGTTTTGATTACATATGTATATATTGATTGGATGGAATTTTTTAAAAATTTAGATATTTTAGAGAATATTTCTCGTTTAAGAAATGGGAAAATCCTATTAAAATCTTCCTCTATGACCAGTCTTTTAATGTTTAATTTTTTATGTTTGGCATTTTGTATAATGAAATTCAGATGTTGAATGGCACTACAATCTATCCATTATCATAAATATCTTATACAAACCTTGCTGGAAATGAAAATAACATTGCTTGAAATATCGAAAAGTTTGATAAGCATATACACACGTGTATTCATTAATTCTCTCTTTGTGGTAGAGATAAAGATGCTAAATATACGTCCAATTTGGTACCACTCCATATTGGTAATGTATTTGTACTGTACCATATCTGATAATAATAGACCTGTCTCGACTTGATGTATTCTTATAGCGAATAGTTTTGCACGTTAACAGATTTAAGGGCAACTAACACTCACTATATATTTTTAAAAATCCTTGATTCCACCTTTCTGAGATATTAAAAAACACTTGGGACGAGCACGTAATAGTTCATGCACTTGACGGATGTAATCACAAAAACGGTATCAACGTCATCAAGCCATCACAAATAAGACGTAATTGTGTTGTCAAGTTGAATATGAAAACACGATTTGATTTGAATTTATACGAAAGTGTGTACAATGTAATATTTACTCACGCAAAGGCTATTTAATCTGCACATGGAGAGCTGCAGCCCGAAAGTTTGTTCCCTCGCTTGCGTGTCTACATGTGAATATCGTGTAATTTTGATATTTTGATTACGTCATTTGCATTGCCTTAAATGCAGTAACACAGTATCAACTGTTGTCCATGATTGAACCAGTCATTTGGGAAAAAAAGTTGTTGACGGATGTCGTAAAATAATGCTCAAATGTTACACTTCTGCTTTCATTGTATTCAGGATTTCGATCGCATTTACTATATATCTTTAAAACAATTGTCTATGTGGAAAAAAGACATTACATTATTTGATTATTGAAGAAAAGAAACCACTAACGTATGACATAGTTGATCACTTATTGGAGGTATTTAAGAGTAAACGAAAGCGTGGAAAAGGTTTCACCCTAGTTACCTTTACGGTTATATGTGCGATGGAATATTCAGTTGAAACTTAGGTTCGAAATACGATATTACTACAGAAATGGTTAGAAATAATAGATGTATTAGTATTTTTCAAATTTGCGTATACACAAATAAACTTTTGTTTTAATCGCTAGTTACCGTATTTCTCCACCTGGGATTATTAGTGACGTCACTGAAGTGGGCTGTCTTACGAGAATCAGGCCGTTTTCTGGTTATTTTCTTGCGTTTCATACAGAATAGAATATGTTGTAAGAAAATTATATTACTCAGAAGTGTGGCTTACATGTATATATTTTCGATATGTGTAAATAATCATCGCTCTTGCTCTGGTAATATAAAATTCGCATTCGTTTCATGTGACACATTTCTTGGATATTAATCCATTTTTTCAATTTCGTTTGTGCTAACCCACGAAATTTCAAAGACTTTACTAAGATGCCTTAATAGGTGAACAAAGTTTCGGGATGCATCTGTATTCCATGATTGAAGTGTCACTTGTCACGACTGGCAACTTAACGACTCTACTGGAAGTAATCGGTCTGTCCTAGTGAACATTCTAAAAATTCCGGGACGTGCAATCTACTACAATGACACCTATCTTACTGGTACGTATTGATATATTGGCCCCCTTTTATCAATTGTTTAATAAAATTACTTGTTTCTTACGATTGTTTTCATGTTAAATGTTATGATTTATTATATTCTGTTCAATAAAATGATAAACACTTTTGTTAAAACAGGAACCTAAACTGTAATCTTCAGGCAGTCATGTATCATGTTTTTTAGAAACGCATAAACACCTTTGTTGATAAAAGTAGATCAACTTCAATGTTCAATTGTGTTTCAACTTTGGAAATTTACCTCGGTTTGTCTTAAAAATCTTATAACAATTAATTAATGATAATATATCATCGAGCACATAGTGTTATATCGACATTGCAAGTTGATATATGTATGTGTCATCTATATAGAATAGATAGTTCTAACTTTCACCAAATATAATCTCCCATATTAATATACCTGATGTCAAGTCTATAACTAATGTAGTTTTGATCATTAATTCAATTTTCCCAATAACTTTTTACTCAAGATTCTGTTTGCACTGCACGTGGATGTATATGGAGATTCTCATGGACCTTGTGCGGTAGGTGTTCAGTAAAGATTAATACACGATGAAATTTGTCATACGATGTATACGGTACGAATATAATTATTGAGGGAGCGAAGTTTAGTTTTTAAGATAATCTTAAAGGTCATTTGGACACTTTCGATTGTAATAACTTCGAACTAGTTACCATTCAATTTGAATCGCAAAACATTAACAAGAAAACCACCCGCTTCTCTTGCGATGTAATTCTACAAAGAATCTACTACATTTTTACAAAAACTTCACTCCAAACAATCGTTGCTTAGCAAAGATTATTTATTTTAGCAATTTGATTACAAAACAACTTTGAACTTTAATAATAATAATAATAATAAATTGTTCTAATATAGCGCAAAAATCTCCATAATTGGACTCAGTGCGCTTTGAACTATTTATATAATTTTTGTTTAATATTTTCGCTGGATTTCGTTTCAATCATATGGATATTTTTCAGGACTTTTCCTGTGCCAGTACTGAGGTGTGTAAGGTACGACAGGTCCCCTGTATAGAGACTCCGTGCCCTGAACCCTACACACAGTGCATGCCTACAGGTAGTTTACTTACTGGACATACAACCGATTAAGAAATCAATCATCATATATATGATTTCAATTCATATAGCAATATAAAAAGTTCTTTATCATATGTACGGCGGGCATATGGCGGTCATATCTGACCCAAACGTCACCCACCTATACCTGAACACGTACGATTTTACTTGGTTTCCTGTTACTTCGTCAAACAAAGTTTTCATTGTTCAACAAACGTCCAAAGAACAACACTTACACTACCACGATGTTCCTTTTTTCAGAGAAGCCCGGTCAGTGTCCCCCGGAGGAGCCGAAAGACCCTCAAATGGAGTGTGTACACAGGTGTGATACTGACGGGGACTGTCAGAACACGTGGAAGTGTTGTGGGCTGTGTAGGAGGGTGTGTACACCAGTTGACAAGGGGATGGTCAAGTCAGGACAGTGTCCACCCCTTGCCCAGTGTCCAGAAACACTCCCCTACTGCCCTAGCACCCCTCTGTGTCAGGGGGACGATGACTGTGCGGGGTCCAGGAAGTGTTGTGGAAAGTGTCCCAGGCTGTGTATAGAACCCGAGGTTGCTGGGGATGACGACTGAAAATGGACTCTTAAGAATAAGATGGAATTTCAGTTTGGTGATAGCTTTGTGTCTGTCTTGATCGTGAACCTGGTCAAGAAGTGCATTTAAGTATTGGATGTACATAACTTTCTCATGTGGTGGTGTTTAAAGGACGTGAATGTGTTTCCAGAACAGGTGGGGGCCACAAAACGAGAGACCAGGAAATGAATGATTTCTTTGATTTCTTATGCCCACTGATTTTGGAAGTATAATGACAGTGTGTCGTTGCTGGAAAGTATTCCACTGTGAACACAAACAGGTAAAAACTAGCTGAAATATTATATGTTCCGAGGTCCGTTACTACAGATCATAACAACTAGTTTTTATGATATTGCTGTGAACGGATTTTGGTTGTATTGGCGATGACACCTGGAATGGTTTTATGTCCCGATGTATTGTAAGAATTGTATTGAATCGGTCTTCTTGCTTTGCTATTCACTGGCCATAACTACACCGAGTGTTCAGATTGCTACCATTTTGGACAAATAATTGTAACTTTCTCAGCATAGCTATAATAATTAGAGGATCAATAGTTGTATTAATTTTATATGAAAAATCAAAATTCCAAACTTTAAACAAAGAATGAGAATCATATAGCCTTACTACTGTCACGGGTTCTTAAATGATTGAATTTTTTTTTTTTTTTTTCATGAATCATGGATGTTTATGACCTAAGGTTTTAAAGATGTTGAAATACTGGTTAAAATAAACCATTTAAATAGTTATATATCAGCATAGATCTATGTTGGTTTTTATACGTGAGAACGAAATATTCATGTTGGTCAGGATTGTATCTTAATCCTTTCAGACAACAGAAAACATTACTTACATCAATTCTGGACTTATTTTATTTCAATCAAATCTTTAATTGTCATGATACAGTTTTCAAGTTTTTTAAACACCTCAAACAGTTTCAATTGCATGTACAATGGAGATAAAAGACAAATACCAAGGAAACCAACCAAAACTCATATGAGACATTTCATCATGTTTTTTTAAAAGTGCAGAATCTCAAAAACTTTAAACGAAAAATCAACCATGACGCACACTTTAAAGCAATTAACAAGAGTGAGTAAAGTCAACGAGTTTCTGCCACGAGCAGCTTGTCATCGGTTATTCTTGACTAAACGTTCCGATGCTATTTGATTTAACACGCTTGAGAACGTTCATCATCAAATCTGTATTTAAATTATCCACCCTTGATTTGAATATGCCAATAAAACTGCCAAGTTGATTGTACCTGTTTCTCAGTAGACGTGTTACAACACGTTATGATTGTCTTGGGTTGAAGAAAATGGCTTCCAGTTCAAGCTTTTCAGAAGCCGATCAGAAGGTAAAGTTTCTTTTCAAATTTCATAATTTCATACAAATTCACGAGCATGACTTAAACATACCAAACACTTACCATCATCTTTGTATCAAGCAGTTTTATTGAGTTGTTGTCATGACAAGACTCAAGAGCTGGTAATTTTAGTAAAAACTTCCCTGTAGAAAATTATCTGAGATTATGTGTTAAGAGTATAGGAACATTGAGCAGTGGGTGCCCGAGGATGTATGAAGCCTTGATAGTGGTCTTCTCCTAACAGAGACCAAGAATCTTATCGAGGAAGCTACACTCTTGCTGGAACCTGGCCAGGAGACATCCCTTTCTTCCACACCTTTCTGTGTAGCAACATTTGGAGCCAGCCATACAGTCGCTGTCACCCCGACACTCTGGCACCATCCATTGGCAGAACAGCGTTGGGAGGGGGAAATTCTTAGCGCAGTAGCCCTGTAGACCATTTGCGGGAGCCGGGGGTGAGGGAGCCTTAGTGGTAGGTGGGGGTCTCCTCGTACCCATGGTGGTCACTGAAAACATTAAACAAGTTCATTCTAACTTTTGATCAGAGAATATTTGATTATCAACAATTAAAGGCTAAATTCATTAATGGAGTTTGAGTCTCAGAAATGTATGCTTTAAAAATTCAAATATCATGCGTTAGATATTCTATCTCACATATATTTGAGTTCCTTTTATCTGCACTGCATTGGTTCGACATTTTCATGTAGTCAAGAAGGAAGCAAACAAATCTTTATAATGTTCAATTTTAGAAAATATTTGTATGACTTTGAAACTCATTCTTTAACAACAGAGCTACCTCAAGTCAGAGAGTCTTATTCTCCTCTGTTCTAAACCAAGCTCTTCTTGGGCTAGTTAGGGTGAAACCTGATGCAATCAAAATTAGTTGTACAATCAGCGACGCCAATTCAAAGAGTAATAATTTGCAAAGCCTGGACCAGTTCCGTATGTTTTGAATGTATTCGACTGTCAACTGCACTCCCGGGTTTTCATGACAGAGCACGGTCACATTAATATTAAGGAGAGAGATGAATGGCATTTACCTCGGTGACCGTAAGCAAGACTTCCATTCATTGATTGAAATTTGGCAGTTAGTTTGTGTTCCAATAATTTGCCGCAAGGAGAATTTCTCTGAAACCCGAGAACTGCTCGTATTAGAACAGAGGTAAGTGTTGGACATAAACTACCTATGTTTCTCACTGGGAGAGAATGACTTAAACTGTAATACCATGACTGTTGGCATGAATCATATTAAAGTTGAATCCCTAACGCTACAATAACCTTAGTCATTGGCATTGTAGGCAGGCAGATTACATTTTTAGGCACTTAAAGTAGCCAAATGTGAACTCTATGAACCTATGTCGACAATATGTAGCGTATCTAGGCCAAGGACAAACTTCAAAATTTCGAACATGACCGACAGACAGTCAGGATTCGAACCTACCCTGGAAGGGAGTCCAGCAACACACAGATTGATCGGGGTTGAAGTCACACTGTGAGGAGTCCGGGCAGCGTTGGTAAGTGCAATCCAGTGTCGAATATACCTGGTCCCCTATCTGCTGAAGAACCTCCAAGCCGTAGCTACATCTTGATGTGGACGCCTGTCTCGCTAGAGTAGAAGTACAAGCAAATATCATGCAAATTCAAGCAAATATCGGACAGACACCAAGCAAATTTAAGTGAAGCCAAAATGTATAGGAATTGCATTGCACAACGGAGATAGATAACCAGTTTTCTGACATTCCTTATTTCTTTGAATATGTATATGTTAAAATCATTCATGTATACCACTACTTACGTATGCACATTGGTTGAGGAGGACACAACGACCCCTCTCTACACGTCACTCGGACAAGCCGGCATTCATACCCGGCTCCATCACAGGTCTGAAACATAGTCATGATAGGAAAGAAGTCAATGTTAATCTTTTTTTATTTTGAAAGGGTTTACAAAACATTTTTGTTGTTGATTTTCTTCATTGATTTGATCATTTCATTTGATCTGTGTATTGATCTGTCAAATTTTATTTGTATCGAAAATAATGTTTATCCTAATGATAATTAAAATTCGTTTGAATTTGAATAAGGTTGATAAGTGCATGTTGTGCATCGTAAAAATTCCATATAAAATTCATTTTACTTTCAAGTTTACTAACCAGTGTTATCATAATGGTCCGAAATTGTTCATCATACATGTACTTGAAATTAAAAAAATTAAATTCCATATTCTATATTCCATATATATATCACAATTTAAATCATAGAAACTAGAAGGTCTTAAAAGAAGGCTATACAGCTCACCAGTAAATAGTGATTAGTACAAACATTTTAGCAGTGGTCTACGACAAGGTAACGGTATGCGCCCAGTCAATTTCAGCGGGTTAGCAGTGGATAAGTAAATGTCAGAGGTGAAAATAAGTTAATTGAGTTTTTAGAGTGGTCTTCGCAGAGGATTTTTGAGGTGGTGGAAAGAAAGAGGAAAGAGCGACAGAGAGAATTAGAAATAGCCATGACAGGAAGAAACTTTTTTCTAATTGAATGCAGTCTTTTTAAACCAATCATTTGATTTAGAGTAAAAAAAATTTTAGAGGATGAGAAGTGTCACCTCCAATTAACCATTACCAAGAAATAATTTGCTGCTGGGCGAACAAAGATTGTCTCTGGCTAAAAATAACCAAAATCCTTAACATTAATTTTCTCTTTGGGGGCCGATAAATCAACCGTCACCGAGAAATGATTTGCTGGTGGGCGAACAAAGACACAGTCTCTTGCAAAAAATAACCAACATCCTTAACATGAATTTCTTCTTGAGGCCGATAAATCAACCACAAAAACTGTTAATCAGCCATGACGAGGGCCAGCCTACCGGCAAACCGCGCCCAACGTTGCTGATCATGTACGTCAACTATGAAAAGGACCTCAAGTCACCACATGTGTGGGGGTCATATTCCCGTATGTAAATATTACAATATCGCTCAAATATGTATATTGAAAATGTAATTTATATTTTGAAACAAGATCCTAAGATATAGGCCCGCGAATAAAGGGATATTAAAATGCATCTATTTTCGAAACAGGTTTCGTGAATATTGAATTTTATATTGTTATACATGTCTAATACCCACCGTGTCTCCACACGGGTCCCGGATCTCTTGTGTTGAGACACAACCAAAGAGACACGCCTACAAAAGCAAAAAGGTAAGTGAAGGTATTATTTTGCAATTTGACTACCTTTAGAACTAACATATTGAGTCACATGAAATCTTGTAATCTTCTTTTATTAGCTTATACAAAGACAATAAAAGTCAATGTGCGAAATAAACCACAGACTTTTAAATCTTAAACTTTCGCAATAACATACCCTGCATTCCGAGACGGTTAGGTAACAATGACGTCAATATGATAACATTCAGTTATGTCAAATGCGATTATCTTTGAAGGTTTGAAGGCAGTTTGTTTTTTAAAAACATTTAGAACTTGTATATCATTACAAACTAAAGATTTTTTATATACAAAATCACATATCTATGTTCGAGTTAATATGAAAGGTTTATTTCATTTGTAGCATACGTACGTTCTACTTCATGAGATTAGAAATTTTAAACGAAAAAAACGAATCTTTTATTCAATATATTCCGAAATATTGCATAAATTAAAAACTGATGATAAATCAAAGATTGTAACACACTGTCACTGCTTAATTTCTATATTTAACAGTGGCTCCATGTGATTTGAATTGTTAATTCACTGAATGGAACATTATTTAACTCGCTCAGAAAGAAGTAGTTATTTTTACTAACGGATAAAAGGTTTATTTAACTTTTGAAACGATTATACCATTGTATTGTACATTTTGATAACATTATATCAATAATGATAATAATGTCTGAAAATTAAAATCAATTTAAGGAATAAGAAATAGCAATATAATTGTTGTTATCAGAGAGCATTAAAACTCAGTCATCCTCTGTAACTTTGTCATTATTAATGCTTATTATAAACAGCTACAAGAAAACATGATCCAATGAAAGAAATATAACGTTAGTTAAAACTCTTTTTATAGAAAACAACCTACTCACAAGAACAACTGCGCCGTAGGGGACCATGGTGACCAATGACAGTCAAGATTGAAACCTGAACTTCTACTCTCCTCGAATTCCATATTCTTGTTTCCGGGCCAATCAAGAATACAAGAGGCCCAACTCGTGTATATATCACCCCATAAAGTCTGAAGGATAGATATTTACCTTCAAGGGTAGAGTAAACCACACAATCGCGAGCGTGTTAGGGGTATGTGTTCTATGTCTAGTGTTGATTTAGTTCACTCAATGGTAAGAGTTCGAGAACTATTGCTTAACGCTTTAAACTAACGTCCTATCTGGTAAAACGATTCAATGGTAGGCTCTGCAGCAGTCTTTCTTGGTGCACGATTTTAAAAATAGCCTTTTCAAGTTCGTGTTCTTGAAGTAATGCAGGTATGAAGTGTTGTGTGTTCAGTACATTGGAAATATGTCCTGAACTGGATGAATCCAAGGTTAATGATGATGCAACGGAGATGTGGACATAACGTATAATACCACTCGGGATATTTTGATAATGATGTATCACTATGAATGATGTCAATGGATTAATACAGTTAACAGTTTGTTATGAAATGTAAAGTAACAAAAAGTGTTGGAATTGCGTAATGCTCAATATCTGCATATGAAGTTACTTTTACTTTTTTTTTCTAACAGAAGATTTATAAAACTTCTATACAATTTGTATTACAAAATTGTTAAATGTATATGGAAGCTGAACTTAAACGTTTGAAATGGTATTGATGAAAGGTATTATTTCAATGCTTATGAGAGCTTGCGATGTGAACAAATTCAAATTTCAATCCATTTTGCATGATACCACAGGACATTTTGGAACTGAGGTAGTGAAACAATCGAGATGTTCGATGCAATTTTTGTACATATTATTTCATTATATATGAGAGTTTTCTAGGCAGGCTATGAAAGGAGATTCTTTTTTATATTGCAACTGTTGATGCTAAAATACATTAACGCCCCAAAATAGTGTGACATTCCTTATTCTAAGCAGCTGTTGGGAGAATGGTCATGCTTAATTACTTTCATGTACACCTGACACCATATTTATCTATAGATTGAATTGATCATTTAACTATATTTCATGTTCGAGTAGTATATGATATGGTCCTTGCACAGGGGCGTGTATCGCTCAGAAATATCTTTAGAAAGACGTGTATGCAAATAGGGGAGGTGAGGTGATTCGGGGTTTAAAGTTGCTTCAAGAGAAATTTTCAATTATGTCACGGCTTCTAGTATCATTTCAGTGAGAAAGCCCGCAACACCATAGTTGCAATGCATTGCGGTGAAACCTGAGAGTATCTGCTGAAATTAGAGAACCATGGGTGGCATTGCACTGGAACTCAGTGTAGCGTTGCAGCCAAACCTTAATGCATGTAGAACAGTTCGCTACTGCAGACAAAGTCGCAGAGCCACGTGCGGTATTAGTAGCACGGACCTCTTACGAAGCCGAACGCGCTTATCACTGCACTATCCTGCCCCCTTTTTGCCTTTAGACCCTACCCTAATACTATGTCAAAGAAGTAGGCTAGGGTCTACAGGCATAAACGTCTTTCTAAGCGATACACTGTGCATCTTTGGAGTTTGCAAATTGTGAATCTTTTTCTATATTAATTAATTTCTGAGCATGTCATAATGTTTCATTATTTAGGTAATGTGTTATTGTTATCTTTAAAGACCTAAGTGTAAAAATAATAACAGATACAGAAATAGTTGATACTTTTTATAAGATTCATGATCTTTATAACTAACCACTTCAAATAAAACAGTGAGATATAAAAAATAGAAGATATGGATATCAAAATGAACACGTGAAGAGCTTGGATTTACAATGAACCACAAGAGAGCCCCCTGGACACAACAACAATCTGTTATACCTCATAGTACAGTAAACAAACATTAAAAACTGACAGTATACTAGTATATGGTACAAAAACTCTTAACTTAGATCGAACAATTATGATTACATGTATATGAACAAAGTCTCTTTTTTTCAGCTGTTTTTCAATTTGTAACACTGTATTATCGACAAACGCCTATCGGTGTTCTTTTTTAAACCATGCCATTAAGTAATAATATATAAGTACTGCAGTTTTCAATCTTCCAAACATTAGCTCAGGCTGAACCTCTGTTTGACAAGTTATTCAAATGTTGAAAAGGTCATGTTGTTTCTTTTATTCGCTTTTAACAAAATTAAGCAATGAAGGAAAAAACATGTTTCATAACAATATATAGATCTAGCATTGTAACAGAATGCGTTCCACAATTTCAAAAGAACAAAATGGATATGTTTGTTAATCACAGCAACGACCATCACCAGAAGCGAATTGAGATCCAAGTCAACGTCTTCATAATGACTTGAATAGTGGTTCACGGCAATCTTAAGAATTATACAACTTCAAAAATCGGGAGAAATAAAGCTTTCCTTTTCTTCAACATCAGTAGCAGCGTTGTATTTGCAAATTCTTAAAAGCTCTCTGAAGGTCGCTGTAACAGTCAAAATAGCAATGATAAAACTTGAATAAACAATGATTCCTAACGTTAAGGCAATACACCAAACTTAAATTGAAGAACGAGTCAAAGCATGATTTCTTACTGTCAACTATTCCGCGTTCGGAGATCGAGGTTTTAACTATTCCGCATTAGAAGATCGAAGTTTTAACAGTTCCGCATTCGAAGATCGAAGTATTAGCTAATCCGCATTCGAAGCTCGAGGTTTCACACATCGTGTCCCACAGTGGCGGCCACCGTGGCAGCACACGTTACCGTTGTAACAGTCGCTGTTTCTCCTGCAGGGCACGTAGAAGTAGCTACAGAAGAGGTTAAAGCTGTAGTCGAAGGAACGGGGACAGTTGCTCCTGTTCGGTCTTGGGCGGGGTTGTGGACGGCGTCCTGTGGGTTAACAGATTATGAGTTTATGTTATGTCATAAGATGAATTTCTGTAAATTGATATCAACTTACATCGAACGTGTGAATTCAGGACATGATCATCTTATATCCCAAATTGATTAAGTTAAGAATGTGAAAGTTGCACAAATTCAATACCGGCAATAAACGGAAGTATATTGGCTCCCTCTTGGGATCCAATAAAGAGATGGTACAGAACATGTTCTTCAATTTGTTGACTATTTGTCTGTAAAATTATTTTGCAGGTGGAATCAAATATAATTTGCAGGTCCTAGGAAACTAATTGTCTTATATTCATTGTATGTTACTCACTTCGGACGCAGGTGGCCACTTGACCGGACGGGCATGGAGCTCGGACACATCTCACTGCTTGCATGCGACACACGGTGTTCCGTCCGCATTTCTGTAGAGGAGATTTGATAACGTTTGATCAAGCTTAATAAAAGTAAATCGTGAGGATAACTGTTCACTTTTAACACAATTAGGCCTGCAATCAGACCCGAAACGTAGTGAAAGGGTTCAATTATGTATTAATCGTGTAATTAACGGGGGAATGGTTGATCAACACGCGTACGTACACAACAGCAGGAGTGTATCGCATAAAAAGCAACATGATTGAGTCAATAAAGTTCCTATACATGTACTTCCAACCCATTCCTATGATATGATAAAATATAAGGCCTTATAAAATAATGTAACGTGTGTAACGTATAATGTATCAACGTATAACGATATCAGAAGTTTTTTTCTAATTTCGAACCAAAATTTTAAAACCGAAAACGGCAGTGCTTTGTTGTCTCCTCCAGAGTGAAACTGCAGTATTTCACGTTTGTGCTGGTTTCAGTAACTCTATTAAACTAAAGGTAGTTCACGATCTTCCCTGGCATTGCACGGATTACTTACATTATTTACATGATATAGGAGGTTTATATATGTTATATCATCGTACATGTAGTATATGCTATTTAGAACCAGTTTGCACAACGTGACAACCATTTTGGCATTAAGAATAAGTTACTGAGCACCTAAGCACAACATTATTCTCAAATTCAAGCCATCGCATCCGTTTTAATCTTTGTGATGTAAAAATCTGAACCTTATCTAAATATCATCTAAAATAACTGTAAAAAATCTCATAATTCTATACCTTGGTTTTACAAGTGATTGGGTTGCTAATTGTTGATGGTTCCTGGCATGTATGACCACATCCGTTGCTGCAACATTTCTGTTTTCCCGGACAGGAACCGTCGCCCGAACACGCCTCTACACAGGTTCCTACAGTTCCAGGTGGAAGTCGTGGGCATGTCCCTGGTTTGTTGACTGGGCCTGGTGGTTTTACAGAGGCTGGTTCTTGGCAAGTATGCCCACAGCCATTGCTGCAGCACTTCTGTGTTCCCGGGCAAGTACTGTCGCCCGAACACGCCTCCACGCAAATCCCGGCAACTCCACGTCGAGGTCTCGGGCATGTGCCTGCTTTGTTCACATGGGCAGGGGGCTTGAGGCCGACTGGTTCCTGGCAAGTCCTACCACATCCGTTGCTACAACATTTCTGTAGTCCAGGACAACTGTCGTCATAGCGACACAGGTTGACACAGAAGCCGAAACCCTGAGATGCTGGACATCTTCCCTTCTTCACCAGCTGACCTGTTGAATATAATCAAGGGTTAGTATTTCAATTAAATTATGGTTAAAGGGGCAGTTGCACGAGGTTTTTTGTCTGTGGTAAACGATCTAAGTTTTTAACATGACATAAAATGAAAACTGGTCCATGCCTAGACTTACATTATATATACACTAAATCTCTGAAAATTCATTCTTAGAAAATGACAAGGCTCAAGATAATTATTTGGACTTAAAGGTAGTTCATTCCTCAAAATTAAAATTACCACATGAAAAAAACTAGGAGTATTTCACGGTTTATCGTTTTCGGATCCACATTTCGACTTTAGCATCTTTTTCGATAATAGTCGTTAATTAAATTTTCCACACGTTTAATCTGTAAATAAGATATTTGATGAAATATGAACTCGGTAATCTTTGTTTTCATTCAGGTTGGCAAGAATTCAAGTTAGCTACTATTCGAGATGTCAAGATCAAACATGTATAAATGAAACTTTGTAAAACAAATATCTGACTCGTAGACTGTGGGCCGTCACCCAGTTATCTGTTACAGTGCTGTCACATATCTGGTGAATACAAAGCAATGAATTTACAATGAAGTATGTATTTTTTACAACCCATTAAAATATTTTTCTGGTTGAATAACTTGCACATTAATTATCATTCAGGTTTAGAAAGTAAAATCAAATGCAGTAAATCTCCATGGCAGCATACACAATATTAACCAATCAGAACGCAGAGATTGGTCATTCTGTGCAGTACTACAACATGGCTGCCGCCATGGCAGAATGTTTATGTCATGTCATTGAGAATGAGTTGGGCGAATTACGTTCATTTACGGACACTACATGGACTAAAGTAAGTGAATGTGCTTCTATATGGAAAGGACTTGATGGAATTGAGAAATCTGTGGCTGAGAAATTTGACATAACTTGTAAAAACACTTCTAGTTTTCATATGAAATGCTACCAAAAATTTACTGACAAGACTCGCATTGAGAGAGCTTTGAAGAGGAAAGAGAAGGGCTATTTAGTTAAGGATGAGAAAGTGTCGACTCCTAAAAGGCGTAAATTAACCCTGAGGTCTGATTTTGGGTCTGAATTTCCAAATAAAACTGACAGAAGATCTATTCATGTTTTACCTAAACAGTGTCTGATTTGTAGGAGAATCAAATACATCAAAGACAGAAATTATAAAAGAAAGATTGAGAGATTGATCACATGTGAAACAAATGCTGATAAACTTCTTCAAGCTGCAAGAGAAAAAAATGATGAGAGACTATTATTGCAAATTGGTGAATCTGATCCAGTGTCAATTGAGGTTAGGTATCACCCTTCATGTTATAAACAATATACCAAGTGTTTGTACAAAGTTGAGAAGACCCCCTGTGATAACAGTTCCTTTGATGTGTTCTGTAGAGATGTTGTTGAGAAAAGAATTATATCATGTG
This sequence comes from Phorcus lineatus, assembly GCA_921293015.1. Taxonomy (NCBI): domain Eukaryota; kingdom Metazoa; phylum Mollusca; class Gastropoda; order Trochida; family Trochidae; genus Phorcus; species Phorcus lineatus. The sequence goes on from OV121085.1 coordinate 46,714,511, forward strand.
GAGAGGTGATGAAAATCAGTACCTTAAATCAGCTGTTTATTAAAACTGTTAAGGAAATTGATAATAACCATATCGAGAATTACAGGAATTTCCTGCTAAAAAGACGTCTCTTGAAAAAGTACTCTCAGTTGAAATTTTTTCAACCAAGTTCTACGGCTTGTGAACTCGTATTTCACCAAAGTGATGAAGATCGTGCTTTCCTTCTCAATACAGACATTGATTCAGAGTCAGAGACTGATAGTGTATCAGAGACAGAACAAGACCATTCTACTTGTGATGCGGATATGTCTCATAACTCGTTTGCTCAGTTGTATCGGGCTGCACTCATATTGAAATCTTCCCTCATTGAAACCCTCGGAGTAACAGTCTGGCCTCCTACTGCAGATAACATGTCTATTTTGGATTGTGTTGGTGTTGTATCCCCAATGTTGCATAATTTCCTAGCATGGTCTTGTGGATTGAGTGACATTTTCAGCAAGGAAAGAGTACAAGTGAAAGATAACAGTGACTTCCATAAACTTCTATCAATTGGTCAAGACATTGTATCACTATCAAGTAAGGGTAGAAAGTTGATGCCCAAGCATCTTTCTTTGGGTATGACCATTCGACACTTGACCGGATCAGCAAAACTACAAAATATCCTGAACAGTTTTGGACATTGCGTTTCACATTCTGTTACACTTGAGCATGACACCGCTCTGGCAACACAACAGCTGCAGCGTGGAACTGAAGTGCCTCCTGGAATGAGACCGGATGTGTTCACCACTCTTGTTTGGGATAACAACGACTTTGGAGAAGAAACTCTGTCAGGTAATTGTAAACGATTTTTTTAAAGAACAGTTCTTTAAAGATACTGTTATTTGTAAAGTTTTTGTTGTATTTAATTGCAAATCATTTGTTACAAGCTATCTCAACTTACCAGTTCTCCAAGACATAATGATCAGTGTTGAATCAAAATATGCTTTTATTAATTATATGCTTTGAATTGTATTTATATTCATTAAATCAATTCAGACTTGTTGTACAAAATAATGTAAAAAGACTGTATTTTGACACTTGAAATTTAGGAACATTTCCTCTACTGAAGATTCAACATTGATTTTAGTTTTTTATTGTTGTTTTTCAAAAATGATGTGCATTTACATAATGTTTTATTGAATTTGTTGTATTTTTTATTAATCCTTGTTCATATTTTTCATTTGTACAGGAAATGACAGATCGGCCCAGGTATAATTATACACTGTACTTTAAAATGTAAATGTCTCAGTAGAATAGTGTCTTGTTTTGAATGGCAGACAGAATAATTTACTTGCGTCATGAAATGATAATTCATAAATAATTAATTCACCCCTGGTTCCTATACCCTGGTATACTGTGGTTTAATTGTTTACATGTGTTATTTTCTGAAAGCTGTCAAGTAATTTTTTCATTTAAAGTTCCTCTTCCTGCCATATGAAACAAAACAAGTAATTACTGATGTCTGCCTTTTCCAATCTAATCATTCATTACCATATCTTATTATCTATCCATAAAAGCATGTACATAATTATCTGTTTCTATATTTAATTCTATATCTTTTTTCTCCATGTGTTATCTAATTATCATTCCTAACTAAATTGTCTTCTATTAGAAAATAAAGTATTTTCCAGTGTGCTCAATTTATTTCTCATTTGTTGTTAACAATACTATATATATTACAGCATATATAATTTTGATTGATATTCATTACATTTAATATGGAAATCTCTAAGATATGAAACAATAAGTACAGGAATAAAAAAATTATGTTTGCAAAGTCTGATGATGTTAAAAATTAATTTCAAAATTAATTTTAAAGGAAAAGGAACAACTCATAACACCAACGGAATAATCATCCAGCGTGCCTGCGATGTCCCAATTGTCACAACAGAGAAGTCAGTCCAAAGGGACAGAAAAAGAACCATCAATACCCCCGCAGAGGAGATAGGACAGTACTTCGGACCGAAACGAACAGGCCCAGTTCAATTCAAAGGTACTGTAATTGAAAACAGCATTTGCTTTTGTAAATCTTACAACAGAGATATGAGCTGCAAAATCATTAAAGTCTATAGAGATTGTTTCAATATACTGATTTATGATTATCCCCAGCAATGTTGGCTGGGGGGAATATAAATGAGCCTTGCAGTGTTTCCGCTGGGTTTTTAAACTGTCGGTACAGTGTACCGGCAGTGTTTATTTTTACCGGTACAATCAAATTCTCGGCGGTACAAGTCATTATTGTTTGAAATTATAATAAAAAGAAAACAGTACACTGTACTTACATGTTTCTCTTATGCCTTGCGCTTTTTATTTCTGAATATGCCTACTGCATTCTGACAGCACTGGTCAACGTCTTGAGCGTGCCAGTTGACGATTCACCATCATTTCTACTAGTGCTAGGCGAGTCGTCACTTGACTTACGCTTTTCTGTTGACGCCCCGTCATTATTAGTGTTGTTGACAGTACCGCTTTCCTGATCACCACTTTGTTGTTGAGAAGTGACTGGCAATACATCAACAGTCGGCTGTCGATCAAATTTGGAAGAAAAAAATGACGACAGCGTCGTCTGCTTTCGACCTGACATTTTCAATACCTCGTGGTTATCAGCCATGCGCATTGAGATAATGACGTAATTATTGACCAATCAGATTCGACTTCAGATTTAGTGATCTATTATTAGGTACGGGATTTCCACAAGCTTTGAGAGAGAATAACAAACGACGAATGCATTTATATTTTATTCTGTTTACCGGTTTAACAAATAAATTCTACCACAGCTTTTAGGTAATTATATGTCATTATTTACCGGTACATTGTACCGACAGCACTAAAAATTACCGGTACATTGAATATTTGACCGGTACAAAACCGGCAATTACCGGTTAACGGAAACACTGCCTTGTCCGTTTTGGTCTATCTGTTCCGGTCAATAATTCAGAAAATATTATAATATATTTTCCTGAAAATTTGTACGCCATGTAACAATCAAGAAGTGTTAATGTTCCTATTTTTCAATATTTCCCAATTTTTGATTTAATAGGTAAACCTACTTATATAATGAAGAAACAATTATAACATTCTTTCTTATTCAGGACAAAACCAAGAACTTGAAGGATCGCCAGAGATACAACATCCTTATCTATCCATTGACCAATCCCTGTACTTCGCCAAATATATCCAGGTTTGATAACATTCATTTTAAAAGAATTGAGATCATCAAGCCTTACTATGCACAATTTTTTTTGTCTCTTCACTTGTGATGTGTTACATTCCACTCCAATAAAAACACTAATTGGTCAAATGTTTCCTGACCTATAATAATTTTAACTAAATTCATGAATAGTTATTTATGATTTTTAATCATACAAATTAAATTATGAAGAAATTTGTTTATTACTTAATGTATCCTAATCAGATAATGTTTTTTACATGAAATGAAAATGACTGTTATAGCTTATAGTATACATCTTAAATAAAGGGTTATAGGTTTAACGTTTTAAGTTTTATTTATAGAGAAGTTGACTTGTATTGGTGATATTGTTAAGTTTTAACTGTTGCATATCAAACATACTGCATAACGTTATTAATTTTATTTCAGACCGATGAACCACTACCTGGCTGGACTGGATGCAATCAACTTCTTCAAGGAAATGCGAAACCATCAAGCAACATTGGCTATCTGCCAGTAATCGATGCAAGTCCTACAGAAAAGTCAACTGTAAATGCTATTCTGGAAAGGAGTCTTGCTATAGCTGATGAATTACATCTTCCATCCATTGCTGTTGTCATGGATCAGGCAATATATGCCAAAGCTCAAGAAATAAGGTGGCAGGGGCGCCCAGAATTCAGAAACCGACTGGTTCTTCGTCTAGGGGAGTTTCATACTGCAATGGCATTTCTTGGTGCAATTGGAAAACGATTTGAAAATTCTGGATTGACAGATATTGCCATTGAATCTGGAGTTATTGCAGAGGGATCGATCAAAGGAGTTATGAATGGACACCACTACAACCGAAGTTTGCGATGTCACAAGATCATCAGTGAAGCCCTTCATCGTCTGAGAATTCAGGAATATATAGAACAACTTGAAGCACCGTTCTATGATGAAGTACTGAAGACACTGCAAGATATCAGAATCAGCTTCCCATCCAAGTTTTCGGACACCATCCTTTCAAATGATTCAAATCAGCTTCTGAAGAATTTCAATCATCATGTTGAAATGAAATGCAATACAAATGCCATGTATGCTTTCTGGTCATCGTATCTGGATATGGTTGATCTCCTGCTACTCTTCCTGAGAGGAACCAGAGAAGGCAATTGGCAACTTCATTTATCATCCGTCCGGTCAATGATTCCTTGGTTTTTCGCATATGGCAGGATCAATTACTCAAGGTACCTACCCTGCTACTACTTGGAAATGAAAGCACTTCCAAAAACCCATCCTTATGTTCATGACAGACTAGCTGATGGAGAATTTTCAGTACAGAGAACTAACAGTCAGACCTTCTCGATGACAGCATGTGACCAAATTATCGAACAGACTTTCAACAGAGACTCCAAAACAAGAGGAGGTCTTACAGGAATTACCTTGAACAAAGCTGCTGTAAAAAGATGGATTCTAAGTCATCCAGCTAGAGCTGGCATTGCCAATGCCTGCTATTCCATGTCCATCACAAACCCAGACACTTCTTCTATTTGCAAAGACCTTAACTCATCAAGAATCAAAGCTGATGAACAGGCCGTACAAGATGTTATGACCACTGTCATGTGCTTTGCCAATCCTTTCACTTTTCAAGAGCATAAAGAAGTTATGAACATATGCTCAGGAAAGGTTGCAACAGAGACAATCACAACAGATTTGGCAACAGCCTACAATCGAGGAGAAGAATGTTTCAAAGATTTCGTGAGTCAGCGATTGGTTGATGGAACAAAGGATGTCTTTGACAAGTTATCCCTCCCTTCCAGCAAAACCTTTTCTGAGCTTGGCAAGAAAGAGAAATCAAAGCAAGGTGAATCTTCATTGTCAAAAGAACAACGCCAACTACTTACTAGAATGGTCATCATTGCCCAAGAGAAAGGCCTAGACCTAAAGAATGTCATGAAGTATCAGTTGTCGTCAGTGCCTCCATCTCTTGCAAATCCTGATGGTTCCATGGTGAAGACAAACAAGGCTACACTCATGCATGAGGTAGATAAACTTGCACCGTCCAGTTGTTTGTCACAAGAAAACATACCACAGTCAAACACTGTCTTCATTGTTGACGGAATGGCTTTAATTCAGCAACAACGTCAAATTCCTGAGACCTTTGGAGACTTTGCAGTCACTGTTCTAAGACAACTTGTCTCTATGGGACTTAAACACAAAGCCAAAAGAGTGGATTTTGTTGCAGACAGATATTACTCCAACTCAATCAAACAGCTTGAAAGATCGAAAAGAGCAAGCCAAGGTGAAACAAAGGTTCGCATTAATCGCCGGGATCAAAAAATGCCTAAACAGTTCAGGAAATATCTTGCAAATTGTGAGAACAAAGAAGATCTGCTGTCATTTCTTGTCAATGAATGGAAAGAAGTAAACTGTGACCTCTATGGAATTCAGGTTTATGCAACTCAAGGTGAATTCTGCTTCAAGATTTCTCAAACAGAAGATGGTTCAATCAATGTTGAAGATATCCCAGAGCTTCGTTGTGATCATGAGGAGGCAGACACTCGGATGTTTCTGCATGCATTGCATGCATCTACATCAATTTCAGACAGTCCTGCAATCATTATTCGGTCAGTTGATACAGATGTCTTCATCTTAGCAACATGGGTTTCATCGTTGATTTCATCTCGCCTCATCATGCTTATGCTTTCTCCTGGAAATTCACGGTACATGGATATGACAGCCATGAATGAAGTTTTAGGAGGGTTAGGAGAGGCATTGATAGGCATTCATGCCTTCACAGGGTGTGATAGCATCAGTGCATTCCGAGGAAAGGGAAAGTCAAAAGCTCTCAAACTCATGATTGCAAATGCACACTACAAATCAGCATTCTCTTTACTAGGCCAAGAGTGGAGTGTCTCAGACAGTTTACAAGAACAGTTAGACAAGTTTGTCTGTGACTTATATGGCTCAAAGGAATGTGTCTGTGTCGACGATGTCCGATATAAATGTTTGAGGTTTGGCAATGTCACTGACATAACAATGCCACCAAACAGTGACAGTTTAAAACTTCATATCAAGAGGGCAAATTACCAGGCAAAGGTATTCCGAAGCTGTGTCATACAGAATATTTCAGCCCCCTCAACACTGGACAATGGGTGGAAACAAAATGACAAAGGCTTAGGGATTATTTGGAACATATTGCCAATTGCACCAGATGACATTCTCCACAATATCAACTGCAAATGCCACAAAAGTTCCTGTAATTCCTCAAAATGTTCTTGTAAGAGGAATGGGGTGTCCTGCACAGTTTTGTGTAGATGTTTGAACTGTCAAAATCAAAAGGTGTTGAAAGCGGATGCAGATGATACAAATACAGACATTGACTCGAGTGATGATGACTGATTTACATGATAGTATGTAAATATGGATATGATATGGATACAGATATGGACTGTACAGTTTTGATCAAACCTTCAAGTAGTTCATATATTCCACAATGTTGATAAGTCAATCTTGTACATATGAAATGACATTGTGGGCTGCCTTTTTCAGGCTATATTGACTGTAAATATGTGTTTAAATCATCAGCATTAAGCCTTGTATTTGCTCATATATTCCACAATGCTGATTATTCAATCTTGTACATATGAAATGACATTGTGGGCTGCCTTTTTCAGGCTATATTGACTGTAAATATGTGTTTAAATCATCACCATTAAGCCTTATATTTGCTCATATATTCCACAATGCTGATTATTCAATCTTGTACATATGAAATTACATTGTGGGCTGCCTTTTTCAGGCTATATTGACTGTAAATATGTGTTTAAATCATCAGCATTAAGCCTTTTATTTGCTCATATATTCCACAATGCTGATTATTCAATCTTGTACATATGAAATGACATTGTGGGCTGCCTTTTTCAGGCTATATTGACTAAAGATGTTTTTAAATCATCAGCATTATTCCTTGTATTTGCTCATATATTCCACAATGCTGATAAATCAATCTTGTACATATGAAATGACATTGTGGCTGCCTATTTGAGGACAAATGATTATTTTGACAGATTTTAAATGAAATATCCTTCCACAAAATGTAATATGAAATTTACTATATATTTTAAACAGATAAATGTACTGTAAATTGGTCATTTATGTTGGAGAATAAAATTATCTGGACAATGCTGTTCTTGAATTATGACACATGTATGATGATCATAGGAAGCGTCCCCATTTGATATTTTGTTAAATATTAAAATTATTTGGTTTTTACTAGACATTAATAATAGATTGTTACTCCCAAAACTATTATAAACAGCTATCTGTCTCCATTATATTATATTGTCTTTATACAATTTTTTTTATTGTTATCGAGGAAATTATGTAAAGTTCATATCAACAGAAAAAATATCCCCCCCCCCCCCCCCCCCCCCCAAACATATATAAATGTATGATTATGAAACTTGAATTATTTTAATTTTTTTACCAATATTGAGTAATCACTAATTTAGGGAAAAAATGATTAAGAATCATTATATTTGCAAAATGCAAAATTACATTATACAGGTTGTTGCACCCAGACTAAAGCCATTGGTCTTTGGTCCAAAATCTTTGAAGGGGGTACCCCTCTTCCAGGACCTGTAGTTGATTAATGTGCAACTTATGAACCAGAAATTTTTTGTTTCTTAAAGAGCACATCCTGGGCAACATTTTGATATATAGTTCTGGTATTCACCAAATATGTTGAAGCACTCTCCTTTTTCTAGGGCCCTACAGATTTCGGCCCATGGTCTATCGTATTCTGTGAGAGTTGTGCGTATCTGTCACTCGTTGATTTCATTTTTAATGCGTATATCTGAATTACCCGTGCATATTTTACGCAGATACGCATCTTATCTGGAGCCCTGGAAATACATCTAAGGATATATAATCTTTAAGAAATCATTTTCACCAATGTCTATTTACAAGAGGCGAATTTTTAGCTAAGAATAATCAAGATCGACAGGTTAACATTTTACAACAGTTCTTTGGTAAGGCTTCGCCGTTTCTCTAACAAGCTTAATCTTATTTGGAAATGTCATGTTTTGAACTTACCGACACATACACCAGTAGGTTGGCACGGTGGGTTAAGACAGGAGGTCGGAGTTTGAACTCTGCAAACTTGTCCACGGATGCACGTCGTCGCCTTTGAACCAGAGAGGAACAATAAGGTATGTACACAAATAGACACTTTCAATTTCTATGCGATTGTCATAAGCAATTGTTGTTTTCTTGATTTACAAATGTTCATCACTTGATGTTTATTCGAGCATCAAAACTATATTTTGTATTGTACCTTCTTTATCTTTAAAAGTCTAAAGCTGCAAGGCGTAGAATAACAATGTTGCGGATTGGAACACTTCCAATACTTAAAAACTCAGGTAGATTTGGTGGATTTCCTAGGACTTCCAAGACTTTGCCATATCTCTAATGATAACTTTGCCACGATGCCAAAAAGCGAAATCATAGCATGACGTTGAAGATAATATTAATCGTTAACTTACAATGCATGGGTCAAAGGGTATTGGTGTTGTTGTTGGAACGGTAGCTGAAACATTCAAGTAGCAGCATAAAGACTTTCGTAGTCGTGATGTTTGTTAAGAGTTTCCACATATTACATCAATTTGGAATTCGAGATAAAAGTCAGAAAATATTGAAAATGCACAACACATTCTTCAGACTAGTATTCGGAACATGTGTGAAAACGTACCATTTGAAGCTCTATTACAATATATTGATATACTTTTAAAGAACAGTTATTACTTTCACATCCATCGTCTGGCAAGTATCTTTATAAAAAGAACTAGTCTTAGAAGTTTTCGTCAAGAAAAGATTGCTTTCTTGAACCTTTATACCTTCATTCAATTACAGATTGCCTTGAAATAATGAGAATGCAACTGGAAGAGAATAATTTTCTTACCTGTATTGTCACAACAAACAGCGAACCTGTCGGCAGGGTCGATATTACACCTGGTCTGATCTGGGCACCTCCTTCCGCCCCGACCACAGAAGATGTCCCGCCTGTTTTGGTCAACAACTGGACGTCCGATCGGACACTGGTCAGAAACCGTCAAGCTGCCTGTATAAGTGAATGTAATTTGTACTGAACTTAGAAATTAAGATTTACTGCATAATAACTTCTTATTTCTGTAAATACACGTTTCTGAATAAATACTTTCCCTTCATAATGTTAAATGTGGGGAGTTGACAAAAAGGGTCATTGGTTAATGCATCAGAAACCTATTATCAACTAAACTAAGATGAGAATGTAGAACAACGTTAACGATTCATTGCATCACAAACATAAGGGTGAATAACTTTATTTTTTTTAAATTCAAACACTTTATGGATAAAAATTTCTTTATTTAATTTCTAACGATTCTTTTCGATTCGCCGAGTGACTGTTGTTGGATGGAATGGGCTAGTGAAACAGAAACGTCGCGAAAATTTAAGTAAAGATTTTTTTTCTACTTTACTAACTTGCAAAAGAATGTTACATATGGCGTTTTACTTTAACTTTAAAGCAGGTGTCACTGATGCCTGATGAAAACACTTTTTTAAGAAAGTTAATGTGAAAGTAATTAGTAAGTATAGATAACCTTTTATTCATTACCGATTCGATTTTTCATGCATATGACAATTTATTTTTGGGAATACATTCTACCATCATGACTGATTTATCAATTTTACAGTTCGCAGTGCGGACGATAAAGAAGTAGACAAGACAAAAAGTAGAATAGATAATGAAATAACTTACGGACACAGATTGGCACAGGTGGGCATGGAGCCCTATTACACGTCACTTGCTGTAGACGACATTGCAGACCCCCGGGACAGTCCTTTAACATGAATAAAGACTTGTTTAATAACTCGTCAAGGTGAAAAATGAAGGCAATTGTTGTGGATATACAGCTTCTCTATTCTGGAAAGACGACGAGTTGACATAGATATTAATGTCGTTTTCATGCATTTGATTGGCACGAGATATGTCATCATCAAACACACAGGGGCAATACAACAAGGGAAAGGAGTCGGCTAAGGAAGTCCATTCTATTCATTTTATCTCAGGGCATCGATTTGTGGTACGCTTTGTAGGATTTGCAAAAAAATCAACTCTGCTGTTTGTGTCAAGTGCAGGCACCGGAATACAAACTGAATATTCAAATAGGAATAATGTCCAAAAAAGTTCCCAAGAGTTGAGATGTACATACGTAAATAACAGAAATTTATGAACAGAAGTGAATTATGAATTATGATATGACAATATATGCAGTTTCAAAATCATGTATATTGGAATAAATCTAGATTGAAACAATAATGCGTAATACAAGTAACAAGTTAACAGTTTACAATATTTAGTGATAAGAATGCAAATTACTGAGAGCCAATTACTATCAATAAGGCTTTAAAAAATCAATACTGACTTTGTAAAACAATTAGTCGTAAAAGTCAGAGCGTCTTGGTTGTAAAACATACACTGCAGATAAGGTCACTCAAATTATAAGGGAGAGAACTGTGATCTGACTATGCATTTAGTAAATTCATGAGTAGGAAGAGTACCTACCAAAGTACATCGACCTCTTTTGGCTGGGTCTGCAAGATAAATTAAATACGATGAGCATTTCATTCCAGTAGCAACAACAAATACGTTATTCATATACATATCAGTTACACCTTTCTGAAAAACAATCAAGTGGGATGTTAATGACTAAGACAGAACTAGGTCATATACGCTAATACCGTACATTTTTTATGTTGTAAAACATTTTTAAGTTTTACTGATTTTAAAAAGCTGATTTTCGCCTTAAGTAGAAATTTTCATTGTATAATAATCAAGTACATGTTTTGATAGTGAATCCGTAACAATAAGTGCAATTATGATGTTTGTTATGTTGAAAATTGGGAGGGCGGTTCTAAAACCATTGTAGGCCATACTCTCATATACATTTGAAGAATAGAGTGTCCCACTGAAGAAGGTGCAGATAGGTGCAGATAAACGCAACTGGGTTATTGCACATTTTTGTTTTACGACGTTATGAAGTGTCAGACACAACGCCTCCTCCTCCTCCCCACTCCCCCAAACCCGCCACCCTCCCCCTCCCCAACAGGAAGCAAAGTTGTGAAATTCACAGTGGCCCGTGTCTCAGCATGACACCACTGTCTTGCGAAAGGTAGGGCTTGTTTCACTCTTAACCAATAACTGGGTTTCCTTAATTTGAAGTGTCGGCTTATGACATCACCACATCCCTGTCAACGATCGATATGCCCTCGGGTTATATATAAAGTTTCCGAGTAAAGCATAATCTGTCAAACAGCTGTCATTTATGCTATCAACACAGAAACACAGCATTGATCCACATTGCATCTCGTGCATTGCCTGAATGATAGAGAGATTGATAGGTTTAGAAATAACTACAATCGACAACGAATTTCTTCTGAAAGGGGAATATCTTTCCAATTTTGGTAGTTTGTTTTTTAAAGGTATTTTAAGTTTGTTTTCTTGTACATGCACCATCCGTTATGAAGAATAAAATCATAAAATGTCAACATTATAGATTATGTTCAAGTTAAACAATTCATCATTTGTCCGCGACCTATCAAACTTTTATCAAGGAGCGTCAATCGTGTGGATCAAGACATCTATTTTTTGGAGAAGCAGTTGATATAAACAAAATTACCAATTTATTCATAATCACTCAACGTGTTTTTAATGACTTTCATTTTTTTCTTAAACAGGATATTTCCTGCTCAATCGATATGAATGAATTTGTTGCTAAGGAAAATATCACTACATCTTATAGTCACTGAAATATTTTTGAGTTTAACTGAATAAAAATATCTTCAGTATAAAACTTACAAAAAACTATTATATAAAATTTCCTGGTTTTCATCATTTACGATAAGAAAATAGATTTAAGTTTGAAATCGCTGCATGCTGCTGAAAGAGTTACAGTTTAGGCACTATATACGTATAATTTCATTGGATCACTTTACCAAGGTAAATATTTTGAAATTGGACACGTTAACATGGTTTTGTACAACGCGTATTTATATTATGGTTATTCATAAGCTGTCACATGTTTTCAATATGAGCACATGTGCACATATCACTTTTGCTTAGTAACTATTGTCGTAGCGTGAGTTATTGCTTTTGTGACGTCATAAAACCATTGCTCGTGACGTCATTGTAGCGGGCCGTCGCAAGGGGAGGACGCAGTTTTCTGTATGTTTCCATGGGTTTGAAATGGAATTGAATCGGTAATAAAGAAATAATTATACTCTGAAGTGTGTCATATGACTGTTACGAAACTCGTGCGAAGTTGTGTATAACCCTCGCTCTCGCTCGATTCGAAAAAGTCATATGACAAACTTCCTCGGGTAATAATCTCTGTATACCTACCAACACATATACCAGTAAGTTGGCACGGTGGGATGAAACACGAGGAGGGGGTTTGAACCTCACATATGGATCCTACTAAACATGTGGTTGCCTGGCAAGAAAAATAAAAAATCTCTTTAATTTTTTCACTGACATATTTTACTCTGATCATTATCAATATGATGAATTATTACAATAAAAGGATTGAAAAATCATTCTTTCGAATTTTATATCAAGTCATGAATTAGCTTAAAAGCACATATTGCGGTAATTACAGAGGGTACTCACAATGCATGGATTAAAAAGTGCCGGTTGAGGTTGTGTTGGGGGGTTGACTGAAAGAGACAATATGCCATTAATACAATCGTCTATTTTATTATTAATCATATGTTTAACACAAGAATCTGTTCACGTTTCCTTCTCCAGATCTCATACTGGACAATGACCGCATATTATGATAAACAATCTATGATACCTTTCACTTGCATTGTCCGTGCAATTCACTATAACTAAATTTAAGTATTGTACATCAAGTGTTCCCCAAAGTGACGACCTTTGTAAGCAATAAAATGTTAAAATGGTACCAATTCATTAGATGCATAATATGTTTTATGCCAGTGAGTAAGAGAGTATGGTTACTAGATGCAAAACTTAATTATCTCATCAAAATGTGGCTTGCATTGTCCACCATACCTTGACCTGATGGTGTCCAACAGCACGTGCTCTGTGTGTCCATCACTTCCGTGTTGCACGTGGTGGAGGCGGGGCACGGACGTCTGTCGGAGCAGGATATGGCGCGGTTTTGTGTGTCCCGAACCGGATGTCCATAGCGGCACACACTGACCTCGAGCGCCTTACCTGATGAAAGGTTAAACTAAAAGGTAAATGGTTTGAAAAGGGAGTGTGTTTCTAATGACGAGGAATGAAGATCTAGACAAAAAGGTGTGCCCATCCTACTGTTGTGCAGTGGTGGATCTGAGATATTCATATTAAAAATGTTGATGAAGTGATAATTTGAAACTTTTAATCATGATTGATATCGGGAAAATGTGTTTAATTACTAAGGTTTCGATTAAATCGATTTATGTAAGTGAAAAGTGAATACTATTTTTTAAAATAGCAGTCGTGTTCTGTTTCGAAAACAAAACTATATGTTTTTCTTTGTCATTTAATAATACCCTTTTATTTTTATATTCATTTTTGTAATTATATATTTAAATGTGCTGTATCACGTGACTTTCCCGCGAATGATGTAAAATAGGAAACGATCATAAAACATTTTCTGGAAAACTATATTCTATGCAAGCGCATAAAGACATCACAGTTGACAAGTCCATGATATTATGACACAGTGTACATGACCTCTTCTACGTGAAACGTAATAGATTTATCTATGATGAGTAATTGCATGATGACAGGTCATCAAAACATTTTTTTTTAATTTGAAATTCCAAATATGACTTTGGTTGATCATCAAAACCTTGACATATTACAACATAAACAGCAATAGAGTTTAAATGAATGAAGACGAGTTCTTCTTTAACGCAAGTTGATCACAGTGTAAGCATGATCACCGACACGTCAAACTTTTGCAATAAATGTAGAATCTCAACCCAGTGTCTTCTGATATCGAATCTATCAACACGAGTTAACTAAATTAAGAAAATCCAAGGCAAATATGTATTTAGTTTAATCAATGAGTGTTAGTATAGGTGTTGGCAAGAAACGAGGGTTAGGGTGAGGTTGAGATTTATTTATCATCCAAAATCATATTCAGCGGTTTTCGGTTATAGAAAGAAACTCTGATCATTAGGCGTCATGAATATTGAAATCGTAACAGTGTGACGTCATCAGTATTATGACGTCAAGGCATCTTTAATAGCTTACACCAGCGATATATACTGTGAAATCCAGTTTAAGACGATAAAGAAGAGAAAAATTCATATACGTTTTCTTATTCATCGGACCAACCTCTGTGTCTTCTTACATTCAATAAATGCAATTAGAATTTTAAAAGTTAGCACAATTATAATTTGAGGTGAAGATTGACTTACGAACACACATGGGCTTGACATTGCAGGGAGCTCGGATACATTGCACTTGGACTAGGCGACATTCACTGTTTGAAGGACAACGGTTTCTCTACAAACAAAACATTGCACCGTTCACCATTAATTCACAATATGAAATCTTTATGTAATTAATTTTCTAGTGGGCGTAATTAAAACAGTCCGAAGGCCAAGGGTTTCCTAAAATCAAAGGAATAGTACAATTGTTAAACACATTATTTATCATTATGAAGATAATTCTGTTTTCATAGGGTTTGCGTATACTGTTAAAGGGACATAGGTTTCTCTTCGTTCAAAGCAAATTCATAAGAAATTCAATTTTTTTAAACTTGACGTAGCTTTTTGAATGAATGTGTTCACTTTATATTATAATTGTAAGTAAGTCTCAATACTTATAAATGGTAAATCGATATTTTATTTCTTGAATGATTTTCTATAACGAAAATGTAGACTTTTTTTACTTCATTTTAAATGCATATTTCCAATTTTGTGCAATTCATCATTTTTATTCTTTAATTATATACAATATACACAGGTAGCTTTACATATTTCATGTAGATCTCCCAAACCCACAATGACTGTCACATACCTTGAGATATTCCCCGCAGGGTTCATCGCTCGATTGACTTTTAACTACAAAGGGCAAAATTATCTGGAATAAGAAAACAATAAGGAGTTATAAAGTCAAGTATGATTTATTCATTACAATAAACAGACACTGAATAGCACTTAGATGACCGGATGACTTCTCTATGTGACAAAAGTGTATATGTTTATGGCTTGTTTACCTCGTAAACGATTTTATTTCCGGAACTCAAAGAAGCACATGTGGATACTTTGTAGGGTAGGAGAGTGAATAGGTTAGGTTATCTTAATAATGGTCTAAATGATATGATGTGATTTCCCTTGAATATGAATGGGACATTTGCTATTGTAAGCGTTTACATAAGATTGGAGTTAACGCATACACTGATCAAGACAACGTTACTATAGACACAAATCCAGGTGCCTGAAGAACGCCATAAAATAGCTGACACGTCAAAAACACCGTTCAACATTTCCTTATGGTTGGACTATTCATCGTTAAACGGAAACCCTATACTTGTCAAAAGGGCACATGTGATACATGACATAACATAACTCAAATGCACATCGTCATTAAAAAGATGCTCAATGTTGATGCTAAGAAATTACAGAATAAATTTATTACTCAAATCTTATGAATATTTCTTTACAATTTCACCAAGAAATGTTCATTTTACATACACAATATAATTGAGGTTGGTACGAGTTACACTGTTGTATATATATATAAAGTATATTTCACAAAAAATAATTTCCTTACAGGATGACCACCGTTGCACAATGCAACAATGCAACAGGATTCTCTCCATCCACAACAAGCATGATTAAGTATACTGACCATGTTGTTAAGTGGTTTCCTGTTATATTAGATAAGTGGTTTGGGTGATTTGTTACACCCTAACACAACGCCATCTGCCCTTAGGCCTACAGGTTTAATGCCCTATGACAAATGGTATCACTTCATTGCATGCCCATCTGTGGTTCATTATTCACATGTTTCAATGTTTGCCAAACCGCTGCAAATCACACCTCAACATATTTGTTTCGACGATGTCACAAACTAGGTATACATCATTGCATGAGAATTATACACAGTTGCAACACATATAACCTTCTCTTCAGTACTCGCATGTCACAACCTTGAAGATCAATTTCTTTCGTTTGAATTCAATCCAATTATCAGAAGTAGGTATATTAAATATTCTATAAAATTCTCGTGTTGTTTAAGACAGTTTCTTTTATAAAGTGATTTCTACACCAGTATAATGAATAATTACCGTCGTTTAATTTGTAAGTGACATGTTTATAGACGCCTTGACATATTTTTATCTTATCTTTGCATACATCCGATAATTCAAACCAAACAACTAAATATTGGAATATTCAATTCAGATTATCCTACATTGAAAGGTGTATTTCGAGATATTTCTTTCAATACGCCAAATTCGTCTAACATTGACACCCGATTGAAGTTGTTGTAAGAGAAACGATATTCCAGTAAAAGAAAATCATCATTTCAATATCAGCTGCAAGGGGAACTTGCAGGTCGATCTGCGATCTGATGTACACCTGACACCGGCTAATGGTTTTTACTGTAAACCTGTCAGCTTGATAAATGCACTTCATTAGTCATACACAGAAGGTTGGCACTTATTGTATGGGAGTAAACATTTATCATTTTTATCATGAGAACATTACATAGTTTTAAGGAAATGATATTAACAAGGTAATTTATTTATGAATATTTCAATTTTTCGGTACCATAATGTGACATCGTTGAAGAAGCTTTTAGGAGTAACTTAAATTTTACAAATATTTAGATATACAGAGCCTCGTTAATCTCAACTGGTTTTATATATCGACAGGAAAGGAACTGTTGTGACGTAACCTGTTACCATCGCACAACACGGTATGACATCAGAGGTAGAATGTGCCCTTATGTGACGTCATCATATTGTTATGTGAATGCTTTGGTGACATCGTCTCAGTTGTCATGAGATAATCATGGAATACATGTATGTTAAATCACGAATTAAATTTTTATGAAATCATAAATATTTCAGAGGACACTTTCAAGAAATGGCAAGTACGCGTAATCATCAAGCTAACAATTTGTCATTTACTAATCAAACAGTCTATTCAACATTTTTCGCTGTATTACAAGTTATCTTTTCCTTTTTCGTTGTGAAAAAGGTACGAGCTGTTTGAAAACAGTATTGACGTGTCAAATCATCACTAAAATGATAGCTATAACAACAATCACCTCATGTTAGATTTCTAACATGGATAATTTAAGCAATTCAAACCTCCGCAAAACGTATCTGTCCCTTCCTTGAGGTTCAGGAATAGATATGGTATGAATTAGTAGCCCTAAAAACGTTTATCGCCTAAAGGTTAACTTGTAAAATCGTTCGAAAATACCGATACGTAATACATTTAAAACGTAATAAATGTCATCGAAACGAAAACCATTTCTCAAGCAAGTACATTTTTCCTTCGTGTCAACGATAAGACATTGATGAATCCGCTTTCTTCTAGCCATGGTAATATTAACGACTTCTGCGTGTCCACGTGTTTGATGGTAAGGTTAAGACTCACAGTTACTCTGCTTACAATTACTGTACCGAGATGTGCCGTGTACTGTAAGAGGTTTAAGCTCTTCAGCAAACAGCTTCTCTTAGCTTTCATTTGTTAATACAACGAGGCCTTTTAGTTAAAATGTTTTCGAGGAGATATACTACAGGTATTTTCACTGCAAAGCCTCACATTATCGAAGATAAACGTCTGCTAAAAATGTACAGTAGTGGTGGTGTTGTATAAGTAATTGAACTAGCAGTTGTAATACAACAATAATAAGTTGTAATACATGCAAAGTGTTGGAATGGTTATGTTGGTGGCGAAGGTAATAGTAGTAGTAGTAGTAGTAGTAGTAGAAGTAGTAGTAGTAGCAGCAGCAGCAGCAGTAGTAGTAGCAGTAGTAGTAGTAGTAGAAGAAGAAATAATAGAAATAATAGTATATAATTATGATAGTAGTATTAGTAGATGATAAAGCATAAGCATAGTAGTAGATATGGTTGTAATGTTGTAAAAGTAGTAATAGTAGAACTACTAGTACATGTAGTAGTAGTAGAGTAGTAGTAGAATTAGTAGTAGTAGTAGTAGCAGTAGAAGTAGTAAATGATAAAAGCATAACAATAATAGTAGATACGGTTGTAAAAGTTGAAGTAGTAGTAGTAATAGTAGAAGCATACGTAACTCGAAGTAACATGTAGTAGTCGTAGTAGTAGTAGTAATAATACTAGTAGTAGCAACAGTAGTAGTAGTGGTAGCAGTAATCGAAGTAAGAGCATGTAGTAGTAGTAGTAGTAGTAGTAGTAGTAGTAGTAGTAGTAGCAGTAGTAGTAGTAGTAGTAGTAGTAGTAGTAGTGGTAGTTAAAATAAACATTAATGATCTATTATATATGATATTTTTCTATTAGATCTTCGTTACAGTTAGTGTTGATGGTAGAAGTATCATTCGTTGTTATACGTACACTCCAAACAAAATACATTAACGACTTGAATGAAAATTAATGTAATGTATTCTACTTACCAGCAAAACGCTGTATAAGGCTACAGCCATGTTAACCTGTAGAGGGAGTATATGTTACTGTCTTCTATCAGTTTCGGGTTTGAGTTTAGTATATAAACATATCCCTATTAAAGAGCACGATTCATTGACACACAGCAAACATTGACATCATTGGCCTACGCGTGTTTACCACATGAGAAAGGACCAATAGGAGGAGACTTACCCCGGAAATGAATAGCCATTGGTTAGTTTATTAGCCAGGTGAAGCGTGAAGGGTCAAAGTTCACAGTTATGTAGTGGGAACAGGATAAGAGTAGCACGAAATGGAAAACCTTGTTTACCGTTTTATAATGTCATTTCACGTGTTAATATTTGGCGTATGTAGTCAACATATATATTATCTCTTATTGAGAGCGTTGATCAGGTTAAATACAGGTCAATGGGGGTACAGGCACACACTTTATGACCTTAAAGGGGCAGTAGCTTATTATAAGGTAAACGAAGAGATCACGCGAAAATGAAATTAAATATTACCAATTAAACGTTTATTAATCAAGACGGGGGGGGGGGGGGGGGGGGGGTTCTCAAACAAACGTAAAATGTTCGGTTAAGCTATGCAAATCAATTTCCTGATCTCAAACGATTAAAAGGGGTTCACACTCAAATGGCCGCCAGCACTTTTCGCTTGAAACGTGATTCCCTCTCTACGACTAGGGATAAACGGATTGAGCAATGAGTTGTTTGAAACTTTGAAGTTAATTGATTTACATACCCCTATCGTTAAGAAAAAGTGCTACTGTCCCTTCAAGAGGCATACGAATACCTTATTGACACATTGTAACGTTATTCCCTGCACTTTGCTATATCTATTCAGGTTTTTTTCACTGAAGAAAGGAGACGGCAGCAAAAGGAAAACGAACCGGTTTGGTTACTTAAGAGAAGAACGTATTGTTCCGTAGCATGTTGTTAGTTTTTAAAAAAAGCTTTCTTACGAAAACGGATATTAATTTTACCAATTGCAAGGCAGTTTTTATAATCAAAAGAAATATTTCTAAAACGAACGTTACATGTTCGGATAACCTACTTGAATACTTTTCCCCGATCTCAAATATTAATAATGCGTCCACTCAAAAAAAGCCGCCAACACTTCTCGCTTTACGAGTATACTCGATAAAATCTTCTATGACTATAAGTATAATCGGGTTGATAATGGGTTGTTTGACCGTTTGGAGATAATGCATTCAATGCAACATAATGCAACATATTTTTATTTGTGAAAATTTGAAGAATTGTTTGTTTTTTTTAAAATAACGTGCCACTGCCCATTTAAAGGTCTTTGCGTACATGTTGATTTTTAAATCTTTTTCTTATGGTTCGAACAAATGAAATAAATTTCACAGGAAGATGGTAAGTGACTAGAAATGTAACGCATGTTTGTATCAATAGATCGTTGTGAATTAAAGCAAATTACAAATGCGTACTCATGTTTGACCTGTGTGTTTAATAGGAGGGCAATGTTTGGCTATTTTTCTCCTTTTTCGCAGCTTGGAACTTTGAAGTTTTGAGCTACCTATTTCTTCTTTATCGTGAATATAAAATTATTCCTCTTCCCGAATTTTAATATCCGTAAAAGAAATTGTCCTTAAAAGTCACATATAAACCTACCTCCACTTTTATAGGGATGGTCACAAATTCATTTTGTAGAAACCAAAATCCTAGAATATCTCTTTGGAAAATTTGACTGAAAATCTTCATCAAACACTCAAATTGTTTTATGTTTGTGTTAAATCATGCAAAAATAACATAAAGTAACATATTGAAAGGTTGCTTGACATTCGTTTTGACAAGAAAAGTCTTGATGCCTCTGTCCTGTCTCAATCTTACGTAAATCGTTAGATTTTAAACGATGTGTATTTTCAGCATTTAAAAAATCATATCTAATTTATTCGATGATTGATATGCCTTCTGATTCGGAATTGATACGTGCCACGATTGTCTAGACACTAAATTGAAATTAATCACCCATTCTTCTTGAAAGGCAATATATATGACTTGATAATTGATAGTTCTCAATGAGAATTGAACAACAACAGTATATATCTGCAAATGTCGAACTTGGACGTCAAATTTACATGAACATGAGTTTTATAACCTATAAACACTTCCAATCTTTCCTTTTGCTTCTGGTAAGTTTCCAGAGTTACGTGTTGAATTACTCACACACCAGCAGGGTAAATTGTTCGGTTTCCGTATCGCTACTTTATACCTCTGTATTGTCAAAATTCTAAACCGAAGAATATAAACGGATTTAAAGCACGCATCAAAACACCTTTGAGAAGGACCTATGAGGAATGGTAAAATATGTGCATTATAAAAGTAACAAAAGGTGATCGTATAAGATTTTTTTAAACCAAAAGTTCATTCTCTTAAGAACTTTGAAACTTGTACAGAAATTCAACATACTGCTCAAACAAATACTAATAGTGTAGCGGCAGTCAGTTTAGTTTTAGTTATGTGACTTTAGCGGCAGTTATTTTATGTGTCTTTGCTGGGAGTTACCTCCCTTTTTGCGCTTCTTGTTTTTTAGAATGAAAACCCCACAATGGCGGCGACCATGCCCTGTTTAACGAAGTTACGAAAATGGAAATTATTCAACTATGAACAGATTGTTAATGATTTTCATATGGAATAATGTCAAAGTGTTCTTACGGAGGTATTCTGCATGTTATTAACCAATTGCAGTGAATGTAGAAACCCTGTGAAAGCTTTATGAAACCTATGAACGTGTATGAACCTAATGAACGATATATGAACCTCCCATTTAAATAAACACTTAAACTTTGAAATCATCTCTTTTATGAAAAACAAAAGAAGCACGACTATTACAGTAAGAACACTAATTTTATCTGGAAATTACGAACTCGAATTTTGAAAATTATCGGATATCAAACTTTTGAAACCATGAGTGATAGACATTCAGTTATCTCGGGTTTGTCAGATAGGTCACGTGCGTCGAAAGCCGATGTTGCGGCCGAAGTTGCTGCACTGAAAGTGAAGTATGACTATGTTAAACAGGAAGCTTCCAAACGTGCTGAATTATCGCAATTACAAGCTAAAATGGAACTGGAAATGGCTCAAGCTAAACTTAGTGTTTTAGATGAGTATGAAAGTGAACAAACCTATCTGTATGGTGACAGTCATTATAAACCCCCAAATATAGAGCATTCTCCAAGTGACTATGTTGAGCAATATGTTCAAAATCACCCATTAGGAAACAAAGTTGACTCTTGTAATGAAATTCAATTCAACCATGAATCCCCAGCAGTAGCAAGGTATGAAACCACAAATAAGGTTAATGTTGGAAACAAAATTAATCCCATTGGAATGCATGGTACCCCCTTTGTTGAATCAACAAAACTTGACATTGATGCTAAGGAGTTTGTTCCAAAACGCTTTCTTGAAAACACCTGTACTTCAAATCATGTTTGTGATATGGCTAATATCTCAAAGACATTGACAGGACAAATGAACCTCAATAGGCTCCCTACACCTCAACCAGGTGGTGATCCACTTCATTACCCAGGATGGAAAACCGCATTTGAGACACTAATTGAGAAACGTGAGATAGCAGCTCCAGAGAGACTTTACTACTTGAAAGGATACTTAGGTGGTGCTGCTAAGGAAGCTTTAGAAGGTTACTTCTTGCTTACTACAGATGATGCATATGCAGAAGCAAAAGAACTTCTAGAAAGACGTTATGCTAACATTTTTGTAATAGCAAACGCATTCAGGGACAAATTGAATTTATGGCCAAAGATACCAAACAGAGACAGTAGTGCTATGCGCAAGTATGGGGATTTTCTTAGACAATGTCTGATTGCTTCCAGGACCAATGATACCTTGAGGGTGTTGAATGATGAAAGAGAAAATAGAAACATGGTTTCAAAGCTACCATATTATGTGAGTTACAGTTGGACACGAATCATTTCTGAATGGAAAGAGAGATCGAATCGCTTTCCCCCATTTGGGAAATTTGGAAGCAAACGTTGCTTGTGAGACTGTGAGTGCTTCACATGTCAGCAAAGCCAAGCCCCAAAGTTTTGTTGGTCAGTTTGCACAAAAGCCTAGATCAGATAGGAAACCGGCTGTTGCGTTGTCAACAGGGGTAGAGAAACGACAATGTCCTTTGTGTGAAAGGGGACATAATATTGAAGACTGTAAACTGTTCCTTGAAAAGGACTTGACAGGTAAAAGACAGACTGTATTTGAAAAGGGTTTATGCTTTGGATGTCTTGGAAAAGGTCACTTGTCTAAGGAATGCACCGAAAAGAAAACATGCAACACTTGCAAGAAGAAACATCCAACTGTCTTGCATAGTGATGTGCCGATCAATCCGAATAATAAAACAAACCAGACTTACAGGAAGACTCAAGTTGAACCTGTTCGTGGCGTTACAGGAGTTGCTCACCTGAACGAAACGGGGAACGGAAATAAATGTTCTATGATTGTACCAGTGTGGTTGTTTCATCAAAGTGAACCTCATAACGAGAGACTTATGTATGCACTGTTGGACACTCAATCGGACACAACGTTTGTGTTAGAAGACACAAGCAGAGCACTTAACCTTAAAGGACAAAAGGTGAAACTTGAACTTTCAACAATGTATGCAGAAAGTCAAATTGTTGACAGTACGAAAGTAACAGGTTGGAGAGTCCGAGGTTACAATAATGATGTAGTAGTTCCTCTGCCTGCTGCATATACTCGGAACATTATGCCTACGAATCGGGATCATATTCCGACCCCAGAGAAAGCCTATCAATGGCCTCATCTATCAAGAATTGCTGGTGATCTGATGCCATTGCGTGACGTAGAAGTAGGACTTCTCATTGGATATAACTGCTCCCAAGCGCTTGCACCACGTGATGTTATTCCTCCGACAGTTAACGAACCATACGCACAGAAGACTGACCTGGGATGGGGAATAGTAGGGGTTATGGACCCAGATAACCTTACTGAGAATGACAACGATCCGATTGGAGTAAGCCATCGTGTACTTGCTCTTGAAAATCCTATGAACTTTGACTGCCAAGGATCTAGGAAGGAAGTGTTTATCAGTCTTGTCACTTCTGTAAACGAAACTTCACCATACAACGCCATTAAGATGTTGGAGCTTGACTTCAGTGAACGTCATAACAAGAATGCTGTGATGTCTTATGAGGACCAGACATTCATGAAGATCATGCAGGAAGGAATCTATCAGTTAGACGACAATCATTATGAAATGCCCCTGCCCTTCAAGCAATCTGAACCAAAACTTCCAAACAACAGAGTACAGGCACTTCATCGTCTTAAGCAATTATCTTCTCGCTTCAAATGTGATCCCAAATTCCACAATGATTATGTCCTCTTTATGGAAAAGATCATCTCAAATGGTCAAGCAGAGAAGGTCCCAGAGAATGAACTGAACGACACAAAGATAAACACATGGTATATTCCACATCATGGAGTTTATCATGCCAAGAAACCAAACAAGATAAGGGTTGTAATCGATTGCAGCGCAAAATACAAGGGTGAGTGCTTGAATGACCATCTCCTCCAAGGACCTGATCTGACCAATGCACTACTTGGTGTTCTTCTTAGATTTTGCCAGGAACGAATTGCATTCATGTGCGACTTAGAACAGATGTTCTTTCAGTTTAGAGTTATTAAGAAACACCAAGACTACCTCAGGATTCTATGGTGGAATAAGGGTGCGTACGAGACTGAACCAGTAGAATATCGATTGCAAGTACACTTGTTTGGAGCAACGTCATCTCCAGGATGTTCCAACTTCGGACTTAAGCAGATTGCACATGACTATGAGTCAACGTATGGATTTGAAACTGCAAACTTCCTACGTCATGACTTCTACGTTGATGACGGCCTGAAATCCTTGCCCACTGTAGATCAAGCAGTGAACCTGATTGAGAACAGTAGGAAAATGTGCAATGAAGGTGGACTTAGGCTGCACAAGATCATATCTAACTCAAGGGAAGTGATCGCAACCATACCGTCAGAAGATAGAGCTAAAGAATTAAAGGACTTCAATTTGAATCACGACAAGTTCCCTATTGAACGAGCACTAGGGGTTCAGTGGAATGTTGAATCAGACACTTTTCAATTTCGTATAACTCTACAGGATCAACCTCTGACACGAAGAGGCATCCTATCGACTGTGAGCTCAGTGTACGACCCTCTTGGATTTCTTGCACCAGTTGTGATGGTTGGCAAGACCATACTTCAGCAGATGTGCCGTGACTGTACAGACTGGGACGATCCGCTAAGTAACGAACTCAAACCAAGATGGGAAAAATGGAGATGTGAGCTTCTACTACTTGAATCTGTATCAGTGGGACGCTGTTACAAACCAGGTACTGAATTTGGAGAAGTGAAGTCAGTAGAAATCCACAAATTCTCTGATGGAAGCAACGTAGGCTACGGACAATGTTCATACCTAAGGCTGATAGATTCACAGGATCGTGTACATTGCTCCTTCTTAATGGGAAAATCAACAGTGACTCCACTCAAACAACTAACCATTCCACGACTTGAACTGGCTGCTGCAGTAGTATCAGTTCGAATCAGTGCTCTATTGTGCGAGGAACTCGAATACAGAGACATCAAGGAAATATTCTGGGCGGACAGCAGGATCGTGATAGGGTATATTTCAAATGACTCAAAAATATTTCAAGTTTTTGTGTCAAACAGGGTGTCACAGATCCGAGAACATTGCTCCCCTTCACAGTGGAAGCATGTTAAAGGTGAAGAAAACCCTGCAGATGACGCATCACGTGGACTGACAGTGAATGAACTTGTCAACAAGTCGAGGTGGTTGACAGGACCCTCGTTCCTATGGGAACCTAAACAGTATTGGGACTGTGAGATTGATACATCTCTTGATCCAAATGATCCTGAGATCAAGAGAACTAAAGCTATGTCTATGCAGGTTACAGAGTCTCTGAAGGGATTTGAACTTGAACGACTGAATCATTGTTCTACTTGGTACAGAGCAAAAAAGGCTGTGGCCTTGTGTCTAAAGTTGAAAACTAGACTGAAGACTTTATGCCTCTCTGAGAAGACTGATTTAAGAAACATTGAACATGACTTGAGGAGATCAGTATATGAAACTGTAACAGTGGCAGATATTTGTCAGGCAGAAAAGGAAATTGTTCATCTTGCTCAGAAGGATGAATTTGGTGATGAAATGAAAGTCCTTTTACTGAAGAAGGAATATGAAAACGATGCAGGCAAACAGAAGATGGATAAATGCAGGCCTAGTTTGAAGAAAGCTAGTAAGTTGTATAGACTTGACCCCTACATTGCTCATGATAGGATAATTCGTGTAGGCGGTAGAATTCGTCGAGGCTCTCTCTCTACTGAAACCAAGCATCCGGCGGTGCTGCCTCGACTTCCTTACAGATCTCCTCATCAAACACTTTCATGAGAAAACTTGCCACCAGGGTCGTGGAATGACGAGTAATGAAATTCGAGCGTCTGGATTCTGGATCATAGGGTGCAGTTCTGCGGTGTCGAGCTACATCTACAAGTGTGTCACCTGCAGAAGATCACGACGTGCATTACAGGAACAAAAGATGGTGGATTTGCCAAGAGAACGGGTTGATGAATCCCCTCCCTTCACCTATTGTGGGGTGGATGTATTTGGTCCTTTCCTTATCAAAGAGAAAAGATCGTTGTTGAAACGATATGGAGTGTTATTTACGTGCCTTGCTTGTCGTGCAGTACATGTTGAAGTAGCGTGTACTATGACTACAGACTCATTCATCAATGCACTGAGGCGCTTCATAGCCATTCGCGGACCAATGAGAGAGCTCAGATGCGACAGAGGAACCAATTTTGTTGGTGCAAATAATGAACTAAGGGAAGCCTGGTCAGAAATGAATCCAGAGCAGATCCAAGATTTCCTACTCAAAGAGAACTGTGACATTAAGTTTGATATGAATGTGCCTTCAGCAAGCCACATGGGTGGTATATGGGAGAGACAGATTCGCACAGTTAGGAATGTTCTCTCCTCTCTGTTGGAGCAAACTGGACAACAACTTAACGATGAAGGACTTAGAACCCTTGTATATGAAGCTTCATCAATTGTCAACAGCAGACCGTTATCTGTTGATAATCTCAACGACCCTACAGCGCTCAGACCTTTGTCTCCAAATAATCTGCTGACTATGAAAAGTAAGATTGTGCTTCCCCCTCCTGGAAACTTCCAGAAGGCTGACATGTATGCTCACAAGCAGTGGAGACGTGTGCAGTATCTACTGAACGAGTTCTGGTCAAGATGGAGAAAGGAAGTGCTCCACAACCTGCAGATACGGCAGAAATGGACTCGTCCAAGAAGAAACTTACAAGTAGGTGACATTGTTATCTTAAAGGATGACAACCTAGCGAGAAGTCAGTGGCCTCTTGCTCGTGTTCATGAGACTTACGTTGACGCAGATGATCACGTGAGGAAGGTGAAGATTGCCCTCGGTGATAATAGACTGGATTCCGATGGAAAGAGATGTCATCCCATCTCTTATCTGGAACGTTCAATACAGAAGTTTGTCTTGCTTATCGAGCAGGGCAATGATGTGAAGAAATGAACTCTAATTTGGTTAAATGTTAAATCTATTTCAGGTTAAATTCACTGAAGAGACTTGAACAAGAACTTTCAGTTTGACGATTAAGCAAAAAGAGACTTTAAGTATATTTTAGATACAGTGTTGACTGAATTTTAAATTGTCAGTAAGGAGACAATTTTGGTGGGGAGTGCAGCGGCAGTCAGTTTAGTTTTAGTTATGTGACTTTAACGGCAGTTATTTTATGTGTCTTTGCTGGGAGTTACCTCCCTTTTTGCGCTTCTTTAGAATGAAAACCCCACAATGGCGGCGACCATGCCCTGTTTAACGAAGTTACGAAAATGGAAATTATTCAACTATGAACAGATTGTTAATGATTTTCATATGGGATAATGTCAAAGTGTTCTTACGGAGGTATTCTGCATGTTATTAACCAATTGCAGTGAATGTAGAAACCCTGTGAAAGCTTTATGAAACCTATGAACGTGTATGAACCTAATGAACGATATATGAACCTCCCGTTTAAATAAACACTTAAACTTTGAAATCATCTCTTTTATGAAAAACAAAAGAAGCACGACTATTACAAATAGGGAATAGGGGAAAAATGGCTTGAATTCATTTTCATTATCGATTAGACATTAAACAACGTAAATGTTCGAAAGGTCGAAAGTAATTCGCGAAACATAGATATCAAAATACGATCTTTTTATCATAAAAGGAAAACAAGTAGATCGTATCAGCAAATTTTTTTCAGAATTAATTTCATGAAAAATTTAGTTCTCTTCAGAACTGAATTCCTTGCACAGAAAATCACAAATACAAAGGTGATGACGAGGGAAATAACGATGGATATACAACTTCTTTTTGCTATAGGCAACGTTTTGACAAAGAGAGTTGATTACAGTCATACATAATGATATACTATTTCATGGTGAAAGGTTGGGGTTAAAGAAGGTTATGAGATGTTGTTCATCACCGAGCTTTAAACCCCATTACAGAAGTATAGTTAACATTGAACAGCTTAAGAAGAAGATCACACTTAAGCACGTTTTGCTTCTCTGAGAAATCAACCCGTATTTGTAGTATATTTCCAGGATGCCGTTCCTTGCGGCACTCTTACGGGATGGATCCAGTGTAGATCATCCTTTATTCACCATTTCTAGATAAATTGCTAATGTTACACCATTAAATATTTCCTTACTTAAATGACAACTCTGTGGAAAGTATATTTGGATAGAAAACGGAATGTTACATTACTATATATATATATATATATATATATATATATATATATAGGTAGTGAACTGCGATGTATGTGAGAACATGTTTCAAAATTCAATTACATATACCCATCATATTAGTTTGTAAAATATCGTTAGTTCAACACCTGTTTGAATAACATAGTCTAGTCAAGTAACGGATAAACACAAAACAATTTATTTCTATTTCCTTCCACTAAACAATCTTAATTTCGTTCAGTATCATTAACTTGAAACGATTTAACATAATCATTTAAAACCGTGTACTGCTCTTTTAAGATTAATCACTGTGACAATGATATGGTTCACATTGAGTAAATAGGCCACCGATCCACAAATACATTTCACTCGGTAAATGCCTTTATTTAGCGCCGGAAAATACAATTTAAGATATATATATACATATTATTTCGTCAATAGTATTGACTCATCAGGGATGAAACGATATGATCTTAACGATATGATGGGATTAAAATGATTCTGCAAACGACTATGTGAATTATGTTATATTTAATCTATATATGTGACCTTGCGTTTGAACCAGTTCAACTTTATATCATATATCGGCTCAAAAGGAATATTTGTAATTAACAATTACTAAAAATAAATGAAGACTATGCTTAAATCGTACATTCATTTTGAATAAATAAAACATAAATTAATAAAATATGTTTATGTTATAATTGTTGATTATTTTTATTATGTTGATATGTTTATGTCATAACATAATAGATTTCATAATATGTAAAGGGATTTCAAAAATATAATATTGTATTCATATTGTTTTGGGGTTTTTTAAGATCGTTATCAGCGGACAGGGTACGGCTAGGTCGTATTTTATGTCTGCTTCAAATTCATACGTGTAACAAATGAAAAAGCTCTCATAAAAGGGTAAATAATGAATGAAACTGTGAAAATGAAGTGAATGAAAATGACAAAAAGCCTCTAGTTATTATACTTAAAACATGATTTTAACCAAGGGCTATATATATATTTAGTACTTATACTTACATATTTTTGGGGATTGACAATTAGCATCTTATCATGCTAATGATTTCAGTCAACTGATGATAAACAGGATTAAGACGAATTTGATAATCGAAACTGGACAATGGCGCGCGCCAATGACTCAAACGATATTTCACAGAGAAACAACGACGCATGTAGGTTGATAGTGCTAAGTAGGTCATTTAACTAATATATGGAAATGGGACGCAGAATTGTAACTATATGGTCGTTTTTCGATTACAATTGAAAACCAAAAAATCCTAAATAGAGGAATTTAAGATAGAGATTTAATTTTAGAAGGCGATTTAACTAATCAGAAAACATGGTATTTTGGCTGTTCTTCAAGCCACATACAGAATTCAGCAAATATGCTCTGCGTCACTTTAAAACCACCAAGAAGAAATACAATGTTCACTTCAGTCTACACAATCTCGAAACTATGTGGGGCGGGATAGCACAGTGGTTAGGGCGTTCGGCTGGGAATCAAGAGGTTCTGCGTTCGAGTCTCGCCAGATGCTCGGCATCTTCAGTAGAGAACTGTTTTACACGCAGTAAGGTTTGCGTAATGCTACACTGAATTTAAGCGCACTAGCACCGCAATGTAGAACCACAATGGTGTTGTGGGCTTTCTCCCTGTGATAATGATAGCAGCCGAGAAAACAAGAAAAATAATGTTGAAAGCGGCGGACCACAGCACGCCAAGAAACTGTGTTGAATGTTAAGCAACACTTGACGCCATGTTGCGGATCAAACGATCGAGTCACTATATTTAGACACGAACGTATAAGTTATTTATAACTAGGCATAAAAATAGGTTGGGAAACCCCGTAATCAGTGCCTTTAAGAGAACTACTCCTGCACACAAGTCACTACGCTGTCGATCGTGACACAAACGACATCATGGCACTTCAAATGATATTCGTATTCCTTCTGGGATTCTGTTCAGGTAGTTATGAAAACGTTTGTATTTGAAATGTATTTGATATAACAGATGTAATTTACTCATTACTAAGAGCTTTATAAATGTATATATTAATTCGTCAATAATATCATCAAATAATATCTTCACACCTTGAAACTTATACTTTATATCCTAAATCGTATAGTCACAGCTCACATATCTCTATACCCTTTACATACTTTTTTATACAGATACATGTAAAAAAATTAATGTATCATAATTTTCACCATTATATTGTTTACTCTGCAATATGCTTCATTGGATACCTATGATATAGTATATGAGTGTGAATTATTATTTCTGCATTAAAATGAAAGCAGTTGGTAAATATATATATATCAACAAAACGACCAATTTTATCATCGAGTGATGTACAATTATGATAAACCTTTTTGAACGAATCACTGGTGCTGAACCATGGCATACGAACTACACAAGCGTTACATCTCCTTTATGTAATTAGATTCCTAAAATTAGATCGTCTTGTGGAAAATATCTTGTTATTATGTTTCAGCGAATAGGAGTATCACTCCTTTAAAACGGAATGACTGTTGCTGTAAAGTCTTTTTAACCCAATGGAATTTGCATTTTCATTCCATTTTAGCCACCACGTGCAGTCGAGTTTTGCTGACACGGTACATGGTACAATGTATGCTTATCATAAAAAGTAAACCTATGCCAAGCAGGTGTGCCAGGGGCGAATGGTTCCCTTGAGGGCCTAAGTCTATACGACTGAGCTCATGACAAAATTGTGACGCCTTCATATTTTGAAGTGTTTCTTTTTTGCAAATTTTAATCTATTAATTGAACTTCCTTATTTCTTAATTATCGAATGATTAAGATGACATATTTATGTGTTAATATGTATATTTGAATGTATGAAATAATTCTGAAATGAATTTGAAATGCAAATATTTATCAAATCACATTGTTACAAATTAGAACAAATCCCCTCTGTTAACCAGCAAATATTAAATGTAAGTATGATAAAATTGAATTCAAGATTACAGTTTGAAATTATTATTAATAGTTGAAAATGAACACGAATTAAAAACAAAATCTTGTTTTCAAAATCTTTTTGAAAATATTGATTAAAACTTTCTTCAATAATTAGTGTTTCAACGTGAATCTATGTAACGTTTTTCAGACCGACAAGAAGCCAGACACAGACATGCGCAAAATGAACCAAACAAAGCCGCGGCCGGAAAGAGCCGATACGGAATGTGCCGGAAGTGTAGACGCAGATGGGCGGATACCGTTTTTCTACCGTGTGGTCACGTGATCTACTGTTACCCATGTGGTGCCGCTCTCGAACAGTGTGGTAGCTGCGATAGTACGATATTAGCTACTATCAGGTCTAGAGAGTAACAGTTGTCATACATAAAGTGGGTTTTTTTTCAAAAGTATTCAGAAAATTAAAAATCAGAATATCTACTTCCAATATTGTGTTAAAACGCATGAACATGGCCACGTGATACTACTTTACTATTGATTGATGATGAGTCACCATTAAGGGGTTTTATTTTAAGCCATCGTTTTAAGTATACTTATCTATTGCATCATTATATTTTACATATTATGATACCTTGAAATAAGACACTTGACATGTACGTGTTCCTCTATATTAATATTAATGAACAGTCAACTAACACCATTTACCGTTATATGAGGCCATGATGAATGTCCACAAATTGTTTATATTTATTATTTGTAGAATTACATTCAAAGTTTCATAACCTTGCAATTACATTGAATGTTTTTATACGGACTCTGTTTGCAATATTTATTAAACAACTGAACACTTCATACCTCGTTATTTTTGCTATTTGTTAAAAAAATATGTACTATTTTGTAAAAGTCGTATACTTGATGCAGTATAATATTGACATACTCACACCCTCCTCTTGTGAGTTTATAAATATGTGCGTACAATTATATGATTATTTTTATTTACTTTTTTTTATCTAAAACAAAACAGGGTAACGAGTTATACGAGTTCGCAATCTCAATGAATGACTCTTTAGTCTTGATGCATTTCCGTGGTTGGAGTGCATGAAACGACGGCGATAAAAGCAACCCCAAAGTGATTTCTTACAGCACTATGAAGTTAAGTTACAGAAGGCTGAAGACCTGGCGCAGAAAAGTTGAAGCAAAATGCACCAAGGCTTATATTAGCAAGTGACCGAGTCTTTTTTCGGTACGAAGTTGCTTTTTATGTTCAACCAATAGCAAATTACGGCCAAGAATCAGGTTATGAGGGATACACGACGGCTTTCAATGTTATAACCTCTCCCAACTTCGTCGCCCTGAAGAGGCGAGGGTGAGGTGTATGGGAGAGGAGTGGGTCAATATGAGGGATGATACCGATTTAAGTAGATGAATACGGTTTATACAATAAACTCAATCATTACAACATCAATATGAATAAATTTAGATAAACAAATTATACTAAATTATATTATATTACATAACATCACATTACACCATATTATATATTTTATATTATATCCGACTGGACTCAGCGTAGTACCACCAATGGTGTTAGTTCCAGCCGATGCTCGCAGGTTTCACCGCAATGCATAGCCAAATTTGTGTTGCGGGCTTTCTTCCTGCAATAATATACTAGCAGCCGTGATATAAGTGAATTACTCTTGAAAGCTGCGTTAAACCCCATATCACCTCACCTCACCTATATCCGACTCGAATAACATAATGTTGAACTGTCGATCTAAATTAATTTAGAGTGTTGCTTTGTTAAAATTTAGAATTGCAGTTTATATATTTTTTTTAAATTTAAGAAAATAAAAAAGCAATATACAGCGTATTCAATAGCTTCGAACATTTTATATCTATTGTTAGGATTATGATAATTTGGTATGTTCATGCTAGACACCAAATGATTGAAACATGTGCACATAATCATTACTTATGTACATCATATGATAATTATTCAATCCATTTGACCTGAAAATAGTTACAAACGGATGATGTTACATACTATATTTCTCTGACAGAAGTGAACGTCACTACAACACTTAAATGGCAACTAGTAGACGCCAATAGTTCGTGGATATAGATTATTACCCGAGGAAGTGTGTCATATGACTTTTACTAAACGAGTGTGAATTTTTGTATTACCCGACCGAGAGCGAGGGTTATACACACATTTGCACGAGTTTCGTAAAGGTCATATGACATACTTCCGAGTGTAATCATTTCTTTATTACCGATTCTTTTGAATATGAAACGCATGGATATTTTCAGAAAACGTTTACATACGTTACTGTGTATGTTATTTGGAAAATATGCACGTATTCAAGTTATAAAGTAAATTTCATAACACCCATGAACTACGATATCGAAGATATTAGAATTGTGCATAAAATTTAAAAGCCAGAACCGCAGTCGCTATGGTTACAACTGCAATGATTATACTGTGTATAAGAAATAGGCAAAATTATGGAAATTTTGTCACGAATTAAGTACTTAACGTATGTTAAAAAGCTGAACATGTTCCTAGTTCAGTTGTTAACAACAATCAATATTACCGAATTATGCACAACCGACACTTAAGACTTTTCACATCCTTTGCGGTTTCGACCGCCTTAATTTTTGTCATTAATAACTGCAGGTGAATTGAACTGGTTATTACATATTTCATTGTATCAATAGTCAGCTAAAGTGAGTGTAGGTGGCAATATTAAAACCTATAATTTAAGCTCGAAAATGCATGCACTAGTGTATTGAGTATGACGCATCGCTAAATATATCAGAACAATATATTATGCTCTGTTATCCTACAAAGCTTAGAAAACGGGTGCAGTATTTACATTAGTGCTAAAATAGATACAACACTGAAACTTTTCAAAATGATGTGTCGAAAATTTCGGGTACAACGCTAAACAATAGGGCCTGTCGTACACTGGGAGTTATTAAAATAGATACAACACACGGCCTTTTGACAAATTCAGTATTTGATCTTCACTGCATATCTCACCTTAATGACAACACTTATTATTATTTTTGATATTACAAATAATTTATACTCAAAGAATAGTCTTTTCAAAGTTTTGCAAAATTTACGGAGGTAAAAGGTGTGTACTGACAAATGTCACGGAAATATTATTAGATCGGTTGATAAGAATAGATTAGGGACAGATCGAACAGAATAACGTGAGTTGCGTGCAGTCGATCACGTTAACACTTTATTAATAGTTACAAATAAGGGTATTCCCTTTTTAAAAAACCCATATGTATTTACATTGCTTAGTTAACCATTCGTACTCAAACATAGTACGTCGACACATTGAAAGCGTGTGAAGTGTACACTTCACACATATCAAAAGGGGAAAACAATGGTGAAGTTGCCTTTCCAATACAAGAAGGTATGTTATGATCTCTTGTTTTCCTTCCGTTTACTTTAGAATTACGATGATTACATTATGTTATTATTCGCAAACAAATTTTATTCGATTAATCACGTCAAAACACATACATAAGCCATATGTTATTACGGCTCATATGGACTCGTAACGCTTACAAATAGCGTTTGAAAGTCATATATGCCTACGGACCCTACCCTACAACTGTATATAGAGATGATACGACTCAAATATAAAGCTTATTGTAGAAACAGGGTAAACTTACAAAGGGTGTAAAGAATATCAACTACGCCCGCAAGGCATAACTCGCCTAATCAACCATGTGTAGCAACCTCCAAGCCGTTAAGTGGCTGAAGTTCAAGTGCAGTAGGCTAAAGAGCTTCAATAGAAGGATTGAGGAAATTCAGCAAGGCTTGAAGAACCCAGTGACTTTTACTTACGCGGGTATTTTTTCTTGCAGGAGAAGTTAAACAAATATATCTCTAATGAGTAGTGTAGTTTATTATGAAAACAAATAGAGGCTTTCTCAGGAACAAGATAAAGGTTTAGTCCGTAACAACAATGCCATAACTTTCTTCAAAGGTTTATAAGTTTATCTTTAACTTTCTACACAGGACATGGAGTCCGACATGGATCGTTACTTAATGGAGGATGTTCCAAACGTACCTGAATTACTGAAGGGTCTGACCGTGAGTGACCTAACCTCTGACCCCACCTGTAAGCTCACCTTTCAAGAACGATGTGAGGCCTGTTACAGTGAGGGGGTGACCGATACGTGTGCCCACCCCAAGTTCAAAGACATAGAGAAGAGGAGGCGGTCTCTCATTGACAGGAATATGTCGAAAGCGACTTCCCTGGACCTGGCACAGGCGGGCTTCTTCACAAAGGGTATGCCGCTTTTAGATACTTTGATAGGGTTTGAATATTTTTATTACATCGGTTCGTTTTTTGTTACTTACGCTTCGACCTCACTTTCTTTTTATAGAGGGATATTTGCTTACATTATTGCTTAAGATCACTAAGCGGTTGGTCGTTTATTAAGATGTTTAGAAGATACATTGGGAGAGCCTGTAGTCGATGACTTGTAGAAATAACGTAACGTGGGTGTTGAATTTGTTTAATAATTTATTTAATTTTGATCAATTTTACGGAAGGAATTAAACGATCTCTTAACTCGTTTGTAAGATAAATATTGCATACCTCGTAAAGCATAACATTTTAAAGGAGATTTGTCATTACTGATATGAGTTTTTTCAGACGGAGGAAAGCTCACCTGTTTTCATTGTGGACAAACTGTACAGTTGAGGAAAGGCGTTGATCCGAATTACACTCACGCGGACTTGTTCAGGAACTGTAGACAGACATGCAGGAACGTTGGACATCCGAACAGGCGTCCAAGAAGTGGCGTAAGTATTCATACTATACCCCTCAAAGAGTAGGTTAAGCTTGTGAATAGGTAAAATACCTTAGTAATATAATGTAGATATACCTTAATAACTAACTGTCGCGGTATCTTTGTCTTCTAATTATGTTTCAAGGCATGATCATGATTTCAAGTCGGTATATGTCTCGAAAGATCAAGTGTGTCTCTGTGTAGTTATGGATTTGGCACGGGAATCTTTGGTTCAAGGAGCATGAGTCACGTGTCATTGCTTTAATTGTTCTTTAGATGACTCCTTCCTTCGTTAGATATGATATCTTCATTAGTAGTATATTTATCACAAGGATTATTTCGATTATTGACAAAGGTGGCATTGAACAGTGGAGACTATAGTATTTGAATATTCACATTACATGATATTGATAACTTAAAATTAACTCTTGATCTACTTCGACAATCATGTAACAAATTGCGGTAAGAGATACAGAAATGATTTGTTATTTGCTTCAGACGGAAATGATGTCATGCCCTACAACGCCTCTTCTGGAGACTAGACGGCGGTACGGTTCTTTATAGAAGCAGTGTTGCACACCAATCACCCTTCCCGTCTAAAGCTAACCTAACTCTATGATTTTATTAAAGCGATTATTTGTGATAACGTCGAGGAAATATACCATATCACTTTTATCTAAGAAAAGTACACATGTTATTCTTAGTATAAAATCAAACACTTGTATATTTATGATAAGCAAAGTTTCTTTTTCTTATTCATGTAGTTGGTATTAAGTTAGCTGTTACTTCAATTCTCATTTCACGAGTAAAAAGTGAAACCTCTTAGGGGTTTCACTTGAAGAACTGAGGCACAGATACCTACTTTCCATAGCACACGACGAGAAGATATACACACAATTCTTTCGAATTTCTCGAAGAAACTAAGAAGTATTTTGTTCAAATCGGTTTTTCGAAAATGAAAAGATGTACTCATTAAACGGGATCAATTGACAATGAATA
The DNA here is from genome assembly GCA_921293015.1 of Phorcus lineatus. Classification (NCBI taxonomy): domain Eukaryota; kingdom Metazoa; phylum Mollusca; class Gastropoda; order Trochida; family Trochidae; genus Phorcus; species Phorcus lineatus. Next base: position 46,751,940 of record OV121085.1, read on the forward strand.
CAACTTTTGAATATACTTGTAACACTTAATTGACAACATGGGATGCCTATTTGAAATAGTCGTAGGTATATCTTCGCCGATTTGTATAGACAGATTGATCATTACTGTTACTTTACGCATAGTTTCTGTTGTTTTTGGTCATCAGACTGTCTATAAAAACTTTCGTTTATTGTATTTCTGGATCGGTGCATTTTTCATAGGGGCTCTTTATTTTTAATCGAAATGCGAGAAGAAAAGTTAGAAACTACTGATATGGTAACTTACCTTAAGCTTATTTATTACTATCTAAAATGGCAGTTTCTATCGCTTAGAGGGAAGGGTGTTTAGTTGTGCCTTTCAACACGTGGACCAAGCCAGAGAGCATGTGATCACCCACTATGAAGATGGTTTCCCGTCTGAGCCATGCGGTTATCCACTGACACTCTGCAATACCAATAAGATCAACAAAATCGAAGTCGTCGATCAAATTCAGCATGCTTTTTTACACATTTCTATTTTTTGTAGTTAAGGAATAGTCATTGCTTCGATTCTGAAAATTCAAGTCGGAATATTGAAACCATAGACACAAGAGGCTGCCACGTCGATCAAGGTGTATATTATGTCATCGTGTTGCACGTGCCGCATGTCTTTTGATGATAATGGCATGTCATTGTGTCTTTGTTGTTTCAAACCAACGTTTGAAGTACGCGACTTCATCGCGGAAGTGAAAGATGTCATGAAGACTAAGAAAACTGGAAGGAAACAAGACAAAATTCAGAAAAAGAAATACCAATAACAGTGAAGTACATTCTCCTGTTTATCGGATATCGGCATGTCACGAGTTAAAATAACATGCCATCAAAGAGTGGACACGACATCGAGCGATCACTCTTTTTCTACGCAATGAAGACATGAAATATGTCTGAGGTATCCGAAGAGTTTGAAAAAAATAAATAATACGTAACTACTTCATAATTTTGTTATTTTTCAGCATTATTGATATACACTCCTGAAGTATCAAGGTAGGATAAAAATTATAAATTGATTGAAAATTTATAATGGTTTGAAACAGAAATTTGCATAAGCAATGTCTATAAGAAAACTTTTTACACGGCAATTTCGTTAATTACTTCCTTCAATAACCTATCAATCACAAGACACTATTTACGCTCTAGACAATATATGGTAACAGATACATTACGAGAAAAACTGGTCGCATTGAGCATGCGCAACACACACATGCAGAAAGACCGAAGTTATCGCTTCCTTACTTTCATCAGTTATTTCAGTTTACCAGTCTCAATAATATTTGTTTTGATGAAAATAACTCTTATCGCAAGAGCAAGTAATATTATTTAAATAATAAAATTGTCATTTTAGATATTAAGTAATAAATATGTCCTCACTCGACCTTTGATTCTCTATATTTTATGAAAGACGAATAAACAGGACATAGAAAATTAGTGTTTTTTCTTACCCACCAACTGACATTAACATAACATAAAGGGTAAGCGCAAAATTAGAGAGACTGTGAAATTGCAGATAAGATGCCAGAAATATGTCTTTTCTGTTTGACCAATCACTGTAGTTTTTTAAAAAGAATACAGTTTTTATAGGTATTTGTTAAAAACATGTTATGTTAACAGTATCGGGATATATTGTATCTTAAGGCGATCCATCGATGTATCGTGTACCCTCACGATGCAAATTTGATTTTGAAAAAAGTGTTTTGTATCGATGCACTAGTATCGAGTATAGTAGACGGTGCAAACGCCGATACTATCGATGAATCGTTACACCACTAATCCTCATTCCCTTGTACTGGACCTTGACTTCGTATGGTGCCCATGCCATGGACCTCGGACCTGTCACTTGGCCAATACGAAAATACCTTACATTATAGGAAAATAAGATTTCCTACGCTGACATTCTCTCCCAACAGAAGTAGCACCGTCAGAAATTTCTATATATCCTCTGTTCTAATACAAGCGTTTCTCGGTCTAGAATTGAAGAAATGATTGGATGCAATAAAAGTTTGTTGTGCCTTCAGCGCCACCGTTTCAAACGTTATCATTTACAATGCTTCACATATTTCCGTATGCTTTTGTGAAGCTAAATTTTACTCGAATATTGACTTTAAAGTTTGTCCATGTATGCGATTTTTTCATTGGCTGAAATATTGCAAGGTAGTTTATGTTGCAATATTTTGCCGCTAGGGAAACCTGCCGGAAGCTCGATAAGGGCTTGTATTAGAACAGAGGTTGTATATGTATTAATGACGAAGCTACCTCTGTGGGAAAAGAATACCTCGTTCAAGGCTATATCCTTTTTCAGATGATGAAATAAAAACTACTCAATTGCACGTACATTTCATGAAGATGTTATTGAGTAAAATGAAAACTTGCACGTGCAGCTTGTGTACATACATATGCAATGTTGACTGTTTGAAATAATGTCATGAGAAGGTTTATATGTATATTGTTGTCAAACACGAAACGTTTCATATGTAAAAATCTATATTTCCTTGTTTTATGTGATGTTAAGTGAAGTAAAGTGTATGTTGAAAGTTTACATTAAATGAATAAAATACAACTGAAAAATGTGACATCAATAGCTCATAAGAATAGATTGACATATAACGACAACAAATAAGGCTGTAGTCAACATTGATAACAATGATTTATGATAACATGACCTGGAATTATTTTTAGATCAGCATTCTATTTGAGGACAGGAAATCCCATTCTATCTTTAGAATTTTCAGGATTTCCCTGATTTTTTTCGGAACTCTGTCGATTACGATAGATATTCAATCGGTACTTACGATTTAAGAAGGACATTCTGATTGAAGTGCCGTGATTATGATTTACTTAATGAAGTGTATCTTGGATAAATCATTCCTTTGATTGTCGACATAATCTAGACCTCATCTCTGTGTGTTGGGAAGTGAGAAATCCTGTGCTGTTGTAGTTTTCCTGCGAGTGGTCTTACCAAAAAGGTAAGAATATTAAATACTATATTGAAATACTCATATTATAATAAATTTTATTATCTTTTTTCAATATCAAACTTTCCAATATGTATCTTGTAAACATGATGTGGCGAACGTAAAATAGATAACTGTATTAGTTACACAACTACGATAACACTTTAGAAGCCTTAATAGCAGCAACACGAATAGCGAACTGAGGTGGATAGCGGACTTTCGTTTGAGTGGCATAGATTGCACCGTTCTCCAACCACTGGCTATCTTAGCATGTCATTGGGACTGGCCTTAATATAGGCTATGCATGAGGAGATGTTTGGTGGGTTGCTTCCCATGGGCGTCAAAAGTAATGATTTGGCAGTTTCTTTTCCCTTCCCTAAATATTCCTGTTTTACTTTTATCATGTATAAGAAATACGACACAACATTTACTATATACAGAACTCTCGTGGGTGGTGTGCGCGCTGAAATGCGTGTCGTCCTTCTCCGTATAGCTGTGCAATAAAATCATTTTAGACAGCTTAAGTTTCATTTTGCTGTTATATATAAGATTCTACATAAACAGGTTAACCTTGTCCTAATAAAACAATAACATTAGTGGATATATCGTTTCTGCTGAGCTATATTCGCTGTATCGTCTAATGGTTGTTAGCTAAATATAAAGCATGCTCGCATAAACATGTTTCGAAGTGATTTTCTATGCATGAGAAAAATAACGTGATTTTATTACGTGGTTATTTTTATAGGATTAGTGTTCACCTATCTAAGGGAATCATAAACCAAAATAGATTTGGAAAAAATATTTTCTAACAAATAATTCATTTTTTTGTATCTACTTATCTTAAAATAACATCAACTCATTCTCTAGATTAAACTTTAATTGATACGAGCTTATATCAGAAATCAAGTAACTTTTAAAATTCAACTCAATAAAATTTAAGTTAGTGTTTATGACGTGGCATTGGAAATAGTGATAACGCTCTTTTTCACGCGTACGTGTACGTGGTTATATTATTGGAACGTCTTTCGATTTTTAAAAATAAACTGTTCGTCATGAACATTCCTTTTCATTTTTCTGTCTGCTTATGTGAAACCCAACTTATCATTTTTATGAAAGTTAACGAAGCAAGGAGTCTAGTTCCCATAGCAACTGTGATAGATTCATTTCACTGAAGTTGAAATATTTCATAGAACAGGTCAGTATCGTTAACAATTTAATTCTCCAAATAACCTATAACCATACGGAAATATTATACTTTTGAATAATGCCGCCTCTTAGTGGTATTGATACGCCCAAATCAAAAGAACATAAAATTATTGTTTGAAAAATAAATGATTCATTTGCATTAAAATACTTTTATCTGAAATTATCTTATGTCCCATCTACGTTGTCGGTTTGATTCATATTCATTTAAAACTCAGTCTGTATCTCATTTGGTACAGGGATACTGAAAGGAATCTTGCAAATTTAAATCAACGTTTATTTTCTATCATATTATGTTACAACTAATGATTTGATCAAACTGGCGCATGCGTTTCAAAAGCAGTTTTTATTCGCTTAAGAATTCACGAATGATCATGTTAGTTTGAAATAATGATAACATGTCAAACGCTGTGAAAGAACTATTTCAAATTGCTGTATCATTTTATATACATAATGTATTGATCATTTCTGTCTGTCACTTTAAAAGTGAGAACATTGCGTAAAATCGTCGGTGGTTTTCAATCTTTTAAAACGGTTTCCCTTTGCGCTTAAGAGGGTCTGAAAACTACAATTGGACCACTTGGTCGGAGCTTAGTGAATATTTCCCAATCGGTTTAAAATGAACATCCAGTTAAAACTCCTTGATTGAAAAATAAACCTTTATATCGATGGTTTTATTAAAAGAAACCTCTCACAAATATCTTCATCTTTATGGTATGATATCTCGTCCCTTTCTTAAAAAACTTATTGTGCATCAAAATGGTTTCCTAATTTAAGGTTTTCAAAGACAAATCAACTCAGCCTTGTCCTGTTAATTAAATCGTTATTGTCAAATCTGATATCATTTCAGAAACTGGATACGCTGGAATACATCTCCTTTTCTGAAAGTACCGAAGGGACTTTATTTGCTGATCTTCATCTCGAACTCAATAGAGTAAGAAAGTTTGCTGCTATTTTTACCTTCACGATCTTGACGAAAGGAAACTCTTGGAACCTCTGTGAAGGGAGAAGGGGTACCCAGGATACCAAACTTTGCTCAACAATTGTCTCTTTGCAGACTATGAACTATGATGGCGGGGGGTCAGAAAAGCTTCTGCGCTGAGGACACACAAAACATTCCCACTCAGATGAGGAATTTGTGTGTCCGAGGCTTGGATAAAACAATAACACCAATGAGGCAAATTATTGTCTTATGCATGCGACAAGGAACAAGTGAAGCTGAATGGAAAGCTTTTGATTATCTGTTAGATAGGACTGCAACCTTTCGTGAACGCCGGATATCGGATGTGTCTACAAACCATCTGGCAGAATGTGGGTTTTTTATGAAACGTAAGTACACATTAATGACAAGAGGTCAAAATGTGGTGGCTCAACCGAATAGGTCCTTATTCGATCTATAAAAAAACGACATACATGTATAATCTATTTAGCTACAGTTTCGCCAAAAGAGGCTCTTCGATACATTGACTCACTCGTTTAACGGTGTGCCATTTAGCACGTTCTTTGTATCGTTGTCTGTATATTTCAAATGGGTCATCTAACACTTGAATTCATAAATTGAGTCACTGTGAAATTGGTTCATTATTTGAAACGGGAAATCTACCAAAAAGTCTATCTTATCCTGGTCAATATAACATTAAAAGTTTATGAATTAAAGTTTTAGAAACTTGTGTCCTCAGCCAATGGCACACTGGCATGCTACCAATGTGGAAACGCGCTCCGTCTTCGGGAGGGAGAGGACCCGCTCATCACTCATCATGACATCTTTCCCAACTGTATGCATATTCGACGACTTCTCGGAAAGAGACCCCGTCCGGTAAGCATTTAGTAAATACTTCTTTTTAAACAACTGGTATACTTAATTTATGTCTTACCACGTTACTTCTGTAACTAGTGATGCAGCTTCTGATATTTTATATATCAATTTTTCTTTCCAACAATAGAGACCGATAAGGTTACTTCTGAAACTAGTGGAGCAGCTTTTTGGATATCATAATCAGATTAGAAATACTTCTTTCGAACCACAAAGGCTACTTTAATGATTTGAACTAGTTTCTTACCACGTCACCTCCGTAACTAGTGGAGCTCCTCAAAATCAGAATCCTGGTTGTTTCAGTCAAAGTTTCTTATGCGGCCTTGTTTTAACTGTGCATTCTGAGACACAGAGAGACGGAGGACCGAAAATTGTTAAGACAGTTTTTTAAAAGATAAGAGATTTTGAAAGAACTCAGAAATATGATCCATTCGTATTATGAAGGACTTTAGTAACTAATGTTGGGAGAGAATAAGTTTTATTATGCACAATAGTTTTCGCGATTGATTATACCTTTTATTCGTCAAATGTTTAAACTACATTTTTCCTCATTAGTAAAATCTTTTATTTACATACTAACTACATTTTCAGGCTTCTGTTCAGGACGACTTGCCACAACGGCAAATTACCCCAAGTGGAGTTAGGAGACGGCTCTTCTCGGAGTAGTAGGAACCAGTGGTTATGTATCTGGGCCGATTCGTAGACAGAATGTTTTCTTAGGCCTGATTTAAAATTTAATTTCTTTTCAACGTGAATATGACATATTATCTGTAGGTATATAATTATGTTTGAAAATATTGATCTATTACTGACATCTCCTATTCTACCGTTCTAACGACTGATGTTTACGCCTTTGAACCTGTCGTGTCTACGAATCCAAACGCCCAATACAAAACAGAATTGCCTTGTCGGTTAATCGCTCATACGTTATGGCTATAACGTGATGTGTAATATGTTTCAGTTACTGATATTGATAATAGGTAGTGCTATAGTGCGATATGCAAAGGACAGATCACGACGTACATGTTACGAAGTTGTTACGGGCACTGTCTCAGATTACACATTTCCAATTGGTTTGTTAGCCCATCAACTAAGCACCACTTGCATACTTATGGTCATAAAACGGAGAGATGAAATAAGAATATTGTTCGGAATAAGTTACTGGAATTAACTTAGTGTTTTCAACTTACATTTTGACAAAATCGCGTTCTACGAAACTACAGCAATACGTTCGATAATATTTGTACATTTTCATAAGTTTAAGAAAAAATTGATTTTAAAATTGCGTAACACGCTTAGGCTAACAATAGTTTTGTATATCTAGAACCGAATGACGTTGAACCTAAACCGATTACACATTCAGGGCATTCTGTTTATGAAACAGTAGTTATTACAAATCTCATTAAAATAAGTTCTAGCCATTCGCTTACATTTAGATTTTTTTACAATACCAACTCTAAACGTGCCATATTTGCAAGGTAAACGATGGATCAAGCTAAAGTATATAGACCAATTGAGCAAAGTTTAGATCCTATATTAATGAGATTGTAACTATTACTGGCATGAAATAATCTTACCCCTTGGTACACTACTTTACACTACTACACTTTCTCAATTCTTACACATTCCACAGACAACCTGAATTAATAATTTACGGACCTCCCATCTAACCATATTTTATCCATCACCAATCAGTGACATTTCTAAGTAGACTTTTCTGCTTGTTTCAGGGACCTTTTTAACTTTAAGCACAATCATGAATCTATTTTACTTTATTACCCATATGGTCAATCAAGTAAGCACATCGTGTTCAGAATATTTCCATGTGTCATATTCATTTTACGATACTCGTACAAATTTTAATATAACCCTTGCTCTCGCTCGGGTAATACAAAAATTCCCACTCATTTAGTAAAAGTAAATATGACACACCTCCTCGGGTAGTAATCTCTATACACTATGTAGAGAAACACAATAACCTTCACCGTATTCTTGCATATTTGATTATGTCCTTTGTCACATTCAGTGCTTTATAGAACTTTTTCCACTACGACCCAGTTATACCAAACAGTTCAACCATCCTAACCACCGTCTGTTACACATACGTTAACGCTTGTTATACCTTCTGAAGTACTACCTGAAGCCCCATAAATGCATCTAGTTTAGTATTATTATGCCGTGAAGACCTAATATCTCTTGTTGGGCTTTTTCACAAATCTGCTGTCTGGTTGTTATCTTATTCTCTTTTTTCCTTACATGTATGTACTATTCTTTAATCCGTATATAGGCTTGTTGATTTTATGTTATTCTTATAGCTATTGTTAGTTTAAATTTTGTCTTTGAAAATATTGGTTAATGATTTTACGTCGAAGGAAATTTTAACTAACCTAAATCTAGAAAGTCTACTTCATTCTTTGAAAATATATAATTTCATTTTAACTGAGAAAAGGATTTTTAATGAAAAAGTACAAATTTAAGCAATAACGATAAAATTAACAAGTTGTTTATTTCATATGTGTTCTCATATCAGAATATTCCAACTTTTGTGGTCCGTATTTTGGTCCGTTTTAATGTTTCATATTCGACATAACAATATGTAAAGGTAAGATTTTCAATGAAATGTTTTATATTATATCAAAGCAATATACTAGTGGTGATTTATAAGTAGTTTTCCTAACATGAAAAGAAGGAATGCATTCTAAATGATTTTATTTTCAAACATTGTCTATATTTCTACCATCGATGATGAAGTTCGGTAGAAGTCTTTTATCTTGCGTGGGTAGAAAATGATCCACGTCTTTGTCAGACCGGAAATGTTTTGATAGAAAGTTTTCAGAGCATGAAATCGATTGAAGAGGGTGCTAAATCAGGTGAGGAGCTGAAACCCAAAGTCATGGGATGCTAATCGATCAGGGCTTATATTTTCGAAGCTCTCTTAGTGCTAAGATAGTCGTAAGTCAATGTTAAATGATGGGACATACGACTATCTTAGCACTAAGAGAGCTTCGAAAATCTTGGCCCAGGACCATATAGTCAGGAGTGGCTTACGGTGTTACGCCCTTTTTATGCAGATACTTAATGATATCTTGCCTAAAACAGATCCCTTTTTAATTAAACGACATATCACAATCGAATATTTTAAAAATTGGCGACAGAGCCCGAACATCATAATAATGCACGTGAAAAGCATGCAGTGCATCCCTTTTGATGCATGGTTTCTTATTATTGCCCACTACTTATCAATCAGCCCTCGTACATCATAGTGCGTGTTCTATAGATAGTTTACAAAAGTATTTCCTTCGCTTATGTAATAAATTCTAACATCAATAATTTGTGTTTTGTTTGAATTTTATTCTGTTTACGATACGTAATCTCACTTGGATATAAGCTTTGCATGAGAATATAAATCAAACCATGCCTTTATGTGCCTCCAAAACATTAACCTTGTCACAAATAAAGACTCTTATACAGTCTTTGCCACAACGTAATATTCAAACTAAAACAAAGTTTCAATTATTGCTTGGCATGTGACTTGACATAGCATGAAAATACATTTTTGGCATTTGATTTTCCACAACTTATTACCCTTTCATTATTGAAGGTGTCTCCTCAAAGCAAAACCGCCAAGAGTATATTATTTTTAACGACTACAATCTATTGGAGCTTATCAAAGAGAAAGAAACTCCTATGCAGTTGTTGCTATTTTTGTAGATGACGTGTAGCTATTTAAAAGGACATCATATAGAACGAGGCTGCATGTGATCGTCATGTTTTAAAATGGACCTTGAATGTAATCAGTATCCTGTTAGAAGTTCTTCCTTATAACAAAACACTGCACAGGGCAAGTCTGAACATTTCACTCACTTGTTAGGAATTTGACTAGATTTGAAGTAAGTTACTCAGTTTCATAAAATATCTCTTTATCAATATCATTTTTAAAACAAATTCAATAATGTTATAAACATACGGGTAGGTTGACATATAATCAAAATTTACAAAATTCAATTTTGAAATTATAAGTTTTCTAAAATCAAACCATTTTTCAAATTTTGTATTTTTTAAATTTTTTTTTTTTTAAATTTTGTATTTTTCAAATTTTGTATTTTTCAAATTTTGTATTTTTCAAATTTTGTACTTTTCAAATTTTGTATTTTTTATAAAATATCTAACACTGTCTTATCTATGTCAGGTTATGTCAGGAAAGGAAACATCCAATAAAGTTATGGGCAGAGTGAATTCTAATCGATGGATGTGTAAAGTGTGTGGTGCCCGCAAGGCCGACATGTTGTTTCTTCCTTGTGGTCACGTGGTCGCATGTACTGCATGTGCAGAGAAAATGACAATGTGTGTCGCGTGTGATCATGTGATTCAAGGTACTGTCATCGGCATATAGTCTTATCAGCTAAGTGAACCTCTGCTAAACACTCTATAATTCATGGATTTTACACAATATGAATAATCTAAAATTATCTAAAGTAAATTTCAAAGAATTTAAATGACTTTTACGAACAAAGAAGGTTGTGTGAATAACATGATCAAACTGTTGTGACTTCATCATACTATCACTGAGAAGGAGAAAACCGTATCAGGAACTAAAAAAAATTACCACAAATGATTACAAATGGATTGGACAGACCTTTGTTTCTTCTGTTGTGTTCTTAGTGACATTAGTTTTTTTCATCACCAACCTTTTTTTGTTTACTTTCTTATGGACGGTTCAAGAACCTTACCTATTCTGTGTGCCTTGAAAATACTCAACTAATATATCTTAGTCTACAATGTGTTTGAGTTTGTATAGATACTTTTTGACAATAAACTGGCTAATAAGGACATTATGATGCAAAAACGAAACCATAACGAATCAAGTCATCACGATTGTCAAATTTAGACCCAAGTCATATTGAAAAATCAAAAGACGAACGACAAAGTCTTAACAATGACCAGTTAAAGTCTTTGAATGAACAGCCACAACCATACTTCAAGAAGTCTGAGGGGCTAGATCTGGAGAGTAGGCCGATTGAAGAACAATCTTGATCCCACATCCTTGAGCCGCACTGATAGTAACCTACACGGTGGGACAGGATCATTATCCTGAATGGTTCACACACCTTTGTGCAGTTTATCCCTCAGCTTTCTTATGCTCTTTCCCCGTAGTTGCGTACGTATCAAGTGACACCGAGTATGTTTCATTTATCTTTATTCAGTTGAAATAAGAGCCAAAATACCATCTTTCTTGAGAACAATTCAAATGTCGTCTCTTAAATAAGAATAAAATTAGATATTTCTCGTTTTCCGCCATATAGATGTTACTACATTAAATAATTTCATCTAATTTACATTAATATTATTTTACTGATATACTTTCAACACATATTGTTACTTGTATCTGCTATAAATAAGTTTCCAGAATTACGTTTGAGTCATCTGCGCGCGCCATTGTTCGGTTTTCGATCATAAATTACAACTTAACCAGGATTTTGTCTTTCAGAGACAACCACTACTTCTCCATAAAATAGCACCATTTATAAAGTTTGACAAATTTGAATCCGACAACATATACTCTATGTCCCTTTAAACGCTGTCAAACCCGGCAAAAAAAATAATTTACATTTCATGAAGGCAGACTATCCTGCTAAATCAGCGTATACGAATCCGCTCCCGTTCCTTCCTATTAACCTGATCTATTTCGGGCTAAATACCTCTTATGGCTGGCGGCTTGATATTCGTGGCTATGCTCACCTGTTATTTTTTAAGCCAATGAAATGTCATTAATTAAGGAACTTGAAGCTACTATCTTGAATTCAATGTATTTTTCCATCCGGGTTGTGCCGCTGAATGTGAGTCGTCTCATTGGCTGGTTAGATAGCTAGCATACGAGGGTTTTGGCTTGAGAGAGATCAGGGTATAAGGAAGGAGCGAGAGCGTAGTCATATACATGTACGCTGATTTAGCAGGATGGAAGGCAGACATTCAATAACATGAAACGGACAAAATATCACACCAAAAAATCATAATACTAATTGCACTCACCTCACAAATATATTCAAAACATAAAGGCCTCAATACCAACGTCAAGTTTTAAAATATTGCAAAAATTATTATTCCGAAAGCTGGATCTGGTCCTGAATAGCGTGAGCTCCCTGTAAAACATTTAGAAATTGTCGGTTATGTCCATAGCTTGCTACAAATTACGTTATTCGATATTCCAAAATAGATCATCTCTCTGTGAATTTCAGTCCGTGGAAATCATGCAAGGGCATCGATGACACAGCACTGCTGAGCTAACGCAAAAGAAAATAGTTCAAATATAAATCGTTGTTATGGTAGATGGAGATATGCATACTGTGTTTAGAAATCAAGGGCATATAACTGAATTGTAATCAATTTCATCTAAATTAATTTAAGAGCTATTTTAATTCCGTTATATGTCTCTGATTTATGTTTATCTCTCAAATATTATCTATATACTAAGCCTTTGTCAAATAACAAAACATTATCATACCAATGGTGTCTCAGAAAGCGTGTGGCATGACCACTGAAGGAAGTGTTCCAATTTTTAACGAATAGGTGAGTAACGCGCTCTAACGCGTTTCCACTACATCATTTTTCTCTGGATCAAAATGGTGAATGGATCTCGGTCATGAAGAAGCTAACGTAACGATGCGACGTTTTTCGCTTCTGGGCTTCATTTACTATCCGAGGGACCCAACATGCCGTTACTTTATGCATAGGTTAATACTCATGTTTATTAATCGCCCCAGTAACATACTGCAGTGTAATATTTATACGCTGATTTTAAACTAGTGTAATACCGCTGCACGTATGACGTCATAATATTGTGTGGTTGTGACGTCACAATGTTCGCACCGCCGTCACAATGGCATCAGAAATATTTCGTTCAGTACTCTTTCGGCTATCATGCTTGGTTACTGAGGTCAAGTAATAAACAGAATACTAGACTTCCTTACGTTCAATACTATTTTTATTAAACTCGTTCATGGTTTGGTATCAAACTCTCTTTCCCTCGTTTTATATTTAGTCATTAATTCGTTTAATAAAAATAGTATTAAGTGGAAGGTCGTTTAGTATCCTCTATATAATTCCTTCAACTTATGTTTGTCTTTGATGAGAAATAGCTAGGTCACACGTCATTATTGTATCGAGTACAGAGTTAATGTTTTCTCCTGTAATGTAGAAGATGGATGACAAGGGCGTTGTTCGTCATCGGTGCATACTAACTTCTCCCGCTAACAATTTCAGCTCACCAATGTTTAGCGAAGCTTTATGATGGAGCAAAGTCAACTACTATTAGAATAATCAACAAGATGCGAGGAATTACGGTTTATCTGTCCTGAGTGGATTATTGTTATAGATTCCGAGCTTTTGTAATGGTTGGACTCAAAAGAACGAATGTATGAGAAAATATGTATCTCTATTCTTGTGATGGCACGTACACATTTTTGGAATTAAATGAAGTAATGAAAAAATAGTTTGAGTTCATATAGTTTTAAATGATAGCTTGCATCAAGGCCTAAATACAACAAGCATCGGGTGATAGTTTATAATTATATATGATTTACTTTAATAGTCATTAGGTATTTTAACCATGTCAATTTCACGATACAGTTGAATTGAATGAGCGTTATTGGTTAAAGTCGATTCTAAGAGAACTACTGATTCTAAGAGAACTAAAAACATATAAAATAAAAAATATATACAAATACTTAACATGATACTTAGAGAACAAAGGACGTACATACATGTACCAGGTAAACGCAATATTCTGGTAACGTCATTCAAAAGCACATAACTGAGAAAGCTGGCAATAAATATGTTATGCACGTTTAAGGGTCTTTTAGATGAAGGTCATAACTTCTTGGAAGAAATAGCTTTTAAAGTTGGCTTTGGATGATAAAAGACCAAGTTCTTTCTTCAGAATGAATGGCCGACTGTCCATTAGAGTTGTCCCGGAAGTGTCAAAACCTCTGCAAATTTGTTGCTCCTGTTGAATAAAGGAGAAGTTGAGTCCTTATTCACAGATGTCCTGTTTGTTACACTTCGTTCAAGATTGTTCTTTATGTTCAACATAAAACATTATCAAAACACTTGTTCTTTAGTATTCTGACTTGAAGTCTGATTTTCTTGATTTTGGTCTTCACACTTTCCAAACGAAATAGCGTCCTTTATTGTATCTGGCAACTTCCGGTTTCGAGTTTCCGGAAGTAACAACGAGAGACATCCCGCAGCTACTGTCAGACATCCAAAAACGATAAGAGGCAAAGCGTCTTGGATGGGACCCTTTACAAGCACACCCTGACAAAATAAAAACAATTTCATTGGTCATTAATAGAGAATTTTAGAGAAAGTTGAATGATGTCGATAAAGAAACAAGTAATTGCGAATTTTGGTGCTATCGTAACAGAAGTGGGGTTATGCATAAATTTGAAAAATTCCTTAAATTCATATGACACACTTTCAAGTGTAAAACGTCCTTTTTTCGGCACTATTCTCTTACGAATACCTTTAAACGTCCATAACGGTGATGTAATGAATTAACCATGACGACAAGGTGAAAAGGGTTGCCCGCATTACCCTCAGCAAGGTAGAAACTTCAGTCTTACCAGAATGACCAGATATAGTGCTGCCATGTCTGTTGCTTTAAGGAGGTAGGAATCTATAACCAACTCACGCACTTCAGTGATTATGACTTACAAGATATATGCTGTCACCATGCCCTTAATACCCACATTCAGTAAATGGACTTTATAACTGACAGACGCATTACAATATATACCACTTACCAGATCTGCAATATATATGGTGCCATCATGCCCGAAATACCCCAATTAAGTTAACGGAATTTACACCTGACTAACGCATTACAATATTTACCACTTACCAGATCTGCAATATATATGGTGCCATCATGCCCGAAATACCCCAATTAAGTTAACGGAATTCACATCTGACTAACAAACTACAATATTTACCACTTACAAGATCTGCAATATATGATGACACCATGCCCGAAATACCCCAATTAGGTTAACGGAATTCACATCTGACTAACGCACTACAATAATATATACCACTTACCAGATCTGCAATATATGATGCCACCATGCCCGAAATACCCCAGTTAAGAGAATTCACATCTGACTAAAGCACTGCAATATTTACCACTTACAAGATCTGCAATATATGGTGCCACCATTCCTGCGATGCCCTCAAAGAGCGAGCAGGAGGCTATAGCAGACTGACGTACGACAGTGGGGAAGAGTTCAGCGGAGAAGATGAAGATCACACCGAAGGCTATTGATGCTCCCAGCTTACCGATCATCACCAGGGTCACCAGTACCCATTCTGTGGCTGGAACAAATTAAAACATCAGTGATGATTTTTTAACTTGATATTTAAAATTTAAAGTTAACTTAGTCTTTTTTTTCCGCAAAACTACTTACTTTATCAGGATAATATGAGTTTCGTGCATTTTGAACATTTAGCTATTACAAAGTCACTTTATCAACATCAACTTTATTAACATTCACAATCAGGATGAAATGAACTACCTTTTATTTAACGTAAACTTTTTTCTCAACATCACAACATACAAAATAAGGATTGAATACATTTCACGTTTTTATGACTATGCATTTTGTCTTGGGAATGTTACTTTTTCAATCTCAACAACACAACATACAAAATAAGGATTGAATACATTTCACGTTTTTATGACTATGCATTTTGTCTTGGGAATGTTACTTTTTCAATCTCAACAACACAACATACAAAATAAGGATTGAATACATTTCACGTTTTTATGACTATGCATTTTGTCTTGGGAATGTTACTTTTTCAATCTCAACAACACAACATACAAAATAAGGATTGAATACATTTCACGTTTTTATGACTATGCATTTTGTCTTGGGAATGTTACTTTTTCAATCTCAACAACACAACATACAAAATAAGACAATCAGATGTTACGAACTTGTGTATAAGAATACGCTTTCTTTTCTATTTCAGCATTGTGAAACAATTTAAAGGCTAAGTGTAAACCATTAAACTAAAGCATTTCAATCAACAATTATGAATCAACTAAGCTATAAAAGGGGTTATTAGATGAGTGATATATTAATCTGAACTACATTAATATTCGATCATATATGATATTTTTTCATTTAGATCTGACTTGCATACTGATTGCATATTAATATGCAGTTATAATGTGAATGTTTGAACTCAGGACATTAGGAACTTTGCCTCTAAATTGAACCATAGATTTTATTAAACATACTGTGTCACTTTAACATTCGGAGAGTTACTTTACCCTCACATCTTATACAATACAACATCTACAATCAGAATTAAATAAACTTCGCGGTTTTTATAACTTAGCATTTACAAATTTTAAGGGTACTTGTTCCATTTAATTAACTCAATATACAGAATAAGGCACCGTCATTTTACGAAAAGTTTTGTAGAGTTCAATATATTTTTCAATGTCAGCATTCTGCAACAATTTACAGGCAAAGTATAAACCATTGAACTATAGAAGATTAATCAACAATTAAGAATAAACTACATTTAAACATCAAAGGGTAATTGGATGTGTAGTATAAATGTCTGAAACAATCATGCTGCATATTCAATCATTCATGATTTTTTTCATTTCCATGTTACTTGCGTTTACAGTTTGCAGTTATAATATGATTATTAAGAGTTAATTTATTCAACTTAACATTTAAAGCGGCACAGAGTATTTTGTTCGGGTCAAATGTTTCAAAGTTCACAAACGGCGATTTGAACTTAACTAAGGCCAAAAGGTGCTTTGGCTCTATATATCATGAAACGTACTCTGTGTTACTAAAACGTTGGAAGATTACTTTATCCTTGTCATCAACACTGCCTCCACAATGAGAACTATTCAACTTTTAATAACTTGACATTTATTATTTGAAGGTCATTTGTTCCATCTCCACACACAACACATAACACATAAAATAACACAAAGGTATCAAATAATACAAACATGTGTATTAGGAAACTGCAATTTCTGTTTTCGCTTAATATTCCCAGTCTTAATCAATGCAGACTGCGCTATAAATGTGGGGAGTATAGTCAGTTCAGTAACACTGTCACGATATGATAGAATTTACATCATGTTAAAAGATTAACCTGGAACTGATACACCTCATGACTGCAAACAGCGAGGAAGCATGTGATATACATGCAAGTTACACTTAATGTAAATTTTATGAATCACAGCATGTTAATTGGTGTTTCAGATGAATACATTACAAATCAAATTAGGCTTTGACATTTAAAGGGACACAGATTATGTTTGTTCTCTAATAAGAACGGAAACCATACGTCCCGAGTTAAGGGTGAGAGTGCCTCCTTTAACGTTCATTGTAATCTCTAAAATTACAAAAAAAGATTATTTTTTGTTTACAATAGAACAATCTCTACTTTATAAATTCCTATTTCCGTCAAGTTCTCATCACGGTTGATTCCTATTCGTTGACAAATACTTACATAAGAACGCAGTCTGATTAAAATCGACCATGTTCCAAGGAATAAAAGTTTTTAAAATGACTCTAGTTGAACTCTATCAGGTGCTTTCTTCTGCACAACGGTCTGAAAGCAGCTTCGTAGCTGAGAATATGGAAAGCACCTGAAAGGATAAGTTCGGAGTCAATTTTTCAAACCTTTATTCCTTTTATTCCTGATGGCCCTCACAACACCAGATTTCGTACTCACATTTGCCCCCATAAAGCACGGGGAAGATGGTAGCGAGGCAGGCCAGGCCCCCAGCCACCATGCTGACGGAGTGGACTGTCCTCCTGCCCATGTATCTGAGCATGATGAGGCCAAGGACCCCAGCCACTACCTCCATCAGGCTCGACAGGAAGAAGTTCAGGTAGATGTCTCCGCTCATGTTGCCCACGTTGAGACTTAGCCCGTAGTAAACGATGGTGATAGCAAACCTGGGATAAACAGATGATTTGTAATTGACAATATCTAGTTCTATGTAAAAACTATCCGAATGTTTAATCTAGTGCCGTATGGGACATGATACTGTCAAGAAGGGATTCTAAAACATAAATCAAACAAATCCCTGATAAAAGAGAGTATGGTAAAGAGACAGTGGAAGGTTGTACTTGACAAGCACAAATCAAAGTACAAAATGACAGCCTTGATACTAAGGTTAAAACGTCCACAAATATACCCTTGCAATTGGGACGTTACTCGTAGGTAAACATCCAGGAGAGTCTAGCCAAAAGGGAGGATGGGTTGAATTGACGGTGGAATATCTTTATATACACATATAAAATAGTTAATGGAGTATTCATAAGTTAAAGTAATATATTATTGCCGAGGACATCATGAGAGGTAGAGCTCGTCCTTTACAAATATTGCCTAGTGCACCTTCAAGGTAAAGTGATGATCATAATCCAGCCAATATGGTTGACGAGGTGAAGAGACTGTAGAACCTCTATAGATACAATTAGATCCTAAAACAAACAGCACCTACCAGTTAAAGTAGATGATGATGGCTCTAACCGCCATGGAGGGCCTGGTGAAGAAACTGTAGAACCTCTATAGATACAAATATATCCTAATACAATGAGCAATTACCAGTTAAAGTAGATGATGATGGCTCTGATCATGATAGAGGGCGTGTTGAAGAGACTGTAGAAACTCTATAGATACAAATATATCCTAATACAATGAGCAATTACCAGTTAAAGTAGATGATGATGGCTCTGACTACCATGGAGGGCGTGGTGAAGAGACTGTAGAACTTCTCCCTGTCCTCTTCTTCCTCCAAGGTCAGGTTCTCCAGGAGAGTCTCGTCCAGATCGACCTTGTTGGACTTGGCTATCTTCCTCACTATCTTCTCCGCTTCCTTCTTCTTGCCTTTAGCCAGTAACCATCTTGGAGATTCGGGGATCAACCTTCGGGAGGAATTTGTAATTAGAAGGAGAACTCCTATGGATCAACCTTAGGGTAAACATAAATTATTAGCAGAACTATCATGTTGAACACGATTGTTTTCGTCATGTCACTTCGGCTTTGATAAGCAACTATCTTTGAGACAGAGGGATCGAGGTCGGAACTATATACATGTACTAAGAGTATCATTCGACTGTTTTCTTTATATCCCTTTAACTTCTTTCTTCCTGCATTAGGCTCTATTCAAGGCATCTTGAAGAATGAGGAATCAACCTCGATAGAAATATCAAATTAAAAGCAAAGATTCAGTTTTCGGACTCCGCGATCATCTAACAACTTCTTATTACTTTGGCTTGCGTTTGGATGGCAGCCTTATTTGGATTTTCAGGAAACAACCTTGAAGAAAAACATCCAATAAGAAGCAAATCTACCTTGTTGAACGAGTCTTGTCTGTAATCACTATATTCACCACTTCTTGCCTCCGCGTGTAGATAGCGGCGGTCTTAGAGATTCAGATATTACCCTTGGTGAGAAATATGTAATCAAAGTAGAACAACTCTGATGGACTATATTATCGACTTTCAGAGAAAAATCTAATTAGAAGAGAAACTTAAAGGAACCGATTTTTATCGTCACTATCTCTCCGCCTCCTCCTGATTGCTTTTTTCCAGCAGTCGTTTTTGGAGACTCTTGTTTCAACCCAAGAAAGAAATATCTAATTAGAGACAAAACCAATCGGTTTTCACAATGCTTCTGGTGGATTTGTTTAATGTACATACATGTACGTACCACCAGTAGGAGATGATAAGTACAGAGGGTATCCCTAGGGCCAGTCGCAGGTTTCTCCACTGTCTGATGAGGTAGGCCAACCCTGTCAGCACGAAAAGTCCGATACACCAGAAAAACTCGATGACAATACCAGCCATGGTGCGCTTTGAGGGGCCAACTAGCTCTACCGCTGCAATAAGTGGAAGGTTGGGTTTTGAAATTCATCATCTGGGAACACCCTTGCGATGCAGTTATAAGACAAAGATCTACAGAAATAGTTTGACATTATCCTTTTACATGACGTACTATGCAAATGTATACATGGAAATATCTGCGAGTTATGTTTTACGCCATATTTCAGTTGAATTATGTTTATATATGATTTTATAAATCCTTGCTGTTTTAATTCAAAACAGTCCTTCCTTGAATTGAGTGTGAGTCTTGGATATTCCCCGAGTTATCATGATTGACATATAAAGTTGTACCAATGATGAAGAGAAACCCACTGCTGTACCATAACTGAGTAAAAATGCTTGTTCTCTTAGAAATCAATAAGTGACTTGAAGAATCATCATGGATCAGACGTATTCTTAACCCTTAATGCATATGTCTAAAATTCTTTATTTTATAAAAGTTCTCTTTATTTTTCATTTTCCATTATGGCTATAGCCCTTTTTTTAGATATACATATCTTTAATTCATTTCATAATATGTTTTAAATACACACTTGTTTGTTTTCCCCCCAGTGATACTATATTTTTAAAATCTTTACCTTTTAGTCACTTATGAGATTCAACTGTGGATATATTGTTTACCTAATACAAAGGCCAGTATGAACATCCCCATCCCTGTGAAGCCGAGGATGAAGTTGATGATCCCAAACAAGGCATAGTTTCTAGTTAGGGCTATGGCGATGTTCGCTGCGCAGTTGATAAGGATGGACGCAATCAGCGCACTTTTTCTTCCAAATCTGAAGTGTTCGTGCGAAAGAAAAATTGTTTGTACATCTTTACTTAATACATTCTTTGTGTACAAATGTTATCAAAGTCATATATACCAACCAATATCATTAAAAAGGAAATCTGAAACGCCTCACTACATTATTATTTCAGTCACAAAGTACAGCAATATGGAACTTGTTTTAATGAGATAGTTCCTTCTACGCAATATCTGTTACAAGTATAGCGATCATACCAAATGGCCTAACTCCTAAAATTAACACCGGGATACTTTCAAATTGGATATCATTTTGCTTCTCTTACGGACTTGATAATGGTAGGAACTGTGCGCATCGCACGGGGCATAAAGTTTCAGTCTTTCCTGCAGTGACGGAAACCAAGGGGAATATTTAACTACTTTCTACTATTGAATGTATTATTTTAGGATGTTTAGTCTCTCATAACCCAACTTTGTTTTTTGGTGGCTCATGTATTTTATATAGATTGAAATGTGCAATGTATATGAGGTGAGACTGAATAAACTATCTGTCTGTCTGTCTGTCTGTCTTTAACAACGTAGATAGTTCCCCAAACGGCTCCGATTGTAACCAATCAACCGGCTGTCTTCTCAGCCAATAAAGTGTTCAAGTTGTAACAGCGGTTTCATTTGGAAGAAATGACATAAGTATTTCAAGAACGAATCAAGTTGCAAGAAGTTGCCGGTCAGCTAGAACCATATCAACCGGGGTTCGTTCACAAAATGGGTGTTTTGAATAGGTTCCATTGAATATAAATCCCAATATCAGATACTTTCAAGTGGATAGCTGTAAACTACAATCAGTCGGTCGAGTCATTTCTGGTCAAAATTGTCAACGTAGAGACATGCTGCAAGGTTACTTTTTGTTGAAAAAAAGACACATTCATGCATATGATCAAGTCATAAAGCCTGTTAGGATAAATAGAGGATACTAAACGACCTTTCATGTAATACTTTTTTTTATCAAACCAGTCATAGATTAAAACGAGCGATAGCTAGTTTGATACCAAATCATTAACGAATATGATAAAAAAAAAAAAAGTATCAAATTGATGGAAGTTTAGTATTCTGTTTATTACTTGACCTCAATAATGGGGCATTATTGCCGAAAATGTATTGAACGAAACATTTCCGCGACTTGGCCACCCTTGTGACGGCGGTGCGAACATTGTGACGTCATAACCACGCAATATTACTACGTGCAACGGTATTACACTAGTTTAATATCGCCATATAAATATTACACTGCAGTATCTTACATGGGCGAGTAATAATATAACTTGATTGTACGTGAAATGTTTCATTTGTGCGTAAACTTACAT
This sequence comes from Phorcus lineatus, assembly GCA_921293015.1. NCBI lineage: Eukaryota > Metazoa > Mollusca > Gastropoda > Trochida > Trochidae > Phorcus > Phorcus lineatus. The sequence goes on from OV121085.1 coordinate 46,773,949, forward strand.
GTCGCCGATGGGTCCAAACGTTAGTGCCCCCAGTAAACCACCAGCAAAATCTATCATATTGCTGTGAGATCGAAGAATTTCGTTATCACAGACCATGTTAAACTGAAATGGAATTAACTGATTTACTTGTGTCTTGTTGATGGTATTACTAGTTGCAACGCATCAGATTGTTAAATATGTTAAATTCATATGTGATTGTTTTAGTATCAAAGGCATAGAATAATCTAAATTCGATAAAGACATTCTTACGGATTGCCCAAAAAGCTGCTTCTGTGTAAATATAGGTAGTATCAAACATTTTAAGAAGCGTGAGGTGATAAAGTCATTGTGAAATAATTTTGAAATATTTCAATCTTCTGATTAGTCCATCATTGTTGTTGTGCATCGATCTAGTTGAAACAGTAAATGACACCTGTTCTCTTCTACTTTTCTTCCGCCTCCTGGAACCCTTCAGCATTATTATCGAGAGATTCCATTTGTTCTTCCATACATCCGGGTTCCCCTTTTGTTTTTATTTAACCACACGGTCTGATGGTGTTCTTGGGAGGATGTTCCATACATGATTTTATTAACTTTGAAGCTACGAAGAGTCCATTCCGACGATTGGAGCTCGTCCGTGAACAACACAGTTTGGGATCATGGATAGTTCATGGTCAGAAACCTAGGCTTGACAGTAAATATGATGAACAGGGTCCACAAGCATCCATTCTCATAAAGATTGCTCGCCAGTTTAGGATTTTGAGTCTATTTGAGAAAATTACGTTTCTTACGTTTGCTCACTTCTTTCGCTCTTAAAGAATTTTTTTATAATAGTCCCGCAACTTTTAAAGTGACCTGTGGTTGATCCAATGCCTGGTAAGGTTAAGCTCCAGCCCGGTGGCATTTCTGGCGATGAGTTTGGGAGATGAATGACAGAGAAAGGATATCATATTATACAACCTGTAGCATGTCCATCACCATTGCTTGGAAACCATTCCAAGGGTGTTGATATCGGATTTTGTCCAGATCTTCTTCATTCTTACGTTGCGATTCCCTTAAAGAACCTTCAAATTCCTACTAAAACTATCTGGATATTAGATGTCGTCTACGACGAAGTGGATTCACCATTTCACAAGTAGCCTTAATGCAAATCAAAATATATATTTAAGGGCTTGTTCTTGAAATTGCAATCTGTCCGTGGACATCTAAGACTCACGTGTTTTTCATGGTGTCACCAATTATTTTTGAATAATTCATATATGACTTAACGTGAGTTTTCGTTACGCAGGACATTAAAATTTTCATATGAAAACTTTAAAAAGTTATTAACTAATATGTATATTCAACGAAAGCATCGACATAGATCAAAAGCTGAACCACATTATCTCTAGAAAGCTCAATTTACAATGTACTTACATCACCGACAGCGGTTGTCTCGATGACAGATGTATCGTAAACCCATTCCTTGCATTCATAGTGTGTGTAATTGGTCGTGTCTTGATATGGAATCAGGGAGGTGATGTTTTTAAGTCGACATTTAGATTGGGTTGTCTCCCCTTTGGAATCGACCACCATTGGAATTGTTTGGTTTATGATGGCGGCATGCCAAGGGTTTTGTACTTCAAATGTGTCGTTTTCGTAAAAGGGAAGTTTGCATCTGTTTTGGAAAGAGATGGGAAAATAAACCACTACCATTAACATTCTATGTGGGAAACATGAACAAGGTGAGAAAGCTTAAACAACAGAATTTTTTTGGCTAAAAGTATTGAGATCTATCTAGCTATTTTATATTGATTTATGAAACTTTGATTTTGTCTCAAAGGGATAAGAGGGGGGAGAAACACATATTAAAATTTTCAAAAATATTTTGTCATGATTTTGAAAATCTATGTTCTATAACATTGAATGCCAAACACACAGATTGAAGTAGACATACCTTAATGGACACATTTTAAATCATGATGTCGCCAGGTCAATATGATATGAATATGACTAAGTTATTATTGTTTTATTTAACTCGTAATTTGTCAATCTACGATTTTGAAAAATTCTGATATAATTAGGTGACATATATACTTACTACGAAATCAACAATTGAGTCCTTTTTATTCATTCTAGCATAAAAGATAAAACCACCAAATTTTGTTTCCTTTTAGAAACTAATTTCTAAGGGATTATATAAATGCCGAGAATGCTGATGAATGTACCCTCCTAAAGACGCATCGCATCGAAATTGTCCTCGGAAAATAACACTAATATTACATTCTATTATCCCCCTTACGAACGACTGTGATTTCCATTGCATTTTATTTTATTTTCATACTTGTTCATTCTGTTAATATTCTAAACTTCTATTTCTAAAAGTCTCAATCACTCGGGAAAAAACTCTAATATAACATTCAATTATCCCACTAAGGAGAAACTGTATTTTTCATTGCATTTTATTTTATTGATTTAAACATATCTATTCAGAGAAAGGATTGGGTACAAGTTATCCAACTTAATGAAACCCTCTCCTTTTATTTTATTTTCATGCTTGTTCATTTTGATAATATTCTAAACTTCTATTTCTAAAAGTCTCATTCACTCACATAAAAACACTAATTTAACATTCTATTACCTCCCTAAGGAGCAAATTGCATTTTATTTTATTTAAGTCTATTTCATTCAATTGGTCTTTTTCATTTAAAACCAAACGTCATCCTCAAGTTAAAGCAGAAACCGAAGTCCAATTTTTTTACCCCGAAACGTCGTGTACTTTGACAACAAAACAGTTACTATAACAATATTATGTGTTGATGACGAATGCGAATAAACAAAAGCCAACCAACAATACACTCCCCTGAACTGAAGCATATACTCCGAAACGTTTTATAAATAGGAATGTCCCCTCGAAGGTACCCGAACATTACTCTCCCTTCAAGCACATATACCGAAACGTTTTATAACAAAGGTTCCTGTTCAGTTAAGCTATGGGAATCCATATTTCTATCTCAATTATTAAAGATTTGTCCATTCAAAAATGGCCTCCAGTAATATTTGATAATATATAAATTCCTCTTTTACTACAGATGATTGGGGTGAGAAATGAGATGTTTGACCCTGAGAAGAATACATTTAGCATAAACTAAAGATTATTGTGGACATTTGTAGAAACGAAATTTTCAAAAGACGTGCTACTGCCCATGGACGCCGCTAATGGCTGAAATATTGCCCAGGCGGCGTTAAACAATAACTCACTCTACTGCCCATAGACTTGACCATTGATGACGTTGACATGTGTGACTCACCTGTAATTGCTGATCTCAAGGAGGAAGACAGGTGAGAGGGCCTGGTAGGCGGCTATAACAGCAGTCAAGGATACGAGGAAGTAAACCTGCTTCTGGTAAGGACCGAATTCTCCTATAGCGACCAGAAGATCGTCAGACTTCATAGTGGCAAGACCTGCTTATTGGAGGTGAGACGATATCGTGACCACCTGCAGTGAAACCTTCTTGATGAATGAAGTGTGGCCCATTGTTGACAGTTATATGCATGTGCGACATTTGTATGATAGCAGAATCTTGGAGAAAAAAGTTTAATTTAAGAAAGCACAGATTTCTCACTTACGAAAGATTGTTTTGGACAGCTGAAATTAAAGTTAGGTCCTATCGAAATGACTTTAACGACATCTCTAGTACCTATTGAAATGACATTTGGACGACTTTAGGACCTTCAGAAACTGAAATGAAATCAAAATGCTAAGTGCGCAGATACGTAAATCCAAATAGAGCTGCAGTGAAGAGGATTTATGCGGACCTGATACACTTGAATAACAAACAATGAATAATTATCAAGATTGATTAACGCTATGATTATTCAAATCATGATACTATGAACCGAATCATGGAAATTACCAATACAGATCATTCAAGGTCCAAGTGAAAGAGTAATCTGACCTCGGCATTCATGTGATAACGTTTGGTATCTCGAACGTTAGAGGATTGTCTAGAGGTCATCGTGGCACTTTGACCATTATTGCACTTATATCCGACCATGTAACGATGCACCAAATGTCTTCAAATAGACTATCCAAGCAAAAAAGGTTTCACTCATTTTTCAAGTCTATAGAATAAAAACAAATGCAGATTTGATAATTCTAACGATTGGTATTTGAACAGAGATCATTTTCTAATGTTCTCTTTAAAAAGCATCTAAATATCGGCATTTAATTTGACCCAATGTACAAGAAAGAGACAGGGGTCAATATTAAAAATTACACAAATGTGATGTTAAACGAAATGTGCACAGAAACTTTCAGTAGTCACAGGAATTACGGAGTCTGTTATCAGTAGCGAGTGTGACCACCCTGGGCATCAATGTAAGCAAGTACACGCCTCCTCATTGCAAATGTCAGGCGTCGGATGAGTTTAGCAAAGCTTGCTGAAGTTCCTGACGGTTGTTTAGAGGTGGCACCAGCTGTCTCAAATGGCGGTCAAAGGGATTCCAAAAGTGTTTAATGGGGTTCATATCTGGTGAGTTGGCTTGCCACGGCAAAACAGTGACGTTGGCGTTCTCGAGGTAGTCTCTAACACTGTGGGCAGTGTGAGATATTGCGTTGTTGTGTTGCAATATCAATCTTCTTGGCTGTTGTTGGATGAAAGGAACGACCGTATCGCTGGCCAGTCAGATGCCCTCACAGAACCACCAGCGGCGTCGTCATTTGGCCACAAATCCCTCCCACACAATGATGCCTCCGCCTCAAAACGGGTGAACTTCTCTAACGCTGTTGTTTGATGAAAAGAACAACGAAAGGTCTCAGTTCCTCATCAATGTATCGCTGGCCAGTAATTTTCCCCGCAAAACAACCAGCGGCGTCGTCATTTGGCCACAAATTCCTCCCCACACCATGATGCCTCCGCCTCCAAACGGGTGAACATCTCTAATGCAGTTTTGCGCGAGACGCTCGCCCCTTCGTCGATACACTCGATCCCTGCCATCGTTCTTGAATAGGCAAGACCTGCTCTCGTCTTTAAACAGCACCCTCTCCCAGTCACATCGTTACCACCGGCGCACAGTACGTGTCGATCGTAATCTGCGTTGACAATGTAAACGGGTCAAAACCATTCCACGGAAGGGGCTGTAGACTCATATACCAGCCAAACGAAGGGTTGTTCTTGTGCTGATGACATGACCATGCAACATTGCTGCACGGGCATCACAAGTCATGCCTCAAAAACACGTTTTGGCTGCGTTCAATTGATCCGTTCGTGTAGAGGAAACGATGGAGTAATACTAGCATAACCTGCTTAGAGTCTTCCCTCCAATACTTGTATAAGTCATATTAGTTTTCGTATATTATAAATAATTTTGATTTTGAATACAACGAACTTCTTATGTTGATGCAAATAATATATTAAGAGGGTAATTGTTTTTATTTAAGTGTTTTGTATTATTTGAGTTACAGATTCTCGGTAAATTGTAATTGCCTTCACTTGCAAATAAAACGTACCTCGGACCTGTTGCAATTAAGCGAAAACTTAAATCATGATATTTTATCTCTATGGTCATAAATTATGCCAAACGACAAAAAGTCAGAGAATAAATTTCAATTCAAATGGGCAGTTCTATGTTGGTTAGTATGGAAATGAATACAAAACATTCCTATCATTAAAACGCTTGAGGTTCGGTGTTTTCTGGTCTTTAGACTGTAAGTCTGCAATTAAACCTAAGGAAGTGTAAAGATGAATAGCTCAACAGAAGTAATCTTACATTGTATAAATGATAGAAGAGTATCTGTTTAATTGTTACAAATGAGTAAGTTTAACTTGAAACATAAAAAAATTCATTGCATTTAGACATGCTTTAACACATTTTCCTACTTAAAAAGACAGACCTATCGTGGTATTGTTTGCCCGGGAACGAAATTCAAAAGGACATTCCACATATTCCGCACATGTATGTTATAAGTTACATGACGTTGATCATAGCCCAGGTGAAGTATGAAACTGAGGGTAACATTTCAGTGGATAGTAATTGGACAACTCGAAAAATAAGAGCGCACACTTGGTAAAATATTAATAAATAATAAAGTTTGAGAAGTGAAGCCATTCATCGGTGCTAAAAGTATGAAAAGCCTTGCTATTACAAGACATTGTTGGCCAGTGTTATCATAAATCATTTTTAGATGTGTACATATTCTAGTCATACATACAGTTTACTATTATAATGTTTTGAAATTAAAGCACAGCGCCTTTATCCATGTCATTCCTCTCAAAACAACATGGCGTACAGAATACCGAAAGGCATGGCTCTTTATAGATCAAGCTTCTTATTTCAAGAGTATTCGATTAATAATCGTGTTGATATAAGTACAGACACATAATGTATCAATATTGTATTAATATCGTACTAAAAATTACCTACCTGAACTGGCCACACATGTTAATCAGAGGAAATGGACTTACTCATTCTATCGACTAATTCAGACCTACGCGATAGGAATAACTAACAATCGTGAACGATGAACGTAAATAGGCCTACACTACATTATTGGAGCTTTTTATTTTCTAAATTCTTGATGGAAATCACAATGTTCCAAACAATCACCACGTCACCGTCGCCATATCACACCGATTCTATACGCATGACCATTATCATTATTATAATTATTATAACTATTGTTGTTATTCATAATTCATAAATCGCGATATATCCATGCACAAAGTGCATGCTCAAATCGCATGGACATATAAGAATAAAATATTTTGTGAATAATTGGTGTGAAATAAAATCTTTGTGAAGAGCATGAAGTTCTATTAATAAATGCTGAAGCTGAAGTGAATCATGCCAATTAAATTAAAAATGACTTTTTAACTTAATAAACAATATAAACCAAAATAGTATGTCCTGTATGCTATTTAAGGCAAATTCTAATTGCAATTTTGAAATACATTTCTGCAACATAAAATCATTACTGAATATACGATACTTTTGATTTGATGATTTCTAAATTGTCATCAGTTTTATAACAATTAACTAAATTTTCATAATATACAATGTATATAGATTAGAGTAACAAATTTTTTTATGTCAGCACATTTCCATAATGCCCACACAGGACAATGAACTTTGATAAAACTCCTTTTTAATTTCTGTTGATTTTTTTAAATGTATATATAAATTTATATATATTATTATTAAATCAAATCCGAAACCCCATTAATAAGCTAATAATGAGGTCAGTAACTGTTGTAGTCTCCCTCCATTCTATGTTAAGTAGCAAGCGGAGACGACGCATCCAGAATAATGCCCTACACGTTGAAGGTCGTTGTTGATAAGTAGTAGATTATCTTGGAAGCATAGTTATAGATTATGAAGAGAATTGTGAATAAAGAGGTAAACTGATTTAGCAGGTACAAGGTTGTGTTGGTATATATTGGTGTAGTGGTTAGCATGCTGATTTTTTTTCTATTTATTGTTGTTTATGTTGTTATTGTGGTTGTTGTTGTTGTTGTTGTTGTGATTGTTGTTGTATCAAAGATGTATCAAAGTGCAAATATTTTGTGATTAGGATTTATTTCATGCAAATTCATTACTATAATGCACTGACAAATGCATTGTCCATTGTTATAACAACAAGATATATATCGCATCGTAAAGTCTGCTCTACATGTTTTTGAATTTGATAAGATGACTTTTTTAAAATTTGAAATTATATGCATCATATCGACGTAATTAGAAAAAGTTAAACAAAACTTTAACAAAAGTAAATTGATCAAAAACTAAAGTGAGTGAATGAGTGAGTTGAGGTTTAACGCCGCTTTCAAGATTATTTCACTTATATCGCGGCTGCTAGTATTATTGCAAGAAGAAAGCCCGCAACACCATTGCGGCTATGCATTGCGGTGAAACCTGCGAGCATCGGCTGGAACTAGCGAACCATGGGTGGTACTGCGCTGAAATTCAGTGTAGCATTGCACCCAAACATGACTGGCGGGATTCGAACCACGGACCTCTTGGTCTGAAGCCGAACGCGCTAACCACTGCGCTATCCTGCCCCCCAAAAAGTAAAGAATTATATGGCTAACATAACCACTTCATTATATGATGCTGTTTGAAACTCTTACGAGATTCTAAACAAGAAAGAATGAATTTGGCCTTTTAAGATTTGAACATTGTCCATTTAATTATTCTCTGCCCACAGAGTAGCTCCGCAATTAACACCTATACTACCTCTTTTATAATAAGAGCTCTTTTCGAGCTTCCGGCACAATATTGCAGCTTAAAGAGCCACTCCGCGAGTTGTTGGAGTCTATATGGACATGAAAAGTTAAGATGTTTTGATTTTATATCACCACATATGACATTTATTCAGCCAATGGCAACACCGAATGCATGAATATCATATTTGTTACGTAGGACTATGCAATGATGCAGTCGCTAAATGAGGCGTTTGTGTTCTGTAAAGAAGACTCAAGGTGCAGGGTATATATTCGAATAAAGTTTAGCTTTTGGAAAGCTTACAGAAATAACTTAGGAGAATTGTATGATAACATTTGAAACGGCGTCGCTGATTGCATAACTAACTTTGATTGCAACCAATGAGATTTCTACATTTTTAGACCGAGAAACGTTCGGAATATGGCAGAGGTTGAATAGGAATTTATGACGGAGCTCGCTATGTTGGCAAAGAATGCAAAACTTTTTATAGCCTCTTAGACCCATTAACTGATGTCTGAATGAAGTATGTAGTACTATTAGATGTGTTCGAGCATGTGCTTCTTGCCTGTCAAAGCGCGATGAATGATTTGTCTAGTGCAATGAGGTGTGTATGAGTGTTTGCTTCTTGCTTGTCAAAGCGTAAACGAACTCCGTGAACAACCTGCTTCTTCCAGACAAATTCTCGTCTACTCTGATTCGTGATTTAGAAGGACGTGGGCGGCTGATCATCATGTATGAGTGTCAAGAGTGATTGCAAATATTTTTCTTGGATTTGTAAAACTGAGGTAACTTGATGAACTCATGAATTCCTTTACTAACCACTGTCCTAATACGAGCGTTTCTCGGTATTAATATTTAGAAGTCTTGTTGCATGCAATCAAAGTAAGTTTTGCAATTCGCGTCGTCGTTTCGAAAAGCTTTTGTTGGTTCATTGGCTGAAAAAGTGCAAGTTACTTAATTTTGCAATATATTGCCGCTCGGTCAACCCGCCATAAGCCCGAGAGGTGCTCGTATTAGAACAGAGGCCAGTATAAGAATTTATGACGGAGCTATATCTGTGTGGAGAGGGTGCCTCTGAGGGAAGAAAATGAAGCTTCCCTTGAAAGTCTCAAGCTTTTGTTCAACAGACTTCTCTTTGTAATACAATACCATCTATATCAGTTTATTCTAAGAAAGAGAACATAATTTTATTTTTAAATGCAGAAAGTCATTGTAAGAAGTTTACCTTCAGTGCCTTATTGCTGCCCCTCCAAGATATCGGGCACCATCAATAATGCTGATAATGACAAGAAGTGGTGTCTTGTTCTATGATTAAGTCACATATTCCTCCTCTCCTCTTCGCTCGACACCCGGTGTCCTCTCTGTGACAAACGTTCCTTATATGTAACGAGAACACGTTGAATACGTCCTGTATGTATACCCTCTATATTGAAAACCTGTTTTACTTAAGGCCTTCCGGATGACTTCAGTGTGTCTTGCATCCAGGTCATTATGAATTTTCCTTTTAAGTGAGTATGCCTATTTTTCATATTTTTTATGATTTTAGGATCATTTCCGTTATTTAAATCATACTCGCTTCCTTATATGTTGTACACCTCTAAAATGCCAAAATATTGTCATTTTCTTGTTGTCAATGATAATCGAAATACGACCATAGAAATGTTAAAATTTGGATTTCTAGATCCAATGTATATCAAGATAGTGTGAATTACCTACTCAACACCACCAAATAATATTTGGTTTTGTAAGCTGTAAATAAGTTTCCAAAATAAAGTCTGAGTCGATAAAGCACGCCATTGTCTGGTTTCATATTATTCATCAAAACTGTAACCTGTTTCTTGTTGCTATATCTAACTATAAGAATTAAGATGGTAATTTTCAGAAACAACAACCTCTTCTTGATAAATAAACTTCCGAAACGATCACTACTTCTCGATGATATAACACCATTTATGAAGTTTATGAACTCCAACAACATACTCTGTGCCCCTTTAAGATTGACGTATTTGACTTTTCATGTCCCTTTAAATCCAAATTTTAATTTTAACATTTTCCTTCAGGTCCTAACTTCAGATCCAATAACGTGATCTCGAGTTATGAATATATATTCTAAAATAAAAAATTTGTGGATCGTCTTATCATATAAAGGCTAAAAGAGAAAAGGTTGTAGATCTCATCCGCCGTCTGTATCTTTCGAAGTTAGCGAAAATACTAACACAAATTTGAAGTGGCCTTACAACTTGTCGTCTATTTCAAGAATTCTATTCCCACACTACACGCTATGTTAATTTATGACTTTACTCAACATACTGACATTCAACAGGTATGAAAGAACCCATTCTCGTCACGCTGTTGTGTCGTTCCACTGGAATGCTTTTGAACAAATGATACCTAGGATGAATAACTAAGATTGAATTAAACCATTTCCAAAACTGGGGAATACAAGACACACATTGTTCAACAAGGTACGATAAAAGCAAAGGGTGACAGAATACACGGGCGATACGCACACATTTGCCTATAAGATTATTGGTAGATTATCAGAGTGCAATAATCACTCGCAAGCCTAAAGGGAAGAAACCTGTGTGCTTCATTAAAGAGCCACTCCGTGATTTTCACAACATATAAACTTAAAACACATTAACTGTTTATCACTTTTAGACACATATATGATAAATAATGATTTTCCATGAAAATCTAAAAACAGCCCCATAATTGCTCAGAGGCGGAGAGCACCCGCAAACAAACGCTATCAACTCCTAACTGCCCTGCTGGCTGTTTTAGTTAAGTCTCTAAAAGTACGTTCGACCACTGTCCGGTTTTCGATCATAATTGTGACTTTCTACCTTCATATAGTCACTGTACAAAACCAATTAGCTTTGAAATGTTCTTTGGTAACAGTCGATACTTCACGATCAAATGCCATCGTAGAATAAGTTTGGCATATATGACTCCAACAACTCACGGAGTGGCTTTTTAAGAACTGTCGTCAGTCCAGTTTCTTTGTTTTAATTCTTCTTATAAACGTATGTCATCAGTCGTGACAGTGGGTTAAAACTGTTTTTCCTTTCCCCGTAAACAAAGTTCAAACAATTTTCATAAAGGAAGGAACATTGGAGAGAATATCAGATTCATATTTGACAGTTTATGTCTTAAAATACAACCAGCAGCTCGAAGGCTTCTGTTGCTTTTAAACCTTTGATTACGTTTTTTGGCCCAGCGTTTATAAAACTATGATAAAGATATTCGGAAAATGTTTTCGACTTTTATTACAATGAATTCTTCTAAACATTATCTATGAAGACAAGGTGACCCTCTCTCCCCTTATATTTTCTTATCTGAGATCTTCTCTTCTCTTGTTAGATCTAATGAAAACATAAAGGGTGTCACTATTGACTACATCGAATATCTTATTGTTCAATATGCTGATGATACAAAATTTCTTAGTCATCATTTAAAGCTACAATCAAGATGTTAGATGTCTTTGCAGCAATCTCTGGTCTCCGGATTAATTATGAGAAATCCCAAGTCTTTTGGATAGGGCTCGAAAAAGGCAACAGAAAAATGATGTATATCTGGTTTGCATTATAAGTAGAAACCTGATGGTTTCAGGATGTTTGGAATAATCTCCTCGACAACAATTTGTGATATAAAGGATCTTATCATCATGGGTAGGTTTTATGATATACAAATAATCATAAACAAATCGAAAAGACGAATTCGTATTCATGCTTGGTAAAATCGCCATTATTTAATCACTCTTCATATCTAAACTAAATCAAAGGTTGTTGACTCACCACCTGGCTATTTCGTAAGACAGTTCAACAACATCTCCTTTGATATCATATGCAATAAGAAGACAGATTCAAAGAGAATTTGTATGTTTACCAATTTCAGAAGGAGGGTTAGGCAGGTTGATATCGTCTCCTTTGTCCCTGAAAGTAGCCTAAAATCTTTATGCAAAGTGAGTCCAAATGGATTTTTTTCAAAATCATAATATCATAACTATGTGCCAAGTTCCCAATATCAAAAGCTAAAACAAATAAAAACTTTTGGAAAGAATGTTTGATATTTTATCAGCCTGTGTACGCAAAACCATCAAGCTATGAAGAGTTCTCATTTATAATAACATCATTGTTGGCAGACACTGCTTCTCAAGCAAGATTAGGTTAGATAAATGCGTTGGTCACATTTTTTATCTCATTGATAGTGAGAATGAATTCATGTCACAAGGAGTTTGTTGTTTATATGTTCCATTTCAGTTTTATTGGAATGTACAATGTGTGAGAAAATAGTTGAAAAACTTCACCTATATCTTCTCCACCAAGACCAGCAGCAAAATGTATTTTTATACTAAAACTGTCAAATTCAAAAGCTTCAAAATATAATTATTTGCATTTAACTAGTTCCAACGAATTATACTCAGAAACCGAATGTAAAGATTACATGTACTATTGATTGTCCTCAAGTCAATTGACCTGAAACCCTTTAAAGAAACCAGGGATACAAAATTGAGATGGTTTCAGTGTCGTTTGCTTTATAGACTTATACCAACTAGTATTTATCTTTTTAAAATCGAAGTTTACCATGAAGATTTAAATTTATGTTTCTTTTGTAAATCTGAAAAGAAAACTCCAGTTCACTTCTCCTGGGAGTGTCAGGATATCTCGTTAATCATTACTTCATGAACATTGTCACATTTTCACATCATAACCCTTAGTTCATAACTTGAACTTGTCGGCCCGAAAAAGAAATTATAACATAAGTGAATTTGACCTCATTCTCTCATTGGTCATATTCTTTATTTACAGGTGTGACAATTGTAAGATAGGTTTGAAATTTTTTAACATATCTAGTTCAGCAAATCAAATCATGATAACTTCTAAATTAATTGGCTTTCATGTATGTACCATCCTCTTATTAATGAGAAGCGTAGTTTAACTTGATATGCATCAACATACTGCTTTGGTATTGTCTCATCACATATATCAATTTTTGTTCAACAGTGGTCTTCCAAAACACCTACAACCCGTACAGCTTTTTGAAACAAATATAAGGTCCACTACACTTCTTATCCTAAGCATGTTATCTCTCACAATACAGCTGAACGGTCCAGATTGAATTTTGGGTGAGACAGGTGATTCTACTATGAACAGTTTTGAAAAGCATTTTTTAACATCATACATTCTACATTCTTAATATTTACAATCAATATAAACTACCAGTCAAAAGAAAGGTTTCACTCATTTTTCAAGTCTATAAAATAAAATCAAACGCAGATATGAGAATTCTGACGATTTGTTTATAAACAGAAATCATTTTCCATTATACACTTTAAAAAGCATCCAATAATCGGCATTTAATTTGCCCGAATACATAAGGAAAGAGACAGGGGTCAATATTAAAAATTACACATAGGTGGAATTAAAAGACAAGTGCACAGAAACTCTCAGTAGTCACAGGAATCATGGAGTCTGTCATCATTGAGTGTGACCATCCTGGGAATCAATGCAAGCAAGTACACGCCTCCTCATTGAAGTCGTCAGGCGTTGGATGACGTCAGCAGGGATCCTGTTCCATATGTTTAAGAGAGCTTGCTCAAGTCCCTGCTGGTTGTTTGGAGGTGGCACCAGCTGTCTCAAATGGCGGTCATGTGATCCCAAGGGTGTTCAATGGGGTTCTTATCTGGTGAGTTGGCTGGCCACGGCAAAACAGTGACGTTGGCGTTCGCGAGGTAGTCTCTAACAATTCGGGCAGTGTGAGGTCTTGCGTTGTCATGTTGCATCATCAATTTTCTTGGCTGTTGTTGGATGAAAAGAACAACGAAAGGTCTCAGTACCTCATCAATGTATCGCTGGCCAGTCATAGTCCCTCGCAAAAACACCAGCGGCGTCGTCATTTGGCCACAAATTCCTCCCCACACAATGATGCCTCCGCCTCCAAACGGGTGAACATCTTTAATGCAGTTTTGCGCGAGACGCTCGCTCTTTCGTCGATACACTCGATCCCTGCCATCGTTCCTGAATAGGCAAGACCTGCTCTCGTCTGTAAACAGCACCCTCTCCCAGTCACGTCGCTACCACCGGCGTACAGTATGTGTCCATTGTAATCTGCGTTGACGGTGTAAACGGGTCAAAGCCATTCCACGGAAGGGGCGGTAGGCCCGTATACTAGCCAAACAAAGTCGACGAAGGGTTGTTCTTGTGTTGATGATATGACCGAGTGCTGTCGCCGCTGTTGATGTCGTCGTTAAGAATCGGTTTCGGAGGTGGTATTTACGCAAAATTGCTGCACGTGCATCACACATGATCCCTCAAAAAAACACGTTTTGCAATTCCGGCGGCTGCGTTCGATGCGATGCGTTCGCGTAGAGGAAAAGATACAATAATACTATCATTTCCATAGAATCAAACCCGTACCAGCTCTCTTAATGTTTTCATGAAAAAATAAAAGTGAAACCTTTCTTTTTCCTGGGAGTTTAAATAAAATATACACAAAGAACTTCATTGAGAATCCCGTATTTTGTAACCTGAAATGCGGTGCTCTTGGAATATCAAGATAGGTATAAAGACTTGATCCGTATATAATATAATGCTATAATAGTTTATATACATACATGTAGATATAAAATCAACTTTGGAGAGAAAATATGATCGTACTGTTTTTTTATCACAATTAACTATCGTCGCTTTGGAAAAACTACACGCTATGTATAAACATATAGCGGTTTACTGCAAAAACATGTTAAGAATTTATATGATTCATCAATATTTGATTTTTAAAACATAACTTGAACAGTAAATTAGAATATGCAAATGAACAATGACAAAATTATCCTCAAACAGACATCAGCCTATGTAAATGTTTCTCTTAAATACATATACTTACAACGATTCATTTGACAGATACATTTATCGAAATACATTTGAACTATTCTGAATATTTTAATGCGGATAGTCTAAATTTGCATTTTGTACACAATTCAAAAACGGTTGGTTATTTTATGAAATGTTAAACAGATTTTTTTTGTATAATTTTCTACTGTGACAAAATATCGTCGTCACTAGGAATTATGTAAATGGCGTTCATTTAACCTGAAAGAAGTTATGAAAAGAATCCTACCGACTGTTTCATTCTTTCACAACGATTCTCCCTACTGTCGTTCTTCTGTCATTCTCTCCCAACAGAGGTAGCTGTAAATTCCTATATTTATAGGAATGAATGACATTGCTACATCTGTGGGAGAGATTGTTCATCTGTCCGATATAGAAATTGATTTAAATTAGAATATATAAAGGGATTAAGGGATTAAGGTTTACAGCCTATCTGAATAACATGAATTCTAACACATACGTATAATATATTAATGCAATTATAATTTTGTGAATTCATCATCACTGACAAAAAGCGATCCTCGTAGTTAATAGACTTTGTGGTAAACAATGATAAATTAACTAGAAAAGCTGTTTGTAAGACTAATATACACATGATCAGATTCAACACAATGGTTATGTTAAATTGATGTCGTCAGCAAAAGAATAATTCCTTTATATAACAGTTTGAACGCCATAACCATTTTCGTAAATGAAACCCTTCGATAGAAATTAAGCATAGTTTTGAAAAATAAATAAAAGCTAAATGACATCATACATACATACATACATACATACATACATACATACATACATACATAAATACATACATATATACATATATGTGCTTTCTCCATTTATTTTTTTTATTTTATAACTTTTATTCCACAAGCACCACGTCTACTCCACAAGTATATGAGCGAGGAATGTGGGACGAGGGAATTTTGCCAACCATTTTACGGGCGCTTTATATTTTTAAAATCCAAAGGGGATGTTTGAATCTGCCACTTGTATTACAAATTTCCACATTAACGTTTAATAGAATGTGTAACACTTTACTTGTTTGCTTCTTACACGGTTTAATACGGATAGCTATCTTAAAATGAGAAGATTTCATATAGCCTATCTTCATCGGATATTGTTTTCAAAATGACATGTTTATAGGTGAAAGACAAGTAGAGAATATTATTGTACTTATCAAATGCATTTAAGCAAAATAAGCGTTTGGAATTTAGAAATATAAAATATTCCCCGCTAGTCCCCTGTCAAAGCTTTGTGTCCTTACTGCGATTCCTAAATGACGTGTTCGGAGATTTTCCGACTGGGTCTAATCTGTAAAGCGCAGCGATGTGATGAGCCCAGTCGAACGCAAATGCGGCTGACGTCAGATCCTCTCGCCATTTCTACGCACGCGAAGTTGTGACAAGTTTCAATATCAAAACAAAGGTCTGTACACGTTTGTTTTTCTGTCAGTTGTAAAGAATTTTACTCATATAGACTTTTTATCCATAGCAGGAAAAGAGTTGTGTAAATGACAAGAATATTAGCAACAAAATGCCATGCAATGTGAAAATGTCACGAATGGAAAGGGTAGAAAGGTATGAATTAAAAGGGTACCCTGGTAAGCAAGAAGGGTGAAGATGGTTGGGCTTTCTGGCAAATTACGATGTATCCTTTTCAAATTTGTCTCCTGAAGAAGCTTTTCTTCACTTTTGATATTTGATTTGAAGAACGAGATTTGACAAAATTAATAATAATGTGAGTGAGCCTGTTTTGAGATAATCCTACCTGAGGAAAACATATTTTTACTTTAAATAATAGACATGTAAATTTTGATTTTGTTCTCAGGTAATTTTTTTTTTCAAATAATTTTATTCACACAAGTGGGCACATGATACATAACAAAAATATTCAAATTGAGTGAGATAATACATGGGTTATGTCACCTAGAGTTAATGGATATATACAAGTGTACATAAAGTCAATGAAAGTGGCAGCCATTTTCTAATAAAATTATTTGATTGATTTTTCATTCATGTTCTCATGTACATTTACCCATTAGAAGCCAATACTGATAGTGGTGAAAAACAAAAGGAGCAAGGAAGGTTAAATTGAGTATTTCAACATATATGACAAAAATAATGCTACTATTATTTTTAAGAATGTCACTTTGTACCCTCGTGTTACCTATTTCCTTGGTAATAAGAAATAATCTTCTATAAGTGTTAATGCCGATATGTCAAACATCCTAAACATCATAAAGTGATAGAGTACATATTTTTCAACTAGGTACTGTTAAACAAACAGTTGTTTTACTCTTTTGTTAAATCTTGTTCACATTTTAAAAACAGATGCAAATTGTTATTAATTTATTTGGTGTCACCTGTTTTCATGGTATTTCTATTATATAAAATTATGAGAATACAACGCATGCAACAACTTAAATTTTTCCTTTTTTTTATACACAGATCGATAGTGTACAATAGCATTTAAATTGATGTTGACATGTGTTTAAAATATTTACAGGGTCATTGAATTATTTCACTTTCGTCAATATTTATCATAAAATGTCTATTTCTGGTAAAGTAAAGAAATCATGAGGCTGCTTAGAGCATATTTAGTATTAGAAAATCTTCTAGTCACCAAATACCTTGCATTTCAAGTAGTTAAAGATTTAATATTAGCAAGCAATGCAAAGTTCAACTTTTCAAGCAATAACTTGCTTTCACTGCACCGGAAAATCATACAAAATAGCCAAAAATATATAAGAATCAACCTTTCTATGATTCCATAATTTATTAGTAGAACAGGTATTATACTCAAAAGTCAGGTGATTCAGGATTAGAATAACATGGGTTTACTGGAAAACATTGTTTGAAAAATTATACATGGATTGTATTTAAAATAAATCAACCATAAATGTTGTCCAAAAAAAGGTGTTATGTGAAAAGCATGAAATTTCATTTGATATTCATCACTGAAATGAATCAGTGAATAGATTGATGAAATAGTGATCATTTCCTTCTTGGATCAATGCAGAACAACTGGTGAATAAAATAAGTGCTAACATGTCTGGGTGCAGTAAGGGGTTAGAGAGAATAGACATCTTTTGTAAATACCACGAAAACAGGTGACCCATGAAAACAGGTTACTCCATGGTATTGCTTGAGAGGAGTGTTTTATTTCTTTTGCTAATAACACATGTTAAGTAATTTAATTGGAAGAGTCTGAAATTAACCTTCAGTTTTCCTTGGGGAACATAATACCATAGTAAAGACCATGTTATTTCTGTTTCAGATTCAAAAGACAGTATTTGGAAGTGTTTCATCTCAGCCTTATTGGAACATTTTGCTATGTGACACATTTTCATCATTAAACTTGATAACCAAATCTACACATGGCAACTTGGGACGGAGATAGATTAGACAGCGATGAAGAGCAAGATGATGAGGATTTTATTCATCCACCACGCTCCGAGCGTTACATGATTCCTCCTGTTCCAAGCCCAGATCAAATCCATCCCGACACAGAGACAAATGTGCAAAACCAAACAGAGGGCATTGTTAGGAACTTCTTGTATCAGCAGTACAGACAGAATCAGATAAGACAGTCGTATGACTCCACTCCTCGAATGCAAGAGTTGTTAGCTGTAGACCAAGAACAAATCAAGTAAGATGTATTTTGTGTTTTTTTTCTTCATCAAGTGTTTTTATATTTTTGGGTTAACTTTCATCACTGATAGATTACATAACATTGTAAACAAACAACAACAATACCTTCGTTGTTTTAAATTGTTCAAATTCTAATGCTAATTTAATTTAACCAATAGAATTTCAAGCACCAGAGAAGTATAAATAGCCTACCTCCGTTGACGATAACGTCCCATAGGGAATGTGATATATAGAGAATCTCACCCAAGTGTCCTCTGATATTAAATATATCAACAAGAGTTGATAAAAGTTACAAATATCCAAGGCTTGCCGAGGATATATTTACTTTTAGCAACGAGTGTTGATATATTTGATATCAGAAGACACGAGGATGAGATTCTTTTTATCCTCCAAAATCATTTTTCATTTCGATTCTGTGAAAAATGTAATTTCTGAACACTGCACTACTCTAAGACTCTAAGTGCGGTGATGTCATAGCACTGTGACGTCGTCAAGTTTATGGCGTCATAGCTTTTTGATGTCATTACTTGCTGATGTAAAACAATTGTGATATCATTAACTTGACTGTAACAGGGCATTGTTCAAAATCTACTGTCAAAACGATATCTCCTAGGAGATATCGCTTGATCTTACACTAGCGATATCTCCTGTGGAACACAGTTTTGGAAGATAAAACTTAGTAGTCACACCACCTACAGTTTCCTTTATAACTATTTAAAATATTAAACAGCACTAGTCTCTATCACTGGCTAATTGAAGCTAGCTGCGGAAGTGCCAAAAGCCATGTTTGAGTGCAGTCGACTCTTTGGCAATGGTTGCAAACTTTTTAAGATTTCTGAAGGCACTATGAAGGTGCAGCACCGCACTCTTGAGTGCTTGATACAGAAAAGTTTGGGGATGCTGCATTGCTTTAATTGGCCAGTGATGGAGACAGGTGCTAGGTAAGCTCTGTGGGACAAAATGTCCTTTTAAACTTTGAAAACTTGTATATCCTTTATAATTGATAGTATTTATAAATTACACTTGAGCTTTGGTACTTATTATGTGGCTCAGAACGTTTTGGATTATGTACGGAACAAAAAATGCAAATAAGTCGCAATTATTTTACAAATCTTTTCAAATTGAAGCCAAATGAATGTATTGCTGTTAAATACCAAGTTAATTCAATATTGTTTATATGATAAGAAAATATGGTTTTCAGGTTAACAGTACACTGAAGTGAAAGCAAAGTATAGTAATGAACCATTGCAGCCTTACTCTTTGATTAACAGTGAAATGGTTTGGATTTTTTTTTATCAGGGTGGTCTCTTTGAGACTACTGAATTATGTAAAAAAATAATTGATGTATTTTTCAGTTCAACAGCATTAATAGGGAGACAACTTGCAAGAATTGGGGATGAAATCAACGACCACTATGCTGATGAGTTTGATCACATGTTCCGTCAGCTCAACCTGAATAAGGACAATCTATATGATACATTCGCCAACGTGGCCAAAAAGTAAGCTTGATTTAAGTTCTAATGTTCTCATTTGTTAACTAGCAATTCATTGTGACTGGCCTTTCTTGCTTCTACAGTAAATTGTTGTTTAAGTTGATGCTTTCACAAGATTTGACAACCCCAAAGTTGTCAAATATTGTCGTTAAGTTTCTTTTTCAATATTATCCTTACTCTCGTCAAAATCTTGTCATTTCTAACTTAAAAACAATCTGTTCATCCGTGGTTGAAATTAGAGATGTACATTCAAAAACAAAGTATTAAACCTAAGGACTATATTATTAGCTTTAAATGATGATTATAATAATTATCATTACAAATATTAGGTAATTGTTTTTCATCTACTTTTCAGAATGATAGCCAATGGTCTCAACTGGGGGCGTGTGATAGCTTTACTGTGTTTTGGGTTCAGAATGGCAATGTCAGTATTACGGAACGCTGCTGCCTCTGTGCCCGACTTTCTTAGGAAAATCATATCCATTATGGTCAAAGTATTTGCTCTTGAAAAGATATCCAAATGGATAGCAGATCAAGGAGGTTGGGTATGTATGAATGCAGAGCGTCATTTCAGAAATACTAAATGAAAATGAATTTGGAATTGGCTGGAAATCCTAAAAAGTTTGCAATATCGTGCATCATTTATCCCAAAAATCTTTTTTAAAATTTCTCAGGTAAGACATATTCACTTACTGTGACCTTTAATGCTTCACAATGTAAACGCGATATGGTATTTCAAATAAATAGATTTCAATGATTGATTTCTTGCCAAAGATGTTAATGAAATTAATAAAATCCTCAACAAATTAAGTTAAGAAACATCCTTATCTTCAGTTATGAGATACTATATGGTTCATTTAATGATTCATATAGTGGTTGAATATTTAGGTGGTCATTATCTTATTGTGTTGAGTATATGTTTTGATTTTCATGTTTTGTGTTTAAATTACAGATACGGAAAAGTTTTCATATAAAGTATTCTCTGCTTTAAAAATACTCTTTAAAACCTTTTACTTATAAGCCCAAAATCTTACTTCCAGATTGCTGCTCTCACATTCAAGCCGTCAGCCAGTAATATTTCCATGGCCTTTGTAGCTCTAACAGCAATCACGTCTATAGCAGCGGTAATCTACTACAAGGCAATTGGATGAGTCTTCTATCGCAGCGGTCATCTACTACAAGGCTATTGGATGAGATGTCATCATGCATCATTTTGTTTTAGTCTGATACCATGGAGATCACAGATAAACTCGGTGGTAAGCTGAACATCAGTCCATTTGTCCTAGTGGAACTCTCTTCTTCCCACAAAGTATTTGGAAACAATGCTCTTGGAAGTGATAAAAGTAAACCAACTAGTTAGGAATGAGAAGGAAATATGATTGACATCTCGTCTGTCTTACCTGGGCCATTGTTTGTGCAAATTTCTTTTAAAAAGTAACTCTTTGAAGCTCTTGTTGTAAATCAAATGAAAATATCAGATTTGATCTATCCAAATTAACAAAATCAGGCTGCTTATGTTACAGGTTTATTCATACAAAGCCAATTCAATATGTCCAAAATATTTAGAGTTTGCCAAATGGCAACCCTGAAAAAATGGTTTTGCGAATTTCATTTTGCCTCTGTTGTGGTTATCAATGATAACAATATATTTGTGATCTGCATTTTATCAGACTTTGTTTGTCAAGAAGACAGTTTGTTACACTGTATTCTACAGAGTTGTTTATATTGAGTAATAGATAAGGGAGTTTGTTATATTTTGAATGTGATATGCATATTATTCATACTGTACAGCATGTTTGATTGAGATATCATTTTTCTTAATTAAAAGTTTATAACAAGGAAAACAATTAACTACTCCGCCTTATTTTCATGAAAACTTCTCACTATCTGTTCAATAATTAAAATATTTTCAACAAGATATTTCACTTCTTTTAGAGCAGCTAGCATATGCTTGATAAGTTATTGGAAAGTATATGATTTTCTAGTAAAACCATGTATCCAATTGACATGACATGGTAAATTTCAAATAATTTCATTTTTTCGCGAGTTGATTGAATTGAATGTTTTTAAATTGACCATTCAAATTGGTTTTACTCATCAATTCAGTAGCGGAGGTTTTCAGCTTGAATTGAGAAAATTTAATGATCATTTCTTACCAATTTAACTCTTGTTGATTATTACTTGAACAATAAGCAGTATTTTGGGAAATAGTATAGAGTTGTTAGCATAATTCATTGGCTTTACTCAATTTACGTTTTGAGATTGTTTAGAAAGAAAATAGATTTTCAAAAATGCATAATGAGGGTCCTCTCTGGTAATGTGATCTAATAAATTATTATGGTTGGTTTATAGAGTTTGGTTTAGGAATAGAGATTTAGGGATTCAGGATGTCAGAAAGGATTTTGTATGAAGACATGAGATTTGTTGTATTCTGATCAAAATTCTCAGTGTAATTTGATACACAATATTAATTGGTTTTTATGTCATGGAAATTGTTGATAAAACCTGTAGAAAAGTGTGATATTTGCAAAATATCCAATTCAAGCCTCAAAGGTGAGCTTGGAATTAAGATGAGTAGTTTAATTTTGTTATTAAGCATTTGTGATTTTGACAGTGAATGTATAAGAGTGTTGAGGTTTATGCCAGGCAAGTTTGAGCTTGAATAAGGTGTGAGCATATTTGGATTTAGATTTTGATTACTAAAGTTTTATAAACAATATAATTTTTACCCAAAAAAATAATCAGCAGACACTCTTAAATTAGTAAGTATTAAACGTATGGAATTTGTAAGAGACTGTACATGTGCATGATTTTGAGTATCATAATTCCAGGAGTTAATCCTCTTTGTTCATTTATGCTATAATAATTTTAGAAGCATGGACAGAATATTTCTGCAATTGCCTGTCGTAAGCCGTCAGCTTATTTTGGACTCTTTGGTTAAATAGTAAACAGGTCGCTGTGAATTGGCCATTGATTTTTGTAACAATTGATAAAAAAGCAAAATTGTAATGTCCGTCTAATAACATTGGAGCAATATCTTGTAATTTAACTGCATTTTAATCATACATTAATATCATGAATGCACAAGTTAAGAATATCACCCCGCAATTAACGTCTAGAATTCTAATGTGAGTTCTTTGTGTTTTATTACAATTTTGACACAAGATTCTTGCTGACAAGACGTGAGTGATATTGTCACTACTGATTTAAAGTGCTAATGTTTGTCAAAATACAATATGTTTTGAAGTTTATATTGATTTCTAGCATTTTCATCTTTCATTTTTCCGACGCTGATTAATTTGATGTGATTTTTTTCAAATCATCAAACTCAGCCAGTATATTTGGCAAATGATGCAATGTTTTTTATCAAGAATTGGACATGTGCCTTTGAGGAATACTTGTGATTGGTAAATCAAGCCTGTCCATTTTGTACCTGAGGCTTGTCTGATAATGACATGATTTCTTGAAATACACTTTTCATACACTGTGATAGTAAAATTATGCATTTCTAGATCTCAGTTTTTGCCTCATCATACAATTTTGTATGTTTGTATGCCCTATGCCTATTATGTGAGATTAACATACCATTACCAGTACTTGTTACATCAGGCGGGCTACCCATCGTAAAACACAATTGAGAGACGATTATCTTACAAATACTCATTTACTGTGATTACAGTGAGAAAATTGATGTTCATTGAAAAATATTGACTGGAGTTTCCGCTACAACTCACTTGAAGTTTCAACATGTATTATGTTTCTAAACCAATTGCCCTGATTTGAATTGTTGTTTAAAAATCTTACAGACGCACATACTGTACATCAAACTTATTTTTCGACATTTTCAATTGTCCTTTTCTGAGTTTTGAAAAGAACCTGTTTGGTGACATTGAGTTATTAAACGGACATGTTATTGGACGTAACAGCATGAATCTGATTAGAGTTAGCAACTTTAGTATAAGTATTTTTCATGTATGTCAAATTTGAAAAACAAAGAACTTATTGAAATCATTTGAACTTAGCATTTGCTAGAGCTGTGACGATATATCGTAGTTTCAAGAATCGTGATACTTAATGTGATGATATACGTACTGTGCTATGATCTCTGTATCGACAAAGTATTGTTGACTTTAAAATTGTATTAAAAAAAAAATTTCATATTTCATAATACAGGCAAAATAAAAAGGTATTGATAATGAAAAATTGTATAATTTGTCTAAAAATCAATGTGCTTGTCAAAATTTTATCTTTTTTGATTAAAAATATTTGAAAATACTGTATCATTATTGTATCATGTAAAATTGTATCATGATATGTATAATGTCTGTATCATCACACTTCTAGTAACACACTGAAAACATTTCCAGATCAAGAATTTGTTATTACTGATAATGAAATATATATCTGCATGGCATTCACTTATAACCTGGAAATGTCTTGTAAATTTAAAACTTACAATTGTACATTTCATAACCATGTTGTATTACTGAATGAAGGTCTTGTTGTATCCATCCACTTTCCATTAACTTCGAAAACATATATTTGAATACAATTTTTAAATAAGTCATTCCGCATATTAAACATTCAACGAATCATCAGAAACATATCACTCGTTGGTCCTATCTGACGTCATTAATTTGTTCATTAACAATTGGATAAAATGGAGCTATTGTTGAATAAAGATGAACATCCTTATTGTTTTTTTCAAGATTTCATGTGTTCATCCCTAAAATGTTTTAAACATATCGTAAGTCAAACCACTAAAGTGCCTCACAATGAAGCCCTAGAAATTGTTAAAAGTTATTCATATGGGAGATAAAGATGTTAGTTGTATCAACTTTAATTTGCTCACAGAGAACTTTGAACTGCAGTATAATTATTGGCCAGGCAGTTGTTGCGGAAAGCAATTTCCACACTAAGGTTACCGGTAAGTCTAAGGCATTTTTTTTAACAAGGCCCCAAGGCTACCTTTGTTGACCTAAGGTCACCTCAATGTTTGTGCAGGAAGTAAATGCAGTATAAATATTGGGTAAGGAGTTGTTGCAGAAAAAAACCTTAACACTTACGTTAACAAGGCAATATTAAACATTGCACTGACTCTATCTTTATTGGCCTAAGCTCAGTGTGTTTCTCATTAATCGGACTCTCAAGAGAACAATTGTACACTGAACTCAACACTACATTTCACTGATCTCACTGGAAGATACTGCTGGGCATTTAATGACCCTTGTCTTTCCCCACCAGATTTGCTTATTCGCTGCCTTAACTTTGTTTCTAGACTTCACTTTAATTTTGTAAATCCATACATAATCAATATGTCAGTCAAATTTGATGGGTTTATTCATGTAGAGAGTTTGGAAAACCTTCAATTTGCTAATGTATCATCTTAACAATTTCAATGTGGATGTCAATGATTATACATATCTGATAGACAACAATGCTCTAATAAAGGAATGCTTGGTTTAAAAAGCTCACATTTTGCTCCATATGTTGTTGCTCACCCAAAGATTTTTGTGAACTACTTAGCTGTGTTGACATGGACAATGTTCTTTCTTACTGGCTGCTGCAGTGGCTCATCAAAATGAATACAAATGCATGACATTTGACCTACCTATGAGGTATATGAATTATGATTCATGTCTCATTCATGCTCCTTTTTGGCTAAAGATGGTTAATTTATTTTTTTATATTTGGAAAACTTATCAATATTGCTTAAATTGCATTGTCAAATTTTGAAAGAAAATTTTTTAAATATCAAATCTACCTTGGGTATAAATTTATAATTTTATGATTGATAGATAATTCAAAGTACAAATTAACTCATAATTGATACAGTTATTTGATAATAATTTAGACTTATAGCCCTAACATAATTTTTTTACTATTTTTTGCAGTGTTTCAAATGGATATACATGTAGCACACTTATGAGTTCTTTCGATTTTGATAACAGGTGTGCTTATCAATAAATAATTAAAATCTTTTCGGTTTGAAAATATTAATACATTGAAAGATTTGAACAAAACTGTTCTAAGACATATCATTTGTTTGTCTAAGTGGATTAATAGAGTTTCTTGCAAATAGTTTTCTTCTTTAATGTTTATTCCCATAAAAATCTTCTTTTTTTCAATTTGTAAATGACCTGTGTTGTAAGTTTTGAATATTTCATTATACCTTGTCAGCATTTTGAAGTATACTAAAACATGCTAACTATCAAATGCTGCTTGTTCTCACAAATATATTTTTCTAAGGAAAAATTTGTGTCCTTTAACTTAATGACTTTCAGGTATTTTCACTTTTTTTGCTTTTTCATAGATATTTACATTCCAGCAGGAGTAGATGCTATTTTTTGCAGAAACACGCCAATAATGCCAAAAGTTTTTCTGTTATTTTGTGTTCAGCTATTTATTGATAAGTATGTGGTGTGCCAGGAGCAGTAGTGAAAGTAATTAGTAGGCATGGAACAAAATAGTTCTTTTACAAAATATTTGAGAAAGTGAATGATTCCTCTAAATAACCATGATAGCACTAATTTTTTATTTATACTCTAATATCACAATTAAACTCTTTTGAATGGTCCAAATATTTTTGCAATTAGCTTTATTTCAAAAATTCAGAGTTGGATATTTTTCATAAAGCTTAAAGGTCCTTTTTTTAAACTGATAAATTTTAAGAATATTTGTTTTTTTGAGTACTTTGGGTTTTTTTAAAAACTATTTTGTTTGCATGAATTTGGTTTTTCTTGCAATAATGATATTTTCCTCCTTGACCTACAGATTTGTTGTAGGAATCATCTGAGCTAATTTGAGTGAATTATTATTTTCAATGATAATGTACAGTGAAGGATAAAGTTTGAAATATGCATGTCTAAAATTTGTAAACTTGGATCCATAGAAATTATCACATAGAATGGAATTTTATATAATTGATTAAACATAATAATGAAATTGACAATTGTGTTGTGTATTTTTAGCTCATCAGGTCTGAAAGACCCGATGGGCTTATGGCATGGCAAGGCGTCCGGCGTCCGTCCATCCGTCCGTCCATCCGTAAACTTTTCACTTTTTCGACTTCTTCTCCAGAACCAATGACTCTAGAGAGCTGAAATTTTATGTGCATACTCCTTGGCAAATGGGGATTCTAAATTGTAGATTTCGTGACCCCATGACCCCAAATGGGGTCACAAGGGTCAAAACCTTAAAAATCTATTTTAATCTTCTTCTCCAGTTCCAAAAGGTCCAGAGAGCTGAAAAGTTATGTGTAGACTCCTTGGGCACTGGAGATTCTAAATTGTAGATTGTGTGACCCCATGACCCCAAATGAGGTCACAGGGGTCAAAACATGAAAAACCTATTTTCATCTTCTTCTCCAGTTCCAAAAGGTCCAGAGAGCTGAATAGTTGTGTGAAGACTCCTTGGGCACTGGAGATTCTAAATTGTAGGTTTGGTGACCCCATGACCCCAAATGGGGTCACAGGGGTCAAAACCTGAAAAACCTAATTTCATCTTCTTCTCCAGTTCCAAAAGGTCTAGAGAGCTGAAATGGTATGTGTAGACTCCTTGGCCAACAGGGATTCTAAATGGTAGGTTTGGTGACCCCATGACCCCAAATGGGGTCACAGGGGTCAAAACCTAAAAAAACTAATTTCATCTTTTTCCCCAGTTCCAAAAGGTCCAGAGAGCTGAAAAGTTGTGTGTAGACTCCTTGGGCACTGGGGATTCTTAATTGTAGATTTTGTGACCCCATGACCCCAAATGAGGTCACAGGGGTCAAAACATGAAAAACCTATTTTCATCTTCTTCTCCAGTTCCAAAAGGTCCAGAGAGCTGAATAGTTGTGTGTAGACTCCTTGGGCACTGGAGATTCTAAATTGTAGGTTTGGTGACCCCATGACCCGCAATGGGGTCACAGGGGTCAAAACCTGAAAAACCTAATTTCATCTTCTTCTCCAGTTCCAAAAGGTCTAGAGAGCTGAAAAGGTGTGTGTAGACTCCTTGGCCAACGGGGATTCTAAATTGTAGGTTTGGTGACCCCATGACCCCAAATGGGGTCACGGGGGTCAAAACCTAACAAACCTAATTTAATCTTTTTCCTTAGTTCCAAAAGGTCTAGAGAGCTGAAAAGGTGTGTGTAGACTCCTTGGCCAACGGGGATTCTAAATTGTAGGTTTGGTGACCCCATGACCCCAAATGGGGTCACAGGGGTCAAAACCTAAAAAAACTAATTTCATCTTTTTCCCTAGTTCCAAAAGGTCCAGAGAGCTGAAAAGTTGTGTGTAGACTCCTTGGGCACTGGGGATTCTAAATTGTAGATTTTGTGACCCCATGACCCCAAATGAGGTCACAGGGGTCAAAACATGAAAAACCTATTTTCATCTTCTTCTCCAGTTCCAAAAGGTCCAGAGAGCTGAATAGTTGTGTGTAGACTCCTTGGGCACTGGAGATTCTAAATTGTAGGTTTGGTGACCCCATGACCCCAAATGGGGTCACAGGGGTCAAAACCTAATTTAATCTTTTTCCCTAGTTACAAAAGGTCTAGAGAGCTGAAAAGGTGTGTGTAGACTCCTTGGCCAACGGGGATTCTAAATTGTAGGTTTGGTGACCCCATGACGCCAAATGGGGTCACAGGGGTCAAAACGTAAAAAAACTAATTTCATCTTTTTCCCTAGTTCCAAAAGGTCTAGAGAGCTGAAAAATTGTGTGAAGACTCCTTGAACACTGGGGATTCTAAATGGTAGGTTTGGTGACCACTTGACCCCAAATGGGGTCACAGGGGTCGAAACCTTAAAATCCTACTTTCATCTTCTTCTCCAGTTCCAAAAGGTCTTGATAGCTTAATAGTTGTGTGTAGACTCATTGGACAATGGGGATTCTGAATTGTAAGTTCGGTGACCCCTTGACCCCAAATGGGCAATGGGCCTTTTTTATTTGATTGTGAATAACTCGGACGTTGGGACAGGCTATCTTTCCTACACTGCCCATGACCCCATGGTCTAAACCACAACACCTATTTCTATCAAAAGTCTGATGAGCTACAGAAGGTAAAACATGCTCTCACATCCTCTAAATCGCAAATGTTGTCGACACCACTGAAGTCGTAGGAGATAATATTGATGCGTCGGAATCGGTCCGTACACGCGACCCATGACCACCCAGATGTCTACGAACAGTCCTTGTCGAGATTCTGTTTATTGCTTGGACTGTCTGGGCTGTCAGTGATGCAGATTGGAATCTTTTACGCAGAAAGATGGTCAGAATCAATCAGTCATTACGAAGCGTGGTCACTGGTGGCATCGCTACAGGGGAAGGTCGTGAACGTTGGTAACGTTACCATACATTGCATACATCGTTGGGGAGTGTTGTGCACAACGTCACGTCATGTACCAGCTTCAATATGCTCTCCATTCCTCACTATCAATTATGTCAATTTAGCATATTGTTGTAATCATAATTGATAAATAGATACATAATCTTAAGACAGCACACAATAAGAACTCGGTTATAACTAAGAAACCCTGAAATGATTATCCATGTACTGTGTGAATGTCCTTATACAGTGAATGTATGGAAGGAATTGGCCAGCTGGCTGGAAACATTGTCTGAAGGAAACACTAACTTTTCACACGAAAATGTTAAAATTGGTTTCAAAGGCAAAAATGATAACCCACTGAATGCTGTCACTCTAGTAGTGAAATATGGTTTATATAAAATGAGCTTTAAAAAGATAAAACCAAATTTCAATTTTCTGCAAAGAGAAATCTTTGAATATTATAAAGGTACAAAATATATAGCATTTTCAATTGCACAACTAGTAAAAAATTTCACATTTTGGTCCTCCTTCCATACATTATTTTTAAATTTTAATGACCTTGTGTATGTGAAATGTTGTTACTATGACTATCCTTACCAGCTACCTGAAGATTGTACAATTAGGCATTTCAATTCATTTGCTATAAATATATGTACCACACTCATAACTTTAAGTATGTGAAATGTTTTACTTAAGTACTATAGATATAGACTTTGTATTTCAAGAATTTATCAGCCGTTTCAGCAGCTTGAATATTGTTTTTAAAGAGCTAAATAAATATATGTTTAATATTTATATTTTGGGAAATTTTAAAAAAAAATAAAAAAAGAAAGAAACCCTGAAGTGGTTGTATTGGTTGCATATAAGAGTAAGAAATCAAGAAAACATTACAATACTTTCTTGGAGGTTCAATGTCAGGACAACAACATGGATTTAATATAACAAGATTTATCACGCATCCACCTAACATTAATGTATTCTATACAGGTATAATCTACATTGAAGGAAGTTGAAGTTCGGTAGTTTCTTCCCATCCTTAGCTTCACTTTAGTTGCATCTCAATAGGATAGTGGTCACTCACACCCCAGGCCTGAAAATAGTTCAAGTTGTAAAAAAAAGTGGCAAACAAAATAAAGTTCGAAGAAAGTTTGACTTTAATACACATCGCATGAAAAAAGTTATAGCTATATATGAAATCAATGTTGAAAGAATAAGTATCATTTATTTTATTTTAGTTCAAATGAACTTGAAAAGGACAGTAGCACATTGTTTTAAAGATTAAAAGTTTTCCAAAATAAACATAAGTTTATCTTCAGAGGGTCAAAACATCTCATTTTGAACCGGATCATCTGTAGTCGTAGAGGAAATAATGAAGTGTCAGGTAAAAAACCCTGGCAGCTTTTTATGTGTGAACATTTATTAATCATTTGAGAAAGGAAAATGCATTCGCATACCTTAACAGATCGTTGTACGATCAACTTAACAAGATTGTTTTACAATTTGAAGCATAATTTTTGTTTCTCTTCTGATGCTACTTCCCCTTTAAATTTGATTTTACATTTGCGAGACTTGTTACCATACAAAGAAATTATCCAGACCTTCTTGGGTTGAGAGAGAACGTCAACGTCAACAATTTTTATAGTCAAAGAAATGGAGAATCAATTTACAGAAGGAAAACCAACTTCTTCGTGAAAAAAACTACAAACATGTCAGGGTATATTACACAGATGTGTTGCAGATAATAACCTATTGTAAACCTTTGGGCCGTGATTTTCGAATCTCTTTTAGTGCTAAGACGGTCATAGGCCAATGTCAATGCATGGCACTTACGACTATCTAAGCACTAAGAGAGCTTCAAGAATTTAATTGACTGTCACAGAAAACCTAATCTAGAAGGTAAATGGTGTATGATACTTGTCACGACGAACCTGTTGGAAGGTAAGATGTAGTCCCTGCTCGAAGTTGTAGACTCTGGCACTGCCAGGAACCACAGCTGCCTTGAAAGCAGTTCCAGCAACCACGAACCTACAAGCAGGGTCCATAAGTAATCATTTAAAGACCGTATACATATTTAGAAGCCGATATTCTACGTCATATATGAGTTTTGTCATTTTAATGTCTAGATCCTCTTTACTGGGTGATATTTGACACTTTAGAAAGTGGCTGGTGACCATATTTTAGTGATTAGCTCTGAAACACCCGAAAGGTGAATTGGTAAATAATTTCAAGGATTTCGTTAATTTTTATCATTCCTATTGAAAAAAAAATAATAAAACGATTGTTATTGGTCATGTAGGTTTTAGCACTAATCATAGGCACAGTTGGTGGTTGGTATTGTGACTGACTATTTAGCGCCTTTCTTAAGCACAGTTGGTGTTGTGACTGACTATTTAGCGCCTTTCTTAAGCACAGTTGGTGTTGTGACTGACTATTTAGCACCTTTCTTAAGCACAGTTGGTGTTGTGACTGACTATCTAGCACCTTTCTTAAGCACAGTTGGTGTTGTGACTGACTATTTAGCGCCTTTCTTAAGCACAGTTGGTGTTGTGACTGACTATTTAGCGCCTTTCTTAAGCACAGTTGGTGTTGTGACTGACTATTTAGCGCCTTTCTTAAGCACAGTTGGTGTTGTGACTGACTATTTAGCGCCTTTCTTAAGCACAGTTGGTGTTGTGACTGACTATTTAGCACCTTTCTTAAGCACAGTTGGTGTTGTGACTGACTATTTAGCGCCTTTCTTAAGCACAGTTGGTGTTGTGACTGTCTATTGCGCACCTATCATACCTGGTGTTGTGACTGACTATTTAGCGCCTTTCTTAAGCACAGTTGGTGTTGTGACTGACTATTTAGCACCTTTCTTAACCACAGTTGGTGTTGTGACTGTCTATTGCGCACCTATCATACCTGGTGTTGTGACTGACTATTTAGCGCCTTTCTTAAGCACAGTTGGTGTTGTGACTGACTATTTAGCACCTTTCTTAAGCACAGTTGGTGTTGTGACTGACTATTTAGCGCCTTTCTTAAGCACAGTTGGTGTTGTGACTGACTATTTAGCGCCTTTCTTAAGCACAGTTGGTGTTGTGACTGACTATTTAGCACCTTTCTTAAGCACAGTTGGTGTTGTGACTGACTATTTAGCGCCTTTCTTAAGCACAGTTGGTGTTGTGACTGTCTATTGCGCACCTATCATACCTGGTGTTGTGACTGACTATTTAGCGCCTTTCTTAAGCACAGTTGGTGTTGTGACTGACTATTTAGCACCTTTCTTAAGCACAGTTGGTGTTGTGACTGACTATTTAGCGCCTTTCTTAAGCACAGTTGGTGTTGTGACTGACTATTTAGCGCCTTTCTTAAGCACAGTTGGTGTTGTGACTGACTATTTAGCGCCTTTCTTAAGCACAGTTGGTGTTGTGACTGACTATTTAGCGCCTTTCTTAAGCACAGTTGGTGTTGTGACTGACTATTTAGCGCCTTTCTTAAGCACAGTTGGTGTTGTGACTGACTATTTAGCGCCTTTCTTAAGCACAGTTGGTGTTGTGACTGACTATTTAGCGCCTTTCTTAAGCACAGTTGGTGTTGTAACTGTCTATTGCGCACCTATCATACCTGGTGTTGTGACAGACTATTGCACACCTATCATAACCACAGTTGGTGTTGTAACTGTCTATTGCGCACCTATCATACCTGGTGTTGTGACAGACTATTGCACACCTATCATAACCACAGTTGGTGTTGTAACTGTCTATTGCGCACCTATCATACCTGGTGTTGTGACAGACTATTGCACACCTATCATAACCACAGTTGGTGTTGTGACTGACTATTTAGCACCTATCATAACAACAGTTGGTGTTGTGACTGACTATTGCGCACCTATCATAACCACAGTTGGTGTTGTGACTGACTATTTAGCACCTTTCTTAACCACAGTTGGTGTTGTGACTGTCTGTTGCGCACCTATCATACCTGGTGTTGTGACAGACCATTGCACACCTATCATAAGCACAGTTGGTGTTGTGATGACCTTTACGCAACCAACAGAAGCACAGGTGGTCTTGTGACCGACTATTACGCACCTATCATAAGCACAGTTGGTGTTGTGACTGACTGTTGTGTCCACACTACTAGACAGAAGCCACTGGAACCTATGGTCCTTGTACAGATGGTTGTTCTGCAGACTAGACGTGGATAGGTAGCTGCAGTCGGCGTTGAAGTCTCCGTTGAACATTATATTCTGTGGAAGAAAATGTAAATGTAACAATATCACAGATATGTGAATAATTTATTTCGGTCTCCTTTAAACATTTTTATTCTGTGAAACTAGTTGGAGATGTGTCTAATGCATAGAAATCTGATATTCATATGTTATAGTCTCCGTTACAAATTATATTCTTTGAAAATAAATGTAAATGTGACAATATTATAGAAATGTGAATCTTTTGTTTTAGACTCCATACAATTCTGTGAAAGGAGGATTTGAAAATGGTTATGAGATAGAAACAGAAACAAATACCGGTTTGTTTGCATGGTGTCAATGCAAAAACTATGATTGTCTGATTAACTCAACATTACGTATCGTTAACTGTTTTCTTTTTGATCATTTTCGTTTGAGGTAAATGAATCAAATTAAATGTTATTCTGTAATGCAAATCAAGATGTAAAGACTGATTAGGCGTTTGCTAAGCTTAAGCCATTTTGGAGGTTCTTCAATAAACGGTGTTAAGAAACAAGCGCAGTATTTCTAAATCTTATTATAGACAAGTGCTCACGGGTGTGTGGAAGTGGTTAAAGAGAGCGGTGTACACGTTCACTAGATGTCCGATCTCCGGGTCGGCTGCTCCCGGCTTCAGATGACACACAGTGATCACGAAGTCGCTCAACTCTGACAAGTTATACATTTACAAATGAAACGTGAATAAATGATATTTTAAAAAATAAATGAAAAAACGTCCTATTGTAGCAAAATCATAGGTTAATGGACCAATTTCTTTAATAAATGTACATTATTATGCAAAAGATTAATGCAACAAACGTGGTATTGATTCTCATGAGTATAAAGACTGTATAATAATTATGACGTGTTGCAGGCACAGGTTATGGTCCCTTTGAAACTAATTTGTAAAGGACACGAACACCACATCCAAATCTGTGTTTAGGAAATGACAAGTCGGCATTGTTGTTTTATAGTATGTATGAATCACAGGCAAAGTCGTGAAAACACTTAATACTTTAAAAACAACATAATGACCTGCTGCTAACTTTGGTTATGTAATAAGTTTCTGAAAATATTGTCCCTAAAAATTGAGTAGGAGAAGTGTTCATTAAAGCTCTGGTATCATTTGTGATATCTTCAAAACAACATAATTTTGACCTGCTAGACTTTGTTTATGTAATAAGTTTCCGAAAATATTGTCCCTAAAAATGGAGTAGGTGAAGTGTTTATTAAAGCTCTGGTATCATTTGTGATATCTTACAAAACAACATAATTTTGACCTGCTAGACTTTGTTTATGTAATAAGTTTCCGAAAATATTGTCCCTAAAATGGAGAAGGTGAAGTGTTTATTAAAGCTCTGGTATCATTTGTGATATCTTACAAAACAACATAATTTTGACCTGCTAGACTTTGTTTATGTAATAAGTTTCCGAAAATATTGTCCCTAAAATGGAGAAGGTGAAGTGTTTATTAAAGCTCTGGTATCATTTGTGATATCTTACAAAACAACATAATTTTGACCTGCTAGACTTTGTTTATGTAATAAGTTTCAGAAAATATTGTCTCTAAAAATTGAGTAGGAGAAGAGTTCATTAAAGCACTCGTATAATTAGTGATATCTTACGAGAAGAAGGGGCGTGGAACATGGCTGCGAATGGGTCTCTCTCGTACCAGCCGTTCTTGTCTACATACATGTAGGAACTTCTCACCTGTACCCGGTCGTTTCTGTTGAAATGTTAGTTTATAAAATGTGGGATTTCTATGATATTTCATGATATTAACGACTCAATGTATGAATGAATGATCTTTATTTCCTCCATGGTTATGAAGTACAATATATATAAACATAGCAATTAATGCAAATATGAATAATTACTTAAAGTACCACAAATGCAGTATGAAATGGTAATGATATATATTATTCATATATTGATCTATTAAATATAGATGTATTGAAGGTTTCCTGAGCTTATTTCTCTAATGATGAACGTGACCCATCCGTTGATGTCCATAACGTCCACTAGATCGGTTGTGCAGACATTATCGAGAGAAGCATATTAGCTCGTCATCATGACACATTTCAATGTCCATATTCTTTGCGAAACTTCGGTATTATTTTTGTATTGTATATATGTAATATCTCATTTGTATCGTATAATATAATATCATATCATAATCATATCATATGAAAATATCACTTTATATCGAATTATCAATCATTTTAGCATATAAGTATACCCTGAAATTCGCTTAATTCAACTGAATAAGAAGTATGCATCTTCTATGAAATGCCTGGCTCTCACAATCAAAAGATTGACAGTTACGAATCTGTCTTTTCCCATGATTTTAAAGAGTCCGTCATGCTGTTTTTCTTCGGGGAATGACATAAATAGAATTAGCTGTATTTACCTGTAAACAAATGCCGAGTATTCCTTATAAGACGTAGTTCCCGACTTAACAGGACTTCGAAGCAAAGAATAAGGCCCACCATGCCTAGAACGAGAATATTGTTTGAAACGTATTTGGGTGAAAATGATGAATTTGAATATGAAATATACAGGAATAAAACGTGAACGCATACTTCGAATAACTCTAAGCCCAATTGATTACTTTTTCTTCTGTAAGTTTTCTATTGCACCTGTAAAAATAACTTGTTTAGGCTGTATCACTTCTTGTCACAAATAATGACATGTATTTTAATTTTATTAAAAAGATCAACTTAATGTAGGCTCACAGTGATAATAACGTTAAAGTAAACAACAAACCTATTCATAGCTTTGACCAGATCAGCAAGTCCATTTGCATCCATCACCTCCTCCACACTTATTATGTCATAGCGGGACATTATCTGGTGGATAAAGGTTTATATTGGTGTTGAAGTTGCGTGCATTGGATGTTTTATGATTCCAGGACACATCATTAACATAGCCATTTAGTCTATAGATGAAATAAACAGTAGTTAATAACAAAAAAGATAGAACCAAAATATTCATTTAGTCACAGATAAGATTCAACATGATAATTATGAAAAGCACATTGTTTCCTAAAAGATGTCAGCGGCGACGTCCTTGGAGCGTCTTGTAAATCAATTTTTCCCTGATGTAAACAAACAAAGCCAAAGATGATTTTACGGGCATACATTTTATACAATGATACAGTTCATATGAAGAAATAGCAAGTGTGCAGTTTAATAGATGAATAAAACACTGGAGAATCGTTTGTGGACTGACAGTTTAAGGCGATAATCAAATATGTAATTATGCAACAATAAAATTGCAATCACAGAAACTGGATATTAGTATATCCGTTGCGCAACGAATTTGCGCTAGAATTGTTCTGATATTGACAATACTTTTCCAGTATTCCTAGTTATATAAAAACATTCGGTTCCATTTAGTTGAAGTTGATTTTGATTTTAAAACAATGTAATATTCGACACATACACTGACAAGACTGTTGACTCTCCCGGGCGTGTTCAGGAGCGTGTTCTCGCTGAGGCGCTTGATGTTGAAGGCTGCTATCTTGAGAGCCTGGCCGACACTCACACCCAGGAACAAACACAGTAGAAGTCGCATTGCTAGAATAAGAGTACAAAGTACGAGATATTCGCCATCATCCAACTTTTTAAGGTGAAAGATCTGACTTTTCCTTAATATCACACATCTGAATGACTTGTTACTATCTGCAATAGTATAATTTCATGTACTTTGTGAAGTTGAGTCCCTTGCAGTATTCGAACTCGTACGCTCAGACAGACAAACCCGCCACCTCTGACCGTACCAACAGCTAACTAACTCGCCCACCAGGTCTCGTATGCGTCCTTCCTCACTTTAAGGGTGTGAGTTCGAATCCCGGAAAGCACTTAACCAGAAAATGTGCAAGAATGTCTACTATTGCAGATATATATCTTACATGAGTTCACTTTCTAAATGGCATGCATTTCGGGTTGAAAGACTTCATGAGAATTGTTATACAGCTGTATATCATAAGTTTGTAAACTTACTACTGTATGTTAGTGCAAATATCATATAATTTAGGTTTTGTCAAACGTCTATAAAAGAACTTCAGCAGAACTGACTAAGCCATTCAAAATAGCCATTCTTTAACATGTCGTTGAATTGTCTAGTCTCTCGTGCAAAAATTGAAATTTGGCATGATTAAATGGACAGAAGCGGTTACATTTTCGAAATTCCGAGGTCCTTAAATTTTGAAAAAATAAATTCCATTCCGACTCTCTGATAAATCAATCAACAAAATCATATTGACCAACATAACTTGCGTTTAAAGCTGCTGGTCACTTATGAACGATTTTGTAGAGAAAAATCCATGGTCACTTCAGTGGCCTGCCAAAAAATTACGGTTAACTGTTCATTGTGGCATACGATTGCAGTAAGGTGTAGTGGATCTTCACTTCTGTATTGAAAATTCAACAATTATCTGTTTCTTTTTCGCAATGCCTAGATGCCACAAAGACATGCCAAATTATATGACATTTGCACTAGGATACGCAGGTATGTGAACAAACTTTTGGTATGCAACTGTAGATAGCAGTTATTTCAAGGCGTTATATTCTTCTAGAAGTCTTTACCAAACATGATACCATGATCTAAAAGATGTTTTGATTAAATTTTATATTCGTACACTCTTCTTGACTGAAAGTTTTGCTCATCATATTTCAATTTGTTATGATATTACATGGTTTTTTTTATTAAAATACAAATTGATGTTATAAAACAAATCACCTTAACTATGTATTCTTCAAATCAAAGTCGATTTCTAAAATTAACAATATGAACTCTTTCAGTATCAAATAACACTATCCTTCAATCATTTGGTCCAAGAGGAATACTTTAACTATTTCCATTCCCAAATTTATGTCAGTTTTTGCTATTATTGCATTGCACCAAAATACTACTTACCGTTCTTATTCAAGAGGTCTTAACAAATGATCTAGATCGAGGAGATCAAACAGGACTCCAGCATACTAATCTTATCTAGTAACACAGGTGCTTCTGACAGTGACACTGGCCATTGTACATTCCGAAAACAGGTGTGCCGGCCAGTCATGGTTTTTAATTTATACTTTACAGTGTCATGATATTAAATCTATTTACAAACGTGACTTATTGAACTATTCTGAATGGTCGACTTGAATGGATAGTGTGCTGGCTTATATTAAGTTAAGGTGCAATTTCTTTTAAAAAAATAATGTCGAAATTATGCGTCCTATTTACATGTACACTAGTTAAATGACCTTTTGAACACTACCAACCCATGTTTTTCAGAAACATGTTGATTTTCAGAAACACAACTACTTCTCGATAAAATAACAACATTTATGAAGTTTGAAATCCTTGACTCCAAAAACATAGGCCTACCCTGTTTTCCTTTAGCGTGGTAACGTTTAACTACAACTTGGGAAAAAATAAACCCTCAACATTGTAGCTCTTTAAGTAAAAGATTGGTGGCATTATAACATAAGCCAGTAGTAACAGAGCCTACCGTTTTTTACGATCGATGAAAGTACTAGTTTCCTATAAATCCAGCAAAGAATACCGAAAAAAGTCTTTGAAATGTTAATATATTATGATAATTGTGGATATGATAATTTTGTTTCATCCGTACGTTATCTATTGTTTTCATATAGATTTGGTTATGTTTGGTTATTTCAAGGTGTCGGCAATGAATCTTTATTTCTTCATATGTTTAAAAGAGTTGCAATAATATATATATAGACAAATGGAATAGTACGATTCAGGAAAGTTCAAGATATAAG
Organism: Phorcus lineatus; assembly: GCA_921293015.1. Classification (NCBI taxonomy): domain Eukaryota; kingdom Metazoa; phylum Mollusca; class Gastropoda; order Trochida; family Trochidae; genus Phorcus; species Phorcus lineatus. Next base: position 46,813,463 of record OV121085.1, read on the forward strand.
TTGTACAGACAATATAAAAGTCTTCTTGTACCAGAGAAATATCTTACATTGTTAACTAATAAAAACATAGAAATATTTTCATAAGGATAAGAGCGGGTATTTTAGAATTAAAAGTAAATGAAGGATGATGGCAAGGAATCGATTACAATCAACGTTTATGTCCTATGTGCAAAAAAGTTATCGAGGATGAGTTCCATTTTATTTTGATTTGTGAATGTTATGTTGAATTGAGAATCAAATATGTACCAAAATTATACTATGAAAATCCATCAACCTAAAAATTTAAATCAATTAGTATCTACTATTTCTGCAGAAGTATTAAATAATCTATGTAAATATTCATGTCTGAGTTTTGAATTAAGACAGAATCAACTAACTTGGAAATTTCAATGCATTATATCAAGCCCCAAATGTATGATATTCAAAGAGACGCTTATCATGTATGTTATTTACTTATTTCACGTATGTTCTGTCGTTGTATATGGGCCGATGGTCTTCATACGAATAAAAGACTTGAACTTGAACTTGAACTATAAATCACAACTCAAACTTCTTTGTTTTTATTGTGTCTAATACATTGCAACTACATATAAACAATTGTATTACACATTTTTCAAATGATACAATATTATAAAGGACTAGAAAGACAAGGATTAAACAGATTTCAACTCCACTTCTATAGGGTAATGGTCACTCGTATCCCATGCCTGAAACATCAATAATCATAATCATATTGGAACAACTGATATGTATATCAATATTCAAGAGTAAGATATTTTATACATGAATAGACCATATCTCAAGATGTAGGACGAATAACCTACATCGTCGCATTACTATCTTGATTTATGCTTTAAAACCTTTCCCATGACGTCATTAATACAATGGTATGGCATCATGAAGGCAACTTTCCTAAGGCGGTCAATTTGACGCTGAAATCAGTCTATTTCAACATACAATACAAAATCAATGAATAAAATGTTTGTTTCCTTTAATAGACCCCATGTTTATATACTCTTGTATCCTTGGATCAGTCAGTTTTTTTAAAATATTTGTTTACTTTCATCTCGTTGAGTATTTCAAAATTGCCTACGATTCAACAGATTTTGTTTTCTGTGTCCATCACATGGACAAAAATATATATGATATAAGAAAGATTATAGATAAGTTAATGTCCCTTAACAATAACATGCATGTTGTAAGACTTACATGAAAAATTCCATTAAGCTTGTTTGTCATGATGAATGAGAGGAAAGAAGTATTTATATTTAAATGGAGAGGTGCAATAATACTATTATAAAATAGAAATAAAATAGGTTATGATACATCTTTTTTCACAATAGATGTTGCGATATCTTGCGATAGCTTCTTTTGTTATTCTCCACCTTCGAAAAAGTGTTAATCATTTGCATTGCATTGGCCTTTAAGGCATGTTGGTATACCTTATAGAAGGTGAGCTGGTCGGCAGTTTCAAAGTTATACACCTTGGCACTGCCAGGAACGACGGCGTTTTGAAGAGCGTGCCCTGCTACCACGAATCTAGAACATTATAAGGTTGCGAATGACAGGAGAAAGAAGATAACAATCCTTTGGTCTTTTCATATTTAAAAGTTAAGTAAAGGGACAGTTTCTATGAAGACTGACAGCTATTTTCATACCATTTACAGTCATAAGTATTGATGATTTGTAGAGTACTAATACGTCCCTTTACTGATAAAGTAAACAGTTGTTTCTAGCATAATCACAGTTAATGTGACTACTAACATATGTATACATATATAGTTACAGTTGAGCTTCCATAATGGTATAATAATAAGGACTCCTAATGATGCTTATATAATCTGATAATAATTATGATAAATTCTTTACATATGGAATCTGATATGCTAATGAAACAAAATCACCTATTGGTACAAGTTGCAATGACGATTTAAAGATGGATTCATTTAAAAAATACATCCATAATCTACATGTAATAAAAAGGAAATTTCATAATTTGTATAATATATAACAATACATCCTTATATTGGTAAAGTCAAAAAACGTGCCTGCCATGATTACATAATATGGTAAAATATACATAGACATGGCTGAAATATTGCCCAAACAAAAACTCACTGACTCATAGACATTATTGTTGGGATCTAAGTAAAGAGTTATACCTATCATAAGCACAGTTGGTATGGTGACTGACAGTGGTATCTACATCGCTAGAGAGAAGCCAGATGAAGCTGTGGTCTCTGTACAGCGGGTTGTTCTGGAGTCTAGTCTTGGACATGTAGGAACAGTCTGCGTTGAAGTCGCCGTCAAACATCACGTTCTGGAAATGAGAGAATACGTATAAAAGCAGAGTATGATTTAAAGGGAATTTGGTAATTACCAAACAAGGTGAATAGTCTTTGAAGGGCATTAAAAGAATCTTATTTAGGAAAAGCAAGATTTTCTGGATAACAACGTTTTCGTTATGAACATCACAAACATTTTAATACTTACTCCTTCATGGAATGGAGTAACTATATACCCCGGAACGTCGTGATTTTCATAAAGAGAAGTTGTTTCTAGAAATTCCTCCTGTTCTTATGTGAATGATAAGAAAGGATAATTGCTCGAGTGAAACTTCCTAAAATGAAATGACATTATCTTATGACGGAGTTAAGAAAAACACTGGCAGGTTGTCCATATTCTCATCTATGGTTTTTGCAAAAAGTTTGGATTTATTTTGAATCCTACGTTTTACCTCTGACACAATAAGATATCCAAGAGATAACCGTGAATTTTTCGAGTCTCAAATGCGAAGCTTTATCAATGGTGTCATTTTATCAAGAGTACCGGTAGCTAAACGGTTCAGTATAAAATGACAATTGAAGTTATAAAGTCGCGACTATCCCCTGCAGATATGTCCACAGTTCTTTTGCAATATTAATCATTCAGAATCAATTCTCGGTCACCCAGGGCCTAATGCTCCGGTCCTCTCCACAAATCAACCCTGGGAAACTTCATCGGGAAAATCTGTACCAAAATATTCTTGATCAGAATCAAGAATACCCAAATTGATTTTACCGTTACAGCTGCATACCGAAAGTTTGTTCACTTACCACTGAATCGTAGTGCAAATATCATGTAATTTGGGTTTCGTTTCAACGTCAATAGAATAACTTCAGCAAAGCTGACAATGGATCACCCACTGTCCATGTGTGAAAAAGCCATTGTTGAACTCATTTTGGGATCGTCTGGTCTCTCGTGCAAAAATTCAAATTTTGGCATATTGATAAAGACAGAAGGGGTCATATTTTCGTTAAATGTCAAATGAAATGTTCCATATCGACTTTCTGAGATTAAAACCAACCTAATCACATTGACTTTGTGCTAAGGAACAAACGTGACTAATTTTTAAACAAGATGATAACTTATAAAGGATTTTATGGAGAAAAATGAAAATTAGTGTTTTCTCAATTTTGACTTAAAGAAGAATGGATCGGCATATCTGTATTGAAAATTCAATATTATACGTTTCTTTTTCGCAAAGCTACGATACCTCAAAGGCATCTCAAATTACATGATTTTGCACTAGTATATTCAGTTATGTGAACAAACTTTTGGCATGCAGCTGAACAAATTATGTTAATGACCATCCGCTATTTGATATTTAAGTATGATTTGAAACATTATCTAAATATTCAAATACTTCACTATTGATAATCTTGTATCTGAGTATACTTACTTCATTTTTGAAGTGAGTCTTGAATTCTTGGTACACGTTGACGATACGGCCGATCTCCGGATCTGCCTGGTCTGGCTTCATGTGACACGCGGCGATTACGAAATCACTCAACTCTGAAAAATTTAATATGTTTATAACCTTGATACCCAAGAAAGGATTTGATGCTATGTCTGTGATTTTGTCACTGGAAATGCATGCTCATATCTTCAGTTTTTTCGTCCAACTCTGCCTGTGTTATCATGACGTCGCCCTTAACGACGATTCAGCATCTTCACCAGTGAGGCATATGTAGCGCCAGTCAAATTCACTAATTGATTTAAGCCTTGCAGCATTTCCCCAACTTTGATGTACCAAGGCACCAGTCTACTTCCACAGATCTTGATAGGCCCTATAGAAATCCCCTGTATGTTGCAAATCATCGCCGAAGAAGGTGCTGCACTAAAACCACGGATTTTGACGCGTAGCAGGAATGTAACTTAGTGTTGGAGACTGGAGCTATAGTTACACCTGGCGGGTCGGAAGGGGGTGTACAATAACATAAAATCCTTAAGACATGCTTGAAATAGTTAGTTCTCCGTGTGTTATTTTGGTTACCTCAGTGTATTGTTAAATAACGGGAGTACAAATATCCTTTGTAACAACGAAAGGAGTTTCTTTCTTAATGCATACCACTTTCTCCCATCCTATATATAGAGACACTCCGTGTGTTGATTGTTTCAAATATGCCAAAAGTATCAATGGCGTCATTCATCAACTTATAGTGACTGAACACTCTTTTCAAGGCTCACACAAACTAATTGGTTCAGAACATAGACCATAAAACACGGATCATGCACCGCTGCTGGCGGTCGTGAATTAACCAAAGTTTGGAAACTTATCCAAAGCTGAGAGAAGAACAGATTGGAGATGATGGTGTTTAAAAGAATATAAAACTAGTATTCATGTATATGGATCGTATGCTTTCGCCTTCAAGACATATGTATGGCAATTGTTCTATTTTATCGAAATATATTAATTTGATATTTTTGGCTCGTGAACACGAATATGCGAAAAAAACTAATTCATATCAGCATGTGTGATGTATTTACTTGAGCCAAATGAATATCATGAAAATCAAGAAGCCTCTTTGCAAACAAAACATTTTTCTAGTGTAATAGTTTTGGCTCGTAAATACGAAGATGTGAAATATTTTTAATTCACATCAGCATGTGTTGTGTTTTAACGTATTTTCTTGAGCCAAATGAATATCATGAAAATCAAGAAGCCTCTTTTCAAACAAAACAGTTTTCTATTGTAAGACAATCATAGACGAACCTGCTGAGGGCACATGGAAGAGGGCCGCAAAGGGTTCCCTCTCGAACCAGTCGTGTACATCGTTATACTGGTAGCTGTCCCGTATCTGGACCTTGTCTGTCCTAGGGTAGGATGGGTGAGTGTTACTGACAGAGGTTTCAAACAGTGAAAGTTCAAACCATAATTACCCTTCGATCAACTTCGATATCTGCTCAGATATCCATAACTGACTTATTCAACCATTGCTGATTTCATGATTCATATAGCTCTAAGACGTTTAAGACTACGATTATCAAGTTCAGCTGTATTGGGCTGAAAAGAGTCAATGTAAATGTTGAGGGAATGCAGCAAGGTTTTAAATATTCAATGGTAGAAACCGGCGCGAGTAGTATCTTATGGGGAAGTTGCCTTTCCGTTGGAAAAGCCCTACTTTTATTATGTAAAATATTTACAATGAAATCACCTGTGCTATTCAAAAGTAATAGATATATAACGTAAGTGATAATCTTATGTTTATTATGTATCTGATTGGTATATAGATAGACGCTTAATGTTGAAATCTGCTACCTTGAGTATAGCACTTAAATTAAAGATCGTGTTTCACCTAAGCGTCACAAATTTCAGTTTAAAGTATAATGTAGTCCTGCTTCATGACTGTGTATATAAAGGAACCTTTTATACAGTCTAGGTCAACATTCAGCAAGTCTAGATTGACTGAATACACATGAAATAAGGAGCCAAAAGAAAAAATATTATGGATGAAGGAACAATGAATCATTTTTAAAAATTCATAGACTATATTTTAGTATAAGTATAGTGTAGTAAACACAACAATCTCCTCACTGATCAACGCCTACTGTCAGTGCTGCTTACATAAAAGAGATCACTACTGAATCTAAAGTGAACCTAGCAATGGAAGTTAGCGCTGACGACATGTACCTGTAGACGAAAGCATAGTACTCCTTGTAGGATGTCCTGCCTGTCTTGGGGCTCTTGATCAGCCCATAGGGTCCTCCGCCGTTACTGGATGAAGAGATGAAAGATGTCAATGAATACATGTTACTGATTCCATTTGTTAAAACTTTGACCCGACAGTTTTGCTATATGACCAAATGTGAGATCGACTATCAATTGATTACACTTTTGTTATAGTTGGATTTAGAATGTCTCCAAGAAAACAAATACTTTTAAAATTTCGAGTCGATTCCCTTGCGGGGTTCGAACCCACACCCTCAGAGACAAGCTATAATCGCCAGTATTATCAACAGTTTATCCACTGAACAATCAGGCCGTGTGTGCTACTTAAGATAGTGTGCTTACAAATACAGCAATGTTACATTTGTTTACAATTCAAATGGCATGTTACTTTTAACATTAATTTATCCAAAATTATGAAACGTCTTTCCTGTCTGTGTGAAGCGGCTTTAAAATGGTTTGAACAAATCTTAGCCTTGAGATTTGATTTTTAGGATGGAATTGGAAAGACTCCAGAAATCACTACTTAGCGATGATAGTCGCACCGACTTTGCACAAATAACAATTCAAAATACTTGTTACTCTTTTTCAATTAGAAAAATTCATTATGAATAAAATTAATGAAATAGTTTCTTCCCCACCTGTTCATAGCACTGACAACGTCAGCGATTCCGTGTTCATCCATGACTTCCTCAACACTCAGGAGATCGTACCGGCTCATTATCTGAATATAGACAGTTTAACCATCACTAGTGTTATTTACTCTAAAATGATCCATCGTCGATGGTACATGAGTAAATATATAGTAATATAAAATGTAAAGAAAAGTAATGGGTCTTGATGTAGTGAACCTACAATTCAACCTCCCCAGTATGGCATAATTTGCGCCAACCCGTGTGAATTAGCCAGTGATGGCGACTGGGGCGAGTTAATGTCTAGCGTCAATCTCATTGAAATCAGCCCGAAAGTTATCGCTCGTACCTCGCTACGTTTCTTAATCTGATTTTAATGAGATTGTGTCTAGCGTAGGAGTTTGTGGGCGATCGTAAAGGCTCATTATCTGAACATCAATACATAAATTTAAGGAAAAGCAAAACTTCTGAGAATTTTTGATAAAGTTACTTTTTTAGGGATAATCAAATTCAACCTTACTATGTACGCTTAGAATAACGCCCGTTTGATAATTTTATTTTAATTAACGTTGATGGTCATATTGGTAAAATCCTCTCGAATTTCGTTTTTAAAAGTAAAAATTTACGATCAAAGATCAAATCAATATCCTTATATATTATGTGTATAATTCATTATATGTATTTGTATATATGGTAATTTATGGTAATATATTCAACCTTGACCAGCTCTTCCTTCCTTCCCGCATATTTATTGAGGGTGTTCTCACTGAGACGCTTGATGTTGAAGGCTGCTATCTTGAGAGCCTGGCTGACGCTCACACACAGTAACAAACACAGTAGGAGTCGCATGGCTGGAATAGGAGTAAATGTTTCAACCGTATTGAGAGACTGGCGAGTACCATTGTTACATCCAACTTTGATCAATCAAAATCAACCAAAATAAGTCTGTTTATTTTCTATAGATTAATGTTTATCATGATTGACTATTTGGCAAAGTACATGTACGTTGTCCGGTTTTCAATCACTAATGACGACTTTACGCCTGTATAATGTCACTGTACTGAACTAATAACCGACAGCATAGAACAGTTTGGTAACAGCAAACCTTTATGTTTACATTACATCAATATGGCGTTTGGCATAGGAGGTTACAGCAGCATGTTCAATGACACTTTCACCGGTAATGATAAAACTCTTTAACTCAAAATTAATTTGTTTTGATATATAAGGAGGGAATAATCGAAGGTCTTTCAATTTCAACTTCCAAAAAGGTTCGTGGTCTCATATCGAAAGCTAGTTTTATCAACGGCCATTGACACAATTCAGAGTCGCTGGTAAAATGAGTGACTCCTTATAGGTCCAAATAAATTGAATTACAATATTCCCCTAGCTCGGTCACCGATGGTTGTCTGAGTCACATAGACTCATAGTATCATTACTGATAGCTACATGCGCATACAAGAAGATACTAAACACTGTTAGCATTGTGTCATAAATGGTACGAGAAGCTTTAAGTTATTAAACAAGGAAACATCCCAACATGAAACTGCAGGACTATGATCTTTAGATAGCTTTGGATACGAGAATTACAGAAAGTCAAGTGATTAAAGAGCCACACCGTGATTTTCATAACATATAAGTTGGCTTTGATATGAACCTAAATGTTATATGTGGTGATATAAACTTAAAACATCTTAACTTCTAAAGTTATCATCTTCAAGACATATATATGACAAATACTGATTTTCCATGAAAACTAAAAACAGCCCCAAAATCGCTCAGAGGCGGAGACCACCCGTCCAATTTACATGGATACTAGTTATATAACCTAACAAACACTATCAACTCTTAACTGCCCTCCTGGTTGTTTTAGATAATTCTCCAAAATTACGTTTGACCATTTGACGCGCGCCACTGTCTGTCTTTTTATCACAAATGCGACTTTCTACCTTCATATAGTCACTGTAGAATACAAATTAGCTTTAAAATATTTATCTTTGGTAAAAGTCGATACTTCATGATCAAATGACAATGATTAATTTAAGTTTGGCATAAATGATTCCAACAACTCACGGAGTGGCTCTTTAAAATGAAATACATTTCAGTACTAATATTGATACAAAATACAAAAATAATTGGCATATAATTTTAGGAATATTGGAATGGTTTTTATTGATATTTATCTAATAGTGTCAAAGAATGAATATATCTAATATCACATGAATTACTTATAACCTTATTTTTTTCTTTTATATGTGATACATACCTAATGAAAGATGATGTCAAACGCCAGTTCAGAGCATTGCATGTTTGATTCATTTAAATACACACATTCCCGAAGGAAAATTGCGTAGGAACATAATCATGATGATAATCCGTAGTTGAAATCCTACACAACGCATGGGCATGCTTTGCGCACTTCAATCGCGATAAGGTATGCATTGACGTTGTGAAAGATGACTGTTTCAAATCATAAACCATTTAAAGGGACACTCCGTGATTTTCACGACATCTCATGTGGCTTTCATACGTATCAAAACATCATTGCCAAATATATGACAATCATGACTTCGAACGATATCGTTCTGTATGTGTAGAAACCGAAATAACATATATTATCTACATTAATATTAGCAATATAACCTTTAAAACAATATCAACTCAAACCTACTCGTTTACTGTATACGCTTCCATAAAAGGTTTGACTGTTTGCCGCGCGGTCACGGTTTTTCTATCATAATCGTATCCTTTCACCTCTATATAGTTACATTAATTACTGAACCGATTTGCGTTAAATTTAGACTTTACGGCAACTTCCAGTACATTCCTATAAAATGACGCTATCACTATAAAGTAGTTTTGACTCCGACAACTCATATATCATCAAATATATATGTGTAGTGTCAATGTTACTATTATCATTATCTATTATTATTTATAATGTAAATTCGTACTTATAACAACGATATATGCAACCCTGTATTCATGTTTCAAGACTAACTGAAAATATGTAGCAGGTAAAAAACTGTTTTTCAAAAGGTTACTTAGTTCAAGACTTTTACTATTTTGGCAACGACTTTCTTCTGAATAATTTTCTAAACAAAACAAGAAGTTCATAAAAGTGGTTAATCTATGAATCAACATTATTTGCATAAAAAGGAACTATGTGGGTTGTTATCGAATATGGCATTTATTATTATGGTTTTAATCAATTCTATTTTATGTTGATATTTAAATTAATGATTTATAGTTCAGAATATGTAAAGGTACGTACCTATTGGTGATTTTGATAGAAAACCGGACAATGTACAAAGCGAATTAATTAATCTGGACATACACTGGATTGGGTGGTTACTTCTGATAAAATATCATTAGTAACTGATGTCAAAGTAATTGATAAACAGATGTCTGATCACAGCTGCGTAAGCATGACATGGAACATGTTCAAACCTCAACTAAAACCTGTGCAAATCAAATGTCGGAATTTAAGAAGCATTGACAAAGAAAAGTTCAAGTTGGATATTCTGAACTCTCCATTGCTCAGTGAAATATCAACAGATCCAAACGTATTGACTGACATGTATAATTCAACTTTGATGATTCTTTTTGATAAACATGCTCCTGTTCAGGTAAAAAATGTTCGGATGAGACCGGATACCTTTTGGTATAATGATTTGGTACTTCAAGCAAAGCGAGAGTGCAGAGTGGCGGAACGCCAATGGCGAAAATCTCGACTTGAGATACATCGACAAATATATCGGCAGAAAAGACAAGAACTCAGTAAAGTCATTAGGAAAGCCAAAGCTGACTATTGTAATCATAAAATATTGGAAACGCAAGGTAACTCGGCTAAGTTATATACATTCATAAACCAACTCCTTGGTAAGAATGACAAAGCTAGGTATCCTGTACACGATTCTGATGAAGTTCTTGCCAATGACTTTGCGGAATATTTTGACACTAAGATTAAAGTCATTCAACGTGATCTGAAAAATACTTCAAGTGAGTCAAGTCAATGTGCGAATTTTGACGCACTAACTTGCAATGAACTTTCCTATTTTGAACCTATAACCCAACAAGAAGTTGAGAAGATTATTAGGTCATCTAAGAAAACAACTTGTTCTCTGGATCCTATTCCCACAAATATGTTGATAGATTACTTAGATATACTTCTTCCTTTCATTACAAATTTGGTGAATTTAAGTTTATCTACAGGAGTTTTTCCAGACTCCCTTAAATCTGCAATTGTGAAACCTCTTCTCAAGAAAAGTGACCTAGATCCTGACAGTCTAAGTAGCTATAGACCTGTGTCTAATGTTTCATTTATCTCAAAAATCATCGAAAAGGCAGTCAATATAAGACTCAAAGATCATCTCAAAGAATATGGGCTTATGGATGAGTTTCAATCTGCCTACCGTGACAATCACAGTACAGAAACCGCTTTACTGTGAGTTATGAATGAATTGAGAAGTCAAGTGGATGATGGGAATATTGCTTCGTTAACACTCTTAGATCTTTCGGCAGCATTTGACACAGTGGATCACAATCTGCTACTCTCTAAACTTCAGCTAGAGATGGGTATAACAAATGTTGCGCTTGACTGGATTGAGTCTTATCTGAAAAATAGATCACAAACCGTGGTCATTAATCAGGTTGAATCTAAACACTATTCACTATCGTGTGGAGTTCCTCAAGGATCCGTCCTTGGCCCTGTGCTGTTTGTGCTTTATACTACTAGTCTTGGTAGAGTGATAGAGAATAATAACATTCAACACCAATGTTATGCTGATGACAGTCAACTGATTGACAGCTTCAAGCCAGAAAATGTCCAAATAGCTTTGCGACGAACAACTGATTGCACATCTGATATCAAGTCCTGGATGTCTTTGAATAAACTGAAGCTAAATGATGAGAAAACAGAGGCTTTGTTAATAGGCACTAAGCGTAATTTGCGTAACATTCCGTTTAGCTCTGTTGAAGTCGGAAGTGCTGAAATTCCTTTCGCTGACCGAGCTAAAAACCTTGGCGTCATCATTGATTCAGAACTAACAATGGAACCACAAATAGATAAACTTTGTAAAACTTGTTATTACCATCTCCGTTGCATCGGTCAAATACGTCATCTTATTACAAGAGATGCTGCAAAAATACTAGTACAAATGCTTGTTCATTCTAGACTTGATTATAGTAACAGTTTGCTGATAGGAATCAGTAAACGTCAACTATACAAACTTCAGAAAGTTCAGAACACTGCAGCAAGAATAGTGACTAGAACTTCTAAATCATGTCACATAACACCTGTACTTAAGGATCTGCACTGGCTTCCAATTGAAGCAAGAATCAAGTTTAAAGTCCTCTGCATGGCATACAAATGTCGAAATAATTCTGCACCACTATACCTTTCAAAGATGTTAAATGACTACATCCCTGCAAAAACTCTTCGTTCACAGAATTTGAACTTTCTCAAGATACCAAGCTCTAATCATACCAGTTATGGACAGAAATCATTCAGTTATGCTGCTCCCCGACTTTGGAATCAACTTCCTCATGTCCTCAAGATATCGCCTTCATTGACTGTTTTTAAATCAAAACTTATCTTTTTTCAAGCTATTATTCCTAGATTTTTCCCACTGACGGAATTATCTGACTTTGTGTACTATATTTATTCATATGTTATAACTCATACTTTTCTCTTTGATTTTATTCATGCCAATACTTCACATCATTACCCTTTATTCTAACATGTATATGCGCTTTGAGCATGCACCTTGTGTATGGATATAGCGCTTTATAAATACTCATTATTATTATTATTATTATTATTATTAAATGAGAGATGCGTTGAATTTATATCAGCTTAAATAGTACTTTCATACGTACAACCATGTCAAAAGGACACGAAGCGTGCACCGTCATTACAGAAACGAGTTCAGATTATGTTGAAGAGAACCACTAATCTAACCAAAAATAATTTACAACCTTAATTTTCTTTGGTCTATATAGATTGAATTTTTAGCAATATGTTTGAAAACCACTACAATGACAAAAGGCTTAAAAGGTTACCTGATTTAAAGACAGCACGGTGAATGTAGAACTCGTTTCCTTATCTGTGCGATCTCTCACCTCTGTCAGTTCACATAAGATTGCAGGGTCGTGTTCTCGAAGGAAAAAAGTCGTTAAGCTCCGATAATAAGGGATTTTGTTATGTTTCTACAATTTTCAAACCATAATCCAACCTCTAACTCCTTCCCACTTTCATATCTCTGTAATTTATTTATTATCTATCTATACATCTAGTTGCATCCATAAAGTTTGTTCACCTGCTTTCGTATCGCAAATATGATTTCATTTGGATTTCGATTGTGACAATGTCATTAATTCAACAGTATTGACAAAATGGCGTCTCCATGTATAGAATTATCATTCTTAAAGGTATCATGTGATCGTCATGTCACTGGTGACAATTTTCAAATTTTGGAAGAACATCCTATCAGATTTGCATGTATATTTGAATATGCATATCCTCTAGTCTGTAGCATATACTATGAATGGTTCATATCAATCTACAAAAAACATCATTATTATCATTTGCTGCATATCTAATTCATGTTAAGTGAATTATTAAGAAAATACAGGGAGGTACAGTTTGTCAAAGAGATTTGTCCTGATAACTTATAACTCCACAGATACATTTATCTTCTTTAAGGGGCATTTTAGAAGTTGTAATGACGTTTCGACACAGATTCTTGTGTCGTTCTCAAACAATGGTAACAATGTGGTGAGATGTCAGCATATAAATACATGTCAATAATTAGCAAAGAAAGCTAATTAAAAAGGAGAGCAAATGCAATTACAACAGAGATGGAGAATAAAAACTAGTGATGTACAAAGCGGTATGGGCGTACGGGTAATCTGTGTCGAAATGTCGCATAATGAATAAAGAAGTTGTTATCCATATATTCCTTGTCATTATAGATACATGTATGTCTAAAGTTTATATATTTAAGAAAGATATATGTAGGGACTGGTTGTAGTGATTGTCTTATCCTTGTCACATACTATAAGAATAATCAACAAGATGTGAGGAATTACGGTTTATCTGTCCTGAGTGGATTATTGTTATAAATTCCGAGCTTTAGCGAGTTGGTTATTCTTTTTCTTACCCCTGTCAAATCTAAGAGTATTTACATTACTTTTGGAAAATACCTTCGTGAAGGCGAGTTGCAAGTAAACTCTGTTATTGTATTCATGCGCAACGATTATGTCATGGCGCAGTTAAATGTAGTCTCTGCAATTCATTACATGTTTGTGGATCATATATTAAGCAAGACAATCCTAAATGAACAAAATAGTAAAAGAAACCAAATATAAAACATTTCACATTTCATATTATTCCATAAGAAAATCCATTTGACAAGTGTACGCTGGACTCACTTAACGGAATGTATAGAAATAGTTCTGTCAGCCAATCAGATCTCGAGTTATTTTAAGAAAAACTGTAATTCCCATGACCATAATGAAAACTTTAATAACCGGCATATTTGTGCCCGCTTGGGTAAGAAATATAAGTTGACAATCTCACAGGCATAACATTGAATTTCATTGAAGCACTGAACCGAACCTTAAACGGATTTACAGTTCCCAAAGGAAGATAACTTTGCTGAGGTGACCACTTCCCTTTCTCAAACCAGATTGAAAAAAGAAACACTGAAATAGAAAGAGAAACTTTATTCTAGATAGATAAAGTCTGTAAAGCACAATAAAAACTAGCAAGAACAGCTAAGTTTATCACAGTCTCGTCAAACAACTGAGAAGTAAACAAAGACAAAACAGATGGTACAATATATTAAAAAAAAAAATATTACCATACATATAAGAAATTTATCAATCCACTTCCGTTAGATATCTTTCCATGTACACAAGTTTTTTGATCAAATATGGTTTTGGTTTTCATAACCTGGTCATAAACATGTGGAATGCATTCATACGTATGATCCTATTTACCATACATGTATAACAAAATCAATATAAGTAATATATATGAAACAGGAGATTTGGTTTTAAATCACGACTTCATCACATTTTAGTACTATGAAATCAATTTGTTCATATGTATTTAATCAACAAAGGCATAATGTAAGTAAAGGGAAGTAATTATTACAAGAAAGATGTTCATATTAATAATCTGAAAATTATTCTTACAAGTTTTCAAAATATATAAGCTTTCTCTCTGAATACAAATTTCTATCTGATAACTCCTCAAAAGTATATGGTCTTGAAAGGTTTAAACAAACGTCCTTTATCAACTAAATGTTTGATTTGTCATATACTAGCACTATTCATAAATAGATGCAACTTTAGATAAAAACGTAATGCTAAATTCACCTACACAAATACAATTGAAATGTCTCTATATGAATATAATTTGAAACCTGAGGTACCATATGCATGGAAGAACTAAAATTAACAATCAGAAAACACAAATAAAAAAGTACTGATGTCAGTCTAATAGGACCACTATTGGTGTTTAAGTCACTTTAACAAGAATAAATATCTACAATAACAAGGCTACTGGTTACACATGATAAAGCTTAGGCTAAGGTAAATGGTTTCTTCCAGAGTAGTGCTAAGGCTTGTAACATACTAGAGGCACTTAAGGGTACAAGTCATAAAATATTTTATATATCATTCTGAGATCAAAATATAACTTAAATCAACAATTCGCTAAACAGAATATAGTTTCAATGAAAATATTTTAACTTGACTAAATTTGTGATATATGACAATTCATAACAGCCACTAATACAAGAATATATGTGATCTTAATCAATTGATAATAAAAGTACATGGGATTTAATTGTACATTTCTCAAAAGTTTAAGAAGTTATTGGTTTTAATCACTCACAATAAAATTGTTCCTTCTGAACAAAAACAAGTCTAACAATGTTAGCTTTTAACTAATTGTATTTCAATGTTCACCAAAGAATTCAAAACATGTGAAGTAACAAATATTTATAATTGGTTAGGACTTTTAACAAATTAATCATATAAAATTGGCTAAAGCTGTCAAGAAACAGATATATTACAGTTTTAAAACATCTTAAGAAAACTCTGTTTATGTGATAGGAACAGCATTTTTAAAATAATCGAATGCAGCTATGCACATTTACAAACATATATATCATGCATGTTTTATCCACCTTGTACTGACAAATCTAAAAGATGTGTACTTTCCAAACATATATCATGTATGTCTTGTATTCATCTTGTACTGACAAATTTAGAAAGGGGATGTATTTGAGTTCCCCATAAGTCATGTAATTGAAAATATGGTATCTGTTTTGATGCCTTAACTAATATTTTTGGTTTTATATTCTCCAAATGTGTTCTGGATATGTAAATCAGTACTCACAAGTGGTTATAGCAGAGATATTCTACTAATTATTATACTAAAGCAATATTTGAGTGATAATAAGATACATATACACAAAAATAACATACTCTGGAGCATTTCCCCATCAACATAAGAGGTTTATGCTAATTCCTAGGAATGTTAATATACAGACAGTCAGAGACAGATAGTGGATAGATAATGTTGGGAATCCTAGGTTTAAAGTCTATCTATTCGATATTACTGTGGAATATTCCTTTCAATATTATCTGATTGGTACTCTAGGTATTATCATTGAAATTCCCATAGAAATAATCAACAAGGTTTGATAAAAAAAAAAGGTTTGATATTATACAAATCTCAGAAAAAGATATCATGGAGACAAATCCATTACCAAATCCTTCAAATTCTTAGGATATAAAAAAAATTCTTGAGTAATAGCCAAGTCAAAAAACATAGAGTAGCCATTATATAGTCTCAATAGGATTCTAGAGAGACTTGAAGGCTTATCCAGGAATTTTCATAAGAGACGGAAAGGAGGAATTTGGTTTTCACCCTGACAGGGAATCCCCATACTTTCGAGCAATATCTTCAGATATTTTTCTTTGAAAGGCGTTTAATAGTGGACAATTATTATGATCATCTATAAAAAAAATGGTTCTGTGTTTAAAACCCTTCTTGGATCCACCGATTGTTTTTCCTCTGTTAGTCTAAGGGAATATCTGAGACATGCGCATGCTCTGTTGCATGCTGGAGACAGCTATACGAAGGTCCTTGTCTCTCTGGGCCTGCTCCTCCAGCTTGTGGAAGTGGTTGACTCTGTTCACCTTGGCCGTGTGAGACTGCTGCCACTGGGCCGTTCTCTTACTCTCCTCCTCGTCCAACTGGGCTGAATACGCATCGGCTCTCGCTTGACTCCTCTGTACTTTGATTTGCTGAAGGAAAACAAATAGTTTTTACTGGAACCAACATGCTTGAGACTAGGAAATGTAATGTAGTTCACTAGCATGCTAGTCAAAGCCTAGTTGTGTGTATAGCTTTTAGTACGGTTAGTTATTGGGATAGAATGTGGGCGTTCCATTAACATGAATAAGACCATAACCTGTGCATTTGTAGAAAGTGTGAACCTCAACGTATAAATTTTCTATATTTTTGTAATTTAATAATCTTAAATCTCTTTTTCAAAAAGAATTCTGCTACATCAATATTTTCATTTTTCCACTTTTTACACGTCGTCTCTCATGTCCAGGAAACAAGCAATTAAATAGCAAGGAAAAGTTAACACAAATTAATAGTTTCATTTTTCAGTTGGATTTATAGAATACAGTTTACAGAGAACGGCATTAGAAAGGAAATAGTTTTAGCTTCTATGAAATTGGATAAATTTGATGGTGACAAAAAACATTCACTAGCTATGTAATGGAGCGTAATTGAGATTGCATTGTAATTAGATAAGGAACTAATCTCATACTCAATGAGTCATATGGTAGACACTGAATGCCACTGACCTGTCTGCGGAGGGTGACAGCCTCAATCTCCTGTTGCCGCTGATTCTGTATCACTTCTCTCCGCTCACGTCTGTTCCTCAGAGCGGCGATCCTCTGCTCCTCACGAGTTGCCTCATCCTGCTGGTTCTTCTCGATCCGCTGCCGCAACTCCGCACTGACCTTCTTCTTGGCCTCCCGCTGCTGAGCGATAAGATTCTGCTCCATGACCTGACGGTCGCGGTCCCGAGCAAGTTTGGCCAGAATATGCTGGTGGTGCTGGTCCTGCATCGCCAGCTTCATGTTATTCTCCTCCGCCATACGCTGCTGCCACTCGTCTCGCCGCTTGATGATCTGTTGCCGTCTGCAATTTAGAGAAGAGACTCATTAGGCTTTGATATTCAAGGTCGTCTGATGAAGCCGCCCTGACTGGTGGCAAAAAGTAACATTAAATTTCTTAAAAATGTCACCAGCTTGATTGTCTCTATGTTTGAAAGTCGAACCTCCTCTCTTAATATTAAAGGTCTGAACACTTTACCTACGATCCAGTAGCACTAATGTACATAATGCAGCTGAAATTCTTCCATTTAAAGACCCATTGTTTTCCTAGGGTCCATAAAAAGTACCCAAATCATTTACTCATGCAAAATGAAAAACCAACGAATAATTCATGAAATCAACCCATTTATTAACAGTATATGCCCAAGAGATACAAGGAAGAGAAAGCTCTTCTTTGGTTAAAAGAAAGCCAGATTCAGTATAAAAAAAATATAAATTCCTTACCTGAATTCCCTGCGAGCTACCTCTTGGTTACGTTCATGTATAATCCTGTACCCCAAGGAGCTTGCCACTCCCAGCCCATCTTGTGGGGTGGTGCTCATCTCACTGCCACTGCTAGGGGGGCGGGGCTTCATCAACAGCTCCACAGAGTTAGAGTAGTCTCCCCTTGAAAACGGGTCCACATACTTGAACACTGGACTTCTCCATTCAACTAAGGACAGAAAACATGGATGTCAATAATTATCATAAATTCTTCACTTTTCATCAATTTGTGGTCCATCTTAAATGAAAACAAACTTCAATAAAATAAGTCTAAGCTGTTTTACCATGGTTTAACTATAGATAAGCATGTTAATACACTGCATATGAATATACTCTGAAATTTTATGCATTTTCACAATAAGAAGTTGTTATTCATCAAAACCTTTTCTTCTGCATGTGACTTCTAAATACCCTTCAAAGCCATGAATTATAACATGCTACAAATAAAATGAAGCATTAAATCTATGAGCATTTTCTAGGATCTTTGCTACAAGAATTCTCCCCTCACCTGAGTTAATGACTGCATTCCTCTGATCCCGAGCCTCTAGCGGCGCCTGTAGTGCTGTCTCCCTGAATGGTTTGGGCTGGACCTTCTTTGATGTGTGATCTCTTTTCCAATACTTCCAGGGTGGGCGTCGCCCAACAGGCTTTACCTTCCTCTGCAGCAGACTAAAATCTGTGTTCGTCCCTATACTTCTTTCTTCCTCCAGTTCTCGTTCATATTCTAGTTTTTCTCTCTCCAAAAGTCGCCTTTCTCGTGCAAGGGCTCTCCTTTCCAGTTCAAGTTTTTCCCACTCTTCGTCCTGTCTTGGTCTATCCCTGCCACGTCGCACTTGCTCTTCTAAACTTGCTTTTTCCCATTTACGGAACTGTCTTTCCTTCTCCAATAGTCTTCGTTCCTGCTCAATTCTCTCCCTCTCTTCATTAAAATCAGGCGAGGTTGCATAACCGCTGTCAGCATCTCCCAGATCAAAGTCTTCAACTCTGACATCATTGTTGTTGATGTAGGCCTCCCGGACAAGATTCTCGTCATTGAAGGAGACCGATTTCCTGAAGGAGTTTTCCGCCTGTTTGTCACGTTTCTTCAACAGCTTCTTCTCGATCTTATTCTCCTTGGCGTTCTCCTTGTCCTCCTCCACCACACTGTTCTCATCAATAAGAGACTTAACCTTCTCTTGAAGCTCTTTCTGCGTCATGTTGGTGCCTGGGATCACTGCATTCACATCCTCACTTTTCACAACTATCTTGGCCTTCTGTCTCTGAGGTCGCGCCATCATTGGGTTCACTGGAATGTAGGGAGGATAGTTGTACAGACCTGCATCCATGAGGACAGTGTCCGAGTCCATGACGACTGCTTCTCCCCGTGAGTAATCCAGGGGTCTGGCTCCTGGGCCGGAGACTGGGTATCCTGGTAGGGAGTCAAGAGGGTAGTTGTCCTGTTGTTGGAGAGTCTCTCTTGCATCCCGCGGCATCTTCAGCTCGAGGGCCAGACGTTCGTACACAGGTTCGGGGATCCAGACTGCCATGTTGGCTGGTACCTTCTCCGTCTTCCCATTGCTGAATTTGACTGTGATTTCCTGGTCATCTGGACCTGAGGGTGGATAATTCAATAAGTCAGCAGTGTTCAACTCAGCTAAACTAACTTATTTTATTACTGTTTATCTTAGAGACATTCACTACCTACTACCTAGAAAATTTGTTTGTTTCTTTAATCATGTCAATAAATGGAAAATCAGATTAAATATTGTACAAAAATGGGCTGATGACTCACTTCATAAGGATTTGGCCATGGAAAATACAATCAATAAACAATGTAAACTTACACATATAACCTTAAGCATATAAATGGGTAAGTGCCAAATTGTCAATAGTGAATTGCATCATATTTGATATCAGTTTTGTTGAACAAAAAGAGAAAGTATACACTGTTAAAATATTTCTAAATCTCAACACACAATTTGTATCCTTTTTTCATCAAGCCCATCTCTAACCTAAAACACAGCTGTATCAACATAAGTTGTGAATAATGGATTACATTACAACTTCCTGCATCCTGTAACCTTTGGTCAAAACAAGATGTTTTTGTATTGCTTCATTGGTGAAATACACTTTTGAAAATATAAATTTCTACTTTACTCAATAAGATTTATATGGTATTGAGAAGAACTGTCAAATAACCTCTATTGTATACATTGGATAAATGCCTGTGGGTTGCCTTTTAATTGAAGATTTCTTTTATACCTTTATTGTCAAGAATATGTCTTTCAAGCACTTTTGTCATTTGGCATATAAGGTTTAATCCCAAAATATATTTTCTCATTCAATGAATAACTTTAAAATCTTGCATGCACTGCTTATATGTAACTATCATAAACAAATTTACAACAAATAATCAAACAACATGCTTGACAATGAACAATAACTATTGCTATAAATATTTAAATATTCAAATTATAAGTGAAGAAATTTTAAGCAAATCAACAATTTTCATTGAATTATCAAATTTCTTTTAACAAAATATTTCATCAATGAAAAACTGTCCAATAGAAACAGAAAAAAGTTCTAAAAAAAAACAAACTCCTTCAATGTTAAATTAATTCCTGATAATGATTTGAAACTTTGAAATTACATTAAAATGGCAAAATATTGTAGCTACAGCAACCTGAAGTACTATGATGGAGCTGTATGTTGTTATTGTCACTGCAGAGATAAACACGAAGGACGGAATCAATAAGTGCCTTGCTGTGACAGACACAGCATCAATGCATGATCAATAGGTACAAATACTCATTGTTTTACTCCGGTTGCCATGGAAACATAACAAATAATAACAATTATGTTGATTTTGCTACTTCGAATTTAATGTGTTTTAAACATAACATTATTAAAAATAACCATGTTCTAAATTCTTTGAATCTGTATCAGAATAATTATTATCGTTTTATATCATGTTTTTGCTTATTCTCCTTGCCTTAATAATATTTCATATATTTATGTTTTCTGAAGCAAAAGATTTTTTACCAATCCATTCATTCAATTAAAATGTTTTACCATTCTATCTTTCTTAGGTTATCAGTGATCTCACTCACACGCAATAATCATATTGGGAATATGTATTTTCATAAACACATAAATCTTTCATAATAATTCTTGTTCATCAAAGAGTCATCATAACATCTCACGATCGAATCATATTGAATTACATACAATTTATCAATTAAAGGCTTATAAGATCATTATTTTTTGTGCATGTTTTTTCAGCATATGTTTACTTTAATCTTTATATAAGATTACATAAGCAAAACTACAAAGAGAAAGAGATTACAAAATACATGAAATCTGGGACTAAAATAGTGGAACTATTCTAACTCCTTTTCTTTTTTGAGAAAATGGTAATGGCATGATTGTATATACCAATATAAGCTAAAAGGCACTAATCAACTAATCTAACCCATCACATGCAGTATTCACCAGACCAAGATAGTACACTAATCAACTGATAACAAGAGATAAGCATACATGACTCAATGGCCAGATTCTAATTGCTTCATTATTACTGCATTGCCCGTCTCACTGAGTGATAACCTAGTCTTGTAGTAATACGTCAGTCCAACCAAAGTGTTGCTTTTCTTGGCAACAGAGCCAAACTTGCCTCTCTGTTTTGTGCAATAGTTTGGTATATAGAAAAACCTTTTTTTGCCACTGATTCTTTTGGAAATTAAAAAAGATATTTTCATTAAAATCAACTTAATGGGCCAATGAATGGTCATTTGGTTTTGTTAAACATAATATGTAAAGAGTGTCAAATATATTAAATTTTGATTGAAACCCATGTGAACAGAATTTCTGCAAAGGCAACTTTTAAGTGCTAAGTATATATGACATGTTACTTGTTTTCTGGTTCCTTTATGATTGATGAACTATTTATTCCACTTATGAACTTTTATATCTGATTCTGTGAAAACATTAAATATATGTATGCTGCATTTTCATTTCATTTGTAAAACATAACTTAACCTGCTTTTCTAAGAACTATTTTGAAAATGAATTTATTGCAAAGAAAACAAAATACTGTTTGATTTTTTTTACTAAAAACTCAATGTCAACAACACAAACTATGGTTACAATGAACACAGACATGTTCAAACATGTTTGAACTAGAATATAATCAATGGTCATTATTGGGTATTTTCTACAAATAACCTCAGCCAAATTACCAATCACCTTGAGACAAATTACACAATGATTACGACAAGAAGTCATTAAGTGATCAAAGGCCCATTATCACATGTAAATATTACAATGCAAGCCCTATCTAGCAACAAGTTCCCATGGCTGGAGATACAATAGAGAACTAATCGTGTCTTTATCTACTTCTTAGCCTTATGAGCTTGGCTTACAGACAGAAGGGAGACATGAACAGATTGGTGGTTAGAAACCCATTCAAAATCAGCCATGGTCATATTAAGGTGCGAAGGTTGCATATACAACTGATATAATCCCTTGTTGAGGGCGGCTGAATTTGCTGATTTGGAATGTATAACTTACATAATACTCCTATTGTAACATTTGACAGCCATGAGTGCTGTCAATTTCGTATAATGCTATGGATCATGGAGAAAAAAGGTATTTCTTACATTATCAATGAAAGAATAAATTTACGGTAATACATGCACATGAAACACCAAAATACTTGATAGCTGTCTCTGAAATTTGAAAATATACAATTCAAAATAAAATCATCATCAGATGGTATAGAAAAATAATCTTTCGGTTTTGTTACAAATTTATATCATCAAAAGCCTAAAATACAAATGAATCTATTTATCCACCGAAAAGAAAATCCTCAACCAAGTTTAGCTCTGTCTAACCAAGAGTTTCATGAGGTCGTATTTGTATCAATCTATTGAAATATTCATTGGTTGGTCGGAGCTAATCTGTAGTGGGCATGCTAACAACATGCTAGGCTCTCCCTCATCGATTAGTTTCACACACGAGGCAGGTTTATTATCCTCCCCATGCAATGCATACCTCAAGGAAGACAGCCTTTTTGTAGGTTTTGACTTCTTTATGCAAAATGCAATAGATATACAGTGGTCCATTGCTATATTGCCCATCAATGTACTGTGGGCTCGAGCTCATTTAAACCGAAGGTTAAACATTGGCTCCAAAATTTAGACTCAAAATTACATATAAACATATTATTCACCAATTTATAGGTGAAAATTTCAAATTTCCTTTGAGCAAGTTCTTTTATTGGGAAATAAAGTTTTATGTTGATACATATTCAACACTTCATTCTAAACACGATTAAGGATTACATTAAACTTTAGGAGAAAACTATTTTCATTCAAACTGATTTTTGTTACTTTTTTTATATGAATTTAATGTTTCATAAAATGAATTAATATCAATTTAGATTGTGACCCTGCCTTGAATTAACCAACAAGTAACAGGAAAATTTTCAATTTAATATAGAAAATGTCTATCATCAAAGCTATATTTTTACAAAAAATTGCATATTTTCTTGAATGGTCTGCTTTTGCAAGCTGGTATTTCAAATTGTACTTTGGGTTGTGAAATATAATTTCAAACAAAAACTCTCCTCGGACACCTACTGATCTTCTGTAAAAGTCACCCATGTGAGTTTTCATCAAATAAGTTTGTACTCAAATTACCCGCCCTTGAGTTTTGTTATGAAACAATAAGCCAATGAAATGGTTTGACATAAGTGTTTGGTATCGCTGTAATAAGAAGAGGTCAGCAAGCCCACCTGTGATGTGTCATTTTAGATAAGTTTCTATAAATTGCAGTGCTTGTCAAATGTTTGGAGGGCTGATTGATTTTGCAAACCAAAAGCTCTGCTTACTTGTAAGGTCAAAAACTTATTTTAAACACAGAGTCCTTTCGATGTAGCCAGATTACAGGGCAGGTGATTACAGTGCAGATTTTCCTGATGAAATTAGTCAAATGGGTGATAAAGTGAAAAAGCTTTGAACATTCACCCTGGATAACTGGATCCATATAAAGTCCATGAAATAATCATAATTTTTTTATTCCGTACGATGCAGATGGTGTAAGAATCCCTTAATTCAGCAGAAGCATGAGAACAGACAAAATACACTTTGATACTAACTGCAAAATAAAAACTTGCTAAATTTTCAAGAAAATAATGTCAAGTATATCTTACCGGCTGCACACCTCTTCTCATGCCCATCGATGATGATACCAGGGCCGTATCTCTCCCCTTCTGGTTCCCATGGCGCCAGAACCATGTCACCTGTCAGGATGGTGTGGCGCCGGGCATCAACCAAGTCAATAATGTCATGTACGTATGTGTCCTGGTATGAAGTGTCCTTGTATTTACCATGTTTACAAGGCCCGAAAGATACAAGGAACTTGTCTTGGAGCACCTGTATGTGTAGAAAAGTGATTGCGTATCAAGATTGTACTTGAAAGACGTGGCTTATCAAAGACTTTCCTTGATGAACATGTTTCTATGATAAGCAGATCAAAGAATTTTCAAAAGGGTTGTTGACTGGTTGAGAAAAGGCTGGTTGAATACATTCCTCAAATCATTAATTTCAATTGTTTTTAAGGATTTTTGGATCACCTATGTTCTATGAAAAGGTGAACTTTGACAAGAAGACACTTACATTTGATTTTCGTTAAGTTTTAAATTAGATGGAAATATTTTTACAAATAAAATGTTGAAATCTTAAAAAATGAAAAAACAATGTTGGACCCCATTCTCACATACTGAGGTACCGGTAGCTCAATTCATAAATTCCTGTTCAAACCTCTGATCTAATACAAGTATTTAATGGGCTTGAAATTGAGATGCCTGATTGGATCCTACCAAAGTTAGTTGACGCTGTTTTATGAGACATGAATATCAGTATCTCAGTCATTCCAGCATGCTTTTGGAAAACAAGAATTTAGATTTAAGAAATACAAATTAATGATAACAAATCCTGGTCTCCCACAAATCATCTTGAAGGGGTAACTTCCTTACGGAACTTCTTTTTACATGTTCATGAAGTAAGGCGAATGTATGTTATCCTTAAAATTAGTGGTACATCCCTTTATTCAAGGATATTATGGCAAGGATATTTCAACTTTATTTTAAATAGCCCTCAATGTTACATGAAGAATCCCACTATTTGCAAAAGCATTGAAAATATTTCCTTTCATCTTCCATAAGTCTTATTAATTTTTAAAGTTATCCCATAAAAGGTTTTTAATTTCACATTAAATCAGATTTGAAAGAGGGTTTAAACATGATATCAATTGTTAAGGTTAATAAAAATTCAAATTGAAATATTAATTTCAAGTAGAAATCTTTCCTAGGCAGGTTATCAGTTTTAAAAACACAATCAACTTGGCAAACAATCCTTTCCAAACCAATTTAAACACTTGTCACTTTTTTTTCAAATATATATAAGATCATAAGCCAACATCAACACTATACAATGAGTCATTTAAACCCTATATGTATAGAAGTGCTCAGTCTTATCTTAATGTATCGTTCATTTTCACTTGTATACATATACAAAAGCAAACAGTGTTCATTCAATGTACCTAGCAACTCCCCCTAGTGTTCAATAAATAGTCGCTAGTCGCTTGGAAGAAACCTGTTTGTTTAGACGGCACTATTCACACACCCCTTACCTATATTATATTCGTATCCCACTCATGTAACAACCATTATTGATTTTACATACATCATATTTCTTGCTTGGCTTGACATAAGATATTTGAAAGGAAGGAAAACGATCTTTAAAAACATCATGTCTATTTTCATTGAAATTTGAGTGGAGATATCTTTGTTAACTTTATGTTGATAATCATCTTGCTATTGTGAAGCGTGAAAACAAATCAATCATAAAGTGTCATTTTTTAGGAGAGTGTTCAGATAAAAAAATTGTTTCTTCAGCATTTATTATAGTGGTCAGATAAATCCACTTATTGAGAAAGTTGTTTTATTACTTTATTATTTTCCTGGTTTTGATTTCATAAAATGCCGGAATATGACTTTAATTGTTTCTGTTTTGCTAATATCCTTTACCTTTGTTCATTTTAAAGATTTATCTCAGAGCTCACATTCATGTGTCAAAGATAGATAAAGGCCATCCTTTTTTCTGCATAGCTGTGGAAATTTATCACTTGTTTGTTTGCTTTAGATAAAAGAGTTTATCTTGCATTTATACAGTATAACTTTGTAATGATTCACATCATATATAACTTAACTGTCAACACCTGCGTCTAGTAGTGGCAGATCATATTTCATTTATCATTTCATATACCTTTACAGCCATAAATATGTAAAATTTTATTTATCCAGATTGATTTTAATAATCCTTTTTTCAAAAGCTCTAAATGAATGATAAAGGAACAAAATGACAATGAGTCATAAGTGATTATTGACATTGATGTTGACAAGGTGTGAATGATGGTAATTTACTAATTAGGTTTATACTAACCAAGACATTATCCTCATAAGTCTCAATGCATAAATCAGCTTGAGGTACATGTAATTTCTTTATTGAAAAATAAGTTGCTAACTTTTGGTAAGAGTGATTACTAATATGATTAATTAAGTAATATTGATCAATTGGCCTTAACATAGTTTATTGATCAAAAAGAGAGTTATCAAATTTTTAAATAAAATAGATCATAGATATAGTCATAACTAAAGACAAAATTTAAAGAGCGATAGCTAAATTAATCTGATAAAATATAAAATATGCTTTGTATTATTTAATAATCATTTTTAGTATATTTTAATTATTTTGAATTTATATTATTTTCCTTCTCAATATAAACCTAAGTCTACATTTTGAAAAATAACTAAGAAAACCTGGTCATAACTAGCTAACAGTTGACTTGTCGAGGTAAGACCTTAGCATATCTTTTATATTGATTTTAGTGCACAGAGTAAGCATTGAACCTCTGAAGATAAACATGAAGCAGAGATAACACAAAAATGATAAATAGGATATTACATGAGTAACCGAGTAATACTGTGTTTAATCATGACTGCCTAATTTCTTTCACAGAGCTTTTGATTTACCAATATTTAGACATAAGAGTTTTAAATATATCATAAATTTTTAAAAAAATCATAATACTATTTTGTTTCAAAATCTTTTAATTTCATAAAAACACTCAAAATCTACTTTTAGAGAATATTGTTATCTGTGGTGTGCCACAACGATCACAGTGTAATAGAAGAAAGAACATCAAAGTCTTGTTCATGATGTCTTATGATGACAAAAGTAAACATTTTTCATTTTGCACTGCAGTTCATTTTGGCAGCCTCTATAATGACTTGACCTTTTATAATAGAAAAGTAATCCTTTTTCCAGAAACTATAGATGACAGAAAGACAATCTTTTAGCAGGAATATTTCCAAAGAACCAAAGCATCATTTCCAAAGGAAATTGACATTGTGTTACTCTTGCCCTGAATAGTTGATAATTTCAGGTCTTAACAGCATGTGAAAATAAAGCTTACCTGACTCTGCACGGTTCCCATGTAAAAGTAGCCATCATCCATCCTGCGCGCCATCACTCTTTTACCAATGAGAAGAGCACCAGCCGATGGAGAAAACACAAGGGGATCATGTAGAGAATCCTGAGCCTTAAGCCATGCCTTGGCTGGTCGGTACCGACTCCAGTAACTGGGCCAGTAGTAACGGTAAGGCAGCGGGCCCATAAAGGGGTAGTAATGTGGGAAGTGGGCCCAGTGGTTTAATGCTGCAACTCTGTGGAACCCAAGACTTTCTTCAGGGTCTACTGCAAGTGTTGTTGAAACACTGCATGTTTTAACTTTAGGACGAATATGATCTTCAACAGTTCTGATAAGTCGTTCAGGTCCATGGTCACTTCTATACACTGGGGTGATTCGTTCAACACAGCCATGAGTGGTCAGTGTGACCACATGAAATGACCCGAATGTTTCCACAGCAAGATCTTCGAGGAACTCAGTTGCAGCTTCATCTGCCTTACCTTCCGAAAGATAGATACAATGTACCGGACGGTTTTCACACACATAGGCAACATGGTCAAGAATGTCTTCAGCGTGCTGGTCAGGTTGACCATCGGTCACCAGGTATACAGCGCGACACTGCTGATCACTCATTGCCGTTAACAATGCATCCTGGGTATTTGTTCCGGTTTTAGCGCTAAGTTTGCTGATCCATTCTGCTGCAACCGCAACAGTTTCAGGTGTACATTTTACCATTTTGTCAGCCCATTGGGTGACCTCAGTGTTAAATTCTACAATATTAAACAGAGTGTCTCGGTCCCGGTTGGCATGTTTATTGAGAGTTTCTATAAGTTGTTCCTTGACAATATGTAGGCAGTTGTACATACTACCAGAGGTATCCACACAAAATGTGACATTGTTTTCCAGCACCTCCCCAAAGATTGTTGGAAGATGTGCCGGGGGAGGCATGGGTGGAGCTGTTGGTTCAAGTGGTTTCTCAGTCACCGCCTCTGGCTCTGCGGCCGGAGTCTCTACAGGCTCTTCACTTGACATTGTTGACTTCTAATTTGAAATAAAAACAAATGTTCTCATAAATAAATTTTTTTAATGAATATAATAAGATAGATAAACCACATTATTAGTTCAAATTAACACTTATATATCTTAATAACTTATATTTGATGAATAAGCACCTTTGGCACTAATAACCAAAATGATTTAAAATAGAAAATTTCAATGGACACTTTTACGACACTGGAGGTCATTTTCCAATTCAAAAGCCAATTTTTTTTATGGGATCAAAACAATAAACTGAATTGTAGCTCATTATGTAGCTCATTATGTAGCACATGATTATCCCCAGAAACTCATATTGTTCTGAAATAATATTACACTTATAATAGGGTGAGTTAAATCAATTTTAAAGAAATCTTTGAGTGAAACATAGCAAATTATGATACTTTGACACTTAGTGAATATGATTACCCAGATTCACCCCTGTTCCTTCATGCATGACCAAAAAAACCCATTTAATTTAAGATTTTGTTGTTTAAAACATAATGACATCCTGACATACTAGTGAATGTTGAAGAGTGTATATACAATTTTAATCATATTATAAGAAATTAATATCATTCCCAAAAAGTCGTAGGTAATAAGAGAAAGAGGATAAGAGAGAAGTCAGATAACGCCTCAGCATCACTTCAATGTTCGTGATTCTTTACAGTTCACTGCGATTTCAGACTGTCAATCAATATTTTTATCTGTATCACTCAAATCGAACGATAAATTTGTAAAATACCACATTCTTAAGTCACAGATTTGTTTGAGTAACTTACAGTTTCAAGAGTCGATGCCACACGCCGGTTACTCCTGCTTCATGTTTAATTGGAAGGTAAACTGTCACTATTTACGCCGGGCACCTGTCGCTAAGGACGCCATCTTGAAACAACAGAGGGCGCTTTGCAAATAACTAATTCCTATCTTTTATTGTTTTAGACTTATATAAAAGCAATCTTATTTTTCATTTAAATGATCAAACATAACAAATCAAGTTTTCATATCGAATATATACAGTAGTATTTTTTTCGGTTTGACTTCTCGTGAGAGCGAGAACTAACTCTCCTTGACCTTGTCGATAGTTCCCCTTCAAGTTTTGGTCGAGATGTATTTCTTGTCGCGTTTAAGAACGGCCTCTGCCGTTCTTAGATCGTCGACATGTAAACAGATTGTACCAGTTCGTCACGGAGGACAGTAGGTTTCAATGCTAATAAATGTTCACCTTGATATTTTTAAGTACATTGTTTCAACCCAGAAATATTGAGAACGTGTTACTGTTAGCCTGTACACACAAATTTGACACTTTGTCGAGACGGTGTTGACTTAAAAGATCAGTGTCCAATCTATGACAGGAGAACAACGTGGGATTAGTGTAGCTGCTTTTGAAAAATGAAAATATTCAGTATTTGTAACCTCATTAGATTTTATATATTTCACATGGTATCAGTTTGTAAATAGAGATTATTACCCGAGGAACTGTGTCATATGACTTTTACGAAACGAGTGTGAATTTTTGTATTACCCGAGCGAGAGCGAGGGTTATACATTACTTCGCACGAGTTTCGTAAAAGTCATATGACACACTTCCGAGGGTAATAATTTCTTTATTACCGATTCTATTCAATATAAAATGCACTGAAATATTCAGAAAACGGCCTGCTTTCCTTGCCACAGTGACGTCACGAACAATGGTTTTATGACGTCACAGACGACAAAATGCGGTAACTCGCGCAAAAACAATCGTTGCTAGGCAAAAGTAATATGTGCACATGTGCTCATATTGAAAATATGTCATCACTTATGATTGACCATATGGGTAATAACTAGTGAATAAACATTAACTAGGCAGTTCGGATCAAAAACTTAAATTCATATAAACTTAATTCTCCTGATCAAAAACCAACTCAACAGAAGAAAGCTTACCGTTTTCCCGCGAAATTCGTTGGGGAAATGTACTTTATTACCCAGAAGGGTGTGTACTGAGTCTGTTAGTTGTTGTTTTGATCTCTCGACAGCAGCTTAGCCCCACCTATTTACTCGTTGACCCCTTTTCTGTATATTCAAATATGTGTGTCGGACACGAAGTGGCTTAGCTCCCCTGAATATCTTAGGGACCAGTCGTTAAAAAGTGTTAAAATGTTTTAACATTAAACAGTTGTAACGCGAAGCATTCGTAAAATATCAACTTTTGCAAAATATTTCAAGCACTTTATAGTGCAAACGAAAAAGCTTTCCTTTCTTTTTCAAATAGGATCTGTATGCAAATAACTCAAGAATAAGCGTCAATTTCTAGTATCAATTTTTCATTTATAAATGTCATAGAGTTAACCATGCCGTATTACAAAACTGCTATCCGCACATCGATGTAACACAGCTAAAAACAAAACTATACTAACTGTCTATATGCATTTTCAACTTCTTGCTGAAAAAATCTAGACAAATTAAAGGTCTAATTGTTTGTGAACATTATGTGTATTTTTACCCTATTTGTTTTACTATTTCATGCATATTTATAGAGGTAATATGTATGTATATATGTATATGTATATGTATATATACAGCAGACCGTCAAATTGATTAAGATATCATTAACAAGGCCACTAAAGATCTATTTACTAAGTTTATCTCTCTTGTACTACTCTTTAGATTACAAAGACATCACTGAAGAAAACCCCCACAAATGTTTAATGCACTGTACTAAAACTATTCAACAAGTGATAACGATACGGCCAGTACACATGAACTCAAACTTAAATGAAATATTTTACGATGACTCCCGTACTTTTATTGATCAACTGATTGCTGTGCTCTGTGAACAATTATTGGTCCCTATACCATAATATTTATTCAAAGAAAATTAGAAACATTATTAATTCTGTCGCTAGTTTGTGGTGGTGTTACTAGAACATATCATGATCATGTGACACACCATTTTCTAAAATATATTCCCCCAAAGTTTCCCTGATCCTCAATCCAACGTGTCACGTAATAATGTGTGATCGCTGTGTTTAGAACCAACAGATGCGGGATGGGTGGGTTTCAACACTTTCGATATTTATTTAGATGATTTAAAATATTCACCCAAAATGTAAACGGAGTATATTCAAACAGCGCACAAGGAAGCACATATGCACGTGTGGGAGAGTATTGCATATCATTAGATGACGTCATCAAGATCAAGTTTTCTCTGACAGTAGGAGATGCGCATTAGAACTCTGAACTACCTACATTAACACCTTGATTCATTCACAAATGATTACATGGTTGCAAGGTGGAAAACAGCACTTGCATGGAAACATTCATCTAAAATCACAGTCAATATTCAATTCGGTTCCGTAAATATAATCAATAAAATTAGAGCCAAAACGAAGTATCACTGAAGATAATATTGATGAGAAAAGTTACTAAATATCCATTGATCAAAACTCATTGTCAAAGAACCACCCTTTATTTTTATTAAGAATTTAACTTTAAAAGCTCATGCATGTCAAAACACCGGGGGGAAAGTACAGTGATATGGCTGATAAAATTTTGGATAAATATATTGAGCAAACAAAATTATAGATTTGGGTTAATGTTATTTGAGAGGTTATATTAATAGTATATATATGTCAACAACATGGACTTTATTTGCTTCTGCTGAATCTGCACATGCATGTTAAACAGTAAAACAAAAAGGCAGTTGTTCAAATTTCATTCAAAACTATCTAATGTCAAACATGTATTTGCAAATTATCAAGCAAACCGAATGAGATGCTTTTTATCCCCTGCTGCGTGTTTAGCTTGAAACAGGGAATATAATCGTTGGCAGCGTCTGTCCAACCAATGGATTAAATAACATTGACTGGATTGTTGTAGTGTTTTGCATTTTTCATTTTAAGGTCACAATGAGACTCAGACATTTCATCATTGTCAGCGCAATATCTCCGAACTATTTACTGGATTCCCTTCATAACTTACATATAGTTTCTTATTTGGCTCATGTTCGGCCAAGTGGATAATGCTGACAATTATATTTCTTTCAAGGCCGCAGAAAAGCTTCAAATTTTCAGCATAAAGCACTTTTTAACCTTGGCAGCACGTTATCTTAAGAACCATTAGTGAGATTCTCTTCATAACTTACACATAGCTTCTCACTGGGAAGACGATGGGTCCAGTCGATAATCATAACCTTCAATTTAGCGGTATCTCAAGAACCATTCACTACTTTCATTCATATTTGGCACCAAGCATCTTCTAGTAAAACAAAAGGCCAAAGTGATTCAGGTGACCTTGACATTATTTTCAAGGTCACAGCCAAATTTTGAATTTTTCACAGAGGAAACCTTCATGTGACGTTTCTAAGCGCTATATTTCACAAAGTGTTCTCTACATTCTCTTCATATCTAATGCAATGCTTCTTTTTGGAAATATGTAAGGCCCAGTCGATTTGGGTGACTTTTGCATTATTTTCAAGGTCAAGTATTGAGTTTTATTACCCATATGGTTAATCATAAGCGGTGTCATATTTTCAATATGAGCACATGTGAACATATCACTTTTGCCTAGCAACGATTGTTTCAACGCGAGTTGCCGTATTATGTCGTCTGTGACGTCATCAAACCATTCTTCGTGACGTCACTGAAGCGGGCCGCCGCAAAGAAAGCAGGCCGCTTTCCATGTGTATTAAATGAGATAGAATCGGTAATAAAGAAATTATAACCCTCGGAATTGTGTCATATGACTTTTACGAAACTCGTACGAACTTGTGTATAACCCTCGCTCTCGCTCGGGTTATACAAAAATTCGCACTCATTTCGTAAAAGTCATATGACACACTTCCTCGGGTAATAATCTCTATATTCACTATTGATCCCTGAATGTGTACTCATAGGAACCTGGCACTATTTTCATGATTCTTAATCTTGCTCATTGTTTATGTCATGATAAAACACTTTGTTATGAAACAAAATTGTACTTGTCTATTTCCAGGTGGGTTTACAGAACAGTTGCACCTCAAGCCTCAAAATCCACTCTGAGAAAAGCAGAAGTTATTGGCTTTCTTCTATGGTACTGGATTCTCTACCACTTGTGGACTGAACCAGATCATATCTATGTAAGTTAGAGAATTTCTTACTACACTGCAGAGTTGTGATGGTATATAGTCGTAGATCAGGAATCAGAATACATAACGTGACAAGTTGTGTTTAAATTAACATAGTGTAACATAGTCATCATTGACTTTAAAATTGCTTTTTTTCCCTAAAAGAGTCAACATTTATCAAAATAAATTTGTTTTTCTATACCTTTAAATAGGGTATCGTGACTGATATTGCATTGTTCAATCTTATATATATCTTGATAGGAATTGTTTAAAAAGTCTATATCATCACAACTCTACTGTATCTCCCCTTCATATTGAGATGCTGTCTTCAATTCAGCCAAAGATTAACTTCATTGTCATGGGGATGATGTACTCATATCAACACTCAGAATTGTAAAGAACATATTAATTATTGAACTTGGCTTTATCACTATTATGTCCTCAAATACGTTCATGAATGGGCCATTTTTAAATCCAATGTGCCATATGGCCAAGGGCACCTACCTTTCCCAATCCCTGTTTTCCAAATTATTCAATCAAACCTTTTCCAACAGAGTTTGCTTATTTCTGATGATTCTTTTCCAGGGTCACCATGCTTACCCTGATCCCAGCAAGTGGACAGATGAAGAACTAGGCATCCCTCCTGATGATGCTTGATACTAATTGATGCCTAGTGACTTTACAATGTGTATGTGTGTGAACCTGAGAGATAGAAATATGTAGAAATGAGTGCGCAATCTGGTCATCAGGTTGAAGACACTTGCACTCTGAAGTTAAGACAATTATTGTACATATGACAAAATTGAAGGATTTCAAAATGTTACCTGTCACTTATGAATAAATGTGATAAAATCTAGTTGTTTTATCAATCCTTATAAGCCTCTATTGAAGTCACTTTATTGTTCAGTTGGTTTCTTCTTTTACAATTTAAAGCTACAAAGTACAGGAATTTTCTTTTGAATCAAAATTATACATGTTTGAAATTTTACGATTTCAAAGTTTTCCAGCCAATGAATACCTTCATGAAATAACACATTAACACAACTCCCAGTTCATGCGTGAATTTTACCTTTTAACCCTTCACTGGTTTGTTGCTAGACTTACCACCTCAGCTAAAAAAGACAAGGATTTATGATTGTTTGTCCGTATTAAGTTTATGTTCTTGAAGTGAATATACCTCAAGTGCTCAGAATTGGAAATGGGTGTAAAGCATGTGTGGAATGCAGATGTCGTTTCCCCTTAGCATAACAGTTGAACTCTAAGCAGTAAACACTTTTGAAGTTGTGTATATTATGCTTTTATCATATAGTCAATAGTTTATATAAGGGAAATCAATACCTGGTATTCGATATTTTCCTCCTTTGCAGATTTACTTCAAAAGCAAAACCTCTTACATTCTTCTGATCCTTCAAATATTGTTAGAGAAATAGGAAGAATGTTCATTTTCTGAACTTTTTTTGAAGTCATACTTTTAAATGCAAAAGCTGCTTGGTGTCTGACCAAATGTTGATTCTTTTAGATAAGTACAGTAAGGTTTATTGTTTCACAAAAGTGACTTCTTGATGATCTCTTGCATTGCAAGTAAACTATGCAACAGAGCTTTTTATATTCAAAGGCTCAGCAAACCCAAGCAGTGTTTGTAAGATACCATCAGCACATTTTGCCAAAAGACCAGAATTGTGCTGTAATATTAGAATGCATTTGCCTACTTCAATGGACAAACTGAAACAAAGATAGGTAAATGAAATGGAAAGAAAAGATACCTGTCACAACCATTCTTGTTCTATGGAAGTTACTATAGGCAATTTCTCCCATAGTAACCTTTGTTACAAATGGAGTAATTTTTAGGTCATATGCGAGACACCAAAACAATAAGAACTGCATATAATTAGAAATACTAAAGCTCTGCTTGTCACAACTACATTCTATTACAACTACATAATTAATATCTTAAAAACTAAACATCTAGAACTACATCTCTGTTACATTTAAGTGAAATGGAATAAGAAAGTGCCGTTAAATATTCAGGCCATAATTATATATGTCATAATAACAATATACCATAAGAATTATAATGAGAACTACATTCCAAGAGAGGTGTAAACAATAGGAACGAGAAGACTTTACACCTACATTCTACAACAACTACAAAACATAAGAAAACAAGTCATGCAATTTGAACTACCTTTCAAAAGAACTAAATGCCATACAAAATAGTCGAAGGCTCTGTAACACAGACTTCATTCAATGAAATACATAAAGCATCACCACCAGATGATGTTCAAAGGTTCGTCTAATCTAGAGATTATTATTCCAATTATCCAAGGCAGGCCCGTAGCTAAGAAAAAAAAAATTTGTGGTTATTTCAATGTTTGTATGGAAAAAAAGAATATTATATGTTTCATCAGGCATCTGACCCTTTTCTGCAGATTGAGAACATGAACGTGAACATTAAATGCCAGTATTACACCCCCCCCCACTGAGCTAGCAAATCCCTCATTTTGGAACCCCCACTCTCGAAACCCCCCCCCCCCCCCCCCCCCCCACACTGAGCTAGCAAATTTCGGCCCCCTCACTCTCGAAATTGGTGCTACGGGCCTGCAAGGAGTCTCTTAAAGACATTTCAGCTTTCTAGAGATGTTGCATACTCGCCCAGCAGAGACAGTTCAAATGATAAATTCTTACACAACCCCTGTTACAATACGAGAAGAGCTTGGGCTGCTCGCATTTTGCCCTTGCAGCAAATATTTGCACTAGCCAATGAAAACACCTCATGCATGGAAAGTGTGCCCGTCACCGAAATATGTGCCATGATTATGTTGATAAAAAGGCGACTGTTCTGCCAAGAGAACTCTAAATGCAAGATGATAGATAATGGCTTTCATGAAGAATACGGAAATGACAGGGGCAAAGAAAATGGTTACTTTTGAAACTGCGTTCGCTGATTGCACAACTAACTTTGATTGCATCAAGTCAGGCTTCCAAATCTGAAGCCCGATAGGAGCACATATAAGAACAGATATTAGTGTAGGAATTTATGATTTCAGTTAACCCTGTGAAAAGAGAATTGACTTGTTTCAAGAGGGGAAGTCGAAAATGGGTTTTAGGGCGTGGCCAATGTGACCATTTTAAGCGGCCA
Source organism: Phorcus lineatus (assembly GCA_921293015.1). Taxonomy (NCBI): domain Eukaryota; kingdom Metazoa; phylum Mollusca; class Gastropoda; order Trochida; family Trochidae; genus Phorcus; species Phorcus lineatus. The sequence continues at coordinate 46,850,551 of OV121085.1, forward strand.
CAGGGTAATCAACTCTATTAGATGTAATACACTATTAACTAAGTAATTTCTTCACAAGATATCAGATTTCTATAGTCGATAAAAGCCTAGTTTACGGACGCCATGCCAATCAAACCTTCCAGACCTGATTAGCTATGAACAAGTATTTCATACAATAGCAAGTATATACAATAAGAATTTCATACACGTAGAACTGAATACCATTAGGACTACATGCCATAAGATCTGCTTACCATAAGAACTGTCATTTGTCATTTGTGGCATTCTTACTATACAACATACAACAAGAACTACGTGATAAAAGACCCGTAAATACAAGCAATAACATCTTCACATCATAAAAATGCATACATTTAGAACTGTTTACAATATAACTACATACTATGAGACCTATGTGCCACGATAACTAAATGAAATAAAAACAAACATTCCTTAAGAAATATATGCCATAATAAGTACATACCATAAGAGCGTCATACCATAAGAGCGCCATACCATAAGAACGTCATATACCATTCTACCATGACATTTAAAAATCCTTGTTTTTGATTGGTTTATTTCATCGTCGAATCTACGTTCGAACATAAATTTTAGATAGCCGATTAACCGCGTTTGAATACATCTGCCTCAAGGCTCTATGCAAAGAGAGACGCAACAGCACTGTGCGGAGTTCGACGCTCTACCGCTAAACATTATGAAAACGTGCTTTTGATAGCCTTCTGTTACCAATTATCATTAGGCATACATACTTCTTAACGCTTATATAAACAGTATACTACTCAATCACATGATTTGTTTGCATTAATGTGGAAAACGTTTGATTTCAAGCCGCGATGACTGGATCAGACTCGGCCACGATAGTTTTCATTCTAACACTTTGACGTCATGGGCTTGTGCGGTGTGACATGACGTCACAAGACTGATCACGTGATCAGCTTAAGGAATTCGGTATCGGCCATTTTGTTTGAGGTGATTCAGTACTTTTTGGAAGTCAAATTCTCATGTTTTATGCTGGTGCAATGAGTTTCAAGAAAAACTCAATGCTCTGACTTGTTAACTTGACAATTATTTTATTTTTAACGTTCCCTACTCTATGTTTTCACTTCAATAATAGTTTAGGTGTTACCCATTCTACCTATTTCAAATGGAAATGCCTTTGACCGCGTCACACCTAAACTTTCGCGACGTCAAAGAAATGTAATTTAAAAGTTTATTAACTCGTCATGGTAGAATGGAGATAAACCAATTGTGTTTTAAATTGTTTGTGATTCGAACGTAGATTCGAAACCTGTTGATTTTAAATTCGAAGCCTCACGCTACGCGTTCGGCTCCGAATGAAATCAACAGGTTTCGAATCTACGGTCGAATCACAAAAAATTAAAAACACAATAGGTTTATCTCCTAATTAGAACTTCATACTATAAATTTTACATACCATAAGATAGGCATAGCATAAAAACGTCATACCACTTGAACTTCGTACTTTAATTCTACTTGCCATAAGGACGTCATATCATTTGAACATCGTACTATAAATTCTACATGCCATAAGAACATCATGCCATTAAATCTTCATACTATAAATTCTACATGCCATAAGAAGTAAATGCCATTAGAACTTCATACTATAAATTCTACATGCCATGACAACTTCATGCCATAAGAACGTCATACCATTTGAACTTCATGCTATAAATTCTACATGCCATAAGAACTTCATGCCATTAAATCTTCATACTATAAATTCTACATGCCATAAGAAGTAAATGTCATTAGAACTTCATACTCTAAATTCTACATGCCATAAGAAGTAAATGCCATTAGAACATCATACTATAAATTCTACACGCCATAAGAACTTAATGCCATTAGAACTTCATACTATAAATTCTACATGCAATGAGAACTTCATGCAATAATTCTTCATGTCATAATATTTATATGAGATTGTAACTTCAAACAAAAAGAAATGACATGACAACGTCATGCCATAAGAATGTCATACCATTTGAACTTCATGCTATAAATTCTACATGCCATAAGAACTTCATGGCATTAACACTTCATACTATAAATTCTACATGCCATAAGAACTTCATGCAATAATTCTTCATGTCATAATATTTATATGAGATTGTAACTTCAAACAAAAAGAAATGACATGACAACTTCATGCCATAAGAACGTCATTCCATTTGAACTTAATACTATAAATTCTACATGCCATAAGAACTTAATGCCATTAGAACTTCATACTATAAATTCTACATGCCATAAGAACTTAATGCCATTAGAACTTCTTACTATAAATTCTACATGCCATAAGAACTTAATGCCATTAAAACTTCATACTATAAATTATACATGCCATAAGAACTTAATGCCATTAAAACTTCATACTATAAATTCTACATGCCATAAGAACTTCATGCCATTAAAACTTCATACTTTAAATTCTACATGCCATAAGAAGTAAATGCCATTAGAACTTCATACTATAAATTCTACATGCCATGACAACTTCATGCCATAAGAACGTCATACCATTTGAAGTTCATGCTATAAATTCTACATGCTTTAAGAACTTAATGCCATTATAACTTCATACTATAAATTCTACATGCCATAAGAACTTAATGCCATTAGAACTTCATACTATAAATTCTACATGCCATGAGAACTTCATGCAATAATTCTTCATGTCATAATATTTATATGAGATTGTAACTTCAAACAAAAAGAAAATACATGTCTAAATAAAAAAACCCATGTCATTTGGCATCGATAGTATAATAACTTTATTCCGTAACACACTATAAGGACATGCCATAAGAAATACAGATCATTATACATACCATGAGGGAGGTTCCTGCCTAAAACAGGAACTAAAACATGTTATCATAAGTACCATGTTATCATTGTTACTGGCGCAGTACCACCCATAGTTCGATAGTTCCAGTCGATGCGCGTAGGTTTCACCACAATGCATAGCCACAGTTGTGTTGCGGGCTTTCTCCCTGCAACAATACTAGCAACCGCGATATAAGTGAGATACTCTTGAAAGCGGCGTTAAACCCCAACTCACCTCACTTCATCATTTTGGTCTCTCAGTTAAACTTCAGTGACAGTTGGGATGACAGTCTGGACAACAGGTTGGATGTGTCCCTGTCTCGAAGTTCAATATTATAGTATGTCTCAGTGCAAAGATATGTAATCGCAAAAATCAAATATTACTTCTAATAAATCATTTTTAGAAATGGTCAGCGACGAGTAGTCAGGATGTGTCATAAATTTGTCAAATTATTTGGGGGAAAAATTAGAAACAAAACAATTACTTTAAAGTGACACTCTGTCAAAGGATACAGGGCGTCATTTTTTAAAAATCCACAAAAGCTTGAAAACGAAGATGTTATTATAAAGGTTTAAAAAATAGTTTATAAAAGACTAAAAAAATCAAAGTTGTTCAATAAGAGAACAGAAATGGTAAATAACTGAAGATTTTATTGCGCTTCTTTTTACCTCATCTCTAAAATATTCAAAGAAGAGTTACTTCCCATGGTATAATGCGGAAGTCAAGGTAATCTTTGGAATCAGTGGAAATATGGCGAATACATCCCATATTCATTTTGAAAATTGGACCCCCGATCAAGTTGTAGCATGGTTGAAAGGTACATATAATATATGCAACTAGTCATTTGTTTTTTCTTACCAACGAGGACAATGAAAATAATGACAACGAAATGGCATCGCTATGGAAATCTCGAAATCAAGTAACTTGTTGATGCTGCTTCTGATAGTGATCAGCATTGATTAAAATGTAATCTGTTTTGTATAATTAACGTATTTTATTTGCCAAATCGCTACCATAACTATTTCGTTGATTTCATTTTGAATATGGTAGAAAAGATACAATTTTGTTTTTTTAGTATTTAAAAAAAACAATTAAAGACCTCAAACTCAAAGACTAGATCGACATTTCTCTACTGCAGCTTACTAACTAGGCCTACCTTCCTGATAAATACATCACCTATTTACAATAGAATAGGGCCTATTTGACATGTGAGAAGCCTTTGTCATTGTAAAATATTGAGACTTCATTTGTTTGTGAGGTGAGGTTGATCTACGCATAGAAATTAGGCCGTTTTTTACCAGCAAAATATAATTATATGTGAATAACCAATATTAATATATGGTGAAAGATTTAAAAGATAAATAGTTGCGTTTGTAAAACTTCCAGGATTCATTGTTATTCTACACCTGCAAATTTAGTTTAAAACCAACGGCGTTGGAAATTTTACAAACGTAACTATGTATCGAGATTGTAACATGACCGTACTTATTTTTGTGTGGAAAGGATTTTGCGAGTGTTCTATTTCTGTAAGAGGTGTGATAAGGTCTAATTAATGTGAATTCCCAGCATAGTTTACTTTACAAACATCGTACTAATAATACCAAATAGTGGCATTCGTAACAGCGAGACCTTACAACATACTTGTTTAATTTGAGATCGAAATCAACAATTATAAAGCTCGTAGAAAAATATCACGAAACACCAAGTACAAAAGTCTTAAACTAGCCCAAGACCAATCAGAATCGAGAATACAACGAAGTCATGTTACAATAAAGTTTAAATGATAAGCTTGTACAAAATTGATGAGAAAAAGCTTGTGTTATTGATTAACATTCTCTCATGTATCTTTATATATATATTCCAAATAGTCGACTCACTCTTATTCTTTGTAAACCTACCCAAATATGAAAAGGAAGAATCAAAATGAAGATTACTCTCTTTATGCATATAATTTTACTAAATAAGTTGAGTTTTCTGTGAGTGCGTATGTTCAGCCTCTGCTTATCTTTTCTTGATACTCAGTAAAACTTTGGATAACTTAACAAATTTTTATTTTATTTTATTATTTACAAATCCATAATGTTTTCAAAAGTTTAAAGGAGGATTTATTTATTGTTTTATATGTAAAAAAAAAGTTAAACTGTTTGATAGACAAACAGACAGAACAGTTTATTTCTCAACCAACAAATGGTGGTACATGAATATGATTAACAAGTATCAATAAAACATATATACATTGACGTGGCCAGTGACTGGACATTTTCACTGATTATTGACATACATGTTTTTAGGATTTGTTTTCAATTTCAACTTATTTGTCACTCTTTTATGCTTTCGACAGTCAGGGAGATTGTGCACACAGCTGAACTCGTATGTTCAGTCGTTCTAATTGGCCATTCTTTTTCGGCTGACATATTTCTGTCATCACTTGTTTCCAGGTGTTAAGGGGATTATAGCAAAGCTTTGCAATATGAGTGTTTAAATTATAATTATTTTCATACATTAACCTACTCATCACAAATCTGTGTAAAAACTTACAATAAAAATCTGCTATTTTTTTCGTGAAATTACAACTTGTTCGAAAAGATTAAACTTTTGAAAAACTTAATATTTTCATTCACATATGATATGCAAACGCAGGTTTAGACGAAGCAGTTGGGCAGTATGTGCAGCACTTCCACAACAATGGTATCGACGGAAAGAAGTTGTTGATGTTGACCCACTCCGACCTAGAAAAACTGAGTGTCAAGAAACTGGGTCACCAGGAGCTGGTTCTGGAGGCAGTTGATCTGCTCAGAGCAATGGTAAACATTGAGTTCCTTATGATTTATATTCATTTTTATCTCAGATTGAAAAATAGAATTATTGCAAGGTATCCAGTGGTACCCACATGCTCAAGTAATTTACAGCTTTTGTGTCATTCCAATTTCTGTACCTTCAAGTATCCTTGAAGAAATCAGTTTCCATGTCCTAGCATGTGAGTTTATCCATGGTTTTTATGGCAAAGCGTTTGACACTTTCGTCCCTTAAAGAGTTGTGCCAAACTAAGATGGGAATTCAAGTTTTAGATCACTAACAAACAAAGGGAATAATCTGGTATCAGCCATTGTGTAGAGAATGTTCAGAAAACTGCATGACAAGAGCTAAAAGATACCTTCTTAAAATCCATTGAAATCAGCAATGTGTCAAGTTGTTCTCCTAACATCAAATCCTGTGTAGTGTGAAGTTAATTGCTAGTCACGCTTTCCTTGCTCTGTGGACAAGCAACACTTTCCTTTCATCTGGAGTCAGTAAAAAACTAAATTTACTTCAAACCAATCTATTTGAACTGGGTTGTAGTGTAAGAAAATATTTTTCTAATTTCTAAAAAGTTCTAATCTTTTGCAAACTTTTGATTACCATCATTCTATTTCCAGCGATACGGCCATGACACAGAGAACCTACAACACTCAGCGCTCCAGCTTGGCTGCAAGGCTCGCAGTCTCAACAACATGGTGCAGGCTTCAGCCGGGGAGAATGACAAAAACAGAGCCAATATCTCTCATCACGACCGACGGAGACGTCTCTCGGTCGCGGTCCTCTCGGCCATGGCTGATCTCCTCTCCACACTGAAGACTCTGGTGTCGTGGTTAGATAGGTAAGATGTGTACTAAATTCATATCAAGTCTCAAAGTCAATCGCTAATGTTAATGATAACACTTTGAGCATGAATTTGTATGTGGAAAAAGGTGTTATATAAATATCTACATTATTATTAATATCTTGATAGTGAATATTAGATTATGGTCTCAAATGTCAAAATACAGATTTTGAGCTCTTCATACACTGTGTCCTCAGGGCTCCAGATAAGATGCTTATCTGTGTAAAATACGCACGGGTAATTCAAATATACGCATTAAAAATGAAATCAATGAGTGACAGATACGCACAACTTTCCCAGTATAGGAGTCAGATATTTGTTTACAGGAGTGATCTTTACTTGTCAAAATAAAGTTTCCTTTTACATGTCTGATCTTTACGTGTCGTATGGTAGCCAACTTGATGCCAACCTGTATGAAAACAAATATTACCGTGTTTATATTTCGTGAAAGATAAATCACTCGTTTATCTACAGATTAAACATTTGGAAAATATAATCAGCGACTAACCTAAAAAAATATGCTAACTTGGAATTAGGATCTGAGAACAATAAACCTTGAAATACTCCTAGTTTTTTTCATGTTGTAATTTTACTCTTCATTTATATTTTGAAAATACCCCTGGGTCGAAATAATTACTAGTATTTGGAGCCCTGTGTCCTTATCTAAAGTTCTAATGACTTTTATCTTATTATGGTTTTTATTTTATCTATGGAGTCTGTTTTTATGATCTTCAAGTCCTATCGTAAAGCTGATTTGTAATTTGTCATTGGAGTAGTTAAATATTTATCATTGTGACTTTTAACTTTTTTTAACAATCCGCCTCAGAAAAAGTATCATGTTGAAAATCAGATGAACTTTTCAATGTAATGGGGCTTTTTCATGTTGACTAGTTTATTGACTTCCTAAGCTCTTTGATAATTATCATCAACCTTTATTTGAACATGTATCATTTCAGAGCCCCATTTGAAGGCATCTATGACATGTGCCTACTGCGCAACACGATTGTCAAGTTTGGTATGGAGCTAGTGAATGTCTCCCAGAAGGACACCATGCTGTCTGATGTGGACGAGTCAATCATGAAATCGGTGAGCTATATTAAACTTCTTAATTGGTATACCTTGCAGAATATAGAAATAGTATTTTCCATGTGTCTCAGTCAGTCTGATTAAAATCAACCGTGTTCTGAGAAATAATAGTTTTGACTCTAGCTGCAGTCAAACTCATTCTATCAAGGCCTTTCCTTTCCTAAATGGTCGGCAAGAAGCCTAGTTGCTCGAACATTCTGTCCGCAATCTCATCTAGCCAATCACAAAGAGTGTCAGACAAAAGTGTCAGCATCTAGGAGAAAATAACTCCTGTTAACCATTTGTAAAACTTGATCACGCCACCCTTCTTTTAAACGCGAATATGTGATTGGTCCGCTATAATGGCTAGGTGTTTTCCTGTGCTAAACTGGTGTCAGAAAGTACAAGCAAGGAGACTTATTTCCTACCGTTGTATAGAGGAATGACCCTGATAGAAAGAGTTTGAATGACTTTTTTAAAACTTTTATTCCTTGGAAAACATTGATTTGGATAAGATTGGTGTCTTAATTTGGTCAAACCTTGCTTTAACGTTGGTAAAATTATCTGATATATATGTGTCTCTATATTTTGTCGGAAAAAAAATTGTTTACTTATCCAGTCAAGGATTTGCAACTGAAATAATTTTTAGAACAAGCAGGATATTTTTCATGTTAGACACAAGAGGCTCCCCCTCTTTTCAAATTGTGCGTAACCATAAAATCAAAAGCTGTATGCAGAAAAGCTGATTAAGAGATACCAAACATTGTGGATTTAAACATAGTTATATCATTGTCAATTACCCCTTTGGAAAGAAGTATCCTTTCACAGGTTTGTAGCTACTTGTCTTGTTCTTTTATGGAATAACTTACAAGAGGTTTTATGGTTTCCATTTTATAATTTCTTGCCAGTGCCGAATGCTTGCCGAGATCTGTGACGATCTGGTGATGAACTCCAAAGAGCCTCTTGTCATTCAGCCGGCCTCACTAGAGGTCGCCACAATCAGGAAGAAACAGCCCGAGGAACTCGTAAGTAATATGTGTGTATTATCAAGCAATCATCAAGCTATTAGTCAAAGTAAATTAAGATTTCAGGATGTTGTTTAAAGAACATGGTGTTTCAGAGTAAAAATCTAAACTTTTTTTAATATGAATTTAGTTTTTGTGATAGGTTCAAGGTTTGTATTAACAAGTTTTGTTGTAAATTGGCCACTCAGAACCTTTTTGCCTTGTTGTTGTCTTAGTTATTGTATCATATCTTCTCTAGATATCTAATAATCTTTCTTTTAATGATTATTTAAGCTATTTCTCCAAGAGCTTATATTTAACTACCGTGCTAAGCTTTTGATTATTATTTTATCATTGAAAATTTTTTGTTTCAGGGATTACACATATCATCCTCTTACTATGGTATACATGCTATTAGCGGAATCAAGGATATGGTGAGTTGCTTCTTTGTTCATCCCACATCTACATATTTACATCATTGGGGATTGAAGCATAAATGTTTAACACAAATTACAGAGACATATCAATGATAACATATGAAATTGATATTTTGAAATCAGTGTAGTTGGTAATCAGTATAGTCTGATATAGTTATTTCTCTTGGTCGACCATGTGCGATTTATGTGTGTGTACATGTCGGCAAGGATTTTCAACGCTACGGAATAATGTTTCAGGTAAACACAGTAGACTTGCTGAACCTTGTAAACAATGTAGACGTTGTAAGCCTTACAATTCAACTATGCGTTATTGTGATTCGACTGATGCTCAAGATATCTGCGGTCGTCGATCTCAAGCTTGATGTGAACTGTACCATGTGTGAATTTGGAATTCAAAATAGATTGACTGAACTGTTCTTTTAATGAAAGAAGCTTGGAAAAACTACTAAGAGCAAGCTAAAATTATCTACCATCCTTATTACAGAGCCCTGCTGATCTTTGTAGGAAGATTGAGAAAGGTGACGAGGTCATTCAGGTCAACAGTCAAACAGTGGTGAGTTCACTTTGGTCAAATCTTTACGGAGGATCGATATGATGTTAGTAATGTATATAATTGCTGTTGATAAATTATTTGCAGCATTGAATTCATTACAAAGGGTATAATGACTATCTGTAGTTTTTTTCATGTCTGTAACTTCCGAAATCAAGATTTATTAAATAAAAGACTTATAGAAACCGGATATCATGATTTTATGAAGTATCATTGGTATTCTGACAAATCATTTTTATAAGCTTTAGAACTGGGTCCTGTTGCACAAAACAACACTTTAGTCACTAAGGTAGCCTTAGTGTAATGTTAAATGATGGCACTAAGGTTAACCTTAGTGTTAAGTTGCTTTGTACAACGACCCCCTTTTCATCTCCCAGATAAATTAATGAATGTGGAAATTATTCTCGGACATATATAATCACGCTATATAATTGAAGTAACAATAATGTAACAAAAATTGAAGAAATAAATTTCATTTTCAGCTTGGATGGCAGTTAAAGAAACTAGTTGAGTCATTAAGAGAGAAACCAAAGGAAGTAATCCTGTTGCTGAAGAAGCGGCCGCGTCACATCAGTCCGTTTGGGAACGTTCCCAACAGGAGGAAACAGTTTAACAAGCAACATGCCCAGGCTGCAACGCTCCCTAAAACTCTGAAGAAGCGCCGGTCTCGGGATGGGGACAGCAAACAGGCTCGCCCGTCCCTCCAGGAGTTCTCAGGACAAACCAGTGAACTTAGCGTCGCAAAGTAGGTCATCTTTTAATTTATCTGTGATATGTTGCATGGAAACACAAAACGAGGAAACAAGTTTTTATTATTATATTAATGCATTACATAATCTAATTGAAGAATGTTGCTTAGGGAATTGGGTTATTTTTGCAATTGATTTGACAAAAAAGGACACATTCATTCAAAAATTCCACCAGGAATAGGTGGCTGTAATTAGCCTTTAAGTGACCAGTTTCTTCTGCTTAAATTAAGACTCTTGAGACTGGTGATTTGAGCATGCATATCCGTTTATAAGGGTTTAGAGAGTGTTGGAGTTGTGTCTGAGAATCTAACTATTAGTTGGCAAGTGTGGATAACCTTTGCTACAGTATGACATTATATTGTACGAGTGAATGTATATTATCTTTATTTAGTTGTAAAGTATCAGTAAAGTAAAGCAGGTTATTTTCACATTATGGGAAAAAAAGCTTGAAATGGCTGACCTAAAAGGAGTCGGTTTAATTATTGAGTTTGAACAGCCCATGAAAAGCGCTTTACTTCTAGGAAACATTAATCTTCAAACTGCTGTGTTGATCTTGTTTCAAGATCTGTAACCTATTAGCAGGTGTCGTTCAAGGTTATAGGTCTTATTTCTTAAATCATAACGGTTAATTAAAATTGAGGATGATCACAGACCATTTTGATCATTTGGAGTATTGATGATATATAGCTAGTTGTGGCACCTGTAACCTGGTAATTCCAATAAAGATATCCCAACATGGCCATAGAGATCCATAACCAAAATGCATTATCTTCAGAGGGTCAAACATCTCATTGCTCAAACTTATCTCTAGTTGTAGAAGATGGATGAAGAATCAAGCAAAAACTGTTGACGGTCATTTTAGTGTGAACACCTCTTAATCATTTAAGACAGGTAAATGGATGTGTGGCTTAACCAAACATGTAACATTCTAACTGCTTAGAAGCAAGAGGCCCAGAAAGTTGAACCTTGTGTTAATGCTCCTTGTGGACTTGATGATCTGGTGACACCTGATAAGAGCCAACTGGACCATACCCTAAAAAACCTATTTTCATCTACTTCTCCAGAAGAAAGAGGTCTAGAAAGCTGAAACATTGTCTACAGACCCCTTAGTTAATAGGAATTCCAATTTATAGATTGAAGTCTAAGTGACTGCTTATAAAGGTCACTGATGCCGTACCCTAGGAACATATACTTTTCTTGGTCTTCGGAAGGAAAAGGCCTAGAAAGCTGAAACCTTATGAGCAAACTCCTAGGTTGGTGAGGATTCAGATTTATAGATTTGGTGACCTTGTGACCCCAAATAAGGGCCCTAGAGAGAACACCCTATAATCCTATTTTCATCTTTTTGTAGGCTTACTGCCTGCAATAATTTTAACAGCCATGATATGAAATGATGGGGAAATACTCTTGAAAGCGCCATTAAACCCCAAATCACCTCACCTAATCTATTTAAAATTTCAAACTTCCTCCACATATTTTTGCAGCCTCCATTTATGCAGATGTAGTCTTGTTTTCGGTGAAAGGATTAAATTGACATAAATCTTTCTTATCTTATTTGAAGGAAGTAGGAAATAGATATTTGGGTGCAGCAGGAAAAGTTCATTAAAGGATTTAATCGATGTTAACATTTCAGATAAAATATTGAATAGTGGGTTCACAATGTAAGCATATTTCAATGAAAGTCAAAATTTGCTTGTTTTTTATCTGTAGTACTTCAGTTTCTTATTTTTTATTTTGATAATTTCTATGTGTATATTGAACATGATATCACATAAAAAGTTACCCTGAAATTGAAAGCTTTTTTACAAGTTAGAGGTAAGTAGTTAAAGGCTAAAGCAGCGGAATGGTGGACCAATCAGCAAAGGCGTCAGGCATGGTTCCAGCAAGATTGAAGTGCTGGGTTTGAGCCTGCTTGTGACAGGGTGTAAAAACCTTGGAGTCAGAACCCGAGTGTACAGAACACAACCCTGTGCACTATTGGAACCCACTAGTCTGTTGGTAAAATGCCAGATTGTGATTTTATTTCAGATAAAATATTGAATAGTAGGTAATAACCTTGGAGTCAACCTTGTGTGCAGATACTTTCAGTGTTGTCACAATGCCTAGAGTACAGTAGACAACCCTGTACACTGTATGAACCCACAAATCCATTGGTAAATGACCAAATTGTGACCTTAGGAAATGTGCACGCACCTAGTGGAGGGTAGAGAAACGGCTGTAAAGTTTGACAAAATTCTGTAGCTGTGTCCCAGTTCACCAAACTGTGAATGGATACCAAGTAAGGATGAGCATGGTGGATATAATCAGTGTGCAAAATGGCCGCAAATGTTGTATACCCTGAAAGTTGAAAAAAAGTGTATTTTGAAGAGTGAAGTCTGTTGCTCAAGAGGAAGACCAAGAGCTTTTGATCAGTGTAGCTTAATATTGTCGCTGTATCTGTAACTTTAGCCAGTCAGACCAATATTAAGGTTTTGTAATGTATGCATTGTAATCTTTCATCTTTGGTGATTGGTGATACTTTTGTTTGTTACTGAGGTCACAATGTATGAAATTAGCTAGGAAAGTAGCATAGAAAAAGTGCTATTTGTCAATGTAAATGGTGAAAGTATCAAAAAGCTATTCAAGCCATAAAAGTGACCAAGCTCTCGGCTATCAAGTACTGGAAGTCATTACCAAAAGGTATTAATTTATTAATGAAAAAGCACTAGAATGCTGAAATATTAAATGAACAAATCTTGACCACCAGATTATGATTGTATGTGTTGACAATTCATTGCATGTCAAAACACTTTTATTTCATATACAAGTTTTCTACTTTAAGGGTAAGAAGCATGTATTTGACAGATTCATTAGCAGTGACTATCAGTTTTTGTCCGGTTTCCACTGCTGCCGCTGAACATTGTATTTAGCTATAACTTTTTCCCACTAAGGTTTTGAGAACTTGTATACAAAACTTGGTTTGACATGCTGGTTGTGGAAGTCAAAGGTCAAGTTTGCAACATGTGAAATACATAAGAAAATCCTTGTAAACATGATAACTTTTACAGTTTTGCTGACATAAGGCTCTTATTTGGTATGTATCAACTATGGAGAGGTATAACAAAACTTGAGGTTTTTATTACAATTGGTCAACTGTCAAGGTCACTACGTTGTCATGACTTGTACATGATTTCACTACAGTGCTCTATTAAAAATATGAATACTTTATCTTAAGTTTTAACACTTTTATTCATTACATGATTGCTTTTCTCAAAAGAAAGACATTGATGATTATATGATCACCCTTTATTCAAAGTTTGAAACAAGAAAAAGGTATTGAGAACAAATGATTGTATTATTCCAGAGATTTTATGAATTTATCATTTTTTATTTTGTACGACCCTCTCGTGTTAGAAGCAATACTGAGAGTACAGCATTTCTATTTATAAAAAAAATACGCCTCTGAGTGACAGAGGCTTTGATGTGTCGCCTGAGTGCATTTCTGCTTATGTGCTTTTATGCACTTGCAGTATGTAAAGGGTTAAAGTCTGAAAAATATAGGCCTAGCTTTCAGAGAAATATTGTGATCAGTTTCGGTGAATTATAAGCATAATGAATGAAAGATTGAAAGGCTAAAATGTTGATATTACTGACTGTGATAACAATTTTACATCAAGAATAAAAAACCCTTTTCATCAGGTTATTATGACCTTTCACAACTTTTTAAAAGGTTCAATTAACAACTTTTTTCCGCTTTCATAATTAGTCTTAAAAGAATTATAAGCATTGCTAGATGTCAATATGAAGAGAAATAGGATAGGCACTGTTTAAAAAATTTCTATGCAATATTTTCATACATGCCCAACGTCAAAATATATTGAATAATTCCAAGTGGTTGTCCAACATTTGTATTAAGTTGTCAAGACTGATACGCCTTGTGAATAGACCTTTCTGAATGATGTAATTAAAATTCATATTTTAGTCAACCCTAGTACTTCCTCTTTATAACAAGTTTTTATGTATGAATATCAAACTGACATTTGAAGAAAAATACAGATTACAGAATACCTTGTGATAAAAGTAATGTCTGTATATGGGTTCATTTTTCTTGTCAAAGGAGTAGATTCGATGATGTAAACCAAATCCGCAGTATAAGGAGGAAGTCCGGTAGATGAATGTTTTATGTGTCTGTAAATAGCTTTGGGTTTACACAATGTACATAGCAGAGTAAGCAAGAGGTAAAAAGGAAGTAATAAAAGCTGAAGTTGTCAGTTACAATTGTCCGAGCTCTAGGTGAAATGGTGATTTTAAAGTGGGGTGTTTTTTGTTAAACTTCAAACGGATTTACTTGGACCATAAAGTGGCTATTGGAATTTTTGTAAACCAATTGCAGGTAAGACATCAACTTAAGAATTGAAGTAATGTATTATATCTGACAGTCAAAATTGTTTGAATCAAGTCTTGACCTTAAGATTTTGAGTTAATTGGTTAATGAGTTCAATGAAACTGGTGTTTTATTCTTTTTTAATTCTTATTTAAATCAAAACATAATGATAGTGCTCATATTGGTACTTTATTACATAAATGGGGGAAATAATCAGTATTATATATTTCATTAGTGCACCTGTGCATATATGACTATTGCCTAGCAATAATCATCTTTGTCAAAGGTTAAGTATTTTTGTGTTAATGACATCATAAGAAGGTATAGGTCTTGCCAAAAGTATTTGTCACCTGATGTAATTTCCATATACTTCCATATTTATTTAGCTTTGCACAAATCATTTTCATGATTTAATTTTTATTGTATACTTTTCACATTTTCCTCATATGAGAGAAATAATGCTTGCTACAACCTCATAAATTTAGTTTTAATTTTTGTTGGTTATCTTAGGAATGACAACAATTTGACCAACATAAAAGATTGTCAAAAAACATATGTAGGTAAATTAAAATGACAAAAGTTCAATATTATTCCAAAAATTAATTTGAAATTATGTACTTCTAGTTGAGATGATTTGAATTCAACCTGCACAGTCCATTTAAAAGATATTACTTTGAGGATTATTTGGTTGAGCTGATACAATTGTTAGCATTTTTCAGATATTTTGTGTGTGCAAGTATTCATACTTATAAGAGCTTCGAAATTAATCTTAAGTCTTTGTAAAATAATTTTGACCCAAGACATCTTTTTTTGGTACAAGATGTAAATACTGCTGCTAATGCCTGGAGCTTAACATTACTATTACTCACTTACTTGAAAAAGTGTGACATGATTTTGTTCATGAAATATCTCATTTGACAAGTTTTACTTGCAAGACAAGAAAGTGTCTCCATACAAGGTCCTACATATTTGTAAAAGGAAGTGAGACTAAAACAAGATTTTGTTCATGAAATATTTCATTTAACAAACTCACTTTTTACATATTTGCAAAAGAAAGAAGACTAAAATACTCTTATATGAAATATGCTATTGACTTTTCAGTTCTATTTCAAGCAGTTATTCACCAGAAACATAGCTTTGACTGACTTGTATCACCACTCTGTAACTTATGTGTCAAACTCATCTACAAAATTGTTTATTCATTACATAACTCTTGCCTTGTGTTCCTAAGATCATATTTCAGGAACATTTATAACTGTGTATCATGTTTAATGGTCTTGTGATATGAATTAATACTGTGTAGACTCTTGACACCATTGTGTTACGCTCTGGTACACTTAGTGTTTACCTATACAGTAACTGAGGGTATCATTGTGGGGAATTATGCACCAAGTGTTTACCTATACAGTAACTGAGGGTATCATTGTGGGGAAATATGCACTTAGTGTTTACCTATACAGAAACTGTGGGTATCATTGTGGGGAAATATGCACTTAGTGTTTACCTATACAGTAACTGAGGGTATCATTGTGGGGAAATATGCACTTAGTGTTTAACTATACAGTAACTGTGGGTATCATTGTGGGGAAATATGCACCAAGTGTTTACCTATACAGTAACTGAGGGTATCATTGTGGGGAAATATGCACCAAGTGTTTACGTATACAGTAACTGAGGGTATCATTGTGGGGAAATATGCACTTGGTGTTTACCTATACAGTAACTGAGGGTATCATTGTGGGGAAATATGCACCAAGTGTTTACCTATACAGTAACTGTGGGTATCATTGTGGGGAAATATGCACTTAGTGTTTACCTATACAGTAACGGAGGGTATCATTGTGGGGAAATATGCACTTAGTGTTTACCTATACAGTAACTGTGGGTATCATTGTGGGGAAATATGCACTTAGTGTTTAACTATACAGTAACTGTGGGTATCATTGTGGGGAAATATGCACTTGGTCTTTACCTATACAGAAAATGTGGGTATCATTGTGGGGAAATATGCACCAAGTGTTTACTTATACAGTAACTGAGGGTATCATCGTGGGAAAATATGCACCAAGTGTTTACGTATACAGTAACTGAGGGTATCATTGTGGGGAAATATGCACTTAGTGTTTACCTATACAGTAACTGAGGGTATCATTGTGGGGAAATATGCACTAAGTGTTTACCTATACAGTAACTGTGGGTATCATTGTGGGGAAATATGCACTTAGTGTTTACCTATACAGTAACTGTGGGTATCATTGTGGGGAAATATGCACTTAGTGTTTAACTATACAGTAACTGTGGGTATCATTGTGGGGAAATATGCACCAAGTGTTTACCTATACAGTAACTGTGGGTATCATTGTGGGGAAATATGCACTTAGTGTTTAACTATACAGTAACTGTGGGTATCATTGTGGGGAAATATGCACCAAGTGTTTACCTATACAGTAACTGAGGGTATCATTGTGGGGAAATATGCACCAAGTGTATACCTATACAGTAACTGTGGGTATCATTGTGGGGAAATATGCACTAAGTGTTTACCTATACAGTAACTGAGGGTATCATTGTGGGGAAATATGCACCAAGTGTTTACCTATACAGTAACTGTGGGTATCATTGTGGGGAAATATGCACTTAGTGTTTACCTATACAGTAACGGAGGGTATCATTGTGGGGAAATATGCACTTAGTGTTTACCTATACAGTAACTGAGGGTATCATTGTGGGGAAATATGCACCAAGTGTTTACCTATACAGTAACTGTGGGTATCATTGTGGGGAAATATGCACCAAGTGTTTACCTATACAGTAACTGTGGGTATCATTGTGGGGAAATATGCACTTAGTGTTTACCTATACAGTAACTGAGGGTATCATTGTGGGGAAATATGCACCAAGTGTTTACCTATACAGTAACTGTGGGTATCATTGTGGGGAAATATGCACTTAGTGTTTACCTATACAGTAACTGAGGGTATCATTGTGGGGAAATATGCACTTAGTGTTTACCTATACAGTAACTGAGGGTATCATTGTGGGGAAATATGCACTAAGTGTTTACCTATACAGTAACTGAGGGTATCATTGTGGGGAAATATGCACTAAGTGTTTACCTATACAGTAACTGAGGGTATCATTGTGGGGAAATATGCACTTAGTGTTTACCTATACAGTAACTGAGGGTATCATTGTGGGGAAATATGCACTTAGTGTTTACCTATACAGTAACTGAGGGTATCATTGTGGGGAAATATGCACTTAGTGTTTACCTATACAGTAACTGTGGGTATCATTGTGGGGAAATATGCACTAAGTGTTTACCTATACAGTAACTGAGGGTATCATTGTGGGGAAATATGCACTTAGTGTTTACCTATACAGTAACTGAGGGTATCATTGTGGGGAAATATGCACTTAGTGTTTACCTATACAGAAACTGTGGGTATCATTGTGGGGAAATATGCACTTAGTGTTTAACTATACAGTAACTGTGGGTATCATTGTGGGGAAATATGCACTTAGTGTTTAACTATACAGTAACTGTGGGTATCATTGTGGGGAAATATGCACTTGGTCTTTACCTATACAGAAAATGTGGGTATCATTGTGGGGAAATATGCACCAAGTGTTTACTTATACAGTAACTGAGGGTATCATCGTGGGAAAATATGCACCAAGTGTTTACGTATACAGTAACTGAGGGTATCATTGTGGGGAAATATGCACTTAGTGTTTACCTATACAGTAACTGAGGGTATCATTGTGGGGAAATATGCACTAAGTGTTTACCTATACAGTAACTGTGGGTATCATTGTGGGGAAATATGCACTAAGTGTT
The DNA here is from genome assembly GCA_921293015.1 of Phorcus lineatus. Taxonomy (NCBI): domain Eukaryota; kingdom Metazoa; phylum Mollusca; class Gastropoda; order Trochida; family Trochidae; genus Phorcus; species Phorcus lineatus. The sequence continues at coordinate 46,869,051 of OV121085.1, forward strand.
TACCTATACAGTAACTGAGGGTATCATTGTGGGGAAATATGCACTTAGTGTTTAACTATACAGTAACTGTGGGTATCATTGTGGGGAAATATGCACCAAGTGTTTACCTATACAGTAACTGAGGGTATCATTGTGGGGAAATATGCACCAAGTGTATACCTATACAGTAACTGTGGGTATCATTGTGGGGAAATATGCACTTAGTGTTTACCTATACAGTAACTGAGGGTATCATTGTGGGGAAATATGCACCAAGTGTATACCTATACAGAAACTGTGGGTATCATTGTGGGGAAATATGCACTTAGTGTTTACCTATACAGTAACTGAGGGTATCATTGTGGGGAAATATGCACTAAGTGTTTACCTATACAGTAACTGTGGGTATCATTGTGGGGAAATATGCACTAAGTGTTTACCTATACAGTAACTGAGGGTATCATTGTGGGGAAATATGCACTTAGTGTTTAACTATACAGTAACTGTGGGTATCATTGTGGGGAAATATGCACCAAGTGTTTACCTATACAGTAACTGAGGGTATCATTGTGGGGAAATATGCACCAAGTGTATACCTATACAGTAACTGTGGGTATCATTGTGGGGAAATATGCACTTAGTGTTTACCTATACAGTAACTGAGGGTATCATTGTGGGGAAATATGCACTTAGTGTTTACCTATACAGTAACTGAGGGTATCATTGTGGGGAAATATGCACCAAGTGTTTACCTATACAGTAACTGAGGGTATCATTGTGGGGATATATGCACTTAGTGTTTAACTATACAGTAACTGTGGGTATCATTGTGGGGAAATATGCACCTAGTGTTTACTTATACAGTAACTGAGGGTATCATTGTGGGGAAATATGCACCAAGTGTTTACGTATACAGTAACTGAGGGTATCATTGTGGGGAAATATGCACGTAGTGTTTACCTATACAGTAACTGAGGGTATCATTGTGGGGAAATATGCACGTAGTGTTTACCTATACAGTAACTGAGGGTATCATTGTGGGGAAATATGCACCAAGTGTTTACCTAAACAGTAACTGTGGGTATCATTGTGGGGAAATATGCACCAAGTGTTTACCTATACAGTAACTGAGGGTATCATCGTGGGGAAATATGCACCAAGTGTTTACCTATACAGTAACTGAGGGTATCATTGTGGGGAAATATGCACTTAGTGTTTACCTATACAGTAACTGAGGGTATCAATGTGACATGCACGACACGCTTGACATTGCCAACCCAAAACCGTTGACATGTCAAAGTTCAAGCCATGCCTTTCAGTTCATACCTATCAATAATTATTCACAAATGTATGCAAACTTGCATTACGGTATCAATACAAGTGTCCCAGTACAATCTTGGGTTATTTTAGGGTAGTCAACTATGTTAATTGTTTCTGCAGTGGACAAATTTACACAACCTGAAAAACTGTCTCTCACACTGTTGTTCATTAGTTCCTAACTGGTGCTTACAGTTTACTTACTTGTACGTTTTGGTCTGCATTGACAGGCATTGTCATCTGTCGCAAAGACAATGTAGTAACATATTTTTCATGACTTTTTTAGAGTTGCTTTTTAGCTAGATGGACATGAAGCTAACTTAATTTCCTCTAAACTACAATGATGTTAATTTGATGTTTATTATCAAATAAATTTTGTTATAAGCATGGTCATCGTGATGTCGTTCAAGGTTTATATGAAATTGTCTGGGTAGAGTCACAAATTGTCTTGATTGCATAAGATGGAGGATATTTTCATGAACAATGCTTGACAATGCTCAAACGTTCGAACCATAGCGCATGTTTGTCGGAGATTGCACAAACACAGGTAGATATCCCATGAATGGGTGGAATCATGCGGTATAGTGCGCGATATGCCATGGTGGAACATTAAGCAAATTTTAGCTCAAATATCAGTCTGCTAAGGCATGAAATGTTTTACAGTGTGTACACTGTACAGTATCATTGTATGCTTATGCTGTTATTGTGACAACATCACGCAGTAATAAAGAATTCTATTATTATTATTAGATATATATATAAGGGGAGAATTTGTGTTTAAAATGACACAGAGTATGATTTTGCATGTGGCTTGAATAAGAAGAAAATATCTGACTGCATAAAATGATTTTAGTACTAATCGTCTTTCTAAGTTACATCTTTATCACTTAAATGTCAACTTAATGATATTTTCCTTTTTTCAATTGTAAATAAAGAACGGCCATATATGTTAAAAAGTCAAAATTCTGGGTTTCATTAACATGTATAGTGGTTAAATTATCAATTAAGCACTACAAACCTATTATTATTGTTGTTGTGTCTGCAGTAGATATGTTTTCAAAACTACGTTTAAGTCATTTGCGTGCGCTACTGTCTGGTTTCCAATCTCAAATCTTGACTCTAACCTGTTTATTGTCACTATAATGAAAAAATAAGCATTTAGATTTTAATTTTCAGAAACAAGCATGACTTCTCAATCAAATAACACTATTCATGAAGTTTGACATATTTGAGCCCAACAACATACTCTATGCCTCTTTAAGTAGTAAATTGAAGTCAGAATGTCATAATTTGAAGTGTCCAAAATCTTTCTCTTTTTTGTTGAATCCAAAAGACATAATTCTAATCGCTGTTATTTCTAATCTTTGTAAAATTATTCAAAACAGGTGTTTCTCTCATCATTTTATTCTCTTAAAAAATTTTTAGTTCCTGATTCCTAGTTATACCAGGAAGTTTGAAATAATCGTGTGACCTACAGCCCTGCAAACAAACTTCCTAGTTTCACACTATCTTCTCACATAACAAAAAAACTGTTTATTCTAAATGGACGTGACCTTGTTTTATTTGACAATGGGCCCTTTGTCAACTGATAGGTTTGATGTAGGTCACACTCCACTGATCACAAGAAGAAATGAAGCACAACCTCTGCTTGCTGCAGTAGCAATTTGTTTCAGGTATACAAAATTTGTCTTCAGCTTAAAAATTAATGTTTTATATACTTTTGGACATTTAACATTTATGAAAGGCCATATAAGCTCAAGTGCAAAATCTGCAAGATGGAGCACTCATAAAGTCTCCAAGCTCATCTTCATCATTACTAACCAATTACTTGGTGATATATATGGTGATATGGGGTTTTAGGGCCACTTTCAAGAGTATCTCACTTATTCACTAGTATTATTGCAGGGACTTCAGTTTTGAAGTGTTTCACATTATAAATGTAGTAGGGTGAGGTTAAGACGATTCCTTCGGGTTTCTTGCCAGCAGGATATTCCTTCGGCTGAATCAATAGCTTGTCCAACTCTTCACCTGGAGGTCCTGGGTTCAAATCCAACTGGATTTGGAAATTTGTATTTTCACCTCTGCTTCATAAACATGGAGGGGTTTAAATGCTAAATGATGTCTAGCTTGTTCGTGGTTATTTTCTTAAGTGGAGCAAATTAAAGAAATCAGATTAAACCTTTTATGTGTAGCATGTATGAAAGTTATGTATGTGGCGATTTAGTGGCTTTTAGTGGTGACAACTTAAGAAAAGTTTTTAAAATTGAAACAAAACCTACAAAATAGTATTCATGTATTCTAATTTGGTAGGGTAATGTGGCTTTTAGGAGTTTTTGTCAAGGATATCTTAAATTCATTGATATTGTTGTGTGTTTCTAGGTAAATTTATAAAATGTTGGTTGCAAGGTATGTGAACGTAATAAGCACAAAACAGATAGACATAAAGTATATTCTGATAGCATAAAACAAAATCATCACTCATACCATTATGGATATGATTTGTCACTAATACACCAAAATCCTCGATCAATGCTCAAAAAGCTAAATAGAATAGATATTAAAATATATATTGATGTCCTTTTACAGTGAGTATGTTGATTCATTATACTCAACTTTGTATCTGATTTCAAAATCTTTTACCTTTGGGTGTTGATAACACATTAGCTCTGCGTCCTACTTCTAAATGATAACAGCTTTATTGCACTGATTTCATTGGCGTTCAGGAGAAAAAAGGCATTTATCATATGATCAAGAGTGAGAAACTCTGTTCAATCATTGAATATCCCCATTTTTTTACAGTGGTGATAACCGCAATCTACTGTGGTGGATAAACTTTATCAACACTTAACTCACAGTGAGGGATAAGGTTTATCACCATTCTTGTGACATCAGAACAATGCTGTGTTACAAAAATGAATATTTTCTTAGTAAAGTCACAATATAAGAAATAAATGAAGACATAACTTTCTACATTGTGGAATATCATAAAAGATTCCAAACAAGGTGAACTGAATAATTAACATTGTGATTTGGATCTATTCATAGCCAAGCACTTGAGAAATCCCACATTATCCAGGAAGTGCAAATATCAGTTTAGTGACATTCCATCGTTGATAACATCAGCATTTATATTGTCAATTACTGTACTCAGAACAATATTTGATAACATCAGTAGGTATTGATGGAATTTGCCAGTAGTAGATAACAAAGAAGATAACATGTAAATGAGTAGTCAAACTGGGAGTAGTCATAATGGGTAGACACCTAGATAACATAGAAGATAACATTGCATTACCTCACCGCTCTAAATGTTATCAAATATTGTTCTGAGTACAGTAATTGACAATATAAATGCCCTCAATGCTTTGCTAAGAAACATTTAAAGGCTATTGAGCATGTTTTTGTTTGGAAATAAAGTCACAGAAAGGGAGACAATGTTACCAGCTGCAAGACAAGCTTATTAAATATTTACAAGGGTTTCTACATCAAACATACCAAGTTGGGGGAAAAAAGGCCCTGGTGAAATGTCGTTTTGCAATATTATTAAAATAAACAATATGTATGGATAGAATATTCACACATTTACAAATGAATTATGATAAGACAAATAAACAATGCTGTAACAAAGCTTTTAACACTCGTAGCAGTTTAAGCAGCATGTAATTCCTATCAAGATAAACTATAAGTATACTATATTACATGCAATGTATACAGAACTAACAAGATCATTTTTTCAGGTAGTATTTAAACAAAACACTGTTTTTTGATAGAATGTATGTATTATTGATTATTAATACTACATTTCTATTTATAAAATTCATATTATTGACAGCAAGAACATCTTTTTAAAAAATCATATATAACACTTTAGAATGAAATAATTTTGCATACTAACAATTGGAGCTATCACTTCTAATAGAAGTAAAGAACAAAACAATCGGACGTGCTTCTCATAGGGGCAATATGGTCTAATGAACCATGTGTATAGTTGTGTCACCGGAGCTGATACTGTTATGTCAATAATTTAGGCTATTGATAACAGGAAAGCATGCTACCAATTGCAAACCAGTATAATTATGAGCAAAATTTAGTCATCGCCTGGTACTGAAAAGTTGTTATTCTCCAAGTGTAAGATAATTTTATTCTGTTTACTTTTTGTCTTATTGTCCTGTTTTTGTATGTTGATCTATATAGGTTTCTTCACATTGGGTACAATGTCCTGAGAAGTTTATAATCAACACTATTTCTTGCATAATGCTAGATCCGATTACAACTTCTTGATTGTGAATATGTATAACTGAACTATGTTTGTCAACACATGTATTGGGGTCAGGTTACTTCAGCAATTAGATAGTGGTTACCAACTAAACAGAATCCCGCCAGGGGCTCGGCAACTTTGTCTACAGTGAAGAACTGTTCTACAGGCAGTCAGATTTGGGTACAATGCTACACTGAATTTCAGTGCAGAAACACCCATGGTTCGCTAGTTCCAGCCGATGCTCGCAGGTTTCACAGCAATACATAGCCACAGTGGTGTTTCTCCCTGCAATAATACTAGCAGACGCGATATAAGTGAAATACTCTTGAAAACGGCGTCAAACCCTCTATCACCTCACCTTATCTCACCAACTAAACAAGAAAGCGTGCAAAATATTATGGTTATTTTGAAGGTATGCCTTATCTGGACATTGATACAGTATTGAATTGGTTACTGTTTATTCTGTATATTTACTTTTTTGCTTATTGGAAAAGAGATCTGTCACATGACCCCTTATCATCCGACCAGAATACCTCTCTGATTGCAATGTTTGAATTTATATTTAGGTTTTTACCCAAGAAAAGATTGAAATTCAAAGCTTTGTAAATTCTGCTGCATTGCTGACATGATAGTATTTATTTTACAGAGACACGCCTGACAACAACACTGACGGCAACGACACGGACAACGATGTATTCCGCAGCGGTTCGGAGTCGCCTGTCCAGTTCACTCTTCCAGTTGGTGTAGACCCCAAACATAGGCGAGCAACTGTCAGCGGAGGCTCGCCGACCTTGGAACGACCTTCGTTGGTCATACAAGACCTTGACCCCCCGACCCGACCTAAATCACAATTCGTGAACCCTGCTGAAAAGGAGGCAGCCATTGCTGCTTTGTCAGAGAATCGATTAGGAGTGGCCAAAATATGGGATGACAAATCGAAGGAGATGAGTGAACTCACAGCCAATGAGAGGATAGAGAATTTTGCTCGGAGGATCAGTGAGTCAATGAAGTTGAACAGCCCGTCGCCTACCGGTGAATCCCCTCAAGATGTCTTCCTGTCAGAAGGTTTGTGTTCATATATTGCATTGTCGATATCTATTTAAGGTCCTAACCATCAAATGTCATATACCACGAGTTTGTTGTTGTAAAGTTGAATACACAAACTTACCTAATTTTTTTCTTTAAGATAAGAAAAGAAATAATTTTTAGATGATTTCTTTCAAGCAAGGTTTCAAATTGAAAAAAAAAGAGATTTGCTATTAGCAAACTTCAGTATAGATTTATGGATTAGCCTTGATTTTTCTCTCAATAGCAGCTTACTGTCTCTGAAACAAATTGCTTGTGGGACCATAGTTGAGGACCCTAAGGAAATTACTTTGGTCTTCAAGGTCTATCATCTTCCCTTAACTTCATTCAGCTCATTATTACTCTTGGAGGGCATCTTTAAATCCTGCAATTACCCCAAAGACATACATATATCAAACAGTTTCAATAACTGTGCCATCTCAATGAATTTTCTGGCTCTGTCAACGCCAAAACTTTAATCCCTTCCCAGATTCCCCAGAGACGGTGGAACCAGAACAGAAGTCTGTAGAGATCCGACGCCAGGAGTTCCGAGTAACCAAGCCAACACCACATGTTCTGGAGAACCCCTATAAAGAAGTAGGACGACCATACTCCCTGCAGAAGGGGGTGGTGACGGAGGTTGCAACAGAGATCAGTCGAAAGGACGAACCAAAATTGATGAAGATAAAACGTCTTGACTCGGAGGGTCGGGTCATCCAAGAGGTAAGGTTACAGAAGTTGTTAATCCATTAATTTCATATTTTCTTCATTATGCCACTTCTAACATGCCAAAGAAGTAACACAAATCTTGTTTAAAATCGGATTTTTTTTTATCAAAAGGTGACATTTCTTTGGTCAAAATCACTAAATCTAATCAGTCACCTGTCTCCTATTCCAGGACGACCCAACCAGTTCCCCTAAAGAGAAGAAACATGTGGGCTTCACACCTGACTGTAAGGATGAGGCGGAGGAAACAGTCAGGTAGATACACTTTAACTTATCTTAGCCAATCAAATTAGTTGTTTCTTGTTCCATCCAGGCGATAAAGGAGTAAGCACAACTATACATCAAATGGAGTTGCCAAGAAAATGTTGCTTTTCTGATATCAAATAGTCTACATATGTAGCACATTTATCTGAAAAAATTGGCTCAAAGTGATGGCTGGCATTTTGCACCTGGTAAAAGGTTACATTACTCTCCCTGAGGAAACCAAAATCAGTCACCTCAGGCATTCACAGTTTAAGCACAGATATATATATATATATATACTAGGTCCCCAGTTAACTGCTGGGTGGACAGAGGCACCCTTCAAACAAAGACAATTACCCGGGGTGACAGCCTATGTCTCTCTACTCATGAGTCAATATCGTACAAGGAGTCAAGCCTCTAAACTCTTTTATCCAGCAATCTGTGCTCCTTGTTGCTACGTTCCTCTGTTGTGTTTGACTTAGCTTGCACAGGAGCATATGCCTGGTTTTAGTATGGTTAGGAACAGTATAATGTAATAGAATAATGTTGTCATATGTAAGTCCTCATCATTCATTCATTGTTGTTGAAGGTTCTTCAAAAAGGTTTTACCATAGATATATATTCTAATACATAGATTTTGAATAAATGATAGAACCTTTACCATGCACCTGTAATAATACAACCATGAATGATAGAACCTTTACCAAGCACCTGTAATAATACAACCATGAATGATAGAACCTTTACCAAGCACCTTTAATAATACAACCATGAATGATAGAACCTTTACCAAGCACCTGTTATAATACAACCATGAATGATAGAACCTTTACCAAGCACCTGTAATAATACAACCATGAATGATATAACCTTTACCAAGCACCTGTGATAATACAACCATGAATGATAGAGCCCTTACCAAGCACCTGTAATAATACAACCATGAATGATAGAGCCCTTACCAAGCACCTGTAATAATACAACCATGAATGATAGAGCCTTTACCAAGCACCTGTAATAATACAACCATGAATGATAGAACCTTTACCAAGCACATGTAATAATACAACCATGAATGATAGAACCTTTACCAAGCACCTGTAATGATACAACCATGAATGATATAACCTTTACCAAGCACCTGTAATGATACAACCATGAATGATAGAACCTTTACCAAGCACCTGTAATAATACAACCATGAATGATAGAACCTTTACCAAGCACCTGTAATAATACAACCATGAATGATAGAGCCCTTACCAAGCACCTGTAATAATACAACCATGAATGATAGAGCCCTTACCAAGCACCTGTAATAATACAACCATGAATGATAGAACCTTTACCAAGCACCTGTAATAATACAACCATTAATGATAGAGCCTTTACCAAGCACCTGTAATAATACAACCATGAATGATAGAACCTTTACCACGCACCTGTAATAATACAACCATGAATGATAGAACCTTTACCAAGCACCTGTAATAATACAACCATGAATGATAGAACCTTTACCACAAACCTGTAATAATACAACCATGAATGATAGAGCCCTTACCAAGCACCTGTAATAATACAACCATTAATGATAGAACCTTTACCAAGCACCTGTAATAATACAACCATGAATGATAGAACCTTTACCACGCACCTGTAATAATACAACCATGAATGATAGAACCTTTACCAAGCACCTTTAATAATACAACCATGAATGATAGAACCTTTACCAAGCACCTGTTATAATACAACCATGAATGATAGAACCTTTACCAAGCACCTGTAATAATACAACCATGAATGATATAACCTTTACCAAGCACCTGTGATAATACAACCATGAATGATAGAGCCCTTACCAAGCACCTGTAATAATACAACCATGAATGATAGAGCCCTTACCAAGCACCTGTAATAATACAACCATGAATGATAGAGCCTTTACCAAGCACCTGTAATAATACAACCATGAATGATAGAACCTTTACCAAGCACATGTAATAATACAACCATGAATGATAGAACCTTTACCAAGCACCTGTAATGATACAACCATGAATGATATAACCTTTACCAAGCACCTGTAATGATACAACCATGAATGATAGAACCTTTACCAAGCACCTGTAATAATACAACCATGAATGATAGAACCTTTACCAAGCACCTGTAATAATACAACCATGAATGATAGAGCCCTTACCAAGCACCTGTAATAATACAACCATGAATGATAGAGCCCTTACCAAGCACCTGTAATAATACAACCATGAATGATAGAACCTTTACCAAGCACCTGTAATAATACAACCATTAATGATAGAGCCTTTACCAAGCACCTGTAATAATACAACCATGAATGATAGAACCTTTACCACGCACCTGTAATAATACAACCATGAATGATAGAACCTTTACCAAGCACCTGTAATAATACAACCATGAATGATAGAACCTTTACCACAAACCTGTAATAATACAACCATGAATGATAGAGCCCTTACCAAGCACCTGTAATAATACAACCATTAATGATAGAACCTTTACCAAGCACCTGTAATAATACAACCATGAATGATAGAACCTTTACCACGCACCTGTAATAATACAACCATGAATGATAGAACCTTTACCAAGCATCTGTAATAATACAACCATGAATGATAGAACCTTTACCACAAACCTGTAATAATACAACCATGAATGATAGAGCCCTTACCAAGCACCTGTAATAATACAACCATGAATGATAGAACCTTTACCAAGCACCTGTAATAATACAACCATGAATGATAGAACCTTTACCAAGCACCTGTAATAATACAACCATGAATGATAGAACCTTTACCAAGCACCTGTAATAATACAACCATGAATGATAGAACCTTTACCACAAACCTGTAATAATAGAAAGTTGTATCATCCCTCAGGGCATAAAACCTGTATAAGTCAGTTTTCAAGAGCAAAAATCTATATTTAACCTTGTTTAACCATATTTAACATGGAATCTGATGTAAAGATACTTGTGAAGATACTATGAGCTTTTTTCCCATCCATATCAGCCTCAACTTATATCAATCCTTGACCTAAAGCTCTTTATTATACAGGAAGTGTAAAAGAAACACCGATACAATACTATCTCTTACACTTTTCTCATGTTTTCTTGTTACAGCTATACACATGTCGTGGTCGGTGGAGTCGTACAGAAGATTCCTGTCACAAAGAGTGACAAATTTGTTTCAGAGGTACATCATTTTCTAATTTTGTGTGATTCTGTTAAAAGGTATATGTCATTTAAAACAGCACTGATATATCCCCATAGCATCAGTTCCAACAAACAAACCGTAGAAGTGTCGTTATAAAACTGACAGTGACGGTTTTGATTACTTTGACTATTGTTTTTCAACATAAAGTAATAAATGGTCTGTTTGAAGGGCATTCTGTAATTTGGCAGTTTAAGGAAGACAAGGAATTCAATTAATTATCAATTTTTTAATTATATTGATCGCAATGAAACCAGTATGAGAATAATAAAGAAGTTGATAATCCATAAAAAAAAAATTGTCTTCCATTATAAATGGTGTTCAAATATATAAAAAATTCTTCATTATTTCTATACTGAATCACTAATATGAATTATTGATTTCCCGTAGGGATTTCATTTGCTAATGAAGATTTATCATCATCATAAGTGTTATTAGCGAATTATGAAGGCATATCTTGTAGGTAAAACTTTCCTTGATTTCAATGAAATGAAATGAAATTCAATGAATGGAATATATAAAAATATATTTAAAACAAAATCTTTATTCATGCTTGATGAGATTTTATTTTTCTCTATTTTGTTTCAGTCTCCAACTGTCAGGAGAAGAAACAAACCTTCAGGACGGAGAACTAATTTGGGTGAGTGACTCCCAACATGAAAGAATTGTCATCTTCTATGCTGTACCTAACATTCTGAAATGTTTAAGTCAGCACTTAGATGTTTGCAGGTATATTTTTATGCATGAATTGCTTTGGCCAATATCAATCATGGTTGTAAGAAATGTGTTTAATGGCAAGAGTCTAGTTCAGATCTTTTACTCCAGATTTGCATATCTGGACCCGTATTTTCGAAGCTCTCTTAGTGTTAAGATGGTCTTAAGCCAATATTAATGTATGGTACTTATGACTATCTTAGCACTTAGAGTGAGCTTCGGAAATACAGGCCCTGTTCTCCAGATCTGCTTGAACCCTAATGATAAATAATGATGACTTTATGTCAGTCTGATAAGCCAGTAGTGGATTCGGTTGGGAGGGTTTAGATGGGCATGTTTATGAGGTGGGAAGATGGGTTTGATCACCAAACCCATCCCTCCCCCAAACTCCTCTACTACTGTGTATGACTAATCATTTACCTTGTCTTCCTGTACCAAAGCATTCCATACATGGATAGAATTGCTTGTCAAACCTAAAGCAGCAAAAATGTTTGGTTGTTATCCATCTCAAGTGATTCAAAGAATGATAACAAACTTCTATTGAGCAAAATCATCTCTGCTCCTTGTTAAATCTCCATTTCACTTGACTATTGTGACAGACCGGCGAGTGTCGTGTAAGGACCTGGGGAAAGGGGACTGCGAGGGTTGGCTCTTCAAGAGGAAGATGCTACACCGCGGCCCTCTCACCAAGAACTGGGTCAAGCGCTGGTGCATCCTCAAGAACTCCAACCTCTTCTACTACAAGGAGAGAGATGTGAGTACAGGGCAAGCCCGTATCTCTCCAGATTTTTGGTCCTACACTTTTTGAGTTTTCTAACATTGACTTTCGACTATCTTAGCACTATAGTCTGTTTGTATTGAAAACGTACCGAGGAATTTCACTTTAAACAACAAAATATAAGTAATAAAGTGAAATTAGGACTCCGAGTCCTCATTATTTTACCTTGCCAATTCAACATTTAAGTTTCAGAATTTTGGTCAACTTAGGAAAAAAGTTGTTTAACAAATGATCATAGTTTCAAGTGCTTGTTATTAGTTTCTTTTACAAGGGGGTATGCATGGCAGTTTGAACAGCGCAACGAATGCATGTGTTTTGCATGTTGAGCGGTGACGTAGACTACCGTAGATTTCCTTGAAAATATCTATATATGAAAAAATCAAGAATTGCCAATGAAGATGTGAATCGATATTTTGAATTTTACATGTAATGTGTGAATGATTTCACCTAAAGGCTAGAAGTAAAATCTTTTATGGTCATGAATAAATTCAGATTCATACCATAAACATAATAAAAGTGCGGCACCGTGCAAGGATCATAGGAAATACACAAAATCATGAAGTTTTCAAAGGCTGTGAAGGCGATAATCTTCCGTGTCTACGATTTTTTTAAGAATGAAAGCAACAGAAACAGACTTTACTGTTCTATCTCTAAATACAGAAAGAGGGCAGCTTTAGCTATTGGGATTTCTGAACCCAAACTGAAGTATCTGATACAGAAGAGAGGACAGAGCACAAATCATATCAACAACGAAGGGGTCATCTCAAGACCAAGAAAGATTGATAAACTGGACAGTTTTCAGAAGGAACTTGTACGGAATGCTATAAAGAAGTTTTTTACAGATAAAAATTTTTTATCCTTAAGAATTCTAAAGAAATACATGCAAACAGAGCATTCACTAACAGTGACAAAACATTCTCTTTGGAAATTACTTCACTCTTTCGGATACAGGTACAAAAAGTTATGTGGAGAAAACAGACATGTTTTATGCGAAAGAAAAGATATAATTCAACTGAGAAACAATTACCTTCGAACAATAAGAAAGAAGCGTGAAGAGGGATTTGAGGTCATATACCTAGATGAGACGTGAGTAAATGCAAGTCACACAGCACAACAGCAATGGGTAGCATCAGATGTGAAATCTTCTCGGAAACTACCGATTGGTAAGGGTGAAAGGCTCATCATCCTTCATGCAGGTTGCAAAAGTACAGGCTTTCTTCCAGGCTGTGAGCTAGTGTTCAGGGCTAAAGCAAAGGATAACCGTGACTACCACACTGAAATGAACGGTGAAGTCTTCCTGCAATGGACACAACAACAGTTGATTCCAGCTTTGCCGCCAAAGTCTCTTGTGGTAATGGACAATGCTCCGTATCACAGCGTACAAGACCCAGCAAGCAAAGTGCCAACCTCAAACTCACGGAAAGCGGATATGGTATCCTGGTTGACAGATCACCATATAACATTTCCTATAAAGGCAACAAAACCAGTTTTGTACGACATCATCAAAGCTAACAAGACAAGACCAATTTATAAAGTGGACAAACTTTTAAGATCACATGGACATGAGGTTCTGAGGTTACCCCCATATCACTGTGATCTGAACCCTATTGAAATGATATGGGGTGTGGTTAAGAATGAGGTTGGGAGACGAAATAATACTTTTAAGTTGTCCGACGTCAAAACCATTGTTATGGAATGTTTGGGTCAAGTGTCCATTGCAACATGGGAGAAAAGTGTTCAGAAGGTGGAAGATATAGTCGAACATTCATATTGGAAACATGATGGCTTAAACAGAGCAACAGTCAAACCTATAATCATATCAGTGGACAGCGATAACAGTTATAGTGACACTGAGATTGATGAAAATTCAGATTAAAACTTTTGAAACCAACCCTTCCTGTTCCCGGTGTTTCGTTCAGTGTACATACCCCCTTTTAAAAGAAACTAATAACAAGCACTTGAAACTATGATCATTTGTTAAACAACTTTTTTCCTAAGTTGACCAAAATTCTGAAACTTAAATGTTGAATTGGCAAGGTAAAATAATGAGGACTCGGAGTCCTAATTTCACTTTATTACTTATATTTTGTTGTTTAAAGTGAAATTCCTCGGTACGTTTTCAATACAAACAGACTATAAGATAGATCTAGACGCAGAACTGCAGTTTAAGACAGCTTTGCTTTTCCTTATACTTAGAGGTATTGACATATTTTTCGTATGCTCACTTGTGTTAACATAATTTTGCCCTAACAACTATTTCAGCACTTGCATTGCCTTGATTTTGATGTCATAATACAATTAATTACCTTGACTAACAGCAAAGATTAATATGCACTACAAATGGATTTAAATTGGTGATAATGAAAAAGTACAGTCAAAAGTGTGTCATTCAACTTTTAAAAAAATTTGATTACTATTAATATCTTAATTTGATTGATATCATATGTACACATGTGCTTACATAATGTAACAATCTATGTATCTCGCTGTCTGTGTGTCTGTCTGCAGGACCTGAAGGCTGAGGGTGTTATCCACCTCCCTGCTTTCCAGGTGTCGCCTGCCCCGGAGATCAGCAAAAAGAAGTTGTAAGTACCTTGCAGGAGCTCATATATTAAAAACTTTGCTAGATGATTGGTAAACTTTGCTATGTAATAGCTACATCTTGCTATATGATAGGTGAATCTTGATAGATGATTGGTGAATTTTGTTAGATGTTTATGAAATCTTGATAGATGATTGGTGAACCTAGATGGATGTTTATGAAATCTTGATAGATGATTGGTGAACCTTGATGGATGTTTATGGAATCTTGATAGATGATAGGTGAACCTAGATTGATGTTATGGAATCTTGATAGATGATAGGTAAACCTTTATAGATGATTGGTAAACTTTCATAGATCATTGAAAAATATTGGAAGATGATTTGTAAATATTTTCAAATGATTGGTAAACCTACATAATTGGTTATCTTAACTGATGATTTTTAAACCTTACAGATAAATTGTAATCTTGATTGATGATTGGTAAACCTTTAAAGATAAATGGTAATTTTAGTTGATGATTGGTAAACCTTGAAAGATAATTGGTAATCTTAATAGATTATTGGTGAATCTTGATAGAATATTGGTAGATATTGGTAGATGATTGGTAAAAGTTGGAAGGTGAATGGTAAAAATTGGTAGATGAATGGTAAAAATTATCAGATAATTGGTGAAAATATTGATAAATGATTGGTAAGCCTTGATATATGATAGCCCGCTGTTATAACTCTGATTTATGATCACCTTAGGTTGAAGAGCTATGCAAAAGTTCAACATTCATGATGAAGTCACCTCACCTCACTCCATCAAGTATACAAGGAATTAAGCCCTTGCACTTACTTAGGGAAATAACAAAGTCTTTACCTTAAAGGGGCACAGAGTATGTTGTTGGAGTCAAATATGTAAAACTTTGTAAATGGTATTATTTCATCGAGATGAAGTTGTTGTTTCTGAAAATCAGCATTCTTATTTTTATCAGTTCAGTATAAGGACAAGGTTAAAGTTTTTTTTGTGATCGAAAACTTGACAATTTGATATTTTAAAATATGTATCCAATTTTTGTTAGAATTAACCCAATAGCTAGAATGTTTTATGTGATAATAGGGGGTTTCAAACGGTAAGATAGCCCAAATATTGAATGATTTACCTTTTAGAAGTTGTATAAATCTTGAATGCAGAGTTTGTTATCATCATCAATATTTTGTGTGAGTTCTTGCATATTAGGTAGTTAAAGGTATGATTATTAGCGTTTTATGCAATTCAGCGCTTTTGTGTGACTATGAATACTAGAATTTGTTATGATGTGAATATTAAGGATTGTGTTTTTAAATACATGTAGAAACTTATATATTACATATTTCTTACATGCATTTTGATGAATGTTGAGATGTCAATTTTATCATTATGCGCTTTAGTGAGCATGGGTAAGTATTATTGGCTCACTCTGTTGCTATGGTTATGTAATCGTGTTTAGTTTTATCATTTGCACACTGCCTTAGCATGGTGCCTGTTTTTTTAGTTACTTTCACATTAGAAGGTTGTTTAAATTGAAATTTCCTTTAAAAAAATATGAAAAAAACAGCTGTTGTTGTAATGTATGCTATCAATTGAAGCAATTGACAAATATGTCACATTATTGTATGCAAACTGAAACATAACATTAAAAAAATTTGGGTTTTTTTATGACCTTTTTTTTTTTACAAAGAAGTTGTTTAGAACAAACTTTTGAAATTTATGTTATGATTTTATTTTTGTTGTTGTTTTACAGTATCACTGCTTCTTTTGAGTTTATTTTCTTTTCAATTTTTGCTGGTATTATTCTATTATTGTGGTATATGTTGCATATGGTGTACAAGTGTATTTTACATTAGGAGGTGTAATGTTATTTGTTTAAAGATTTTCCTTTTCTTTTTAAGTATTAAAAATTAATATAAATTTATTATTTCAATTAAAACAAATATTTTGAATACTTATTGAATGCTTTTGTGACTAATATTGTAAAGTAAAGTCTATTAAGAAAATGTTATATGAATTTTTTTATTTAATTTGTGGGAATTTAAATTGTTTGAAATATTTTAATGACATATGAATATGTTTGCATCTGATGGATCTAAGGTTCGGGGGGTCCAGGGGGTTTCAAACCCCCCTTTTTTAATTTCTTTTTCAAACTTGACCTAAAAAATGAGGGACTCCTTGGTGTGAACCTCCCCAAGAATTCCCGGTTCCGTCACTGTTTGCTTATTTTCCAAATTGATTTTGGACTAAGAGATTAGCCATTTTCCATATTTGTCCAAATTAATCAAGTTCTATCAGATTATCAATGTTCAACACACTATTTAGCTATTTGATTCTTATGATTGTTGTGTTGTATATTTTCAGCGCCTTTAAAGTTCACAACACTGGCACAACCTTCTGTTTTGCCTCGGAGAGACAGGACGACATGAGCAAGTAAGAACATTTTTCACCAATGGATATTTCTATTGGGGTACTTTCTGTAAAACACATTTTGAGAGGATATTCCGTTTAAACATGTTGTGTATGATTGTTACACAGTCCCGTTGAAACGTGTTACTTAGGGTAATATTTTGGTTTCCTTAACGATGGATAGCTCACATTCATTCAAGAAGAAAACAATCTGAAGTAGTGCGGTTCAGTAGTATTATGAGTGTGGTCAAGGGCAGAAAATAATCATAAAAGTCACTGGCACTGCTATCTAAAGGAGCTTCCACACGTACTCAAGTACTCGAGCACAAGTGGGGTTAAGCTAGACTCAAGTCCATTTTCTGAGACTTGGGGACTCGATAAAGGTTATAAACTGTCTCGCGACGAGGAAAAAAGTGTTCCCAATAGTTAGACAATTTATTTAATTAATTACAGGAGTCCATAAGCCAACATATCACATTTGGTTGAACTACTTCAATCTATTTCCCTAACTGAAGTTATTACAAGGTGTTCACACTAAAATGGCCGAGTGCAGTTTTTGCTTTATACGTGCTGATTTCATCTACAACTAAAAACCTGTTTAATAGTGGGATGTTTGGGGTGGAGGACAATTGCCACCCGGACAATTGCCATCCAGACAATTCCCACCGGACATTTGCCACCCGGACAATTCCTACCTAGGACAATTCCCACTAGGACAATTCCCACCCAGGGCAATTCCCACCCTAATAAAAAATATTATGCAAAGAATATTTTGAGATATTACACTTAGAAATTAATCAAGGCTTGGCTTGGCTGACAATTTGAGCTATATAATGAGTGTTATGGCAAGGGAAACATTTGAAATTGAGTTGATTTGAGCTTTTCCACAGTATAAACAAACCTACGTTTAGAAATTAATTGTCTTACAAAAAGCAGAGATACCAATGAGAAACCAATTATGTTGAGCTTGACTGACATTTTAATCCATTCAAAGAGTGTTATGACAAGGCAAACAATAATTGTAAATGAGTTGAGTTGAGCTACTCCACTGCTCAAACCTATGTCTATAAATTTATTGTATTGAAGCCGACTCTATTTTACGTGTATTTCTAATAAATTATAACAGACTATATAATTTGGATTGGTATGAACAATTTTTCATTCCACTATGGATAACCAGGTCGAGTTTGTGAAGTCAGAGAGGGGAGTCAACAAGGTTCATTTTAAAGGGTATCGGTATGTTAGACACAACGAACTTAAGAATGGAGCAGTTAGTTATCATTGTGAGCTGAGAAGAACATTGTAGAGTGTCTATCAAAGTACTTGATGACCAGCGTGACTTGATGACCAGACCTGGAACGTCAGCGACAACGAGTTGATGGATCTCTCCATGAAACTGAGACACCTGCCACAATGACCATTTCTGAGAAGTGCAAGGTGACAGGAGTTGGAGAAACCTTTCTCCAGTTTGATGGCGGTGTAGACAATCCAAACGGCATTTTGATCTTCTCAACGACTCGAAACCTGGATCTGCTCTCCTGATCTTCCCACTAGTTTGCTGATGGTACATTTAAGACTGTGCCAAATTTGTACTATAAACTTTTCACAATCCACTGCCAAGTAGGTGAAAATGTTATACCATGTGTTTATGCCCTCTTGCCTAACAAACAGGAGGTGACATACAGAGAGGTGTTCTCCAAAGTGAAGGACTGCGTGATGGATGTGATCTTGTCTTGCTCATAATGGATTATGAGAGAGCTATATGGAATGCTGCTTTTGCCGAATTTCCTGATGTTGAAGTGAAGGGGTGTTTTTACCATATGAGCCAAAACATCTTCAGAAAGGTCCAGAGCTCGGGTCTGCAGACAGAGTACAGTGCCTCCACTGAGATGCAGATGCAGACGAGAATGCTTACAGCTCTTGCCTTCATCCCAGAGGACAAAGTGACTACAGCCATTGAGACCCTGTCCGAGAACCTGTCTGAAGAACTCCAGCCAGTAGTAGACTACTTTGAGGACACTTACATCGGCCGTCCACAGAGGAGAGGTCGACGTCTGCCTCTCTTCCCCATTCCATCATGGGACCAACATCAGAGAACCAAGGACGGCCTTCCAAGAACAAAGAATCACCTGGAAGGATGGCATCGTCGTTTTCTCACCAACAAGGCCTGCTGTCATCCATCCATCTGGAAGTTTTTGGAAGTCCTCAGACAGGAGCAGGCTCTGAGTGACATGGTGATCACACAAATTTGTCAGGTGCTAATGTCTCCAGATCCAGAAAACAATATAGAGACACCCAGCAGAGATTGCACGCCATCACTACAGACTATCCCAACCATGCATGTTTGGACTATCTGCGTGCTGTTTCTCACAACATCATAGTGTAAAATAATTATATCAATGAGAGTCCATTATAGTGCTAAAACAAATATTGCAGAAGAATGAATATTGTTTGTTCATCATAGTGTTAAGCATTAAAAGGCTATAGCATTTTAAGAGGAGGTGTAATTATTTGTTAGTACATTGCTAAAGAAAGAATGTTAAGTACAAGAAGAATAAATGTTATTATATATCATATTTATATTTGTTGGTGATAAGTTATGATATCATGACAATAGTGTATTAAATTTTTTTTAGGGTGGTTATTGTCCTAGGTGGGAATTGGCCTGGTTGGGAATTATCCTAGGTGGGAATTGTCTGGGTGGTAATTGGCCGGTGGCAATAGCCCGGATGTTTGAACCTCTGAAGAAAACACATTTCACATAAAGTAGTATTTATTGGGGATAATCGAATTTTTAAGAACTTGCTACAGATATTTAGTCACTCTCTTTATAACTCATGAAAGATCAGAAACCTATTGAGAAAATTGAGGGTCGAAGTAATGAAGATATGTCGTTGTATGATAGATGGATGAACAAGATGGGGCTGGCAGCCATTAATTTTGACACAAGCAAGGTTGTGACCACCGGGGGATTCATCAAACCAGAACCTCGCTCTCCGAACATCGTGATGGGAGTTCAGAGTAAGTTTTTGTCTTAATTTGACGCGTTTAGTGACTGCCTTCATTTATGCATCTGATTCCTTGACAAACATCGGCTATACCGTCACTCCCGGAAATGATACTATTTTGGCAGGCACCTCTGTTCTTGTAGGGTATAGTGACTGACTTCATTTATGCATCTGATTCCTTGACAAACATCGGCTATACCGTCACTCCCGGAAATGATACTATTTTGGCAGGCACCTCTGTTCTTGTAGGGTATAGTGATTGACTTCATTTATGCATCTGATTCCTTGACAAACATCGGCTATACCGTCACTCCTGGAAATGATACTATTTTGGCAGGCACCTCTGTTCTTGTAGGGTATAGTGACTGACTTCATTTATGCATCTGATTCCTTGACAAACATCGGCTATACCGTCACTCCTGGAAATGATACTATTTTGGCAGGCACCTCTGTTCTTGTAGGGTATAGTGACTGACTTCATTTATGCATCTGATTCCTTGACAAACATCGGCTATACCGTCACTCCCGGAAATGATACTATTTTGGCAGGCACCTCTGTTCTTGTAGGGTATAGTGATTGACTTCATTTATGCATCTGATTCCTTGACAAACATCGGCTATACGGTCACTCCTGGAAATGATACTATTTTGGCAGGCACCTCTGTTCTTGTAGGGTATAGTGACTGACTTCATTTATGCATCTGATTCCTTGACAAACATCGGCTATACCGTCACTCCTGGAAATGATACTATTTTGGCAGGCACCTCTGTTCTTCTCCTGTTCAGCAACTTGTTATTTTTTTTCTTGTTAAAATGTTTTTATTTCCCAAACTTAGTTCACTGAAATGACTAGCAGCCGAGGAACTGCCAAGTAAAAAGACATAATTGAGATCTAATACAATTAGGATTCCAATGACATAACTTTAAAATGTGTATTGTATCTAGAACTGATTTCTTATTCCAGTACATCAGACTTGCTTCAGTGTCACTTTTGATAACTTTGTTGTAATGTTCAACATGTTTTCTTTCCTCAGACAAAATTGGTCAGTAGTCTTGTAGAGAGTAAGATAAACATTGTCAAATTGAACAGAATATATTTTCTTAAAAAAACTTACAAGCTCACTTCTCCACTATCCTTTATACAATCCACAGACATCTACTACTCGGAATCAGAGGATGAGGGGGATGATGTGTCTCTCTCACGCAGTCACGGCGGAAGTACCATGTCCCTCGAGAAACTCTCCCTGTCTTCACAACTAGGGGGCAGCACTAACACACTAGCAGCACACCCGCAAGACCTAGGGGGCAGCACCAGTACACTGGTAGCTGAGTCCCCTGAGTCGCCCACATCTCCTCACCATGTGCAACTAAGAAAACAAGGTAGTTATGATCTTTCTTGAACTCTTTCCTTTATTGAGCTTAAAGAGACACTCCGTGATTTTCATAGCATATTATTTACCTCATATCCAACAACTCACGAAGTTGCTCTTTAAGTTACAGCAGCTTTCCCGAAAAGGCATAACTCGTGCAAGTTTCAATGAATCACTGGTTCGTCTTAGCCTTGCTGTATTGTATAGACATATTTGTGCCAGTGACTTGAATTGAACCTTGTAGTCCAATTGTTTTTTCCTTAAGGTTCTCCACTAATCATCAAAGAGGGCGCAGGGTGAATCCACTCGTTGAGACTCCCACCGGTTATGCCTTGCTGGCTAACTGCCAGGAGCATATAACATACCAGAAATAACATTGTAACTAAATCAATAAAGAGTTATTATTAAGTTGCAGTTAGAGTTGAACTGGCACCAAAGATTTTTTGTCTAGATGCATGTGATGGTGGAAATAACATTAATAACAATAATTTTTTGCTGTAGGCTCTGAATTACAGACTATAATTTATGTCAATATTTTGTAGTTATATCCTTCGTGAAATTTTCAACCTTTTATTCTATCTATTCCAGCAAGTACCTTCTCCTCATCAGTGGATCCCCCCTCAGGTACAGACGATCTTAAAGGTATATTACGAGCCATACACCAAGAACACCTCACTATAGATGGCATTGATAAGGAAAAACTACGCAAAAGTCGCATAACCTCCATGGATGTGCTGAACGCCCCGTCACGGCAGAAGCAGCTGGAGAAACTAAAGAAGTTACAGTCCCTGCAGCGGACTCTCAAGGTTTATCTTCTCTCACCCTCTGTGCTTACACTTCAGCACTCTCGAGACGTCTCGCTTCGTAGTCCCCGTCATTTTATGCGTGTAGTCACAAACATAATCAGCCTGTAGTGTAGTCATGGTCATATTCTGCATATAGTGTAGTCATGCTCATATTCTGCGTGTAGTATAGTCACGGTCATTTTATGCGTGTAGTCACATACATAATCGGCCTGTAGTGTAGTCACGGTCATATTCTGCATGTAGTGTAGTCATGGTCATATTCTGCATATAGTGAAGTCGCAGTCATATTCTGCGTGTAGTCACGTTCATTTTCTGTATGTAGTCACAATCATTATCGGCCTGTAGTGTAGTCACGATCATATTTTGCGTGTAGTGTAGTCATGGTCATATTCTGCATGTAGTGTAGTCATGGTCTTATTCTTATAGTGTTGTGAGATGGTGTTGATGTGAATAGATTTTTATTGTGTTATCTTTGGGCTATGGGCACTTTCCTTTCTATAGGCCTTTTGGTTTTAGAATTTTTGTTTTCTAATCCAATTTTATTTGTTATATCATAAGATATTTTGGTATTTTCATCAGTGTAGCGTACTCACTAAGATAGTTGTATTTTGATTTGGGGCAAAGGCACATTTCTTCTCTTTTTAGGTAAGGTGACTTTTATCAACTTTTGAAATAAGTATAAAAATTAGCCAGCCCAAGTGTTTTGGCATTTTGAATTCAAAATTAAAGAAAAGGCTTCAAAAGTTAACAGTCAGTGCCAGGCTTTTGAAGGGCTATTTTCACACCTGCCTTTATGGTTATAGAAATCTTGTATCTTATCATATGTGATATGTTTTGAAATGATTCTGTATTATTTTTATTCTAGAAATCTCGGAAATAATGTCAAATACGAAATCTCGGAAATAATGTTTGACTAGACAAATCTAAAGCTTTTATGACAATACAGAGACAGATGCTCTTCTTAAATTTAAAAGGCAGTTTAATTGATTGAATTTATGTGTTTCAATTTCAATAATTCAACCAACAAAGATTGATTCCATCGCATAATGACTTATTTTAAAAGCAATTTGCAAAGCTCTTCTATTGACAAGGAATTTTGGGGGGTTTTCCTATGTTTCTATTGTGTAATTCTTATTCTTATTCTACAAGTGGGATGATTTGTGTGCTTTTGTGTAAATTTGTTTGTTTGAGAGTAGTTTCACTCCTTTCTTCCTTCCTTCTTAATTTTAGCAGTAGCTTTTATTGATTTATTAGGGTAAATTTTATAATTATCTATTTAAGAAATAGTTTTCTTTATAGTTGAATTTGATTTGATACAAAAAATTTAAATGACATTTTTATTGAAGAAAAAGCATTGTATAGAAAAGGCCATCCACAGTGATATATATTCAGACAATGAAGGACAAATCAATTTACTGTTTTTCCCTTAACCTAGGGTCCCTTATCATGCAAGACATTCCACACTCATAGCGCCGATATATAGTGTTTTTTCTCAAGTTTTTTTTTTTGGAGTGAATGTGAGCTTTTCTTTGTCCAATTGTGAAATCTTAAAGAGCCACTCCATGAGTTGTTGGAGTCTTATATGCCAAACTTAATCATTTGTCATTTGATCGCGAAGTATCGACTGTTACCAAAAAGACACAATTTGAAGCTTATTGTTGTCTTACAGTGACAATATGAAGGTAGAACAACGCAATTATGATCGAAAACCTGGACAGTTGCTCGCGTCAAATAGTCAAACGTAATTTTGGAGACTTATCTAAAACAGCCAGGAGGGCAGTTAGGAGTTGATAGTGTTTGTTAGCTTATATAACTGGTATCCATGTTTATTGGACATGATATCTACACCTCTGTGCATATATAAGCCTGTTTTTAGATTTTCATGGAAAACCAGTATTTGTCATATGTATGTATTTTGGACACATATGACATTTAGGTTCGTATCAAAGGTAAAAATTATATGTTATGAAAATCACGGAGTGGCTCTTTAAGCAACCAAAACACTACCAGGCAATAACACGCTTCAACAGGAATAATAATAATAAGGATGCTTATATAGCACTAAATTACACACAGAGCGTGTGCTCGAAGTGCATAGAATGTCCCCCTCAAAGTTTGTTTTTAAAATTAGCCTAACAAGCTCTCTCTTTAAGATTCTTTGATGTTGTAACTTCTTGCAAGTTTCAAATCTATGATGATCTTCTTAGTAACAAGAGTAGATTACAGAAGATTGGCCTCTGAGAAAAAAACCATCAGTTTTTGAAAGTGTTTTAGTCTATTAATGGTATTAAATATTAGTTTTTGTTTTGGTCTTAAAAGAAATAACTGAATAATAATAGTATTTGAACAATGATAGAATAAAAGCAATTTTTTATAAAAAATGTCATTCACATATCATCTATCCAATATTTTAAACATTGTGACCCCAAAATGTATATCATTTTCTATCTATGTAGTATTACGTGTTTTGCATGAGAACTCTCCGTTCTTCAGCATGTCATTCAGTTTCACAAATTCAACAATCTATTTTGCATGTGCACGTACTCCGAAGCGAGACTTCTTGAGAAGTGGGTGTCAGTTTATCATCCTGTGAAAGTCGCTCTGTCGCCTCTCTTAACTTCATCCATAACCTGTCGTCAAATCATCCATCAATTAAACTCACTTCATAATGGGAGTCATTGTCAAATTTTGAGAAGGGCTGGTTCCTTTAAAATTGTGGGCTCCAAAGACACTAAAGACATTGTGTTTTTAACTGCCTTACAGGGCAGTGTTATTGTTTTGTCTATAGGGGGCACCTTGAAGCATATAATTATCACGTAGATATTAAACAGAACAAGTGACCCCAACTTCATGTTCCAATAATGATTCCAGTTACACTTTCTATAAAATCTATCGTCTATCTTTTGGGTAGACAATTCCAAACTCCTTTTGGCAACCAATGTGGCTTGCAGCCTCCAGAGAGTTAAGAGACAAATTCTAGAAAATTATTGAATTGTTAGTGACAAGCTTAGTTGATCCATATCGATGCCTCACCTTTGACCTTTAGTTGTTTGCTTCAAATACTGCATTGTTCTCCTATCAGTGACGACATTCTCTCCCCACAGAGGTTACGCAAGACTTCCCAAATAACCTCTGTAACAAGTGGAGCAGTTTCTTCTTAAAGAAAATACTCAGTTTTCTTTTAGCAATGCTGTTTCAATCTCAATAAAACCAGATAGCTCCTATCGCTTGTACCTCACTGCTTTTCTGCCCTGAGGACTACTCCATAAAGGTTGTGTCAGGTCGTCTTGTCTCCGACCTTTCAAAAATATCAAATCATGCCTATGGCTTTCTAGCTTCATTGCCATATGGCTGGATTGTAAAGGTGAACTGATGCACCCCTAGAGAGCAATACTTTGATTGGAAACGCAGCAAGGTACCTGTGATAGGTTTGATCTGATTCATTGAGATTGCTGATTACACAACTTACTTGCAAACTATCGGGAAATGCTTGTGACACAAGAAAACAGTACACATGTAACAGGGGTTACATGGTGAGAAGGCGGATTATGTTGAATTTGGTATGGCAAAAGTTTGTTTCAGGAATCTAAAGACTTAAATATCAGTGTAAACCAAAGTGCATGTTATTTGTTTTGAATGAAACAAATATTGTTTAAATGATGTATAAAAAGTGTTTGGGCCTCTGCTTCCAATCAACCTGAATGAAATTTGTATTCAAGCGAACTGATATCAGGATATGTATAACAATCTTGTTGGTGTATTTGATAAGATTGAATAAACATCCTACAGATGATAAATTGGAAATAGAATAGCTGATATAGTATATAGTTGTATTTACATGGAATATAGCTTTCTTTTTGTATGCTTTCAATAATAGTTTCAATCATTGTACAAACTAACATCATTTCCAAACTACACATGGCGCCATCACTTGGTAATATTTACTGACTTGAGTGTGTTATTGTAGAACATTTAATATCTGATAATCAGAAGGTGAGTAACATAACAATAACCACCCTCGTCTACTCATTAAAATAACTCGGACATCGCTTTGTAAGGTATATATGTGCTGGGGCTTTTTCATATGAAACATTGTCTTATCAGGTATTTTCATCTGAGATTTCTCAATATTGTTTTCATGCTGATCAATATGAATATTCCAGAGCCAAAATATTTGAGATTGTATATTTCAAGTATACTGTTAGGATGTAAAAAGAAAAAGGATGAAATGCATATTAGTCATATCACATCAATAATGTACTTTTGAACATTACTTCTTCTTCATATTATTTATTATGATATTCATATCTATATATATGTATAAAGATGACACTACTAAATCCAAAAGTTAAAGTCAATATATATATCTATTCCAGAATTAAATGCTGAGGGTGTTAATCCTCAGCACCGTTCTGCTCAAATTTTCAGTCACTTGGGTTTAAATGTTCTGATACTCCACACATTAGATGATCCGCGGGACATTTCAGCTCATCTGGCCTGGAAGGCCCTATAGGCTTATGGCATGTCATCCTACGTCCGTCCCTCCGTAAATTTTGAACTTTTTCATCTTCTTCTCCAGAAGCATTGTCTCAGAAAATCTGATTCCTTAACTATTGAGGTTTCTAATTTATGGGATTGGCGACCCTGTGACCCCTAATAAGGGCCACACCCTAAAAAAGTATTTTCATCTTCATCTCCACAAGCAAAAGGTCTAGAAAACTGAAACTTTGCATACAGACAGTGATACAGTGATGGGGATTCTAATTTATAGATTTGGTGACCCTATGGTCCTTAATAAGGCCCACAAAGACCACGCCCTAAAAACCTATTTTCCTTTTGCTCCAATAGCAAAAGGCCTAAACAGATGAAATTTTGTGTACAGAGTCCTAATTAGATGAGGATTACAATGAATGGATTTTGTGATCCAGTGGCAGCTCATATGGGGATCCTGTGACCATTTATAAAATAAAAGATAGCCTGATAAGCTACAGAGTCAATGGCTCTTATTTTTATCAGAAAGATTTGTACAGAAATTACCTGCCCTTGATTTGAGTTGGCTGATCAAACTTGAGCATTGATCGGTTGTGCAAGCCTTCCATAGCAGACATCTTTCAACAGGCTTGGTGTTTCCATTTAAGAAATTGGCTTGCAATTCCAGCTCTAAGCTCATATGTGATATGACAAGTTTGCTTTCGAAATTTCAAACCAAAATCCCTGAGCATGTGCTGGAATGGATGGATTGAAATATCAAAGAAAGAGGACAGACTGCCATCATATCCATTAGTTTCATAATATATAAGATAAGAATTTTTTTATGAAAGGTCTTGGGTGTGATTATTAAAGGGGTATTGGAACTTTAGATGACTTTCTAATTAACTCTTTGGTTCCGTTTTCAGGCTAAAGAACAGGAGATGAAAGAAATGGAGACGTGTCTCACGCACCCAACACATGACAATATAAAACGCTTCAAACTGGAACACCTGAACTAGATTGTACAAGTGCTTCTAGATAATCTGTACCAATGGAGTCATCTATTCATTTGAACATTTGTTTCACGTGGATATCCACTTAAGCTGACCAAAGTCACTTTGTTTCCCTCAGTTATTGGATGTGACTCTTTGCTACATGACCTTTCCAACTTCAACTCCATTCAAACTTGTCATGTGTGTATAATGACATGAGCAATTAAATATGGATGTGGTCTGAAGATTTCATGAAAGATTCTGAATTTCAGATGGATATTGGTTGGACAAATTAAGTACTTATCGTGGTGAATATAGATAAACTTACAGCAAAGAGAATTATTTTGATATTGAAAATATGTGACATGACAAAATTGGCCTTGACAAGATTATCTTCAACTCCACTTGAAGATGACCAACTAATACAGATGTTGTTGCAAACTTGATGAACAAACTTTGAACAAACATTTTGAATTTGAGATAACATTGGTTTGAAAAATTGAGTTCTTGGTGATGAATATTGTTAACCAGCTGCCTGTTCTATATTGTCAGTAACAATATAAATCTACATAGTGAACAATTGTGTTAAAATTTTTTACATGACGAAATTGGAACTTGACAAGGTGATCTTGCTCTCATCCATATTTTAAACTGCAATATTCAATCCATTGTTGATATGAACAACCTACATATGTGTTTTTTTATGACTTGCAACCTATAGCGCTTACCGAGAGCAGATTCATGCTCGACATTGTAAATTTCAAATCCAGGGTTTATCACCACAAAGATAATTCGTACAACAGCTTGTTTCAGAGACAAACATGTATGTGGAGTTAAATGCTCTGGCTAATTGTTATCATGAGTATCTTATGTTGACTGTGTCACTGTTTAACTAAACTCCTGTCCTATTTTCAAAATATTAGGTAAGTAAGTATAATTAATTTTGAATTATTTTATTTCAATTGGAAAATTTAAATGCTAATGTTAATGGAGTCATGTTATTCTACACAGTAAAATAACTTTAATGACAAGAAATTAATTCTTTGCACTTAAAACAAAATATTTTATTATTTTCTTAACATAATGTTGCACCAAGTGAAATATAATGCTTATACTTTAGAAGAAAATGTGAAACCCATTTGTATCTTCCGCCTGTAGCAAAAAGCCTAAAAACAATTGCCAACCTCATTGGCTTATTGGGATAATGATTTATAGGTTGTGACCTCGCAGTAACCTGGGCCATGACCAAAAGATAAATGATTGTTCCTACACCAGAAGCAAAAGGCATAATAAGCTGAACTCTTGTCTAGAGAATCCTTAGCTTATGATATATGAAGCCTGATGAACTATAGAGCCAATAGCTCTATTGTTACTTGAAGCTGCACTAAAAGGAATCAAACTTTGTACTTCAATTGGAGTTACACATGGCATTTGCAAATGACCATCTTTCAATGAAGTTGATGATTATGATAAGAGGCAACAAAATTTCAAAGCGATTCCTTACAAAACTGATTTTCAAACATTTTGTTTTATTATGTACTTATGATCTTGGCTATAATTGATTATATATATTTGTTGTGCTTATCAAGTTGTAAGGCCATTGACTCAATGCACTTGCAGTATTTGTTTGTTATGTAAAATATGTCAATAAATACGTTTCAAGTAGACCCAGTTGTCTCTTCTTTATCAATGAGCGACAGATACACCTTCTTTATCAATGAGCGACAGATACACCTTGTTTCTGTCTCTTCTAGATTTGAGCTTCAAGGCCAATATCACTCGTACTTAAATGCAAATTTATAGATTTCAATGTTATTGCACTTTTAATAAGAAATAATGTTATTACATGATGACCATTATGTGTTCACACAGTAAATGGTGAGAGAATCACAAAGTAACACCAGATCATTTGAAATAGATAATTTATTACCAAAACAAGTTCAGTACTGGTCCTCTGAGAATCCAGTATAACAAGATGTATACAAGACTGGGATGCACTAAATCAAGTATAAGCACTGACCTCACGACACGTATCAATCACCTATAGCATGACATTCAGCACACAATCATGTAACAAGTCAATATCTCACGTCTATAAACACACATAGCACATCACTAAGAATTTTATCTGCAGAGATCTGCCAAGCTCTTTATCATAACTGATGTCATTAGGCAGAGACATTTTATCTTGATGCCTATATGTTTAAATTTTATTTGATAATTATGGTTGTACGCATTATTTTAATTTTCTGTTAAAAATTAACCATAAATGTGATAACTGAAGTATACTGCGAAATTAAGGATGGTTGAAAATGATGACATATCAACAACAACAAAAAATCTTAGATCAATAACTAGACCTAAGATTTCTATCTCATAAGGGTTCTCTTTGATCTTAGGGCTCTGATTTACTGATTCATGTGCTTTTGATATACAATCAGATATTCATGCACATTGTTCTTGGCAAAATACAGTGAACATCCTATTTTGTTTGGTTTTCCGATAACATAATGGTTTTCACATATCAAAAGTGTCATGGTCCGAAGTGAACACAATTGTTCCCTGAGAGGATAACTCTAAACGCTACACAAAGTGTGTCGTCATCATCACACTCTAACAGTCTCTCAATCTTGCTGGAGACATTACGATACACTCAATTAAAGTTTCATGTTTATGAGCTTTAAATGAACATTTTTATGATTTACAGGCTAATATAATTGAACTCAAACCGTGTGTTAAAGTTGAGCATTATTTAAAGAGATGGTTGAAATTCCCCATGGAATGTTATATTTTGCCATTATGTTTAATACCAACTTCCCCCGCATGGCTTTACGTAGCACCAGTCGCCATCATTTGCTAATTTAAACCTGGCTGTCAAGCCATCAAAATATGTGTTTTTTAGGGCAATACCCTCTCAGTATGATTTCTAACTGGACTTTCGAGATTTGACGCAGCAGCCTGGATGGCTCAGAAAAGTTTGGGAAATGCGGCAAGGCCTATCTTAACAAGACATTGAGGTTAGCACAAGTTAGGCCATGCGTTGGAAGATGGTTTACTACCAAATTATTGATTCAAGAGACAGATGCCCTGGCGAAACATGGAGGAACACAATTTCTCTTCACTCAACACCATTTCTTGTCACTCAACAATTCAAAATCAAACATGAGCTAGTGATAAAATGATGTACAGATGTTCTTGTTAACCTCTGAATCTGTCACTGATTAAGACTTATCAAAGGAAATACATTCATGGCCAAAGAGAAGCTAGCGAAAGAGAAAATCACAATGTTTTTGATCGGCTGCTAATAGCAACAGTATCATCTGTAAAACATAAACCCCAAAATTGTTAACAGTAAATCTCAATTTCAATAGCACAATTATGCAAAATTATTTTGGTTGCACGCCCCAAATCTTCAAGAATACAAAACATGTATCTCCAGGTTTTTTTGTTTAGGTTCCCTGACAAATTTGTGCTTAGATTTTCTGGAGGTAACATTATTGATCCAATTTTCTTTAGATATTTGATGAAAAAGACAGGAAAAATTCTGAATAATGAAAATCCAAAACAACTGACATTCTGCTTAAGGAAGAAGTTATGAATCATACACTCACTTAAATATATTGTACAACTCTTGTATAAATCTATAGAAATTGAAATTGAAGTTAGAAATGGCAATAAATCTGTACAATTAACGACAGGAGTTTATAAACAATATGCACACACCAGTTCAGTATGAGTCTAAGATGTATAAGAGTGATCCGATGG
The DNA here is from genome assembly GCA_921293015.1 of Phorcus lineatus. Classification (NCBI taxonomy): domain Eukaryota; kingdom Metazoa; phylum Mollusca; class Gastropoda; order Trochida; family Trochidae; genus Phorcus; species Phorcus lineatus. The sequence continues at coordinate 46,900,777 of OV121085.1, forward strand.
TTGTATAAATATTGACCATTTCACACCTTTAACAGAAAATAAAGATGTAAAAAAGAAACTCAAAAATAGAAAAATAAAAAACTTTTAGCTTAACAATTGGTCATATTTGTAACCGCCAATAACCATGCAACAATGATCATTTAAACATTTTAAAACAAACTCTTCAATGGGGTAATGATTTCATCTGTCAATGTATACATGCAAAATATTTTGCCTCACAATCAGTTGACAAAAATAAATATAAATCACTATTAATCTGACTTAATCTGCACTCATCACAATGTTCTGCACTTCATAATTATAATCAAAAGGAAATACACAAGCATTCCACATAAATAGGTCCAGTGTTGTAATAAATATCAGTTATCAACTCATATTTCACCAAAGACAGCCTTGTGAATCCATAAAACTATCCCTATGATTTAGATTTCTCTGCATTGGTACCTTATACAGATATTTCTTATGACTTTATAGAAATAATCCCTATGTTTCTTTTATCTAATAATTGGTTATTGATATCTGACATTCGTATTTGTCAAACTTACTGTGTTTGTCATATTTGTTGAGACTGGTACACTTAATAACTATCGTTTGTTTCTAATAAGATTTTTATTTCTATGATTCTGATATCTCTGACTTTTTGATCCCTAAACAGTTTATGACTTCATACATGTTATCCCTTTGTTTCTGAAATCTGTTACAAATTGATCCCTGTACAACTAGTTCTGGTGATGAAATTGATTTAATCCTTACTAATATAACTTGGTACCCGATAAAGCTATTCCATGTGACTACATCAATGTCATCAATGATTGTGTTACTTCTGTTACAGTTTGTTCCCTATACAGTTGATCCTTGTGTCTATACAGAGTTTATGCTGAAGTTTTAACAACAGTTACGATTGATATCCTAACAGCTGTTCACTGCGACAACGTAGAGGAAAGGCCTGGTACAAGCCTATGCGTCCAGGTTGGCCAATATCCTGGTGACCTCGGCTCGCTGACTCTGTGTCATGTGTTGTGTGATGTGCACGATGGAATCCATTGCTACTTCAGGGTTGTCTTGGATTAGACTGAAAACACACATAAACTAACAGTTGTTAGTCGTCCATGAATAGCATTTTGGGTACTGATCTACCTTAACGAGTTGTATACATTTTCTCTGTTCACTATTAAGAAATTGTATTTTCTGGCGTTTCCTTTGAGAGGCATTTACAAGTTGGTACGATGAATCGATAGCAAGAACTATGGACTTACAACTTCTCTATGCAGGCTTGCCGCAATCCATAGAACTTGCTCTCTATTCTATTTTCTAGTGTTGATCTTTGAATTGTTAGTTTGTTTAGACTCAATCATCTTGCAGTGGATTTTCAAGTCAAAACAGTTCTTACTCAGGGCTAGGGCTTAAGATGATCTTCAAACTTGCATCATTTCACCACTTTTGTAATGTGAAGAAAAAATGTTATTCTGGAATTCCTGTATTTCCAATACAGAATAAATGAACGAAGCCGCCCTCATTACCTGGCTCCCACAAGTCCTGAATCATGGAGTTCCATGCTCATGTCTTGCATGGGGAAGTATACGTTCTTTATACATCAACAACTTAATATTCATTGCAGTTTTATAAACCATCAGGACATAAAGCTATCCCATTATTAGGCATGGCACAGATAACAATACATTTTTTAATATGGGCAAGAATATAGATATAACTTACTTTCTGACTTGAGACAGGACGTGGTCCCTCTTGAGACACTTGATATTCTCTAGAACTGTTCTGTTCTCGCTGGACTCGTCCAGTTGATCCTTCAGCCAGGTCACAGCAGCCTTGTCGTCTTCGTACTTGTATGCCTGAAGTTCAGTTACACAACATTCCATTAACATACTGGGTTTAGCACCTAAACAGATTCACAGACCCAGGGTAAAATTAGACAACCGTTTGTCATTCGTGAGGGCAAGTTCATAACATTTTCCGTGGGCAAGTGCCCATGAAGATATACTCAAAATACAATGGGAAGCTTAACTAGTAATAAGACTGATATATTTCTAATATTGTCAACCCTTTATTGACAGTAAGATAATTACAATGTGAGATACAGCTATTTTGGACGATGATCATGTGTCAAATCCATCTAGATTTTCACAAGCAAAAATTGAAAATCACAATCCTAACCAAGACTATTGAGCCATTGAGTTAAGTGTTGCTTGGGCAATTTTTCAGCCATAAGCACCACAAAATTAATGAAATTGTTTTTAAATAATGAAGCAAAAGAACAATATACAACATGAGGTGCATGCAATTTAGGTCTGTAGCTTGTAGTTAAGCCAGATCGGTCACGTGTTCATAGGTTTTAAGCTGAGATCTTTACATAACCTCAGAGTTTGGTTAACTTATTCATAACAAATCTCCCTCGTCTATCTGTGTATTTACTCACATTGACAGTGCCCTGGTCCTCTACGAACCAGCGGCCGAGCATGGAGTCTAGCTGAGCTTCACTGCAGTCGTTGATGAAAGGTCGCATCTTTTTCTTCATCTCATTCTCAAGCAAGCGGCGACGCAAACGCCAGTAGAAGAACTCTCGACTTCGCTCCCAGTTTAGGATAGCCTACAATCATTAATCAGTGTTAGAAATTCAGGTGAAACAATTGTGTTCAAGAGCTTCATCTGCTCTTAGATCAGGATAACCTACAATACTTACAATTACATATTCTAGTGACATAGATAGAAGAAGATATATATATGATATATAATTTATATGAAATAAAAGAAGCTCTTGCTAACAAATCAATTGTCATACATTGGTAGGTCCCACAATAATCTCCTTTTTGTAACACATAGGCTATGTTTTTTCCCTTTCATAACAAAATTAAAAGAAGTTGTATAAATGTAAGGACAAAGTGAACAGATCCACCTCCATGAATGCTAAATCAAGAGCCTGTAATACATTACAGATACTCATTCGGTAAGACTAGAAAGCAATACACATGAACGCAAAACACCGCAATGAACATCAAGAAAAACATTCCATCCTTTGAAACAATATTTCCTTAAGACATAATTTGAGTATGAACAGGACCCACCGAGATGACGCCCTTCTCCTCCATGCGTCCAGGTGTGTCATGTAGATCTGCGAACTGGACGGCCACTGTGTGGTAGATGGACAGCAGACTCTCCTCCCTCTTGGACAGCTCCTGTTCCAGCTGGGCCTTCTTCTCCCCATCCAGGTCGGGGCTCCCCAGCTCCTCTATCAGGTGGCGCACCTTCCCGTCCAGGCGTCGGATTGCCTTCTCCAAATCCTTGCGACGGAACTTGATCTCAACTGTTCCTTCTGGTTCTAGAACACCCCCTCTGTGTGATGGGAATAAATTGAGTCAGCAAGGATTGAAACAAATGATGAAAAACAAGATCTTATAATAGCATTAGTCATCATGGATAACCATAATAGCTCTTCACATTACATCGATGATACAATTCTGTTTCACCGCTAATAGCTGAAATATTGCCCAACCGGCGTTTAACATTAACTCACTCACTACAAGTCTGTTCATGGACAACGATACTTGAAATAGTGACAAGGCTGAAGAGGTACAGAGGTTTTTATAAGAGAACCTCTACCAAAACATCATTCAAAAGAAGTTTTTTTTGTAGTACAACTTCTCAAACAATTTAAACAACAAGGAGACTGCAGCACCCACCTGCTGAGTTGATCTGCAAACATCTCCATGTGGTTAGGGTTGATTGTTGGATCAACTACCACCCAGGCACCTCCCCTCAACTCGGCAAACGGTGGGATGTAGACAAATATTGGTTGCTTGTACTCAACAAGGGCATCCACAATGTACGAGCCGAACTTCAGCACCTGGTCGTACATGTCTGGAACAAAAAGGCACAGTTCAATATCACTTCAACAACACAATTATGTCCTTTAGTGATCAACTTAAGGAGTCACTTTGCCTAATTCTGAACTGACGGGACTCTCATCAAAGGTTAAAGTACTCTACTTGTTATAAGAGATCTAGCCAACATGGTGGACAAATGTTCCAAGGACACCTCTAAATAAAACCACACATTGTGGCTTTGCAAGCCATAAAACTAAAAAGTGTAACTGTCTACATGATTTACAGCACAGGTTTTAATTTGGTATATATCTAATGAAATATAATCTCTGGTTAAAATCTTGGTGATAGAATCTGATAGATTTGTTTATTTCCTATTCATATAGAGGGCATACCTTTCATGCCACCCGAAAAGCCCCTCCAGTTGGCGAACACAATGAGAGGCAGCTCCTCTCTGTTGAAGTCCTTGATAGACTGCGCTGTTTTAAATGCAGAGTCTGGGAACCACACTTGGCCTGCTTGTTGGGTTGCCTGAAGAAAAAATGATAAAAATAACTTGTAAAATATGTTTACAAATTTTATGAATATATCATAATCACATTTTATGATTATAGAATTTGTTATCATGAACAAAAAATAATTAAGGACATAAATGAAACTTATTAGGGTAAGTACGGCAAACTTCGGTCAGTCGGGTAACTTCGGACACTTCAATGACTTCAATGATAGTAAAACAATAGTAAAAATACCAATGTCAGAACATGGATGAATAAATGTTGTACCAAATATGGAACATTAGGCTCGTGGTGTCCAATCACGTGACAGGAGCATTTTTGCGCGGTTTATGAATTTTTGCCCTCATCGAGCGTTTCTGAGGTGACCGAATTTACCCGACCAGAAAAATATTTTTATCAACCTTCTCGGTATAAGTATTGTTTATAATATTCAATACAGTCGGGTGTTTAAGTCAATTTGTAAACTATTAGACTCAATAAAATTACGACCAGGATCAATATGCATTCATTACTTTTGCTAATATCATCCGACATCACTGACCGAATATCCCCGATCTATTTTTAACCTTTGCCATATTATGTAATCTCACGTGGGTTTAAACCGGAATTGGTGTCACACTGTCCTAGAAGACTGACATCGATGTAACGATGTAAAAACCAACTGAAAATAAAAATGACTGACCTCTATTTAGAATTCATCAATCGGTCCAGTTATGTGGTTACAAGTTTATGGTAATTTTCTTCCAAAATGATCATCAAGTGTAATTAAATGCATCATTTAACAGTCGACCATGTGGGTGACCGAAGAACCCCGAACATGACCGAATTTACCCGTTGCTATGAAAAACCCCGTTTTTACAGTCTGTTTAATTGAAATAAAAGCATTGACCTACTTAAACACATGGAATCGAACGATTGAGAGCAATATCACTGTTTGACAAGTCTAAACAGAGGCAGATTTTTCAAATATGCCTGTTAAAACCGGGAAACGTTGAAGGTGTCCGAAATATGCCGTGCTTACCCTAAATTATGAATTATGACATATTCATTGACTACCAGATGAAATAATAATCATAAAATTGACAAACTTTTTTGTCCAGTATATCACGAAAGGATCAATAATCATTAACTATTTAGCCAAATTAACTTTGGCTGCTCAATACAGAATCAATCCAAGTACTGGAAACATGCTAAATTTAATGTTTCTTAAAGATTTCAACTTGGGATTGCTTATCGGCCATAAGTGGCCCTATCAAGTTCAAAATGTTATCAATATCAGAGTGATTGTTGGGCCTACCTTGGACTCAGAGTCAATGTTGGCTGGATCAGCTGGGACTGTGACCTCCACTGACCTCGTCTCCACACTGACCACGCCCACAGGGATCCCTCCCAGTCTGTAGACAAAAAAGATCTCCTTTAGAGCAGACAGCAAACCCAGTTTTACCTAAAAGCTGTACAGTAATTGCTCATTATTTGAAAAAAACTAAACAACCTTACGTTACTTCAATGATATAGCTGTCAGTAACAACTGATTTTCAGTCAGACCTTACAAGCTGATTTAAGAATAGTTTCTCAATTTCTTGACACGGTAAGAACTTGTTTTCATGTTCAGTGACAATTCTTGCTATTTAAATGACACAGTTTTTCAGAATATACCATATTTAATTCACCCATATACTATCTTCAATAGTGACAATATGAAAATTTTTACTGTAGAAATACAATTCATCTAAAAAGCACTAAGAAGTTTTTAAGATGCATTTAAGAAGTTGTCCGATATCAATGCTTGTACCTACATAGAAACAATGTGTCAATTTGCAATAAGAAGCTTTTTAATCCATTGCATTTGAATGTCTTAGCACTTTCAAGCACAAGGACCATGACAATGAAGATTCTTATATTTCATTCACATACCTTTTTTTTTTTTTAATTGTATGTAATGTTTTAAAGAAAAGTTACGTAAATAAGAGATCTCTTAATAACTGTAGGATCAGAGAGTTTATAATTCTCTGTCAAATGACAATCAGCACTATTACCTCTAGAGAGAGGGAGTTACTGACCTTGCTCTCCCAACAACAACTGTTTGTGCCCATGGTTGAAGGATTTCAAGGAAGGAGTCTTTGTCGAAGAAACCCCTTTGCCATTCACGAGTATCTGTGAGAAACAACACATTTCAATGAAGAAAATTCTATTCAAATGAAAAGGAAGGCAACAAAACGAATCTTGGGCTATTATTAGGGTGTATAAGATAATACAGTTCAGTATAGTGAGTGAGTGAGTGAGTTGGGGTTTATCGCCGCTTTCAAGATTATTTCACTTATATCGCGGCTGCTCATATTATTGCAGGGAGATACCCGCAACACCATTGTGGCTATGCATTGCGGTGAAACCTGCGAGCATCGGCTGGAACTAGCGAACCATGGGTGGTACTGTGCTGAAACTCAGTGTAGCATTGCACCCAAACATGACTGCGTGTAACAGTTCAGTATAAACTTGTGACAAAAAATCAATAGACAAGTATAATTGTTTCATTGTCAAGAAAATGGTTACATGTAAATACCTGCGTTCATTCGTCCAGCAAGCATCCAGCGCACATCATATGGAGCCTTGGTAGGTACAAACTCTATATTTCTCTCTACAGGGTCATAGACAGGGATTATAGGCAGTGGACCACCCATTTTCTGGAAACAAAATCCCATATTTGTATACGTTTTAACTGAATCTAAAAACCTTTCAAAATAAAATGTTTTTTACATTAGTACAAAACAGCCTGAGACTATTGAAAGCTATTTTGTGTCAAGGCTTCCAAGGAACAAATTGCAAATAGAGTTATTTTGTTTGAGAATCCAAGGTCCTAAAATTATCCAGTTTTAAGAGGATAAAAACTCTCAAGACATTGATATTGTTATCTTGTCTCTCATACTCAAAGTGAGACAAAACATCAAGGGAAGATCATCAGGGGACAGTTTAAGCAATAATCAAATCAGAGTATATAGGATTCCTTTTCTTACACTTGGCATGTAGGACAACCACTCCAGAATCTTGTAGCAACCCTCGAAGTCATCGGGCACCACGTCGTGACTGACACCATTGTTGTGCATGATCTGAATGCCTCCCAGCTGGTTATTGCTGGTGTACACCTCCCGACCTAGCACCTAAACAAAAACAACCGAGAGTAATTTATATTACAACAGTACCCATTTTTGTCCAAACTTAGGTTGTTCCAATTTATAATGCAATAGCATCCATTTTTGTCTAAACTAAGGTTGTTCAAGTTATTCCCCAGTAACAACATTTACAAGTGGACCACTTTCAGGGCTACAAATCAGAATCCTGATCTGTTAAAATTATTTGTGATCGGTGATGTTTTAAAGAGAGCATTGAAATCCGTTTACCATTCCATAGTCAATGAAAAGACTTGAGTTCCTTAACATGTGTCAAAAACTATCACAGATGCTGATTTGATTCGTTTGAAATAGGATCATATCTTAACAGAGATTTTTTTGGAAATTATGAACTTATGAACGTCTGTGCTTGGAGGAGAATGTGATACGAAACCATAATTCATACTGAAAACTAATTTGATCCTGCAAACACTATCTCATCTTAAGTATCAAGTGATGGTTTTTAAGAAGAACCTTCCTCATGGGGGATTATCAGTGGAACACAAAAGCTCACATACCTTGTTCAATGCTCCAGCTCCCGTGAGGATGATGTGTGAGTTCTCAACCTGTATGATCCTCTGTCCAAGACGGACGAGGTACGCTCCGATACCAATAGCTCTACACGTCACCAGGTTGATGGTGATTGTCTCATTGTACGCAGTGGACGACTCGCCAGCGATCATCCCAGATCCCCGCAGGTTCTCTACTCCAAGACCCTCGTCTTTACCTGTGACAATGAAGGGAGTAACACAATAGAATTTCAAATCAAATTAGCAGCAAGGTAAACTGCAGCTCATGCATGTCACTTCTCAGGATAGTCATATTGAATATTACAAGGAAATTCTGATCGTTTCTAAATGTAGTAAATTTGATGTGTGTCCTTAATATCATGATTTGGTAAAAGATTGAACATTATTTTTATGCCCTTGTTATGATAAGTTAAAGACACTCAATACGAGATATTGGTTTATCATCCTCACTTTAGAAATACCAAGTGAATGTTATAAACATGACACGACATAATCAATCATACAAGGAAAGGGTAACATATGGATATAGCATAAATCTCTCCTAACATTGTTTGCAATTAGTAGTTACTTCACATAGGTATGATATCCAGTAACCCAGTCTAAAAACATCAAACATAAATGGAATCCTAAATCCATGATCACATGATTCTCACCGATGATGTCTGTGATCTTGTATCTGGACTCCCCCTCGTCCTCTATCAGTTCAGCTCTCACAGAGTTCATGGCGCTAACTTTCTTAAAGTCGTCTGGTCTCAGGTACAGATACTTGAAACCCTGCAGAGGTCACATCAATAATCGTAAAAATAACAATAATTGCACGCAAGTTCTCACAAAACAACATATTTGAGTGCCTAGGCTTGTAACAAAACTTTGAAAATATCTTATCAAACCAAATTAATGAAGATAAGATTTGGTTGTTTTTCAGATTTTTGGCCATGAGGTTGTAATTTTTAAGAACACATCTTGCTGACACCGACTTGTAACATGTGGTTGACAATGTGGCAAATGATTTTTTGTTTCCCTTAGCCTACTTAAGCTTACAAATTTATCTGAATTTCATTATTGTGAATACAAAATTCAACACTCTTTTAAGTAAATTTGTTGAAAAGGAAATTTGAAGCAAGGGTCTATTATGTATACAAGCATACCTTGTTAGGATCCGCCTTGTCTAACCAGGCTACTCGGAACAGGTGCTTGATTTCTTCAGCCAATCCAATGCGAGCTCCGCTGTTTGCAGATAGGTAGATACGGGGGAGCCCTTGCTTCCGTGCAAGCTCTGAGGCTTTCTAAAATCAACATGAGTCATGAAAGATTAGAATCAAACTGTTTGTTGTGATGAATCAATTGAATAAAGGAATTGTCTTATAAGTAATGATTGAATTCTACAAATGGTGAAAATCTACAATGTGAAAGTGCACCAACAGCAAATTTATACATGTCTTTTCAATGCCCATTACTCATGTGCTTTTCTGAAATAGTTAGGTGCCTGGTAGCAATCCCAAAAAGATGCAGAGAGAAGTCAAGGTTGCCTAATGATCAAAGACCATTTTCTTTTATGGAATAAGAATTTGAGAGAAAGGAATTTCAAAATTAAAATCTCAAAAGAACGATTTAATCTGAAAGAAACACAGGAAGATTGCACAATGTCAGGAATTGTAAGTATGGCCTTGTTATTTAAAATCTATGAGGGATCTACTAGTACCTTAAACAGCAAATCCTCCTGTGGCCCAAAGGATCCTATTTTGTATGTCATGTCGTTGGATATGACAATCAGGTCTCGTCCTTCTGGGAACTCAGGAGTCTTGAATGTCATCTTCCATGCAACCATACCTATCTGGAATAGATAAGAAAGAATCCTCAATGTATCCTTATCTCATTTGTATGATACGACAGATTTGAGGGTTCTTTACAACCCGGAGGCTGATCATAACAATCTCTACTTATTATCCATGAAGGATAAGAAAGCTTATCTGTGAACTGCCTCAACCGTCCTCATTATTATCAATACGAGTGTCCTGTAACTCTAAACACTATCATCATAAGAATGATGAAATTTATCATCGCATTACCAAATAATTTTTATTATCAATTTGGTTTTTTTCCCTTTTATATGGCTTGACTTTAATTTTTAAAGAACATTTGAGCCAGTCATTAAATCATTTTGTTTTATGTTACGCCGTTGTTTGTATTGTGCCTGTACTGTCAATGGTAGTTTATTGGTTCCTTGATTTTAGGACCATGGTTGTGTGTTTTAAGATCCCTATCATGAATCAAATCTCTTGCCTCATTCTCTCCAGGTAGCCTCTTCATCATACAGAGATGTCCGTGACTGTCGAGCACCAGCTCCGTCACCACGACGATATCGGTCGGTATCTGCCCTCCCGTGAGCTTGTGTCTTGCAAAGTGCTCCTTCCATAGCTTCATCAGGGACTGGAAACAGAACAAAAATACAAGATAGATAATAACAATAATGAATTGGTATACCAACTGTTTTCAAACTTTGTGCCACTCGATGATGCAGATAGGAGTGCCATGTCTATTTAAATCTCCATTAAATCACCAAAAATCTAGGCCATGAGGCAACTTCTTTGTTCTCTTTGTGAGACTTGAACATGGCAAGTAATTAGGTGAGGTGAGGTGAAATGGGGTTTAACGCCGCTTTCAAGATTATTTCACTTATATCGCGGCTGCTAGTATTATTGCAGGAAGAAAGCCCGCAACACCATTGTGGCTATGCATTGCAAAGAAATCTGCGAGCATAGGCTGGAACTAGTGAACTAAATTTCGCTGAATTTCAGTGAAGCATTGCACCCAAACCTGACTGCGTGTAGAACAGTTCTCTACTGCAGACAAAGTTGCCAGGCCCATGGTGGGATTCGAACCACGGACCTCCTGATCCAAAGCCGAACGCGCTAACCACTGCGTGATCCTGCCCGGCAAGTAATTAACATTATCTATGAAAACACATTGCCCCTAAAATAGTCCATATTCTTGACTCGTAGGATGATAAAGATAACAAGCTTATAAGCATGTTTAACAGTTTGAGTCGCAAAAAGCTAAAATCAAAGGGTTTATTTCCTCATCCTTTCATAAATATTAACTGCAAGATTAAAATCTCATTCCAGCATAAGACATAATAAGAAACAGCTAGTAGCTAGTTTGAATGCGCAAGAGCTAAAGGCTGTCACATCATATCATTGTCAAAAAGTGGAACAGCATGGGTGAATAAAAGCAAAACTTTGACGGCAGTAATAATAAAGGATAAAGTTTCTTATATATATTATCATAGTTAAAAACTGGACCAGCATCAGTGTTGAAAGCAAGAACATGAATTTTTGGAGTCAAAATATTTGGTATTTTGACACCTACCTGCCGGAACATCTCGGGGAAGTCATACACGTAGGTAGTGCCCATGGACTGGGCCTGGAAGCGCTTGAGCTGGAGATGGTCCTTGGTGAGGTAGGGAGTGCTTATCAGGAGACCGTGAAGAGGACCCTGCAGGGCCCCGTACGCCTGGAACATCACCTGGCCGGTCCGCGGATCCGTGATCTCTCGGTACAGGCTGATGTCCAGGTAGTAACCGCTCTCATTCGTCAGGAAGAGTCGGATTGGGAAACTGGTTCCACATGTTGTCAGTCTGAGGAAAAGAACGAGGGTGTGATAATTTATCGAAATGTTGTTTATACAGTTTCTTGCTGAATGATGTAAATGCAATCTGAGAGGCCTATTTACAAGAATAACGATGGGACTATGCATAAATTGACCATGGGCTAAAAAAAATGCTAAAGGTCAAGACTATGGATTCTGGAAATGGAATGTATCATGGTCAAGCAACCATTATTATGGGCTGGGCTTATGTCAACTAAGTATCAGCATGTCTCCCTATATGTCAATTACTATTAGGAATAAAATCTAATCACTTTTATAATTTGATTATAGATGAGCAAAGGTGATATACAATAAATATAACTAGAGTACATTTAGTGCATTGGGTGAGGTGAGATGATTTGGGGTTTAATGTAGTGCTAACATGACTGCTAGTATTTCAGGAGGGAGAAAGCCTGCAACACCATCATGGCTATGCATTGCGGTGAAACCTGCGACACTGGCTGGAACTAGTGGTACTGTGCGGAAATTCAGGTAGCATTGAACCCGAACTTTGCTGTGCTAACGCTGTCCCTTTTAATGCAAAAACAAAAGTTAATGTGTTTACAAAGCGTTTCATGACTTCATCATTTTGGTATTTTTTGATTTTTCAAAATGACTGTAAAACGGGTGACCCCAATAGGTCAGCCTCCCTCTTGACAAAATTTCTAGTTCTGGACTGTTAAAAATTCATAATAAATCAAAGTCATGTATGCCCTCATTATGATTATCAGTCTTATTGAGAGGGACAGACCTGATTGTGAACTTGAGTTCCGCGTTGAGCACCCTCATCTTCCAGAGTCTGCTTCCGTACCTCATCACCATACTGCGTACTGTCTCCTCCAGCTGTGGGTGGAAGACAGAATATTATATAAAGTCAAAATTAATCTCATCAAAGCACTAGATATTTTGACTAGTGCATACTTTAGCGTACTATAGTCAAAACTCTCTCCCTGCTTGCCAAATAAATGGAACATGATCATAATCTCACTGAATGACTAGACTTTTTATCTTTTTCAAACCCATTCACTCCTTGACCTCTGCTATTATCTAAGCCTGGTTTAACATCTAGGAATAAAGGAATACTAGTTTTTATGAAATTTTTTTAGATATAAAACTTCCTAAGTCTCTCCAGAAGTTTATAAGATGGTACATCAGATTTAATAATTTAATAAACCCCTGCAAGAGGTATCTCCTTTCAGTATAAAACTATCTTACTGGGAGCTAAGATAAAACTAGTTTTACTACAAATGTGAATAAAATCTTTAGATATCAAATCAAATTTTAAAGAAACGTCTGATCATTATTTGTTATAACAGAATGTAAGCATATAGGTAAATCTAACATATTAATGATTTTGTTTACACAACTTACCTTTCCTGGTTCAGTGAGTGTGAGAGTTGGTACAAAGTTGAGGAAGATGTGATTGCAATCTGTCTTTCTGGACTAGAATTGATAAAAACATTCAGATATAATTCAATGCTATCAGCTTTAGAGCACTTGAATATAACATAGGAAAACCGATTACTGCATTACAATATTTTTTGACACATAAGATAAATCCCAAAATAAGAGGATCTTATAAAATGATATATATTTGATAAGAACTTAATTCTTCACTACCAATACACGTAACAAACAACATTTTTCTGGCTAATGCACTAACATTCCTTGCTAGTCTCTTGTAGAGTATGTATCACTTTGGTAACAATAAATGATTATATAAATTGGACAATGAGAACGGATAGGCATTTATTTCACAATGGGGGGTTAAGTAAGCAAAATCAAGACACCAATGTTCCTCACCATAGGATGAGAGAAGGCGACTTCCAGCGAGTCCATTGCCTCAAGTAGAGTTCTCTCCCCTTCATTCTGCAGGTACTCAAATGATGCTTCCTGAAAAATCATTGAAGTCAGGCAAATTCTATTGCAATGAAACAAGTTATATTGACTCAGGCACTTTATCCAATAATGAAGTTACATTCTATGAAGCCAATCAGTCATATTCTTGATTAACTTGTCTAGATTGTCAATTTAGAATCATTCCCTTTGTAAAAAATAAAGTTCCGTTTCCTATCATCAACCAGAATAGTTTGTCCCAACTAGTACTCAATTCATCACTTTCTATTTCACATGCAAAAAATAACAGAGAAAAAAATAAAAAAGAACTATCTTCTGCTCTTGTTTTGTAATATACAGCCAACCGAAATCTGTCGCCAAGGCATATTGAAACAAAGAATGTACAAGTTATACCTTTGTGACGAGGTCTGAATGCCGTATGATTGAGCGGACGAAGAACCTGTAGTCTGTCACTTCCTGTCCCTTTGCAACCTGGATAACAAAATACATAGGAAAATAAACCTACCATGAAATGATTAGATATTCAAGTGTCTTCTGTCAAACAAAAACAAATTCATTTGCTGCTTGTCAAAGCCAATAAACTTTATTTCTTATCATAAAAAATTGTTGTTCATTAGCTGTGATTTCTTTAAAATGGACTGAAGAATGAATTGACACTTGAAAATTCAAAAGCTTTAGAGTTGTCACTGTGAAGTAAGAGATAATTCCTCCTGTACTTACTTTAGCCTTCCCAAGGTAGAGATGCATCTTGTAGTTGGCGGTGGGGATTGCCTCCAGGTCGAAGTTCCGCAGACGGTTGATCTCCAGCTGGAAGGCAAGGGCTGGCTCCAGGTGGCGGTAGATCCGGTCTTCTTGGAACTAGAAAAGGAACAGCTTTCTAATGACAGAACCATTGAAATAAATAAGCTTCATATAGAGGTCTATAGAAATAATCTCATAATAGATGATACTCAAGATATTTCTTCACAAAATAAATTTGTATCAAATTTGAACAGTTTTGGGGTTAGAAACATAGAATTCTGATTTGTACGCAATTGAAGTCAGTTGTGCAATATGGATTTGTCTAAGAAGACTTACCATATATTACAGTTTATAAGGCAAGTTTTTTATACCATAAATTGAGGGATCAAGGAGGGAGGGGTGGGGGGGGGGGGTGGCCCTATATATGAGGTCTATGTTTCAGACCTAAAAATTCTGAGGTTAGGTAACGATCTGCCGGCCGAGGGAGACGAACAGACAAGATTCAAACCGGAAGCCTTGCATGATGTCAACTCATTGTCAAAATAATGAAACAAAATTACTTTAATAAATATTGCATATTTTTACTGTTTTTTATTTCCATACATAGTAACATTCATAACAATAATTACTTGTCGAGATGGATTTGTATTCATCACAAAATGACATTGGTACGATACCACAACAAACAACAGAAGACGACGAGATGAAAACGAGGTGCTATCTAACCCGCAACTGAGAAAACCTAGTCAGCCATTTAACAAGACTTGACTGCAAACCTTTGACTTGCTAAATTTTTTACGAAAACCTAAACGTCATTTTGTCAGGCATGTGATTAATCTTATTGATTGTCGCCATTTTTAATGTTAGCGATGAAAATTACTGCCATAGATGAACAATAACTAAGGCTTACTGCCCTGATCTAACGTTACAAAGTGTTATATCTATCATAACAATTAATTATGAAAATAAATTAAATAGAAAAGTAATTATAATTTTTAAATATGGTCCACCTGTATCAAAGCCTACATAGGAAGACATGACTTAAGTAACCTTTGCAAGTGGCATTGGTCATTAGGAGATGGCTGCTTTTTTAAATGGTTTGAAACCATTCACACAAAATAGAGAGAAACCTCTAAAATCTGAACCATCTCCTACAATGCTTCTGAAACCATAAAGCTACTTCAGCTCTTGATTCCTACCTCAAACTTTGCTCTGTATGTGAAATACTTGGGAATTGTTCTCTGAAAAGGAAGATTGTAACATTAGTTTTACATCAGGATATCACATGGGAATAAGGTCATTAATCAAAAAGTAAGGCATATGAAGGCAATGTTCTCTAAGCGGAAAGGTTGTGAAGATGGAGAGTCAGTCTTTGAAGGCAGTTCAAACAAGATAGGTAAAACTTAAGCTGAAAGGAAAGCAGCAAATGAGGTGCAAAGGATGTCCAAGTCGTGAAATAAATTCAAGGAAATAGATAAATCAAGACTTTCGTGGTTTCAAAGTCATAATGTTTAAAGAATCAAGGTAAAAATGCACACACAAAAGAAGATTGGCAAAATCCCTAAAATCTGTTAAAAATTATGATACTGAAAATGTAACTATTTTTTCTAAATATAAATATACCAAGACTATTCTAGCCTAAGCAAGGAAAAAGGTTAGAATGTTTGGGATCTCAAAGCATTTCCTATCTCACTCCTATAGATCCTAATTGCAAATATGAATTTTTTTAAAGGACAAGGTCATCTTATTAAATAGAAAATATTATCAGATTTTACACATTAGAAATCAAAACAATTTACATTGTTTAGGATATAAATGTTTTCAATTCTTGATATTTGTTAATTCAGATATCAATAAGTGTAGGCTTCTTAAAGTCATAGTCTCATTTTTGTAAGGCAACTAAACTGAGCTAATTATTCTTCACAAACAAAATCTGATCACTAACACAAATATTTCCTGTCGCATTTGCATAGATTTTCATTGTTATGCCCGTTTTAAAGTTTTGAATGAAGCAGCTTATTGGCGTATGCCGTTTCAGACCGATGAGGTACCGAATCAAGTGCAATCCTATCGCGAGTACGAAACACCGGAAATCTATTCATCGCAGCGCTGATACTTATGACAGACGCATTCTTCACTGAGTTTACCACCTTTTCGTTATTTCTGTATTTGAAAAAGCGTAAGCTATTAGCTATTTTCATTGGATATTCAGCTGGGAAATTTTATGTGTTCTTCGTCACGGCCTTAGCGAAATGACGTGGTAAGGACTAACGCTCGCAAAAAACATAATATTCGGGTAGGGTAGGGTAGTTTGAACTTCATTATTGAGGGCTAGAATGCCTGCAGAGTTCTGAAAATTGTTGCAAACGTCAGGGGAAAGATTTCTCTGAGTGGTGAACTATTTGTCCGGCATTTATTACAATTTGCCTTGCAAAAATGAGACAATGACTTTAACTAATTGATTACGAAATACAGATAATTTGCATAATTAAAAATCAGCAGGGGTCACTTGACAAGATTATGCGAGTCAGAGATGTTGGTAATGGTTAGTTTAAAGTTTTGCTAGATAAAAGCATAGAGTGTTTCATGAACAAGGAAGAGCTTTATTACTATTTCAGATAGTTGTAGACAAAGTTAGACTGTTAGACTTAGTAACTAAATCATTTCATGAATTTTAGCATAGTACGTTTCAGTTTCAGTTTCATTAGCAATTGATAATTGATCTTTAAAACATTACAGATGAGATAGTTAGATATATATGACTTTGGGTACATTCTTTGAAATTTAAGTATTGAACTAAATCACCTGATCTTCATATGAGATTGTGTCACAGTCACTACAGCTGTCTGTCCAATCTGATAAAAACTGGTAAAAAGCAACTTATTAAGAAGTATAGTTTCATTTTCTACATAATTAGTAGCCCTTGAGTACAAAACCATGATTACTCTTACAATCTACTAAAACTTTTATAGAATAAGCCACCTTGATTAGTTAGTACATTTCTGTAGTTTAAAGCTATTCTTCCAACAACAATATATATATATATATTTCTGCAAAATATTATCTTGTTTGTTTAACTTCACCTTTTAACTAGCAAATCTACTGCATATAAGCCTAGTACCTTTTTTATTATACCAGTCAATTTTATAAAGTGCCAAATTTACAAGCTGATTAGATGTGGTTGTTTTAAGAGTGAAACGGTGATGAACAAGGACACATCTATGAAAAAACAAATATCATAATCGGCATATTTGCTTTTAAGAGACGGACATATAGATGACAACTTCTTTATTCTGAGAACAACAAGCAATGATTGTTTGACAATGACACATTCTCAGATATATATTTGCCTCTTATCTGATTTCCAAGTTCTAAATGTCACACAAAGAAATATTTTCTTTGCCTAACAAAAAGATATTGAATAGGGACACTAAATAAAATAAATCTTATTGTGTTTGCAAATTCTTTTGTGAAAACATGGGGCTTAAAAATTGGACATATTTATGAAGACAAGCAGTTTTATGGATTATCAACTTTAAATTATTGATAATATTGACACTCTGATAAATTGCTTAAGTATACAGACTAAATATCATCAATACAACACTTGACTTGGAGATCAAGGAATTGATAAATAGTCTGTACACATGGCTAATAGTCTACAATTATTCAAAATCTGAGAACATAAAAACCAATTCACCATTTTTTAAACACTATTTGGGGTTCTTATTGAAGGTTGAAAAATAAGCACATCGATTAGGATATTATGAATAACAAATAGGCAGCAGAAAATGCAGACAGCCACGGAAGAAAATGCTCTTAATGATTTTAAAACGCATACTATCCTTAACAACACACTGTAGAAATTAATCTTTTGATATTAATCATTAAAGCGAGAAAAATAATATTTCTAAAATGACTAACCGTAACACTCAATAAAAATGTATGATTTGAAATTTATCTACTCAACATTAAAGTTCTTAAGCTTCTTGGTAAATTCATCATAATTACTTAAGTCTAAGGTCATTTTAGAAATTGAATCCATTTTTTCTATCATGTAATTCTAAGTTTTCTTGAAACACCAACAAGTTACAAAGAAAAATAAGCCTAAATTTCATAACACCTGTGACTGAGTTATGCTTGAGCAATATTTCACCCGTAAGCGGGGTGTCATTACACATGCACCATTCCAAATTTTCAAATAAATAAAATGAAATACTTCCACTATATCAGTACCAACAACTAACCTTGTGCAGGACAACATATGTCACTCTGCGGATACCACGGTCGTACATCATCTGTGCCTGGAGGAGACAGAAAACTTATATATCATAACTCATCTGTGGAAGATTACCCATTTTTTAAATCTTTAGAGGAAATTTCTGTCTTCTTGACAAATATCATATTCATCTCATCGAATAAAAGTAGAAAGTTTACATCATCATTAGTGGCATAGCCATAAGTGTTAATATTTAAATTTTCTACCTCAAGAAATGACATAGAATTGATAAATGTCAAGAAAAGACAAATTTTCTATTCATTAAATCATAAAATAATCAAAATAAACAAGTCAGCATCAGAACAAGCCCATGACATTGGCAACAATAAGACATCCAGAAGAGAGATTACATCAGAGCTTTGTTTGATGACATCAGAAAATTGCTGTTATCAGTCAGGCAGTAGTGATTGATAACTGGCAGGAGTGATTGATAACACTGTTTATCTCCATAGATAGACTCCAGTATTTACTTGCAATCATATATAGTAAATAATCTTTTTTCCATATGGCTGACAAACAAACCAAATAATGCTTTATTACCTTTTCTCTACAGAAGAGCAGAAACTGTGCTGCTAGTTCATCATCCTCCATCTGGGTCTGGCAGCGAATGGCAACGTTGATGATATGAATTGGGTCATCTACATCTGATAGGCTCTAAAAAACAAAATAAATTGCAAATAGAATCAATTACAAATACTAACAAATCCGAGGAAATCCCAAAATATCTCTCTAAATTACAAAGATATGACATAAAATTCTTCACATTTGAACCACTGAAGGTGACCTCCCAGGTTTAAGAATTGTTTACATTGGTAACAGTTACCAATCCTTAAGAGGACATAATAAGGAATTAAACCTTTGGGTTTACAAGAGTGGGACATTGTAGAGTACATGGTTAAACCTTCAACAAGCAAATAAGAACTTTAAAACATTTAAATTTTTGATCGAAACACTTGCAATAGAGATGTAGAAACATAGAAAATGTTTCCCATTGTTGAAAGGATATAATCTAAAGGACAATTACATGTATAGAGGTGGAGTCCTCCCCGTGCAGATACTCGTTCTCAGACAACAGAGGGCTGGCAGGAGGCGTGTCCAGCGAGAATCGCTCTATCAGCTTGTCAAAGTGTCTATAATGATTGGAAAGACAAGTTTAATTAAGATCTCCTAATAACAAAGAGATTAATTTGTTGCATCTTTCACTCAAAAACTTTTGTGCTCTTTATTTATAGTTAAGTTACAGATGTACAAAGCGACCCTACTTGTTCAAAATCATTTGCAATATTACCGCCTTGCAAGAAACCTAGTATATCATTACTAGGATCAAATAACAGATTGTTCATACTTCTGGAACTCATCGAAAGAGCCAAAGGCGGCCATGACACCCATTCTTTGACAGATTGGGACTTCCTCCAGTGGGTCACTACGACCTGTCAGGTCTTCATCCTCGCTCGGCACCCGCATCAAAGAACTCTCGAACCTCGTTACCATCATCCTGCAGGGGAGGGTACATTAGCCATTACAGGAGGCAAAAGTAATGGATTTCTATACAGAATATTTTGTTTTCAAAAAGATGTTTTACTTTAAATGGAAAATAATCATTCATATTGTTCATTTCAAATTCAAGATAAACCCAAATTATTATATATGTTCATGCACCAATGCAGGTGATAAATGAAACTTCAGATCATTGAAACTTAGCCCTTTTACCCATCAACAACCAGACACAAATACACTTACATTCCTAGTTTCAGGCAAGTAGGGTTGAATGGTCAGATCACCTAGAAAACCCTTTGAAGCATCACTGATATGTGTGAATGTAAGATATCACTGACCTGTTGGGGTGAGACCTGGGCAGCAGGAAGCGGAACTCAACCACTCGTAGTCCATCTTCCAGCGAGCAGTGCTGTAGACAGTGAAGCTCGTAGGCTATGTACGCTCTCCTCACATACACCTGTTATAGATATGAGAGACAGTAAGAGAAGCTCCCGCAATATTTGAGTCAGTTTCAGCTTTATGGACATGCAATGCCTGTAAATAAACCCTGCATTCGTTTTTACTAACTAAGCATTACCAGATGATACTGCACTGATGAAGTTCTAAAAGTGGGTTTGGGCTCATCAATTTTGAAACCCATTGAGCACTACAATTGCCTATTTAGGACTTCTCATTGACTCAGTTACGTAACAGTATTTTAATTAAAAATGTACACAACTCTGGTAGTTAATATCTAGCGAAAGTAAAATGTTTTAAAAATATTTTGTCACAAATGCTGTTGCCTGACTCTGTAGATATGGGTGTAAACCATGCAACTGACTCAACCCACAAAGTACATTTATGATAGAGTAATTGCAAGCATAAAATTGTTAAAAATTTCCAAAAACATTTCATTGCATGATGTCTTACTAGCTTGAATAGGGGCGAGACAATGATTTAACAAATCAACTCATCAGCATAACCCGTGTTCCTATAATGCTAGTTCTGACCAACATACCTCTAGTGCAGCACTCTTGACCAGTGCATTGCTATGGTAGAAGAACTCTTGTAGTACATCGTATATTGCCGTCTCAGAGTTGATCAGTTTCTGCAATGTATATGATAAACATTCAAGTAATTTGTTCTACTTCCTTTCGTTTTTGTTCAACTCAATATACAATTATCAGTATTCATTCACAGCAAAAGAGTTAAGCACCCCCATTGATTGTTCACAGAGTGGTGAACTTCACGGAAGTATGGTATGAAACTGTGAAAAGGAGATAAGCAAAACATATTTCAATTAATAGAACAATCATTTGGTCACTTGGAGAAGTTTTGTAACTGTATGAGCACCAAAAGTGCATGAAAAAACATAGTGAAATTGAATGGAATTTCATCTTAAAGACTCTGGTGTTTAAGTATTGGCAGTTCAAGGTCTTGGTGTGTGCCATCCGGTAAAAGCAGCTTAAATAGAGTGGATCAATGTCCCAGGAATCACAAAACATCAGTAACGTGTGCTGCCACCACATGCCAAATCCAGTCTACAGTCGTAGGAGAAGCCTCCCCAAAAAATTATTGATCCCCCACAAAAGGGCAAAATGTTCCTGAGGGAAGAGACGTGTATTCCTTGTCCTCCATACGCAAAGTCTCCCATCAGAAGGAGGAAACGCCTTTCGTCAGTCCATCGTTCTGGTAGTGTGGTAGCTTTTGGTCTTCCAGAACTGGGAAGGTCCTCTACATTATTTGTTTGCACATACTTCAACAGAGGGCTTATTACGGTGTAGTGAAACTGAGTTCCTCTTGCAATTTCCTTGTAAAAAAAGTCCTGCCTGATGAAGTCCAATGATCTGCCATCTCAATGCATTGGAAATTCACTTTGTGCCATTACCAAGCAGAAGTGCAAAAAAGTGATACTGAACTTGATACCGATCCTGAAATACCCAAAGCTTGTGGTTGTTTAAACTTTGGTGTGTCAGCACATGGGTGGTGGTATTCACATGCATGTGTCTAGCTTCGTGAGGGACATTTTCCAACAAGTAACACCTTAGTTTATCACCACTATACCACTCTTAGATTTGCTATCATGACTATTGAAACATGTTTTCAACATATACCGATAATACAGTTTTTATTTGGGGGTGTGCTTGACTTTTTTGCTGTGTAGATTTTGTAATCCAGATTCTAATGTCGATTGCTATAGAATTGACTTTCTCAATTGATATAAATCTTGCAGTTACAATTTCTTATGATATATTGTGACAGAACATATTCCAAAATCTAAAAAAAGTAATAAACAAGAAAATGTAAAGATAATATCGCATTTCAACGAAACGTTTCAGATCAAAATTGAACAGCAAAACCATGTGGAGCCCATGAAAATGTTTAAGAAATGTGTCAAATAAAGAGAACTGTTTTCAATAATTTCAAACCATCCAAATTGCTTTAGTAGCCGCCTGAAAAGAGTAATTTCTCTTCTATAATAACACATTTTAAAAAATTGAAAAATTTACAAAGAAGTCAAACTATTCAGATGTTTGAAAACCATAAATGTCATCAACGGAGACAAGGGACAAGTAATTATTAATGACTTATTCACATTTTTCAAATTAAATTTGCATTAGAATTAAAATAGCATATCAATGAAAACACAATTTAAGTGAGATGTAAAGAATCATTATAGGATTAAGAACCAATTTTCAATGTCGCTTAAGAAAATTTGTTTTATATGAACAACAAACATTTTTCAAACAAAAAGTTAAAGAATACATATTCAGGTGCGTATGAAACAGTTTCTCTAATAATTGCATGCTAAATCATTACAACAATGATGCAGGACATTTATAATAAAAAATATTGTTCAACAACAGTTTCTTAACTGATATAAAAAGACAAATAAGAAAAAAAAATAAGAAAAAGTCAATATATACCTGAAGATTCTCTGGACAGAACTCATGACCGTAGATGTCAATTGCGGAGAGGAAGATGGATTCCATCTGGTTGTGTCGCAGCTCGTATGGGGGCTGGTGGGCAGCGATCAACACCTGAAGTATGAAAAAGCGAATATATCAAATCTGAGTGAGTGAGTTATTGTTTAGCATGGCTTGGGCAGCTTTTCAACCACAAGCAGAGTTGTAAAATCTGAACTACATGAATCCTTTTCCGCGAAAAGATTGATCGGTAGTATGAAGTATTTTACATTCCCCTGTCATATCAAATTTGCCCATGCAGCTTGTAAAATCACAGGAAAGACTGAAACCTTCCAGACATTAATCAATCTATTTTGTTGCTACTACTCATACCCTGCTTATAAATATCTTCTCTGGACTTGTCAAAATGAACCCTATGTAAATGACATCTTTACTTAATCTTTCTCATACAAATTTTCTGGAAAAGGCTAAAATCTATGTAAAATATGTCTACCTGTCTTGCTCTGAGAGCTACTTTAGCATTTTCCTTCTTGTTGAGTTGAGTGAGGTCGTTGAGGATGGACACAAGTTCGTCAGTTACTCCTGGCTCCTTCCCACACATGTGATCCTGAAGTTATCAACAGAACCACGTCCTTCATGTTCTTAGATGTAATGTACAACTAATAATCTGATTTTCCAAAAAAGATGACAAGTGTTCAAAATAGCCTGCCCGTCAACCAATCGTTTGTTATTCAAGATAGGGACATTTGCAGATGAGGCCACTAAGCCTGCCTGATTTGAGTGATTTAACACATCATTTATCTATACATGTATTTTCACTATCTAGTTAATTTTATCCTAAATAGTGAAAAAATCATCATAATAAAATACATTTCACAGAGTTGAATAACATGTAATTCTACTAAATGAGCAACACTTTCTGTCATATGAAGTCATGAAACAATAGAATGATGTCACAAGATGGCTGTGATGAAGCAAAATCTCCATTCATCAAAAACATTTTCTTATCAACTTTTGCATTGTTTCTGGTAAAAAAACAGAAGATTCAACAAATCCTGTTAAACACCATTTTCATCTCTCTTGTTTCAAAGAAAATTCTACATTTAAAATAAAAATTCAAATATAATTTCGAATGCACTCAATTAGTTATGTCAGATATTTGCTTAGAAAGGTCAAACAGCCTGTCAAATTAGACAGAAATAGGTTTGAAAGCTCACTATGAGACTGATGACGAGGATGTTTTTCTGGTGGACAGCGAGATGAGAGAATATTGTTGCCACAACAGTTGCCATATCGTCCTTGTTCTTCTCTCTAAGCTGGTACACACACTTGTCATAGTGACCTGTAACATGCGATTTATTTACATAGATAATGACTAAGCAAGAAAAATACATCGTTTTTGTTTACATAAAAAATTTTAAATCTTTTTTTTAACAAAATGTTGTACAGATCTCAGAAAAAGTACAAGTTCTAACTTCTGTAACAAACAAGAGACTGTACAAACCAAAACTATATGTTTTGACATCATGATATCGATGAGTAGATTACATTACTAATTTGTCAATTGAATAGGTCTTGTGCAGTCTACATTGTGCAAAGAATTTTGATAAAAAAAAAATTACAATTAACTTGGCAATTTAGACCTCTTATGTTAACAACATAACATAAAACTAATTGACCCTAACCTTGCTGGAATTGTATTTCAACCCTGAAGTACTGCCGAAGCAGGTCCTGAATGACAGACTTGAGATGGCCACGGATACCACTGCGGTACCTCTGCACCAGCTGGACGATACCCTGGGTTGTCATGAAGAACACGTCTCGTTCTGACCTCTTCGTCAAGGTGGCTGCATAACTGTCGATCACATTTGCTATCTGGAGACCAAAGGAAAAATTAGTGCTCTTGAGTGGGAAAGGACAATACCAACTTTAATCCACAACAGCTCCCAATAAAAATTGGATGTTAACATAGATTTGGAGAAGCCTTCAACACATTAAAGCTTAATGTTACCATTGATATAGAATATATACAATAATTAGAAGTATTTGATATTCAATATAAAAACACTGTGGAGGCAGTTAAAATTTTTGTTGATTACATTCATGATCATATATGAACTATATAAATATCAAAACTAATTTGATCTTATATCCAGAAGATGATAACACTAGGCGCTTGTTTTTCTAAACAAATAGTTTAGAACAAACCTGTTGACTAGGAAACTGACATAGAACTGATGTGATGTTGCTGGCATAGGACGCCATGAGCTTCCTCATAGACTTCTCAACTTTGGCCGGTATCCTTCCGGAGATCATGGAAATGAGGTCCTATAAAGAATAAGAAAGGTTAAGAAATTTGATTGCCCCCCAAAAAAGATCAAATTAAAATCAATAAAACTCCATATTTAAGACATAAATTTTGAAGCATATACCGTTATTTTTTGCTCTTACTCCAATATCCATGGCACCTACATATATATGTGGTATATAGCACATTACCTGTAATTCCAGCAATGGAAGCGAAGGCTCCTTCAAGCACTTCATGATGCGGTCCACGTTGAGTTTGAGCCTCTGTTTAAAGTAGGGCTCAGGTAGGACATAGCCAGCCATGATGTTCTCCAGCTGCAGTCGGGCACGCTGGAACACCTGGTGCAGCTTGTCCCCATGAAGCGGCGGGTTCTCCGGCTGGGGTAGGCTGCCTTGAAACAGCTGGGCCTAAAAAAGGAATCATTATATCATTGTGAAGACTAAATCTTGGTAGGCTGTCCTTGAACAGCTTGGCATGCAAGATAAAAAATTTGAACAGAAAATATCAAGAGGCTGCTCATGTAAGCTGGCCCAAAAAATGAAATGATAAAAATATCATTAACAGTCAAGCTGTGCCTTTATTGAATGTGAAGTTAACTTTGAAATACTTTGCATACTGGTGTATGAAGATATTGTACCTAAAAACGGATATCACAAACAGTAACATGATGAAAGACAGACACTTCCTGTCAAGATCTTCGATACATCTCTCTTCCTTTGACTTTGTTTCAAAAGCTCCCAAAACAAACTGGTGGTTCTAAAAATTTAAAAACTTTCCACAAACATCAAATACTTAATCAACTTGTACAATAAAGTTATAAATCTATAAACTATATCCCTTTGATCAAATTTTGGGAAGTTAAAATGTAAAATCATCTTACCTGTTGAACCCTGCTGGGGTCATCCAACTGCATACGTCCTACGATACTGCCCGGATCCAGCACAGCTCCAGGCCGCTTCACGTAGTGGACACTGAAACAGCAAAAAGTATGTTTTATGATTTTTCTTGTTGTTTTCATAAGAGCCAAAATACCTTCATGACCTGAATTAAGTTGAAGTCCCCCTCCTTAACTTGCATCTTTATCTCCAAAATGCCAAAATTATATTTTCTTGTTTTCAATGATAATCGGAAATTGGCCCTCTTTATTCAAAAAGTAGAAATTCTTCATCCAATATGACCTGTATATTAATTAAATGACCTTCTTAACCCTTTGTCTGTCTTTGTGCCTGCTGTAAATAGGTTTCCAAAATTATGTTTTAGTCACTGGCGCGCACAATTGTCTGATTTTTTTATCACAGTCTTCAGCCATCAGCATTATGAGGAAAATGCTGCAAAGGTAATCAGGGGATTAATTGAGCAAAAGCATGTACAATATCCTTATGACACCAGCTTCACTCACCATCCACTTTCTGCAGCTCTAAGCTCCATAACCATCTTCATGACCTCGATCTCTGCGTACACATCTCCCGAGAAGACGTGACCTCCGTCCTCTACAATGAAGTTCAATAGTTTACCAGCAGAGGGAGAGCGGAGAATGGTGGGATCGTTCTCTTTCTGCAACACGCAGGTCTTGTTTCCGATGGTGATGCGGTAGCTGTTCACCTGGTCCTTCATGTACGTTGTGTAGCTTGACCCGTCAACTGAGAGCAACAATCCACCGTCACACAGTCTGGAACATTATATGATCATTATTTAATATTTCTATAATTTCATGTTTAATCATTAACTCAAGATCCTCACAGTTACTATATATCTTGTCATCAAAGTCATCATGATGTCTAATGAAATATAAATGTTCATATACGTGTAACAGAAGTGATTATGTGATCACCAACTGGATTCAAACCTGGGGCCTCCGGTGTGAGTCAGACACTCTACCAGTTCAACATGAAGAGATATTCCTTTGTTCGAAACCATTAGGAGGGGAGTTGGTGTTTGACGCCGCTTTCAAGATTATTTCACTTATATCGCGGCTGCTAGTATTATTGCAGGGAGAAAGCCCGCAACATCATTGTGGCTATGCATTGCGGTGAAACTTGCAAGCATCTGCCAATACTAGCAAACCATGGGTGGTACTGCGCTGATATTCAGTGCAGCATTGCACCCAAACCTGACTGTGTGTAGAACAGTTCTCTACTGCAGACAAAGTTGCTGAGCCCCTGACAGGATTTGAACCAAGGACTTCTTGATCCGAAGCCGAACGCACTAACCACTGTGCTATCCCGCCCCCTTGAAACCATTAGGAATGCTTTTGTTTCACCCTGCCACATACACCCCCTCCATTAGACTGCCACATAAATTGAGAAATAGCATTGATATAAAACAAAAATATCTTTAAAACTCCAGTCTCCATGAAATACTTACACCATTTAGGTAAGTTTGTTCATAATGTTGTTGTTCATAACAGTGCTGAATGAAGTATAATATATTGTATAGAATAAAAGAATTGCCACAGGAAACAAAACACTCCATTTGCATTGATGAATACTTGAGAAGTAAGTAAATTCAAATGAAAAGAATAGACATGACTCACCTGTGGGCTTCAACATCAAGAAAGGAGTCATTCATACAGAAGAAATAGCTACTGACACCAGTCTTGATTACCTGTGAATGCAGATGCACACTGTTTTAATAATTTCACTTATTAACCTACAGACATTCTTGGTATATATACTATCAAGGAATTGGCCAATTCTCAACAATGCTTCTTCATCCATGCTTAATTAAAACTGTTGTCATAAAAAAAAGAGCTGAATAATTTCATGAATTGTTTTATAATTCTGAACCTTGTGGTATGCATGACTGAAATTGAATCTTATTGCCCAGGTGTTGCCTTTGTTTAATTTTTCCCTTTAACTTTTGAGATTTAAAACCTTTAACAACTAAGTAATCTCGAAAAGTAATAAATGTTAAAGAAGGCATTCTATCTTAACATGAACAATTTTGTATCTTAGATATCTTGTATTTTAGATTAGAATTTGTCAATACCAACCTGTAAGACATACTTGACTCCATCTAGAATAAACTCAACGTCAGCCACATTTTTCAAAGAGGAAGAGGGCAAAATCTGGCCTCTGTAAATCAATATGAGGTAAATATCATACAGAGAAATCAATCAGTTTTTGCTGTCATGGATATCTGATGAAACATTAAAACTACTATAAAGCACCAAAAATACTATACAATTGAGCAATAATTAGGGCAAGTCCACAAGAGATTGAAAAGACGGCTATACACCTTGTTAAAATAAGTTTTGCCAAAAGTTTATAGATTTATACTAAAGAAGCATGTTGTCACAAAAGACTTGCCTTCACATTATTCTACAATCTTTCAAAATGTCTTTTAAAACTAAGAAATTAATAGTTATTGAGGAGTAAATTGATTCACACATAAGAAACTAAGCCATGCAAAAATCATCAAAAAAATGACATTGTCAAAAATATAGTTTGTCAACATTATAAGGATAGATAATAAAGCATTAAAGACTAAAGTGAGTGAGTATTTGCGTAGCTCGGCTTGAGCAATATTTCAGCCAGTAATGGTGTAAAAAGACTTTAAATGCCAACAAATCTATGACATTAATTCACAAATTCTGTTTAACACTACAAATAATTGTCTTCACAAAGTTCTATTAAAATGTCTATCAAAACAGCAGCATAAGTACATTTACTCACCTCTCTAGGGAAGTCTGAAAGTCCTGGAAGTTCGAGATTATCCTCTGATCGGCAATGTGCAGCGCGCCACAGATGACGCCGAGCATGGTGTCTGGTTTCTCGGCCTGTACCTTCTCTGAGATGAGTTTGTCGAGCCAGGCGGTGGTGATCGTGTTGGTTTGGTATGATTCTGTCTCCAGCAACTTGATGAGGTACTCTACTGTCGTACGGAAGTCTCCTCGGATCGACAGCTCCTTTAGGGCAACAACCAGGTTCCTGGTAATAAGAAAGATTTACACCACAAGTAGTCACACATTTATCATATGTGCACATATTATATACTGAAAAGTAAGTAAGGCCTGAAAAATAGTTGAAATGTACATTAAACTATTCCTTGATGATGTTGACCAGTTTCTTCTTAAGTTTGGTCGTAAACCCCGCCTCCTTTTTGTGATAATTTGGTTGTATCAAATTATCAATAAATCACCTTTTTGTTTGGTTTAAACATATTTTGAGAATAGCTTAAACTGCATTTATTTCAAAACCAGGTATCTTGAAAAAACCAAATTGTTGTGAAATGTAAAACCTGATTTTAAGGATAAAATTTAAACCACTATAATGTGAAAATAACTTCTGTCATTGTTGCAAAAACCATACTAACATGTACTTACAAACAATGAATGCAAGAAATTTTCACATCAACTTCCAAGAACATCCACTTTCCTAATAATTAACAAAGCATCTGCTAAATGCAAGAAATTTTCACATCAACTTCCAAGAACATCCACTTTCCTAATAATTAACAAAGCATCTGCTAAATGCAAGAAATTTTCACATCAACTTCCAAGAACATCCACTTTCCTAATAATTAACAAAGCATCTGCTAAATGCAAGAAATTTTCACATCAACTTCCAAGAACATCCACTTTCCTAATAATTAACAAAGCATCTGCTAAATGCAAGAAATTTTCACATTAACTTACAAGAACATCCACTTTTCTAATAATTAACAAAGCATCTGCTAAATGCAAGAAATTTTCACATTAACTTACAAGGACATCTACGTATCTAACAATTAACAAGTATCCGCTAAATGCAAGAAATTTTCACATCAACTTACAAGAACATCTACTTTTTTAATAATCAACAAAGTATCCGCTAAATATCAAATCCACTGCACTCACTCTCTGGCATCTTCCCGATCCTCTCCCCAAGAGAAGCAGTGACCAAACTGAGAGTCTGCAAACTCATGCAGTCCTCCTGATGCTGCCACACTGAAGTAGCCCCACACGTTCTTGTTGCTGCGGAAATTCAACTCCTGCACAGTTCCAGAGCTGGGTTTGAATCCCTCGTCTGGATTCTCACTGGTTATCCTGGCGGCAATCACGTGACCTCTCGGGTGGGGTTTCATCCTCGGGTCGTCAAAATCAATGACTGATTCTCCGAATGGATCCTCGCCATACAACACTCGGATGTCTTTGATACGGTACAGAGGTAGGCCCATAGCAACCTGTTCAAAAGTTTAGCCTAAAATTACTTTAATACTTACAATGGGTGAAATGAATAGATAGATGCTTAACAAGTTCAAAACTTTATATGTCCATTATTTTTGTCTCGTATACATCCAAATACAAGAAGAATGAATTGAAGAATAAGGTCGTCCCACCATCACTTCCTAATAAGAAAAAAGATAAATTGCTTGAGCAAAACCCAGTTTGAGGTGAGGTGATATGGGGTTTAACGCCGCTTACAACAGCATTTCATTTATATCGCGGCTAGTAGTATTATTGCAGGGAGAAAGCTTGCAACATCATTGTGACTATGCATTGCGGTGAAACCTGCAAGCATCCTCTGGAACTAGCGAACCATGGGTGGTACTACGCTGAAATTCAGTGTAGCATTGCACCCAAACCTAACTGCGTGTAGAACAGTTCTCTACTGCAGACAAAGTTGTCGAGCCCCTGGCGGGATTTGAATCACAGACCTCTTGATCCAAAGCCGAACGTGATAACCACTGCGCTATCACGCCCCAAGTAAAGCCCGAACTAGAGGGTTCAATGGATATAACTCAAGTTGAAGATTAGCATACCATTAGGTAACAAGAATTTTTTTTACTTTGTAATTAGCTTGTTTTAATTAAACAAAAGGCATGAATACTAGAGGGAGCATTTACATGATAATTATTTACACATAACCTTCAAAATTTGCATCCAAGAATATTTTGAGAATGAGGTTAAGTCAACAACCCACCTGCAGCTGAGCGGAGGGCAGGTTGATGTCGGCGACCATCTCGGTACAGGGGTGCTCCACCTGCAGTCTGGGGTTCAACTCCAGGAAGAAGAACTCATTCCTCTCAGCATCATACAGATACTCCACCGTCCCGGCACTCACATACCCTACCATCTTCGCTAGGGTCACAGCAGCCTGCATTTAGAGGTCAGTACTCAAACACTGGTCAACGATTAATCTTGTGAATTAAAAGACAATGTTATGTGTTCTACATCGTTTCCTCTACAACCATTTGCCCTTTACATTAGATGGATAACATGAACATGATTAAAAGCTTATAGTGTGCAGCAAATATTTACCGATCACGCAATTTCAAATTGCAAGGTATGGTATACAGAGGACTCTTGAGTGTTTGTTACATAATGCAAATAACCTTAAAATTGCTCCCTGATGAATATCACATTTGGATTCAAAGCCTATCAGTCTCATTCATTAGTACTAGCTGTTCAAAATGCCATAAGAGTCTAATGCCACTAAAATATCAATACCTTCCTGACATGGGAAGTCAAATTTCTTCACTTTATGTAAAGAAAAACTAGATAACCATTGATGACTAGAATGATCATTCTTACAAAAATGCTTATCCAATATGGTATAGTCATGTGTTTAAAAGAAGATATATCAATGTAAAGATAATACCTTTTCCATTTGTTCAAAGATATCTTCCTGAGCAATGACGACCGGCGCCTCTTCAATGATTTTCTGGTGCCTCCTCTGTATGGAGCAGTCTCTACCAAACAGGGACACAGCGTTGCCATAGTGATCAGCCAATAGCTGAACTTCCAGGTGACGAGCAGCAGACGCTAGCTTCATTATGAATATTGGTGAGCCAGGCACCTCCGCTTGTACCTGAAATATTTATATCTATTAATGATATATAATAAATGATAGATAATAAACAATAATAAACCTCAAATGGAATTCACTACATCATAACTGAGCAAAAGGACAAGCAATGTTGCTCCCAAGCAATAAATAGGACAATCAGTTTTTTAACCTTGGCCAATTTGTTTGAAGTCCATTATGTGCTGCTGGCACCTGTGATGATAGTTGCAATAGGTAATTTTGATCATAAGCAATGAGAGTTTCTTCACAAGTGAACCTTAATCCCAAAAACTTAAAATTTTCTAGAATTTATAAAGGTTACTTTATTTGGAATGAACATTCAATTCATAAAATGTCCAATCAGCACAATGATAACATGATTGACTTCAATACCTGTCTGAAGAGGTTGCTGAAATCATCTGCATTTTCACACTTCCTGATTCCCTTCCCACCGCCTCCCTCTGACGCTTTGATCATGACGGGGAAGCCGATATCCTTGGCTGACTTGAGCCCCTCCTCTACGTCCGCTGCACATCCCTTCCGGTATAGGTCGTTGGGCACACTCACTTGCCTCCCCTTGGCACGGTCTTTCTCAGTCAACTCCTTCAGCTTCAGACCTGAAGAAACAAAAGATAACGTACAAGAATCAATTAGAATAAGAGGGTTTGGCTCTTCAGCTCACATGGTTGGCAAAAATTGCTTTAAATGTCATCAATTTTAGATGTTATAGTAATTGATCATATGCAATCAAACATTCAAATATCAGCTGCCTGTTCTAATGATTATTGTTCAGTAGAAGGCTTGAAGATATAATTTCATATCTCGTGGACTAAAATAATATTATCATGTTCAAAGATACCAGTTCATATAACTGTTGACAAGTTTTAGGTTCCTTTACTTGTTTCGTGAGAACATATTTCTTACAACACAGGACTCCATCAGAGATGTAATACAATATGCATGTCAGTACTTTGTTGCAATTATCAAGAGTATGGAGATTTAAAAAAAACCCACCTTCAATAGTGGTTATAAGGATAGATAATGAACTCTTTAGAAAGAGATTGAGTTAACCATAGTAAAAAACATAGAAAACTTCATAAAGCAAGCACCTGTTCCACTCCATGGTAGGGTGGGAACACCTGCAGTCTGTGCTACGATAGAGGAGGCGATCTTGTCTCCTAGCGCCCACATGGCATTCTCAGGGGGTCCTTCAATGTAGCAAAGAACATCATCACTGGTCAGTTGAAATTAGGTTTAAAAACAAGACTCAAAAATGACATAACATTATGAAGATAAATTACTTAAACAGGAACATACATTATTAGATTATGAACATATCTCATATCATAAATGATATATCAAGAATATCCAAGATTTGTAAACAAATTCTTGTCTTGTCTTAAAAATCAGAATATATGTTTCATCTTTAGAATATATACACAAATATGAAAAGTAATTATAATCGGGGAAAATATTTATGCAGTTTAAATAAAGAGTATTTGAATTACCAATGACAATCTTTAAATTTTCTAGACAAAGTATAGCAGAAATTCAGCACACTTACCAATA
This sequence comes from Phorcus lineatus, assembly GCA_921293015.1. Classification (NCBI taxonomy): domain Eukaryota; kingdom Metazoa; phylum Mollusca; class Gastropoda; order Trochida; family Trochidae; genus Phorcus; species Phorcus lineatus. The sequence continues at coordinate 46,934,394 of OV121085.1, forward strand.
AATGCTATTCCGTTTTTGTGAAGTAGTTCTGGCAGTTTGGGATATTCTGAAGCATGACCCCATCCAGCCCATACAGCCTAACAGACAAAAATTGAATCATAAGATTTTACATACTGAACATGATTTTTTATCAAACCCAGTTTAAGTACAATGGCATTTTCAACTTATGAGCATTCTAAAGAGCCAATATATTAACAAAATAAAACCATTCATGAAGTTTGATAAACTTGATTCCAACCCCTTTAAATGTCAGGTTTGGTTTGAAACTGGTTATAAAAGGTGGACATGATCAAATCGTCCCTCTTGTTCATCTTAGAATTATTGTTAGGGTTCACTTATGACTGGAGTGATCCATAAGAATAACAAAATATATATCAATCATTTAAAGGCTTCATTCATGCCAGCCACCATCATTCCCTAATTCAGATTTATTGCTTAACACCAAAATTAATGATTTGAGTGCAGCTCCCTCTCTGGCGATTTTTTAACCTTCATAGAAAGAACAATCAAGCTCAGCCGCAGGAGGATGAAGATCTTGCACAGTAAAGTTAAGGAAGGCAGCCAATTATTGGATTGGCTCAAGATTGGCTGGGGAAGTTGGTCTAAAGAATCTAACCTGGACTTGTGTTCGTTTCGAGATGTCGAGGATTAGCTCCACATTAGCATAGTTATTGTTGTTGCTTCCGCCTGGCACTGGCACATACTGGTCAGCCATCTTGATGTACTCTGAACATTTCAATTGCAAATCATGAAATAACTGAAAAACAAAGTAAGTGCTTTTTCCACAAAGCACTAGGATGATTGTCAGACACTAACAAATGCTACCATTTTCTAATCTAAGAATGTAAGTTAAGGTTAACCATTGTGAAAGGGCCATTAATGTTTATGTTAAGAAGGGATTCTTTAACTTCAAAGCCTTCAAAGCAAATTTTAAAGGTTTTTTCACATATAAATTCCCATGATTCTGTTTTTGTAATCTGTTCAACATTTGATTTTAAGACGTTGCGGAAAATACATTTCCAAACAGGTTGATGTTTTCCTTTTTCATTAGTTCCAAGAATAATAAGTGATGATTGTAAAACATTTCTGAATATTTGCTTGAACCTAGAACTGATCATCTCATGTCGCTCTAACCTGCATTGGCTTTGAGATCCTCTGGTGTAACCATGACAACGAATCTGATTGCCCTCTCGTTGCGGAACATCTCGTACGCCCACCTCCTCACTGACCGCATGCACTTCACCGCAGCTATCCCATTGTTTGCTATCAGCACCTGGTCATTTCAAATGATACAAAAAGTATATCTATTAAGTCTTAGTTGGAAAATATAAACAAAAGCAAAAAATCATGAACTTACAATAACATGTGCAAGACTCACAGATCTACACTTTAATATATCATTTTTGGAAGGAAGGCCACAATACAAAGTGTAATGATTTTAACATCATCACAAAATGTCAGACTATTCTTTGACATTTAATTCAATGGTCTCTTAACCTAATATGATCCGATCCACTTCTGAATTTTGAGTTACCTTATTTATCACTCTATTTCCTCCAAATCTCTTCACAAACTCCTCTGGTGTAGCAACACAGAAATCTTTGACATACTGTCTCCTTCCTCTCGAAGTGTCGAGGGCGATCCCCGACATGGTGTGTCTGTAACAAGCCAGGTACTACACATTCCAATCATACCACTCGTTAATTACCTACCTGTCTGACAAACCTTCAAGGTGATACTATTAGCCTGATCAATATTAGAGCACATTCAATAATTAACATATAAAACATTTTTATAAATTTTTTTATATGAATCTTAAATCAAATAACCGATAAGACAATATTGATCAATAACATGCCCAAATGTCTAATTGTTCAATTGCAAAGAGCATTACATCATTCAATGCTATTTCAACAAAATTAACTTATTAAAAACCAACACAATAGCCTTTATTCACAAGGAATACTGACGTTGATAAAACAATGTTGATCAATGAAAGGTTTAATAAATTTAACAAAAGAAAATACAAATGACTTCAGGAGTAATTAGATAAGTAATATACAACACTATAGAGCTGATAATTTTGAAATCAATAAAATGTTTTATGAATGTACCCCATCCTGATATTCATTTAAAAATATATGATCTTGGATGTAACAAACACACTTATCATTGCATCATCATAATCATGAACTAAAACATGATTTTTAAAAATATCTAAAAAAAGCACCTTCTAAAACCTTCTTGAATGTATAAAAATAATAGGAATATTGCAAAATATCTGTAATTCTAACTTGCCTACTGCATAATTCCTTGCTGCAGTGAAGTGTCCAAAATTTACATACATTTCTATCAAGTTACATTCTGTGGGCATAGCAAGAGTCATTAAAACAAGGAAGTGAGTCTCAGTATTTGAGTACCCGTTATTGGTGTTGACTTGTGACCTAAAAATATATAAAGCACCCTGATATTCGATATAGGTGACAAAACAGGAAGTATCAATAACATGATATTGATAACTATGACCGCCCTCTATTTTTATCTTGAGTATATATTCATACTGATAAATAGATTGTTTCTAATTATTTTAATTTTTCAAACAATGTTTTTCACTCAAATAGATCAATTTACAACTGAAATCTAGCTCATTTTGTCTATGAAAACATCAGAAACAAAGTTTACATTATTATAAAATAATGATTTTGCTTTATGATATTCAAAAGAAGCACTTTTAGGCATTAGGACCTTCACATGAGGTCAAACCTTTTTAGTACTTAATGCGAAAAAGATTACTTCAATAGTTGTTCTAATGAATCCTCTAACCCACTTCATCTGCAAAGCATAACTAAAACTAATCCCTACCATAGGCTAAATAAAGCCATGATGCATTTTCTTAACCTACCTGTGCCTGCTCTCTAGCCTACTGTGGCTGAACTTGATATGCATAACAGAAATGTTCAGAAATTTGATGCTCTGCAGCAAGGCTTAAGATAGCCAGCGCCTCATGACCTATTATTTCACATACCTTCAATATATAACATATCCTACACCCTTACCCTTTTTCTTTGTTCATGATTTTTCTATTTAGTCTCCAAGCCACTAGCAACATCTTTAAGTCGATTGAGTTATCACTCCTGAAACTCAGCCTCTCAGCATAAATAAAACACAAAGGGATTCAAAAGTTAACCAATAGACTAACTCCAACCTCCCAAATCATGGATTGTTCCTCATGTCAATGACTTAAGATGTCTGTAGGTCAGTCATTCAACAATGGTACACCACACAGCATGAAGTGATTCAGGATTCAAACCAGTACACTAGTTCCAAAGATGGTGCATGCCAACTCACCAATAATGGTTATTCCTAATGTCAAAGAATCATTTCTGAAACTCAGTCACTAATGATTGGCAAAGCACTGATTCAGTAGGTGATGAATAAACTGGTTGATTAACACCAGTAAAAGATTGTACATGCCAACTTGGCCAAGCATGGATTATTCCAATAGTCAGTGAGTTACCAATATATTAATCCCAGATTCCACCACTCAGGAATGGTAAAGTATAAGGGACCAGTCAAAGAAGATGCTTGTCAACCTGGCCATTCACTGACTGTTTCTAAGGCCCATAAGTTACTATCACTGCATGCCAACCATTCATCATTGACTGACTCATGATTTAAACCAGTAAACTTTGACACCTCCAGTCAAAGGAGATGCTTGTCAATCTGATCAATCATGGATTGTTCCCAAGGTTGATGAGTTATTATTCCTGACGGTCTGCCACCCTGGGGTGGTAAAGCACTAACTTGCTCAGGATATATACCAGCAGACTAAATCCAGTCACAGATTGTGCATGTCAACCTAGCCATACAAAGATTGTTCTTCAGGTCCATTCGTTATCATTCCTGAAAATTGACCACTCAGTAATGGCTGAAATAAACTAACTTCAGTCAAAGGTGGTTCACGTCAACCTGGCCAAACACCAATTATTCCTTACTAAAGGTTAATTTGTAAATATTCCTGTAGACAGCCACCCAGGAATGTGACAGCCTTGGTTCAGGATTTAAACCAGTGTAAGCCTACAAACACCAGTCAAAGAGAATGCACGCCAACCTGGTCAATCACAGATTGTTCAAATCAAAGGTCAATTTGTTATATCCTGTAGGTCGGGCACTCAGGGATATAAAAGCACTAACTGTTTCAGCAGATCTAGGAATCAACCAGCAGACTTACTTCAGTTAAACTGTCGAATTCCAACCAGTCTCAAGACAACTGGTTTTCACAGCATGAAAGTGTACAGGTATTTTGATACACAGCCTTGTAAAGATTATCGAACTAATCCATTTACTATTTTGGACAGGTTACCTTATCAGTTGAATGCTTAGAGAAAAGGAAGTGAGTTTAATGTTACAGGTTTGATACAATTATTTCTTATCAACAAAGTAAGACTGCATGGACCTCAATAAATTAACTCGTTGCAATTGCCAATTTATATCAAAGGTAGGAAAAAACATCTTCTAACAACCCTTTGATATGAGATTTCAGTCATGAATTTGTATGTATGTTGTAAAATGGTACTTTAAAAGCTTCTATTTCAGAAATAACTATAACCTTTAGAAAAATGTCTCTTCTATCCAATCATTATATAATAAAAAAAATAGAGCCATGGGCTCTGTAGCTTATCAGACTTTTGATAGAAATAGGTGTTTGGGTTTAGACCATGGGGTCATGGGCAGTGTAGGAAAGATAGCCTGTCCCAACATCCGAGACGGGTAACTTTGTTAAAAGTTATTCACAATCAAATAAAGAAGGCCCATTGCCCATTTGGGGTCAAGGGGTCACCGAACCTACAATTCAGAATCCCCATTGTCCAAGGAGTCTACACACAACTATTAAGCTATCAAGACCTTTTGGAACTGGAGAAGAAGATGAAAGTAGGATTTTAAGGTTTTGACCCCTGTGACCCCATTTGGGGTCACGGGGTCACCAAACCTACAATTTAGAATCCCCGTTGGCCAAGGAGTCTACACACACCTTTTCAGCTCTCTAGACCTTTTGGAAATAGGGAAAAAGATGAAATTAGGTTTTTCAGGTTTTGACCCCTGTGACCCCATTTGGGGTCATGGGGTCACCAAACCTACAATTTAAAATCTCCAGTGCCCAAGGAGTCTACACACAACTATTCAGCTCTCTGGACCTTTTGGAACTGGAGAAGAAGATGAAAATAGGTTTTTCATGTTTTGACCCTTGTGACCCCATTTGGGGTCATGGGGTCACCAAACCTACAATTCAGAATCCCCATTGTCCAAGGAGTCTACACACAACTATTAAGCTATCAAGACCTTTTGGAACTGGAGAAGAAGATGAAAGTAGGATTTTAAGGTTTTGCCCCTGTGACCCCATTTGGGGTCAAGTGGTCACCAAACCTACAATTTAGAATCCCCAGTGTCCAAGGAGTCTTCACACAATTTTTCAGCTCTCTAGACCTTTTGGAACTAGGGAAAAAGATGAAATTAGGTTTTTAGGTTTTGACCCCTGTGACCCCATTTGGGGTCATGGGGTCACCAAACCTACAATTTAGAATCCCCGTTGGCCAAGGAGTCTACACACACCTTTTCAGCTCTCTAGACCTTTTGGAACTAGGGAAAAAGATGAAATTAGGTTTTTTAGGTTTTGACCCCTGTGACCCCATTTGGGGTCATGGGGTCACCAAACCTACAATTTAGAATCCCTGTTGGCCAAGGAGTCTACACACACCTTTTCAGCTCTCTAGACCTTTTGGAACTGGAGAAGAAGATGAAAATAGGTTTTTCAGGTTTTGACCCCTGTGACCCCATTTGGGGTCATGGGGTCACCAAACCTACAATTTAGAATCTCCAGTGCCCAAGGAGTCTACACACAACTATTCAGCTCTCTGGACCTTTTGGAACTGGAGAAGAAGATGAAAATAGATTTTTCATGTTTTGACCCCTCTGACCTCATTTGGGGTCATGGGGTCACAAAATCTACAATTTAGAATCCCCATTGGCCAAGGAGTCTTCACACAATTTTTCAGCTCTCTGGACCTTTTGGAACTGGAGAAGAAGATTAAAATAGATTTTTAAGGTTTTGACCCTTGTGACCCCATTTGGGGTCATGGGGTCACGAAATCTACAATTTAGAATCCCCATTAGCCAAGGAGTATGCACATAAAATTTCAGCTCTCTACAGTCATTGGTTCTGGAGAAGAAGTCGAAAAAGTGAAAAGTTTACGGATGGACGGATGGACGGACGCCGGACGCCATGCCATGCCATAAGCCCATCGGGTCTTTCAGACCTGATGAGCTAATGAAGACATGAATTTGTGAGTATGCTCTTCAATGGTACTTAATAATCTATCTATTTCAAATGGTATTACCAGCTGATCTGGTTTGCAACCCAAGGTTTTTCCTTTAATTAAGACCCAAAATCAAATAAAAGCTAAATAGAATTTTATAGCATGTCTGAAAGCTCAATCTATGCATAAAGAGATCCCAGAGGGTCCTTTTTATTTTCATGTTTATTCTATCTCAAACAATTACTTTCTAATGCCATGTAGGTTAATAAACATATCAGTCAAAGAAGGTATGAGAATTTCTTTTACCTTAACAATAACTGTTCCTTCTTGCATGAAAAACTGATTGGTTGAAGTATCAACTTGACATACAAAACTAACCTGGCTTATTTTACTACAATGATTTGTGTATATCCTAGATTCTTACCAGTTCAAAAAAGATATTTTCCAACAAATTGGTTAGGGCAAATCACTGCGACATGATACAGCTTGGCAACTATATTGGTCTGACTCAAGATTTAATTGTTGAGAAATTCATCAACTTTTTGATATACTCAAATTGGAGAGGTTTCATTGTCATTTACTAAATTTCTATACCCTTTGGACATCACAAATTATCCTCATTATTGTGAAGTTTTATGAAACTAAAATGTTTACAAGAGACAAACTTTATTTCAGTTTTGTAGCCTTGTTTCAAACAGTCATTTTCTTTCGAATTGCATGACATCATAAAGGGCCAACTGTTCTGATGTCAAGTCAGTTTAATCGCTGTTTGTTTGCTTGAATTACAAATATATATATGTATGAGCATTTCAATGTTTTCAATGAAGTAACTTATACATTGATGACAGTTGTAATAGTGAATTGTTATACCTCAGTATCTAACTTCTTTCTTTTTTTTAAATTCATTAGTGTGTCATAATGAATACATCAAACTATCTATGGACCTTGTTAATCAGCTTTGCAATGTTATGTTATGGTTGGTAAACAAGAAAACATAATTGATGCATAGATAGTAAGAAGCAAACTTTTTACTTTAGTGTTTCTTGGATTAGAATTTGTTTATAATGACTTGCACATGTATTTCATTTCTAAATGCCTCAAGGTGAGAAGTATGGTTTGGAGGGATATTAAAGCACCCTGATGGAAAAGTGGCAAAATGTCAAATCTGTTTTAGAAATCACAGCTGATTTCATGAGTATGTTCAGCATGTAACAATTTTTAAAGCTGCTGTAGTGTCATCATGCAAGTAGCATGAATATCAAGGTATTGTAGGATCTCTGCAGATACTGGAAGAGGGGGGGGGGGGGAATTTTCCTTATCTCATGCTTATCATCACTGGTCCTCTTTTCTCCAGTATTGGTAACCTTTTTTTAAAATGCCTTTTTCACAATCAAACCAATTTCTCCTCTCCTCTATATTCATGGCCTTTATCATGCTGTTTGATCAGAACTTTATGCACTAAATTCAACTGCAGTCAAGTGAACGTTTGATTATATTTGACTAGTTTTACCATAAAATTTCCTCATAATGCTAATTAGCATTTCAGGACAGACATCTGTCACTACTAGAATGAAATTATTAATATGGAGTGAATTTTCATTTAGTGACGATATTATAAATCACTTTCCATTACTCCCATATCATATCATGAATCAGCTTATTCTTTCTGAAAATAACTACACTTTAAACGTTTAACAAGATGAAAGTATCTAATAAGTTTTAATTCAACAACAATTCATCAAGAAAGTCAAGCTAACATAAGTATTCCTAAATGAAATAATACTTGATTCTTTTCACTCATTTTCTTTTTGAATATTTCTACAGGTCATAGACTACATAGTCGTGAGATGACAAAAAAATTCAACATATCAAATCTCCTGACATAGTTCTGCTCTGATTACTACATAGAATACAGAGAGTGAGGTACCTAAATCGCATCTGCCGTATCTCCTGAATGCTCGGAACTGGAGCTTTCTCCTCAGCCATGATTGTGCAAGTGAACAAAATCCACCACAGTGTTAAACCAGCATCAGCACATGAACAGGTTAGACAAAGGTGCAAGTGGCTCTATTGCTATGACACACAAAACTGCAAGTCTTCAAAACTATCCCTCACTGCCTCCATGCACTGTTGTGCTTCAGCCATTACTGTTGCAGGTAGGTGGGGACCATCTCAAACAATCTTATCACATTTATTCCAAAATGGTATATAAACAATATTTTTGAACATTATTACATTCTGATTGTTTGATTAAGGAGATTTAAAGATGATTTTGATTTTCCAAATCTGTGTTTTTGAAGTAAAGTTTGTATGAAAGAAAATAAATAAAAACTTGGTGTATACGGTCCCCATGATTGTGAATGAAGCTGACATATTGGAGGATAACAGTGGAAATGCATGGTGAACTTTAAATGACCCATGGTTTAGATTAAATGGATAACTTGATTTCTCAGCTAAGCAAAACAGAAGCAGCAATCTCGATAACAATTTGGTAAGGTTGGTGCATTCAATGTTGAAAGATATTCTTCTTCTATGTCTGCTTTGCTTTCAGATTAATTTACAACTGACCAATTGTAGGTCACAGACTTGACAGTCAATATCATGACCTGCTCTATCATGTGTACAGCAGCTGATGCATGAATGATCAAATAGAGGCAATCTTTGATAGAAATAATTTAGGGTGTCAGAGTTCTCATGTTATGCAGGAAAGTCTTGGATAAATATCAACTTCAGCAAATTCTTGAATCATTTACATTGACCAAGATTACTATATCATGCACAGATTTTTAAAAAAAGTTTTATTATTTAACAACACATTTCTATTTTTTCTAATTTTCATTATTATGTGGTTTAACTGACAAGATAACTTTCATACAATTCAATATAACAAGTAATAAAAAAAACGAGAAAAACAAGAATTAAACAATACTAACTATGGTAGTCTTATGCAAAAGCATATGATTTGGTAATACAATTAAGATGAATTTGGCAACATTTAATCCTAATAACATTCCAGGTTATAGAAATGTTAATGGTAAAACATTAACAACATTTAACATGTTTGTAATATTCTAAAATTGGAATATGTTGAATAATCAAAAATTAAAATCTTAACTATGTCAAAATGCACTCGAACACAAAAAGCTGACTAATATCACTTCAGTCAATAAAAATTTACCCCTCTTGTTTGATGTATCTGTAATAAAATTGGGATTTTCAAATTAATAATTGTTTTAGTAAAAATCTTTTAGAATGTAAATCATTTAATATATAATAGTTGCTCTCATAAACTCAAAGGCACAGGTTCACCTAGCTTAACATTTTTTCGGAATTTAAAATAAAATTTGTGCCTACAACTATCTGATGGGTATTTCTTTAACATTTCAATCAATGTGGGCAAGTTATTGTTTAGCACTGGTTTGGCAATTTTTCAGACAATACCAGTGTGACCTAGACTGCAATAAAGGCCCCTATTTCTGTAGCAGGACTCGGATAAACTAATTGGCAAACACTTCATAAAGAAAAGATCATGTTCTCAAAAACCCTGGTTTTACAAAGATGCAAGCAAATAAAAGTATTTTTCAAGGTTATGAGAATAGTAACGACATACCTATTTCCTGTTGGCAAACCACAATTTCTACCCACAAAGGACTGTAGACAACCAAACCGGGCATTTCATTAATAATTTTGATATAGTGCTTTCGTCAAAATGTTCCCCAAAGTTCATAGGTTCACAGATAATGAAAATCAACTTTGTTATATCCTTTCTAATTCAGAGAAGTTCCAAATGGACATAAAGCTACTCACAAAGGACATACACAAACCAGAGCATATGCAGAGACATAAAAACATTGTGAAAGCATAAAACAAGACAGTACTTCAAAGGTGATGACAGGGTAAATGGTCTCAGGATATGCTCGAGGGTAAAACTTTCCCACACCAGAATTTCATGATTTTAGGATTGTTGAACTGTCACAGATGAAACTAGATATATCATGTCAAGTTTATCTTTTATAAATAAAACCTCTTCTTTTTTCCCTTTAGGAGGGGTGGAGGGAGGGTGGTGGTTCAGAACATTTGTGACCTGGCTTTCATTGACCAACTGCACAATAACTAACTTTTTAGCATCAAAGGCTTCGTTCAATTGTGATAAATCTATTCCAAATAAGTCTCTTCTAATCCTCTCAGTGTTGTGAAAAATACAAACTGACAATTAATATTCCTATGTGGCTGTCTATCAAATCTATTCATAGCTTTCACCAATTTATTTTTAAATAAAGGGTTCAATCAGCTTCCATTCTGCTATTGTGTGGCTTTTTTGCACTGCATGAAAAAAAACCAATTTGTTCTTTAACAAAAACAAAGGATAATTGTCTACCGATTTTCCTTAATTTTATAAATAAATTTATATAAGCAATACCTTGTCATACCAAAGAAGGGCTTATAACACTTGTATAGTTGATGAATGGATTCATTTCTCAATGAATTCTATTGATCGCACTTCATCATTGCATTATTGTCAAATCTAAAGCAACAATAGTATTACCCTCAAAAACATGCTGTCAGTTGATTTTGCCATTGTAATGAGATACATTTTTAACAGGAACGTCCACTCGAATTTTGTTTCCACCAAAATAGCCTAATAGAAACCTCTTATTAACCCTATTCCTACAGCATGCGACATAACCTGCCCTTCATATTCCATTTGACCATCAATAATTTTGTGCCTTTCTAATCTCCAAACAGGTGCTATAAAGTAGCCAGTGGGCGGGGAAAAAAATACAGAAAAGGGATTATTTTAAAATCTCACTTTCTTGTCATTCCCAACAGGTGAGAGATAAAAAAAGTTAAAAACTAATTCAAATTGAATAGTGAAGTATTTCAGAATTCATTAAAAATGATCTATACAATACTTCAGCATTGAATAACAAGGCACGACTGCCTCAATATAATAACGTATATATATATGCAAGGCATAAAATAAGAACTATTTATCAAACAAGTGTATATTCATACAAAAAAATGCAAATAATGCTCTCAAGGTCTGAGTTTTCTGTTAATCAAATTTTAAACGTTTGTGTCAGCGATTTCATGAGAATTTCTTAAACTTTAGAAATGGGTCAGAAAGAATATTACGGTTGGTCGGGAGATCATGCAGAAAAACAGAAAAAAATACAGACGGCCTTACCAAATCTTTTTTTATCTCACCTCAAATGGCCCCGAGGGTGAGACTCCTGTGTATTGAAGAGAGATGGATCAGAGTCTGTCCTATCAATGCGATCAATCCCGGACATTCTTCGTGAGATGAGCTCGGCCGGGAGGGAATCTCGACGCTCAGATTCTGGTTGATCTTGGTCATCAACAGATGACCCTGCGTCATCCTCACAAGTTGACTCGCCCAAGTCAAACTTTACTCTCTCCTTCTCCTCAGCAGCCATTGGTCTCAGTTCAAACTCTGAAATAATGACAACAAAACATAGATTCACTTTTTAGAGTTACCTGCACTTTTTAAATAAAAAAAAAAATAACAAGACACAAAAACTTACAAATTCTCAATCTACTTTAGTTATTGAAAAATGTTGGCCCACAAACCTTTGTGTACTTCAAATACTATAGATTGCACATTTTGATAAGTATTTACATCCAATCTAACAAGCTCCTACAAAATCAAATTACCATCTCTATTACATGATGATCAGTACGAATAACAAATTCAATGTGCATTCAAACATTGATGACTTACTGATTAGTGCCCCCTCCAAAGGGATATTCCATAAGCTCGCCCTTTAAATATTTTTTAACTATTAGATATTGATTTCCTAAATTATGGTAAAAGAATACTCTGAATTATCCAAAACTAAGAACGATCTACATTTAAAATCCCGTGTTATAATCAGAAATACAGGTCTAAACTTTACCTATAATTTCTCTTTTTCAAGCTTTGAAAAAGTTCACTATCCCTGGCAATGGAGATGAAACTGATTACAATTTCCATTGCAATCACCTGGTACCAAATGAGAATACAATAATAGAAATAGTCATTTCAATATTAACTGACCAAGTACATTTTCTGAAAATGTTATCAAACAAAATATTTCTATTAGTTGTGACATACATCCATGCTATTACTGTCAAATTACACAGTTAATGTTTACACCATCTGTTCTATAAAACTGAATGGTCCGTGTAAAGGATAGTCTTTAAGAAAATATTTTCATACAACCTGTTGAAAATTGGATCTCGATTAGCCTATACTATGTTTCAAGACATAAGATTTAACCAAACCTGACAAACATTGCATGTTGTAGGTTAAAAAAAAGTTAAGGCCTACGTCACCGACATTTCAATTTTTCCCTTGACTCTCTTAAAGAAAAAAGAAATTTAAAAAGGTCAATGACTGGCTTCTTTTTCTACACTTCTACAGTGGCTGACTTCCTGACAAAGTACTGTGACAGAAAACTACTGAAAGTCCATGACTTGCTAACTCAAAAAAGTTTGTTTAACTTCTTATGTTCGGATGTCAACATTACATCTCCAGTTTACATAGAGTACTAGTTATGTGAGCTATACAAGACTAGCAACCTATATCTGTAATTTTGTATGCTATACAGAAGTTTTCAGAATCATATTTGACTAATAAGAATATGCAGGCTGTATATTTGTTTACAAACACTAATTAACACCTTCACATCACTATTTGTACTAAACTAATTTCATTAAATTTCAATCCTAAGCAACAGTCAGTGCTTTTCGGAAGTTCTAAAAACAACAACACTCAAATTCACTTAAAATGTCCACAGAGTATGTTTCATAAATTGTGTATGTGGCTTAATAAAGGTTGAAATACGGTCTTTCATGACTTAAGTTAAAATATCTTCCCTAAACTTGCATCTTTATCACTAAAATGGCAAAATTATGATATTTTCTTATTTTCAATGATAATACAATCACGGCTACTTAGACGAGTAACAAAGTTAAATTAAATGATTAACTGAACACTACCAACACATATTTGTCCTTGTAACTACTGTTAACACATTTAAAAAATCACGTTTGAATTATTGGCGCGTGCCACAGTCCAACATGTATATTACTATTAGTTACATAACTTACTAAAAACTAACAACCCATATTTGTATTTTTGTCTGCTGTGAATAAGTTTCCAAAATTACATTTGAGTTATTGGCGCACGCCATTGTCCGGTTTTCAATCACAAATTACAACCCAAACCTGTATATTGTCCTTATACTGAACTGAAATGCATTGGGATGCTGATTTTCATTAACAGCCAATACTTCTCGATAAAATAACAAAACATATTTGATTCCAACAACATACTATGTGCCCCTTTAATGGAATTTCTAACATCAAGCAACACCTGCAGGAAGGAAATTAAACCTCTTCTTTATAGATACAATATATTTCAACAAATGATCATTTCTCAATTAATCAATTAATTAATATCATAATCAGCAAAAATACAGAAATATTTTCTTGTCTTTCTTGTGCAGTGTTAATCAGAGCATAGTGGCATTGAGTATCAACATTCACAGGTCAATTACAATATTTGTACTTGATAATAATTTCATAGTCTGTTACTGTAATTGGTAATTAATATTATATATTATTAAATTTGAAAACCAATCACCACTAATGTTGATCATAATCATATCAGCCTGCGAGGAGCTGATTAGGTGCAAAAGATAGCAGTCATGTGACTCATTCAACTAGACCTGTTCTAAGGTGTATAATTCTTAATTTCCAAATAAACTATTCCACATGGATTTATTTTGTTTTTGCAGCAAGGTCACTCACTATCACTCGAGTGAATCATAAATAAAAAAACATAGCCTAATCACTTAAATTTCATATCTTTTTCAACTTTAACCTAATTATTTAGCAACGTTGTATACACATAATGTACATTGTTGGTAACTTGAATTAGTCCTGAAAACCTTACTTATCATGCGATTAACACTTATAATAGGCTTTCAGTATAAGCTATGCTTGTCGCCGTGGAAACATGTCAAGCTCGCCGGCTCAGTATTTTGAATGAAACTGGCCGCTAAAGCGTGACTATACATGCATGTGGGAGTATGTACCACTACTTTCCGAAGCTTTAGATGGAAGAAACAAACATTACACTTTTATTATTTCGATCATTAACAAACACATACTTATGTGAATAGATACAAACTATCGTTTCTTCATCCACGGGAAACATGTGCACGGGATTTTGTTGTTGTCAAAACTATCGACGACATCCGGTGAAACATATAGTACATGCATTACAGCTTATAATATAATAAACAAATCGTTTGCCGTTCAATTGTTTTTTGTCGAAATACAAATGGCAGAGTAACCAAAAATTAAAAGATCAGTAAAAATACAAAATTTTCCAACCAAGTTTTATTCTTAAAAACAGATGGATATTTTCATAAAACGTAGGCAGAATATTGAACTGCAGAAGTTTTGAGGTAAATTGTACTTTCATCCGATGGTGGCGTGAGTAAATTTTTTTAAATAATCCTTATTCCAGGGCCTCCTCTATCAACATGTGAAGACTGCTGCAACGTCTCACCAAAGGGATGGTGTATTGTAACCACGTTACACTCCAATGATTCTGTCGTCTGATTTTGGGATGGAGCCACAATTTACCGATTTGTGAATGAACAAAAAAAACTCAAATTACAACTAATTAAAGCATCTATATATTAAATTAGTATTCAAACATCAGAGTTTCTATATGAAAATTACACATTGAAAAATAACTCAAAACATATATCAAGTTCATGAAATAATCAGAAAATGTAAAAGAGAACAGTTTTAACGCTTCTAAAAGTGATAGATTTTTAAAAAAAGTTCTTATATGTGGTTGTAGATTATATCATACCGCAGAACAGCGTAATAGTACGGTATATGTAGAGAATTTCAATTAAACTAGTGTCTTCTGATATCAATATCTCGAAACGAGTTGATAAAAGTAACTAATATCCTAGGCTTGCCGATGATATTTTTACTTTTATCAACGTGTGTTGACATAATTGATATCAGAAGACACGAGGTTGAGATTCTATTTATCTATTTATCATCCAAAATGAAAAATCTTGTCCCCAAGTTTTGAAGTGTTCCTACGCCTATATGTGTTAAACAATTGTGATTACATGTTCTTCAAAATCTACTGATCTACTGCCAGAACGATATATCCTAGGAGATATCGTTTGATCTCCCATAACGATAGGCCTATCTCTTGTTTCTACGACACGCGAGTGGCTAAATAGTTAGCATTACCGAGCGAGAGCGAGGGATGTACTGACATGTCGGAAAGATTATATGTAGTCCTGCTTCATGACTGTGTATATAAAGGAGCCTTTAATGCAGTCTAGGTCCACATTCAACAAGTCTAGATTGACTGAATACACAAAATATAAAATTAGGAGCCCAAAGAAAAAAATATTATGGATGAAGGAACAGTAAATTAATAAAAAAAATTCATAGACTAAATTTTAGTCTAGATTATATGCCGTGGGTACGAATGTAATTTTCTGTTTATTACAGACGTCGCGAAATAAAAGAAAAACGTCAAAATCAACATCAAAGCATTGACGGATTTACCCACCGTCGGCGAATTTAAAACGCAACGTCATAGACGAAATTTAAGGTAAAGCATGTTTATGGCGTGATGTCACAATGAAAGGGGACTTTGACAAAAAAAATACTTAACCATACAAAACAGGCTATCAAGGTATATCTAAGCTACATATGTACATAGTAGATATCGATATTTTAAATTTGTCTAAATTATTTTACTTTATACAGTAATAGACTTGTGGTGAGGTCAAAACCTGTTTTTGCAGACAAATAGACAACAATACTGACCGAGGACGAAGTCCTATGACGTCATAAATGATGAAATACGGGAACTAGCGCTGTAAAAATTGTTGCTTAGCAAAAGTGATATGTTGTGATTTTCATGGAAAAAATGTCACTGCCTATGGCTTACCTAAGGGGAAATAAATTTCGCTACCTATAGTGTTCTAGGTTCAAGCTGAGGTTTGCTATGTTACTGGTTCTTACCCTTGTAGGCGAAATGATGCAGGTCTCTATCTGTACTTAAGTACTGAGAAATAGGCAACCAGAGATTCAACATGTTCATCAAGAACCCCGCTCAGCTGATACAGAGGTCTCTGGCTGATGAAGGATGTGATACGAAAACTAACTTACAGTACTATCTATATAGCGCACCTGCATACTGTCTGTATTTATGAGCAAGTTGGTATTTCAATGACGATCATAAAATAAATAAGAACAATTTCCCTCTCAAAAACTGATTTTTAAAAATGAATATTTTATTTCTGAATCACTGTTACGGGTCCAGACAAGAAGCCAGGGAGATTCCTGGCCCTGTAATTTTGAAAAGGCAATGAACTTATAGGATTCAAACAATAAAACGTAATGCTTCTTTTTGGTACCCTATCCAAACAAATTGAGATTTTTAAAATAAACAATCCTTAGGCTAGATATTGTTGCAAAGACCTAACATTTAATTGTAGCTTCAAGATTGACTACCATTTAATAGTGTCATCAACATGATAATTGAGCAATAAGATATTCAACGAGGACAATATTGATAACTATTATGTTTTGACTACATGGGACAAAAGAAGCCATGCAAAATTTAAGAGCACATTGAGAATACGAAAGGGGGCAGGTTGTCACCCTGTCTGCATGCTCTTTCAGTTTTTATTTTTGCATACGTTTTTCCATTAAGAATTAGTTTTGAAGAAATATTGATATAAGAAATAAAACCATTTCCTACTATCTTTCCCAAAAAAGAAACTTGAAGGTGTTATTAGCTCTGTTGAAGTCGGAAGTGCTGAAATTCCTTTCGCTGACCGAGCTAAAAACCTTGGCGTCATCATTGATTCAGAACTAACAATGGAACCACAAATAGATAAACTTTGTAAAACTTGTTATTACCATCTCCGTTGCATCGGTCAAATACGTCATCTTATTACAAGAGATGCTGCAAAAATACTAGTACAAATGCTTGTTCATTCTAGACTTGATTATAGTAACAGTTTGCTGATAGGAATCAGTAAACGTCAACTATACAAACTTCAGAAAGTTCAGAACACTGCAGCAAGAATAGTGACTAGAACTTCTAAATCATGTCACATAACACCTGTACTTAAGGATCTGCACTGGCTTCCAATTGAAGCAAGAATCAAATTTAAAGTCCTCTGCATGGCATACAAATGTCGAAATAATTCTGCACCACTATACCTTTCAAAGATGTTAAATGACTACATCCCTGCAAAAACTCTTCGTTCACAGAATTTGAACTTTCTCAAGATACCAAACTCTAATCATACCAGTTATGGACAGAAATCATTCAGTTATGCTGCTCCCCGACTTTGGAATCAACTTCCTCATGTCCTCAAGATATCGCCTTCATTGACTGTTTTTAAATCAAAACTCAAAACTTATCTTTTTTCAAGCTATTATTCCTAGATTTTTCCCACTGATGGAATTATCTGACTTTGTGTATTATATTTATTCATATGTTATAACTCATACTTTTCTCTTTGATTTTATTCATGCCAATACTTCACATCATTACCCTTTATTCTAACATGTATATGCGCTTTGAGCATGCACCTTGTGTATGGATATAGCGCTTTATAAATACTCATTATTATTAGCGAAGGAGCAATATAAAGAATCTAAAGCTTCGTTCAATGTCTATAAGCAAAATAGGCCCGTGCTTTTGTTTTTGTTCTGTAAGACATAATACATAATAAATGATATTTTCATGAAACGTTTTTGATCTTCGTTCACGAGAAAAAGCAAAAAGTTGCAATTCTCTTTGTCATGACTGATGACATAATTTGTAACAAAATAAATAAACAAAGAAAATGGACGCCAATTCTTAATGAAATGATTATATTTTTTTCGGAAAATGACGTGTAAAGAAGAATATCCTCACAATTACAAATGATTTATGACAAGACTAATCAACAATGTTTCGAAATGCCGTAGCGCTGATCAATGGCTTCACTTATCATTCTTGTTAACTTTACCGCGCTCTTATTTAGTGTGCTCTTATCAATCAATTTGTTGATCTAAATCAACCAAAATGTTACCTACAGTAACATGTTTCAACTGTGTTGTATAATAATCATGTACTAATAACACATGTATAAACAGGGATGTCCCTTTGAATTTTGTGTCCCTTTAAGCATCCCTTATGGAAATGGTTTTTCAAAATCAACCAAAATGTTACCTACAGTAACATGTTTCAACTGTGTTTTATAATAAGCATGTACTAATAACATATGTATACACAGGAATCTCCCAGGAATTTAATTTCCACATTTTTTAAGCATCCCTTGCATTAAAGAGCCACTCCGTGAGTTGTTGGAGTCATATATGCCAAACTTTATCAATGGTGTCATTTGTTCGTGTAGTATCGACTGTTACCAAAATGATACATTTTAAAGCAGATTGTCGCAATTATAATCGAAAACCGGACAGTGGCGCGCGTCAAATAGTCAAACGTAATTTTGGAGACATATCAAACACAGGCGGGAGGGCAGTTAGGAGTTGATAGTGTTTGTTAGGTTATATAACTAGTATCCATATATATTGGACGTGATATCTACACCCCTGTGCAATTATAAGGCTGTTTTTAGATTTTCATGGAAAACCAGTATTTGTCATTTATATGTCGTTTGGACATGAAAAGTGAAGATGTTTTGATTTTATATCACCACATATGACATTTAGGTTCGTATCAAAGGTAAATAATATGTTATGAAAATCACGGAGTGGCTCTTTAAGCAAGGCATAAACTAGCTGACCGCTGTGCTATTAAAACAATGCCGATGAAACAGTAAGACTACAAAGTTTTAAGTGGATGAGGAAAAAACAACCTTTTTTGTGTATACTTTTTTTTTTTATTAAATGTGAAATTCAATACAAGTATAGAAATAAACAAATAACAAGCAGAACAAATGTAAGTAATGTGAGCACCAAAAATAATAATTATGATTAAGACAATATTCAAAATAAACATCATCCAAAATATTAAAGGAGTGCTTTGATTTGATGCATGGTTATTTGCACTCTGCCATTTTTTCCACCCAAACATGGAAACGAGATCAAATATCTCTCTCTAATTATCTAAACTACCATATAGGTATAAATGCTTGACAAAATGAAGACAAGAAATAAATAAACATCCGCAAGGGAATCAAACGATAACAGTAGGGAGTTTAAAAAGAAATTAATCCCGATTTTGTCCAAATGTTTCTCGTCAATATTATGATAACTTTCCCATTACTTTCAAATGTTGATCATTATACTCTTTATTAAATAATCGAGGATGAGATATTCTATTCTATCAGTGAAATATACCCTCTATCAGGCCACAGTGGCGATAACCTTTATCGTCACTCTACTCATTGGCGATAATATTCTCTATATATTTTACATTTAGATGACACACGTACATGTTTGCAGATAAAAGCATTATCTTCGTCTGAAAATATATAGCACTATAATAAAGATGAAAGATAGCTCTGTGCCGCTTTCTCTAAAGCATTTATATTCTCTTACAGTGTCCTGACTGCCTTCTACTCGTTTGCCTCCTATTGCATAATAATAATAAGCCAATGGAATGACTTTGAATCTAGCTTTATTGGCAGTTACCGGATCAGAGGACCGATGTGAGTTTACCCACTATAAAACAGTTTTGAGAAGCCAGTCGGTAGCAAAACGAGGCAAATGAAGAGAATGCAATCATGTATTTCAGACGCAGTGCGGAATACATATCTTAATGTATTAGGGTATTTATTTGGGAAGTTAAAATGCACAAAACACAGGTCAGTAGTGCTTAATCTTCAATGACTTTATACCCATAACTACCTGATTAATTGCTTGGAACAAAATGTTTTGAAAACTCCGCAAGACAAAGACCTTTGTCTCTCGGCGTTATCTTAGTGTTGCAGGATCCTCTGTAAACCCGATATAATCTCATTTAAATCAGGTAAAACAAAAAATGTGTACCCCGCCACGTATCACATACAAGAAGACCTATCACAATCACCCCTAGTACAATTCATGAGGAATATCTGATCCCATATCCCCCACCCTTGACTCTTGTTATGAACAATCATACGAGAAGATGGAAAACAAGACTAGTGTTCATAACGCTTATTCTAAAAGAGTCCTCATCATCGTAAGCTCAGGACCTCGAATTAGAAACTTGAAAGGAAACCTTAACGAAATATGTGCTTTCTCTATTCTCTTCAACCAAAAGCGTCTTGTAACACGTCCTTTGGGAAGCTCGCAACTTGAAACGACGTGGCAGTTTCATTGGCTTTCTAAAATCAAGGGCGGGTAATTTTTCTGATGTAAAGTCTCAGGATTTATAACATGAAGAGGATCTGTGATAGTCATCCTTATTTAGATAAATAAGCAAAAGTGAAAAGGTTTTCGGTGTTGGTAAGATATAAGTGATGACATTTCCCTCTGCATGTATTGTATCACGTGTTCCGCTGGATATAAACAACAAGAAACGGGGTGCCAAATCCAAGAATTAGAATGGAACCGAGTACAATGCTTGTGTAGATACAACAAACTGCATTTTTCGCCAAAACTTTAGCTTCACTCCGTAATCCAAGATCTTTATATCTTTTAGCTTCCCAGGCGTATTTGTTCGCAAAAGCAGCACTGACGCAACAGCACAATAGACTAAGGTAGGAGCCAATGATGACGTGTTTGATTTTCCCCCAAGGTTTTGGTACTAGTCTTGTCCCCCTGTTGATCTGTAAGTGCACGCTTGGTTCATGGTTCACTATGTGAGGACTGTCTGAAATTTCACTCGACTTTTGAATCGTTAGTTTTTTATTTTCAATGTCTGCATAGTGATTGGTTGAATTTGACGTCCCCGACGGTTCACTGGATGACCCTGGTTGTGTTTCATCTGAAGATTCTATCCTTATTTTCACTTCATGGTTTGATGTTATATCGTTTTCGGACATTCTGAAAATAATAATTTTGAAAAAATAATATACGATTTCATATACGAGAACGGAGATTTTTAGTTCAACGAATATAGAAATACAAATGAAACCATACAAATAATTACCGAAGAAATACAAATGTAATATTCAATTTTGTAATTTTAGGAATCTACAGTACATATGTACATGAATGGTTAATCCTTATTTTAAAAGTTACCCTTGATATTGAATATTATTTTGCTATTCACTTTAATGCACAAGGTAAAGCTTGTCTTTCTTGTTATTGCATATTTTGTCTTTAAAAGGTACGTCAGGCTAAATAAGAAATACTGATAGAAAATGGGAGTAAAATAATTTAAGACACACAGTATCCTGCCTGACTGCAATACCTACAATGAAATATACATAGCCGTCAAGAACTCACAAATGTAAGTGCGCATTAAATTATTTTCACAATAAGGGATTAATGTGGTTTTAAGTCAAGATCCTGTTTTAGAAAATTAGCATTTAAGAGAAAATGTTAAAATCAAAACCAAGTTTAAACTAGTTAAGAATTTGAATATTGGTAGTATACGATATCAATAAACTAATACATAAAGGATTAAAATTTCAGAAATTTTCGAGTGCACATTTTTTACATCACCATGGACCCGTGACTGAGTTCGTGTACAGATTTTAACACTTACAAAGAATGAAATGAACTGATAGATAAGGAACAGGTGATAATGAATAAAATAATAAAAATATTCGTCTGTAATTTATATATTAGTCTACCATTTGACTAATATTCAAATGCTTTCTACTTAGCCTAAATTGTGCATCAAGTTTGCATTTCTAATCCACATTTCTAAAAAGATTTTGAAGAAATTAAACTGAAATATTGTAGAAAAAGAATTAACGATATGCATGGGATTAAACTCCCGTTTAGTTCTTTTTTAATGTAAAGTGATAATGCACTGATCCCAATGAATGAATGCAAAATGTTATGAAAATTCAACCTACCTTTCAACGATGTAGATCTTTACCTTCGTGTGAGTGTTATATATGCCTTCTGCGTTGTCTTATATATACACACACGGCAATCCTATGTATACAACTTGCGCAACAACAATCCTGCACGCGTTGCGTTGAGGTCATAAACGGATATCCTTTATATATCCCTGAATATACTGTAAACATGTTGACGTTCTTAGCCCATTTCGCTTTAAATGCCTCATTAAGTTTTATTCAAAAAAATGTTTAAATTTATTGGCTAAGCATTCTTTTGCATGTATGTTTGAAATATAGACACTCAAACATGCATAAATCAAGCACCATTTTAAACCAACGTATTGTCTACGCCGTTCTGATCTAACTTAACTTTAAATGCCTTTTTAAGTTTGTTTAATCCGAAAATAAAATTAATTCATTGGTTAAGCATTTTAATGTTTGTATATATAAAATAAAAACACTCACACATATATATAACTCAGGCACCATTTCAAACGAACGTGTCATCTAAGCCTTCTGAACCCTACATGAACATACGTGCCTCAGGTTAGTTATATTCATATAAAAGAAAATCATTTATCAATTAGCATTGTATTGCAAGTATATAAAATATAAACACAGATATATAGACACAGAGGAATAAACCAAGCACCAGTTTAAACCAACGTATTTACAATGCCTTGTTAAGTTTCTTTCATTCGGGTAAGTAAAAATAATTTATTGGCTTACCATTTGATTTATCTCGAAAATACAGGACGATTAATTGAAAAAGCAATGGTATCTATTACAGATGTATAAATCAAGTACCATCTAGGCCTAATTTAAAAAAAAAGAAATACCTCAGCTGTACGAATGATAGAGTGAAGACGTCGGAGGAGACAATCCCAGGTTGAAAAAGTTCTAGCTATTTGGATAATTACATCATAATATCATTTAAATGATAAACCAACACATATTGATAGAAATTAACAATGATTTTTTGGCCTAATCGTTTTGGTAAATCTATACTCACTATGAACTTTTAAAAAAACATGTTATCATGATGATAGAGTAATTCTGAATGATAATAAAGAAAGCAGAATCGGATTCAAATGTCTCTTTTCTTTCCTAAAATAAATCAGGGTATTAAGCGATATAGGCAATCATACTATTATTATTCTTTTAGTTTTAAATCAACTGAAACAATTCGTGTGAATTTATTACAGCCAGGAGCCTTTTCTTGCTCTGTAAATGTTCGTTAATTCATTTATTTGAAAGTTTTCTTTTTTAAGTGACAAAATAATGTTACAAAAATTTGTAATAAAAATAACCAAAATCTCGTACGTTTAATAATCAGTTTTTTTCTCTTTCTAAAATAAATATTTTCATGGACTGCAAACAATCTGCCTTTATATACCAAAATCTTAAATCAAATAAATGACAAGCATTTAAGGTTTTAAAATCTTGGTTTATGTAACAAATAATTCTCGTTTTTACGTTCAGATAAAATTAAATGGTCAACTGCACCCTGGTGTATACCGTAAGTCCTTAATCAAACGCCGGGCTTCTATTTTTTTCAAACTGTCTAAGCCATATGTGTCGACTCGAGGCAGGCTTCTTTTCAACACTGGCTGGCGTCTATTATGGTCTAATACCAATTCTTTACTCGACTGCGAAAACGGCGTCTATTTAGAGACAGGCGACCACTAAATTCAAAAGTTTTTGGAAGAATAAAAATCTAAATACGCGGTATTCAAAATGAATAATCTTCAAAGGGTGAGATAATATGTGAAGGACCTATAGAAGCTTTCAATCTTCATCGATGAATGTAAATTACTTTAATAAGTACAATATGGAACTGTCACAATAAAAGAATTTCATAAACGAGAACGGAGATTTTTAGTTCAACGAACATAGAAATACAAATGAAATCAGAAAAATAACTACCATATAGTTATATTTAATAACGTGATTTTAGGAATATACAGTTCATATGTTCATGAATGGTTAATCCTGATTTTAAGACAGGCGGTTATTATTTCAATAAAGTTTTTTATGTAATTTACCGTTTATGTTCCGCGTGTACTAGTTTTGAGATGTTCTGCATCAAATTAATTGCATTAATGATTTTTTGTTTTATGTTGTTATATTTCATATCCGTTCATAAATTGTTTTTGAAGGTTGATCCTATAATTAAATTTGGTACATCAAACTTGATATCTATAAATGAACTAGAGCTAATTAATGCATAAATGTTAATGCGTAAGACCTGTAAGCTTGAACGTGTGTTTTTATCCAAGTTGTAATTTAGCTTGTATCAATGGCCTTTGGCCCTTTGACTGAATAAAATGTCTGTCCGTCTGAATCAAATCTTGTTGGTTTCATTTCGAAAAAAGAGTATATATCTTGTTGAAAAACTGTTAAGAGTTGAAAGGAGGTTTGATAAAAAAGGACTATCAACACTAGCGTATTACCTTGTCAATAAACTGAATCGAATGTTGTTGACTGAACGTTGACTGACAGTGTAAAGAAGATTGTGATTGGACTTGGTATCTTCCTGTCCAAAACTGTCCTATCGATGTAGGCCTAGGCCTTATTTGAGTCATAAGAAGTACATCTCTTATCAACTAGTATCTTCGTACAAAATACTAAAAGGCCATGATACCCATCCAATGTTGTGGAGTAATACCCAACACTACCAAACATGAAATATGCACACTTCTTTAATCAACATCATCAACATTTATCACAGACAGAGTAGCTTGGTCCCGCATTAACAGAAACTCAACCAGTCCTGACGGAATCAGCAGTTCTGAGGCAGAAAGTTCAACGTTCTTCTGAAATGTCCTGCGAATGGCGAGTCTGGCGCACTGCTTCAAGGTCAATGGAGACCTTTTAAAATCTCTGTACCAAATCCTGTAAGATTCGTAAAAATCAGGTACCAAATTGCTCGTCTTTTGCATATCTGATATGAAACTTTGAGTGGGTTCCATACCAGCAAAAACCAATGCACGAAACACCTTCCCATATGTGTATTCTTCAATTGGGTGTATGTGGTATTTGCTGATAATGGTTGCTAAGGAACCAACCGCTTTAGGGTCAAAGTGACTAGACTGAATCATGGCAAGTATCAAAACGTATGCAAATCTATCACTAGGGTTTTGTCTGTGGTCCAGTCTCAATGACGTGCTACAGTGGAAAGTGGCAGCTGCCATACTTTCCCAAAGAACATTGACAGAGTTATCGTTCTTGGGTGAAGGTGACACTGCAAGGAACTCGTGAAATTCAAACCCTGCCTTGAGAAATTCCTGTAGAAGATCAACAGCAACATGGACGACAAGTTCAGCCTCAATTTCATCTTTTACAATATTTTTTATTTCTCCTCCTAATTTCAACAACATTTTGCAAACATCGACAACATATGATCTTTGGTCTCGACACAAAAGCCATCTGAGGAACAAACGAATCTGACATGGTTCTGTCTCTTGAACAAGCTGACATATTCGTTCTTGTGATTCTTGTTCACCAAGTTGACAATATTTCTTTGTTTCAGTAATCAACTCTGACATTTTTAAACAGTTTGTAGTTTAATCATCTTCTCTCCCATTGAGTGTCACCCAAGGCTGTCTTCATCTGCAGAAGAAATATCATATCAAGTAAAGTTGAAGAAAAAACTCATTCTTGATTATTGGTAATATTAATGTTCTTATATTTCGTTAAGTTAAGTTGGTTTTAAAAGTTGGTGAACAGAACTTAACAAACTTAAATGCAATAACATCAACATTGGCAAAGGGTCACATTCATTACCATGAAGAAGCTGACTATTTCTTGTCCTCGTTTTCCCGTTTGAGCAGTAACAGCCAGTATTATTGGATAATTGAACTTGATTTCAAATGTTTTACATGTTACTCAGAACACTTACTCTGTCCAATTACATCGAATTCTTCCATACGGCTTCATTCAACATCCCGTTTCCCACTTCCCCAAAAATAGAATATCTAAAATATTAAGCGTATAATTTTGCGAGCCCCCGCCCGTTTGGATCCCTTCCATTTTTACACTATATGTGTATTAAGAATAAAAAAGTTCAAATCTAGGGGTTCTGAATGGGGAGGTGGTGGTGGTGAATATTTAAACAAAGTCTTAAGTATAGGAAGGAACGGGAGGTTGTTGAATAACACAAGGACTAGTGATACTCAAAACAGAGGTCAGAAAGCGAGGGATGGCTCGGCCGGATTCTGAGGGGAGATATTGTTTAAAGTTCTACTTGTCTTCATTCTTTCAGCCTTCAAATACTGACCAAGCTTTTCCTTTAAAGGATTAAAACATCATCTTAAATCTTAAGAGAATTTGACTTTAAAACTTCTTTGAACATTGTGTATTTGATTGTTTTTTTAATCTTTGATCTACAAAACACAAAGTTTTAAAAAGTTAAATATCAAGGGCTTTCCTCTCCCCATAAGCACCCTAGTAGCTCATAGTTCTGACAACAGTTTAGCGCAGACAAAACCTAGTCATTAGCGGACAAATCACATCATCGCTTTTAAAATAAGGGTAGCGGCGATCAAGGTTAACGAATGGTAAATGGGAGTTACTTGCCCCTAGATACTGATACCGAAGGCGGAGGCTTCTTTCAGACTGCTTTCAGACCGTTGTTGAGAGGAAAGCCCCTGAGAGTACGTTCGAATCCCATTAAAGTCAATATTTAAAAACTTTTATTCCTCGGAAACTGGTCGATTTTCATCAGACTGGTTACCTCTCAAATAAGAAAATCCATAACATGTCAATATAAAAACTAATCCCTAAAATATTGTCATATATATTTTGTCAATTCCCCTAATATTCAAGTCAACCTTTTACACTACATAATGACAGAAAAATACTTCAGAAAAAAATATTTATTTGCCTCATCAAACAAAATTAAATAAATTGCCAACATATGATGCGCCAAATATTGCACTATTACATTCTCTATAAAGAAGAAACTGAAGTAAAGTAATGAGCATTTGCATAAAGTGTAAACATGAAAAAGTGTAACTAAATATTTGCCATTTTGACATTTAATGATGTACAAAGCATACACAAACAAAAATCTAGCACTGTTGTCAGATCCAAAACTGAAATGAAATGAGACAGCCTTTGTGGTTTTTTCAAACAGTCCTGAATGATATTTGGACCATCCTCTCTGTATGTCTGTATGTATGTATGTCTGTATGTATGTCTGTATGTCTGTATGTATGTATGTATGTGTATATGTATGTATGTATGTATGTATGTATGTATGTATGTATGTATGTATATTTGATTTGACTTTTGTCTATTAAAAAACAACGTACTACAACCAGATGGGTCATTTAAAGGATTCAAGCAAAGCCAGATTTTTACCCACTTTCAAGACAAGGCAAAACCCACTACCATCCCAATCGCTAGCTAATTTAATCCTTGTAGCCTTTCTCAATGTTTACTCTCTAGCCTTTTGTGACTGAACTTAATGGTCATTTTTTAAATCTTAATAACGCTGCAAGTTAATGATTGAAGGGCAGTGACACGTTTTTTAAAAAATTATTTCTTAAATTTTTTGCCAAGAATCATCAGTTTTGTCAAATGAAATATCTTCAAAGGGCCAAAACATCTCTTTACTCAACTCGATCATCCAAAGTCATTGAGGAAATAATGAAGTATCAAGCTAAAACCACTGGCGGCCATTTTTGTGTGAACACCTTTTAATCATTTGCGGTAGGGAAATGGATTCACATAGCTTAACCGATCATCGTACTTTTTCCTTTTAAAACTGCTTCTTTTGATATAGACATTGACTTGCATTTGAAAACCTTTATTTTTGCTTTCGTAAGATCACTTTTTTTTACCTAAAAAAAGTCCTACAGCCCCTTCAATATGGTGCTATAGTACCATGAAGTGAATGAGATTGATGCCAGTTCTGCCTTGAGGGCAAGTTGTACAGAGACTTACAGACTGTTGTTTAGACTTGATGTTTCTAAAGACTACAAATATAGCAATATTTTACAATTACATGATCGGTATGATAAATAAGTGTTAATCAAAAACAGTTAAATAAGGAAATGTGTTACATAAAGGAGTGTGGGAACATACAAACAGATCAAATTTACAAACTTGTAATATTCATAACAAAAACCTCTATCGTTTTATAAATAAAAATTTTAAATTATTGCATGCTTCTCTAAATCTGAAACGTAAGTGTTATAACAGTAAATTCATATATATGTATAATACTGAACCAAGAATACTTTGAATTTGTTAAAGGGCCACAGAGTATGTTGTTGGAGTCAAATATATCAAACTTCAGAACTTGTGTTATTCAATAGAGACATAGTGGTTGTTTCTGAAAATAAGAATTTTAGTGCTTATCAGTTAGCCATAGTGTCAATAAACAGGTTATGGTCGTATTTTTTATTAAAAGTTGGACAATGGTGTGCACCATTGGCTGACTTGCAAATTTGGAATCTTATTTACAGCAGATATCAAGACAAAAAGGGGTTGATAGGGTTAAGTAGGTCATATAACATATAAACATTTATATAGAATGCGATACTTGAATTCTTAACATTTATATGACCATTTTTCTAATTATGATTGAAAACAAGAAAATATAATAATTTTGACAGTTTTGAGATAAAAATGGAACACCAGAAAGGCGATTTGAACTTTCCTCAAGTCAAATGTTATTTTGTCTCTATTCAACACACATACAAAATTAATACATACTCTGTGTCACTTTAATACACGGAAATTGTAAAATTGAGTATAAAACAGCACCATTTAGAATACAATGAATGTAAATCTTGAGAACATTTGGCAAAATAGCATTCCATGTGACTTAAAACAAGAGTACTGGATATTGAGATAGGCTGCTGTTAAGCGACAAACATTTTGATCCATTAGCATGTACACTTGTAATATGGAGAAATGAAACATCACCAGTTTATCTTGCTGAGCAAGCAGATCCTCACATGGCTTCAAACTTATGTTAAAATTTTGTCCCCAAATATAAGTCAATTACCCACATGGACCTCTCAATTTCTGGTGTAAACTTATACCCAGTAATGTAAGTAATAATTATTGTGTCTAAAAGGCATCTTGCTTGATAAAATTTAGGTTTGAGTTTATTGAGTGAAGAACCTTAGATTGAAAAATGCCAATTTTTCCACATTTTATATGTTGGTAAACTTTTGACTGGTTTCTTGACTGCATTATGCCTTGGGAAAAAAGTATCCAAAATGACACTTCTAGATATTGTAGATTGCCTTCAGAATATCTGACACAAATAACACTAGTTTTTTTAGTCAGAAAAATGTTACAATAACAATCTACAGTTATTGAGACTGATAACTTAATATGGTTTGGACACAATAGGGTTCAACAATTTTTGACAGGAATAACTACCATATTGTATCAGATATTAAAACAACAGACTATCATATTAACACTGTGACATAACTCCACAGACAATGATAAGTGGAATACAAATAAAAATAATAATTGCTAGTCCAAGTGCAAAACTTATGTAAATGCATCGGGCTGCTCCACGAGAGAGTTTTTTCGATTCGCTGAGAAGACCAAGATCTCGATATCGGAGAGCTTCCCAAGCGAAATGGTTTGCAAATGCACCAGTCACAATGCAGCACAGGAAGCTGCAGTAGGAAACAACAATCAACTGTCGAAGACTTGTGAATGGCCTGGGTACAAGGTCTCTGTCTGCCGTTTTCTTGACTAGATATGGCACTGTGATTGTGGCCTCTTTGTTACGGTTTTCAGCATTGTTCTTAAAGCCTTCTTCTATTACAAAAGATTCAATCTTTCTGTCTCCATTTGCAGATTTATTATCGACAATATAGGCAGCAAGCTCATCTTCCTTCTCCAATGGCGTTGTTGTGGGGGCATAAACAGAGTCCATCTGGAACAAATTCTTCACATTAGTACTGTACTCTTGCTCCTTCTTTCAAGTACTTTTCTGCCAATTAATAAACATCTCTTCACATATGTTGGCTCTTCTGGTTTAAAGTAGACAATTTTTTCAGTGACTCAATCACGATAGACTTTTTGAAAGTTTAGTCTGCAGTGTAGAGGTTAGTATATGTCAGTGACTGATTGCTGAATCATCTTTCATTAAACATCATCTTTTTTAGTATATGACACTTTTGACGATTTTCTTAAATGAATGAATAGATAATCATATATAATGACTCCAAGTTGGTTACATTTTGGCAGAAGTTTAATGGCTACCGTTGAAAAAAACAAAACGTTTTATAACAAGAATGGAAAAATTCATGATTGAACAAAGAAATTCTGTTTAAATATAATTTAAATATAAAAAAGAGACACTCCATGATTTTCATGACACCATATTTGGTTTTCATCTGTGCCATTTATATGAATTAAAAATATCTCACACATTATCATTATATGACAAACTGAATGAAATGACAATAAACAGCTATGAAATTGAAATTGCTCTACAAAATATGCTTGTGCAGAAACAAAAAACCTCCAGATTTACTAGAATACTTTAGAATCCCTTACCATAAATTTCTTGTGGTGTATGTTTACAGTATGTTTTCGTATTTTTCAGTTTATGATGCTTGATATATCGGTAACATGTATGTTTTATCGACTGAATTGTCATTTTATCAGTTTAACATTATTCTGTGTGACTATGAACAAAAAAATAGTCTAACAGGCATCAGCATGGCCTAGCCTTAGCTATGTTGTCAGGAAATTTTCAGTGGGAGACAACGAGCGTCAACTGTGTTTAATGGTTAATATTTCATTAAATATACTAATGAAATTTTTATCAACATCATGAAATGGTAGTTCACATGTTTATTTTCTATGTCTTTTTTCAAAACGTGAAAGGATAAAGGGGAAAGACCGCGGTAAGTGATCAAATTGATGTTTCATAATACTTCCTCAGCAATTTGAACTAAATTTGTTCGCTACTAAATGTCAAGTTTTAGTACATATACTGATATATTTATAGTAAATATAAAGTCAAAAACTTATAACTATAGTTAATGGTCATAGGAATTTACCTTGAACTAAATTTTATTAGTAATCACACATCTTTCTTTGGTGACTTGTGACACCTCTGATTGGCCCAGAAACTTACATCCCGGGCTGGGGTATTTACAACTCAAGATGAAGCTAGGCTTACATTATTAAATAATGTTAACTCTAACCCAAAAAAATAAAAATGCATCTAGGCCTAATCAAATGGTGTGAATATCAGAATGTGTCATAGGGTCAACTCGTAATCTATTTACAGTAATCGAAACTATATGCACTGCGAATCAAACACTGAATCACTCGGTCACATGAGAAAATAAATATGGCAATTCTTACGCAAAATGACTGACATCAACCTAAAATTATAGAGGATACTAAACGACCTTCCATTTAATACTATTTTTATTAAACGAGTTAATGATTAAGTATAAAACGAGCGAAAGCGAGTTTAATACCTAATCATTAACGAGTTTAATAGAAATAGTATTAAATTGAAGGAAGTTTAGTATTCTGTTTATTACTTGACCTCAGTGATCAAGCATGAAGTGTACTGAACGAAGCATTTCCGCGACTTGGCCGCCATTGTGACGGCGGTGCCAACATTGTGACGTCACAACCACACAATATTATGACGTCATACGTGCAGCGGTATTACACTAGTTTAATATCGCCGTATAAATATTACACTGCGATATCTTACACGGGCGAGTAATAAACAGTTATATCTAACCTCTGTTAAATGCTTAGATCGAGGGGATCAAAGGGTTGAAATATATTACAGGCTATACAAACCATCAATCAGACGCCAGGGAAAACCCGATATGATGTCGAAATCAAAGAGAACCTTCACCTTCTGTCAAGAAGATAGCACTAATATGCCCGTATTTTTACTTTATTTAATTTATGTGTTTGGCCCGGTTAACGAGAATCTATTTTCCGGCCTTTTTTGTACCAATTGCCTTGTGGGTAATAAATAGAAAATGGCTGACCACGTGTTTTGATTTGCCTATAGTTATGAAGATTAACGGTTGGATATCGAAGTGCCCTGACATATTTTTTCATGGTCCCGCGAAGCGGATGATAGGCCTAGCCTACAGTTACTATTGACGATGAACGCTGCCAGTGTTGACAGGGGTGAGAATGATGACATTCGTCTGCCTGCCGAGAGAGGTGTTCGGTTTTCGTCTCGCGAGAGGCAACGACCAGCATATCTATCCGATTATGTTTTGGATAGATACATGAGAGATTCTGCAGTAGAAGACCCTGAACTGATCACTACGTCTCATGTATCAGGTGCGTCAGAGAATACTCGCCTCAGTCGTGTATCAAGACAATCATCTATTCGGTCACGGATGAGTGATCGGCAGCTCGCCGAAGTTGAAAGACTTAAACGTCAGGCCGAGTTAGACGAAATGCGTCTTAAATCGGAGGAAGAAAGGATTATTGATCATGAAATTAGGAAACTTGAAGATGTAGCGTTTGACGCTCGACTACAACTGGATAAAGAATCAGAAATACTTAGAAGAAAAACAGAGAAGGTGGAGAGAGAAGTTGCTCAACGTCGTGAGCAGCAGTTAAGAGACATGGAAAGAAAAAGGAAAATCCGTGAGGCCGAGAGGAAACTTCTGGAAGCAGAATTAATTTCGAACATTGTTAAAGATGAAAACCCCTGGGAATTAACCCCATTAGTGCCTAAACACAAAAGTGTTGCCTTATCCCATACTAGGGACAGTGTGCATGTTAAAACTGAGAATAGTAATCATGATGTTGAGACCCCTGTTACTGTTAATAGTAAACATACCATGCCTTCCCAATCTACTATGCCTTCGCAACCTACCTCCCCAACCAAGCATGCCATGCCTGCCAAACCTACTGTGTCTTCCCAAAATGCCATGCCATTGAATCAGACTGATTATTTGCCTAGCACATCCAACCACATGCCCTACTCAACTATGCCTCTTTTTTCTTCAATGCCAAGTCCATATACTATGCCATATACTCCATGTCAGGTGCCAAATCTCACTGATAGGGTTTCATCAAACACTGTGTCATATACCATGCCAAGTACTGTGTCACCTACTGTGCCAAATACCATGTATGCCCCTTATGCTACCCAAACACCATTTGTACCTCAGGTTCAGCCACCCATGCCAAATATGACAGAATTGTTAATCTCTTCATCCTATGGTATCCCTAAACCTTCTTTGCCTACCTTTGTCAATGGACGTGAGCGTGATTTTGCCCTATTGAAGATGGCGTTACAGCACCTAGTCAACATCCACCCCCATCTGGATGAAAGATACAAGTACCAGGTGTTAATGGGTCAATTAGGAGGAAAGGCAAAGACGTTAGCCGAATCATACATGTATGAAACCTGCCCTTACACTATGGCATTACAAGCGTTACAGGAGAAGTATGGCCAACCCCGACAACTCATACAGAGCGAACTTGGTTCAATCCTGGCCTTGCCAGCCATTCGTCCAGGTGACAGTGACGGATTTGACAACTTAGCATTAGCGGTCCAGTCGCTTGTGGGAATGCTAAGATCACTTGAAGGTGAAAGTGGATCAGAGCTGAACTGTGGCTCACACGTTGACAGGTTGCTAATCAAGTTAGCACCTGGCATGAGGGACGGTTTTATTGAGCATTGTCTGAAGCTTGACATTCATGAATCCTACAATTTGATTAACTTCAACGATTGGTTACAACTCAAGAGTCGAGCGAAAAGAATGGCAAACAATGCTGTCAGTTCTTATGAGAAACAAGACAAGATGAAACCTCATTACAGTAAACGATCACATGCTCCCACAGCAGCATTTTTTGGGAAATCTAAACCTCTTCCCTCGGAACCCAAGAAATCTCTAAAGAAAGACGTTCCTGAAACAGCCTCAAAGGGATATTGTCCGAAGTGTGAATCATCCGATCACTACCTTAGCTCATGCCAAGAGATCAAGAAAATGAATCTTGATGCCATCTTGAAATGGTTGAATGGGAGATGCAGAAAGTGTGGTCGCAAACATAAGATGGAAGACTGTAATTTGAAGAAACCATGTCATGCTTGTAATGAACTTCATCTTACCATTCTTCATGATGCCAACAGCCATACAGAACAGAAAGTTTTCTGTACGAAGTTGGAACAATCTCCTGCTTACATTGACCAACCCTCAAGACCATACTTGACGATGCTGAAGATTGTAGAAGTTACACTTCATGGACCTAATGACAGTTGTATGGACGCTCATGCTATTCTAGATGATGGATCTCAAAGGACCATGCTCATGGCTCCAATTGTGAAGCAATTAGGACTCAACAAAAGAAAGGATAAGATCCTGTTGACTACAATCAGACGAGAACCATTCATGTGTGAAGGATTAAGTGTCGACCTTGAAATTTCTCCGAGAAATAACCCGAATTCAAGATTCTCGGTCAGAGGAGCATTTGCTTCTGACAAACTGACCTTGTCCGAATATTCGTACCCTACTGAGGAGCTCAAGGACAAATGGCCACACCTTCGTCACCCATCCTTGCCAGTGATTGACAAAGTGAAGCCTTTGATTCTGATAGGATCAGACTGTACTGAATTGATTGTGCCAGATAAACCAATCATCTTTGGACCACCTTCAACACCAGTAGCAGTGCACACCAAACTTGGATGGTCTCTACAAGGTCCAGCTCACACAGCCTGTCAGATGGAAGAACAACATAGCTTCTTCATTAACCAGGTACCCAGTTTCAGTGACTTTCACCAGGATGTAGAAAGGCTATGGCAAATGGATGTCTTGCCTTACAGTACTAAGGACTTCACCAGATCTAAACAGGATGAACATGCTTTACAAACCCTGGAATCAGAAACTAAACGGATCAATGTGGATGGAGTGATGAGATATGCCACACCTCTGCTTCGGACGAAAGATGGTGCACAGTTTCACGCAACTGCTGAATCAATGCTGCCAAACTTGAGAAGGACTGAGAAACGTTTGAGAAATCAACTGGAATTAGCTGAAGTTCACAATCAACTTATCCACAATTTAGTTGAAGCAGGATCAGTGAAGGTGATTTCCAACGATGAAGCAGAACGCAGCGCAGAGTCCTGGTACATCCCACACCACCTTGTTCATCACAATGACAAACACAGGCTTGTGTTCCACTGTTCATACTAAGTCAATGGACAGAACCTGAACAAAAAACTCCTGCCAGGTCCCCAGCTTGGATCATCCCTACTTGGTGTACTATTGAGGTTTCGACAGAACCCCGTGGCTATCTCAGGAGACATTAAAGGTATGTTTCACCAAGTGAGACTGCTGGACAAGGACAAGCCTTTGCTGCGGTTCTTATGGCGAGACCTAGAGGATGACCGAGATCCTGATATATACCAGTGGGAAGTTCTTCCTTTTGGAACGACATGTAGTCCATGTTGTGCTACTTTTGCACTCAGAAAACATGTGAATGATCATAGGAATGGAAATGAGAACGTCTACCAATCAGTCACCAATGCCTATTATGTTGACAATTGCCTCCAGAGTGTGCCTACCATAGCCGAAGCCAAAGGTCTTGTACACCAGATGAGTACCTTGCTTGATGAAGGAGGATTCCATCTTCGACAATGGGCAAGTAATGTGCCAGATGTGGTATCAGGAGTGAATCCTGAAGATAGATCCTCGGATTGTGAATTATGGTTAACACTTGACGATTGTCAGCCATCAGAAGGTGCCCTCGGAATGAGATGGCATTGTGACGCAGATGACCTTAGCTTCAAGTGCAAAGAGATACCATATGAATGTCTGACAATGAGAGTTATCTACCGCATTCTGGCCAGCCAATATGACCCGCTTGGGTATATTGCACCATACACTGCACGAGCTAAGTGTATCGTTCAGGAACTTTGGAACAAGAAAAGGGACTGGAGTGCACCGCTAGAAGCAGGAACCCTACGTGACCTTTGGACAGCTTGGGAAAATGAACTAAAGGATATTGTGCACATCCGACTACCTAGGTGCTACACACCACTGCATGTTGACCCACAAAGTGCAACCAGAGAACTCCATGTATTCTGTGACGCTTCTGAGAGGTTGTATGGCTCAGTTGCCTACCTGAGAACTGAGACTTCAAGTGGACAAATATGTGTGAGTTTTGTTCAATCCCGATCCAGAGTAGCACCAAAACGACAACAATCAATTCCAAGACTTGAACTATGTGCGGCTTTGACAGGTGCGCAAATCGCCAATGTGCTTCAGAAAGAAATTACCCTTCCAATTGCCAATGTGATTCTCTGGAGCGACTCCACCACAGTGTTGACATGGCTGCACTCCGAGTCGTGTAGATACAAGGTCTTTGTCGGAACTAGGATATCAGAGATTCAAACCCTGACTAACGTGACACAGTGGCACTATGTGGACACTAAGGACAACCCCGCAGATGACGTCACTCGAGGGAAAACACTCTCTGAACTCAGCAAGGACACACGTTGGAAACTAGGTCCAACCTTCTTGTCATTGCCACATCAGCAGTGGCCCAAAAAGGAGAGTCCGTACACAAGTAATGACAGCACTGAACTAAGATCAACGTTCTGTGCTACTGTAATGGTATCAAACCTGAAGATTGTTGATCCAGCTGAATGTGCAACCTGGGACGAACTTGTGACCAAAACCATGGAGGGTTCTGACGGGGCGGCCGAGACTGCTGAAAATCGGAAAAGAGTGGAAATGCAGTTATTGCGTGAAGTTCAGTTGCAATGTTTTCCTGATGACTTTGCATCCCTTGTGAAAGGTGACAGATTGCCTTCTAAAAGCCGACTACTACAGCTTGACCCTATGCTTGACAAGGTAGACCAACTTATCCGCGTTGGAGGACGTCTACGCCGCTCTGAAGAACTTCCAGATGACACCAAGCACCCCATTGTTCTTGAACCCAAACACCCGATAACCCGCCTGCTCATCAGCAAATATGACCATGACTTGTTACACAGTGGAGCAGAGCGTGTGTTTGCCGAAATTCGCCGCAGTTACTGGATCTTGCGAGGACGAGAAGCAGTTCGGTCCCATCAGAGAAGATGCCCAGTTTGTAGGAAATGGCGAGCAAATCCACAAGTCCCGAAGATGGCAGATTTGCCCCCTTCACGATTGAGACTCTTCAAACCGCCATTTTATTCTACAGGAACAGATTGCTTTGGACCAATGCAGGTGAAAGTTGGACGGCGCTCAGAGAAAAGGTGGGGTATCATATTCAAGTGCATGACAACTAGGGCAGTTCACTTTGATCTGCTTGACAAAATGGACACCGATGCCTACTTGATGTCACTACGACGTTTCATAGCACGTCGTGGGAAACCATATGAGATTTGGTCCGACAATGGGACCAACTTCAAAGGAGGGATGAAGGAACTTAGTGAGGCATGGGAAGTGATGGTGCCCTCACTGACAACACAACTTGCCAAACAGAAGATCAACTTCAAGTTCAATCCTCCAAGTGCTCCACACTTTGGAGGTGTATGGGAGAGAGAAATAAAATCAGTGAAGTATGGATTGAAAGTTGCCCTCGGACAACAAAATGTCACAGAACCTGTACTCCAGACGGTACTGGCTGAAGTTGAAGGAATTTTGAACTCAAAGCCCTTGAGTTATGTATCCTCGGATGTGAGTGACATTGACCCAGTGACTCCAAATGTACTCCTGAACGGTCGAAGAGACAGTTCTATGCCACAGGTTGTGTATCCGGAAGACGAGATACTCAGTCGCCGCAGGTGGCGTCACAGTCAAGTCCTTGCAGATCACTTTTGGAAACATTTTATTCGTGACTACCTACCAAAGCTCCAATTGAGGCAGAAATGGCAGAATGACCGGAAGGACCATAAGGACATTGGATGTGGTGATGTGGTTATGATCTTGGATCCACAGAGTGTTAGGTCGGCATGGCAAGTTGGCAGGGTTAGTGAAATTTTCCCAGGGGTTGATGGTAGGGTTAGAGCGGCCACTGTAAAGGTCGGTGAGCAGCGGATTCTCAGGCCTGTTTGTAGACTTATCCGGCTCCCTGAGTGCCCTGATGACTAAGTAACATAGACTTGTCCAGCGCAGATGACCGCCTAATATGTGACAGAACTATGCAGTTGAAAATGATTTAATGCAAAGACTTTATTGTATTTCATGCTGATGACCATTTACTGAGGACTTTTATATTTCAAATTTGTGCCAAATTTGGGGGCGGCTGTCAAGAAGATAGCACTAATATGCCCGTATTTTTACTTTATTTAATTTATGTGTTTGGCCCGGTTAACGAGAATCTATTTTCCGGCCTTTTTTGTACCAATTGCCTTGTGGGTAATAAATAGAAAATGGCTGACCACGTGTTTTGATTTGCCTATAGTTATGAAGATTAACGGTTGGATATCGAAGTGCCCTGACATATTTTTTCACCTTCTGACACAAAAGTAACAATATTATTTGAAATAATGACTGACAATAATACTAACCTTAAGTTACGATCTTAGGGTGGGGCCTAGTGCGAAATAACATTATCCATTTGTACCCAAAGGGCTCAAATTTCCAAAACTGTCAACTTGGCAAAAGTCACTGTAAACATAGATGGCGTCAAGTCTAACAACTCTAGCTTCGATGAGAAATGGCGTCTACGCATGTATGGTAAGAGAAATGTCCTCGAATGAAAAAACATTCTTATTCAAGAGAGGTAAATTTGGTAAAGTTTCTAAAGGTAAAAATTCCAATCCGCTATTCTCCTTGCTTTAAGAAGGTTTCCAAAATAATGTTTGGGTGATTGACACACGCCAGGTCAGGGTTACTTTGTCCAGTCAGAGAACAGTGATTTTAAGCATTTCTTTTGTCATTATACTGAACTGTTCAGCAACAGACAGTACTTGACTGTATATGAGTGTCTCGTGGCTGTCTTGTTAAACCTTTAATGTTTAGAAAGATACTGAAAGACATTGAATATGTGCATTTGACAGAAGCAATAACAGTGTCCATCAACTAGACACCAGACTGGAAACATGAACTTCAACTTCAACAAGTTAAACCGATAACTCTCGTCTCAGTATGTTACAATTTTTCACATTAATATAAACCGTTTAATGCTTACCATGAGGATATCTCCGCAAGCATAAACTAAATTGAATGGAATCAACGATATGATGTCCTATTTCTTCTTATTTTTTTCGGCATAATTTATCATGCAAAGGGGCATAATCTGGATTCTCAAAAAACCGGATATGCATACCACTAAAATTTAAATGGTATTTTGGGGACGGTATAGTAAATGTCAAT
This sequence comes from Phorcus lineatus, assembly GCA_921293015.1. NCBI lineage: Eukaryota > Metazoa > Mollusca > Gastropoda > Trochida > Trochidae > Phorcus > Phorcus lineatus. Next base: position 46,974,021 of record OV121085.1, read on the forward strand.
GCCAATTTTTTCGTCTATATTTTAACGTTTTGTCAAAGACACTGTAAAGAAGTTAATTTTAAAGTTACTGTGTTTTTCCCTGGTTATGTCAAGGACGTATGCTCTGTAAAGTGGTCGTTTAAATGAATGTTGGTCATCAAACTTGCATAAGTGTTTCTGTAATGTAAAAGAACTTTAGTTGGAATCCCTTTTATGGGTTTTCAGTCAGGTAAAGAAGACCGACATGTATTTCACTGACTATTTGATTGAATCAATGACAAATGACCCGTTACCCTTTGTTTGCTAATTATTTATAATTGATTTATCTTTAAAGAGCCACTCCGTGAGTTGATGGAGTCACATATGCCAAACTTAATCAATGGTGTCATTTGATCGCGAAGTATCGACTGTTACCAAAAAGAATCATTTTAAAGCTTATTGATTTTGTACAGTGACAATACGAAGGTAGAAAGTCGCAATTATGATCGAAAACCGGACAGTGGCGCGCATCAAACAGCCAAACGTAGTTTTGGAGACTTATTTAAAGCGGATAGGAGGTCGGTTAGGAGTTGATAGTGTTTGCTAGGTTATATAACTAGTATCCATGTAAATTGCACGTGTGATCTCCGCCTCTGTGTATTTATAAGGCTGTTTTCAGATTTTCTTTTGGAGAGGAAAAGTTAAGATGTTTTGAATTTACATCATAACATATGACATTTAGGTTCGTTTCAAAGCCAAATAATATGTTATGACAATCACGGACTGGCTCTTTAACTAGTGTACGCTCTTCAGATCTAAATAAACCTAACTCTTACCCTCAGTAACAGGTTTTGAACAACTGTGTATAGTGTTACAATCAGATAAACAACATAAATGAAGAAATAGGAATGTCCCCTTGAATTACCACGAAAAATACCCCATTAGGAATGTCCTTTAAAAAATAACTAATAAGTTTCATGTGTTTTCGGTCACTTCACTGACCCTTTGTCATACGGCATTTACAAGGCAGTATATATATCAAACCTAGCATTCAACGATGACTTAAAAAGTTAACAAAAAGCCTATCCAAAAGTATTTGAATGATACTTTTAAAAATAGCATCTGTAATTTAAATAATTTTGAGTCAAAATATTTCACAAAGAACACTGATAAAAAGTCTGGGAGAGGGTTTGGAGATATATTTTACTTTTTTTTCTCACAGGCATACTATCATTTGTAGTTTCATATATTTTATACAATGCCGTTCTTTGATTTTTGCCAATATTTTCTCTAAAAAAACTTAGATTGAATCTTCAAAAGCAAACACTTGGTTCTGTTTTATTTTGAAATGAATGTAATTACAGATGTATGTACTATCAATATATATTTTTTCTATAAATGCAAAATAACAAAATAATTCCATGTGAGAGAGATATTGCAGACTAAAGAAGCAGAAGAAAACCAACTAAGGGGTTTTGAGAAAATCTTTTGAGGAAATAAGGTTTTTGTTCACTTTAAAGTGACATTAGTATATTTGCTGAAAATCACTGTTTTCACGTACTTGTCATCATTTTTGTCTGAACATTGATATATGAAAATTGCCTTCTCCTAGCTGAAGCTATTAAACTTCTGTTGAAAATGCCCGCTCAGTGATACAGTATCTTTTCAGATTTGGTCAGCAAACAGAATCAAAATGATTGGCCGAAACCCATGATGACTGAAAAACAGATGAATTTTCATTTATACGAAATTCGGCGCAAAACTTCACAGTGGCTTGAAAGGGTAGCCTGTGCCAATGCAAAGCGAATTTAAGAAGGGCCTATCAAACATAACTTTACTACTGTGCAGAAAACATGGAAATGCATACATGTATATTGTATACTAAGGAAATTTACAAAATTTACACGATTGGCCAAAAACCAAACGTAACCGTGTACATGACTTCATAATTATTATATTCCATGGACCTATCTTAAAATGTCCAACATTTGTAACGCAAAAAAGTCGTTATTGTTTCAATTGATTCCGATATAATCTTAAATTTAATTTCGATTAATCATATCCACGACTTTGTCGGCAAATCTACAAACGGTCACAAACACTACATGAAAAGATCGCACTAATGATCAAACATGGTCAATGTGTACCCAGTAAAATGCACTTCAGCTGATGTCGAGATTATTAGAGTAAACTTATCTAATGAACACGAAAATAAATGTTTCAATTGCAAGACAAATTTTTAATTTAAAAAACGAACTTACCATAATACGTTAAGCTAAGCGAATCTATTTACCTATCAAAAGGTTCACACAAAAATTGCCGCAAGTGATTTTTGTTTGATACTTGATTATTTCTTTAACGACTGCAGATGATTGGGTAGAGTAATAAGACGTTTTGATCCTCTGAAGATAATACATTTGACATAAAAATGTTTATTGGGTAAAACTTGAAGAAATAAATATAAAAAAACAATGTGCTACTGATCATTTGATATTGGTTATAAAAGTAACTTATAACATAAATGTAAATATCAATTGAAATATACCGTATTTCCTAAAAAGGGATAGTTTCCCTAGCGTATTTGTTTTCAGACCAGTTTCGCATTTTACTTTATGTTGTTTGAGTATCAATAAGTTGAGCACACCGTCTTTCTTTGAGACCAGCTTCTTTTTCTTCCAATGCTTTCTTTCTATTCAATCTTCTCTCCCAGACAAAAGGCTTTAGAAAGCTGAAATATTGTGCATGGGAACCTTTGCTATTGGGGGCAATAATTCTTTAAAGGCCCCCCTTTGTTCGTCTCTTATATCTATGAATTCCATAGAAACATGGTCGAAACTGAGATGGGTCAGTTGTCTGTTTGATGTAGGAACTTCTCCATAAAAGGAAGTCTTCAGTGCTGATGAAGTTCATCTCCCGATAGCAGGAATAGGTGCCGTTTTTGTTCGGCCTTTCCTTAAAACACAGTGATAAGATCTGTAATAATTTTTGGATAGACTGTTTGTTGGCGCTGAACATATTTTCTAGTCTAGTTTCTCCACAGTCGTTTGATGAATTTATAAGGAAACAATTGTCTTGTATTCGTTCTCATAAAACAGCATTTAACAAACAAATTGTCATTGCACATGTCAGTTAAAGAATCATCCCAAGCCAGTGTTGAACCAACTTCCTCTGTAAGGTAAAACTTCTGCATGTCCCAATGACTAGTAGGCCTTGCTGCATTTCATAACTGTGCAAGCTCTCTAGCCGTATGTGGCTGATCTTGATATTCATGTCTGAAATCTTATGAAGGTTGCAAATTTTGATGCTAAGCAGCAAGCCTGAATACTTGTTACTGGCCCAAGATACACAGTTGACAGAAGTTGGTATTAGACAAATGTAGCAGGACACTTGCCTAAAAGATGATTAATAAAGACTTTATTCAGCAATCTAAAAGGAAAACAAGGGCAACACAATAACGTTATTTACAGATAAATTTATTCCTTGATATTCAAATGGTTATCTAAAAGGAAATACAAGGTTATCCCACCTGTTGGATAAATAGAAAATCGAGAGTCTATGAAATCATAGAGACCTGAACATAGTAATGGACTGCATAATCAGAATTCTGAGCAAATGATCCAATATATTGGCAACAATCTGAATGAATTAGAACCATTGTTGTCTTGCATATGAACTGAACATATCCAATGGCCTATCTTAACAGTAGAACACAAACAGATTGACCAATGAAATCTGGTTTATAAAATCAATGACATATAGTGTATTTAGATCTGAATCTGATGACAGGTGCATGCATGGAAAATCCGGAACAATATGATGGCACCAACAAAGTTAAAGGATAATGTCATATACATTGTAATCAATTTTTTTAAGTTCACAGTGGCGGATCAAGGGAATCCAATCCTTATGGGAACATTGATTTTAAAACCTGTAAAAATGTTTACCTCCCTTTTCAATAAGTGAACCATAGCCCCTTCCCCCTTTCATACTTCCTGGATTAGCAATAACTTGATCCACTTCTGTGGTTATAGTTAATTCAAAATGTCTGGGGTTTTCAATTTGTATCGGTACATAAGTTACAATTGGTAAAATAGAGGGTTGGAGAGAGCTTAACAATCGGATATGCACTTTACTGTCATCCAGGATCCAGATGATTCAACACCCCTCCTTCAAAAGTACTGTGTTTGCTACTGATTGTGAATTAACGCTCAACAGATATGCCATTGGATGTATTCCAAAGGGAGATAACAACAGTCTAATTTTCACCATCCTTAAAATCAAGAAGTTCATGTTACAATTTGCATCAATGGAAATATGGAAACAACAGATTCTCTGCTGAAACAACGTAATTGGTCAAAGCTTTTAAAGTGAGCGATGTAATTGGTCAAGGCTTAACATCAGAGCAATATGGTTGGTCAAGGCTCAACATGTGAGCATTTTGATTGGTCAAGGCTCTAGTGGAGAGAAATGTAACATGAACTCATTGATGATAGAGCATGGTTAACATCAGATTGCTTTTGTCTATGATAAAGAAAGGTAGCTGTATTATGTTTCGCATGCAAATATGATGCCATCCATTCTTTTTCTAAAATTACCAAATGTGACAAAAAGAAAATTTTGAAGTAACCTTAAAATAAGAATTTTAAAATGGCTAAAATAAAAATCTCATTGAAAACATCTATTTTAAAGAATTTGTCACCTGAAAGTAAAAAAAAATCATTTCAATAAATGACACCTCAATCAGAAATGAAACCCTTAATTTGGTTACATTAACGGCTTCACCGCATAATGGTCAAAGCTAACTTCTATACATTACTGTATTTTACTGGCTTCTCAATGACAACAGCCAATTATTGAGTTTTTGTGGCTGGCTTCTCAATAGCAAAATACCATTAGTTGCATTTATTTGATTGGCTTCTCAATAATTGAACCCCCTATGGTTGGATGGCATAGATGAATCACATTTATGGCTGAAACTGTACATCACTGGTCTCTCCTAATCTTGTAGTACCTTTTATCGTAAAATTTATGACTCAATTGGAATGTTGTTCAATCACAATGGACAAAAGACATACAAAAATATCTATTACATTCTACAAAATTATATTTCTCCATTTGAATCCGTTTAAAATATTGATTGTCTTTGGGACTTTTTCACTTTCAAAGCAGTTACACTTGATTGTTATTTTCTATAAAACATTTTCAAATAGATTAAATATTAATCAAATGTGATCTTGCATAAGAAAAATATATCCAATTATAATTAACAATTGTGAACATTGACTTGTGCCCAATTAGTACAGCTCAAGATATTTCTATCATTTGCATCGTGTGCTTTTTAATGGAGAATGAACCAATCATGTACTTGCCAAATGTAACTGACTTTGGATATTCATAATTCTATGTGATTACTTTCTCATATCATTAGGTATGCTACACAAAAAAACAAAAAAAAATCTCGGCCTCATTTTTTGACAAAAATGTAGAGAGCTGTACACCCTACAAAAAATTTTGCTTGAAAAAGTGATCACAAGGAATAAAAACATTTTCTTTACCATCAAGAAAATAATTTGATAGTTGCAGGTTTACCAAACAGAAGTAAAGTCATTCTTGCCACAAAAAAAACCTTGGGAGGATAAATGAATGATTAAATTTTGAGAAGGTTTTATGGTTTTAAAAAAATGGGCTGATGTCTGAGAAATATTTAACTTTCATATTTTGTGTTTCTCCATTCATTGAAAATAATGCCTTTAACTATATAAATGTCAGCCTCCATAAAGATCTTAACCTCAACTAAACTAATTATTTGCAAAATCTTTGAGTCAAAAGCCCTTATTTCAGGCGTGTTTTCTAGTGGCACAAAGCCTTCATTAACTTACAATTAAACTTACTTAATTCACTTGAATTTTTAATCAGTGATCAAGTTACTATCTCAGAATGTGAAAAATGCCAAAAACAATGATTGAAAAGTGCATAGCCAATGTCAATTTGCAGTTCTAAATACTAAAACAACAGCAACAATATACAATATCTGGCAAAGCCATAATAAAAAATTGCTATAAGTTTATGCACCCACTAACATGTGTACTTGTTGTTTACGAACAGTAAAACAAAAATAAATAACATCATGCAATACAGAGACATATTGATCTAAAACAATAATGAATAAATGATAATGACCAAGAAATGAACAATTAACTGACAAAAATATTCCTTGGCAGAAGTGTAGCATTGCTGAAAAGAATTAATTAAAAAAGAAAAGAAATCTGAATTGACTCAAGAATACAATATTTAAAAGTACAACATATGAAAAGAAATAAAAACCCACTAAACTAGGAAGCTGAATTGCCATAATAATTCAAATGATTGTTTCAAATAGTTACATATAAAATTTAACTATTTGAGAGAATTTTCACCGGTGACATGATGTCTTTTGATGTATCATCAGTGTCTCTATACTCAAATCATACTTAAAAACATTTCCATAAAACTTTACATGAAAAACTCTTTTTCAGCTCTTCATCTTTTTCCACAAAAATTAGTGTCTTTACTAATTTTTTATCATTAAGAAGTTATTACTGAACAATCATGACATTTCTCCGATTCTAATATGGCACCACTACGAAGAGATAAATACCTCTCAACAAGTAACAATTCATAAAGAAATATAAAATCTTTACCCAATTACATCACATGTGGTACTCACATCAACATTCGTCTTTCATCAATAGTAAAATAAAATTGAAATGAAATTATCTTTAATCCAAAAAAAAGTTGATATTTTTACCTAATTTCTATGAAATTTAACAAATATGCTGAGGAAATATGATTCATTAAAATCATTAAACAACTCAAGTTAAGAGTTATCGTAGATGAAGCTATTCGGATAGAACTAATTTTGTCTGACCTAAAACAATGTAACCACAATTTAGAAATTATTGCACATGTCAACGATGGCCTTATGGTGACCTGTGGTCAGACAACAGTAGTACAGCGAAGCCAACAAAATTTGTTTTGGACAAAATAACCAGGAAATGATCATTCTGTCAGCTTTGCATCTGCGTAAAATTGTACCGTGTCTAATGGTCAGACTATTTGACTAATGGTTATAGGTCAAATATACATTGTTCAACTGCCAATTGTTACTGCCATATGTAAGATACGTCTAGATATGAGTAGAAAATGTGATCTAATCACATTAAGATTTTAAACACGACAATGTTAAACTTGACAATGTTAAACACGACAACATTAAACATGACAACATTTGTGGCAAATAACCAGTGCACCCTGTGATGGATTGAAGTTTAAAAACACCAACTACCGTGTGCTAATTAACATCACAAATAAATGTTAAATTAACAATTGAGGTGAACAACTTCATTCTAATCTACAATCTAATAAAATGAAATTAACAGAAATTGCTCACAAACCAAGTCATACAATTAAGAACTTGACGACAGAACACAATTTATTTTTTCTCCCATAAAAAAATAAAAGGTGAGGGGCATATTCAAATTAACCCTGCATTGATTCAGTTAAATGCACCAGGAACCAATACTTGCTTTGGATATACTATGTCCAAATTTCACTTCAATTAAATTGCAATTAAATTCTTATACACATGGCAGGATTTGAATAAAAAAACCTCATTGCTTTACTGCACAAAATCATGAGACACCTTTTTAACTCAAACTAGAAAAATGCAAACTTACAGATTGAAGTAAAAAAAATTTAAATAAATTATCAGTTTTGTTGTAGTTTTTGCATTATTTGTACAGGAGCATAATTGAATAACTGCATAATCTAACACTGAACAGAAGATAATCAAATCCGTTGATTAGAATGGATCTTCAAACAGAATTGAAGTACATGTAAATTGTTGCAATCCTAAGTTGTGACTACATCAAACTTCAATTCCCATTATTAAAATCTACTATATTGCACCATAAACTTTTAAGATGGAAAACAAATTCAAATTGTTTTTTTAACAGTGAACAGGCAAGAATTACTTTGAACACAGGCAATGGTCAGTAATCTTTGGTATTCAAAAGATATCAATGAACACATACATTATCATAATCATACGATTTCTTGAAAGAACAATAAAATTAACATCATAAAGGGGCAATAGCATGTTCTCTTTAGGAAAAAAAAGTGATCTCACAGAAACAAAAATAAAGGTTACCAATTGCAAGACAATGTTTTTATGTTTTTTTAATTAAAAGGAACAAATGCAAAATGAAAGTACCATGTCCAGTTAAGCAATGCAAACACATTCCCCTAACATCAATGATGGTGTTCATACAAAAATGGCTGCCAGTGATTTTTGCTACATATTTGATACTTTCTTCTATGACTGGATGATAGAGTTGAGAAATGAGACGTTTGACCATCCTAAGATAGAACATTTGGCATAAAATAATGTTTATTGAAGAAAATTTGAAGAAACCATATTTTCTACAAACATGCAAATGCCCCTGTAGATGCATGGATAAGTAAAAGTTACCTTGATACCATAGCAATAATTACACTGGAAGGATTTAAAAACATTGAGAATTAAACATTGTTAAGCCAACAATTAACTTTTCTTCTGTCACATTCTATGACCAGGAAGATGCTTAGCGGTAACGGGTTTGGACGCAATGGAAGCAAACATCAGGACCACAATGAATGTTAGTCATCTATATGTAACATCACTTACTACACTTTACATGTGATGAACAGTTGAAACATACCAAAGGAAGAATATCTTGATGTTCTAATAATTGAATGTAGTCACAGTTATTCCATTTGATAATGGTAACAGACAATTTGAACAAAGCTTTCTTAACACTTATTACACATTAACTACTAAATGGAAAATTTACAAGTCTATCTTTAATGCTGCTAAACATCAATGTCTTCAGATATTTTACGATGTAAGCAGTTTTAGCATCAGAACATCACTGCAAATACATGCATCTGATTTAAAACATTGAATAAAACCTTCTGTGGAGAAATGTGGTTTAGTTGAACACTTAAGCTGAAAACACTAACACGTGGAGGTTAATAAACAACCCATGTTTAAATAGTTTCCACGTAAATAATATAAAGTTTATGAAATTTCCTCATGAAAGGATGAAAAACAAGCAATTTGGAATCAACAATTTCCTGCAAGTAATGAACCAATGAATTTAATTCTAAATCATAATGTGAGTCCTATATGACAAATACTGTCATAAACACATAGAATTTAATAGAAAAAGGCAATGTTATTTAATTAACTAAACATCGGCGATGGCCAAAATTACTTGCCAAATGGAAAACAAATATCTGATTAAAGATGGGAGAGCCAATATTTAACATGATGGAGGCAACTTATGAAACACATCAGGAATGACCCAGATCATAATGCAATAAACTTGAAACCAGAGATTCTGACATAAAAATTATTCTGTTTAACAATTTAGTCTGTTCTTTGCCACCACCTTGTTAACTTCAATTTCTTGACTTGTTAGTCGACTAACAACCATCGCTACAAACTGCTACAATCGGGATGATGATGAAAAAGACGAGAATTCCAATTGCTGCACTGGTGTACACAAACATAATTGCTCTCTTAATGTCTTTCTGGGCCATACCGAGCAATCCCTTTGACTGATGCATCCGTGCTCGCTGGGCGTACCTCACCGCCAAGATTCCTGTAATAATGCAAAGCACACAGCTGATAAATGAAGCAATCAAAACCTGCTTGAAACTCTGCCAGGGCCGAGGAAGGAGATCAGAAGATGCTACACGGCGAAGATTTGGGTCAGATTCTGTTGTGTCCTTGTAGGGATTCTCCAAGTTGTCCTGGAATATTGGCTCGGTCGTGTATGTGGACATTCCATTTCTGTCTGTGCTGCGGCCATGTTGGATGAGGGAAACCGACACATGGTCGTGATCTGTTGGATCATGGTGGTTTGTGTCTTGGTTTGCATCTGAGTCGAAGCCATCTTTGTGGAGAGGCTGTCTCTCGTGGTTATTTGCATCATCTCTTCTTGACATCTTTAATGAATTGTTTCTGTATCTTTGCTGAAACCCCAAATAATAAATATGGAGATAAAATGTGAATTATTTTCAAGGGATTGAAAATCTTCTTATTTTTGTCCTTATTTTTATTATAGAAGTAAAGAATTAAAATTCATTCATATTAGATATATAAACTACTCTGTAGCAGCAGCTTATTAAACATTTGCATAAAATTCATCTTCCTTACTTAGTCATCACATGAAATCCTAATTTCAGATTAATAAGATGGATATTAGGCCAATGGTTTATGTGGGTAAAAATCAATAATTATGCAGCCTTAAGGGATTTTAGAAATAGATTACCAAATGTGACCATACATACAAACATCAACAAAATATGTCTTATTATTGGAGATTATCTATTTAGAGTGTTGTTTTCCTTGCAATTTATAAACATATTCATTCAAAATAACACTATATCAGTTTAAAAACGACGTCAGTGATGGACATAACATTAATTGAAATACGTCAGCAAACATACTTAAAAGGTGAGTGTTTGACTGACATTAACAGCATTTTAATGACAAAACGTTTTCACTTCGAAAATAATGGGAGTGAAAACTGGACTTATGGAAGCCATCACCCCTGGTCTCTTCTCAACAAAGTTACACGACTTCAGCAAACCCTGTCTAAACTGGATAAAAGTACAGTTATTTACATTGATAAATTGTGCAGCATGCGGACATTACCTCGTCAAATCAAACCATCCGGTTTGATGAACATTTGAAGACAACTATTTTGTAAACAAGCTGTAAATATAATTCCTTCTGGAAACCGGAAGCGGAAATGACAGTTGACCTTCACCTTCTCGTAAACCTTTAGGGGGCCGTATCATAAATCATTTTGACTTTAAATGTCGACTTTTCAACAATCATATATTTACTTAGTTCAGTGTTGTGAATTAGGTCTAGACCAAATAATCATTCATATCGTGAAGAATGGTTACAAAACCACATCAGTTTAAACCTCGATTTGCTATATTGATAAATTGCATTTTTTTGCTTATAGGTACTAAATATGTAAATGTTGGTGTCACATTTACGTCCTAGATCAGAAAGTACGAAATATTAGAAAGTTTTTTCTAAACTATGTAGGAAATTATTAAACCGTTTTACCTTAAGATTTCACTTTGTTACAGGTTACCTTTCCCTTGAAAGAGTAGACAATATATACTTATAACAATGGAACTCTGTTGCTTGAATCATTTGCCTATTTTTGTTTACTATCATGTTGAAAGAGCCACAGAGTATATGTGTTTTTGGTGTCAAATATGTAAAACTTCATAAATGGTCGACTTTTCAACAATCATATATTTACTTAGTTCAGTGTTGTGAATTAGGTCTAGACCAAATAATCATTCATATCGTGAAGAATGGTTACAAAACCACATCAGTTTAAACCTCGATTTGCTATATTGATAAATTGCATTTTTTTGCTTATAGGTACTAAATATGTAAATGTTGGTGTCACATTTACGTCCTAGATCAGAAAGTACGAAATATTAGAAAGTTTTTTCTAAACTATGTAGGAAATTATTAAACCGTTTTACCTTAAGATTTCACTTTGTTACAGGTTACCTTTCCCTTGAAAGAGTAGACAATATATACTTATAACAATGGAACTCTGTTGCTTGAATCATTTGCCTATTTTTGTTTACTATCATGTTGAAAGAGCCACAGAGTATATGTGTTTTTGGTGTCAAATATGTAAAACTTCATAAATGGTCGACTTTTCAACAATCATATATTTACTTAGTTCAGTGTTGTGAATTAGGTCTAGACCAAATAATCATTCATATCGTGAAGAATGGTTACAAAACCACATCAGTTTAAACCTCGATTTGCTATATTGATAAATTGCATTTTTTTGCTTATAGGTACTAAATATGTAAATGTTGGTGTCACATTTACGTCCTAGATCAGAAAGTACGAAATATTAGAAAGTTTTTTCTAAACTATGTAGGAAATTATTAAACCGTTTTACCTTAAGATTTCACTTTGTTACAGGTTACCTTTCCCTTGAAAGAGTAGACAATATATACTTATAACAATGGAACTCTGTTGCTTGAATCATTTGCCTATTTTTGTTTACTATCATGTTGAAAGAGCCACAGAGTATATGTGTTTTTGGTGTCAAATATGTAAAACTTCATAAATGTCGACTTTTCAACAATCATATATTTACTTAGTTCAGTGTTGTGAATTAGGTCTAGACCAAATAATCATTCATATCGTGAAGAATGGTTACAAAACCACATCAGTTTAAACCTCGATTTGCTATATTGATAAATTGCATTTTTTTGCTTATAGGTACTAAATATGTAAATGTTGGTGTCACATTTACGTCCTAGATCAGAAAGTACGAAATATTAGAAAGTTTTTTCTAAACTATGTAGGAAATTATTAAACCGTTTTACCTTAAGATTTCACTTTGTTACAGGTTACCTTTCCCTTGAAAGAGTAGACAATATATACTTATAACAATGGAACTCTGTTGCTTGAATCATTTGCCTATTTTTGTTTACTATCATGTTGAAAGAGCCACAGAGTATATGTGTTTTTGGTGTCAAATATGTAAAACTTCATAAATGGTGTTATTTTATCGAGAAGTAGTGCTCTATATGAAAATCCGTATCTTAGTTCTTATTAGTTCCGAATATTGACAGCAAACATGTTATAAAGTCGTGATTTATGATCGAAACCCGGACAATGGCGCGCGCCACTGACGCAAACGTACGGCAGACTCAAAGACAAATATGATTGGTAGTTTTAAGTATGTAATTAAACTGATACACGCGTATATATTGGAGACATAATTTTCGACTATCTAACATTTATATGGCTATTTTTCATTTATCATAGAAAACAGGGAAATATCATAATTATGTGATTTTAGAGATGAGGATGCAAGTTTAAAGGGGCGACTGGACCTTAACTCGGGACATGTGGTATTTTTGATTTAAGCCACGTAAAAATCATAAAACATACTCTGTGTCACTTTAATGTCGGAAGCAAAAAATGATGAAATGAATGATCGGCTACAACGCGATTTTCTATACGTTAAATGCATTTTGTCCTAAAACATCTTTAAAACTTGTTTGTAAATTAATGAATACATTATAATATGATCTAAATTGAGATGGTGTAAAGATAAAAAAAATATTCCGACCACTATCCAAAAGTAAAGCTATTATACAAACGTTCATACCATATTCATCCAACTCAAAATTTGATAGAACTTATGAATGTACACGCTGAGCGCTCCATAAAAGGGTCGTGACCTTTCACCTTCTATAAATTAAAACTGAGTTCCACTGAAAATTAAATGGCGCCATTATCTAGTCTAACAATTAGACAAATGAAAGTTTTATCAATGAATACTAAAAATTGAGAGAAATATCAAATAAAATTAAAAGGAGACTTTGATTTCTTCATTTTCAGATCACCAAGCTCTCAAGCCTTCCTATAGACTTGCATATGCTTCCATCTTATTTAAGGGTGTGATTACAGTCTTGGTAGATCGTGTCGATGGATATCTAACTTGGTCAGTGGTTAGCTGGAGAGTAAAAATCCACATGACACGACACCTATGGAGCTGTACACACAATCATAAACACAGCGATGTAATAGTGATAGGTTCAATCTGATTTAAATGAGATTGCATTTCGTGTTGGTCCCCTGAGTATGTTACGGTGCGCTAGAGCGGCACGGCGTAACATACTCATAACACCTGGATAATGAAATACTTAGCCTGTGATATCGCCATGACTTGTGACAACGATTACAATCGATTGAACCACGATTGAAGCGCCATGAACGCGAGGAAAGTGTTGTCGGATTAAATGATACCCCAAACTATCGCTGAAACATTCAACAGTTTTGTCTCCAGTCTGTTGAACAAGCACGTGTTTTCGTTTGTTTATATACAAACCCGCAAAGCCAAAATCTATTCTTAGAGGCCCAAATGACGAAATGTTCTAAAAATAGATTATTACACGTGATGGTGAAACTGCACTATTTTTATAGAAATTTTCTCTGAATAGAAATGACAAATATCAAATATAAATAAATCATAAATAAGTTGGTTTAAATACAATTTCCTATAAAAATATTTAGATGGTTGAACAAAATGCGAGCCTATATTTATATCGATTCTCTTTGTCAAATACATGGTTGTAATTTCTAATTTGTATACTACCTTTTAGAAAGTCTTTTAGAAACACGCTTAGAAATTCGACGAAAATAATCGTAACAAAATGATTTCAATTTTCAAAAATACAGTGTCTGCGTATACTCTGATTTATCTTTCGTTAACATTTATTTTCCCCGTGTCAATATAAAAACTAGGTTGGGAATAGGTTGGTTCACTATTAGAATTACGTATATCATGTAAACGGTTTGTAATTTTTTGGCATACGTTTATTTGGAAAACTAATTGAGGTAAATTGATACTGTATATCACACAAAAGTCTTACATTATGTGTAGAAGGGAAAAAAAACGAAATAGATATAATTTGAGTGAGTCAGTTCTTTTGGTTAGTGTTTAGTGCCGTTTGGGCAATTTTATAGCGATTAGCAGCGATACGATTTTACTTACTTTGATAGAAAACGATAGTTTACAGACTAGACATACACTGACAGTAATTACATATATTGGTAGAATAGAAATGGTCTAACTTACTTCGATTTCACGGAGATCGAATCGTTTCACTTCCCATCACTTCAATTTTTTTTTTAATTCTGCAGAGCCGAATGTTCAACAACTTGAATTGATACTGTCGGTACAATCGGCACCTCGATACTAAAAAGTGTCATGTTATCAATCATGGAATTGACTGATGTTCATTATCTCATTAATCATTGATTCCGTGAATGACTTTCAGACTCACTGTGGCTCGTTATCATATTGTGAATATAATGATCACCAGTATTATTCATACTCCATATGAGACATATCCATAGTTGCCGGGAGACATACAACTGACAGGCGTTACCCATGTCATAACCATCGACTGCTTGCATAATACATGATTAACACATCAATCAAGCAATATAGATTATGCATGTTATAGCTTCATATGACGATGATATAATGTTTCCATATGCAAGTCTATTTTTTAATCGAAAGAAGCAGTAAAAATCGGTGAAGGTTTGCGAATCCATATCCCCACCTTAAAAGATTGAAAAGTGTTCATACAAAAATGGCCGCAGTTGATTTTGCTAGATACTTATTAATCTAGATAGATTAATTAGATATCACGTCCAATATACATGGATACTAGTTATATAACCTAACAAACGCTATCAACTCCTAACTGTCCTCCTGGCTGTTTTAGATAAGTCTCCAAAATTACCTTTGACTATTTGACGCGCGCCACTGTCCGGTTTCTACCTTCATATTGTCACTGTGAAAAAACGATAAGCTTTAAAATGTGTCTTTTTGGTAACAGTCGATACTTTGCGATCAAATGACACCATTGTTTAAGTTTGGCATATATGACTCCAACAACTCACGGAGTGGCTCTTTTAAAAGTGTTCACACAAAAATGGCCGCAGTTGTTTTTGCTAGATACTTAATAATCTCCTTTAGTGATGGCGCCTGCCAGAAGTGATTGTTACGTTTTCAAACGACACATCCTAGTGCTAAACAGTGATATCATTTGTTTTAGAACCATGGGCTCTTCTAACTCATTAGTCTTTCAAAGGTTTGAAGTTGAATTAACAGTTTCAAAACCAACTAAATCTTTCTCCTGATACGACTAAATCTTTCTCCTGATACGACACATTACAGGAACTTGAAAATATTGAGATATCACCCCAAAATATAGCCATTGGCTCGGAAGTTCACCAGGCATTGCATAATTAATTTATCAAGATTGAAGATTTAATCTGAAATGATAGATAATCTTATATGTTCCGACTGAATCTTTACTTAACATGCAATGATAATCTGCTAACTTCTTTGAGTGGCATTTTAGAAGTTGGTATGATGAAGAAATAGGAAATTTATGGATTAACAACTTCTTTATTGCAAAGAGATTCGATGTCTCTGTGTAGATACTTACACTGTTAGTATCTATCATTTGCTTGATAACAGTGTTAGTATCTACACAGAGACATCGAATCTCTTTGCAATAAAGAAGTTGTTAATCCATAAATTTCCTATTTCTTCTTGATTATCTGCTAGTTGAGATATGTCTTCAAAAGATTTCTGCACTCATACGCCATTATCACCAGAAGAAGGAATTTTCTCTTTAGTTAACTCCCATTATTTGCTCTCCATCTGTGTATGTTATGAACATACATCCATATAAGTTGTAAAGATATCAAAGTCAATTCTAAAGTGTCACAAAATTATCAAAGACAGCTAAAACATTCAAGGGTTCAGCAGTTCTAGAGAAGATGTCAAAAGTATGAAAACACAACCAACCCAGGAATAACTGACAAGGTCCTATGCTAAGAGTCAATCTTACAAGCTGGTTATCTAAAAATATAAATAGAGAATGTTTCAATAATGACAAATTCTTGTCAAGTTATAATAACTACATTGGGAGCAGGGAAATTCTGTCTCCAAAATAATTTCCCAGAACCTTAGGTTTTTATCAATTCAAGTTATCATTATATTTTTATCATAACTTAAAAAAAGTTTTTTTGTAAAAACATATACCTTTTGAAACAAATTAACAAAGACGTCATATACATAAAATGTTTATTGTGATCATCTGATGAAGCTGTACATGTAATGTCTTCAATATTACACTCAGATATCCAGGTAAGGGATGATCAAACATATCGAATATCTTATTGCAGACATTAATACTGCCCGACAAATCAGGGATTCAAATAGAGTTACATGCACCAATCAAATCCGATGGAAATAATTCCTACCACATTCCTGCTCCTGTCTGTGCCTTGCTAATTTAATTATGAATAAATAATTTTTTTGTCAGTTCCTTCCAAATATTCTTATCAATACTTTAAGGGTATTTTCAAACATTCAAAATTAAATCATTTTTTAATCATTATTAGCTGGACCTTTAAATTTTAATCATATCTTAGTATTATTGGTTCAACATTGTATAAAAAACCAGTCTCTTTTTACAATAAAAATCTTAATATGATGCAAACAGATGATATTTTACATTTAACACATTTAGGAACAAGTGCGCTGTAACGTGGTAAAAAAAAACCCATAATTGATGAATTATAAATTCACAATATTTCAACTGTTTATTGATGAAAGTTCAGTATGTTACTTTGCTTGACAGAAAGTTATGGCATATTTAATGTATATGTAATGCAGTCTGATATTAGTTATTTGGATACATAACATTAAAAACTATTATATGAGAAATAACATATAAAATGCCACATTAATGTCAATACGATGAATACTAATAATTCAATCCCATATTCAACATTGTTGAACTATGCACACTGTTCATATCATAAGAGCAACATCTCTAAAAGATGATAGCATACGTTTGATGTAGATATATCTTGATTAATAAAACAGATATTGTCTACATCCCTTTTTCAGATAAAATGTTTCCTTTTAGCCAATCTTTATCATGTAAATAGTAAATAGGTTTCAAACATGTGCCTATTATATGCAGACACATGCAGATATAATTGTTACTTTCATTACGGTTTCACTAAGGATTATCATCTTTTTCAGCTAAAAAAGGGTAAATTTGTAAGACAAATAAAAAACAAACTTATGTTACCAGGTAATAAGCTGTTGGTATATCTTATACACATGTTTTTTAGAAAAGATATTTTGGGACTGCTTATATGAATGCTATATTTTATTGAATATACACATATTAGCAAGTGAGAGGGAAGATTAAGGTTTATTTCATTTATAACTCTCAATGCATATGTCAATAACGTGAAAGAAGTGTTCTACTGATAAACGAAAATTGATTTTAAAAGAAAGTTTTTGATTTGCATAATGTACATACGGTGGTATTTCATAACCTCTAAGTCTGCTGAAAGGGAGATCTCATGATAATTATAAACATTAATGAACATTAATTTATATAAAAGATTTGCAGCAATATATTTCTTCTTTCCAAACACCAAATAAAAGCGTTTACAAAACACAACTATGCTTATGTCACAGACATGAGATTGTCAATTTGAAGATCAAAATGAAATAAAGGTTACACACTTTACAAAGAAAAAGATAACACAAGTTCAGGCAAGTATGATAGACATAAAGATTAACATAGGCTTTACTTCTTAATTACATAATTGTATTTACAAATAATGTCAATTTCTCATTTTGTTCATTGTACAATACACCTACTATACATGTGAATAAACTTAAAGAACCACTCCGTGATTTCCATAACATATTATCTACCTTTGATATGAACCTAGATGTCATATGTGGTGATATAAAATCAAAACATCTCAACTTTTCGTGTCCAAAAGACATCTATATGACAAATACTGGTTTTCCATGAAAATCTAAAAACAGCCTTATAAATGCACAGAGGTGTAGATATCACGTCCACTATACATGGATATAAGTTATGTAACCTAACAAAAACTATCAACTCCTAACTTCCCTCCTGGCTGTTTTAGATAAGTCTCCAAAATTACGTTTGATTGTTTGATGCGCGCCACTGTCCGGTTTCGATCATAATTGCAACGTTCTACCTTCATTTTGTCACTGTTAAAAAACAACAAGCTTTAAAATGTGTATTTTTGGTAACAGTCGATACTTCGCGATCAAATGACACCATTGATTAAGTTTGGCATATATGACTCCAACAACTCACGGAGTGGCTCTTTAAAGATTGATTCTGTAACAGAATCATTACATATCAGGGATTGGGAAAGACACCCTTAACCATTTTAAGGACTTTTAATCATGTATGGAAATTTCAATGGACCATTTTTTTTATCCAATGTGCAGAATGGCCCATGGGGGCCTACCATTCCCAATCCCTGTATCACTGAGCCATTTTCCAGGGCATCTTGTCTTTGATTTGAATAAAAAATATGGGATACATTTGAAGTTGATCCACATTAATATGCTCAATCATTTACACTTGTATCCATCACTAAACTCTCATATGGTATATTTTTTGTCTTACAGTTTAATTCTTTTTGATGAATGATACAACAACAAATACACTTTTGCAGTCATATCTTACCACATAAATTTATAGAGAAAATAAGTCACTTTCTATCATCTGTGACTTTCACAAATTCTCACAAAATTTGTTGAGAAAATAAATTACTTTCTATTATCTGTGACTTTCATAAATTCTCACAAATTTGTAGAGAAAATAAGTCACTTTCTATCATCTGTTTCTTCACAAATTCTCCAAAAATTTGTAGAGAAAATAAGTTACTTTCTATTATCTGTGACTTTCATAAATTCTCACAAATTTGTAGAGAAAATAAGTCACTTTCTATCACCTGTGATTTTCACAAAATTTGTACATCATTTTCTGACACAAAAGTTCTAAAACAAAAAGCATTAGTATTTAAGTTATATAACTATCTTTTTCGAGAAAGATGAGTACAAATATATCCACAAGGCAAATAAACAACAGCCCAACATAAATATACTTTTACAATAGCAACCACTTGAAATTTAAAGTGTCTTTGATCTCCAAAACCTAGCATTAGATATTGTAGCCTCTCACTGGTACCCTTGAGGGTATCCCCCCTGGGGTCGAGGGTACCCACCGCCTGCATACCCTGGTCCTCGAGAGTAAGGGTTACCTGCCCCTTGTGGGCTGGCACTTGATGCTGGGGCTGGGAATCTCTGGGGCTGCTGGAAGTATAAAATATGGCGTAAATAAAGGTGTTATAAAACCAAAATTGTATTTCTTTATTTTTTTAAAAACAAATTGTTGTAATTTTGTGTGATGATATTTGTATTTTACAGCATCTTTTTGGTTTAAGATTACTTGAACTCTTAAACTTGTGTTGGGCAACTTTAACAGACAGCTGCAGGGTAAAAGTTAATCATCCTCTTGATACGATTATCAGTTTTACATAAAATGGATAGCTTTAAAAGGAAGGGCTACTAGCACCATATGCAGTGAAGATTTGGTTATAAAAAAAAATTTAATCAAAGTACACTGTAATAATTGATGAACTCATGGATCTTTGAACAAAAAGTTCTTTGATAACAATGATGAACATTAATTATCATGCTAAATTTTACCTTTATGAACCAATAAAACATATTTAGGGAATACCACAACCAATGAAAACTAACATTATCATAGAAGAATAACAAAGATAACCATGGAAAATATATGGATTGTGAAAAAGGGAAGTAGGAGAAATAGTTGTGATTTGGGTAAAATCAATGAGATCACATCAATCTAATGAACGCTCTGTATGATATAGTAAAGAATAAGAATTCCAAGAATTTAATCAAGATGAACTGCTCTCATGGTAAGACTGCAAGCATGCTACAGCTTATATCCCTTGCAATGCCTCATGCGATGCATTAAAAAACACACATTGTGCATTTTTAATACGCTGCAAATATTAAAACCGATGTGTTAGTGCGATGTGATTCAATGCAATGAAATTAGGCTCCGCACTCACTTAAATGCAGTGCAAAATACGTTGCAAGGGGATTTCTAATGAGTCAAGAGGTTTTCCTCTCAAATAAAGTGGAAGCAAAGTAAGGTATGTATCAAGATTGCACCATATGCACTTGCTTAATGTGTATAGTGCGCTGAACCTAACTGGCAATCCAGTAAGATTATACGAGGGGAAATCAAAAAGTTTCAATTATCACAGACACATGTCAGAGGTACAAACTTTATTTTGTTCTCATGTTTTCAAGACTTCTCTACAAAGTCACCATCTAGAGATACACATTTTCCCCACCGCTTCTTGACCTTGCCCAGACCGTCTGAATAGAAGACCCCTAATTTCATGGAAAACCAACCCTCCACCTCTTGAATGATGTCATTGGTGTCCTCAAAATGAAACCATGAAGTGGATTTTTCATATCGGGGAACAAGAAGAAGTTACTTGGTGCAAGATCGTGTGAATAGGGGGGATGCGGTAAGATTTCAAAGCCACATCGCCGTGCCTCCACAGCAGCTGCTTGACAAGTGTGAGCTGGGGCATTGTCAGCTAATAGGCTTACACATTTGATAATCATACCGCGGCGCTTCTGTTTAATGGCATCTCGAAACTTGCTCAGCAGGTTGCAGTAATAAGCTCCAGTAATGGTCTGACCCTTAGCTAGATAATCCATCAAGATGACTCCACAACAATCCCAAAAAACAGACACCATGACCTTTCCTGCAGACTTTTGCACCTTGGCCTTTTTGGGAAGTGGTGACGTAGCATGCTTCCACTCTTTGCTCATCTCTTTTGTCCCAGGATCATATTGATAGACCCAGCATTCATCCATGGTAACAAGACGTCTGAAGAAATCCTCTTTGCCTTGTTCCAGAAGCTCCACTGCCTTCCGTGACATGTCCGTTTTTGCAATGAAGTCAGTAAGCGAGGAACCCAGCATGCTACACTTTGGACATATGCAACTGGTTATGGCGTTCACTTCTTGGCTCATCTGCGAGGGACACTTGGCCTGTTTGGAAAATCCTTTTCCATCTCACAACAGTGTTATAAAATGGGCTGTCATTGTCATAAACAGATTTCATCTCATCATGAATTTGAAGTGCAGTATAGCCCTTCAAATGTAAAAACTTAATTACACTGCATGCTTCAATTTTCTCCATAATGAGGGGTACTGTGCTATTTGGTCAACAGACATAAAACTGGCTGTCGCGAAAATGACTATTGTTGACCCAGGAACTAGACAAGGATCACATACCTGCTACAGTGACCATTTGGTCCGCATTCACCAGTACATTCTTTGTGATAATTGAAACTCTCTGATATCCCCTCGTATGTTTTGCCACTACCATTTACAAGTCAACTGGGTAAAAAACAACAATTTGATAGAAATCGGAGGGTCAAGAGGGGCCCCTGCAAGTTGATTAATATTTTGTCAAATATAGTTTTCAGCTGATGTTTTTGTTATCAAGTGACAGCAGGTCAAGTTGAAACTATAAGTTTCTAACAGGCCTTATGCTAATGCTTGCTGTAAGGCCTTTGAAAGTTTTATTTGTTGCTTTATTTCTCAAGAATTTGGTGTTCTGTATTCTGTAAGATTGGAACTAAGGATGCATTAAATCAAAAATAGAATATCAGATTCAGATATGCTGCGGATTTACAGAAGTCCCCATACATATTTCTCCCAACTTGATATCCAAGCAGAATATCAAACAAATGTGTGATCTCATTTTGATAAGATATGGGATGAGGATGAGGAATGACTTTGTTTTTATGGAAAGAGTTTTGGATAAATCAAACATAAGGAAACTGAAAGAAATGGCTTGTTCCTCAAACCTTGAAGACAGTCTTCTCTCACCTTATTTACCTTACCGGGGCCACTACCATGAAATGAATTAAATATTTCATAAAAACAATTTTCAAAAAATCATTTTATTAGCTGAAATCAATTTTGATGCTTGAATAGCATTGCCAAAAGCTGCTGGACCCAAAAGGACATTTAAGTTGCAGAATTTTTCTACCTAGGATCCCTCATGAGCCCATGAATAAAAGCAAGAACATAACATATTTAACCTAAAGCATGAAATGTAATGTATACATCAAGCAAGTGGGATAAGCCACGGATTTAAAGGTGTTAAGACTCACAAAACCTATAATACAGGATGTATGAACCTACATGGCCGTGCTGAGCAGCTGCTATGAAAGTACAAATCCTTCAGGGTAATATGTAGGTGGCATGTATGAGTACATTAATATAGTGCTGTATGAATATCCACTTTTTTATTATTAAAAAGAGAGAAATGATATTTTAACAAATATAGAACCTAATGATAACAGAGATTGAATCAACCAACCTGTCCTTGCTGATAGTTAGGTTGTTGCTGGGAATACATGGCCTGTTGACCGGCCTGTTGACCGGCCTGTTGACCCGGCCCTGGCTGTTGTCCAGCATAAGCCTGGTACTGAGACCCATAACCGGGTTGTCCAGGCTGGCCCGGCTGAGTCTGACCAGGTTGAGTCTGACCAGGTTGGGGTTGATTTGGCTGAGGCATGGGCTGAGGTTGACCTGTCTGGGGTTGTCCTGGTTGGGGAGGGTTATAGGACGGTTGTCCTTGTTGGTAGGTCTGGGGGAATCCACCTAGCATCAAGAGTAGGAAAAGATAACAAAGGGTAAATTCACAATCATGACTATATATCATATAATAAGGCTTTGGGATTAGCATTTAGAATCTAACTGCTATAGAAATACATTCTTTGATGGATAAAATATTGGCATACTAATGTCTAGAAACAAGTGAATTATGAGGCTGTTAATAAGTTATGTCTGTCTGATAGATTTGTTTGAGGATCTTTGCTGCAACAACTCTCCTTGAATTAGACTCCATAAATGAATAAAAGATTTACAACATTTTGAATGTCCGTGAATTTTTACTATCTAATTTAAAAATAGATGAAATTTTGTTTCAGTGAACAGATTTATACAAGCTGCCATACCTCCAGTGTTGATCATGTGCATGAGGACAAAAAGTAAGTCAATATACAAGGAGCAACCACTATCTGGATTAGATATTTCATATGGATTGTACTTAAACTTGATAATGCTTTGGATGATATTGTCAATTCAAAAGCAAGGATTTTCTTTAAAAAACATTTAATTATCAATAAAATCACTCCTGCCTCACCTTGTCCAGGTTGCTGGTATCCCTGTTGCTGACCTTGACTTTGAAATGACCCTGGTTGACCTTGACCTTGAAACTGAGAGCTAGGAGCCTGTGAAGCAGACGGCTGTTGATATCCTGGCTGTTGTCCGGGAAACGATGCTGCAGCTGGCTGGGGTGGCTGCTGCTGCTGTTGTTGTTGCGGGGGGAAGGACTGCGGGGAGGGAGACGGTTGTTGTTGGGGAGTTGCTGGTTGTTGTGTGGGTGTCGGCTGCTGTTGACGCTTATATTGGTTGCTGGCAGAGGATCCTACACTAGATATACTGTCTGGGGTACCTGGTCGGTCACTTGTTGCTGCAGGCAGAAGGTGGGGCCAAATATTTGGTCAATTTCACTGTTATGAATGGTGATTGTGTTATGGCAGGAAGGGCTTTCAAAGAAAAAAGTCTGTGAAATCAGTTGACCTATGCAATGTAGTGAAATTGACTAGGGGGGAAATTATGGAACTAATCCTTCAAAGAGGGCTACAAAGTGACAAGAACCAAATACCCATCATCAAAGAGTTTGCAACATTTATCACTCAGTTTTTGTCAAATCAATAGAAGTTCTCTACACATAACGGTACACAATAAATAAATGAAACTTTGTCGCTCTACTAGCATAAATCTACTTGGGCCATCATAGCATAAAGAGGGGTTAAAAAATCAAGACCCTGGATGTGAAAGCCTCAGGACAAGGTAGTTTAACAACTCACAATCTCCGGCTATCCCAAATGATGACATGACTTTGTTCTGTGTGCTCTCCTCTACAGATCTCTGTGACGACAGTGGGTCAAACTCTTTACTGCTGGCTACATTGGCTGGACGTTGAGACCCTCCCCCAATTCCTCCTTTCTTCCCTGGACTTGAACCTACTCCTGGAGAACCAAGCAATGGTTTTATTTTGGTTCTGATATTTCTGTCTTCTTCTAACAAACACTTAACATGTGCTCAATAAAGGCTCTTCATACTTCACTGATATTACCAATATTGCTGTTAATATCAACTCCTTTTGTTTAATATTTCGGTGAAAATATCTTTGCACATTCCATTAAAATTGGTCATACAAATTATCATTCTTCATGACATGAAAATTTCTGTTATGTAAAGTAATGATATATTAGTATTAATCAGACAAAATGTACAAATACTTTTGCTGAAAGGTTTTTTTCTACATTTATTTATTCTAAAATCAAGAAATTAAGGTCACCAAAACAGAAAAAGTTACAGTGGTTGAATAAATACTTTTTGGCAAATCCAGGAATTTTGAAAGGGGAAGAATTCATGTATTGAAAAGGAGGGGAACACCATTTAATACTGATTATTTTAAAGAAATTCCTAAAGGGGGGTATGAAACCCCTGAACCCCCCCGGATTTGCCAAAGATGAGGTGAAAAATGAAGTTATTTCACTATACATAAATAGACAACTGTTGGTTTCAACAAACCAAACATGTTAATAAAAAGTCTATGTGTACATGTTATGAATGCATGCTTACAATGAGTATATCAGAGACCATCACATATGCAGTGTCCCAGTGAGAGACAATAGAAATATGCTACCTTTTCATTATTTACCTATATCCCTAACCTCAGGGGTGGCAATGGAGTTTTTGAAAAACAGCTGTAATGCAAGAAACTAAAGTTCTAGGATGGTAATCAATGAATAAAACTACTGTGAGGGCCAACCAAAAACAGCTGAAATCAGCTGACCAGCTTAAAATTGCAATCCCTGTAGACCCTTTGGACCTAGATTATATATATATATATATTGATAACAGTTCAGTATTGCTTTGTAGTCGTGGTTTTACTGTTATGTTCAAACACCAAGCCAAAACTCTATTGCCAGGTTTACAAAATTCCATTGGAGGTGCATGGCATCAGTTGTTAAACATAGTTTCAAAGAGACATCAGGATGATTAAAAGTTCAAAACAGAACCACTGGATGTAGCCTATGTAAATAATCCCTGTTACTTGTGCAACTCTCTATGCTTGACTTATTTAGACCATCATAATTTATGGTTTGAGTGTAGCGCCCTCTTCCATCACAATATACAACCTTCCGACCTCTTAGTTCAGCCACAGTAGACGGGAAAGCCAACACAGAAAGAAAATAATTTGCTGCAAGGCTTAAATTACCCAGTGTTAGGACTGGCACTATTTATGCCTTCCCGGGGAAGTTGTTACTTTGCAGGTTTGAATGAGATTTGATTTTTTTTAAAAACTTCTTTTGTTCTGTTATGGCACAATCCATTGATGGAACTTTCACACAACAGATGAGCAACAGACAACAGCATATGCCATAATCCAAACATTTAGACACCTGTCTACTCGAAATCGAAACAATGATAATAAACATAGATGAGAGGCTATATGGTATGGCTATATGGTATGGACAAATTATAACTTGTGAATAATGTGTCTCATCAGTATGGTTAATTGAACATGGAATCATGCTTTATGTAACACCTTATGTTGACAACATGCATCTAAATTCTGAACAGATGTTAATATCATTCAATTCCAATTCAGCTCTTGATACCTATATTGCACTTTATGTTAAAAAATAAAGTTGATAACACGAGGTAAATAATATCAAAATCATTACTTTTTAAAGGTGAATAGATACAAATACTTCTGGCTAATAAAGACATTCAATTTGCTACAGAGAGGTTTTTTAAATTCAATTACTACCCTTTGTTTGAATTAATGTGTGAGGTACATTTCATTGATGGTTCCAGGGATCTGGTGAACTGACTTGCCACCAGCAACATTATTGGGGTGAAACCTGTGAGCATCGGATGGAACTAGCGAACCATGGGTGGTACTGCGCTGAATATACTGTGTGTTGAACAGTTCTTTACTGCAGAAAAATTGATATGTCACTAGAGGGAGTTGAAACCCCGGACTAAGATTCCGCTAACGACTGTGCTTTCCCATCCGGTATCCTCCATGTAAGCAAGTTGAAAATTTCTGAATCCACTATTTGACTTCACTTGATATCTTATTTGCAGTAATTGTTTAAGACATGTTTGAGATTAACCCTAAACTGAAGGTATATGTTAGGTATCAAGAGGTTGGTGTTGGACATCCTGTCTCATGGTACAACTTAGATGCTGCAGGTCCTCTCTCATACGATGGACTACGACCCCACTCGAAGCTAAGAGCTGTGACGTTTTCAGCCGACCAGAGAGAGCCTTTTAAGCCACAGTTAACTTTTGTTTTTCGGAAAAATGGTGATGCCCTTATGAGTGAGATAAAATTCAATGTTAATCCGATGGGGTAAAACACTAAAGAAATCTATAATCTATCAACAGTGATCCACCACAAAGAACACAGACTGAAACCTGAGATCTGGTTGGTGCAATCTTGATATAGCTGACTTGTATTTTAAGTGCTGTCATTGGTTGACCTTAAAGATAGTTACAGGTCAAAGGTCTCAACACAAAGCTTTGAGCAAGGTTCTATCCCAGGTTATGAGAGTGGAGCGACAGCATAATACATTTTACCCTGAGATTGGATAGGTGTTAGAGAGTGTTAGTGCAAGCTACCGTCAAGTATTTGGGTGTCACTGGTACTTGAGGGGATGGGTGTCGGCTCCAGACGGTCCAAGATTCTGTTCACTCGGTCACGGATCTGCTGGAGTTCCTTCCTAAGTAACTTAACTTCATCAGATTCAAGAGGCCTCGGTTGTCCATTTACTGAAATAAAATGCAGCAAAATTTTGAAAATAAACAGTAAGACTATCACTTAATAGCAGCAATGGTATGACCATCTCAGATTCATATAATCACAATTTTCAAAATGAGCACTTGTGCTGACGTACACAGATTGTGTCGAAAAGTAGGCGGTAGTCCTGAGGACTAGTTGAGACTTTATATTATAATTTTTTTAACATGATCTTGGCTAGCTGGAATATTTTTGGACTAGTACTTTCCAAAATACACTGGTCTGAATGGCTATAGTGCATTGATAAACCTATATTCAGCCCCTGTATTCATTTACAGTTAGACATTTACAGAACTAGAGTACTTCAACATTCTTTATTTTCTTACCAAATAATGTAATCTTCAGGATACGACTGCATTGGATCGCAAAAGATAGATCAGAGCTATCAAATATTGTGATGAGGTCTCCATCTGAAATATGAGAATATAGAATTATCTTCTATTTTACACTATTAGCAATTAAAAAACTTCAAAGTGACATATTACATAAGAGATATAGTATCGATAAACTATGACATATTACCAACAAATAAAAATAAAATGAAATAAAACATTTAAATCAAAGACATGTATACATGTCATTGTGTAAATCAATGAAATTTCGCTTTAACACCATTTATTCTAATTTTAAAAAAGAATCATTCTGTATACTCCTGACTATTATCAACCTCTAACATTTCAAATAAAATTAAATGATATTTCTGATTATGGAAATTTTAGAAAAACAAAGCATTTTCATTGATGAGAATAATTACCTTCGTCTTTGTATTTAATGTTGATATCATCATTACTATTAAGCTTGCCCCTATAAACTCGCTGCATCATAAGCACCAACTCGTCATAAGTAATGTCTTCATTGTGGATTGGAATGCGACGGATGTCGTCACCGAGCTGAACTTTGATAATCAGCTTGCCACTGAGATCAAGCTGATCAAAATTGTTCTGCATTTTAAAAATTCTGAAACGACAAGAAATCATATTATTGATTGAAAGAAGCCTTTATTATTGAAGGATGGTTCTTCAGATGAGGATATGTTAACAAATACATCCATTGGTTTTATGTATTCCATATTATGATGATATTGGAATTAGGGGTTAACTTTTAACAGATTGAGAATACTTTCTCAACACTACATCCATCCTCATTGCTCTTTTTGAGAGCGGCACTAATGCTAGAAATGTTCTGAGACTCAAATAAAATATTGTCAGTCTGTTTATCACTCCATCTAACCTCTCCTGCTTGATAATTTTGGCATTTCTGCCTGTCAGCTAGTCAGTGATCTAAATCTAATGTCAATAATTTGCAAGATGGTTGTTGATGAGACATATATTGGGAAGAGGCAGATTGGTAAGACTTAGATTGTGTTTTTCAAGGTGTTTTTTGTTTTTGATTTTCAAGGTGTTGTTAGTTAGAAGGTTGTTAATGAGAGCTAGTTGTTTACAACCAATCAAAAGCAGTCTGATTAACATTGACCATGTACAACGGAATAAAAGTTTCAAAATATTGACTTTATGGAGATTCGAACTCATTCTGTCTATGGCTTTCCTCTCCACTAGGTCTGACCGCAGCCAACTGTAATCTTAGGATTAGATTTTGTGTAGCAGATGTAATTGTTTGTAATGTGTTGCAGTTAATAATAGCTAGTGCCCGGTACAGTGTCCAATCTAGGACGATTCACGATAAAATAAATCAAATCGCCCCTCATAAAAAAGTCAGTGCGTGATCTGTCGCGCACAGTTATTTTGACTTGTATTTTATAAATAGAGATATAATCCCTGCAAAAAAGCTTTATTTTTCTAAAAATAGCATCAGAATGATGGCCCTCCTGTGAAGATCACGTGACGTAATCTAAGCCTATCATAATGCTTGGTACAAACATCTACCAAATCGCTGTACTTTTTATTTCTCGTGTTTTGATCTTAGCTTTCAAAGTTTAATCCAAATGAAGGTGGGACTGTAGGTTTCATTTGAAAATATGTTATAATAATTGGTTCTATCAATACTGTTCACATCAATGCTAGCGTCAGTGATATTTTGTTTTGGTTCATATTTTGTTGATCATATTTACGGGACCAAATTGATTATTGAAGAATTCATATTCAGTCCAGCAGCGTGATTTCTTTTAACAAAATATTTTCTGTGATTTCCGATAAATGTTTGCATGAATGTACTGTTTTCAACCTTGCAAACATGTAATTATTTGTGTAGGTGAAGCGTTGACATGAATCGATTAATGTTTATTCACTTGTTACAAACACCTGGTAAGACTCGTACATTACAGATACTGAATATATCCAGTTTTCAAATGCAACTAATTAACTACCCCCTCCTCCCTACCTTTTGAAAATCCGACTTTTTTCACTAATCCCCCCTTGTTTTCCAGTCCTGGAATGGACACTGCGGTAGTGCAGTACTCTTGAAATCAAGAATTTATCAAGACTAGCATTTCTATTTTATCTTGCTTTATCTAGAATCTAAAGATGATGAAATAATCAAATGAAAATAAAGAAACTTCATTATTTTCATAGATCTCAATGACTCTTCAGTGCCTATGGTCAAAACATACAATTTTGGACAGTGCTGCAGTTAAAGATAATTTCTTAACCTTTAGATTCAAGATGTCATGATAACATAGAATAGAGCTGCTGTTTTTCTTGATTCTTATTACAAAGATCAGAAAGAGAGACTATACTATAGTGAGGATCCCACTGACTACGCATATATTTGACACCGAACGACCGGCGTTTTCCGTGAACACCAGGAACTTCGAGGAAGATCATAATCAATCAAGATCCCTCGTGCATTAATTGAGATAGAGAAACCAACCCCAAAATGAAATATTGTATCAATCAAATTAAAAAAAAACTCACCAAAGTATAACTAACGGGCTCTGCAATACATAAATTGACAGATCACGAGAATGTGCGACAGTATCCTGTCTGTTCGTCTTGATGTGGCAAGCCCCTTATGGAAATAAGCAATGTCGCTTACAACAATAAGGATAATTTTAGAGGGGTTATTTCCCCTGCCTTGCAACTCCTCTTAATAGAAAGGGTTAACTTTTAAAGGTGCCCTAAGAAATCGTAATATTATGTTCTGATTGAACTTGTGTTTCTGACAAACTATATCAAAGTCAGTGTAATTTAGAATCATCTAATTTGTTTTGGTGTACAGAATTTTTAGTTTTCCGCTCCGTTACGGGATAAATAAATAGCAATCATGGAAATGCCTTATACAATAACCCCTTTGATGTGGTAGCACCGCTGCAACGCATATGGTGTTTTTTGGTTAGGAAATTGAAATTCACGCGTAGTATCTTTCCTACACAGATGATATGTAATTGCCTCAATGGTGTTCGCAGGAAAGATAAAAGAAGATGTGAGGGTGGACACCCTGTCAGGCCCATATATTTGAAGGGGTTTAATGAGACACTCCGTGATTTTCATAACATCTTATTTACCTTTGATACGAACCTATATCTCATATGTGGTGATATAAAACCAAAAAATCTATACTTTTCATGTCCAAAAGACCTATACATGACAAATACTGGTTTTCCATGAAAATCTAAAAACAGCCTTATAAATGCACAGAGGTGTAGATATCACATCCAATATACATGGATACTAGTTACATAACCTAACAAACACTATCAACTCCTAACTGCCCTCCTGGCTGTTTGTGATAAGTCTCCAAAATTATGTTTGACTATTTGACGAGCGCCACTGTCCGGTTTTCGATCATAATTGCGACGTTTTACCTTCATATTGTCACTGTAAAAAACAATCAGATTTGAAAAGTGTCTTTTTGGTAACAGTCGCTACTTCGCGATCAAATGACACCACTGATTGGCTTTTTAAAATCGACCATGTTCCGAGGAAATGAGTATTAAAATATTGACTCTACCAGGATACGAGCTCGTTCCCTTAGTAGGTTTCCTCTCCAGAGGCGGAGTGTCTCTTCATACACAAATCATATGATGTCCTAACACCATTTAACAACATACCTATGAGAAATTGAGACCCTTTACAATGTTTTTCTTTTACATATGTATGATATCTGACTGGTCTCATGGTTAACAAACAAAGTAACGCACAGGCTGAAAGTGGTTACCTCCCATTCTACTTAGTCTATTCATTGATAGATCCGACGATGTTATTCAGGTTGAACCCGGAAGATTCTACTAGTGACAAGATTTCTTGTTTCAATGGATACAAGTAAGTTTAGAAGTTTTGAGTTGATAATTTCGCCCTAGTTTAAATGAATCACCTAATGACGTACACTTAAAATAATTAATTTGTCAACTCCCCGTGAATGTCAACCCTTTGTTTATTTCAATCAATAGATATCTAAGTGGGTGATAAGTGATAGCGATTGTGAAAGTATAAACAGGAAGAAAAGTGGGCGTCCCTTCACGCATGTTTATATGTGTTTAACAGTTTTTCCCATCTTTCTTGACTGGTGATTATACATTCTTATTATTTATTTGATTAGATAAATTGTAGCACAATCAGCAGGCACACTTCGAAAGATTCAACAAGAAGACAAGATGCATGTGGATTTTCATGGGTTTATTTCTTCCGAGTACTCTATACAACTCTGGCTGTCGATCTTTCTCGCCCGCTTTCCCTGGGCACCCTCACGACTGTAGCGACCCAAACCGGGACACGACGCCCAGCGCGCGCTTGCTCACATGGCTGCTTGTGGCTGTCACTAGCCCATGGCTGAGGGCTGGCAAAGACCAGTCCCGTGGTTGAGACTCAACCCTCTCTCCGGGTCGATGGCTGAGAATGAACTTCCTTTTAAGACAAACCTGGGTCTTATATACCCACAGACTCAGTTGTCAACAAAATGTGACTTGACAACAGCCTATGGATTATTTCTTAGGGATTACTTGGAGATGGGATTAGCAGTTTATAACATAGGTTTCATAACAACTATGTTACACTACTCCATCACCAAACAAGAAATATTGACAAAGATTTCTTCACTCCCTTTGGCCCAGGATAAGTACATTACAAATCTATAAATACATATACAAAATAAACTTATAACAATCATTTCCCGTGAAGGATCTAAACACTTTTAAGCGCACAAGTACATCATATTATCATACATACAAGAGAATATACATCACCGCGCTTATAAACATATATGGATCATCAATGGCACACAAATAAATCATTGCAATAATACAATACATTAGAAATACTAATGCGCCCCTTTAACATTTAACAATAATTTAACAAAGTCACCACATGGTGAGATAGGGTTTGAAGAGTCTCGGTTCAGTCGGGTACTGCTGGATTGCCACTGTTTTCCAGCAACATTGGTCATCCTATGTTACAAAATGCGATGACTGTATACATTTCATCAACTAAGGGACTTCAGTTTAAGGTAATCCCGAATCTGTGCACAATTCATCCGTTCATTATTCAAGTGCCAATTGTGATAAAACGCGTTGACAGATCTGTTGAAACTATCGTGCTAAATAAAAGCCGTTTTGTTGTGAATCTTTGCTAATACAATCTGCAAACTAAGTGACAATATGTCTCGCGCTTCGCTTTACATTGAAAAAGTGGAACAAGAGAATCAATCGCATGATATAAATTATGTCGTTTGTATTGTCACTTTACTGAATCAATTATCATTAAAAAATATATTTAGATAAATAAAATAAATGTTTACTTACTCTGCGCTATAGTCCACCCAAAGCATGCGCAAAGCGCGGAACATTTATTACCCTGAGGGAATTGTACTTTCGATGCAGCTACTAAGGGCTTCGCGCGACCATATAGATCCATACATCCCGTATTCAGGTACCCAATTCTACAGCTGGGTGTACTGGGGGCAATGTGGATGAAGTGCCTGATCACAAATGTTTGGTGTCTCCGCTTGGATTCAAACCCGGGCCGTTTGCGTGAGAGGTCAGCGCGCTGACCACTACACCACCATGCTCATTTAATAATCAAAGTATAGTTCGTGACGTCACACCCTTGATTTCTTATCTGAATAAGGCTTTTGTTTTTCTACGGCAACAAATAAGCTTTCTTGTGGGACTAATATTATTTTAGACATTGTTCTCCTATTTTTACATTCGTCTTTTATCTCGTCGAGTTAAATCATTATAAATGGTTTATAAACTCTTGGACAAAGAGGCATACCGACATAATGTCTCCACAAGGCATTTAAAATAATGTATGAAATTTTGAAACATTATTTGCTTATGTTCCTAAAAAATACAGGTGTTTCAAAATCATCGTTTTGCTTTACTCATCCCAAGTATGTTAAAACAGATGCAAAAATTAACCCTTTATACCTTTTTTAGGAAAATCTTCATGGGGTAACCGAAGTGAAGATTTTATTTTGGTATCTTATTTGGCTTGTATACTGACAAATACCAACTATGATGATATTCATTCAAAACGTCTATCATCTTCATAAAAATGCCGATTGTATTATATTTATTACTTTTCAATGGGAATTGAGATACACTCATATTATTGTGCAGATCCAAAATGATATTACCATTTACATGAATACCATTTTAAGAGATGCTGCTAAAATACTTGTAAAGCCTCTTCTCAAGAAAAGTGACCTAGATCCTGACAGTCTTGAGTAGCTACAGACCTGTGTCTAATGTTTCATTTATCTCAAAAATCATCGAAAAGGCAGTCAATTTAAGACTCAAAGATCACCTCAAAGAATATGGACTTATGGATGAGTTTCAATCTGCCTACCGTGACAATCACAGTACAGAGACTGCTTTGCTGCGAGTTATGAATGAACTGAGAAGTCAAGTGGATGATGGGAATATTGCTTCGTTAACACTCTTAGATCTTTCAGCAGCATTTGACACAGTGGATCACAATCTGCTACTCTCTAAACTTCAGCTAGAGATGGGAATTACAGATGTTGCGCTTGACTGGATTGAGTCTTATCTGAAAAATAGATCACAAACCGTGGTTATTAATCAAGTTGAATCTAAACGCTATTCACTTTCGTGTGGAGTTCCTCAAGGATCCGTCCTTGGCCCTGTGCTGTTTGTGCTTTATACTACTAGTCTTGGTAGAGTGATAGAGAATAATAACATTGAACATCAATCATATGCTGATGATAGTCAACTGATTGACAGCTTCAAGCCAGAATATGTCCAAATGGCTTTGCAACGTACAACTAATTGCACATCTGATATCAAGTCCTGGATGTCTTTAAATAAATTGAAGCTAAATGATGAGAAAACAGAGGCTTTGTTAATAGGCACTAAACGTAATTTGCGAAACATTCCGGTTAGCTCTGTTGAAGTCGGAAGTGCTGCAATTCCTTTTGCTGACCGAGCAAAAAACCTTGGCGTCATCATTGATTCAGAACTGACAATGGAACTACAAGTAGATAAACTTTGTAAAACTTGTTATTACCATCTTCGTTGCATCAGTCAAATACGTCATCTTATTACAAGAGATGCTGCTAAAATACTTGTGCAATTGCTTGTTCATTCTAGACTTGATTATAGTAACAGTTTGCTGATAGGAATCAGTAAACGTCAACTATACAAACTTCAGAAGGTTCAGAACACTGCAGCAAGAATAGTGACTTGAACTTCTAAATCATGTCACATAACACCTGTACTTAAGGATCTGCACTGGCTTCCAATTGAAGCAAGAATCAAGTTTAAAGTCCTCTGTATGACATACAAATGTCAAAATAACTACGCACCATTATACCTTTCAAGGATGTTAAATGACTATATCCCTGCAAAAACTCTTAGATCACAGAATTTGAATTTTCTCAAGATACCAAACTATAATCATACCAGTTGTGGACAGAAATCATTCAGTAATGCTGCTCCTCGACTTTGGAATCAACTTCCTCACGTCATCAAGATATCACCTTCATTGACTGTTTTTAAATCAAAACTCAAAACTTATCTTTTTTCAAGCTATTATTCATAGACATTACTTCATGATATCTTCCCACTGACTGAATTATCTGACTTATTTATTCATATGCTATAATTCATACTCTTCTCTTAGATTTTATTCATGCCAATACTTCATACCATTACCTTTTATTCTAACATGTTTATGCGCTTTGAGCATGCACCTTGTGTATGGATATAGCGCTTTATAAATACTCATTATTATCATTATTATTATTATTATTATTATTATTATTTTAAAGCCTTTCAAACACTATCAACTCAATGCCATCATCTTGTTTCTTCAGCCAATATAGTGGTCCATCATATGACTTCTTCGTACAAATGAACTATGGGCTATAGTTACCCGTGAGTTGAACGTGTCTTAATCATGTTAACTTTGTATTCCAGATTGAAGAACAAGGACAGTAAGGCCTCCAACTATGGATGGACGGGATAAGGTCGTGGCAGCAATGGAGTCCTATGTTTTTGCAACTACTGCTTGTGGCCAGAGCCGACTTGCACGACTAAAGACAGCCCTACTTGAGAACGACCATGTTTCTACTCGCAACCTCGTGACCAGGCCCCGGGGTCATGAAGTAAACTTAAGTCTAAAATTTGCTTAAGTCTGAAAATTTAATCTTAAGAAAAAAAATTGTCTTAAATCGAGGATCACGTACATTTTTTAATCTTAAAACTTAAGACTGAGATCATTTTTTGTCTTAAATCCTGAGACTGCTTCTGACCAGTCTTAAGTCAGTTTTATTCCAAGTTAATATGGCGGACGTAGTACAAGTTTTGAGACGCATCAGGAAGTACAAGAGGCGAGCTAGAGTTCAAAGGACGTTCCGGGACAGGTTTAATCCGCTAGAACTGTATTCAGACAGTGAACTCTTTGAACGGTATCGATTTCGGAGGCCAACTATTTGTATGTTAGTTAACCTCGTCAGTGATCAAATTATACATGAGACGAAGCGTTCAATGTCCCTGCCACCACTGATACAGGTATTAGTGTTTCTACAGTTCGTGGCGACAGGCTCATACCATTTGCTTGTCGGTCAAGCTTTCCACATAAGCAAGTCCACGGCAGGTAGATGTGTCCGGCGAGTGGCCGAAGCATTTTGTCGGCACTCGTCGGCATTCATAAAGTTCCCCACCGGCCAGCGCCTCCTTGATGTGAAAAGGAAATTTCACGCTATTGCAGGTAATTATTATCACAATTTCTTCACGCCTTACATTTCATGCATTCGAAATTCTGTGAACAACAACTGTACGTATGATTAACAGACGCCATTACTGTTATTGAAATTCCCGGCTTTACTGATAGTGTATTCGTAACCAAATCCAAGTCGTAGATTTACACGCGGTAAATGTCGAATAACAAAGTTTCAATTATAATATCAACTCTCGTGTCCTGTTTATTATTATATTTCATATAGATAATGTTAAATATAGGCTTAAATACTTTATTTAATTCTCTACACTTAATACTGTTCTACTGTATGAGATTGTTAGCATTCCAGTATTTTCAAAAGAATTAAGATAGTTTTTGCCAGTTATTATCAGCCATACTAACAAGAAACATCGATGTGCGATACTTGCGCAAGATGTGTGGCAATCCAATTTTGATATTTAACATAATGTCACCAATTAAAAGATTCTGTTATCGATACGAAATTGTTTTGTGTACGAGCTGTCTTACACTTCCGACTGTCAAGCCACCTGTTGGCAAATATGTGATATATTACCGTAAATACGTTTAAAAGTGGCTAGGCAAACCCGATATGTAGAAATCCCTATCATATCGGATGGACAATTATGTAATAATTTCAAATTTTTATTCACTTTTTTCCAGGTTTCCCCAAGGTCGCTGGCTGCATTGACGGAACTCAAATTCGTATAAGTGCACCTGTCCAAAACGAGCCGGATTTTGTTAACAGAAAAGGCTACCATTCCTTGAACGTTCAGGTTGAGCGATTTATATTAAATGTTTTGATCAAACCCAATGCCAAAAACATCGTCTTATATTCAAAATCTACTACAATATAAATTTAAAAAATCAAAAGTATGTGTTTGATGTTTTGTCAAAAACGTATTAATTCACTTGATTTAATATTATTATACTTGATTTGAAAGAGAGTTACGTCCCTTATCTGTAACGAAAGGAAATGATAAGTCCTAATCCGATTGACTATAGTGAGACAAATTTATTTTAACATGAATTTTAAATTAATATAATGAGTATAGAAAGTGGTAATTTATTAATTATTTACATAAATTGACATCTCAAAATATATTTGATTTAATATATATATATTACAACAATAATACAACAAAAGATATGTGTACAATCAAGATTTTTATTTGATAAATTTCTTGTGACACATTAATTTAACTTCAGTATGTTCAAGTTGATGAATAAATATATTTAAACAATAGTAAATAATTATTAACATTAACATATGCATAGGGAGATTATATGTTCTCCTATCACAGATAATCATCATTGTTCAATACAATAATACTAATATTCAACATAATAATAATAATAATTACATACTCCATTAGAACAGGAAATTCTAAAAATAAGTGACATTCACATATATATTTTGATGACAAAGGAATTTTTATGTGTTTTTAAACTATAAGAAATATCAGCAATAACTCAGTAATTCAGTAGTGAAAAAGGTGTCAACAACTTTGCCCTTACATCTTTTTTAAGGCAATGTTATGAATTAATTACTTGATGAAATGCTTACAGTTAAAATACAAATCTTTGTGAGGTTATTTTGAAATTTACCATCTAGTTTTCACCTTCAAGAAAATACCTTTGTTTGAGAGGTAATATATGATAATTTTAATATATATGAAAATTAACTATTCTTGTCCAATAATTTAATGAAATATAAAATTTTAAGATAAGGAAGTTGAACATTGAATTGACTACAAAAAATGATAATTGAATGTGTAATTTGATACATTTCAGATGGTATGTGACCCCAACTTTCTGATCACAAACTGTGTAGCCAACTGGCCAGGGTCATGCCACGACTCCAGGATATTCAGAGAGAGCAAACTGTCCGAAAACTTTGAAAATGGTAAAGTATTTGTACTACTTACACAGAAAAGAATAGAGCCATTGGCTCTCTAGTTCATAACATTTTAATGTATTATAATTCCTTTTTAATATGAAAATAGAGAAGAGAAATATTTACAAATAGAATAAAAATACAGTGGTAGAAATTTACTTTAAAATTTTTGGAGCATGCAGGACTAGTAGAGTTTGTTTTTACTCAAAATTAAAAGAAACAGTACATGTCAGATCTACTATTAATTACATGACAGAGATAATTAAAGATGTTAACATGAAAAATTATCTTCACAATAAACATGTACAGTTAATATTATCATTCTTTATCACCGACAGATATTGTTATTTATGCCATAAGTATTTACAGTGATTCGCAATATTTTACAAGTAATTGTTTAGCAAAATGAACAGTGTTTAATTCTAGTACTAAATTGTAACTTTAGATAAGATTATTTGCTTGGGAAATTTTGCAAAGTTGAAATAGAAAGATGATCACATCCATTAATGAAATTTTGAATACAGTTAATTCATTTTCCAGGAACACATGATGGCATCCTCCTAGGAGACTCTGGTTACCCTTGTCGGCGCTATTTAATGACACCCTATAATAATACTAACAACATTCGGCATAAAGAGAAGTTTAATTCTGCATTGTGTAGGACACGTGTATTAATCAGTCAATTGCATTATTTTCAGCCTAGTCTTAACTTGTTGACATGTCCAGAGATAATTCTTAATAAACCTGTTTGTTTGAAAAATATAATAGTGATGACAAGTTTATGATAAGGTTAATCATAAACAAAATCATTATGAGTGTTTCTATGAAAATGAATTGAATAATCCTATTTAAAAAAATTTCAATGTAACTTTTCTTTTAGATTTATCAAGGCATGATTTTAAAAGTTTTGATTTGAACTGTTGATCTGAAATATATTGTTTACCACATGAATTTATATATTATAAAGTTACCTAAATATCCCACCACATAATGGGTAAATATTGGCACATTCTTTTACCTGTAATACAAATTGCAGATATATATATATTTTTATATTTTCATTATCAATTTCTCAAAGTACACACATTGCTATTTTGATCTATTATGATTTTAGAATGTCTTAAAATAACATCAATTCTGTAACTAAATATGAAGCAGTTGCCAAGCTGAATCCATCCACTACTTCGATAGGAAATGCCTTGACCTAATTCCATGAAAACCGTGCTAGAAGAGTCTATTACAGAATATGGGTTGACAGTTAATTAATGTTTTAAATGACTCAAAATGTCTTGAATTTATTTTAGAATATTTGATTATGTTCATGATATTCTTTATCGACATTTCTTTAGATAAGTTACCTTGATTTGAATAAATGTACAAATATTTTGAGCAGAAGTTTTAAACAAGTGGATGTTCCCATCAGTAGATTGTCACAGTTGATTTGCCGACTTTTTCATGTCCTAACTGAATTCTTTTTAACAGTAATGTACTGATGGTTATTTTTTATGTAAGTATGAAGATATTCATCATCTTCAGCATATTTGTTGAACATTCATAGCAATATTTAATTATGATTTTGCCTTTGATATTGAAATGAATACAAGTAATTTTCTTGTTTGGTTCATCAATCTATAAATAGACCGGTAATTCCCACTTCTGGTTCCTCAACAGATCGATGTTAGTCCTTTAGAAATAATATTTCATAATTCAACCTACCTTCAAAATTCCCATTGTGACATTTAAAATATGAATAATAGCCTATTTAATGTTTTCAAAAACTAATAGTTATCGTGAGTTGGGAAGGGAATTCTAATACCGGTTTCTGTCTCGTTTTCAAACGGAAGATGTGAGTGCATGGTTTGTTTTGATGAGCAGTGACATGCTGCGTCCGAGAGAACGCTTGTTTACATACATCTTGCGTCCTATATCAATATATGTGCGTCAAAAACGCAAAAACGCGCCCTTGAGCCAACACTGAACAGTGACGACTTTTGAACATGTGAACATTTGAAGAAAATATATGACTTGATATTGTAATATTTTTCCTTATCTAGCTACCTCTGCTTTTGGTTTATCATTTAGTACGCCTTTTGCATATATTAAATATTCATAGTCGGCGCTGGATAATGAAATAATTTTGCCATGATAATAAAAGGTTAACTCGTTCTCTATTTGCCCACTTACGAGTTGACTATATTGATGAAATTTCCTCCCAGGCGCTGATTTTCTTCTTGTTGGTGCGCTCGCACCCATCGAGCTTGCCGAAGAGGAGGGTCTCACGCTTGTTCACTTCCTCAACTAGGACCACCTCCTCTTCGCGGGTCCAATGGGAAACATTCTTCACTTACGTCCCTTATTACTAGCCCGCTTGGGGGCGACACGCACTAGGGACCTACAAACCGGAAGTACTTGAATCGCTAATGGTGATTTCTACATCAATTTTCTAGACACATTTTAAAAACATGCTGACATATTGTTGTTGCGTGTCTGGGCTCTAACCGTGGACGATTGACTTTCCTCAGTGACCTTCCTCTCAAGAAAAAAGTGAATGATCGCTATTTGACGGAACGATGACGATAAATCCGAGCAAGGTATGGCAGCCGTCGACTCGTTTCAAATCATCGGATTTCACTTCAGTTACAAGTTATGGTGAGGGAACATAAGTCATGAAAATCGCATTATTTGATTTTTATTGTTCGAATCATTGTTGCGATAGATTGTAAACCAATTAAAGTTTTACAAAATGTAAACAATGTTGGCAACCTGGAAGTACACGTACTGTGACGTAGTGATTAGATTAGTAAATGTATGTCTATTTGATATTACCTTACAATTAAATGTTATTTTCGTGCAGCATGAATAATATTATAATGAGATGAATTATTTTTTATATCTTTGTCAAACTTTCCGGATTTATTTGAAATCATCTCATTGTGAAGTACATTCAATTCAATATTCAGACGACCAATGTTGCTAGAGGATATTTTATATTTTCACGAGTGGCGCAGCTATATTTCTACTTCTCTATTTACCCTTTTAAAATTCGAAGTTGTATCTTAATAGGCCCTAATTAAGAAAAAATAATTCAAATTTAGCATTGATGTATATATAGAGTTTTGTTTGTTTTTGTATTCATTATATTAAAATTTTAAAAAACATTTTGGGTTTGTTTTAGCATGAGATATGGTTCTGGCTGACCCGAGTTACAAGGAGGGAGTCATTTTCTCATCGCAAGACATCAAGGACTTTCAAAATCATCATGGCATCCTTTCATCCTCGCAAGACAATTTTAGTATCTGGTACAAAATCAATAATATTCATATCCATCTATTATTTCGTATTAAATTATACTTTACATTTTCTGTGTGTAAGCCTTTATTTTCAATTTTGAAAGTTTTCCATGTTTGCCTCTTTGCAAAAATTATTTTTCAAATATGTCATTCATTTTGTGAACAGTTATAGAGTTATCAATCTGAAATGTGTAAATATGAAAGGTTTATTTGAGATCTGAAATTTTGTGTACAGAGTCACCAGTGTATGATACTGCAGTGTAATAGTTTAAGGCAGTATTAAAGTTGCAGCTGTAATACCGCTGTGTGTATGACGTCACAATAGTGTGTCATTGTGAAGTCATAAAGTCACAATGGAAGGCTGTTCATTAGCTTCTATTTCTGTACCTTTATTTGTACTAGATTAAAGGAA
Organism: Phorcus lineatus; assembly: GCA_921293015.1. Lineage (NCBI taxonomy): Eukaryota > Metazoa > Mollusca > Gastropoda > Trochida > Trochidae > Phorcus > Phorcus lineatus. The sequence goes on from OV121085.1 coordinate 47,016,234, forward strand.
AAAGCTTTGGATGCTGAAATGTGCTATACTCCTGATTCCTTACTCATACTATTGCCCCAGCTTAATGACGATAAATTTTACATTTCATTTTACAAAGATTTTATTCCCATTGTAAATACCTTGAAAAATAACCCCTGATATAAATGTCTTTTTATAGGTGGCACACCAAAAAGAAGACAGAAAAATCAAGATACTGTACCCTCCAAATTTCCCTGGACAAACTCTGATGGGACTGAATTGAAACTGAAGCGGAAACAAAGAAAGGAAGGGAGAGAAATAAAGATATCAGAACTGTCTGAGAGTAAATGTGACATGGATGTTGATAATGTAGCAAGGGAGGAAATAGATTTGTCACATAATTTTGTCCATCTGACTCAGAATAAATTATCACTACAGTAACAACTGAGTATGAACACATATTCTACTACTCACTCATCACTTTCCATTGAGAGCATCCTGTTTCATGCTCCAGCAATTCTGTTTTATTCAGGCTTAGTGAATTATTCTGACTAGAGTTTTGTATTTGTAAGTTTGGGTCCCAGTCCATAACATTTGGATTACCTGGGTAAACTTAATGCGAAGAACATTGAATTGAATGAATAAATGACTTAGTGAGAAAGAGAATTTGTGTGTTATTTCTGTCCTGTTGACTTCAAGAGTAAAAGAGAAAATAAAATACTTCAGACGACCCTTGCTGTAGGTATCATTTTAACATGTTTAATGATGACTGGATGTGTCGCACATTGAATTGTTACAATGTGGAGATTTTACATCATGGCAAATAAATAGGTATACATGCTTCACGTCATAATTTTAAGGTCTTGGCTCGAAATTGACATTGAAGTCACTAGTGCCGAATGTCATATCAGTAGCCTTATCTTTGTCCAGTTGCTCCCTGTCTTGCAGCACATTCACATTCAACAATAGTGCAGTCTTCACCAATAGAAACATCGATTATATAGGACACATGTTTTTTCATTTCAGCACAACTCATCTTGCAGGGAGAAACATGAATATTTTGAAAATCAACTTATGTCAAGATGTTTAGCACTAGATGAAATATTATGGTGCAAAGTATCGAGGTAGTAGCTGCTAGCAGTGTAAAGCACCAAAGGGATTTTACTTCCTCTATTCACATCAATGAAGGTCGAGATAGGTGGGATGTCCATCTCAAATTCTACCTGCATCATTTCGGTTTCTTTCAAAAGTTGCTGTTCCTGTCATAACTCTCCAGTCTGAAACAGTAACACAACACAATGAAATGACTGATTCAACATCAAACATGATTGTTTAACGACAAGAGAATATTATTATTTTACTATTGCAAATGCTTTTATCAATTCTTAATATCAACCAAAACTACATTTTAATTTCTTTAAGATAATATTACTTTGTTGATTTCCTTCACAGATGTTAATTTATCAATTTAATTCTAATAACCCCAAGAATAGGGAAACCTCAGTTGAAATGCATTGCATAGACAATAGATTGACATTATAATTGTGCAGTTATTTTAGAATCTACAATGTGTACTAATGTTTATGAAAATATACATGTATGCAAAATAAGACCCACAATAATAAGTTACCTCCTTCATAATTATTAATGACCAAGTTGACCATATGAATATTTCAAACATGAGTCAAGATTGTCAACATCAATTAAACTCCTTTCTACACTATCAATCTGTGTTTAAAAACACGGTAAAAATTGTAGTAGTGACATGGGTCATTATCAGCTAGTCGAAGTGTATTTCTTGGTCCTATTAGGCCTACCACGGAAAAAAGGAACACGGGATAGAAGTCTATAATCTCGATATCAAATCAGATTATTTCTTTTGAATTTTTTTTTTTTGCATGCGTCGTTGTAATCATTTTTGTGCTCTTTTAAAACAAAGCATTTGAATGTGCTGCCGAATAGATAAGCGCATAGAAATCAAACTTGTGAGTCGTGACGGGAAAAACTAGGTTATCAGACTATTTAAATTATATCATCGCATCACATCATTTACAATATCGAACTTACCTCTCTACCAAGTTTATTTTTCGTCCAGAAATCCTGACTCCTCCGTTTTCAGCTCAGCTTTAAGTTTCGGTATTCTCCAACTTCCGTAATTCATATTGTCATTCATGAATTCCCAAAACTTCAAACAAGTCAATCGATCACTTGGTTAATGGAACGGAGCGCTGAATCTGCTTGGACCGTAACTACGCGATCGCCCCCTGGGGGCCAAGGGGAGGAAACTCTAGGAATGTCTCCCATTAGATCTTCTTTTTTTCACATCATCTTCATTTGCCATTTTGATCTCTGTATCGTATCAAGCAGACGACGGCCGAGCGCGTGCCGTGTTGACAAACAAACCAACATTTTTGTTTCCGTCGACAGGAGAGTTCCATTCTTACCGTAAGGACTCTAAAATTCGCCGCGACATGTTTGAAGCGTAAATTTCTCGTGTTTGCAATAGCTTAGCAGGTGCTTGTAGGTAAATATTCGACTCAAATACTGAAGAGTTACAGGACATGATTACTTCGTTCTAAAATCACTATGGTAACTGTCTTAGTCTCAGTCTTAGCTAAGATTTTGCTTAGACAGTTTCGTGATCCAGTCTTATCTAACGTCTTAGCTTAGCAAATTTTTTTAGACTTAAGATTTTTTTTTGCTTAGCAAATTTTAGACTTAAGATTTTTTCATGACCCTGGGGCCAGGAGTTCATTCAATTGTCTGGTGAAGAAACCCGTGAAACTTGCTGACGTATTGGTAGTTGTGCTTGATTGTGATTGGAACCAAGTTAAGAAGGAGGTTATGGTAAATCTCATAAATTACAGAGCCTTTGAAAGTTACTCTATTTTACTTTCTAAGGACGTCGAAATAGAGAAACTCTGGCCATCTGTAAATGCACGTTTAGACCCCTTCATAAGATTAATGGGGGTCACAACAGACACATTATTCTCAACACTTCTTCCAGATTACATTGTGTGGAATATTATCTCTCCTCGTTTTGTACAACGTCAACCTCGGAATGTGTTTGCAGATGTCAAGACACAAACAGGGACAACAACATCGTTTGCACTGGAAACTATGCAATCATGCAACTCAGTCAGCGGCCTTTGTAACTGTTTTTCACAAATATTCAAACGTCCCAACAAGGACATTCAAACGTACTTGTTGAAGGTGCTAGTTTTAATGGGCCAAAGACCGAGTTCGGAACTCAAGTCAACAATGGAGACACTAAGCGAACTCCGTCAGTTCATTGTGTGGTACGGACATACAAAGTGTCAAGTTCAATCCCTCAAACACATTGCACGACTTGCAGTTAGAAGAGCCATGAAAAAGGATAACCTGAAATTTGCAGTTACTCAACTTTTCATTCCCGATAAATGCAAACAATACATTTTGTTCAGTGACTTTGATGACCTTTTGTAAGGCTGTAAAATGAAATAGCAAAATGAAACGCCAAACAGTAATTGTATGGTACATACTGCATGATACCCATTATGAGCAACAGAAGGAAATGTTTCTTTTGTTTTAGTGAAATTTAATGGTAAACCTGCGATCGTGATTGTGACAACAAAGAGGACACGTTTTGAATGTGGTTTTAAAATATCACTGATATTGCCGTGTCATAATGTGGTTACGTCATCAGAAAATGACGCGTAGGTTATTGCATTCTATTGCTGTGACCCTACAATGTATATGAAAGGAATATAGATACATCAAGTTGACATATAAGTACGTATATATCTTGTTATCGATTAGGTGATGGTAGACAACGCTATTTAGTTATTTAGTACTTTCAAAAAGATATTTGTGAAATCAGCATGCAATGATACATTGATAAGTAATGACGTTCACATTAACCTTTTTCAGAAAGCATTTTGTGTTAACTCCGAAATACGGCATAAATACTTTGTTAACTGCAGTTTAAGGTTTATTGAATTGTAAAGAAGTCGCATGACTATGTTAAGTCCAATCAGAAGGCAGCTTTTCACTTAAATTTCTATGTCTGAATATTTCTTTGAAGTTAAAGATCTTTTATGTAAACATCATTGTGATTATTACTGTTATCTTTTTTCCACGAGGTCAATCATATTTGGGTCCATATTTTTCATATTATGCCCTAGGGCAGAATATCACCTTTTTCACTGTGACGTCACGTTATTATTTAATATTATATTTGACGTCACAGTTCGAATAAGACGATGTGTTCCAAATGTGTCGACGGTGGGTAATCTGCTTCAGCTTAGGGGTTGATTTTGATTATTATCTTTTATTACTTTGATTGATAAACAGAATATCATATTCGTTCCCATGACAAATTATGTTCCCGACACTCGTGCCCTAAGATCAGCATATCCCTCGCTCTCTAATATTACTAATAACTAGCCACTCTTGTCGTAAACATAGTAAGTCATGGGCTCTCATATATTATCCTCTATTCATTCCAAAGGTTAATTGGAGTAATTTAAAGGCATTAGTGCACGGTTGAAATTGGCTATTTTAAGGTTTACGAGGAGTTATGCATTCACTTAAACTTTCTATCGATGCAATGAAATACTAAACATTCTTTACAATTTACCTGCAATCAACAATGAAAACGTTAAGACAGCCGCTGTCGGCTTGGACATATAAAAATCTATGGTTAGCTGTGCACAAAACGGATAAATTGTTGACTCTTGGAAACGGCTGAACTAGTATTGTGTGCAGCTACTGAATTAACCTAAACTCTGAACTGAGAACAAATCATGAAATATGTTTGATGAAAGCAAGTTTGTATGTTAACCTATTTAATAACACAGCATTAGCATTGTTATTAGATTGACCATAGCGGCTGCCGTTTCCGCTTTTCTGGTTATGAGCAAAATTTTAGTATTTCCGATATCGTAGTTCATGCGGATGTAATGTAACGTAACATTAAATACTTCCGGCCTTTAAAAAATCCACTTTATTTCCTAAAACGTAAATATTTGTTAAATAACTTACGAGGTAGATTACTTGAGCGAGGATAGTGAGTAATATCGAGAGGTATGCAGTATCTGTGCATTCGTTGTGTTTACGAAATATTGGCGTGCACTAGTGCGTTTAAGTTGACATAAGCTAGGTATAATTTGTGCCAAGCATTTGTCTTGAGTGGCTCTATGACTCCGTGTGTGTCAGAACCAATAGATTTGTGCTCGAATGAAGAAAATTCAGAAACTGATTTATGTATATGAAAATGTATTTCTTTGAATTATTTATAATGATTTTATTGCATTAAAAGAGAATTCTAAAAATCAGAAATACTGAATTCACATCACATAAAACGCGATATTTTGAACCAGTGCAACAGATATTGACATTAACAGTTTGTTCTATGAGTTCTGCTCTCGTGCATTTGATCCGTCTATTCCTCTCTGAGTACGTTCTACTGAGTCACCGGAAGCGGGTTTATCTGGACCGCCCAATACCTCATCGGAAGTAACATCATTGATAGGGTCCAAATGGAACATAATATCTTGATCATTAACTGTTGTCTCCACAGACGAACTGTCACCACACGCTGCGAAGGGGTTACAGTCGAGCTCATCACTATCCACAGACTTGTTTGTATGTTTGGGGAAGTCACAAGGAGAACCCTCCTCAGCACTTATTGGCTGATCCTCAGACCGTCCAATCGAGAAGTTATCTTCACCTGATGTACGGTGACGTCTCTCCATTTGCCGGTTGACAGAAGAGGATGTTATGGGAATGGCATGCGCGTTTTCACTGTCAGAGTCTGACAGATTAACTGTATCAACAGTGAAGCGACCGGTTTGCATCGGTACAGGGGTAGGTGCTGCAGCCTGCATACTCGTGTTAGAGGTGGATGTGTCAGCTTCATCCTTGGTCCCATTCAACGATTTCAGTTTTCGTGCATTACCAAAATGATCTTCATCCATTTTGAATGATCCATCTGACGCAATAGGTGTCTTTGGCGATCGTTTTTCTTTGGTCACTGGTGATGGAAGAGTGACAGACACCGTGTTGTTTGAGATTCCTCGAGGAGATTGGTCCATTGGAAACACAGCTCCATTGTCACACATTGATATGTGGTTTGGACTCTCAGAAGACGCAGATTCCACTGTCTGCTTTGTTTTCTGTCCAAATCCAGGAAGAGGTGGTGGAGGGGGGATCCGTGCAATATCCGAAGGAGGACTTCCAAATGGACTCAGAGGATCCATTGAGAACACTTCCAAATCGTCTACCTGAATGGGCGTGCTGGGAATGTCAACAGGAGTTGATTCAGTTCCTATTCTAAAACTCTCTTGTAGGTTGGCGGCGCTTGAAGTCATACTCTGCTCTGGTGCAGGCAACTCCTCATGTCGACTTGGAGAAAGATTTTCAGTTTGTTCATGTCTTGTTTTTCTTACTTTTTCTGTCTGAGTGCTTGCAGATTTGGTCTGAATAGATTGTGGACGAGGTTGGTAAGTTCCCCTCGATGTTCGAGAAGATGGCCCTGAAAGAACAGGTCCAGATCCGGCGTGGTCTTGTACTTCGCCTAATAGGTTTTGTATATCTGAGCTATGATGAGATCGACTTTCAAACTGTTGTCTGTTTGGACTTCGTAAAGAATCAATAAGCCTCTCAAGTTGACAACTGACAAACTCTTCCAGAAGCGGAGTAGTTGGATTAATCCCACTGGACATTGACGCTCTGCTGCTTTCAGACGCAATTCCGGATTGGTAACTCATCTGTTGCTGTTGCTGAAGCTGCTGTTGCTGCTCAAGGACCAGAATAGCTTGGTATAAGGCACTTGCTGTGGGGTGGAAGCAGTGCACGGATGCCTCTGAACCAAGAGCAGATTGTGAAGGCGTGACAGCACGACTATCATATGAGACTATGTCCGCCTGGACACCTATGTTGCTATGCTTCCTTTCTCGAGCACTAGCCTTGCTGTGTGATACTGCATGTCTTCTGACACTAGGCGACCCAGAGGAAGATGATATATTGATCACATTGCTCTTACGAACGCTTGCCTGAAAGACAAATTTAATAAATTTAACAAATAATTAACTATTTATTACAGAAGGAAATGTTCATAAATGTATCAAAGAATAAGTTTTGTAGGCCTAAACACGAACAGGTGGAGTGTTATCCTGAAAGCTGATAATCGAGAAAATGACTATATGTGTATGATCATCTTCTTTTTTTTCAAGATAGCGACGTTTTGGTATATATTTTTTAGTCTGTAAAGGGTACAGTGATCTAGATCGAATAGTTGCTAATGTGAAACAAAGAAGTTGGTAATTCATCTTTGATCACTGCCGAACGGGCCTAAATTTATCAAGTTCAGGTTAATGTTTTAAGTTATGTTTACCTTCCCCGGGGATGTTGATGGTGAACGTCTTGTTTCAGTTGGATTTGGAATCTCTAGATTTTGAGTTTGTCCCTTCTTTCCGGCACCGAGCATCTTAGACAGGACCTGATCGCTTTTTTGCAGGGCAGAGAGAGCAAAGTCCACTTCTCGCAGAGCCCTTCGTCCATCGGGGGATCTCGGAACAATAGTATCCTGGTTTATGTCACTAAAGTAGAGAGCACTGAGGTCCGTGTCTGTGATACTGTTGGCAAGGTTGGTGTCCGATGGATCATCGTCACCGTCGTTTATCACAGAGTTGCATTTAGAGAGTGTGACGAAGTCGACGTTGTTAGCATCATCTTCATCATGCAACTGGACTAAGCTGATGACCTTGATGACACTAGACGACTTGGACGTTCTTTGAGCCCACGGGATTAGGAAGAGAATCAGTCCACCGGTCAGGATAGGCAGTCCTGCCACATGGAAGGCGATGTTGTAACTTCCAGTAGCGTCATAAATGAAACCTGAAAAATTATTAAAAATCATAAAAAAATAATTGGTTTCATTGAATAATCATCTTCGCAAATTTTTTTATATTTGTTATGAACAAAGAAATTATTTCCTGATGATAACTTAATACTAATAGCGCCATACAGTTGGCAATTGCAGTTTGCTGCAATATCCCTTATGTAATTTTTCGCAATATTCGAATGTTCACGTTATCAATTGCCAAACGAGTTCAAGTCAACACTTTACTAATATTACAGTTTTACAAGGCAAACAGAATCGTTTATTTAAAAATACTGAAAGCAATATTCACGTATCTCTCATAAATGAAACTCAACCTAATGCTCACCAGCAACGGGAGGCCCCAGGGTAAAGGTTATGGAACATGTACCAATAAGGAAGCCCCACGCGAGAACGGCTTGCTCGGAACCGACCAAAGAACAAGTCAGCAGCGGCAACAAGACCACGTAGCACCCGTCCACGAGACCGACAATGATGACGTACACAGCCAGGCCTCCAAATGACGAGATGAGAGGTAGTAGCATGGTCCCTGCTCCGGTTATGACCATGGAGAGCTGATGCATGTGGAGTCTGTTCAAGAAGCCATACTGGACCACCTTGCCGAAGAGCACCCTACCCGTGGCGGTGACTGCCCCGAGTATCATCACCAGCATGGACCCTTTCTCCTCACTGATGCCTTTGTCCATAGCATAGGAGACCTGCAGCGAGGAATGGATTAATAGTTATACACAATATCCGTTTCAGTTCTTTTTTCTAATCGGTTTGCTACCTTTAACCTTAATGTTGAAACACATCGTACGAGTTTAATCAATACTAATAATATAAATTCCATGGCAAGGCATAACTCACAATCGATGGCTAATTTAGCCCTGAATCATTGCGCCAAGGTGCGTGGTTTCAGTACAGCCTATCTACGGCGATAAGTAGCAACGTCAAGGATATTTCTGATTGGACTCCCGGAAATTGATAAAAATAATCATAATTTTTAAAAAAATATAAAAAATGTGTCGTACGACCTACCAGATGCACGTACGGAATGTAGTAGCCGAACATGACACATGTTATGGCCACCGTCCAAACCACGAACACTCTATTCTTCCACAGCTTTAGTTCCTCCATGAGACGTCGGGCTGGCGAAGAGCGGAGCCGCTGGGTCGCAGTTCGCCTCTGGACCGAGATGGGTCGGATCAGGATGTTAGATATGACGGTTAGTGCACAGGTGCCAGAAAAGAACCTGAAGGTGTTTCTCCAGCCGAAGGTTTGAACAAGTGTCTGGGCAAGAGGTGCTGTGATCAGCGTTCCTACCGAACTTCCGGCCGTCATTATTCCCACGGAGATGCTGGCATACTTATCGAAATACTCCTGTCCGATTGTCATGGTCGGCGTTATGGCGAATCCAGTTCCTTTGAAAAGAATTGTGTAATGTTAATTAATTTGCATTTATTACAATTCCTTCTTTTCACTATGCCTAACGCAATACAATATTAGTCACATGGACTACACCGAAGTACCCTGCAAAGCATAAATACGTCAGTTTCTATCACTTAAATTATTTAGGCTTGCTGCACTACCTCAAAATTGACATGCAACGCCATTTCGGCAATATGTAGGAACTAGAAGGATTTGACCAATATCAAGTTCAGTCACAGTACGCAAAAGAGTGGGTACAGAAACATTGTCGAAATAAGCCAGTTATTCGCATTGTTAGGTCTTAGATACTTGGTACTCTACGATTATAACAGTTATGATGAATCAACTCATACGACAACCATTAAACCTACATTATATCCTGAAACGAAAGTTTTTGTTTCTCGTCATTCTCCTCCATCAACGTATTTGAACCCGTAAAGCTTCTTCCAATCTGTGAACTCGTAGTAGCTCTGCGCATTCAAATACGCTATGAAGCAGGATGGTTTCTCATTTTAATTTTATGAACCATGCGCTTTCATGAACTATACAAACCATCTACATGTCCATCATAGAACGAAAGGCTAGATCATTTGTTATTCGATTGAATGGATTATACTGTCAAACGTTAATAACTGTACACACATAACATTTAACTCTATTTTCTTCTTCCACTACATTCCATCTGCCTACTTGTAAAATGTAAATCACATTAAACACGAAGTAGGAAGTGTTCTTAGTTACATAACTTGTTCCGAATCGATTTCTTAAATAAAAAATACAATGTTACAACCACATCCACAGGAATTCGTATCGCTGAAAAATAGTAAGTCCTGGGTGAAAAGTGTAAACTGTTGGTCTTATCTATATGACTTATAGTTGTCAGTGAACGATTTTCTTTTTTTCAGCAATAATAATTCATGAGACAAGACCAGTAATTCTTGAAACATGCAATACACTCCACCTGTTATACATACCTATCCCATAGAAGACCGAGAAGGTTAGGAAGAGGAGAGAAATGGAGTTGACGAACGACGAGGCGAGTATAGACAGGGCACACATTGATCCTCCGAGCATCATGACCAACCTGTTGCCGAACCGACATACCATCATACTGACGAATGGTCCCACCGCCATAGATAGTCCGTATGCAACAGATCCCACCCATGCTGGAAACAAGATCGACATTTAATATTAGTTTTATATATTTTTTAATCATATATGTATTATTTCCAATTGTTATAGACGTTTATATATAGTTTTATCAAAATTATCCTCAAACTGTTATAATCGTCGCATTTAAGTACAGAGCGGTATCATATAATCATGTCATGAACTCGTTAGGTGAATGAAATAAATTCGAAATCAATAGGTCTACATTGCAAGGAAGGCTTTCCCGCAGGGAGTAAAGATCATAGATAATTTTATGTTGTTGAGGTGATTGTTGAAAACAACCGACAGCATTAGGATGTCACCTATCAAATATTTTAAGTCGTATTTACCCATTCTCTCCCGTCTACTAGTGGAATTTATGACGGAGCTACCTCTGATTGGAGAGAATGGTATTTATCTTACTGCAACGGATAATAACTATGAATTATATTGTGGATGAATAATATAAACGAATTAGTTCACGAATGTTATGAAATGAATTTGTTACTCTGTACTTGCGTCAGTGTTTTTGTGACAGAAATTAAAAATGCAGATGTGCGTTTGTCTTTCTAGTAAATCTTCTTACATTTTGAGTTAACTCGAAAACAATTAAGCTGCATATCGACAAAAATGGGATCGCCTATTTTCAAGATTAAAACCCCCAAAACAATCTACTCTGAACTACTCTTTGGACAACTTTTAGGAATTCGAAATTCGAAGACATTTTCTTGGAAGTTTCTCTCTCTTTGTTCTAAATAATACCCCGAGCGCTCATACCTGTTCGATTGAATTCTATCTGTTAGCAAATGTAACTTTTATTGATTTTCAACTGATCGAAAAATGACGAAGTATAAAGCAGAAGATCGACCAAATCGATAATCACGGGAATATTTTTTATGCAATCGGTTGAACAAAACATAGGAATAAAAAAATAGTCAATTAAAAAACACAGAAATCCGTCAAAGCTTCAGAGGAAAATGCACGAAGTTACCAGTAAGTCCCCAAGGCATGCAGAAGATATGTGAACCCTTTAAAGTATTGTCTAGTTTTTCTTAAATATGTCAGACAAAATGGATACAAAAGGACCAATCTCACCAAACTCGACTGTGTTCCGAGGATAAAAAGATTCCGGTTCAAACCTCCACGATAGAACAATTTAGTATCCCAGCAGAGTCCCTAATTTGTCCCTTTTATCCCTCGGACCACGGTCGATTTTAATCGACTGCATGCGAAAAGATGGACTCGTTGGTATAACAATATCCCCTTGGCCGTTGCCCAGTATCGATACAGAATAGGCCTCAAGAATTTGCTGGCAAAATAGCATTTGAATATTCTAAAATGGCAGAATTTGTTATTATTCAATCTGGAATATCAAGATTTTTTGTTATTTGCATTGAATTGTAAACGTTTTATTAGCGGTCACCCTTTTCTATTTTAACGCTTTTTTTACGCTTAATTAATACGTCTATAATCTAAACTAACTGGCAAAGTTTAGTATATGGCTATTTTGACAGCATGTAACAAAGCCAAACAACAACATTTCTTCCATAACTTTAATTCATCACAATCAACAACCAATTGCAATTTAAATAACAACGAAAGTGCAAGTTCTTTGTTAAACGTCTGTGACATCTTGATCCTCAAACACACATGGGGTCGATTATCTCGGAATCAATCGTGACAGAATATACCGGGGCCAAGTTTATGAGTCACTGGATGGATCATTCATTCACAAGAGAGTCAGTAACGGGTGTGACCACCCTCTACGTCGATGCATGCCCTCAAACGTCTCCTCATTGACGTTGTTAAACGGCGGATGACGTTATTGGGAATGTGGTTCCACTCTTCCGTCAGGGCTTGCTCTAGTTGTTGTCTATTCTCTGGACCTTGTTGTCGTCTTCTGATTTGTCTGTCCAGATGATCCCATATGTGTTCAATAGGATTCATATCCGGTGAGTAGAGTGGCCACGGCAAAACATAGACGTTATTTCTCTGCAGAAAGTCACGGGTCTCTCTGGCAGTGTGGGATCTCGCATTGTCCTTGGTGAAAGATGACACCTTGGGGTTGATTCTGTATGAAGGGTACCGCAACTTGCTACAAAATCTGTCCAATATACCCACGCCCATTGAGATTTCTTTTGCATGATCACTAAATGGGTCTTCTGGTTTCCACAGATCCCACCCCATTTTTCCGCCGTAGCCGTCGCTGTCACAAACCTGTTCCTGAGATGAATTGTCCGGATGTAACGGTCTTCCCGGTCTGTAGTAACCCGTGGCCGTCCACTTCTTGGCCTGTCTTGGGTACTACCAGTGTTACGGTAACGTGAGAACAGCCTAGAGATTGATGTTAGCGTGCAGTTGAAAATTCTCGCAATGTGAGCTTGAGAAGCTCCCATATCTCTCATTCCAATGGCTCGCTCTCTCTATATTTTCGTTAACTAGGCATTTTTTCATGTGCTTTCACTAACTGTGATCGAGCAGCGTAAATCGACCCAACTTATACCCCTCTGTGGCACGCGCATTTAATAAAATTTGAAAAAGTCCAGTTTTACCATTTTCTCGTGCTATTGATCACGTGACTTCATGCAGTGAAATCACGTGCATTTTCAAGTAGTCCAAATAGACACACAATGTTTGTTTCCGTTATTGCAGTGAAATATATAAATACACAATATTTCTACACAACGATTTGAAAACGTTATACTTACTTTTGCCCGTCAGGTTATTATGTACCAAAAATATGGTTGCCGCCTGACAAATTATATAGGCATGAACACAGAGGACAAAATTCAAAAATTTATTGTGCGATTGGAAGTTCGACTTTTTTTCATTTCAAAGATTTGTTCTAGAATAGATATGTAGCTTTGAAAAATGATATTAAACTGCACAAGTTGCACAATAAAATGTTTTGCTTCTTATTTCAAATTCAGAACATGAGCAAAAAAGGTAAAGGAAAGCCGAATTTTGATTATGGTTGGATCATTCGGTTTATCCTCAGTCAATAAATGGTCTGAATATTGAAAGTTTTATCCATCAGCACATTCTGTCTCCTTTAAAAATAGAATGTTAATTTTTACCCCATTAGTTTAATTTAACATGTTTCAGGTATTCCACGTACATAGGACTATGTTAAAGCTGCTGTAAATACAACTTCATCATGTGATAATTATCAAAAAAATATCAGCCTTCATTGATTTATTCATACTAACTTAATTTTGATGAACATTCATTTGAGAACTACCATAGTTCAATGGAATGGAAATAAAGGTCTTTGGCAAATTGCGAGCGCGAAAAGTAGTCCAAAATAACGTCCAACTAAACGTAAGCTTGGACGGGTTACCCGTAATCACGTGACTTTTCAAGGGAAGTAACTCTTAACCGACTCGATTCGCCCAACTGGAAACAACTAGCTTCGAAAAATATCAGTCCCAAAAGGCCATTTTTGCAATGTAGGGTCCCCAATATAGATATGAATACATCTGATAAATAAGCAAAATTCATTTTATTGTAAGCTACCGCCAAAATGGAGTAGGCCTAAATATGAAAAAAGTATCCTGTATAAACAACATGATGATAGTTATACGCCTAGGGCTCCTGAATAAAAATTTATTTTACGAAACGACAGTTAATCTCATATGGCTTTGAACAAACCTGCCGATCCTTTTGACGTCTTGAAGTCCTCAACAAATTCAACAAAGAATACCCCAAATGCGTGAAGAACTCCTAAGATGAGAACTTGTGTTAAAAATGAACATATGCAAACAATCCACGCCCATTTGCTGTCTTTTGGGAAATGGAGATCGTTGTCGGGTACATCAAGGGGTACTTCTTCGTCCGTCTTGTCAATTAACGCCCTTTCAGCCATATAGTTCAGCTGGGAAAGCGTAATTTGAATATGTTTCTATCTATCAACAGTATGTGTCCGCCATGTTTGTGTCACTAGGAAACGATCGTGCTGCTTTCGCGATTATGACGTCATAGTGAATTGCGTCATACAGCTATCACTTCAACTTTCGATAAAATAGAATGCTGCTTTCGCGATTATGACGTCATAGTGAATTGCGTCATACAGTTATCACTTCATACGCAGCCACGAGTGAAAATATCAACTTCAACCCTACCACGAGATGAGATAAACATCGTATTTGACAAAATTAATAAAATATTCTATATATTATATAATTTCATTCTAATTTTGTTGATTTTTAATGTTTATGATGTCGATAAACATTTCTTTACCTTAAAATATTCCTGGCACAAGGAGGCCCTGGAAACTTCACCAGCAGTGATGATATATTATATCGCTACTGTCCCCAGTGACGATATATTATATCGCTACTGTGACCACATACAAGGTTTATTTCACTGATAAATCCCAGTATTTCATTGCTTATTTTATATAATAAATAATGTTATTTGTATTTTGTGATCTTTTTACTTCATTTTTCACAATTTTCATTGATCTGATAAAACATATCCTTTTCAACGAAACTTAAACCCTTAACTGAATCATTCCAATGGTTCGATTTTTCTCCAATGGTTGTTGCTATGGAAATGTAGAGGAATCCTATATTGAACGAAAACAAGCTACGTGGATGAATAAAACCCCATTGTTGGTAGCAGTAGAAAATTCAAAACTTGGGGGCAAGATCTCTAATTTGTAATTGTCCCAAAATACGCGTTGTAATCTCTGTTTGACCCCTCCCCACTCCAAATTACCTTGATGAGATTGCAAGATATTTCAAAGGTGTCTAAGATTGGTTTTTGATCGAGTTTCCTTGATTCATTCTACTACCGCTAAGATGTACATTTAGTCCAAGAGATTAGGTCCGTTTATTTACCCCGAAAGGTCCATTACTGCTAGTTTTAATTAACTAGATTGCTATTTTAAGAAAAAAATATTTCCGAATACTGTTTTGAATTATTAATACAATTGATAAAAAATTCATTTCATATTCGTATTTTGAACATATTTACAATCATTTAGCACAACGAAATAAGGGCATAAATAATTAAACACAAATTCAATCATTCCACGCTTTTATGAAGTCATGAATTTGTCAATGTTTAAAGTCATGTAAGAAATTCTCTCTAATCCGGCTTTCAAATCCGGCTCTTTTTCAAACTCTGACACTCAAGTTTGATTTCAAAGTAAAATTAATGGCTTGTATTAGACAAGAGGGCACAATTCCTTAGTTTTCCTGTAAAATGTTATTCCATTTTCAGATTTAGCGCACAGCTGTGATGACCAATCAACGAGGAGTCGGAAATCACGTGACAACAGCATTGATCCACATGTGTCTTGTTTTCGTGCAGGAAGAAGGAACGAACGGTTTCGAATCATGTGATATTGCATTTGTTTATGAGAACTTTTCTGCAAAAGTTTGATCAACATGCAAAAGGGACCCTCTTGTCCTAAGTGCCAACACAGTTTTGGTGTAAAATATCGAGGTATAAGCAATACAAATTAGCTTGATATTTGCGACCTAAATTTGTCTTGTCAAAACGTCGAGTGTAACAGTGTTGTCGAAATCGAATGTCTAAGACTTCAACATTGTTCCTCTTTGAATAATTAACTTATTGTCGAGAACATTTTGTAGTTTTCAAATCACATTTTACATTTTTGATAGGTGTCACATACTTACTGCCTTTTCCAAGCGTTTTTAAAAAAACATTGTCACCCAATGCTACTGTCACCTGTTTTCGTTATAAATATGAAATAATTGATTTTTGTTATCAATTAGCTCACCAAAAAATGATTGATTTTTAAACCTTCGAAACTTTGTATTTTATTTGAGTGCTTCTTATTAGTATTTCCTGTTTTGTAATAATAATGTACTAAAATGATAGGGGTATCACGATATACAACCCTCCTGATACGATACGTATCATGATAATACGGATACATTGCGTATCGTGATAGATATTTTTCCTTAAAATTGCGTAAGAGACTGTGTTAAACTGTTAACAACACGTAACTTACAATAACAATCAACATTCATTTCTGAAGAACACTTTTATCTTGAATAAAGAAATAGAATAAATTAACATTATTTGTTAAATGAAATAAGATAAATCGAAAGTGATGTCACATGTCAACATTAAGAACATCATTTGAACCATACCAAGAGGACTTATATAGGAGACATTAAGAGACATATGAATTTCAAATACATACTAAATAATGCACCTTTATTAAACTTGATGGTTTTGAATATCTGTTTATAGAATGGTGGGTTGTTTGTTTGATACATTGATTATCAAGTAATTAGTTTTGTCTATAAGCCAATTGTGGGCTATTTGTACAACATTTTTGAAAATCACTTCTGACAATCACTTTTAGTACAGAATCATTAACATGTAACCAGTTCTTTTCTTTACAAAGTAATCGCGGTTGTCACAGTATCGTATTATGCAGTAAAATCTTTAATTTAATCTCCAGTGCTATTAGAGTGACCTTCTATGAATAGGCACTGGAAGTTAATGCATGTAATATCGAAATAAACCTGACTGATAATAATAAGTGAATGATAATAAAAGACCTTGTTAGAAAATATTTTAAAATCAACTCTAGAATTGAAAACACTCTGTTAACGGCTGACATAGTTCCAAATCAGCGCTAGGCAACAACTCTCTCAACTCAACTCTGATCGATCTTATGTAAATACATCTCTAACCATTTGCCATTGAAGGCTTTTTTCAAAAATTGATGCTTCCAGTAGAACACATGCTTGAATACCTAATAACCTCGTTCAATTCTCTGGCCTTGGTTGCAAAATTTTCATTTTGGAAAATTGTTACTTAAAGAGTCTGGCCTATTGCCTATGTCAACCATGTTGTTTGAAGGAAAATAACATGAAAAAGCACTGTACTTTTACTAATTTTACAACATTATAAAAATGAACTATATCCAAGGATAGAATATCCACATATTTACAAATGAGTTTTGATAAGACTACTCAACAATGCATTGTAATGCCGTAGCAAGGCTTTTCACGCTTTTCCGATGACATAGCTTCACTCCTCATTCTTTTATTTTACAGAATCTGCGCTTTCTTATATCTAGTCAACCAAAATGTTACCCTCATTACTATGTTTCAACTGGGTTCTATTATTATCATGTACTAATAACTCAATTGTATGAACAGAAATGTCCCCTTGAATTTAATTTCCACAAAAAATATCTCAAGAGGACTGTCCTTTTATATACAAGAGGATTTTTTCCTTTCAGAGCAGCGGGGACACTCGCGACAACCCCTTCTGTTGAAGTGTTCCCATGCTTTCTGTGAAACCTGTCTAATCAAACTATCAAAGGAGGAAAAGAAAGGTGTTACCTGTCCAACATGCAAGGTAAACTATTGTGTGCAGTATTGTGCATTTTATTCCAGGAACATGATGCAATTTTTTTGGTCAAATGAAAGGAAATTCAGTTTCAAAATTATCACTAGTAGCCATGGTTTAAGTCTTGTTGAGTTATTGTTCTTTCTTAGGAATGCTGCATTGAAACTAATACAATATTTACGCTATTGAAATCGTTTAGTAAATTGCTAGCACAGAAGTGTTGCTTTATTGTGGGTGCTTACTGTTTATTTTCAGCACTATATGCAAGAAATGGTAGCAGAATTTCTCAATTAACTATTCATGAATGAATAAACAATTATTTTGATTATGAGTGATTATGAAATGAATGCTATTGTCAACAGACTGTGACCAGCCTGGAGCCAGGGGAGACAATCTCGAAAAAGCTGCCAAACCACTACTATCTGACCGGCTATCTGATGTGCAGCCAGAACTCTATGCTTCAACAGTCAGTATTACCTTGATTGTACATGTTTAACTGCAATATTAATGAGTGCATCACCATTCTTGAGCGTCCAACTTATGTGAACATAAGGAACAATTTTGCGTTTTGGCTGTTGTAATTGGACTGTTATGTGTTTGCAGCATGAAATTGACATGTGTAGAAAGACAGTACTTTGATAGAAATACAGAACTGTTAAGTATTGATGAATAAACAAGTGATTGGTTTAACTATGTATTAAATTGGCTCACTGTATCGCACTTATGATTTCAGAGAGCTGAGCAGACTCACCTCAATGACTATGACAAAGGTCAAGAAAAAAGACACAGTAACTGGAAAAACAGGTATTCTTTTTTTATAATCTTGTATATAAAATTGCAAATCTGACCAACTTATCAGAAATAAAAATGACAATACAAAACAGATATTGGAAAAGGTAGGGACCACTTTGCACATTGGATGAAGAAATGGCCCATTAAAATTAAAACTTTACTATTACTACAAATAGGCATGGCCCATTCAAAATTCTGAAAATATCAAAATGCCCTAGAAATGGCCCTTTTTCAAAGGTGTCTTTCCAAATCCCTTCAATTATATGCAACATTGCTGATATATTGTTTCCTCTTTTCTTTGTCTGCAGGTCGCGTGTGCAGCGAGTGTCGGCTGAACAAAGCGACCTGTAAATGTGTGAAGTGTGACTGTGTAATGTGTGGGCTGTGCTATGACAAGGTATGGACATGTCGCTACCCCCTCCGTACCCGCCCCCAGCAGGTATTCTCTACTCTTAGCAACCCTGTTTGTCATTCTCAGTTCGACATTTGTTCTGAATGATTACAGGATAAAAAGTTTGTGGGCCATGACCTATGTGTTCAAGGCTCCCGTCTCTATCCTTTATCCAAAGGTTTGTTTCCTTCACTATTGAGATTGTCTCAAACTGCCTGGGCAACTTTTATTATTCCACTTCACAGGTGTTCTCGGGTACTTTCTTTTTGGTGTACTCCTTAAAAATAACTTTTCTTTAAAGAAAGCACATGTCAGGATCTTTTGGAGTTGATTTCTGAAACGTCTTTCAGACAACAATTGATTATATGCATTTTGATTATCTTATCTCCAGGTCCAAATTTATTTTGGAAATTTCCATTCCTCAGAAATCTTTTTTTACAATCAACCTTAGATGAATAATTATGTGTCACTGAGAAATTAAAAGTTCTGACCTACTCTTAGTTTTACTCTCAGAAATGCATAAAAAAGGACTGAATTCTAATTTTATGTTTTTCTCCTGTAATTTTTATGTTTTGAAGGTAAGAATTTACCAAATTCGGTTGTTGTTACTTCTAAGGTTTGATATGCTTGTAGTTGGTACAGAAGGTTTTCTGTGCAGATTTTGATTTTTGAAGTTTAAATATCCGTTAAACCCTTACTAATTAAGTCATTATGTTGTTTTTTTGTTTGTTAATTACTTGATGTTTTACTTACGTTTTTAAAGATATATTTAAACAAAAATAAAATTATAAATGTTAATAGTCATATGAATATCTTTTTCCAATGTCACTAACGGCTGTGTTGGTCCCATATTTCTATAGAGCTAATTTATATTCTAAAGGAAAAGAAAAATAATTCATTTTGTGTATCTGAAGATAAACTTAAATATGCGACTTTTTTCCCAGGTCCATTCCTTATCAAATTCACTCAAACAACACCAAGCCACTCGAATCTCAGATGATGACAATTGGTAAGCAAGTCAAGAATAAATATCTTGTAATTAAAAAACATAAAATATTTTTCCTTCTTGATATATACAAATAACATAAATCAATTGAAATCTAAGGTAATGATATCAAGTATTCTAAAAGGAAGGTAATCTACTTAGTGTTATTAATTTTCTTCCAAAGTATTAATTTTTCTCTTGCTGGAGGTAATCTAGAAATTGCAATTTATTTGCTATTTTACCTATTTAAATTGTGTTCAGCCCCTTTGAGGACGTGTCGCCTCTGTGCAGACTGCACGGGAAGCCTATAGAGTACTTCTGTGATGATGATGATGTTGCTATTTGTTCTCGATGTGTCATCATGGGGGATCACAAAGAACATTCCATCACTTCCATGGAAGAGAAGGTATTTTGGTGAACTTGTTCTAATATATTTATCTAGGATGGATAGTATAATGAGATATATCAATCAGTCTGATTAAAATCGACCGTGATTCAAGGAATAAAAGTTTCAAAATATTGACTCTATTCAAGAATGACTCAAAATGTATAAAAGTGTGTGATGTTAGCCATTGTGACATTGGATATTGTGTATCTTTAAGGTGGACCAAAACATTACAGTTTCGGGAGAGAGTCCTGAAAGTTTATCTCCCATCTTCAAGGGTTAAAACATGTTGCACAACATCAATGAACAACTTGTAAGACAATGCATTAAAACTATTATCACACAACAATGTGTTCTCTTGTCTGCTATGAAATCGCAACAATGTAAACAAAGCCGCTGCAGGGTCCAGTGCGTGACCCTCTAGAGATGGGAGATAAACTTTCAGGACTCTCTCCCGAAACTGTAATGTTTTGGTCCACCTTAAAGATACACAATATCCAATGTCACAATGGCTAACATCACACACTTTTATACATTTTGAGTCATTAAACTCTTTCATGCACAGAAAGTTACCAGGTCGCAACATGCAAAAAAAACCTAGCAAACATGCCGCCCAGATGGATGCTCCTAACGGGCACTCGGTATTAACATGTCTCCTAATTGCTAATAAATGTTGTGGAGTAATAGGTGATGTTGCGGCTTGAGCGTCACCAAGTTCCCTTTTTACACCTTTTAACAAGTGTGATATCTGCCAACTGTCTTTTACCGGGTCTGAGAACTTGTTAGCTTTATGAATGTTTGAAACCACACACAAGTATTGCCTCACTGTTTGGTACTTAAAGTTCTTAACATCTACCATATAGGCAATGAACAAAGCGACGTGATCACAACTCAAAGGCATCGGATCAATACCAATACTGTCACAGAAATTCAGCAGGCACTTGAGTTGACACTTGTAAGTTGCTGATGTTGACTCTGCCCAGCCTTGAGACTCCAGTCGCTTGACGGTGTGAGACAGGCGCTGCTGTAGACTTGTTCCACCTAAACGAGATGAAGTCATAGGACATATGATGCGATAATGTATGCACAGAAAAGGGGGCTAATTGCATACTAGGTATCAAGTTGAAAAGTTCTGTCAGTCTATCTTTCTCGTGTAGTCTAGATATACAGTCTGCTAACCTGTTGTTTTCACCCTCCACATACTGGGCCTCTAATGAGAAATTATAAACAGCTTTCAACCAAAATAAATATCTCATAAAGTACATGATATAAGGGATTTTGCAGGAACCCTTGTTGATTATAGATTTGGCAGTTATATTATCTGTTTTAACAATAACTCGTTTGTTCTTCCAGAACCGACACCACCGCAACACTGCTAACACAATGGCCATAGTTTCTTTTATGTTAATATGCATATCAAATACCGGGTTCATATCTATGGCCCAGTTGACATAGAACAGGTCACCATCAAAGTAACCACCTGCCCCTTGATTGCAGGCGTCAGTCTGTACTGTGCACACAGGTTTTGCATCTAGAAAACTCTTTACACCGTTGAAACCCTTCATAAAACTTAGCCACCATGAAATGTCATCCATAAAAGATGCGTCGAGGATAACCCTGTCACTGGAACACTTCAGCTTGTTTTTAATGTCAATAACACGACGCATGAAGGTTCTACCTCCTTGAATAACATTGCACGCCCAGTTTAAGCTACCAATAAGACTCTCCAATTGTCTTTTATTAGCTCTCTTTTTCGAAGAAAATTCTGATAAAACAGTCTGTATGTCTAGCAGTTTCTTGTCAGGTAAAGCAAGGGTACAGTCAGTTGTATTTACAACTATGCCTAGGAAAGTGATTATTTGAGATGGTCCATCTACCTTATTCCAATTGATACTAAAACCGAGGAAGCGTAAAACGCGTATTAACTGAGATAGGGCCCTAGCACACTCCTCTGCTGAATTAGATACAATGAGAAAATCGTCGATATATGCTACCACAGTCACGCCATAGCGCTGCTTCATGATTCGACAAACGCTTGCACTCAGCGTTTGAAAGATTTTAGGGCTCTTCGATGCCCCAAATGGTAATTTCCTGTCAAACATATAAGTACATTCTGATTGGCCCTCAAACCACCAGCACAGTCCCGTCAATGCATAATTTGAAGGATGTATGTTTACCGATCTGTACGCACTTTTGAGGTCGACCTTTGCCAAATAACTCCCTGAATGTATATGTTTGATTGCATGTCTAAGATCCATGTACGTGCACTCACAATCTTTCATGGCACTGTTCATACCCTTACCTAGGGGCAAGCTTCCATCATGTATAAGTCGTACAGATGAATCATCTTTAGGAATTGCCCCAATAGCACTTACAATCACAGGCACCTTTTCACTCACAACATAATTCCCTAAACTTATCTCTTTCCT
The DNA here is from genome assembly GCA_921293015.1 of Phorcus lineatus. Taxonomy (NCBI): domain Eukaryota; kingdom Metazoa; phylum Mollusca; class Gastropoda; order Trochida; family Trochidae; genus Phorcus; species Phorcus lineatus. The sequence continues at coordinate 47,038,956 of OV121085.1, forward strand.
AATTTGATTCTCAGTAACAGACTTTTGCAAATAAGCAGAACGATGATTTGTGACACAGACACTGTCGATTTTACGAATATCTTCAACTTCAGCTAGCTTGAAGCCTTCACGCACTCCTTCCAATATGAAATCCCTGTCAGGGTCATCATGACCTAACAAAGTTTCCCAAGCAGCTATGTTTAATGTTGCTGTAGAGTACTCCCTGATCCCCAGTTTTTTGCGTCGATGCCCTGCTGTATTTGGTTGCTATCAGGCTGGTGGCTGATGTGTTGTTTCTTGGTATGCCCTGGTCTGTAACACTGTGAACAAACGTGGGCCATTTTACAACCATTAAAGTCACAGTTACCAAAGTTAAATCGGCGGCAAATTTCAAAGCCATCGGGCGTGAAAGGCCCCCTCTGTGACTGGGGAGGTTGGCGCTGACTGTACCCCTGGGTTCTTTTGTTCACCGTGCTTTCCATTTGCCGCAACACTCTGGCCGTCTCTGTGTGTGGTTTGGGGATAAGCTGAAAATCTCGTATCTCCTGTATTGGGGTACCCCAACGGAAACCTTCCTTTAACTGACGCTCTCGGTATTCTGCATCATAGAGGAGTACACTCTGCCAAATGTACTTCGCTGATAGGCGATTAATGTCTTGCACATACTTCAGGAAATCCTGAATACCCTGTACTGTGAGCTCATTATTTTCTATCATGTCCTTTAGCATCCCTACACATGCAAAATTCCACATTTCGAGGCTCAATTTCAACGGTGATCTTCCACGCTGCTTGTTAAATTCTATAGTAATCCCCGAACCCAATTCAACAAACTCATGGCCAACATCTAAAGAATCTTTCCAAATAAAGTCTTTAAGGTTGCGTCTCTTGTTACCTCGTGTTTCTTGAACATGGGGGCCGCCATCTTGAATGGAGGTGCTTGGCAGGCTGTTGACGGTTGGATCTGCACATTCTTCCTCGCGTCGTAGATCTGCAATTTCGGCCTGCAATTGTCTTTTCCGAGCGTTGAGTTTAAGTCGCTGCACCTCCGCCTCTAGGACCTCAACTTCTGTTTTAGTCTGTCCAATGTCGATGAGTGATGTCCGCCGGCCGCCACTAGCAGTGTGGCGGGAGCTCGGACTTGCCTTCGCTTCACCTTCGAATATTTCACCGAGGCTCGCTTGTGCCTGTCCCCGGAGTGCCTCAATGATCTCGGGCATCTTTTTTCCAGCCGATTGCCTTTTAGGCCTAACATCCTTCGGACCTTCAATAATTTCCGTCATAGCTCATATAGTACCGTATGCTGAAGAACATGCGTGTTCATCTGCCGTCTGCTGCCAACTGCCAAGTGCCGACGCTAACGTTAAAGGGGGGTAACTCTGTTAAAGCTTATACCCAAAGAAATGTGGTGAAAGGGAAGCTACTCTGTACTTACTATTTACAGGTACAAAAACAATTTTACAAATAAAATAATACATTCAAGATTCGAACTCTATCTGTATAGGCTATCCTCTCCACAAAGGTCTGACCGCAGCCTACTGTAGCGCATGTTCTTACGTAAACTCAGCTAACCAATCACAATGCGTGCAGCTAAAGCATTCGGTATCAATAGCTAGGGGCAAGTAACTCCCATTTACCATTCGTTAACCTTGATCGCCGCTATCCTTATTTTAAACACGATGATGTGATTGGTTTGCTTGGTGGACGAGGTTTTGTCTGTGCTAAACTGGTGTCAGCATGTGCGAGCAGTGAGGCTCCCTTCAGACCGTTGTGGAGAGGATAGCATAGACAGATAGTTAGAATCTCGATAGAGTGAATATTTTGAAACCTTTATTCCTCAGAACACAGTCGATTTTAATCAGACTGTATATCAATAAGGGAGTATTTAGAGTATTCAGGAAGATCAGTTCATCAGTTCCTTGGAATTTAAGGTACTTCAACTTCCTTGTTTGTATAGATCTGCCCTGGAGGGTATGGTTTGGTGAGAAGTGAAAACCTGATTGAAAATAGGTGTACAAGTCACCTAGTATATTGCTAGAAATTGTTAACAGTTTATGAATAATTTTTTGCATACACTATATTCATCAACCCATTTTTATTTGATTTCAAGATTTGTCAGGAAAAAATGAGAACTTCTTTATTTGTTGCTCATGAGTCTTTCTGACATTGTTTGTAATGTAACTTAGAGTATGATGTTAAGTGTAGGAATGTTACTAGAATTTGTTTTTATATTGAATGTCTACTTCCACAGAATAGGGTGTTTCTAAATGACATGGAGCCAGCGTTACAGTTTGCAACTCAAGTCGTCAGAAAACTGGGGAAAGCCGACAAGGTTAGAGAAAATTTTAAGAATATCGTTTTGGCTGATGATGATTACATTTACTGCACTCTGAATTAACAGAATGTTATAGATTAATGAAAGTTTCACTTGATAAATGTTTTTTTCTTGTTAACTTTCATGCATTTTGATAATCAACTTCTTTATTGCAATTTTCGTAAAGTTTCAGTGCCGATACTAACACCATTGATGAAAAATATTAATGCAAAATGCTTCATTGTGGCTTTTGAAATCGTTTGTTTGATACATTTATCAATAGATGATTAATTGCAGACATTATCGGAGTCGGTTCCCTCCGTGAAGAGTGAAACATCCAGTGCAATAGAGACCATCCGAACCCACTTTCAGGGGTTGCATGCTGATCTACAAACCAGGTACAGCTGCACATCTTTGTCTACTGCAGATGTCATTGCATTCTACATGCAGTAAGGTTTGAATGCAATATGATATTCATTGCAGTACCGCCCTTTGTTTGCTAGTCACAACAGGTGTATATCCACGTTGTTCCTTTCTCCCTCTGAAAGTATATAGAATAAACTTTCCTTACTCAAGCGATATTTAAGCTTTAGTCATCCTGCCATACCTCTCTGAAATATGTTGAATTAATATGTAAAGATGTGGCTTGTTGTTAGACGGGTTGTCTATGTCATGCACTTTATTTCTTACCATTTTGAGTAAAGAATTTATGAATTGAAACATCTCAGCTCTTCTTTAACAGTATGAAAAGATTTGTGAATGCTTTTACAGATCTCTTGTTGGTGATCAGAAAGTAGCTTGTCATAAACATATATATATCTCAGCAAACAAAGAGGTATGGTTGAGAAATTTTACCACTAAATCATTTACCTTTTTTTTTGTTCCAGAGAAAACGAGTTGATAGATGAAGTGTATCAGGTGTACCAGGAAGGCATCTCACCTGTCGTTAGTATGGTGCGTAATCAGTGGGCTGATAGTCGAAACTCGTTAAGTAAAGACTGCATGAATAAAGTTCCTGCGTGAAACTTCTTTTGAAAGATTCATTCCTTTTGTAATAGAAATGATGTTGGATAAGCAATAAAGTTTACATGGTCCTTGAGGAATTTATCTTAACGAGTTGTGATTGAATGTGAATATCAACTTCCGTATATTGTTGAATTATTTGCATAGATTTTTGTGGATGGGAAAATATCGGGACTGAGCATTAATGACACAAACATTTGTTTTCAAGCATTGGATATCATAAAGGAATTTATTCTCCATGTAATTCTCTTTATAATCGTCATTACTCTTTATTATAATTCATACCTCCTAAATGGCCATCAAATATTTATCTGAATATGTTGATCACATCCACTCCTGAATTTCATTGCAACTGCTATTAAAATAATTGTTCAGAAATAACTGTTTAATTGAGTTAGTTGTATGGTAACAGGAAAATGCAATATCCCCTGCATGGCAGTCGTGGCAATCTCAGTCACCCGTTATTTCAAGCCTGCTCCAATGTGCCAGAATTCACGGTTTGAATGCAGTGCCTTCATCTGTGATAAGTAGCAATCTCCAGGAGATATAAAGCTCAGCCACAGAAGTCTAAAGAGCTAGCACAAAAAGGTCAAGGAATGCAACACAGTTTACTTTGACAAAGATTCTAACCTTCATGAGGTAATCCTTGCAGAGGAAGTAGATGATAATTATAAAAAATAGTTAGATATGCTAATGCAAATAACCAATTATCAATTTTCTATGCCAGAAAGAAGAATTACTAGAAGAAAAAAGAAACTTGGAACAAGCAATCAGAGGTGAGACAAAAGCATCATACAACAAATAATGTCTAGGAACGATTTCACAAGAAAACTCTACTAAGATTAACCTTATCTTCCATTACAGTAAATAAAAATCACCTCAGTGCTATGGGAACCCAACATTGTCCATGATGAAAAGATTATCTATCATCAGGACAGAAGTTTCAATTTGCACTGATCTCCCTATAGAGTATGCAACCTTTAATCTTTTAGCATTTTAGGGTACTGCCAAAATCATGTACTGATTAGCTTCACAGCTGTTAGCATTATTTTTAGTGAAGGAGGATTTACAAATATTGCCAAAAGATAAAATTTCCTGAAATTAAATTCATAAATCTAATTTAGTCAAACATTTTCTTGAGTCATTATCATCTATAGATTATTAATATATAGAGGAAGAGCACAGCAATAGAATTATCATTGAGTAATTCATCAATGAGGTTAGATTTCAGTCGGAAAATTCTAAATTTATTTTTGACTGTACAGACCTTAATAGAGGTTGGTGAATGTTTTTTTTATAGCTGCCCAAAGGGTAATGAACAACAACAATGAAGTGATACTGAATGCCAAGGACATCTTGGATAGTTTGAACCGAGCAAAGGATGTGATGTGTATAGTGGCCAACACCGAGTCGGACAGTCATACAGGGATATGGTAAGTGTATCTCTAGGTATTCATGCATGTGCGCTGCATTACAGGAATTATTTCTAAAAGTGAGAACATTATTTTTATTAGGTTATGTATCATTTGCGCCTTCATTGAATTTGAGGTTATTCGGCAAAAAAAGCCATGTTGACATAGGCTCATCCTTCTGTTGGCTGTCGACTTCCTGAAAGCATAATCCTGGGAAATGTTACTTAAATATAAGTAGGATTTAATCTTTCTTACGTGGACTTGACCTTAGATGTTATAATGATTACTTATGAAAGGGCTTGATTCGAAATATTGTGCTCCATGTTAATGAATATCCATGGTGATAAAGTGTAGACGGGGAAAACATTTTACTTTGACATGTTTAGCTGTGCAGAATGGGTTTCAGCTTTTGAAATTTCCTAGCCTTGCACAAAGTTCATGTGGCTTGAAAACACCCCTTCTCTCATTACGGATGAGATAACAAATTTGGAAATATGATCCAGAGCTCTTGGTTGATGCTTTTTGAGATTATAAAAAAATCTAAAGAATCTGCTTGTAAATTTAATTTGTGAACATTTAAGTTTTCTTGTCTTTTTTTGATTAGTTTCAAAGAGAGCACTTCTCTTGCTGATTCAATCAAAACATACGGCTGTGTACAAGGGGAAGTTCCCAAAAGGTAATACTATTTTTCTATTATACGATGATAATAATGTGACTTGACTTAAGTGTCTTAAAAATAATACACCTTGCACCTGAAAGTCAAAGTTAAAGATGACAAGGTTTCGCTCTTGCCATGAAAATAGTATGAGGTGGACACTCATGTACCATCATCTGTACGATGTCGATAAATGTGATGTTACAGACATTTCACCATACGATAGTATATCTCATTATTTTATTTATCATTTTTCAAACAGTACATATATCACGATACCTTATATTCAGGGATTTTCTTTATAAGAAAGATAAACTTTTGACAAAAACCATGATTTTTAGGCAGAAAAGCAATTCAAATTCAAAAGTAAGTGATACTTATTTTGTCACAGTTAATATTATCGTTCCTGATACTACGCTATATTAACATGGCTGTAATGATGTCTGTCTGTACAGAGTGATGTTCCACACACTGAACGAAGCCCCGGAGGACCTGCTCTCCGATACCACGGACACAGCTAGTGTGGTGTCCTGTGACTCGTACACGTCTGGAACCGGGGCTCCGTCCACTACAGATACAGGGGAGGACGTAATCATAGAAGGTCAGAGCTCGGAGGCTTAACTCAGTTCACATATGCAGCTTGTGAAATATGATCATTTCATTGTTTCTCTGGTTACAAGCTTTTTAAGCCTACAAGACCATACATGTTACAGCAACATTATTACTCTACAATTAATTATACCCCCGCCTTACAGCGTACGTGGGGGTATATAGCATTCATTCTGTCAGTCAGTCCCAATACTTTGTCCGGGCCATATTTGCTAAAATATACATGTTAGGTTCATAGACAGATCAACCATGATCACTAGATGCTTATGAATTTCCATTTCCATTTCCATTTAAGCACGACTAAAACAGCTTGATAGATATTTGAGTTTTATCTTTTCTGCTTTCCATCCAAACATGTCTAATACCGTGAGTAAATGACAAAGACCTTTTTTTGTCTGGACCTTATCTCCTTAACCTAATAAACAATGATTTGAAAAGTTGACAAGAGTACAAAACATCTCCGGAGCAGTATATTATTACCATACTATAGTCCAGTTGTGTGACCTCAGCTGGAAGTAAGGGTATGTGAGCTCAAATCACTTCTACACTTGTTTTGACAAATTTTGGTTGGTCAATAGCCAATGCATAAAAAACTCTGACACCAGAGTCGCATTTCAGGGTGCAAAATTGTTAACAGAATGTTCTTTACTTCGTCCAGCAGATGTCATGGTTGAAGGGGAAGAAGATAAGTCCAAATATTTTCTCAAACCAGTGCCAGGTCGTGCCAAAATGCAAGGTAAAGCTTACATTAAAATTTTGTTTATTAGTTATAAGAAACCAAAAAGGGCATTTGTCTGACATCAGTTGGTGCTGTACACATTATTATGACAATTGTTGTGCATGTGAAACAATAGATAAGGCATTTATGCTCAGAAGTTATGCTGTAATAAAATGGACAATGTATATGTAACTTAGCAATAGCAAGAAATAGAATTAGCTGATCAATATTAGAATGTTGAATTAAGACTTAGGATGTAGGAAGAAACTACCAAAGAACCATATTTGATTAATGTAATGAAATAAAAAAATTTGTGACATCCTTTTGACAAACTACACTTGTCTGAAGTGCATATATTACTTTATGTCAACTTGATTGAAAAAAGAATTCAGTGACTCCAAGATAAACCATCAGCTAGTCATGAGCACTGGCGTAGTGAAGTTCAGAGTTATCTCCCTTCAATGTACCAGCCATTCATGGTGAAGCCAGAAAGAGCTATCTTTGCTCTTTAATCACAGCCTTTTCTCTACACCAGGCAATCGTTGTGTATCACAGTAATAAGGTAATTTTAGAAAACTTAAGAAAGTACTAAGGAGATGTAAACAGATAGTGTTTTCATATCTAGTTGATATGTTTTAATTGAAAAATATATGGATTTCAGGACACTGTGAAAGCGTTACTGTGACCCATATCAGAAATCCACGTCAGTTCTATGTGCAAAGATCTGCCCTAAATGGTCGCCTCAACAAGATGTCGAAGGCCATCAACACCTGGTGCAAGGGACTCTCAACTGTCAATGATATACCTTTGGACGTGCAGAAAGGTGAGAAAGTGATGCAAAGCTTGAGTCTACTTGTAGCCATCCATTCTGATTAAAATATAATAGGATTATGTTTGAGAGCAATGTGTAAGTAATGTATAAGGTTGTTTCCTGAGTGATATGATTTTGATTCTTAAAATGTATCATGCTTTCATGGACAGTTGGTGATCTTAATGATAAAAGTGATCTATAAGATTTTTGTTCCTGTTGGCTATGTCAATTTGCAATGTAAATTTTGTCATCTCTTGCCATTGATGAATGGCTGAAAATTGTCCAAGGGGTGCTCAACAATTACAGACTCACCCATAAAGGATGTGACCAATGAAGTTGTTTCATGTTGCAGATGACTTTGTGCTGTGCGAGTATTCTGCGGACAAGAACTGGTACAGGGGGCGTGTGTTGTCAGTGATGACATCCATAGAGACCAATCAGAACGAGAGAGTTGTTCGCAAACATGTAGAGGTCCTCTTCTTTGACTACGGCAACCATGAGACCGTCTCAATTGAAAAGTAATTCAATGTTTGTGATTCTTTTTCAGGAAGGGATCCTCCTTGGGGTACTACTGCATAAAATCTGTATATTTTTGCTATATGACAGGTTGTGACTATTTTTTAAATAAAAAATATACAAAAAACCACTCAAAACGTGTTTTTGTACATATCACCACCCTAACAGGGCCCCCTACCCTGGCGATAACTGGTCCGCCAGGGCCGGTAACTCTATTAGCAACTCACTTATCAATCTGTCATTGAGGAAGAAAGACGTGTTTTCACTACTCAAAGTTTGCTAAGTTTCCAAAAGAAAAGTGACATGGAGAAAGATTCAAATGTATGGTAACCTTTATTACTAAACGTAGTTTAGAATAGGTTCGCATTATCGCATTCCATCGCGTTGTGACTTAGGCTTTTCCCAACCATTTCGAGCCACGTGCTTCGTTTGTGCGCGGGAAAAGAGACAAACATGGCGGATTCTCGAAGATTGTTTTTCCCGACTAGGTGGAAAATAGATATCTTTCGTTTGGAATCAGTCGTTGTTTGGCACTTGATGTTATTATTATTTTATTAATAAGCATCTTTACGTCGATGGCGATCGTTTTCACCTGGTTTTTAACTTGATGAAAACTTCCGTTAATCGATGGGCAAGCCATGTTGTTTACATGCTCTTTTTATTTCAGGCTGTGATGGTAGTGCTTGCTTTTAGAAATGCTTCTCACTATTATATCGCGGCCGTCATGTTCTCTATAGTATTATATATGTATATATATATATTAACTTAGATTACACTTGCACTTCCCTTTTCCCCCTTTAGTCTGTCAACAATTTCTTTTATGTTTGGCTTACAGTCATTCAAGAAGTGTGTTGACTGTGGGGTCAATATCCCCCAGGCTGACGGCCATGAGGCCTGTTTGCCGTGTCTGGTGACCAGGGGGCACGTCGACAGTGACTGCTCTCTTTGTAACGGGTTCTGCACCAAGACAAAGAAGAAAAGGCAGGCGGACACGATGTTCTACAAGGGGATGTTGGAGGCGGGGCAGGAGCTTAAGGGACTGACCCCCCCGTCTAAGTCAGGTGGTAAAGGTAAAGGCAAAAAGACTGTACGTTCCCCCCCGATCCCATCTGAGGAAAGCTCAGATTCGGAGGTGGGGGGGCGGATGTCTGCCACTAGGGCCCTCCCTATTGCACCCTCACTTGATGCTATTAACTCGCTAATTAAGGGGCAGATGAAGGGCCTAATGGGGGAACTTATGTCCGAGCTCCGTAAGGAGTTCAGGTCGGATGTTCCCCCGGCGGGTCTGGATGCCCGGCCGACCGGTTCCCTCGGGGCCGTCGTCGGTGCCGGTTCCAGAGCTAACCCGGGCAAGGGCCCGGGTGATGCTCTGTTGACACCGGAGCAGCGACCCAGCACTAGCAGGGTTCCTAGCTGCACCACCACACGGGACCCCCCAAATGACCTCGCCACTGCCGAGGGGTCGGGGGGAACCGGTAACCCCAAGAGCCGAGACCCGGGCGCTTCGGCGTCGGGGTCTGCGTCTGGACTCGGGCCTCAGGCTCCTTCTTCGGAACAGCGGGAATCGGCGGGGTCGCGGTTTCGTATTCCCTTGATTCCTTCGTCTGCTCTTTCGGAGGGTCCGTCAGATACCTTGTCCGTGCAGGACACTGAGGGTACTGAGGACTCTTCGGAGGAGGAGATGGAGGTTGAGGGGGGTGCGGGGCCTGACCCTACTGACCTTCCCATTGCTGTAGCCCTGAGGGGGGTGCGCGATAAGTTCGCGGCCGCCTTCCCTCAGGTAGTTGTTCCGGAGAAGGAGTCGGATGCTGCGGAGTTCCGGCTTCCCGGCGGGGCCTTCGCTCAACGCAAGGCTCCGCAGGCGCGGCTCCGCATCCTTGACAGCTTGAGGGCTGACGCAATCACGCCTCTCCTATCGGGTACCCGCACGCGGTTCGATCTGCCCGAACTCAACAGGAGGTACCCTATAGGGGAGGTGGGGTTGTTCGATGTCCCCCAGGTTGATGATGATGTGCTGACATCAGTCAACCCGGACGCCATTGGGCTTCCGGGCCGGCGGGTGCCGCTCTTCAAGCATCAGGACCAGTTGCTAAAGCGCACGTTCCGCTCCTTCGAGGAGATGTATCGGAATGCGGCGCAGCAGCTTCGGGTCTCAGTGCATTCAGCCTACCTGGCCTCCATGCAGGGTCAGGGGCTGTCTGAAGGGTCGGAGCAGGGCAAGAAGGCTCAGTCTGAGACTGTCCTGCTCCAACGGCAATTGACTGAGGTCTCCAGTTACCTGGCTCGCGACTCTATTAGGAGTGCGGCGAGTCAGGTAATGACCGCAGTGATGGGGCTGCGGAGGCTGTGGATGAGCTGCTCTTCGCTCCCACAGCCTACTCAGAACGCACTGATTGCCCTCCCCTACGAACTGGGTCAAACCCTGTTCCCGGGATCGGCGACAGTGATAAAGGACTTCGCTGAACGGCTGGATAGGGCCAAGGCTGCCAAAGGCGGCTCTGGTCCTGCCGGGAAGCGTAAGTCCCCCCTGGAAGGCCTCCCGCAAGGACCGCCGGCCAAAGTCGGGACTTGGTGGACAACTTCGCTCCAACCAGGCTCCGGCAGGGGAGGTCACCCAGGGAAGAGAGGCAAGAGCAGAAGGGGCAAGCAGGCTAAGGGCCAGCAGCCTTTTCGGGGGAGAGGGGGCTCCAACCAGGGCTCCTAATCCCTCCTCTGCTCGAGCCGGAAACCTGTCAGGGGGCCCGAGTGCCGCCGGTTGCAGGGATCCGTTGCCTCTGTCCAGAGTTACCAGTAGGGGGCAGACTCTCCCACTTCCTGTCAGATTGGGAGAGGGTCACGTCAAATCCCTGGGCCCTGTCCACACTCAGGGACGGACATTTGCCTCTTTGGAAGCATGGGCCACCTTCGTTTACCGGAGTGAGGCGCACCCCGGTGCCATCCTCCCCGGAGAAGGCGGAAGTCCTCAGGGCCGAAGTCGTAGCTCTGCTCGACAAGGCGGCCATAGAGGTGGTCCCGAGGGGCCAGGAAGAGACCGGGTATTACTCGACTTACTTCCTGGTCACCAAGAAGGACGGAGGGTTCCGACCAATCTTGAATCTCAAGTATTTGAACAAGATGTTGGAGGTGCCATCGTTCAAGATGGAAACTCTGAGGTCGGTGATAGCATCGGTGGAGCAGGGAGATTGGCTTTCGTCAATCGACCTCAAGGATGCGTACCTCCATGTCCCAATGCACCCCCAGTTCAAGCAATACCTAAGGTTTGCCTTCGACGGGGTGTGCTACCAGTTTCGTGTGCTCCCCTTCGGCATCTCAACGGCGCCAAGGGTGTTCACCAAGCTGATGCTGATTCCGGCGCAGGTGGCCAGGTCCAAGGGCAGGTGTTGTCACCCGTACCTGGACGATTGGTTAATCAGGGCCCTGTCGCAGGTGAGGAATCAGGAGGCCACCCAGGAGATTTTAGACATTCTGCTCAGGCTGGGTTGGATCGTAAACATGAAAAAGTCAGACCTCACTCCCACCCAGGACTTAGTGTTCCTGGGGGCTCGGTTCGATACGGTGAGGGGACTAGTTGCACTAGCCCCTGCCCGAGTGACCAAGGTAATTCAGACCACGCAGCAGTTCTTGCTGTCACCCGCACACTCCGCACGGACATGGCTCCGTTTGCTGGGGAATATGGCGGTGACGGTGGACGTGGTCTGGAGAGCCCGGTTGAGGATGAGACCAGTCCAGCAGGCTTTAGCGGGACGATGGTCGCAGTCCGGGAGTCTAGAGGAATCAGTGGCCATTCCGGAGTGGCTTTCCACTCATCTGGAATGGTGGCTGAAGGAGGACAACCTCGCCAGGGGTCTACCTTTGGTGACGCCGATGCCCGAGGTAACAGTTCAGACGGACGCTTCCCTCTCAGGTTGGGGGGGAGTCCTGGGGGACCACTCAGCTTCGGGCCTGTGGTCTCTGGACGAGTCCAAGGAGCACATCAATGTGCTGGAACTGAGGGCGGTGAGGAAGGTCTTCGACCAACTCCTCCACTTGGTAAGAGGTCGGGTGGTGCGTCTGGAGATGGACAACCAGACTGCCATGACTTATATAGCAAAGCAGGGGGGAACGGTGTCGCCAGCTCTCCTCCAGGAGGCGTGGCAGTTCCTTCTCTGGTGCGACCGGTTCAACATTCGGGTGATACCGGTGTACCTTCCGGGAGTGGACAACGTCCGAGCGGACGCCTTGTCCCGGCGCATCCTGGCACCGCACGAATGGATGCTCCACCGGGAGATATTCGGGCTTATCTCCCAGTTGTACGGGTCGTTCCAGGTGGATCTGTTTGCGTCCGGAGTGACGAATCAGACACCGGTGTTCTGCTCCAGAATACCAGACCCAAGCGCTCTGGCATCAGACGCCTTCGCGATAGACTGGACCGGCAGAGTGCTATGGGCGTTCCCGCCAATGCCTCTGATTCCCAGGGTTCTGTCGCAGGTAGGCAAGCAGCCTCCACAGCTGTTGGTCCTCATGACACCGCTGTGGACGGCCCAGAGTTGGTTTCCATCAGTACTCGGATATCTGGTTCAGCCTCCTGTACTGTTACCATGTCTGCCAGATCTGCTGACGCAGGAAGGAGCGCCGCACCCGAATCCCAGGATTCAGTGGGTGGCCTGGCCTCTGTCCGGAATCGCCTCCAGGAGAGCGGTATTCCTGCACGAGTTGCAGACACAATACTGGCTTCGAGGAGGGATTCAACGAACATTCAGTACGAAGATAGATGGGCCTGTTATGCGCGCTGGTGTGGCAGTCGAGGGATTCTCGATCCCTTTTCTGCGGGCCTAGTGCCGGTATTGGAGTTTTTACAGTCCCGGCTGGATGATGGCTTAGCGGCCTCTACAGTTAGGGGCTACTCTACCGCTATTTCGGCATTTCATGTACCGGTGGATGGCACTCTCTTGGGGAGTCATCCAATGGTCCAGCGCTTCTTAGCAGGTGTGGACAGGATTAGACCGCCTGTTCGGCGGGTCAGTCCTACTTGGGAGTTGGCACATGTCCTGGACTGGCTGTCAGGGCCGGCGTTCAGAGACCCTAGTGCTGTTTCCTTGCAGTTGTTGACGTGGAAGGCGGCCTTCCTAGTGGCGGTGACGTCGGGCAGGCGGGTAGGAGATATCCACGCGATGTCTTCGGATCCCGAGCTGACTGTCTTTCACAGAGACAGAGTCAGCATTAGACTGCCAGACTCATACCGCCCGAAGGTTGATCATGCCTTTCACGTCTCGGCCCCGATAGAACTGCCAGCTATGATGCAACCAGCGGTTTCAGGGGCGAGGTCGGCGCAACCCCACGTCCTCGATGTGCGTCGCACCCTCAAGCTTTACATTAAGAGAACAAAAGAAATCCGGAAGGATAAACAGTTGTTCTGCTGCTACGGCGGAAATAAGTCCGGCCTACCAGCTTCAAAGCAGACCATCTCAAGATGGATAGTTTCGGCTATTTACCTGGGGTACGTCCATAAGGGACTACAGGCCCCAGAAGGTTTGAAAGCCCATTCGGTTAGGGCGGTGGCAACCTCTAAGGCTTATGCTGCGGCCCTGCCCATTGAAGAGATCTGCTCAGCCGCCATTTGGAGCCGGCCTAGCACGTTCATCAGGCATTACCAGTTAGACAAACACTCAAGTGAGCGTGCTCGGTTTGGCAAGACTGTTCTTTTCACTGGGCAGAGCCGTACACCCTCTAGCTGATTGGGCTTTCGGGTTATGGTTTTTAAAGTAGTGGTGGTACTAACGTACTAACGACTAATAACAATGCACTGCAGGGGCCCTGGTGACAGACACCCGAGAGGGAGTGGTCTTCAGGGATAATCGATTGCTTAAAAGAAGTCCCCCTTATTCCTTCTTTCAAAAGAGAGGGGGGGGGGGGGGGTTTGGCTTAAGAATGCAGCAGGCTTTTTAGCCAGTACGAGTAGTCCCATGGTCAGTACCTGGAGGCAGCCAGGGGGCTGAAAGACTCATGAGTTCTGGTGAGTGTACTTTACACCTTTTGTACCTCTTTTAGGGGTTAGATAAATCTGCAGACAGAATTCCACTGCCAGGGAATTGTCTCTGGGAGTCTCTGATATGCAGTAGTACCCCAAGGAGGATCCCTTCCTGAAAAAGAATCGAACAAACCTGCAGAGGTTTCTGATTCTTTGAAGGGGATCCTCCTTGGGGTACGGCCACCCACCTCCCCTTATTCTGTCTGGCTATGCTAGATTGATAAGTGGGTTGCTAATAGAGTTACCGGCCCTGGCGGACCAGTTATCGCCAGGGTAGGGGGCCCTGTTAGGGTGGTGATATGTACAAAAACACGTTTTGAGTGGTTTTTTGTATATTTTTTATTTAAAAAATAGTCACAACCTGTCATATAGCAAAAATATACAGATTTTATGCAGTAGTACCCCAAGGAGGATCCCCTTCAAAGAATCAGAAACCTCTGCAGGTTTGTTCGATTCTATTGAAATGATTATGTGAAGTTTTCAATGCAATTGCTATTTTGGTTTATCGATAACATTCTCATTCTGGATAAGGATGATAAGATTGTTTATATTGTTTTACAGATGTTTGGAATGCACAGGACCTTTTCAATTCAAAACTTATACAATATTTTATTTAATTGTTTATACTTTGTAATTGTATATTCACTAAATGTTAACTTACTGTATTCTTATACTTTGTAGATTGAGGAAGATGGAAAAGAGATACATGAAGCATCCTGAGTTTCTCATGGAGTGTTCACTTTATGATATCGAACCAGCCGAAAAAGTAAGTTTTGGGCTTTGAATTTTCAGAACAATTTTCAAACTGTCTATCTATAAGCTTATTAAATCTTATTAAATATATATATCTTAATATGCTGATAATAATATTGACTTATCACACTAAATCAAACTTCCTGTTTTGTAACTAATGGGTTTCTTCCATGTGATTATGCACTGAAACTGAATAGACTACTACCAGCCACAAGTTGTAGTCAGGTTTTGTGACCTTTGACCCTGCTGAGCTCTCCTAGGCACCAAAAAAACCATTACTGTCCTATCACTCAAACACTGATCCTATGACAAAGATAAGAAACCCATGCCTTTTTTGGAGGTTTGGATCCCGGCCTGTAAGGGAATTCAACATAATTCTGCTTAGTGTCAGGTTCAAGTTTAAGTGGATGGTGCTCTCTTTTGTAATAGTTAAGATGGATAAGAACAATTCTTGGATGTGACAGTGATTATCATGAGGGAATGTTAACAACGAATGTATTTGTTGGTAGGACGGTGTTTGGACACTGGAAGCTGCAAGTACAATGCAGAAGATGATAGCAGATAGACCGATGCTAATGACTGTAAGTACAGCATTGAAAAGATTTTCTGACAGGGGTATTCACTTGCATAGAAATCCATCGTTTTTTTGGAGTTGTAGAGTTAAAATGTCTTTCTTGCATAGCAACATTTGGTGATTGGGCTCAACATAGTATTTTTTTATATTTTACCCAAAATAAAGTAACAAATTGTCATCTTATAAAAACAATTGATTTTTATGCGTATGAGTACTCAAAGGCTGATTCAACAGATCAAAGATAAAAGAATCTGCAGCCTGTGCAATGGTTGTATTGTGCTACCCACAATAAATCACTTCTTGAATAAAATAGTGTTATTGTTCTCATTTATATTGAAGAGACAGAATATATTGTTTAAGTGCCATATTGCAAACCTTTTCAGTAGTGTGACTTTATGGAAAATTACCAACTGTTGCTGAAAATGATAATTTTAATGCTAAGTAGTTATAGTGAAGACGCTATTAAGACTTTGTTACAGGTAATCCGGGAGGTAGGTAATGTATTAGAGGTTGACCTACACAAACCATCGTCCGACGACATCTTGGATGACCGCCCTGTGTCTGTGAGGGATGGCCTTGTTTTTCTTGAACTTGCGAGCTTTGTAACATCAGTCGATAAATCTTTCAGAGCAGGTAAGTTATAAAATTTTTTTTTTTAAAAATCAGTCGATAAATTATTTAAATCAGTTGTTGTAAGCTCATTTCAATATCAGTCAATGGATCTGAAAACGTTATTGAGATATAAAGTTGCTACTTGAATATAAGTTGATAAATTTGACCGATGTAAAGTTGTTTTTATGACGTCATTCAGGAAACTTGAAAACCAATTTAGCTGTAAACTTGATGAGTCTATAAATCTGAAAAAGCAGTTTTGCTTTAAACTTGATATCTTCATATCAGTAGGTTAATCTGTCAGTCACTTCAATGTAAAAGGTCTTATTTGAACAGCTGATGTAATGCTGTGTCAACATATGGTTTATTGGTGTTCCAGCAAGAATAATTTGATTTCGGATTCTGGTGCCTTATTACCTGTTCTTGCTAAGATTTTTTATTGTATGACAAACCATCTTTGTTGTTGTTCCCATAGAATTAATTGAATCTTAATGTTGTAGGGCTTTTGGTATGGGTTAAATATGATCATTTTACTGGTTGTGTTGAAGGTATACCAGCTCAGAAGCGGCGAGACTACATGAAGCCGGAGCCAAGACAGAAAGGGGACGTTTTTGAGGCTCAGATCTCTTACTCTGGGGTGCCGTCATCATTCTGTGTGCAACCTGTGAGTTCTTCTCTTATAAACTTTGAAACAAAAAATAATAGCTTAACGAGGCATTCGGGGTTGTTACCTTGTTAATTGCTTAAATACCCTAATGAGAATGACCCACTTATTGCAGGGTGAATGTAAAAGTAGGTTGAATATCAAAACAGAAAATGATAAGTTGTTGCACAAAATATTATTTATTATTCTCAAAAGATTTTATTTATTATTATTTAAGGATTCTTTTTGAGGGATGCTCACCTTTAATGTAACAGTGTTGCCAGATAATACACAGCTTTTGTCTCATTTCATCCATCTATTGATTTTAATGTATTTTTAAAGTATGCTATATTGTATAACATGATGTTTGGTGTGTTATGTTTGTAAATATAAGCATAATAACACTATTGTGTAACAATGATAATGGTAACTCCGTGACCTGATCCTCCGCCCAAACTACCTTGGCTGAATCCTTGTTCTGACTTATCCAAGGTGTGTATGATGTAATGTTGCAGGTAGGGGATGAGCTGGACTACCTGGGAACTATGATCAACGAAATGCAGGAGGTTTACTCGGATGGAGCTGATCTCTACACCATATTTTGTCCTCAGATAGGTGAGATTAAGCTATTTTGGTATGCAATTTCATTAATAGAAACTTCTTTTGACCAATAATGACCACCTTTGTTTGTTTTTTTGTCACTGCTTTCAAATAAGAGCAGCAAGTGACAGAGCAGCAAGTGACAAGTAGATGAGTGATTCTAACTGATGTCTCTTTCTTGTGAGTTTCTCTTCCTGCAGTTGTTAAATAAAAACAGACAGAACATTACAACACTAATTGTTGTACCATATCCTTATTGGGCTTGATTAATATGGATACTGGCAGCGTAGAACAGGTGCCTGTGTTTTTGAGTTAAGATAATGGTAAGATTAGATGTGGCAGCCTAGAGCAGTGCCTGTGTTATTTAGTTAAGATAATAGTAAGATTAGATGTGGTTGCATTAAGCAGGTGCCTGTGTTTTTGAGTTAAGATAATAGTAAGATTAGATGTGGCTGCATTAAGCAGGTGCCTGTGTTTTTGAGTTAAGATAATGGTAAGATTAGATGTGGCTGCATTAAGCAGGTGAATGTTTCATGGAGACGTCATTAAAGCCATGTCATATTTATGATTTTAAAATAAGTAATACTGAAGTGAGCAAAATTTAGCTCTTTTATAAAATGTTTTGATTTTGTTGTTGACATTACATCTTGGTGGATGCAAATCCTGACTACCCCCAGTGACCGTTAGTGTCCTAAATTTTAAGAATATTCCTGAAGTTTTCAGAGATTTATTTATTCTTATTTCGTTTTAACATTTAATTTCCGTTTAATGTCCATTTTCTAGTCCAACTTTTTATAGAGTCTGATGCCATGCTTTTTCCATTGAACCATGTGTTTTTGAACCGCGATCCTATTTTCTGATCCTTCGTGCTATGTACTGTGTGTGAATGTGATGTGATTATACGTCTGTCAACCGAATCAATCCGAATAGTGCTTTCTATTCAAGACAGTAAGTGTATGAGGTATTCCACTAGCCAGCACCACTTTCATCTTATCCTTATACATTGACCCTCTCAGCAAAGTAACTCATTCTTGAGTATGCCATGTGCAATTACCTTACCTCATGATGGTATTAAAAATATCTAAAATCTACCCATTATAACAAAAACTTCTCTTTCTTGTAGACATGATCTGTGTAGCTAAGTGCCTGGTCAATGATTTCTGGTATCGAGCACGAGTCTGTGATCTGCCTGGGAACAAGATGGTGGATATCCAGTATGTGGACCATGGGGGCTTTGAGAGACTTCCCTACCAGAGGATCAGGAAAATACTGGACCCATTCCTCAGAGTCCCTCCCCTGGTGTGTGCTTATAGAATTAACATTTGCATTCTTAAAATTTGCATGTCTTCAATATGCTAAAAGTTCATAACATTATATAAAGATATCTTAAAAGATTTCTCTTTTGAAAATTATTTCACAAATATAATGATAATTGTATCAAAACACTAATCAATTATCAGCGTATAAAAGAGTCACTTATCTGTCTGGATTAATTTTCTGTGAAAAACTATTAAATTTGAACAGTTTTCTCATGCTTTTTTCAAGATAAATTTTCTTGAATTTCATGGAATTTTAAAAACAGTTAATAAATACAGAAAAACACTTGACATACAAGAAACACCTGAAGCTGTATTAGAAAATAGTACATGTTTATGTATTAGAAATCTTCTATCTTGTAAAAAAGGATCAAAAAGCTACTATTTTCGTTTAACTGAGAATAAGGAAAAACTAAAGTTAATTGAAAAATGGGAAGAGGAAATTTTGATTAATATTAATTGGCCTAAAGTGTTTATTAAGCCTTTCAAGACTACTTCAGATCCGAAACTAAGATGGTTGCAAATCAGACTGCTTCACAGAATTTTGCCTGTAAAAACCCACTTGATTAAAATGAATATTGTTGAAAATAATCTCTGTACTTTCTGTGGAGCAACACCTGAATCTATAGTTCATCTCTTCTGGCATTGTAGAGCAACTAATACATTTTGGCAAGATTTCTCAAAATGGCTGAAAGTGAACTGTGTTCACACAGGTATCATAAATTTACAAAGTGATTTGATTCTTTTTGGGTGTTCTCCCACTTTTTATACAGATGATACTTTTGATCTCATTTTACTTTTAGCAAAATATTATATTTATAAATGTAAGTTGAGGAAGATAAAACCAAAATTGTCACTTTTTAAGAAAGAATTAAAGTATTATTACTATATAGAAAAAATCAGATACTGGAATAAGTCTAAGTTTGATGAATTTGTGGAAAAATGGGCAATGTATTTAAAACTTGTTATGGAAATTTCTTATTTTTAATTTTCTTTTTTTTGTATTTTCTTATGTACTTTCTAGAAAACACCTGTTATCCATAATACTTTAGGCTATATGCCTAATATGATGTATCAAGATGTAAGATAACAGGAATAAAAAAAAAATAAAAATAAAAAAATAAATTTCTGTGAAAAAATATTAAATTACCACTCACAATTTGTTTAATATAAGATCAAAACCAATTTTATTTAATTTCTATTACCACAACTCAGTAGGTCTCTTGACCTTTAACTCAAGCCAATCTATCAAGAGACTAAGAAACATAGAATCAGTTTGAATACAACGTCCCCCAAAAGCCAGAATAACACTGCCTTTTTTAGCCTATGAGAAAAAATTATGGTGCAGCATTTTCGTCGGCGATATGTTGCAACCATCTTACAATTTCTCATTACACAGTCATGATCACCCTCAGTTTGGTAGAGAGCAGGCTCAGAAAAGTTTTTGAAATTCTGTAAGGCTTATATTAGTTATGCCTTGCAAGGTAAATTGAATTGAACACAGCCTGTGAGACCTGTTGTATTTTACCGCACATGAAAATCACAGGATAGGGCACTAGACTTCCCTTGCGTAACAGTGTTTAGATCTAATATAGCAATGGACACAAAATGTTGGTTGGGCACAATCTCTCACTTGTAAATATTGTTTGCCTTGTTTGATTAGTTTGGCAAATATTAAACAACCAAAGCAAAATGACTGACAAGCCCGATATTTCACTTGAGGCAAGGAAATGATTTCAAGTGTGTCTATCTGCAGGCACTGCAGTGTGAGCTGAGTGACGTGGAGCCGACTGAGAGTGAAGGGAGCTGGGGTGTGGAGGTGAGTGTTTGAGAGGCATTCTATAACAATTTGTCACAAGTCGTCATTGATATAGAACTACTTAATTAGACAGTGACGTTTTGGTTTAAATGGCAATATCGAAAGATTCTAATAGTGTCGTCATAATTTAGCTTTTACAGAATAAAGATTGAGCTTATATGTTAATAGATGTTTATATTTTTGTCATTCTTCTTTCTATACCTTTTGTTAATTGTTTATGTAGTAAAAACTTTGCGTATGTCTAGGTATACAGGTGATTTAAACTAAGTGATTTGTTTCACTTTCAGTGCCTTGAATGGTGGAATGACCTAACATCATCACTTAATTTCAAAGTGAAAGTACTAGGTATACCCAGTTTAATCTCTTTTGCCTTTATTTATTTGAATTTTATTTCATTGTGAATAGAATTTTTTTTTACATTTTCAAAAATTTACCTACCTTTTGTCATCAATCGCTGACAATGGATTACTGGTAACAAAAGAGTACTAAAGATAAGGTACTACCATTGAAAATTGGTACTTCACTTGGTGTGATGAGTTCTTTTATTGTTGAACATACGTTTGCATACAAAATAGTAAACGATTTAACACCAAATGATGTTTGTATACAAAATAGTTAACACCAAATGATGTTTGTATACAAAATAGTTAACACCAAATGATTTGGAATTATTGCAAGTAACAAAGTTACCACTTCAAAGTTTGTGATTCTATTTGCAGAGGTGCAGGTTGATGCCCTAGAGGTTGTGTTGTACAGAATCTTGGAGGATACAGCCGACAATTTCAGTGTCAACTACCAACTTGTTGCCAATGGTTATGCTAGGAGCACTGGCGTTGGGTTAGAAAAATTATGACTCTTTATTGTCCTCCTTACAGATACGGATTGTAATTTTGTGTGTGCTTTTGACACCTGCAGCCTCTGCATGGCCATTTAATGCATGTATCTTTCATTCATTGAAATGCTGATGGCCTAGAAAGAAGCAACAATTACCATGTTATTAAGTTTTTTGGTAATACTCTTGGGAACCAAACCCGTGTTTCTGTTACTGAGTAAACATCTGAAGATAATGTTTACTAAACTATGAAGTATATTCTTGTCACTTTTGTACCTGTATTAGTAAAACCGTGTTCCATCAGTTTTAGTCTTTATTTGTCGCAAGCAGAGGTATTAAGCCCCCAATACCTCTTATAACAACAATTTCTGTTACATGTAATATAGTAACAATAATGATCATGATAAATGTAACAAAAATTCTATTGTCAAATGAAAGTAATTTGTGTGCCAGTGCAACCCAGCAGCCAGAGTGCAGGGCAGATCTGGGTTAGTTGTATCTTTGCACCCCAAGTAAGTAAACACAATCCCCAGTCTTGTATTGTCTTTTGAATGGTGCGGCCTGGAATCTAACTCCGATCTCGCGGATGGAGAGCAGATGCTCTGCCAGCTGGTTTACATCTTAAATTAGAAAAACAACATGAAGCAACAGCAACCTCACCTCAATTTTATGCAGTTTTTCTACTGATAAGAAAAACGCCCAAAAAACTGCATTTATGTAGTTAAAATTAAATCAGTAAAGGTCTGAAACAAACCAGTGTTGTTGAAATCTTGATTTTATCATTTCAGTTCAACAGTGTTGGGACCAGTAAAGAAAGAAACAAGTGAGGCTCCTAAACATTTCACATACAGAGAAAACAAAAAGGTATTAGTCTTTAGAAATTTTGACATCAGTCAATCAAGTCAAGGGTTTTGTCCTCACATTTGTTTCCAAATTTCACACACATGAGATGACAAAGGACAAACAAGGTTTTTCTCTCATAACTTTTAACTCCATGAAAGATTTCTTTTAAAGATATTGGTAACCAATTATTATGTTCGATGTTGTTCTATTATGTTGACAAAAACATTTTGATAATTAGGGTTTAGGGTAGCACCTTTCTCTGATTCAATTTCAGACCATCTTCCTATCCAATCAATTTTAAACAAAATCCCTTTAATGAAAAGTCATAGGATTAGACACCTGAAACTATTGCTGTCTGTGACATTATCTAAATTAGATCCTAGGATCTGGTCACATACCCGTTTTGCCAAGGTTAACACTCAATAAATCATCAATCATTTGTCTTCACACTGAAACTCTTGAGTTATACATCTAGGACAACCAACAGAAGAGCTCTGAGATCGCAGTCTCATACATGACCACGTCCCCGGTGGACTTTGTGGAAGGACCCTGTAGCGCCAGCTCAAGTGTATCAACAACTCCACAACAGACTCCTTTGCAGACTCCTTCGCAGACTCCTTCGCAGACTCCTGTACACACTCCCAATCCTTCCAAACCCACCACCCCGGCAGTCTCGCCAAAAAAGAAAGTATCCAGACCAAAGCTAAACACAAATAAGAACAAATCAATAAAGACACCTAGCAAAGAACTTTCGGCTCCAGCGTCTCCTGAGAAGAAAGAACCAGAGTCGCCCTCAGAGCATATCGAGGTTGTTGTCAGCGCTTTTGAATCTCCAGCCAATTTTCATCTGCAGATAGCCAATGTAGAGGGCTTGCCAGCGTGAGTCTTTATTTTTGATGAACTTTTTTCAAATTATCAATTCAGAAAGAAAATTTATTTCAACTTAAAAATTCTAAAGCGTAGGTGACTAAGACATGCATGTTATCATAAGCATTATCCTGATAAAAACATCCCTTGATTAAGCATGCTGTCAATAACGGAAACCAGATGGCTTCAAGCAACTCACTCCCTTTGTTTTGAATCTTACTTTCTCATTCAAATGGTTGGACCTTAATCTTCGGAATGAAGCTTTTCTCATCTTTCTAGAAACAAAACTCGAACAAGGTTGAATTCTCATATAAAATAGTTTATAAAACTGTGGATATTTGATTCAGTGGCCTCCCTTAGGAGCCATAGGCTATGCCCTAAGAACCTTCTTACATCTTGATTCCAATCATGAGCCTTAAACCGTCTGAAAAGAACTTTTTAAGCTCAAATATGTGATACTATGCTTAATGAGCAAAAGAGGCAATGTCTCTCTTTTTATCTGATTCCAGGTTGATGGCGAACATTCAGCAGCAGTTCAAAGGATCGAAGCCCACAGACAAAGCGTGGAAGGCAAAGGATTTCTGTGCAGCACAACGCCCGCAGGATCAATGGTGGTACAGGGCTCGTATACTCGAGGTCTTGGAGCCCGGCTTGTTCTTGGTAGGTTATGTTAATCTGTAAGCTTCAAATACATGGTATCAGATTTGAAAGAAATAATCTTTTCTATGAGTAAGATATTTTCTCCGTTTTAATAAATTCATATAATTGAATTTTTAAATCTCTAGCATTTTTTGTCATTCAGTTTATGAAAAATCAATAAAGCTTGCGGAACATTTTGTAAGGACCTCATTAGGTGCAATATTCTGTTCTCAGGTATACTTTGTGGACTATGGCTTCGAGGAGAAACTGACTGCTGTGGATCTGCGCCCTCTGGACGTGAAGATGCGAGCACAGAACTGCTGCTCTATTCGGTGCTACCTGGCAAACATCCAGTCAACTGGCTCGTCAGACCCTCTGCATTGGTCTGCCACAGCGTGTGAGTTTGTGATGGAGGAGATGAAGGACAAGACTCTCTACATCAAGAAGGAGGTTGGTGATGTCTCTGCACTCGCATATCATATTTAATGAATGGTCCCCCACTGATCTGTCCCTGTAGAAATACTACTGTCTGGGCACTTGTGTTTTAGTATGATATTACCTCCATTAATTAATGACACACTGATCACATAAATTAGATCAAGATAATAACTATGCAATGGTTGACAAATATATGTTCACAGGCATTGGATAGTTAGTTTACTAATCTCAAACTCGAAGGTCGCATTAGTGCAGAGTTAAAGAATATGATTTTTACCTGATAAAGAGCTTTGCTTTAATTGAAAATGAGAAGTTGACTGTCCATCAACTTGTATTTTGTGTTTGTGGATACTGATTTTCCATTCTCTCACTGTCAGTCGAAATTCTGTATTTTAAGAATTAGTCATGTTTCATTTTAATTTCATTATTGTGAAGAGGAAGTTTGTTGCTGTAATCAGTGCAACAACATAACAAAGAAGGGTGGAAATACTAAACAATTGGAGCAAAACATGTGAAAACATATTGAATTGGGACTGCAAAGAAATATGAAATGTTAAATAGGGTAAAAAGGAAAAATTAGGCCTTGGGGGGATAAAAGCTATTTTGCTGGGTAATAGCTGAATGCGCTGCAATAAAACAATGCATGGAAACAATAGAAAGAAGTAGAGGACTTGAATGCAAAATTAGTCTGATGCACTTCCGGTGATTTAAAAAAGCTTTTAGTCATTCTCCTTTTAGGTCATGTATGAAGAGTCAAGGTTTGTGTTTTCTTTCTATCAACATTTAGTCATGACTTCTGACCTTTAGGGCGATCTCGAAGACCCTGACCGGGGTGTGCCGATCGACCTCCTAATTGAAGAGAGTATAGCAGAGACCGCACTGGAGCCATGTCGGACCAACGTCTATAGTCTTATTGACAAGATGAAACAGGAAGGACTAGCCATTCCTTGTCGAGCGTGAGGATGAATTTTAGTTGAATGTTGATGACAATTTGTTGTTTCATATGCTGCAAGCAACTGTTGTAACTTGAGGCATGAAATTAATATTTTTGTTGAAATTTCAAATTTTTATTTTTCAAGTTTCATTCTTTTATTCTTCATTAGATGGTAATATTGAGTTCTTTTGCTAATTTTGTGATATAAGTAGACACTTTGCTAACATGCACCAAACCAATTTTACAAAAAGTGTCCTACATAAGGTCTTATCTGACAAAACTTTTAACTTATTTAAGAAGCAGTACATGTGGAAGGTTATCTTTAAAAGCTTACCATATCCTTCAGAAAACGATCATCAAGGGAAGTTGAGACTCGTACCAAGGCGTTTGATTCGCAGCCCTTCATGGAGTGCCCAGTGCAGCATTACAGTAAACGAGGTGTCCCTGACTGTACACAGCTGGTTGTCATCCCCACCTACGTAGACTTCAGAGCTATCATCTACTGTCAAGTGCTGGAAGATGGTCAGTTGCCCTTCTCTCAATTCATACATATTTGATAATGAGTTAAAGATTCTTAGGCTTTTCTAGGTGAGGTTATTTGTGCTTTAACACCGCTTTCAAGAGCATTTCAGTTATATAACAGCTGCTATTAATGCAAGGAGTAAGCCTGCAACACTATTGTGACTATGTGTTGTAATGAAACCTATGAGCATTGGCTTGAACTTCAGAACCATGTGTGGTATAGGGTATTCAAACAGATATTTCTGTTAATAGAAATGTCATTGAAATATGATTATCTTATAATTCATTTGGACCGTTTTAGAGGGTGTAATATTTTGGTTGCGTAAGATCTTACAATTTGACACAGATTAGTGCTTATTTAATTTAAAAAATGAGAATGAATAAATTCACAGCTGTTATTGCTGATTGTATTGTAAATATCCTAATTGAAGTTATAGGTTTATCATGTGGGTTTGTTTTGACGTTGAAAATGTTTGTAAACATTATTACGAGAGAACCCTCTTCAAGATATCTGTGATCATTGTAGGTTGAATTTCTACCTAACCTCTGTTTGAATTTGCAGAAGCTGCTCTGAATAAACTGACAGACGAGTTGCAGGCATCATATATGGAATCCGCTCCACAGAGAGTTGATTGGCAGAAGGGACAGGCATGTGTTTCCTTCTTCGAGACGGACGACCTGTGGAACCGAGCCATCGTCATGAATGTAGAGGACATGGAAGCTACGGTTTGTATTTGATGATAATATGCACTTTAAAGGAACACAGAGTATGTTGTTGGGGTCAAATATGTCAAACATTATAAATGGCGTTATTTTATGGAAAGTATTGGTTGTCTCTGAAAATCACCATCTCATTGCTGATCATTTCAGTTGGAGGACAATAAACAGGTAACTTGTAATCTATGATCGAAAACCAGGTAATGGTGCGCGCCAATGACTTAATCGTAATTTTGCATACTTATTTAGAGCAGATACAAGGAAACATATTTCTTTTATTGATAGCGTTAAGTCGATCAATTAACCAATATTCATGCAGATTAGATGAAATTTTTTGACCAATTAACATCTTTATGGCGATTTTTCTAATATCATTGAAAACGAGAAAATTTCCTTATCTTGGCATTTAGAGAAGAAGATGCAAGTAAGGTAAAACTTATCCAACTTAGGTAACCTTATTCCAAGCATTTTCAAAATAAAAGATGTGAAACAGCATAAATTAACATTTGAAGTAATATGTGCATAACTTTTTGGCCAAAAAGGATTCATTCTAAAAGATAACCTATTATTTCAGTTGTATACATAAATCTTCAGCCTGAGATGTTATAATTATTCAAAGACTGATGAGCTACAGAGGCAATACCATGAGTTTAATTGAATGTTGCAGGTGCAGTATTTGGATTACGGAAACAGTGAGAAATTAGACGTGAAAATGTTACGTATCCCAGAACAGAAATTCTTGGATATACCCCAGATCTGCTATGAGTGTGTCCTACACAATATCATTCCGGTGAGTTCTTGACCTGTATATAAAGCTGTTGAACAAGACTTTCAATGTCATTATTACAAAGGGATCTCTCTGTACATTATATGACAGATTCTTGTTCTTTTTTTCGGCACGATTCAAACTAATACTCTCAGATTAAAGCAATACTGCCCCCAATGTCAACAACACATACCCTCTCGGCCCCTGTAACTGCATTTGAATGATTCCAACATTTCAGGATTATTGCATCACAAAATCAAATCTGTGTGAGTCACTTATCGGAATAGTTTGATGTAATAAGTATTTGACATCACGTGTACTTCCAGTTAACTGAAGATGGCAAGTGGACAACCCAAGTTCTTGACTATGTTCACAGTATCATTGTCAACCACCACTGTGCTATTGAAATTATGGTAAGCAAACCTTAAGTGTAAATAAGCTCAACATTGCCAAAACACTTAAAAATATTTATATTTAGAGTTGTTTGATTGAATATTAGAATTTTGTCTTTCAAATTGTTTTGCTAAAACCATCAAAATTGTATATTCACCACCATCTCACTGCAATGAGTTAACTGGTAATGACATGCTTCTTGTAATTAATGCACAAATAATGAACCATTGCCAAAGATCTGGAATTGTCTTAGAAGATGATCTCTTTCAATTTGTAATACTGATTACTAACAAACTGTATGGATAGCCTTTGTGTACAACAATGAGTGAACTTGCTTGATAGTTGTTACTGTGTTATTACCTCTGTTTCCTGTAACATCACCTCTTTTTGATAGTTGTGACTGTGTTATTACCTCTGTTCCCTGTAACATCACCTCTCCTTGATAGTTGTGACTGTGTTATTACCTCTGTTCCCTGTAACATCACCTCTTCTTGATAGTTGTGACTGTGTTATTACCCTTGCTCCCTGTAACATCACCTCTTCTTGATAGTTGTGACTGTGTTATTACCTCTGTTCCCTGTAACATCACCTCTTTTTGGACACCTCCTGTTCTCATGTCACCTTTCCAGAAAGCAGAGGAAGGCTGTCCCCTGGAAGTTAGGATGACACTGCCAGATGGGTCTGATCTCGGCCGGACTTTGATTCAGATGGGCACCGCCACCAAACCAGATGATCTTACCTCTGAATATGATATCAGTAACAAGATTACATGCGTTCTTCAGGTTCGTACAGTCATGCTGTTAACATTGTAAACATTTGGATTGTATTCAAGAATTGTATTCAGCATTGAAAATTTGAAGTTTTTTCTAAAAATATGACTTAGATATAATTCACCTCCTAATGTCCACAGAGAGGATAAACATTATAAACAATTTGATTGATTTCAAGAATTGTATTCAGCATGTATGAATGTTGAAAATTTGCGTTTTTTTAAACATTTTACTTAGATATAATTCACCTCATTGCCCACAGAGAGGATTTCCCTTCAAGAAGCCTGTTCTGTGTCCTGCTGATGAGTACTTCCCTGTAGTGATAACACACATTGAACTCCCTAACGTGGTGAGTTGACCCATAAATACCAAAGACTGAATATTGATTCCTAGGCATATTGTTTATGTAGATATCCACCTTACAGAATCTCATTTAATAAAAAGTAAGTAAAAGGTGAATTTTGATCCCATATTTGATAATCTGCAAGGCATGTTAACTTCTTTCTTATGTCTCTTTAATTTTTCCCACACTCTATACCGTAGGTTAGCGCCGCCCAAGCCCTAGTTCTAACTTCTTTGTAGTCTACTTACATACACTGTTTGCTTGAAAATCCTTGTCGTTCAGTTTAGGTTTCAACACAATAGACTTTTGATCCCTTCCTTCCATATTTGGTTGTATCACAATAGTTTGTTTTTGTCTTTATCTGTTATAGTTTGTTTGAACATAGGAGGTATGTAAATCTCTGTCTTTCATATTTGGATTTGGCTTGGTGACATTGTTCCCCAAAATCAGTCAGTTTCAAAGTATAGTTGGAATGGATCATCATATTAACCTTTGATCTGCAGATCTGGTTCCAACATGTCCCCCAAGAGGCGTGTCACATCGACGAGGACGTTGTGAAGCGGGTGATGCGTGTCAACGAGGAACTCTCGCAGCTTGTCAAGATGTCAGCTGATTTGGCTCAGACAGAAGTGGTCGGAAAAACCTTTATAAAGGTGCCTGCAGCAGGTGAGTTCTGGAACTTTTGTATGATAAAAAATGAATATTCTCATTTTCATTCTGTTTTATAAATATTAAAGAATTTGTATTACCGGAGCGAGAGTTTTTTTATTACTGATTAAATTGTCATCTTATACACAACGAAATATTCAGGAAGAGGCCTGCTCCCTTGGGACGGCCTGCTACAGTGATGTTGTTAACAAAGGTTTTATGACGTCACAGACGTTGATATACGACAACTTGCTCTGAAACAATTGTTACTAGACATAAGAGATATGTGCACATGTGCTCATGTTAAAATTATATCATCACTGATGATTAGGCTTATCGGAACTTAAAAGAATTTAGGATCAGCGCTTCATGAATAATTTCTCAAATATTGTGTCAATGATTTGACGTCAGTTTTTCATAATTTTAGATCTGATGAAAAGTTAGCTTTTCTATTCATTCATTATCACAGTGCTGAATCCAATGAAGGGTTTTGAATTCTCTCTTATGAACAAAATTTACTTTTAACCCCCTCTAAATAACTTTAAAGCCTGTATTGAATGGTTCAGGTCAGATGTGCAGTGCAAAGTTCAGCTTTGATGACTGCTGGTACCGGGGGTTGGTGATCGACCGGGACGAGGAGACACAATCTGCTCTCATTCTCTTTGTGGACTACGGCAATGCTGAATATGTCCATCTTGAGAAGTAAGCCATTGTTTACAATTTCTTAGCAATGTTATTCTCAAGTTTTCAGTGACATTAATTCAAAGTTTCATTGACATCATTATTACGCTTTTAAGTAACTTTCTCGTTACTATATAAGGCAAGTGAAGTTTACCTTCAGTAATATTTTGGTGTAAAACTTTGATGTGTAATCCCTAAGCTTTTGTTGGTGAAATAAAATGATTTTTTTATTTATAGAATAGTGATGCAAAATGTTATGGTGTATTACATGTATAATTTAATAATTTTTCTATATATAGATTCTTTTTGAATTATGGTTGGTGTATGGTTAAAGTTTTTAAAAGATCAATTTTTTCATCAAAGCATGACATACATAACTAATATATCATTATATTCTGCGCCTTAGTGAAACCTTGTCAATAGCTAATTATGTCTCTCCCCGAACAGTCGGAAGACACATTGGTTTTTGCTGAGTTTGCATCCGGATCTGCGTACATTTTGGCGTTCCCATTCGTTTCCTGAGCTTAACTCTGAAATTCCTTGACCAATATTCACCAAATTATGTATACATCCTCTTCATATCAAGTAGATGTGCCTTTTGGCGGTTTCATCTTCTTTTATATTTTATATCTTTTTTTTTCTATGGCAACAGTTTGGACGTCATTTTGATGGGTAGGGATTGTTTCCGGAGCATGACATTATTCAAATTTTATTTGAGTTTAAAAAAACTAAGGAATTTTCAAAAACAAAGTTATGCTGAAATGGTATAAGGGGGGACATCTGTTTTTACAAGTTAAAACACTTTCTAGATGGGCTCGGGTATAAGTGGCCGGTGCATTGAATATATTTAGTGACAGAATTGAAGAATAAAAAACAATAAAGGTTTCTAGTCCAAGGCTAAAGGTACAAGGTTAATGTTTAACAGAGGCTCTTATTGCATACACAGATACTAGACATGTAATCTCTATTTGTCCAGTCTCCGAGTCCTGACGGCGTCAGCGCGTGGTCTTCCAGTGCAAGGTGTGCGTTGCCAGTTGTTTGGGCTGCAGCCCCCAGGGGGCGACACCGAGATCTGGAGCAAGCACAGCATGACCATGATTCTTGAACTGCTCCGTGACAAGCAGCTACTGGCCTGTATCAAGGTGTGTTGATAGATATGTTTTGTATTTATCTTTGATTCCATACCTTTTTTTATACCTACTCTGTTCAGATAATGTTCAGGATTGTTCAACTTGTTATCCTTTAGTGAAAAATGTACTGTAGCCTGTATAACTGTAAATCATGGATCGTAAATACAGGGCTACAGATAACTTTTTAGGTGTAAGTGTACATACACCTTGAATATAAAGTGGAGGTGTACTGAAACTTTTGGGGGTGTACTCACTACTTTAGTACTTGCAAAGTGTGAGCACGTTTGTATGTTGTTTATGAAGGTGTAAAGTGTAAAGTGTTGTAATCAACCAATGAAATCGTCAATGTATTACCGACGGAAGGTAGCGAAGTTGTACATAATTTTAGAAGTACATTTTACAAGGTATCAACAATAAAAAATATTTGTTTGTAAAATGAACCTGAACATGAAATTATTATATTCATGAATCATAACATCCTTGATAAATTTAGAAATACGATACGCATGGAAATGAATGTCCAAGCGTAAACAGGCATGTATGTGCGTACATGATACGCATGGAATTTATGTTAGGGCCGTACTTAGTAATTTTATGGGCGTACATTACGCGTGTACGACCCTTATCTGTAGCCCTGTAAATAGCAATCAAAGATTAAATCAGCATTTGCATATTGACCACCACTGAGGATTGCCCACAGACAGTGGAGTAACCAAAAAATACAGACTTGGGAATCACAAACATACCAAAGAAGAACTATTTTTTGTTTATTCTGTTGCAGCAGGTGTTATTTTATCGATAGTAGCTTACTCATCTCACAAATTTCACATGATAACTCTCACAAAGTATCCTTTACTAAGGTCAACCTTAACTCCCATTCTTTATTATTGCACGGTTACCTTAGTGACCTTCAATAACCTTTAGGACTTAGCAAAAGGAGGCCCTGAACTCTACTAAGTTTTACCATCACTTTTTGTATTTTGGATTAGGAAGTAAGTCAGCATTTGCATCTGAACTCTACTGAATTGTGCGCCCCACTGTTGCAGATGACAGAGCCGGTGAGTGTGGAGCTGTACCAGAGAGTCGGCGCCGATGAAGACGAGGAGGAACTGCAACTTGCCTACCAGCCTCTCCTGGACTCTGAGCTGGCCCAGCTCGACCCCAGACTATCTCAGGAGTCGGAGCTGTAGGTTCCCCTTGGCTGTTGATTTCTTTCATTAGAAAAACAATAAATTTCTCTTAGAAATGTTCAAAGAGACATCTATTGCCTGAAATGTTGTTCCTATTGCTTTGCATTAGTTCAATACCTCCAGTTTGCAGGGCCTGTCAAATGGAGAAGGGCTGTCTGATAGATATTTCAACCCGCAAGCATGTCATTTACCTCTGCTAAATCCGAGCACATGTATAACAACATGTACAGCATTTTCTCCTTGATAAATCTTTTGGCTGAAAAACAGCCTTCACCAATCCATCAAATAACATACTCTTATCTAGATTTATCCATTTTAAGAGAAGAC
Organism: Phorcus lineatus; assembly: GCA_921293015.1. Lineage (NCBI taxonomy): Eukaryota > Metazoa > Mollusca > Gastropoda > Trochida > Trochidae > Phorcus > Phorcus lineatus. Next base: position 47,071,354 of record OV121085.1, read on the forward strand.
ATACTTATGTGAAATCCATTACCATACATTGTCCCCACAGAGCTGACCTTGCAGTGATGGGTGGATTGAAAGGAAAAAGTCTTGAGCCAGATGTGATAGTGGAGACCCACACAGAGATGATGGACGTTGGCAATGTCCGAGAATAGTTTACGTGATAACGGTCATCATGTACAATAACCCTATCATGGATTATTGACTTGCTGATTGATGACAGATATACCAAAAGTTTGATGATATTACACTGAAAACTTGTGATTATTTGTTGTGGTTACAGACTTTTTTTCTGTTTCTTTAAGAGTTTGTACTTCTGGAGTCTTTTATATGGAAATTCATTAGAAAAGGATTATTTCATGCCTTGGGGTTTTGACATGTTTTTTGAATTTCAGTGTTACATTGAAGAGGTTATTGTTTCAATTGTTTTTAAGCCTTTGACATTGGTTCCTGGAATATTCTAGGAAAGCCTATCGATAGACGGGGGTCACGTACGATGTTTCCTGTAGTGATCAGTTCAGATGGCTACTCTGAACAATTTGAACTTACAATTTCATCAAGTCTTGAGAGTTCTTTGATATCATTGTCTACTCGGGATTATGTATAAGGAACATAATTCTGTCAAAATCAAAATGATAAATCTTCTGTCTCAAACAATTCTGTTGATGTATGTTATTTCATGTGTGATTGTTGTGGTAAGTGGAAATACTGTACTCTGGTTATATTTTTCAAAGAATGAAAACTGTTCTCAGTTATAAAACTGCCTTGTTGAATTTGTAATTATGACTGTATGAGTGAAAATATATTATTGATTGAATTTCACAATGTCCTCAAAACTTGTTTCAGTGATGTAAAACATTCTTCTGAAAAAAGTTTCAATGTTATCATTCCTTTTGACAATAATAGCAACCTTTCTTTAGAAATATATATATATATATATATATTTATGCACACAAATCAAGAGTATTTCATGGTCACAATAAAAATGCTGATAAAAAATAGCAGAGGAACCATAAAGAGTAAATGCTTGAAGTCAAAGGATTGATGTTTCTCTGAGGAGGATGTCAAAGCTTTTGAAATATAGCTAGTGACTGAGTACGTTTTCTAAATAAAGAGACACAATTATTGTCTGTTGGTTTGGGGTGTTGTCTTTTCGTATCCCTCTCCTTAAATGTGTCTTTTGAAGGAATGATTCCCAAATTCATATTGTAAGTGTTCATGGTTAACTGGAGTTACTGTTGTCATAGCATTCAGCTAAGGTAACTTTCTTTGGATGTTCAGCTGAGAAACCTGCTGTTAATAATTAGTCATATTCATTTTGAGTACAGAAAGGCTATTTAAATAATTCAGTGAAAATTATCTTTTGAAAATTTTGCTGAAAAAATATTTATCTTCTGTAATTATTGCATATGATCATGTCTGATGATGCTCGTTTGGGTGAATGGTTGGTGTAAGTGAATGGTGAGTTGTGTTTACATTGCAAATTAAGTACTCCCAGGGTATATCTTGTCCCAATGAGGCAATTTCATGTCATGAAAATTCACAAACCCTCAGAGGTAAAGTTATCCTAAAGGCATATTGATCTTTCTAAAGGGTCTTCTTTTAAATAAACACATAGATTCAATTATACTGCAGTAGGTTTGTGCTAGTAACAGAAGATTCTAAGATGGTCAGAGAGCAAGAATACAGGAATAGTATGGAAAAAGTTCTCTTCTTCTTTCTGTTGTCTTAATCTAAGAATAGGAGTACGAATAGTTCAAGGAATATTCAAATACAGTGTATGTAAAAGTAACGCAAATTTTACCATTTGCACCAGAGGATATGTTGCTATTTTTTCCCTGGGTTTCTGAATGCATGTAAACATGACACGATTTATCATTTGATATTTTAATCATATTCAATGGATCATCACACAGTGCCAAACAGTATTCTAAATAGTTTCTTTTTTCCGTTTCATGTTTCATTTCATTTTCAGTTGTGACGATATCATTGATCCTTAGTTATGTTTTGTTCATGCAAGTTTTCGTGGCTTCTGAATATTTTGAGTTTTGTCACATGAGTTTTATATTGTAGTGTGATGTCAATTTATTTCATGTAATTATGTAAGTAAGGAAAACATTTTTTCCCATGTATATAGGGTTAAAAATATTATAAATGGAGGATGATCCAACACATGTTATTGATGGTTATTGTTTTCTCTCACATAAAACTACATTGTTTTTTTCTATTTTTTTTGGCACTCTGGGTAGATAAATCTTGGAAAAATACAACAATTCTTTGAAGTAACTAAGTCTTCATTGTTCAATTAAGGTGAATCAATGTTTGTTTTTAATCATGAGATTTATTGTTTTTAATTGAAAAGTTCCACTACGTTAGAATTTTTCAGTTGTAACAAATTACTTACTTCAATCAACGAATCTAAATATTGTGAATCAGTTGCTCCTACATGTTTGCTTTTATCAAACCATGTTGGTCTGTTAAAAGGAAAATTGTACAATGATGATCTAGTCACACACTAGGGAAAAACACCAATCCTTGTTCAAACATCGCCATGATCCTAATTTAGCCATGATCCTAATTTACGAGGCAAAAAGTAAATTGTTTGTTCAACTACTGTTGTGATAAGCAATCCACTATTAATTAAGTTTGTTTATGGGTTTATTTAAAGTTGTTATGATGGAAATGAAAAGTTAGTGAAAAAGGAAACCTCAAATATCACTAATTTAACTTGAAGATATGGCAACCTTTAGTTAAGTTTTTATGGTAAAAAACCATCTTCAGTTCTTCACTAAGTTTTCTACATTCTCATCTTTGTTCTTGTCATATGTGGTATCCATTGTATTGAATAAAAAAAATTCATCTCAGTGTCCCCTTGTATGTTATGTTTAACTTAATTTCACATTGCTGACACTCATTTAAAGAGCCACTCCGTGATTTTCATAACATATTATTAACCTTTGATACGAACCTAAATGTCATATGTGGTGATATAAAATCAAAACGTCTTAAATTTTCATGTCCAAAAGACATATATATGACAAATATTGGTTTTCCATGAAAATCTAAAAACAGCCTTATAAATGCACAGAGGTGTAGATATCACATCCAATATACATGGATACTAGTTATGTAACCTAACAAACGCTATCAACTCCTAACTGCTCTCCTGGCTGTTTTAGATAAGTCTCCAAAATTACGTTTGACTATTTGACGCGCGCTACTGTCCGGTTTTCGATAATAATTGTGACGTTCTACCCTCATATTGTCACTGTAAAAAAACGCAATAAGCTTTAAAAATGTGCCAGACGATACTTCGCGATCAAATGACACCATTGATTAAGTTTGGCCTATATGGCTCCAACAACTCACGGAGTGGCTCTTTAATCTGATTTTGGTTGTCAAACCATGAAGGCTACTTCTGCATCTTGATGTTCGCTGATTTTAGTTTAGTGGCAATCCTCACCTTACCATTAGAAGATTTGCCACGCAGAATGGTGATGTTGACAACCAAATTATAGAATCGTTTAACTGAATTATATGTTCAAGCCACGATGATGCAAACCCAATCTTCAAAGATTGACAAAGATCCAAAAAGAATTACCCTATGAAAATTATTTATGCAAAATAAATAATAATGGAAATAGCGTAAACTGTTCAGAATAGTCCAGACGAAAACTGTTCTGAATAGTCCAGACGTTGGATGGTAACATTGGATAAACTCTCCCCACATCAAAAGAATCTCTGTCCAAACAACTTGCACGAGTTCTGCTATCCCAATAATGGGAGTTTGAACCAGACGTTTGGGATTTTACCTGTAAACAATTTTTCAGAATATTTGAAGGGGTGCCCTCAGTAATCTGAATGCTCATTAGCTACAGGCCTCTGCTTCAGCTACATTAGTAGACATGGTAGTTGACAGCTCTAGGAGGATGACAAGTGACAGACATCTACATCAACCACACTTACATTTGATTACCTGTTCACTAACTCGAATCTCTAGAGGCACTGACCAACAAAAACATAACTTCCATAGGAACGATTTGCTAAAATCATCTCTAGAACTGTCGGACGAAAAGTTTCTTATGCCCGGTCACTGACAGTTTTGTAAGCGGTAATGACAACAACAACGTAATAAATATTTCCTCAAACATGTTAAGCTGTCCAATCAATTCCAACGGCAACTATAGAAAACTCCTTGGTGATCAACGCAAGCAATCCATGTGAGAAGTTGCTACTTCCGATAATATGTTGTAGGATATGAAACTTCTCTTGACTCTAAGAAGGACCTGTGGACTAACTTTGCAAACTGTTTGATCTTTATGACCAAAACTTCTGTATATATATTCCTGCAAGAAGCATATGCCAATGTCCTGGGTTTTTCCAGTTGTAACTTGTAAGCTCGGTCTACACATATTAGTGCTGATGGCTGAAAATGTAGAACATCCCTTGGTTTATTTCAAAATTGGCCATCACAATTCATACCCGCACTAAATGCACAACAGGTCTCAATGACAGGTGCATTTTACAGTTCCACCTTTATGATTGTGGCTAAAATGACAAAATGACTAATTACTGAATAGATGGTTGGTTTTAATTAATTCAGAATTAGTTAAACCGGAAACAAACTCTTAATATTAAATTGATCCTTCTGAAATGTGTATGGTTAATTTATATATCTGAGCTCCTGAAATGCCCTAATAATTATCACAGCAAATGCCAAATGCAATTTTCAAACGATTTACAACATGCAACTTTAAACAAGCCGAAGCTTACATCAAGGTTTTGTTTTGTCCTATCGTCAGTTATAGTTAGGGTTTCGTTTGTTCGAGCAAATAAAGTCGGTAATCTCAAGGCAAAGTGCATTATCAAACATTAAGCGCTATCTCATTTACATCATAAGTAGGCCTATACAATCCAGCGCGAACGATATCAGTTACGTATCAATCTATATAGCTAAACACACAGTGTATAGGGAGAGTCAGTTGATATAGACAGGAAATATTATCACTGTTCATGATAGCGAGAAAAGCCTAGGTTGGAATATAATCATAACCTTGTCTTACCCCAGTGTTCACGTGTACTAGAGATCGACTAACGTAGTATATCTAATGTATTGTATGAAGCATGTTGAGGGACCATTAACACGGCAGTGAGAGAACTAACAAATGAAAAATAGCGGGGGGGGGGGGGGGGGGGGATATATGTACAGTTATGTTAGTTAAATATATTCATCGAGAGATGGTATGATAACTTTGCTAGACCTTAGCGCTGCCTTCGATACAATAGATCATCGTGTTCTGCTAGATCGACTAAACAAATCTTTTGGAATCAAAGATATAGCTCTGACATGGTTCAACTCCTATGTAATTGGACGAACACAATCAGTTCTCATTGACGATGTAAGATCTCAACCCAAAGATTTGCTCTTTGGAGTACCTCAAGGCTCTGTGCTGGGTCCAGTGCTTTTTACTCTCTATTCCCAACCACTATCAGATGTCATTGCCTCCCATGACTGTGAGTTCCACAAGTATGCAGATGACACGGAGCTTTCCCAGAGTGCACCAGCAAGTGACTTCTTCTCTACAAAGACCAACATCCAGTCTTGTGTCACAGATGTACTTGGGTGGATGACTAGTCTGAAAGCTATTGAGGATGAGTCGGCAAACATTGGTGGCATAGAAATAGCGTATAAAACATCAGTAAAATATCTTGGCGTTTACATGGATCAATCACTCACCATGAAGGATCAAGTTGGGAAGATTTGTCAAGCATGCTTCCTTGAACTTAGACGTTTGTCATCTATCAGGAAATCCCTGACACAAGACACCACAGCAAAGCTAGTCACCTCTTTTATAACACCAAGATTTGACTACTGCAACTCTGTGCTATTTGGACTTCCAACTGAACAAATAGCCCGACTACAGCGAATACAAAACCATGCTGCACGTCTTGTCATGAAGAAACGCAAATTTCACCATGCTTCACCTCTGCTGATGGAACTACACTGGTTACCATTAAAGTTCCGGATAAAGTATAAACTTGCGACTCTCGCTTATCGACTTTTCGATGGATCACTGCCCACCTATCTGTCAGATACCCTTACAACCTACCAGCCTCAAAGAACACTTCGTTCATCAACTCAAAACCTTCTTAAAATTCCAAAATGCAATCTGAAGTCAATAGGGGAGCGCTCATTTATGTTTTCAGCGCCGACTGTTTGGAATTCTCTTCCTGAGACATTGCGAGGTGTACCAACATTAGAACTGTTTAAGACCAAATTGAAGACATATCTGTTTAAAGAAGCCTTTTCACTAGCCTGATTTAACTTGAAATATTTTCCATTTGTGTTTAAATGTCATCTTAGCAGTGAGCGCTTTGAGTCCATTACGTGGAGTTTTTAAGCGCTATATAAATGCTATTCATTCATTATTATTATTATTTAAAGTCACAATCAATAATCAGATATATGTATTGATGAAATCGGATTATGATTGGGTTTGTTATGAAGAACATACCCATTTCAGTCTTACAAAAATAAAGTCGTCCAGACGTTCATGCTTGCCTAAAATTTAGAACTTGCATCACAGAGTACCAATAACAAAATGGCAGATGGCGATATATGCAAAGAAAACATACATTCTGTAACGTATGCGATTCACTTTTGGCTGGAGATGAGTTTCATTTTGTATTTAAATGTCACTACTTTGCAGATCTACGTAGGTCATCGTTTAGAGGATATTATTTGTCCTAGCCTAGTATGTCAAAACTTTTTTAACATTTCAAAAGTAAAATTTAAACTCTCCAAAAGCTTCAAAAAGTTTATTCAGACTGTTTATAACCACTTTGATTGTAATAGTTAATACAGGGGCGGGATAGCGCAGTGGTTAGCGCGTTCGGTTTCGGATCTGAAGGTCCGTGGTTCGAATCCCACCAGGGGCTCGACACTGCAGTAGAGAACTGGTCTACACGCAGTCAAGTTTGGTTGCAATGCTACACTGAAAATCAGCGCAGTACCACCCATGGTTTGCTAGTTCCAGCCGATGCTCGCAGGTTTTACCGCAATGCGGGCTTTTTTTCCTGCAATAATACTAGCAGCCGCGATATAAGTGAAATAATCTTGAAAGCGGCATTAAACACCACCTCACCTCACCTATATTTGATACATGCAGTTATATTGTTGTATATGTAAAATTTGTAATGACAATTCAGTGTTAAGTGTGAACCTTTGGCATGTTTGATAAAGAAAAAATATACAATTAGTGAAGCGTGTGTGATTACAGTCGTCTTAGCATGATTGGCAATGCCTTGCAAAGAATCTGTTTTGGTAAATATAATATAAAGGAGTAAAATCCTTAATTGGTGATTAAAGTTCAAATTGAGTGTGTGAGTGTGATTAAGATATACACTTCATTCCAGTGAACTTCTATCTCATACACTATAGTACTTATTTGAAATATATGTTTCCAAAAAGTTCATTGCTGAACTGGACATTATTGATGCTACCAATATAAGAAGTGACAGGTCAAACAAAAACGAGATCATGATACTGAAATATAACAGCCAAGTTCCTGAAAGTTAACAGATATTTAAGTGACACAGAGTATGTTTCTTGAATTTTATGTGGTTTATATTTGAGCAAAAAATACTATCTTTACTGAATAAAGTTCAAATAGCCTCCCTAATCGTGCACCTTTATCTCTAAATGTCCAAAATAAGGATGTTTTCCTGTTTTCAATGAAAGTAAAAAAACATTCATATAGATGTAAATAAATCGAAATTCTGCGACCACTTTACATGAATATCAGTTAAATGACCTACTTATCACTACCAAATAATATTTGTCTCTGTGCCTACTGTAGAAAAATTTCCAAATTTACGTTTGAGTCATTGGTGCGTGGCGCCACTGTCCGGTTTTCTATCGCAAATTACAATTAAAACCTGGTTATTGCCTCTTTAACGAACTGATACGCTCTTAGATTGTGATTTTCAGAAGCAATAAATGCTTCTCGATAAATTAACATCATTAATACAGTTTGAAAAATTGACTCAAATAACATATCCTGTGTCCTTTTAAGAGTAAAACAAATACATTAAAACAACTGCTTTTGTATCGTTTTCTTCTTGAGGCAAACTACTTATATTATGGGATATCCCTCGTAAAGGCATTGTTGAATGCTTTGAACAACTGACTTGTTCCAAAGAATGAAATATAACATGTACAAGACATTATTTTTAGCTGATAATGCAGTGTACTTTCAAGTGACTAACACTGTCAATAAGATATAAACATAATAAACAGTATACATTTATAAAGGAATTGATGAACACATAGTTAGACTAAACGAGAATGCTTGAAAAGTTGATTTTGTGTGATCACAAATGGATTTCACAAAATAAATTCTATGAAATACAAGATATAAAAAATGCATGAGCAAAAATCACCACAAAGAAGGAAGACTAACACAGTTACATAAGATACTGAAACATTAAAATACATGGTTACAAGTTAACAAGTTAATGCTGTACTAGCTTTTCATCAACTCCATAAATTAAATATATTTAAAAAATTCAATATTCGTAATTAGATTTTCCCTCCGTTAACGTTATTTTCTAATCCAAAACTACTGAAAGTCAACATCGTTTTCGTAATTGTGTACATTTTGTAACTTATATATACATCTTGAAATGTAGCATATCTTAAATTTTGATCATTGAACAATTTTGCGAATAACGGTTTTATTAATTTTATAAAAAGGTTTAAGTAAAGATATTTAAATATATGAATATGTAAGAATAAATTTCAAAAACAGTCCTTGAAATCTTTCAATATTTTTTTTTATCAATTTTGCAGAAATTTTCTGAAACGTTAATATTTATTTTCAAAACACGCATATTTTAACCCCCCCCCCCCCATAAAACTCTAAGGAAGTTTTGTAAGGATCTGTTTCACCAAAGTAGAATTAATTTGGTAACACCAACTTATCATATAGTATGCAGGCCAAAATACAATTATGTTTACCATTGAACAATTTTAAAATAACTGACTTATTCTTAAATCTTCCATTAGAATAAAACAAATTTTCCCATTAATAGAAATGATTTATAATTTAATTTATTAATTTTTGCTTAAGAAGTCATTTTAGTAAACAAATTGTCACAAGTGACACTCGCTCAATATATTTTCCAAAAATCATTGAAATTTGATAGTTTTGATAAAATCGTTCAGACAAGATTTCCGAAGAAGATGTTCTTTCACAAGAAAGAGCAATGAAACAGTCTGTCTCCTCCTTATGACAAAATTGCTAAGCGTTTCACCATAAGCCACTCTCCTTTTACCTCTAGCAGACCCCCTTCTCAACTTGAACATAAACGTAGATGAATATACAACAGAAGACTGCAGCGAAATATTTACGCTGAAATATTTTGAGTGTCACTTAACGTGTAACTGCACAGCCCATGTTCGGTCTGCCTCTCTTTGCAGCGTATATTTATAAACTCAATCGACTACCCGATAAACTACCTGTATAGCAAGTCCGCATTGAAGTGCATGACTGATATCGACTCGCCTTTCCGAGAAATGACAAACAGAAAGCCCTTTTGCGTTGTTATGTGACGTAAATGCATTCACACTGGTAGGAGTTGATAACATGGCGCGCTGAGCGCCCTTTTGGTCTCTACTTTTTCTTTCTGTAATTTACTTCAATTTAGGCTTAAATTGGAAATTTTAAGTTCGTAATGGTAAGTAGAATTGTTTATTTGAATATTAGATTTATAATTTCGTATTAATACAGAGCTTGATCCTGATCTGAAAATTCAATATTTCGATATTAATGTAGGTCATTTGCATTCTTTGAAAAGCAGCCATTACGTAATTGTTAATGTTAAAATAGGATACAAACAAGGAATGTTCATGGCTGGATTTAATTTATTTCATTTTGATATTTCGAAAGTAGCTAAAAATCGAATAAAGGCGTTAATATCACCGTTTTATCGTTAACCTCTTGCAAGAAAGATACATTTCATTTAATAAATTGGAATACAAATAATGTGGTTTTATGAATTGTTGATATTTAGTTAAATTCAAACATAACAAATCTATCAGACAAATGTAAAGACCGTTAAGGATATAATTAAAAATGAACAAAGGTCATTTGACACGTGCGCACCTACTGAAACGATTTCTACCCATGCGCTAGGTTATAGATCCATGATAATTGATTAGAAACTGAGTAATCATTTCTACATGTTGCGTAGTATATGTCTATGTTAGGAAATTTAAAATTCACATGACGTGTTATGTTAAAACTTCCTTGAAGCATGTAACTCGTGAAAGCGAAATGGGGTGAAGTGACTTTCTGTATCCTTATGTGTATGAATTTTACCTGAATCTTCATAAACACTTTCACAAATATGAAAAAATATTTTAGGAAAGTATCTGAAGAATCGTTGAAATGAGTATGTATTATTTTTTCTTTGATATATCTGTCTTTATACACTTGATAAAGGTTTGCGTTTAATTTCTTCCTTGAAATTTTAACAAATAATAATCATTTGTGTTTCTTCTTCCGTTTATTTAAACAAAACAAAATCACATAAATATAATAATATTACCAATAATGCTTATAATACTAATAGTAATACTAAAGACGACGATGATGATGATGATGATGATGAAGATGGTAATAATAATAATGCTGCAACCAAATAAATGTTTATTTATATCTATGTTTAAAGCCTAATATCACAATATATAAGAATGTCCTGAAAGACGTTTTTCACATTGAAAGATATATCGCTAGAAAAATTTGAACATGAATTATTTTGACAAAAAGTGGAATATTCTTAAGACTGATATATGAATGTTGTTTCTGAATGAAGTGTTTAATTATTACTTTGTTTGATGTATTTCCATATGTTGATTATAAGTCATGCCATACCTGAGGTACATAATATACCACATATTAGCTCCTGTTATGTACAAAACTTTGTTGATTGTATGAGAAATGAAAATGAGGTGAATAAAAAAGATTAAAATTTAAAAAAAAAAATGTATATTTACGAAGAAATTACTTGCATTCCACCCCATTTGAAACAGAACGTTATGTTACAAATTCTTCCCCGGAGAACTAATATGTTTTCAGAGCTTGTCACACAATTCTATTCTCATGGTAAGGTTATGCGTAAAAATGTGATTTAGAATATTTGAATTGACACCGTCCTATTGACCGTGTTAAACATTTCAGAAAATAATTGACAATATTAGTTGTGTGCCGTGAATAACCACCTTCTTAGGTCTATTTCTATCCAAAAAACCCCACAATTGAATATCAATTGACAAACGAACGCTAGTCACAATCGCTTACTTATTTAGCTTAGCGTCACACAGTGCCCGCTTCGGAGAAGTTATGCAGTTTAATCATTGAGTATCAAGATCATTTTAGCATACACTTAATATTTGATATATTAACTATTAAATACATCATTCGGGATCTTTTTCTTTAAAATGTTCTTACACAGGTGGACAACGTTTAATTTAATAAATGTATACATATAGGAGTGTAGGATATATATTTTTATATCAAATTATCCAGAGAAAGAGTTCATGCTGGGTCCTTAGAAGTTTTATAGTGACCATGCAAATAGAAGAATAACATATCTATGATGATTGATTTATATACTTATTAATTAAATTGTTGATTTATTGATCAATTGATTTTCGTAGTTATTCATTTATTGATTCATGCAGTTATTGGTTGAATCATATGTCTATCTACTTATTACTTGACATTTTTTTCAACCTTAGTAATATCTTAAAACATACAAATCCTGGTAGGTTATTTGACAGGTTATTTGTCTAACAATTACACGACTATATCCTTAAAATACTGTTTTGTATTTCTGTTGTTTGTTGGTCGATATACACATAAATAAATAGAAAAATACATATATTGAAGATAATTTTGTAAATTTTGAAACATGTTTATAGCATTCATAGCGGAGGTTTACGATAAGGTTTCCTAGCTTCTAATGTTACGAACATTGGGATGAATCCTTTATTTATTAAGTTATTTGTTTCTTTTATTCCTTCCTTCCTTTAATTTATTTATCTATTTATTCATCGACTCATGCATCCATCATTCATTCACTCACCAATAAACTACTCACGCACTCACTTAGTTACTAACTTGGTTAATCACTTACTAAGTTACTTGTTACTTACTTGTTCAGCTACTAACTTACTCGGTTACCTAACTACTTAGTTATTTACCTATTCAGTTGCTCACCCTCTTATTCACTGACAAAGTACATCTTTAATACAATCATTTCAAATGTCAAATATACCCCAAAATCATATATATGTAATGTCACTCAATCCATTTATGCCAATATATTAAATAAAACACAACTTCTGAAAATGCATCAACTATAACCATATCTACATATTGATTTTGTCGCATTTTGGAGCACCATACAGTCTTAGTATATACATTAGAAAGTGTAACTGCATTGAGGTCCTCCTACCCCCAGGTTTAAGGCTAGGTGTCAATTGTCCAACCTCCTAACCTTCCCGAGAAGATGACCCAGACAGACACCCATCAGGCCATCCAAGACATCATGGAGTCTCTTAGCGAAAACATTGAATTCGATCAACTTGTCAACAAATTAGTGGACAAAGAAATCATCACTCCTGACGAAGTCATACGTCTTAACATGCACGAGGAAAAGGATAGGACAAAAGAGCTTCTTGTGACATTGTTGGGCAAGGATAGCAGCTACCACCCCCTCATTTTGAGGATTCTGGAAACTTTAAAGACTCCAAATCCAGAGAACACAAGAAGAGCAGATCAGGCTATAGAACAAGCTGCTAGAGGGGACTCAAGTGCAGGTAGAGTCTGTTGTAACGTATGGGTCCAACTACACTGGAGGAATCCTTGATTTTATTTCATAAATATATGATAGTGAGTCTTCATTACGTCGTTATGTTTCTTGACATTAATTTCAGTTTGGAGAAAAAAATGTCATGGTTCGTAACTTACAAAACTGGTCTTTGAGGCTTAAGAATAAGAGAAAGAATTTTTTTATAAATGTTTTTCTTGCATTGAAAGATTAGTTTCTCTTCTTTTTTGAGAAGTTGATAAGAATATAAGCGAGATTATAAACCATTCGTGGTCTGTGTACCTTTCTCTTCTTTCTACATAAATGCCAAGTTATTCATCAAACATTTAAACATTGTTCTTTATAGATCATTTTACGATTTAATGAATGAATCAACAAGGCCATTTTAATTTTTGAATGTAGAAATACGTTATCTATAAAAAAGAAGACATTTGTGTTATTTCTACGTCATGTCATAATAACCAAAAAAAGAATTAATGAAATATCAATTTTGATTTTCCAATGTCATAAAATGATAACGGTATATGTGTCTAAATATTGACATATATATCGATAGAGTAACCAGGTATGTTATACAATGTTAACCTATGAGCAACCTTATTTTTTAAAATTAAAGAGGCAGTAAAAGGTTCTCGTGCAGTGTGTAAGACTGAAAGAAGAATTCTCAGTGCTACTGAGTTGTCAACAAACTGGCAACTGAAGAATTTCCTCTTTGACTTATCGACGGAAATTAAAACTAATGATCTCGAGAGCATGAAAGACTTGATGAGAGGTGAGTTCTTTTATTTGACAAGTACCACTGAGAAGTAACACATACCATGGTGATGGTACGCTCAAACAAACAATCAAACACTTTTTATTCACCAAAAAACCCACCAACGGTGGTATAAAAGTAATACAACAGTGTAAACATATCAAACAGTGTACATCAATTGTAAGCTAGTTATGAAACTAGACATACCTTTCAGTTTTTTGTACATTTAGGGGTAAAAATTTTACAAAGAGAATTAACATTTGTTTATTTACAGTATTTGTTGGGAATATGCAAAGCTCTAATTGGGTGAAGAGCTTCACATCTGAACAATGGTTCCTATAAAGTAGATTAAGATAACAGAATGACACTGATATTTGCACTACTGTTGATAATGAGATTTTGTTGAACAATTCATTGATAAACGTTATTGACTATTACCAATCAAACATGTATTGTGATGCTGACAAGAATTCTGGTAATTACTTACCAAGCCTTTCCTGATGACAGTACTGCATGTGATGCTGTCAAAGACGTCAATGATGCTGACAAATATCTTGATGATGCCTATAAGGATATTGATGACGCCGGCAAGGATGTTGATTATGATGTTGATATTGACAAGGTGGTTGATGATGCTGACACTTATGTTGATGATACTGAAAAATATGTTGATGATACTTTCAAAGATGTTGATGATGCTGACTAAAGTGTTGATAATTTGGATAAGGATGTTAAAGATGCTGACAAATATTTTTTAAAGCCCGTAATGATGTTGATAATGCTGACAAAGTTTTTGATTATGCTAATAAATATGTTGATGGTGCTGACACGAATGCTGACGATGTCGACAAGATAACTGATGTTGCTGACAAAGTTATTGAAGGTGTCAATAAGGATGCTCATGATGCTGACGAAGATGTTGATGATACTGAAAAGGGTATTGTTGCTTCAAACAAGGATGTTGATGAGGTTGACAAAGATGTGGATGATCCTGACAAGAATGTTTGACACGGATGTATAAAAGCTGACAAACAATTTTCTGATGCTAATAAGGATGTTGATAATGCTGACGAAGAAGTTGCTGATGCTGATATGTTGACAAGAATGCTGACGATGCCTACAAGGTGGTTGATGTGGCTGACAAAGATGACGAAATGTTGAAGATACTGTGAGGGTGTTGTTGATTAGAAAATGGTGTTGATGACGTTGACAAAGATGTTGATGATCCTGAAAAGAATGTTGATAATGCAGACAAGGATTTTGGTGATGCTGATACATTTTAAAGATGCTTCTTTTCTAATGAAGACATGGATCTTGACATTTCCTACATGGTACCGATAAGGGTACAGATGAGTCTGACATGCAAGTTGATGATGCTATGACGATGGTGCTAGTGATGTTGACATGGATGAAAACATTGCTGTTGTTGTGCACGTTTTAACTCCGATGCACCCAACAATACTGCTCTAACTAATGTTGTGACTATTTTGAACTGTTTTTTTTATGATGAGGTCAACGATAACGTGAAATCACCGATAAACTTTGAAAAACAAAGTTTTAAACTAAACATTTTAAAATATGTAAGGCGTAAGGCATGATGAATAAATGTCCATGTTTTGCGAGCCAAAAATCTTATGCTGCGGTGTAGTATATTGAACGCTTTTCGGTTTTATTCTGTTTCAGGTGAGACTGGATTTAAAGACAACCATGTGAGCAAGATAGAGCGACCGATGGCGTTCTTCCAGCAGCTTATGAAGACAGGCCGCCTAAACGCATATAACCTTCACTTTCTACAAGCTTTGGTCAGACGAATAGGCAGACTTGACTTGAACGATAGAGTTCGACAGTTTTGTCTTGAAAATAACAAAGGCCCAATTCATTTCTTCACACCAAGTGAAGAACCTGGTTAGTTAAACTTCATTTAAATGTCTTTATACAGAAAGATCTATCATTTATCTGGATTAATTAAATACCCAAATGCAAGGAATACTACTATTCATTTACATTCACGGAAGAAAAAGGGACCAAAATGCAAGTAATCAACACTCATTTGGTAAGTAACTGTATCAACAAACATGTTTGATTTTTAAGATATTACTATAGACACAAACCGAGTTCAACACTTATGTTTCATTAAAAAAGAACCGTTTCTGACACCAGTATTTTTTTTTTATTATCTAAAAAAATCACCATAAATTGTTTCCAGAAAAAGGATACACCTATGTCAGACATCACATCGAAGGTGATATCGAGAAATTATCTCATGTGGAAAAGGAGCGCTTACGAGTAGATGTAGCAACCGCACTGTGCGTTCCCCTGGAGTTTGTGTACATCAAGGGTATAGAACCAACAGCAAGCATCCTCATTACATTCATGGTACCAGAGGAGGATGTTAAAAGCTTCATTCAGATATACGTGAAGGAAGGGCCTTCCTCGTTTCACATGTCCATTTACATACACATCGAGGGAGATGAACTTTCCTTTTCAGGTATTCAATTTTTGAAACATTTTCATTCATTAACTGATTTAAATCAAGTATATTTGCCAGTATTTGAATTATTTGCCATGGAGTTGTAGTAACTGAATCATTCACAACGTACTGATTTCGGAACAGATTATAATCATCATGATCTTCAATTATCACAATCATTTATCGTCCATCAATCATCAGTATATTCACAATCATCGTCACACTCAATACGAGCATCAATGAGCATACAAATGAATCATCATCAATCAAATTAAATTCAACTGATCGCTGTTCGTCCTTCCAGAAGGTCCACCGAGCACTGCATCAAATGACACACCGATGTTCCAGGAGCTAAAGCATCTTCTGGAACGAGAGCAGACCCTTGAGGAACAGCTGGCAGATCGGGACGAACAGCTTATGGAGCTTCAGGAGAAGCTTGAGAATAAAGAAGAGGAGAAAACACTGGACCAATACAATCCTGAAGAAGCTGAGGATGACCCATTTATGACAGGTCAGAGTCAAGTCCTTGAAATGTACAAGGGTCTGGTGGTTCGGTTTTTAGATGTCATGGCCACCATGGAGCCAAAGGTTTACAAGAACGGTTTTTCCTTGAAACTAGCCAGTGCATCAACTCTCTACCAGCGTCTTTTTGAACAAGTCGTCCATCGTTGCGGTGTGGACCCTGGACTCCTCAACAAACTGCTCGAAGCAAAGGCAGTGGTAGAAAACATGATGAGAAGAAAGTACAATGAGGAAGATGCAGGACATTGTTCGGATGTTAACAGCAAAAGTCGATGAACTTACGAACTCTAACAGTTTTTTGAGAGCCACTGGTGCCTCCTCGTTTCTTCAGGACGTTATTGAGCTCCAGGCATTCAATGCAAAAATTGCCATCGACCAGCGTCAAGGATCCCCTGGGCTGCAAACCAATGAATTAATAGGTTTCCAAATTGTTCATAGGATTCCGCAAGGTTAGAATTTAATAAGAGGAGTCGTCAATCACATAATAATCACTGAGGGAAGCTAAATCTGGGATTTTGAAAAAACTTATGGATGTTCCCTGCACTGATAAAACCCGTTCCCCTCACTTATTCAAAATAGTAATTTAAGCAAGCTTGGTAACAAGGTTAACGCTATGAAGGACGTTAAATTAGTCCAATGTATCTTAAATCTGAGTTCTGCCCGGTCACTAAGACATATCCTTATGGTTTATAAAGCTTACTTCTAATATCATAACATTTCGTCTCATTCATACACTGTACTTATTGTAATTGAAACTTAATTTTTCACCTCAAAGTTATGCAACTTCAAGAAGAAGTCAAGGGGGTTCTTGCAAGTATGACGAAGAACTTATCCAGGAAGGAGAGACAAAAACTGAAGGACTTCCTGTGTTTCTCTGATGCTGAGAAGGAAGAATTGAGGAAAGATTTTACAAAACTGCTAGAACTCGCGGTGTTGAGGGAATACCGCAATGGTAGACAGCAACACATTCGTAAGTAAATGAATTAATGAAGCATCTCAGAATCATGACGACACATTTGACATATAATTAGTAAAACTCAAATGTTAAACACAACGTCTTTTTGGAAAAAATACTAACTATAACTCTATAACTTTGTGACTTCCTCAAAAGAGGAAAAGAGCGTAAGTCTTGATGGTGCCTGCAAGATACATTAAAAAGTCTTTTTCAATTTTCAGCATTAAATGATGTCCTCGGAGATATCTTGGCAAAGATAAAGAGGAGTAGCATGGTTGACCAATATTTCACGATCAAGGAATCAGTCAGAAAACCTCAATCTGGAACCAAAGAAGTTCAGACACAACCAGTAGAACTCAAATAGCCAGAGTTCCATCAGAAGAGAAACATACTTTGGATATTAAAGGGGTAGAGGCACGTTTCATTTCTTCAAATTTCACCCTATAAGCAGTAGTTTACTTCATATCAAATCTTCAGAGGATGAAACAATCTTCCGTTGTAATAATAATCATTTTTATATGAACATTTTGTAATTATTTGAGGTAGGGAAATGGATTCGCATACCTTATCTGATAAAGGTACGTTCGTTTCAAAACTGCTTCTCTTGATTAAAGAAACATTTTCTTGCAATTGGAAACATTTATTTTCATTTTCGTGAGATCCCTTTTTATATCTAAATAAATTCTCTATCGTTTATGTAAATAAAACTTACTGCTACCCCTCCAGGTTCAGACTTTTGCAGTTGCGCTCTAAACAGGCACTTAAAATTATTTTCTATCACATATATAGGTAATATTTATCAAGATCCCTTTGCAATAAGCAAAGTTACCGTTTTAGCCATTTTTTACCATTAAAAAAGGCTGCTTGTGAAATGGTTTGTTTAACAGGATCCGTGTCAAATGTATTGAAATCCTTTACCATTTTACTTAATGTACCTTTTATTTTTTCGGTTTACTAATTATCCAATTGTTGTTGAGTTTTTGTTGTACTTCATCGCTCTAGTGTGTTTTAATATTTTTGTCATTGATTGAAGTCTCTGCCTACAGTGCTCGTTTCCTAATGTAAAATGAGTGTCACTTTGTCAACAGTCATTGTCAATATCCCTATCACTGGAACTGAATAAACCAATCAATGTCTAATGCTGATAGTATTGCAGAGTATAGGATTAAGCAACAACTGATTACGATGGTTTTGTAATCAATTTATGAGTTAAGGGCAACTCATTGGCAAAACCCCCCTTTTTGTTTTTATAAGACTGTAGGAAAATAATCCTGTACGCAGAAATCGACGCAGCCAACTTCGAGCCGATTGAATATTTCCGCTTCCGTTTCCATGTTGTATTACATGAAATGTGTTTATTCTACCGCACATCAACAGCTAGTCAATTTGAAATATCATATATCACGTGGAAATTAACATGATACCGACATTATCAGATTTAACTGTGAAAACGGATTTTTAAAAATTATCGGTCACAATTGTAATAAGAATATGAAGTGCAAAATAATGTCAATCCAAATGACTTTATTCTAATTATTGAAGTGTTGCTAATTTTATGTTAAAACTATTAACAGTTACTTTATTCAGAAGATTCATGATTAGCAGTCTGATTAAAACCGACAATGTTTCGAGTATTTAAAGTTTTTAAAAAATGACTCGAACTCACCCTATCTGGGGTTTTCCTCTCTGAGAGCAGCCTCTTTGCTCGCACGTTTGGACGTAATCCCAACAAGCTAGTTACAAAGACTCCGGAAAAAGCCTTCGGTTTCACTATTGAGGGGTAATTTATGTGTTAAAAACCTTTCATTTCAATTCCTGTGGAACATCCCGGCTTGGAATGAGAGGGCTTTGTAAGCCCAGATAATAACTGGACAGAAGGGCCTTGGAAACTTTTACGAGGTTGTTTTCGGATCGTTGTTGAGAGGAAACCTTATTGGTCACAATAAATTCTGACACCTTCTGTGACTGCGGATAATCGGTCCGAGTAAAACAAATTTACCATTTAAAGAAGATGTATTTTGCATAATTAACTATTCAATGAGGAGAATTTGAACAAGAAATTTTTTTCTCAAAAACGTGTTACGGTGCCTTTAATACAACTAATATTCCTTTTTACTTATCACTAGTTGTTATATATCATATCTGATATGGTGCTAAAATCTTTAAATTTCGAACCATTTTATCATTAACCCCATGTGCCTCATTTATTATTAATAGTAAATATATGTTATATTTTGTTTTTTTAGTATAACATATTTCTAAGGCGTTCGAAGTACATTTGTTCTTTGTAATTATTCATGGTTTACCAGCTCATCTTATAAGCAGTTTCATGTATATATGACCAGCAAGCAAATGTATACTAAGATAAATATAGAATGCTAAAATCGTTCGATTTCGAACCGTTTTATCATTAACCCCATGTGCCTCATTTGTTATAAATAGTTGATATATGTTATATTTTGATTTTGAGTATAACATAATTACAAGGCGTTCGACGTACATTTGTTCTTTGTAATTATTCATGGTTTACCAGTTTATCTTATAAGCAGTTTCATGTATATTTGACCAGCAAGCACATGTATACTAAGATAAATATAATACCTACATGTAGATAATCTATTTCGTATATTCATTACATTTTCAATAGCTTTCTTAATCAGTGTAAGACGCAAGACTCAAATTCCATGCAGCGATACTTTACTATGTAAAATCATTCGCACTTTATTAATTGTTTATACAAATTGCTATATATTTAACTTCTAAAGGAGTGTATTATTTCTTAAAGATGTTCATATTTCTACTTAATGCTGACCAATTGCATTTCACTGCTCAAATTCAAACGAACGCTCAATAGCAGTATTGTCTGTTCAAGATGAACTTATTCCATGTTCATTTTCATATTTGAAAAGAAACCACTGAATTGTTGTTTTGTGTTGAATAGACACGTGTGTATACATTTGTATTTACATGAATTTGAGGTCCACACCTACGGCTGTTCTTTCTTTTAGAGGAATTACAAAGTCCGTGAATATGGTATACTATATTTGTACAAGTCTAATAGTGTTGAGAAGGTTGAAATGATGATAGGTTTACATTTTTACTCCTTCGATCACTCTTATGACAAAGCCTTTGAGTTCAACCTTTGTATTCTTAATCTCGATTTATGCTCAGGTGAAAACCCATTTCTTTGAATGCACTATTTTGCAAAACTATTTCACATGTTGTTAACCTTATTCAAGGTCAGCGGTTACCTGTAACAATGGTTTCATTGAAAGAACTTATGTTCATATTTTGTTTTGACAATTGGTATTTACCAAATGGTAAAGGACTGTTTTCTTTGCGCAGTGCTTTTTTTTATTGTGGGCTCTTTACACCTATATGTTGACTCTACTTATATTCAAATACCCTGCTGTCTATCAAGATTGATGGAATCCTGATATCTCATGGCAGTCAATGTCTACATTACGAATATATATTTGTTTGCATTCCACAATGCATCTCTTAACGAGAGAGTCCTGGCACGTTTTGATTAAACGATATTCGAGAGGACATAAATGTCATAAATGCATGGTTGTTTCAGCAATCAGATATATAATGTTTTAGTTGCTTAGTAATTTACCATTTGACAAAGAAAAGCACGCAATAAATCGAAAAGAAAACATTGAGAAATGTAGCTGTCATTGGCGCTACGAGATAGGAAAACCTTGATACGCATGTCTACGACATTGCTTGTCAGTCTTATCATCAATTATTTGAAAATTTGTGCATATTCTATATAGATGTGTTATTTATCTTCATTTGTTGTAAAATTAGCACAGTTTTTTTCACTTAATGCAAAAAACCAAAGATGGCTGAGCAAAAGTCGACATTACTGTCTCTTTTAAAGCCGAGTCCATGTCGGATCCCACGTCACTACGTTTACACCACAAGTCACTCAACGAAGACGTTGTAGCAGAGGGTTGATAGTTCGCAGGTCATAAACACGTCACTCTTTCGCAATAGCTTTAAGAAACGTGTTGATTTTAGGCCCTGAGACGTTTCCATCTTCTTGGTAAACAATGCATTACAACATCTTTCCCTGACTTCATGATTCAATCGAGTTGTCTGTTCAAGCATTGTGCTTTCATTGATTTAAACCCTTGAATCACATTACCGTTACCATCATGGCCAAACGACTACCCAGACTCTTTTGAGTGTGAAGATCTTTAATTCACATGGTTAACGCCTTTCATTTAAACATATGTACATTGTTGGACAGGAAATCGATTCCACATCCCCTTCTTATATATCCACAGCGTCTACTTCATTTCTTTTCATTTTAGGTAATCTTTGTAACAATAACAAATACAATTTTCCTTTCTTTGTCAGCAAATATATTTACTTACAAAATTTTGATTTACTGTATACACGATAAAGTTTTGAGACATTTGTTGCTATTTTCCATTGTCATTTTAACAATAAAATCAGTTATCAGTTGACTATCCTTAAGATCTTATTCTTCTTAATTGATTTATGCATCCACTGAAACAATCGATTCCCATTTCAAAAGTTTTTGACAGACACATAGTCTAGCGCAAGTAGTCAGGAAATAAAATTTCCAACTTTCCGTTTATTAAGATTGGGCTCTCACTTATATTGCCAAAACAATATGCAGCTGCTTTATAAAAACTGATGTTATGAATTTTGAATTTAGTGTTAATGTGAGATGTTATTGCGTTCATTAAGTATATCTGATTTCAGCAAAATCTGTATATATAACATTTAATCAAGAGACATTGTCATATATAATCTAATATGGATAATAAGGCTTATCGATTCAATGTCAATGACAATATCAAAGAATAAATCGCGATTCTGACGGGCGTAAATGGGTCAAAATAAATTCACTCGTCTAAAGTATGTGCAAGTTAAATGTTTAGCTTTGACAAACTAGGTTGAGGTGTTTTGAATGAATATAATAATAATTGGTGTTTGATAAGTATGAAAGCCATCTGAAATACCATGAAACTCGCCGAATGTCTCTTGAGCATGAAAAAGTTCCACAAAAACTTTCGGTTTCCAAACTAACCACATCTGTCTTTATACATTCTTGATGAGTTTTCATCTTGTTTTCAGTAAATCAATTGGTTGAAGCACAGACAATGTGACATTTCCTAATGTAAAAGCAAGGGCCGCGTGACAGAAACATCACTCATTGTCGAACCCATCAAACACGAACCCATAAAATAACGATGAGGAGAAATAAATAGTTTTCCAGAGAGCATTGGAATGTCCTTATATGGTTCAAGGATTGAGTTAAGGCCTCGGCAAGAATATTACCATAAAAGTTTCGGGACAATTTAGCTCAACTTACAAAGGACGTCTACAACAGTCCCAAATAGCGACCTCGTGATTCTGACCCAATAGTCAGCGCAATTCACCTCAATTCTATATTCTTTGAAATATGTTTTTAAGCAAATAAGCAATTCGTTTGCTTACGTTGCGACATGAAAAAGTTGGGGAAACTAGATGTAAGATGTTTCTGTGAAAGAGTCAAATAGGATATCTATAAAGCTAAAACAGCACCAGACCGATAAATATGAATAAAAAACACGAGCCTAATTCTTTAAGAATCACGATGGGAAGTCAATAGATTCGTAGAAGTGGATATAAAACATACGCCAATGGTTGTGATATTGATTTTATATTTCAAAATAACTCAATGCTCTTTGCCCATGTCTTTGAGATTGGCTTTGCCCTTGCGTCAGAAGTACAGCTGCATACCGAAAGTTTGTTCACTTACCCACTGAATCGTTGAGCAAATATCATGTAATTTTGGTTTCGTTTCAACGTCAATAGAATAACTTCAGCAAGATTGACAATGGATCACCCACTGTCCATGTGTGAAATAGCCATTCTTGAACTCATTTTGGCATTGTCTGGACATTCGTGCGAAAATTCGATTTTTGGCATATTGATATAGACAGATGGGGTCACATTTTCGAAATTTCGATTTCGTTAAATGTCAAATAAAATGTCCCATATCGACTCTCTGAGATAAAAACCAACATAATAACATTGACTTTGTGCTAAGAAACAAACGTGACTAGCTTTTAAAGAAATTGTTAACTTATAAAGGATTTTATGGAGAAAAATAAAAGTGTTTTCGTAATTTTGACCCCTGGTCTTTTCAATGACCTGCCTAAATTGTTACGGGTATTTGTGGGGTACGATAAACCTTTGCCTTAAAGAAGAATAATTATGCATATTTGTTTTGAAAATTAAATAGTATACGTTTCTTTTTCGCAACGCTACGATACCTCAAAGGCATCTCAAATTACATGATATTTGCACTAAGATATTCAGGGATGTGAACAAACTTTTGGCATGCAGCTGTATTCTTACTGGTCCGTCAACCACGCCACAGTAGCTGCCTTGAGTTCATCATACTCGCCAATTCTTGTACCATACAAGTGTGGTTTCAAACAGATAAAACAGTAAAACAGATAGAAGTCGCTTGGGGCCAGATCTGGACCGGTGGGGGATGGTTAAGTTGTTCAAAACCACAGTGTTGAAGTGAAGCCTGTGCAATACGACTCTTGTGCACTGGAGCGTTGTCATGAAGAAGCATAACTCCAGCAGTCAATATTTCGCGACTCTTCTTCTTGCTCCCAATTGCGTCAACATTTCAGCACAGTAGGCTCCTGTTATTATAATATTAGGTGGTTTATAGTCTTTAGGTATTACGCCCTTTGAAACCCAGAAAACTATCGCCATGATCTTTCCCGCAGAAGGCTGAGTTCTGAACTTCTATAGTGCAGGAGAGTGCTTGTATAATACTTCCATTGCATGGATTCTTGCTTGGTGTCAGGGTGCTAGTGAATAATCCACGTTCCATCCCCTGTAACCAAACGGGCATAAAAGTTATCGGGATCAGCATTGTAGATGTTCAAGAGCTCGCTTTAATTTTCGTAACACCACTCTTCCATGACAAAATGCCACACTCTGAGGATATCTCGTCCACCTTTATTCTACGATCAGACATATCATCTCTAATGGCTTCAACAGGGCGTGGGTCATCGTTCAAGGAGCTACGACTCCGCTTAATCTCAGCTGACTATTTTGAATAGAGTAGAATATTAAGGGGTTTCTTCCCCAATCACATTGGTAATACGTTTATGTATGTCGGTCGCATGCTGCTCAGTTTTAGAACTTTCCATTATTATAGGAGGGTACTAGTGTTCAACAAATCAAATCTAAAGTAAATGATCGGGAAGGGTTGTTTATGTCTGTAAACTGTCGTCAGATGGGCTTTGCAATAATGACATTAACGATCAATACTCAGTACTCGCTACATGAACTTATTGACTATTATTATAATTATTGACTTCCCCTCGTATAACGTGCAGTTTATGAAATGGTTATATAGGTTTCTATGAAGACAAAAATAAGTCGTACAATGACCCTAAAGGTCAAATACACACAGGAAGTCTCTCAAAAAGCCTCATTTTATCCTTTTTAGAAACGGAAAGACTCAAAAATACAAAGTTGATTCTGATACTTAAACATAAACACATACATGTAAATGGATATGATTAACATATGACACTTAAATCAAACCTAACATAAAATGCATGAAAAATATCATTTAGTGAATTATCTTATATAGTTCATTTGATACATTGATTTAAGTGACAGTAAAATACGGCTTGTTTAATAATGACACATTCATTATCTAATTGTTTCCTCATTTTACGATTGACAATAAATCTTAAACTTATGCCAAAAAGTCATGTTCAATATTCAACAAAGTGAAGAAGGGATGTAAACATTATACTTATGCTTTGATGTCAATTTCGGAAAAATATCTAACATGACCATTTTAAAGGTGCGGTGGGATGAAATGGGGTTTAACGCCGCTTTCAAGAGTATTTCACTTATATCGCGGCTGCTAGTATTATTGCAGGGAGAAAGCCCGCAACACCAATGTGGCTATGCATTGCGGTGAAACCTGCGAGCATCGGCTGGAACTAGCGAACCATTGGTGGTACTGCGCTGAAACTCAGTGTAGCATTGCACCCAAACCTGACTGCGTGTAGAACAGTTCTCTACTGCAGACAAAGTTGCCGAGCCCCTGGCGGGATTTCCATTTTAAAGGGGCACAGAGTATGTTATTATGGTCAAATATTTCAAGCTGATAAATGGTGAAATTTCATCGACAACTAGTGGTTGTTTCTGAAAATTATCACCCCAATGCTTTTTCGTTAGCGAAGTGACAATAAACAGGAAAAAGCTCTAGAGTTATTATCGGAAACAGGGCAATGGCGCGTGCCAATGACTCAAAGGTAATGCTTGAAACTTATTTATAGAAGACACACGGAGAAATATATTTTGGTTGTGATAATTAGGTAATTTACCTAATATATATGTATATTTCGATTTCTTAACATGTATATGGCCGTTTTTAATTTACAATCGAAAACAAGAAAATGTCATAATTTTGGCAATCACGAGATAAAAATGCGACCTCATTTAGGCAATTTAAACTGAAATCAGGTCATATGATATTTTGGTTCTATTCAACCACATACATAATTAATGAAACCTACTCTGTGTAACTTGATGAGGTATCGAATGTACAAATTGTTTTTGAATCTCCATGAAAACACGAGAGTGATGTTTTTTATGCTGAAATGAATTATTGTAAATGTCCCGATAATCATTCCAGCTAACTTTTGCAAACATAAATCAATTTGACAGGTAAAATATACTTCAACTAGAGAATTTTTACAGGAGGTTCATCTAAAGGGTTTCATCCTCTAAACAATGAAGGCATTAATAGCCTGCCTTGTTCTTGGTACTCGACTGACAATCGCTCATAATGTGTTTTCAAAGAGTTCCAAAGCTATTGAAATGTGTAAAGACCTATGCAGCAGTTATGGATCTTGTTTACGACCTTTTTTTGAAACACGGGACTTGCTCTGTCAGGTTTCCAATCTGACAGAAGAACATCCTGCAGATCAGAGAGGTGTTGTTTTCAGGAGAATAGTCTCCAGGGCCATGATGGAATGTGACTGTTCGGAACCCATTCTAGAAGTCTACATGCAGATGCATCCAAAAGGTTAGTCAACCTACTTGAATATCTTAGTGAAAATACCACACATTTTGATTTCCATACGGACGCTTTTGCATTACTTCAAATATCCTGATGAAAGGTTTTCCTCTAAAGGATATGATTTTGATTATTATGATTGATATAATGTTTGATTACAATTTAATATTTCGAATATGCGCAAAACGTCTTCCTAATTGCATAGAGCATGATTGCTGATTGATCACTTCTTTGATATTTTATAGAGGAAATGAAAATTTCAATATTTTCGCCCATGGTCACCATAACGAACAACCGAGACTGTGGCAGTTTAGTAAGATCTTTAATAAGATTATGTAATGGTCAGTCAATCGTTAATTTTCAAATGAAAACAGTAACCCGTGCTACCTTGCCTTTGGACATTGCCTTGGAGTTGTTACGGTTCTTTTCGTTTTTAATAGATCACTCTGTTGACCTAAAATACTTGCTACTGTCCCTTTAAAGAGAATGTGACAACATTCATTTCATCACTGAATGTAGCAGTGTGGGTGCATTCAGTTTGTATTGAATTATAAGATCTCTAAAACATGCTTTCTATTGCAATTTTAAATGTTACAAGTCAATTTGGACTGAATTATCAGATCTCAAAAATATGCGTTCTATTGCAATATTAAAGGTTATTTATAGGTCAATTTTGACTGAATTATAAGATCTCTAAAACTTGCTTTCTATTGCAAGATTAAAGGTTATTCATAAATCATTGAAATATTATCGCCAAATGTTTAATTTTCTTTCCTAAACTAAAATTCTTGCATTTTTTTATAAACAGCCTCCCCGATCAGCGAACTGTGCTTGTCAGTTGGAACAACTTCAAGAACGACATGCTCTTTGAAATACAGTGAAAAACGAAATGACAAGCCAACTGGCAATCCTACTGACAAACCTATTGGCAAACTAACAGAGAAACAAGCCAGAATTACTTACAAACCAAATACACTATCTACGGACAAACTTACTGCCAAATCAACTGACAGAGCTGCTGTCACGTCTACCAAGAAGCCCAATAAAGGACCTAATAAAAAACAGATTGAAAAACCAAACAATCTATCGGACAAACCTGATAAAAAACGTACTGACAAACTTACTATGAAACGTAAAAAAGCTCCTACTGCCAAATTAAATGAACAACCGGATAAACTTATTGACACATCTACCGAAAAACCTATTGCTAAACCTACTACCAAACGAAGTAAAGCACCTACCGACAAAATTTCTCAACAATCTATTGACAAACCAACTAACATTTCTACTTACAAGCACAGTGAAAAACCTACTGACAAACCAACTGATAAACGCACCAAAAAACACACTGTGAAAAACACCACGAAACCAAAACGGAACAAAAGCCCAACATGCAAGACAAAGAAAGTACCATATATTTTGGTACCGTGTAAGTTTTAAGATCATTTCTCACTTTTGATTTCCTACTGCGCACGCGTCGATCCAGTTCGTTCCAGAGATGCTCAATAGATGACAAATCTTGTGACCTGGCTGGCCATGGCAATGTCTGGACATTGTTCACTCATTCTCAGATAAAAGGCAAATCCACATGAATCACTGTCCCATTATTATAACATCGTTAATATTCTATTTTGATATGTTAATCCTTGCTTATGTTATGCCCCTTGATGGGGTAAAGGAAGTAAATATCACTTATAGGTAAGTTTATATAGTTTGTTTCACTAAAAAAACGATTAATGAGTCACGAAAAATCACGAAAAGATGTGTCCCTCTGCATGGTGTGTTGTTTGATACAAGGATAGTACTCTAATTTGGAATGAGAGTCGAAATATTTCAGTGTTTTATGGTACATAACAACCATGTGTCATAAAATTCGGCAGTTCGTAAGACAATAGTCCATTAAAAAACTTTTGATATTCAAAGTTCACTTGTCCCCAAATTTCACATCAGATACGTTATGGATTTTCATATACTTAAGAATCTACAGAATCAAACCAATGGTGCAAAGAAAATAACCTTTACAAATGTGTTACATATGAGGAATCTATAACTTGATATTTTAATAACATTCAGTAATGCATTGGCGATTAACAACATCTTGCATAGTCCGATTGCGGCGGGTTAGAAATTAGACTCTACCTATCAATTTGATCATCTACTTCCGGAATTCATCCAAGGGGACCATTGCACTGACTTTGATGTTCGTAAAAAAACACTCAAAATTGGTAAGTAGGAAGTGTCATCTGACAGATTCTTTCTCATCTTAATTTCTATGTGTATTATGTCAAATTATATGTATGATATTCATTGATTTCTAAAAGACAAAATGGAGTATATTGGGTCACCAATTTTGACCACACTAGACGATTTATAAGCATAACGTATTTGATGAATACGTAACGTAATTGAGAAAGCTATGAAGTTAGCTGAAAAGAATTCTAAAGCAGTTATCTTATTTTCAAATATTTATTTTATTTTGAGTTGCTTCAGATTACATGCTAAGACGTAAATTATTTTGACAGAAACATTGTTAAACTTGAATGATCACATAACGTATTTGATGATTATGTCACGTATTTGATGAAACTTTTGTATGGCGTATTTAATTGTTTTAGTTTCTTCTTCGAATTCTTTAACTTGAACTACAAGTACTTTCAGCTGAAATTAAGGCATTTGCTTGACTTTCTTCCAGAAAATGGACAAGCTCCTGAACCTGCCCTTGGACAAGTTCCTGAACCTGCCGCCGGACAAGCTCCTGAAACTGATGCTGGACAAGCTCCTGTACCTGCTCTTTCCTGTGCCGTGCATACCAGTTGTTGAAGTTGTCTGGCTTCCATGTATGATGGAACATTGCATGTTGGAAGAGTTCTTGAGGTTGACATAGGAGACTAACCAACTAACAACTTTGGTTATCAATAGTTCACATCAATTACGTTACGTTTTGACCAATAAAGAGTTTCATTGTTTTAGGTTTGTGTTTCTTAGAAACCCAGAAATATAATGGGTGTTCATAGATAATGCCTTTGGCATGAAGATAACATTGTTGGTTTCTCAATAAAAGGATTTGCAGCAATAATGTGGTTTTTGTAGTTATTGTTTTAAAACGTTTTACAAATGTGTTTTGAAATATAGCTTTGTAATGGCGCACAAGTCTCAATGATTAGATATTTTCGTACAAAATTTACATCCCATCCATAGATCAAACTCTGCTTCTGACAACAGACCAATTAAAAATTAATAGTAACTAAAAATATATGTTTATTTTGCAATGAAACAGGTCCGTGGCACGTAACGTATCTGACTTGGTTGATTTATACCCTTTGTATTGATGACACAGGTGATCAATTATCAAGTACGATTTGGGTCCCCCAAGGATAGATTTAGTAACTATAGATGATGTAGTTTTTAAAATTGAGTATCATTGACTGATAAAACATTTACATCCCTGACCTCCCCAACAGGTAATTAATTCAAAGGCATTTTATTTTTACAGATTTCAGATTAAACGTTGATCAACTTCGACCCCTACAGCGAGCTTTTCGGTCTGAACGACCTTGTCTGAGGCCGATTATCCTTGGAAGACGGATTGCTCCGTGTAAATCATATTTAATATCTAGGGACAATGAAAATTTTTACCTATTTTGTGGACACAGACCAACATCGTTGTATCGTGGCGTAATCAAAGGACTAAAATTTGATACAAAATTATATCTAATGATAAGTGGTAAGTGAGAAATATTTTCTTGATAGATTATTGATAATCATGGGGAATGCAACTGTGGTAAATGTGAAACGTTAAATTAAATTGTGTAGTATTATAGTATTTCTTAGCAACCTGCTCAATCAGCGTATATGAATCCGCTCTCGCTTCTTCCTGCTACCCTGACCTTTTTAAAGTTGAGGTGAATTAATGTTTAACGCCGCTTTCAAGATTATTTCACTTATATCGAGGCTGCTAGTTTTATTGCAGGGAGAAAGTCCGCAACAACATTGTGGCTATGCATTGCGATGAAACCTGCGAGCATCGGCTGTAACTAGCGAACCATGGGTGGTACTGCGCTGAATTCCAGTATAGCATTGCAACCAAACCTTACTGCGTGTAGAACAGTTCTCTACTGCAGTCAAAGTTGCCTCTGGCGGGATTCGAACCACTGCGCTATCCCGGCCCCGATCTATTTAAAGCCAAAAGTCTCATATCGCAAGCTATCTAAACAGCCTGACGACTCGCATTCAGCAACTGCGGCACAAGCCAGATGGGAAAATTCGTTCAGTTCATGCTAGTAACTTCAAGCGCCTTAATTAACGATATTTCATTAGCTGAAAAAACAGGCTAGCATAGCTACGAATATCTAGCCGATCAACCGTACTAGGGTTTTGGCTTGAAAGGGATATTAAGGTTTTGGGAAGGAATCATATACGGTATAGTTACAGGTAGTGAAGTACAGGTTCAAATAATAGAAGTACTTTTGTTGATATCATTGGTACGATATTAATTGCGCTTCCAGATAAGGAAACGGTGTCTAAATACGGTAGTTGACAGAATCCTGAGGAAATCGCGCCGCACGTGCAGCATGCTGAAATATACATGTAAAAAAACAGAACGTTTAACCAGTGTCAAAATCACCAGAGTAACCACAAAAAACTAAATCTGAAAATGTAAGTTAGGAAATGTTTACACCCGTAAACATTTAAGAATTGCAAAATTAAATGAGTCTCAATCATGTCACTTAAAAGATCTAAATCAGTTGGTCATTAAAATATCATCTATTCATTAGCTGTATTCGCTGGTCTAGTGGTTAGGAAGGTCACGGGTTCGATCCCCGAATTCGTCATAAACATTTGATGATTATCCTGTTCTAATGTACAAGTTATTTTACAAATCATCTTCACTAAGAGACACAACTATTTCAAACTTTGTACTAGTTTACAGGTGAGTAAGTTAGTTGAACATCTGTATTCATTAAACTTACCACCTGAGCACGAGCAAAACACGGTGATCAACTTAGTTACCGACCTAAAGAGAACAATGGTAAGCTGATTTAGCAGGATGATTTCCGAGCTTTTATTGTTTTCCATACAGTCGGTAGTTCACGGCCTAGCTCTCACTGCTATCATAGGACGGGAGTTAACTGATTGGAGGGAAGGTCCAGAACACAACTGACCACTGACTATTTACTATAATATGTCACGTGATACGTGCCAATAAGTTTCGTGTCCGTAGGGCACTTAATATTCTGATGATATCGGAGTCTTAACCCCTGGTCCAGATATAGCCAGTAACTTGAATAACGGTATTATCGACAGTTGCTGATACTGATCGGTATCATCTCTTTCTGTTTTACGTCTGTACAAACTTGCAACAACATAGCAGATAGTCTATACCATAGAATCAATGCTTGATATTAAAGTTAGTTGTGCAACCAGCAAGGTTATTTTAAACTGACCATACCGGTCTCTTTCCGTAAGCATTGAAAGCACTTGAATCTCTTCACCGAAAACCAAAACCAGTTTGAGATGTAAGACAATGTTTGATAACTAATAAAAAGAAATAAGGACTGAATTGCAAATTGTTCTCTATGCAATTTGTATCTGTATGGTGAATTTAAATGAACTAGAAATGTGACCCACTTGTAAATTAGCTTGTTGCAACGTGATGATATATGAGTTAAGTATTTTGAAGAAAATATGATACTGTCGTCACTTCATAAATTACAGGAGTAAAGCTGGAACTTTGCAGAAGTCTTCAGGTTCGAGGGAGATCCATATTCATGCTCATGGAGAGACGATCAGAATTCTTCATTGTGAAATATGAAATTCCAAAAGATAAAACCGGTTTTAATAAAGTTGCGTTCCACAAAATGAAAAGACAGTCACCCCTTGGAAATACTTTTGTTGCAGACAATAGGTAAGATTCTCATCTATAGCGACGACGCATCATGTGATTGATTAGTTGTGCATTACAGCTATATTTTAGGCAGGTAAGATACAAGATACGTATACCTATGATGAGAGTAGTTATTACTTATAACAGTTATGAAGAGAGCAGACAGGGTTATAACAAAATGATTAGAATAGATGTGATAAGAATGACGTGATGACAGGATATATGAGCAGATATGATAAGACCAGATATGATAAGAAAAAAGAAAAAACAACCTAACTTCTTGATGTCATATTCTGTTTCAGGAATTAATGGGCTTATATATAGCAAATAAACTTAATAAAATTGGAAAAAACTCTGGGTATAAGAATTCACCATACCAAGAATGTTGCTTTAATTTTCAGAAACCTATATCACCTTAGTAGTGACTTTCAGTTCGTCATCCGCGGGCATGATGGGACGAAGCGTCGTTCCCGAGACTGCCCTGTATTGACTCAATCTTCACAGGCTGTACTCTATCTACAAGGTAAAGATACAATCGCAAAGAAATCACATTAACCTTAACACTTATAACCTGCTGCGTCTCTCATCTGAACACTGCGCCATGAGGGTCGTGTCGGGTGACCTTTCAACTCCAGCCAATCAAAGACGAGGCTAGAAAATCATCGGCGCGATTTGATATTTTAGCGGACATCTGTTAGTTTGAATTTATGGAAGGCAATGAGTCACAGAATATGCAATCTGAAACAACCCCAGATCAACACAGTAACACAGTAACACAGGTACGAGTGGTCGGTCCCAGCTGATTTCATTGAGATAAGGTAAAAATACCTCTAGATCTAGAGCGGTATTCATTAGAGGACTTAAGTCTAAATAGGATTTAAGTCCAAATAAGAAAATCTTATGTTTTGACTTAAATTTTTCTTCTTTTTGACTAAATTTCTAAACCTGCAACTAGAAAACTGCAACTGCTAAAATTTAGCCTCTGACATAAGTCCCTTGCTAAATGGCTAACATACACTTCAAATGAAATACTTTCAACAAACAACTTGCATTTTATAAATTTCGTTTTTTGAAAGTTATTATATTTTCATTTCAAAACGATATATAGTAAGAATACATCAAGTTGCTAGGCAAAGATTTTGCTATTCACTGATCGTATGAAAATCCTTTAAGCCTTTGATTCATTTTATGGAGGCCCTCTTTCCGCAATAAAAAAAAGAATCAAGAAAAGATTTGCAAGAATATAAAAATATTGAATAGACTAGATTAAATCTAAGTCACGATTAAGGACACTCGTGTACGTAAACTGACCACATGCGTGTTGCCATTCCTCTTGTGATTTTATGTTTGGTTTCTGTTATTGGCAACATTTATGTCCTCATGGTTACTCAACTGACAACTTCCTCCACAATATACTACTCTTACAATATTATTATCTTTGACTTACTTAAGCCTTCCTACATATCTTTAACTAATTTGTACCACAGTTTAACTAATTTGTACCACAGTTTAACTAATTTGTACCACATTTTAACGTACTATATGGTAGAATTTGACATGCAATCAGGAATTGCAGGAAATTTCAAACCACAACCTTTGATACAATGAGGAAAGACCTAAACCAGGTTGTGATGGAGACTAATGCGAGGTAGGCCTTGAAGGAAGTTCAATTGCGTGCTTTCACATATACAAGGCGCGGTCTATCACAGGTTGATGACACTCTTTATGATTTAAAAGCTGAAAAGATTTTAAGATGATGAAATTTCTGGATGACGCTGACCCTCTGGTACAGAAACGTCACATTTTGGCAAAGGAACCTTATTCATATTCATTTATATTACCCGCGATATGATTCGCATAAATGAGGGAAGGATGACTTTTATTTATGAGATACAAATCTGGATAATACGTTCAGCCATTGCCTGTGTCCTGTTTTCCCAGGAAAGGTACCCACTGTTCTTGTGTATGAAGATAATCACGTCACGGGCTACGAATATACGGGCGCTAAGATGAAACTGATTAAGAAGTGGTCAAGGCGATGTATGGACAACGCGTGTCTTTCGTTCGGAAACAAAATAATGACGAAAGAGATTTGGTAGGTGTCTAATTGAAAAACATGTAACATGTAGACTATCGACCGGGATAGATAAAATAACAGGATGAATAGTAACAGGTGTGAAACGAAGAGAGGGAGAAAGTAACAGAGAGGGAGTAACAGAAGGGAGAGAGAGTAACAGGAGGAGAAACAGAGTAATAGGAGACAAATTCAAAAGAGTAACAGGAGAGATAGTAACATGCAAGGGAGTTACATGAGAGGGAGTTCAAGGATAGGCAGTTATCAGGAGTGTAACAGGAGGGATAGAGTACCATGCGAAATGGTAGCAGGAGAGAAAGGAACAGGGAAGAGAAAGTATCATTCGAAGGAGTAAGAGAGAGAGAGAGAGAGAGAGAGAGAGAGAGAGAGAGAGAGAGAGAGAGAGAGAGAGAGAGAGAGAGAGAGAGAGAGAGAGAGAAAATGAGGAAATGAAGGAGAGGGAGTAACAGGAAGGTGAGTAACAGGCGAGAGAACGTATAAATCTGCGTCTTGATTAGTTTGTCAGCAATATATGCTTCATTAATGCTTAATGTATTATTTGTGATAGTTCTATAGTAATTACTTTGTAATATATGGAAATGTCAAATTCTGATAACTTTTATTATTTTGTTTTCAGGGGCGTCTTATTAAAAGAAGATGGAACTAAAAAGAAACTTCTAATGTTTTCAATGTACGCTCATTAGACAAAGAAATGTGGTTAAATCTGGAACGCTATCGGACCAAACTCTGAATACAGAAACACTACAGGAGGTTTCACCTATGTATATTCTTCGTTTAACTTCATCAACTGTAGAGGCTAATATTCCAAACCGAGATTGATAGATAGAGAATACTATAGCCGACCTCTTGTTATTATTTAATGAAACCAGTGAATGTTTTGGTTTACCACTTAGTTACCACTTGGTTTTATAAAAATGTAACAAACCGGGACAGAGATAAGAATTTTATTAATTAATTAATTAATTATAAAAATAAACTCGCTGGCATTACCACTGCTGCCACGCCGCTAGCATTATGACGTCATGCTAAACAATTGTGACGTAAAGTTACGTCAGTAAGCGCGCGATGTTATGACACAATGTAGATTTATTATACGGCGTTATCTTCAACGAACGAGTAATAATATAATTTTGTAACCGCTACTTCTTGTATAAAATCAATTTTAACCTCGAAACATTATAGTAATACGCAGGCAGAAGTACGAGTCGTAATGGTACCTATGCTGACACAATAAAAACGATGTTTGTCCACTTCAAACGTTTTTACTTCCCAGCTTTCATTTACATGCAGTATTATAGAAACGGTAAAAAACCTTTGCAACCATTAGTTTGCGCCGGTGAGAGAATGTGGAGCCGAGTAGTAATGGCTGACAGAAAACGTGTTTTTGAGCGGAAACGGAAAGCTGAACATAGAAGGGAGATAACTCTTAGAATGAGGTTAAAGCGGAAGGGATTGAGAAATGCAATAAATTGAAAGAAGCGGACGTAAAAGGTGAAAGGAAGGCCCGTAGGAGGCATTACACTCCCCTCCTGATTTCTGTCAGAAATCACCACGGCTGATGAAATATGTAAACACGCAAGTTGAAAAAATTAAGAATGTTATTGAATGAGTATAGAAAGTTCATAAGTGAGACATGATTAGAGGGAAGTCATCATCGGATCATGTCGACTGAAAACCACACGTCGATGAGATAGTGTTCATGATTGTTAAAGTTCATGTTATTTAGAGTTTATGATCGAAGTTTAAGTTCCTGGCAGAGTTAATCTCATTGGGCTTCATTAGGACCTTGGTGTCTCACTCTCTGGTGAAAGTGTCGGATGAGGAGGAGAGCGATGTGGTGCTTCTTAGGAATAATGATCGGGTGTGCCTCAACGGTGGAAAGCTGTAATTTCCTCTTCATATGATTCATTCTGGACAACTTTAAGGATAAATACTTCGGAGTTCCTTAGAGCTGTAGTGGTTCCGGACTCCTTGCATAGGTGCCAGCCGTCACGTGAGTCGCTTGATTTGGCGTAGGCTCTTGCGATGTGTTTCAGGTGGGAGAAAGTCTTGATAAGTCTGCTCCAGCTTGAAAATCTGGCGAAACGATCAGAGAACAGTGTTCCCTGGGGTGAGTGACTCACTGCAGTTTTGGCAGAATGAACGTCTGGCTTCAGTTCCTTGTCACAATCTGGATCAATGAGAGGAAACATGTCATGTGTGTTCACTGTCTCGTCACTGCGTAAGAATTCAGGTCCGGTCAACCATAGGCTGTTTTGGTAGTGCCATGTGGAAGACAGTCTTGTGGCTTCATCTGCTGGGTTGACGTCTGTTGGTACATGCCGCCATTGAGAGGGCTGAGACAATCGTCGTATCCGATCTGTACGATTGGCAACATACACGTGAAAGTGTCTCTTCTCATTGTGTATGTAACCAAGGACGACTTTGCTGTCGGAGTAGAAGTTGAAACTTTCTCTGTGGAGATTGAGTTGTTTCACAAGTATATCAGCCACATCCACAGATAGAACCGCCGCACACAGTTCTAACCTTGGAATGGTATGTCCATGTTGAGGGGCCACTCTGGTCTTGCCCAAAACAAAGCTAACGTTGCTTGGGCCACTTACGCTGTCAATTTTGATGAAGGCAACAGCGCTGATAGCTTCCTTTGAAGCGTCGCAGAAGATGTGTACAGTCTTATTTGGAGATGCCGAGAATGATGAGTCTGAATAGGGTCGAGGGATCATCACTTTTTCAAGGCCCTTCAGGGAGTCGCACCACTTCTGCCACTGTGGAAGATATTGAACAGGTAATTGTTCGTCCCATCCTGCCGTTGTAGACATTAACCCTATGAGAAGAAGTTTTCCTTTGACAACAACGGGGGCCACTATACCAAGTGGGTCATAGAGACTGTTGATGGTTGACAGTACTCCTCTTCTAGTGAATGGTTTTCTTTCACTGCTGACTTGAAAAGTAAATGTATCTTCTGCAATATTCCAGTAGAGAGGAGGGGGTTTGTCAACATTTAAGTCCAAATCCTTCATATCTTTGGCGAGGTCAAAGCTGTCAAATGAGTCCAAGACTGCTTGTCGATTTGAGGTAATCTTATGGAGCCTTATGTTTCCACCGACCTTGAGGGCAGACTGGGTCGACTGTATTAGGTTGATAGCATCGTTCTCTGTAGGGGTTGAGACTAGTGCATCATCGACGTAAAAGTCCCTTTCAACAAATTGTTTGACTGTTTGGTTCGCAGACTCTACCGATCTCCTGAGACCGTATGTGGCAACGGCTGGAGACGGGGAGTTCCCGAAGACATGTGCTGTCATTCTATACACAGTGATGTCCTTACTTGGATCGTTGTTGCGGTACCAGAGGAAACGGAGGTAGTCCAGGTGGCTTTCCTGGACCTTGAAGCAGTAGAACATCTGTTCGATGTCGGCAGTCACAGCTACAGCTTCCATCCGAAACCTGAGGAGTACACCTAATAGACTGTTGGTTAGATCAGGGCCAGTCATGAGGACACTGTTCAAGGAAGAGTCAAAAACGCCACGGATTTGACCTGGCTTCTTGTCATTGTAAACGCCGAAGAGTGGCAAGTACCAGCACTCCTTGCCCTTGTCAACTGGTGGAGCTACTTCAGCGTGTCCCCTTTCGATGATCTTAGACATGAAAGCAACCATGTGATCCCTCTTTGCGTTATCTTTCATTAGACCTGAGTGTAATAGGTTGGCTCTTTGTACTGCTTGTGGTCTGTTGAATGGAAGAGAGGGCCGGTTGGTACGAAAGGGAAGTGGAGCAGTCCAATAGCCGTCGTCAGACCTGACAAACTGGGAATTCATGAGTTTGATAAAGTCTTTGTCTTCGACAGACATGGCAACGTTTTCATCCTCACTTGTCCTCTGGAATAAGGCATCGGTATCGATGGGTTTGGAGCAATGGCTGACATGGAAGTTGTTGGGGCATGGTTCCATAATTGTTGGGCGACCGTCACCAAGCACCTGTACCTTGTTCACTGTAACAGTATCTGGACGGTGTACCTTTCCGAGACAGACTTCACCTATTATTGCCCAGCCTAACCTGAGCTTCTGAGCAAATGGGGCTTC
Organism: Phorcus lineatus; assembly: GCA_921293015.1. NCBI lineage: Eukaryota > Metazoa > Mollusca > Gastropoda > Trochida > Trochidae > Phorcus > Phorcus lineatus. The sequence continues at coordinate 47,110,092 of OV121085.1, forward strand.
TTGTGGGCCTGTACGCTGATCCAGCACATGGTGAGCGCTGAGTAGGTCGGGTCCTATGAGCAGTAGAATATCAGCATTTTGGTCTATAGGTGTGATGTAGTCTGCAATTTCTCTTAAGTGAGGGTGGTGTCTTGCAGCTTCTGGAGTAGGGATCTCGTTTCGCATGTTCGGGATCATGTTGCATTCTATGAGAGGAGGGAGGTTAAGTGTGACAGACTCGTCCAAGGCCTGAATGACATAACCTGCCGCTTGTCTTCCAGACATGGTTACACAACCATTACATGATGAGAGGGAATACTCCATGGGATCACCATCTTCGTTAAACTTGTCGAAAAAGTCACTACGAGCAAGCGATCTGTTGCTCTGGTCATCCAGAACAGCATAAGTGAGGATAGAGTGTTCGGGGTGGTTCTCACGAAACACTCTTACGAGAAGAGTTTTTGCACAGGATTTGCCGCTGACACTGCCTTCACATACCTGGGTACAAGTTGTTGTAGCAGTAGACCTCACTGTAGAGGAGCTCTCCCCTCCGTGCTTCTTAGGGGAAGGGGTAGACTTGTCCGGCTTAGAATCTCCATCTGAACTGGCGTGCATGGCTGTAGAGTGGGTCTCACTCCCACAGAAGTAACATGAGAATTTCACCTTGCACTCCTTGGAAGAATGTTTGTCTGTCATGCAACATTTGGTGCAGATCTTGTACTTGAAGAAAAAGTCTCATCGTTCACGGAGCGGTAGCGACGGAAGCCTCTGCAGTAGTTTAAGGTATGACCCTCGGCTGTATTGTGGAACGGACAGTATCTAGGTGCTTGAGTGTTTGTGGAATCGTTGTTGACTTCTGTCTTCTTTGATGAAAATCTCAAGTTGCTTGACCGATAACCATCAGATGCTTTCATTCGCATGGTTTGAGTTGTGGGCTGTTGATCATACATGAAGCTTGGATCGTTCCTGATTCTTGCCTGTCTGTTTAGGAAATCCGTGAAGACAGAAAAAGGTGGGTAAGGGACACAGTACCTATCTTTGTATGACGCTGCCTCGTTAGTCCACTTTTCCTGAAGAGAATGAGGAAGTTTGTTGATGATGGGTGTAACTCCTGCCGATGAGTCGTAGTAGGCTAGGAGGGTAGAGTACCTTGTGTTGTCCTTTAACGACTCCATCTCTGCAGCCAGGTCAGCCAGCTCATAGAGCATGTTCAGATCCCGATTGCTGATTTTCGGAAAGCTACAGAGTTTGTTTTTCAGGGAAGATTCAATTAGTTCTGGACATGCATACCTCTCTTCCAGTCGTTGCCAGATTTTCTGTAGAGCATGATAGGAGTCATGAGAATGTGATGCATAGATATTCGTAGCTTGAATGCTTGATTTCGGTCCAAGCCATTTCAGTAGAAGATCTATTTCCTCTCTTGGGGCTGCATTAAGGTCACGCATGATGTCAACAAAACTACTCTTCCACACAGAGAAATGTTCAGGTTTATCACTGAATTTGTGAAGTCGTGATATGTGCAAATCCCGTTTTACAAGAAAGTTGGATAATTCTGTACAGATGTTTGTCTGTGTGTTGGTGGATGGCACAAAGGGTGGAGCTGAAGCATTTAATGGCTCGGTTTCTTGATTACCTGTTTTAATAGGTACAGTAGGATCACTTATTGTTCTGTGCTCTGTATCAATCCATTTGGGTGGTCTCTCATACGTCTGTTTTTCATTGGTGTTGGTCACTTGGTTTCTACAAGGTGTACTTGTGATGTGATCTGTACAGGTTACCTCTTCAATGACGATGAGCTCTGCCTCTGCTTCGTCGAGTTCTCGTTGTGACGTAAGTAACTTGATTGAGCTCTCTATATCTGCACGTTTCTTTAATAGCTCAGCCTCTTTCTCCGCAAACTTTAGTCTAACCCTAGCTGCCTCTGCCTTTGCCCGTTGCCTTATCAAAAGAGAACTTGAAGTTGTATATGCAGTGTTTCGATCAACTGAAACAGCGTCCCAATTGCCGGGATCTGAGGGAACAGACCGCCGTCTGTCGTTAATTTCCTTGAGAACAACTTGAACTTTGTTTAGCATAGAATCTGCTCTGTTATTGCATGAAACTTCCAATTTAATACTTTCCTCGGTTCCCACGCGTTGTAGGTAGGTGACAAACTCTGAGCAAACTTCCTTGAATAAATTATAATGTCTTTCAATATCTCTACGAAAATCCTGGAGGTGTTCAGCATTATCTCCTTGAGGAATAGAGTCAACTAGTACACTGTCAAGTAAGGCGGCTTGCCTGTTAAATTTGTAGAGATAATCCCTAACTTTATCTTCATAAAGTTCATAACCTTTGTCCGTTAACTTCTTTGTACGAGAAGACATTGTAGGTAGATTCACAGTTCATAAAATTTCACAGATTGGCAATAATTGTCATTGTTATGTTTGAAAAACTCACGTTGTATTTCGCCAACACAGACGATAGGATGCAGGTTTTTTACTATGCTGACACAATAAAAACGATGTTTGTCCACTTCAAACGTTTTTACTTCCCAGCTTTCATTTCCATGCAGTATTATAGAAACGGTAAAAAACCTTTGCAACCATTAGTTTGCGCCGGTGAGAGAATGTGGAGCCGAGTAGTAATGGCTGACAGAAAACGTGTTTTTGAGCGGAAACGGAAAGCTGAACATAGAAGGGAGATAACTCTTAGAATGAGGTTAAAGCGGAAGGGATTGAGAAATGCAATAAATTGAAAGAAGCGGACGTAAAAGGTGAAAGGAAGGCCCGAGGAGGCATTACAGTACCACACCACTTTGTCACGATTTGTATCAGTTGCATCAATATACATTGGATCATCGTAATGAAGTATGAACATATAACATAAGTATAACATGAATGTCATAAATCGAATGCGTTTGCTATTTTGTCATTCAATGTTTTCAAAAAGTCTATTGCCTTTTTGTTCGTCAATTTAGCTAATTGAGAACGTTCTTTGTAGACAATCAGTGTCAGTTGAAAGGGGCAGTAGCTCGTTTTTTAATAGATGAATGAATAATTCATGATAACGAAACTTAATGTTTTTAATAGCAAGACAATGTTCTTGAAATAATCAGTTTCGGTTAAGATATACTATTTTCCTTCCTAACATGGGCTCTTAAAATAATTTCCGCCAGTGGATTTTTGCTTGTTGTGTCATTATTTCCACTAAGATTAAGGGTAATCGGCATCAGTAATGAAATATTTTGACCCTCTGAAGAAAACACATTAAGCATATTGTGGTGTTTTGAGTCCAACAGACTTGAAGATGGTTTCGATTGTTTAAATATTTAATCGATATAAAATAAACATGCCTTTCGGCCATGACAGGCCATCCCAAGATGCCTTGGGGCAGGGAGCGGTTATTTACTTCCGCTCCGGGGAGCATTAAGTTACAAACCAAATTATACACGACACATATATAAATATTTATTGAACAAATAAAATTTTCAAAAAAGCTAACTGCCCCTTGCTTAAAAATCTTGCTTTTGTATTGTTCAATAGTGTTACTTAGTAGATATTTGCTTTATAGTCACGAGGTCCTCGAGGATGTTTGAACTTCAAGCATTATTGCGTGTGTCTGCGAATGTCATAGTTGTGAAATAATAGCTCCTGTAATCAAAATGAATTTACTTGCTGTAACTTCAAGCATTAAAGTTGATGATTGTTACCTTTAAATGATATTTCAAATCACTTTCTGGGCTCGATAAACAAATTATTGATATGCACATTGAGGCTGCATCTAAAAAATGATTCTGTATCGCATGGCCTCACATAGGTAAACAGGTAGAATCAGTTCACTGGATTTAAAACAAAATATCAGAAATAAACATGCATTGGAAACATATTTTCGGCAGCGACCTAGTAAACTTATTTTTTCAATAAAGTTGTGCTATGGGCATTTTCCGATAAAACTTTTTCAGATAAATATGTATTTCGGTTAATAAATGAAATGGAGAAAGGTAATCTGATGAATAATGAAAACAATTTATGAAAACAATTTATGAAAATCCCAAAAGCAATTCGAATGACCTTTATGTCCCATTTTGGATGAAAAAATTCAAATTTTGAAATTTAAGTGATATGCTCCAATCTAATTGGACTTTACACGGTCACGTGACCTCAACCTCAAAGCCGGATATATAGCATTCAAATCAGTTGATTTTGAGTAATTTGTTTTTGAATTATTGAAGGTACATTACACTTCCTTAAATTTCAAAATTTGAATTTATAAGAAATAGATTTTAATGATGTGTTTGTTTACTGGCGTGTAATCTTAATTAAAATCATCAACTTTAGTTAAAAACCTATCGACAAGCTCCGGCATAAACATCAACTAAATTGCACTCTTCAAACCGTATAAAAGCCAGCAAACAAACACATTATGATATCTAAGTTTTAATATAACCACATGATAACTATTTGAAGACAAACTTTAATATCATATTGTACATGTAAAGAGATTCGGTCGCAAGTATTTAAGAGAGATGATTATTGTTGTTTATAAAAATGACATAAAGATGTTGTACCAGGAGAAGATTTATTTAAAGAAGTGCTTAAACAAAAACAATTGCGGACACATAGAAAGGATGTACCCCCATATAACTATGTTTAAAGACATAATGTATTCGACCTCGTTTAACAGGTTTGTGGGGGTCTTGATGATATGCGAGACAACCATTTGATTAGGTGAAATGTTATTTCTGATCATAAAAAGCCTAAATTAATTCCGTATGTTTCGGGAAGCTATCTTTATTCGAATATTCAGTATGCACGTTTTTTCTTCTTTACAGAACCAAATCCCGTTATTTAGCGACTTTACCATATGCATTTCATAACCTTTAAAGAGCCACTCCGTGAATCTTGGAGTCATATATGCCAAACTCAATCAATGGTGTCATTTCATCGCGAAGTAACGACTGTTACCGAAAAGACACATTTAAAGCTTATTGTTTTTTACAGTGACAATTTGAATGTAGAACGTCACAATTATGATCGAAAACCGGACAGTGGCGAGCGTCAAATAGTCAAACGTAATTTTGGAGACTTATCTAAAACAGCGAGGAGGGCAGTTAGGAGTTGATAGCGTTTGTTAGGTTATATCACTAGTATCCATGTATATTGGACGTGATATCTACAGCTCTGTGCATTTATAAGGCTGTTTTTAGATTTTCATGGAAAACCAGTACTTGTGATATATATGTGTCTTTTGGACACGGAAAAGTTCAGATGTTTTGATTTTATATCACCACATATGACATTTAGGTTCGTATCAAAGGTAAATAATATGTTATGAAAATCACGGAGTGGCTCTTTAATGACAACATAAATGCAAACCATTCAAACGATGTTTTGATTGGTTGATATTTTGCAGAGAATTTATCTTGCGATATTTTCAGCAAGGAAAAACCTGCCGGAAGCCAGAGAAGAACTCGTATTACATAACTCTTTAGGAATTTATGACGGAGCTTCCCTTTTTGAAGATAATGTCAGAATGGTCGTTTTATTCTTCTCCTTCCACGGGAACGGTCACGGTTGATAAAAACACATTTAAAGGACAGTGTAAAGTAATATACGTTGTTGACAATAGGATATCCTTGAATATGGTTTCTAACTATGAAATAAAAAAAGAAGACTTTGAAGTCTAGGTTTATCAAAAACGTTTGCACCTTATCAAATTATACGAGCATATGAAACAAATTAGATATTATCATAACGAGGCTGAGAGACACAGGTGAAGACCCGGATGGCCAAACACAGGGTTCAGTGGAGGTGGATATTATTCGTTCTTCTTCTCCTTGAATGATTGGGGAATACTGGCTGATGTACTCTACAAATATGTCAAGGTCAAGGTCACCTGAAAAGGGAGGAAATTCATAGTTATAGAAACATATACCATAATAACAAGTTGTTGCGAAGAGTATATTGGTCAAACGGGGGATACATTAAGGGCGAGAGTCTGAGTGCATAAACAACAGATAAAAACACCAAACTATAGATGTATACCCCTGAGCGCACCTATAGATGAATGCGCAAAAAATTGCAATCCCCAATTCACAATCTGTCCTATTTACCAAATGCGCGTTGGTAATGAACTTATATGAAGACCAATCTTCAGTTTGTTACCCTATTTTTCAATCAAATCTATTTTCTCTTTATTGAAATACAAAAAATATGTGTATGTACTGTCTTTGTATAACGTTTCAGTTAAATAATTTAACCAACTTACTAAACTTATTCCCCCCTTTTTTAACTATGAACCGATATCGCCTCCATTGAAAGTAATGTTTTGTGAAGGCATTATTGTAACAAGATTTTGGGTTATTAGATATTTAAGAATCGAATGAAGAATCATGTAAAATAATGGTGATGGCAGCAAAATCATGACATATGACATAACTTGAGATGACCTGATTTGACCTTACCTGACCTGATATGACCTTATGGCAGCTTACCTATCAGGTGATGTTTAATCTTGTTATCCCTGATGGAGCTGTAAAAGTCCCCCCCGTTTGCCAAGAAGGAAAGGGTGATGATCTTGTATATTTCATCATCCCTGATATCTTCATAAACTGGGATCTCGCATTTTGTACACAATGCACGTGCACGTTTAACGCGGCTGCCAACGGGGCGATACCTGTCGTACTCTATTTTAAGACCTGCAAAACATAAACATGTAATGAATATCAGTTGATCATCCACGAATCTCTTCACTATACAAGAAAATGTCATCTTTCACATTTTATAAATATTTTCAATATTTATCTGAACAAAATATAATGAAAATTTCTAGGTATTGGGTATGGGTTACAACCTTAGACATATCTGAAATATTGGTTTATATAGGAGTGATTTGAGATGGAAAAAGGACAGCGCGTCATTGACTCGTATGATATTTCGGAAACTTATTAACAACAGACACGAATACAAATATATGGGTGGATAGCGTTAAAGGGAATTCAACTTCACTCCATAACATTTATACAGTTATTTTTTAAATGAAAATAAGAAAATACGATAATTTTGATATTTAATAGATAAAGATGCAAGTTCAGGGAGGCGATTCGAACTCAACCCCGGACAAATGGTATTTTGGCTCTTATTCAAACCATTTAAAATTATGAAACATAGGCTGTGTCATTTTAAAGCACTTCTTACTATCATACATCAGACATCCGGAATAATAGAGGTTAAAATGGAAAACTCATATACCTGAAACTTGAAGAAATCCACCAAATTTGCCAGCGTCTGTTGCAGTCATTTCGGAGACGGAGTGCTCGAGAACCAATCTAAGATGTCTGCCGTACAGTTCCACGATGTCCACAGTGTTACTGAAAGGCATCACAGTCCCGCACTGCCCCAGCGTGATGTCACCTTGAAGGGAAACACGATATTTCATCTGTGTCATAATGAAATCTATAACCAATATCGTGGTATCTTAATTTTGCAGTGTCATATTTTTCATAAGTGCAAATGTCAATATCAAATGTGTCTAGCAAAGCTTGTTTCGGCGTGAAATCCAGTCTTTCGCCACACGTTATGAATTTTGATAATCATTCTTGACATCTCTGAATCTATCCATATATCCTTGGAAATGAGGCCATTTATGTGTCATTGGAAATAAAATATGTAAACGAAATTATTCCACTCTTACGAAAGCGTGGCCATCGAAATTCTGTTAACACAAATACCAACCCTTCCCCCTCATCCCAATCCCTACACAGGCATTCATGTATTAATAATATATAAAAGTGCACATTCATAATATAAGACAAACCAATCCATGAGGCACGACAGGTTTTCTTATCTGTCTCCAACACGTTTTCATTTTGTTAGTTTTCCCTACCATATCATATGTTGGAATTAAGACTGATATCTAACAATTGATTACAAAATGACGATGATAACGAAATGAAGGTTAACCTTTGGTAAATTATGGAAAATAAGCAGAAGTCGTTCAACAATGAATGGTATTTCATGACTTACGAAGCAAGTGTAAAACTTTGAAGGGAAATTTGTGACGAATGACAGAATAAAACCAATATTTTCATATAATGATAAGTTAGGCAATGGCGAATCCGAAGGGGAATACACTGTTAGGGTTTTCAAACACATTGCTATAAACAGACCGAAGAAAGGATGATTATCCCAAAGCCCCCTTTCAAAACGTGAACCCCTACCCTAACCCTCATTAGCCCTTGGTGTCTGGTACTCGCCTCCCCTTACTTTTGAAATTCCTTAATCCGCAACTCAAAAAAGATTGTAAGCAGATGTGATATAGTATTCACATTGTGATACACAGTCTTCTCACATTTAATCCTAAGGATGTTCGCTCCTCAGTCACAGTTACAAAATTCAAATAACCTTAAATCATAATGTTCTTATATAATAAACCAAAATGAAGCGATAATTTCTCAATTTTGATGATTTCTGACTAAATATTCATCAAAATAAAGAAACGTAGTATTTTCATTTTGAAATAATTCACAATTTTGCTGACTCAGCAACTTTAATTGTAACTATTATTTGAGCAAGTTCTATTATCTGTTTTTTTTAGAAAGTAGATGTTGTTGAATGAATATGATTTGTATGAATGCGTTCATGTATATTTTAAGATAATGAGTGGGAGAAAGCATGTTTTTGGTCTAAAAAAATAGCTTGAATGTTGATAATTTAATTGAAATGTTTGAATACATGATGTGCCATAGCGGCTAAAAACCCAAAGTACCATACATATTTTTTTACTTTTTTCTGGAAGAAGATTATGTTAACTCTAACATGTTTTCATATTAAAAAGTTTAATACAGGAACTAATTCAAATTCAAGATTTCTCCGAAAAGGTCATCATTTTCCCATAGACTCCATGTTAAAACTCCGACTGACAGATGGATCTCCGTCTTAAAATATCTCGAAAAAAACCACACCAACCCCTATTTTTTGGGGTGGATATTTCAAGCAAATACACTAAACCTTTGAAAAAAACAAGTTAGAAAAAAAGTTTAATACTTTAAATTTGAGGAACGGACATCCTTAACCGTTGCAAGTAACGTCATAACGGTCCTCGGGAAGTGATATAGTACAGTTAGTTGTAATAAGAATCAAGTATCATGCAATAGGTCATTTTATAACATGGCGACAGTGAACAAACGCTTGGTCTTAATATCACAGAGCCCCCTTAGTGGATATCTTCAGCTCATATCTATACCACTGGGTTTCAATCAAGCGAGTCTAATCGAGCCCGGGCTGCTTCATACCCTTCTCAATGGACGCCCTGATACCCCCGGAGTTGATGAGACCAATGGAGACATCGCTCCAGTAGAGGCCATCACTCTCCCGGATGTTCTGTTTAACCAAACTGTCTGTTATCAGGTTTCCTGGGGAATAAAAGGTTAAAAATTCGGTGAAACATATCCCTTTACAGCGTTTATACCCGAAAAGGATTTATATTTCAATGAAGACCCTGGTACGTACCCAAGTTACACTCGCTGAGTTCATTATCCGAAATAAAGTCAATATATTTAAGTGAAGGTTACCTTAGGTATAAAAATTTACTGGCACCAATTTACTGTTTAAACCCAGAATAAAGACACTAAATATACACTGTATTACGAAAGTCGGTACCCAGGGAACACTCGGTAAGGTTTTTACCTGTAATGAATAATATTTCAATTCTCAGACTCAGGTACGTTGCCCTGTTAAACAGTGAGTCCAAAATCAAGATTATATCTTAAGATGTAAAGACGATGATTCCTACCAAGGTACGCTTTGTGAGTTTATAACCCAAAACAATGAATATGATATGTATAAATAATAACCATGGGTGTTGTGTTATTCACGTTATGAACCGCCTACTGATATACTTCCGATGATTTGATTGATCACGTATAAGCACAGCATGAAAAGATTTATCCGTAAGATTTTTTCACAAACCCAAACCAAATTTTGGTTTTAAAAGGGCTTATAACACCTACCCTTTATTTTTAGCTCAGTCGCCGTGGTACAGTTATATAAACGTCGGGTTTTGAAGAGTGAAAATATAAAGTGTGCAAGTTCGTGTCAGCTTATGCAAAAAAACTTACAGATAGGAAATGACATTTTGATTTATATACTATTTACCGATATAAAATATAAAATTTTAGACGGTGTTAATTACAAACGGAACACAAATTAAACACCCAAGATAATGACATAAATATAATAAGGTTGATACGTACCAAGGTTGCACTCGGTGCGTCTACAGTCCATACTGTTGCCCGAGAGAAAGACATGAGATTTGCCAATCACGGCGTGTGTCTCGTTCTGAATTGACTCCCTGTAAGGCGCTAGGAACGCCAAGGTGCCTGGGTCTGTTCAGACAAAAAAAGATACTCATTAGTTCTGTAGTTCATCAGACTTAACATAATATATTATATTTCTTTAAGAACATTTAATTCTTTCAAACTAGAGGTTTTAGGATGTGGCCCTGTGACCCTTATAAAGTACTTAGGACTCAAGCTGTAGTCTGTACACAAGATTTTATCTTTCTCGTCCTTGCGTTCTTGAGAAAAAGATGAAAATGGCTATTCAGTTTGTGGCCCGAGGACTCTTACTGTAGTTTTAGATCAAATCTAAAATTTATAATTCGATAAGGCATGCTAGTTGTGCACAAGATTTAAAATCATCCGGAGAGCTCTTACTTGGCCTACTCGTGACCCTATGAGTTAGCCTATCATTTACCCTCGTGGATTCGTCCTACTAAATTCTTAATAGAAATCAACACACTTCCGCAAAACGTAAGCAAACTGGCTTGTTTAGGGTCTGTGTTTATTTAGTTTGGCCTCTAAAATTTCAGTTACTTTTTTCAAATGGATTGGCCTCATTAAAATCTGAACATTTTCCCCTCGCTGCGTTCTTATCCGAGTAACGCTTCACTTGGTTCGTTCAATTCGAGCGAATTAATAGCACACAGATTGTAGCTAGTAATATTTTGACCTCAACATAACCTCTGAAACAGCATGTAGATTTGAATTCAACTACATGCATATTTCTCTGAGGCTACCTTCTTATATTCTATATATAATCTCTTTTGAGATAGTCAGAGTATTAGCCTTTAACGCGATTAGGCGATGAGGCTAAGGTATCTTTAACTTTAACTTTAACTTTCATCAAACGTTACCTCGTTCTATGCTTTTGTCCAGGAGAATTGGGTTTCCGCTCCAGGAAGTGACGTAACCATTCTCATCAAAGGTAACGCGCAAGTTGCCCAGGTACTTCCCGAATGCGTAATCCTGTACACATAGAACTTTTGCGCCATTATCCTGGGTCACCACGTGCGGGTATTCTCCTTTCGGGTCTTCATTGGATGGAGGTTCGCCTGAAGTAAACGGATTTCTAAGAAATGTAAATAAAGGAATATAATGATCACCACCATTTTACCATCTTGCAAGTTAAAAATACGGTAAAGGAGAATCACTGTTCTTAAGATTTCATTCATATTTTTGTCAAAGCTTGTGCAAATGCATCTCATGAAATTAAGGTATGGGTCAACTTAGTATCAAATAAACGCTCAAAACCAATTTATTTCCATTTATTTCAGTTCTATAAGGCCAAATTCAAATGAAAAAGTGTCACTATAAGTGTGCACTAATCGCACCTGTATACAGAAAGGTGTTGTCATGTCCTCCGATGACCACGTCGATCCCTCGGACATTGGCCGCAATCTTTTTATCCACTGCAAAGCCGGAGTGCCCGAGGGCGACGATCTTATTGACACCTTGCTGCTCTAGGACTTCTACTTCAGCTCGCAGTACTTCAACCTCATCTCGAAAGCTCAAGAAGGGACCTGAGGTACATGAGTAAATTTAAATATTGAACACCATGTTTCAATTATTAGAGTATCTGTAGGTATATGGTAGATAATCACTAGTTATACACATAGGGCAAATAACTGAAATTACTTGCTCATGTATATCCAGCAATCAAAGAAAAAATGTACAAGAATTTGTAAGAACTTCTTCGAATGCATTTATGAATTTACGAGGTAATAAAGGAAACTATGAATGGCAAATGCTTGATTTTATTTACTCGAAACGTCTCGGGGATTCGTTTCGCCTCTTCATAATTTATCGGATAAATGGGCGAGACGTAACCACAAATCAACTACGGTAGAGACACCTACCCGACTGAGATATATCGGGAGTCCCGCGGGTTGTGTACCCGATTACGCCCACCCTCTCTCCCCCCACAGTGAAGATCTTGCTCCGCTTCACTCGACCTGTCAGCACCGACTCTGGTTGTATGTCTAAGTTGGCCGACATCACTGTAAAGTTTGCCGAATCCAGGAGCGGGATCAAACCCTCAGGACCCTTGTCGAACTCATGGTTCCCGATTGCCTGTAGTATAAAAAGTTAAATATTTAACGTATACAGGATATTTTATGAGTGTCGATGGCATACTATGTTTACGACACGTATGTTTAAATATTATTATTTCCCGAGCGACAACGAGGGACCTATTGATGTTAATGCACGAGTGTCGTAAACATAGTTTGTCATGGGCACGAATATGATATTCTGTTTATTACCGAAATCTAGAATAAAAGGAAATGATCAAATTCAACATCCAAGCATATACATACGCACACCTGGAAAACAACGTGATAGGCGATGTGATGTCAAAGCATTGTTTTTGACGTGACGTCACAATGAAAAAGAAATATTTTCCCCTTTGACATCGTATAAAAAATATGAACCCCGGTATGATTGCCTTCGTAGGTAATACATGTCCCGGCAAGGCAGAACTCGCGCCTGTCCCTTTCAGATATCTTATGGAGAGCTAATATCGTCTAAGAGTCCTCTGCACGACCAAAATCTCACCTCACCAACAAACCGCTCCAATGGTCTGCACATATCACCCCTGGGGATTTTCTTCATAAAATTTGTCGAGACATTATCCCCTCTTTGATGTTGCTCCATGTATGACACAATAACTCATTTAAACTATTTGACAATCTCGTTAAAATGAAACCTAAATTGCTTCGTAATATAAACTAAGCCCTCGGAAAGCGAAAATTTCAGAGTGTTTTATAAATAAGGAGCTGCCTCCATATCCGAAGGAATTTTCGCTGGTTCGATTGGTTGTCTGATAAAGTCAAACGTAACCTACACTCTCTGCAAACACTAATAAAGCTTAAATAGACTGGACCAATCAAAATTGCTATAATTTTAACAGCTAAGTTTCGTCAACTAATTTGTAATACTTTGTTATATTGAACATGTTCATGACGGAAGAACACTAAAACAGACACAAATAATGATATAACATTTCTTGTTGATTTTATATCAGTCATATTTGAAGTACATATGCCAATTAGTTTTACCCTTGTTCCGTAAAAGACTGAGATAATATAGCTGATTCAGTCCTTTACCATTGAGCATAAGGACAAGCAAATTACTTGAACTTGTTCTTTGTAAAATGGGAAGATTAGATGTGTTCGACATTCTAATTTTGTACTACTACTAATTTCTTAGATTGCCATCTAGCGAGCTGCATTTTAATTGCATGAAGGTATAAGCATTTACATTATTTAAAGAATTCTTCAAAGCATTTTGTAATTGAAAATGTTAATACGACGATAGTAAAAAGTTATTTATTTACATGTAGTATCAAAAATAAATTGTGAATCTGCAGTTTGGAGGCAACATATGCGAGCTATAATGTAGATGTGTTTGTCTGCTAAAAAGGTAATAAAACATACCGCCCAAATTCACTAACTGTATAAAACTTTAGTGAATAGGTGTTGAGCAGGTCTTAAATTCCGTTCGGTATGTCTTGATATTCATAATCGGCAGTCCTTAGTTATTTGAATAGGTAGTAATCGATTATTTCATTTTTAAATTTTTTTAATGATTTCAAAAAGAGTGCTTAGTTTCGAGTACAATCAAGATTAAATTATTGTGTCAAATTGTGGTAAATGGAACATGTCAATACTCTTTCCCGCACTTCAAACTATCAAGAAAATCTAATTTTTATTGCTACGGACAGACAAAGGTTTTAAACTTATGAGAATCTATTTGGTTGCTGATGTTCTGAATGGCCGAGATATTTTATGGTATCTTATAGCTTATGGTGTTTGAAATATGCAGGATGGGCAATTTTAGCACTGACCTGTATTTACATACAAGTGTGTAATACTTAAAGTAAATTGTCCAAATAAATGTTCTTATTTTGTCTAATAAATGAAAATAACATAATACGTTGATTTTTTCCTACCGGTATTGAACATATCTATGCTTTTCTTAGTTTAACTCATCTCACTTCACTTGCAAATTCACTCACTTTATTTATCTAAAAAGCATGCTACTGTCACTTTGAATAATGTTATTTTATCATTTCAAAGAAAGCAGTCTATTAGACCGTGTCGGTGTATGCTCAATCCTTTATGGTGAGCTGCATACCTTATAGTGGGGTTGCAGTTCAACGCACTAGTGCACGCCAATATTTCGTAAACACAACGAATGCACAGCAACTGCATATCTCTCGATATTACTCACTATCCTCACTCAAGTAATTTACCTCGTAAGGTATTTAACAAATATTTACGTATTCGGGTAGTAAAGTGGATTTTTATGCTTTCATAAAACATATTTCATGATTTGTTCTCAGTTCAGAGTTTAGGTAAATTCAATAGTTGCACACAATGTTAGTTCAGCCGTTTCCAAGTGTCAATAATTTATCCGTTTTGTTCACAGTTAACCATAGATTTTTATATGTCCAAGCCGACAGCGGCTGTCTTAACGTTTTCATTGTTGATTGCAGGTAAATTATAAAGAATTTTTAGTATTTCATTGCATCGATAGAAAGTGAATGCATAACTCCTCGTAAACCTTAAAATAGCCAATTTAAACCTTAACAGAGTGCACTAGGTCCTTAAAGCGTTTCAAACTGACAGAGTACATCTAAATAAGCCTTTGATTGTAAATTGTAAAGCCTCACTTTTTCTAAAGAATCCTTTAAGAAGTTGAATATGTGTAGGCACGAGTTATCGTAACGTGGCCTAAGAAACACAAACAAAACATGGGTGTATCGTTCATTGCAATACTGCAAATGCCTAACTTGTTTTTTAAGACCGTGTCGCGGAAAATTGATGTTGCAAATGCAACTCTTGTGTTGTATAACATGCACTGGTCCATCAGATACATTGCACACAGTGTACATGATCACTAGTTTAGATAATAGCGTCGACGAGGGACAACCTTGTCGAACTCCAGAACGTTAACTTACAGGAATATATTTGTCGCTGATGATCACCGTGTCTAATGTAAACTAGTTTACATCAACATTGCTTTACCTTGAACACTTACATCATCACATTATTTTCATAATGTTTGTGGACTGTTTTACATAAAGGACTGCCTTGTTTCACCTCGACATTGCTTTACGTGAGAGGCCAATGATTAATCCGCATATGATATTGTAAATAACCAGAGTAAAGGTCTTCCGAATGAATTTCTTCAACCCAAGCTGACCACAATCTCTTTAAATGTGAATTAATGAACGTTTAGAGCTGATTTTAATGAGACTGAATTAAACGATACTCAAGTAAATTTTGAATTATGCATTATGCATTCTACGTATACCGAATCTGTCTATCGCGTAGTAAACAAATGTATCACCTTTCATAAAAAGTGTAAAGAATAAATTTTAAGATTTATACAGCTCCATTTCTTCTATACTCACCATAGCATCGTATCCTAGGTAGTTCATAAAGGTGCCGATACCCTGACCCCCGAACTTGTAGAACCAGAGGGTTCCGCTGTACTGATCTCCTCCATCTAGTAGAAGAGAGTTGTCATCTCTTGCTCGTATTTCCTTTATTTTTGTCTTCAACCTTGCGAATCCACCATAACATTTCCCCTCGGCGGCGTTCTCCATTGAACACTGTCCTCCATACTTGTTCATCTGTTCTATGCGAGCGTGCACGTCGTTGGTGTGGAGAAATGTGATGTCATAGCTATTGACGCCGAGAGACCCCAGAAGCAAACATAGAAACACACATAGGAACACTTGAGGAAGACGTTGGAACCCTTTAGGAACAAGTTGATACACTCGCAAAGACATAGTGCTCCAATTTGTAAAGATCTATGCGTATACCCAGCTGAGTGGTATTATAGCCTTCCTAGAGCGGGATTCTGCACTGCTCTTTCAGTGTATGTAGATGTTTTTTTTACTTCAAATCCTGAATCCCGTGAGAAAAACTCGAGAGGTTAAAGTTTAACTAGAGGAGTAATTGAGTAACACGAATGTACATATCCCGCTTGACCGTGGTTAGCCGCCCCTGTGTGCAGGTACACTCCCAGTATTAATACTATAAGAGGGGGGCTACCTTTTTATTGTGTCGCCTTCAGGTTTTGCCTACTGCTTACATAAAAGTTATGACCTACTTAAAGAGGTTCGTACCAATTAACAAAATAAATGAAAAATTGCTGTAAATTTGCAAGGTGAAAGCTGAATATGTATTCTTTGATATTCAAAAATAAAAAATGCATGTCACGGACCTTCTTTTTCAGGCAAATGATGATTTTGACGGGTTTATTTTTAAAAATTTGGAAAAGACCAATTTTGCTAATTTAATCTTAAAAAAAAAAAAAAAAAAAAAAACATTTAGAGTTTAGTTTACTTTTTTCAAATAAATGAGATGATAATGTAATAAAAAATTATTTCTTGTATTTCCTTTTTTGAGTTTTGTAACTTATCTGAAAATATTAAGATGCAAGTTCAATGATGATCGCTACAAAAATAGCTTCAAAAGACGCGTTCAGTAATAAAAATAAATGAAAAATAGTTCAAATATGTTTTAAATAGAAGAAGATATATTGCAAAGAAATAATTTGAAAGAATAAAGATATGTCACGGGCCTATTTTCCGAGATAATTGAAGCTGAAGTTAAAATTACATATGAAAAAACTCATAAGGGGAGGTAACTCTTTAATTCATGATAATGGTTTGAAGTACACAGTTTATCCCGTTTCAAAGTATTTTATGAAATTCTAAGATCAGTGTTATGAAATATTTGAAGTACCAAAAGACATTTATGGCCTCATGGTGAAATCCACGTGTGAACAAAGTATTAATATAAACAAGCAATTTTTTAAAACATGCCTTTTAAATATGACAAATGTTTTCTATTTGTGAATGATTAGAGTTTTTCAAACTGCGTGCTGGGGCTAGATGAATGTTCCAGATAGTGGGATAATTAGGTGGATTGAAGGCACGTAAAAAAAACCATCACAAAATATTAAGATTTAACCTCAAAACTTCCTCTCAAAGATCTATTTATTGCGCGATAAAGGACACCCCATCCAAGCTCCGCAAGTTGGCGAAACTAATACGATGAGGAATAGACCTTTAACTTTGTTATCTCCAGGATGAATGTAAAAACGTATCAATTTGATTTACTTCATGAACCGAGCAGACCACGGACATATTTTCAATTTCTTTTTGACTTTTGACCTCGGTCAAATATATTTTTACCAAGGTACTTAATTTCACTTGATTGGTAAATGTTACAGTGAATGATATGTTTATAAATGTTTTCCCACAATTGTAAGTGTGTACATGATTGAAAATTACCGCTCATATAATTAACTTGCAAAATAAATGCAGCCAAACCGAAATGTAAAAATTCCGCGATACATTCCCGATTTTTTAAATACTCATTTTGTCCTAATGGCCGTTTTGACTTTTCATTTAAACATCTATCTAGAATTTTTCAAAAAAGGATTGCTTATGAGTTCTATTTGTTTGAGATGACAATGCAACGGTTTATTTACATTTGTTTATGTTCCAGCAAAAGAGCTATTCGAAATGAGATTTCACTTACCGAAACCGCTACTGCTTACGGCCTAATGCGGGTAAATTAATATTCCGTTCTAATTATTCTACAAGTTACATCATTTTCAAGATGGATAAATATATTTCAATGCATATAAGTTCCGTTAATAGTCATATATTGTGAAAAATGACGAGGACTTTCCATGCACAGTCTATTTTCCGCACATTGTGTGTCAATGACGTCACTGCAACAATGTTCAACAAAGTGACTGCAACGGATAACTTGTTTTAGTTCATCAACAATCGGTTTTATGCAGAATGTAAACACACAAATGTTATCAGTAACATTTTCTCTGTTTCAAAAATAATAATTGGAGTACATTTTGGAAAACCGCAATCTATTTATAACTTATGAAACAACAGATTGCGAATTCACGTTCAGTGAACATTTGTGTCAAAACATCTCTGTCGATTATGACCAATGCATATGATTCTTAAAATCTATGACTAATATGCAGAGGATCAAATAATAGACAACTAAGCAGTCCACAGTAAAATGTCTTTATTTTCCGAACATCGATAACGCGTCAGTGATATTTTTTTTACAATGTTTCTCAAAATGTTAGCGGCACTTTTTAGGATGCGCGAAAAGATGCGCACTGACAAACGTTCGGAACGTCTTTAACTGCTGAATCCGGATATAATAAACCGAACGTCTTGAAATGAACAATAACAGTTGTAGATGTAAGGGAAATTGGATGAACCGCTTAAAGTGCAAACATCAACTTAGGAACTTATATTCACTCTGCGAATGTCTGTTGTTTGGTCGTTGGTGGTGTTGATTAGAGTACGAAGCGATTCGCGACTAAGCGAACGACCATAGGCTCTAACTTAATTACGAGGGGTCATGCATAAGTAGTGAACCGTACACATAAAAATGATTATAAAATCATATGCATTAATTCATTTTCAGAGTTCCACTTCAATGCAATCCATTCCCTGCTACTATAGAAAAAAAGACCTTTGTTCTGTAGCCCATCAGGCTTTAAATAATTTGAGTGAGCGAGTTTTCTTTTATCGTGTTTTGAACAATACCTCAGCTTAAGTAAACACGTGGATGACAAGTAGCCAAAAGGGAATGGGCAGGCCAGGGAGAAAGGGATCGAAAGGACGAGGTAAAAGACGAGAAAAAAGCATAGTGAGGGAAAGACAGCAGGATTTAGAATTAAATACCAAAGCTGTTATGTATCCAACAAACGCAATGATAGGCTTGTAAACTCATTTTTATTCAAGCAGCAATTTACTTCTTTAGTATGAAATGTGTAATCGTCACGCTTACACTTAAATGTCATTTAGATCCGACTTCTAGTGAACAATGGCAGGATATTGTCAAAGGCATTGAGATGGGCTCAATTCAGCAGGACTGTCCTTGAATGAAATTGGAAGGTAGAAGAACTGGAGACGTTAAATTATGATCACCGTCTAGCGAGGAAACACGTTCAAATAAATCCTCTAAAGGACCGTCCCCGGTTTGGTTAACATGGAGGGATAACATCTCAAGCAATCACATATATTTCGTCATGTTTGGCGTAGGCCTTTTCCCCTCCCACAACCTCCTGAAACATGCCTTCTGCAACATGGTGTTTGAGTTACCCGATTGTGTACAACTGCACCAAAACTGGGTCAGAATAGTCATCAAACATCATACAGGTTTATTCAGTCTGTCAAACATTAATAATGGACACATGAATAAAAAGGTAGCTGAAGATTTTGGTCATGGAGGTCATTGGTGCGACGAGCGTCGTTTCTTACACACTATTGATGGTCGAGTCATGGACTGCTTTAGACACACTCTGGAGCATCACATCAACTGATTCCATTAGAGCGGAGGTGTTTCTCCTGTGACTGTAACTGGATATGTTGGACGAGGTACACGCAGTCATTTTATGATCAGGGACTAAGCATCTCACGTTATTAACCTTTTTAAATTTTTAAGACAACTTTAAGATAAAATGCGACACCTATTCTTGTCAAAAGGCATAATCTTAAGAAATATTTTAATTTTTTTATTCCTAGCTACAAAGCAAAGACATAATTACTTCAAAGATATCCCATTACGATGACTTTGTTTTATATTTATCATGCAAGATGTGCCTGTATGCAAACACTTGAAATATTTTTGTCATTTTATAGCTCTCTGTAATGCAAGAAGCTTCTGTACAATATCTGTATCATGGGCCTGTGGCCCCTTTACGAAATAAAACATACATATACTCAGGAGTGCCATTCAGGCAGCTAACAATTCTACATCTTACAACCAAAATTGGGAAAAGCAGATTTTTATAAATTGCCTAGTTTACAATCCACCTGAATCCAAAATCTGATTTTGATAGGCTCTTTTCTATTGATTAGACGACATTACTAGCATTTGAGAGCTTGGCTTTCTGTCAATGGGGTTTTGACAGTTACCTAATCTCCGACTGCAAAGAAGTATGTATACATGATTTCCTTTTAGATATTGGGGCAATATAAACGTTTGTTTCAAAGATGTTGCCCCTGCTACCTATGATTTACCACAGAATCACTTAATAAACAATGCTTATAATCCTCAGAGGTAAAACATAAATGTAAACGAATTTCCCGAGACGTTGAAGCTACGAGGCTGCTTTCAGACCGTTGTGGAGAGGAAAGCCCATGAAGCCAAGCCAAGTTCGAATCCAGCTATAGTCAATATCTAAAAAGTTTTATTATTCGAAATACGGTTGATTTAAATCAGACTGCACTTCAAAGCTTCTGGCATTGTCCCTTCAAATAAACCACCCTCGTTTACTTTGATCACTAAACACGTTCGTGCCTGGAGAAGATCATAGATGACATTGTTGGTGCTACATCAAGATTTAAAATCATTGCAACTTCTTGAAACGATCGATCGGCAGTGCAGAGGCCATTCAAACACCTAGGGAAAATGGAAACTCGGAGACCAAGCACACAGCGTACGTCTCAGATTTAGAGAACAGCTTGGCCTGGTCTTTATGTATTGTATAAACTTCAACCAGGGAACTATACTACTAACTGGACATCGCCAAGGCACCATCATTATACGGCCTTTTTTTCCCGGCTCAAACGGAAAATGAATTTTTTAAATTTTACTTCAAAACCGATAGAAATACAATTTGAAAGTGAAAGTCTTCGATTGGATATAAAATTGGGACCCATGTAACGTGAAACTTTAGCTTTTGCACATGTTTCATCTTCGATTCGATTTGCATTGAAAACAATCAATTAAGAAATAATTGGCATTTGGGGATGCGAGATGTTTTCAACTTATGTCAGAATATGGTATTTTGGCTGGTATCAACATAAAATGATTTCCATTCAAACAAAGAAATGTCGTTGAAGTTTAAGAAATGTCAGTTTGATAAAACACCATCCGCATTAGTAATCGACGTTTAAGCATTTCTGTTACAGTCAGTATACGGAAATTTCTTGACGATTTTTGACGCAATAAGGATGTTGTTCAAAATATGTTCGTGAGGAAAACGTAGAGTTTATTTATTTCATTAGACCCCGCAAAGGTTCGGGTACAGTAATGATGTGGTTCTGATATAACGGTGGGGAATAACTGGAAAATTATTCCATGATATGTTATAGCCTGCATACATTCTATTAATTCAATGATAAGTTACTAATGAATACAAATGTATGTACCTATGTATGTAAAAAGTGTCATGCGAACATATAGATATATACTGATATATGTAACTGGGCTGAAAATGTTGCCTCCTGTAAATTCTAAGAATGTCTTCTATCAATTTATCCTGCGCAATCATGCAAGTCCCGTTTTCTTTCGTAACCTTGAATAATGATATCCAGTGCTTTTTCAGAAGAAACGTGCACAACCGTGTCGATTAACAATCTCTCTCCACAGAGGTAGCCTTTTCCTGGCTAGAAATAGAGAAACCTGATCTAAATCCATAGATTTTCTGATTACGTTACACCTGCAATGCGTCATAACGTTTTTGTATCTTTAAAATATTCATTAGATTAGATAAAAAAGACATAACCCCAAGGGAAAAATAGGCTACCAACTAGTTGCAGGGACAACACATTTCAAACGCCTACTTTATTCGTGTCAAAACATTAAAAAAGACCATCTTGTTTTTCTTACTCTGACAATGATCTTATGTCCTCATTTATATATGTTTTCTTTGTTAAATTTGTCATAACATATATTCATTTATACCTTTTCATTTTCCTTTCCTACAAAATGGTCGTTGTGATAAAGAAATATAAAAGAGTACTGTGTGTCTATGTCATGTGTTCAATACATTCACAGCAGAGTAAATGCATCTCCGGACATAATTTAAACAACAAGATGCAAAATGAAACAGCATAAGAAATGCAAAACATTTGTAAATCTATTGCAATAAGCGATTTGAAAAAATAATCTCTGCAGCTTTTGCAATGACGTAAAGATATTTCCTCTCCTTTATAGATATGCCATCCATGATGTTTTTAAGGGTTGGAATAAAGAAGTGGGGGATAATGGATTCCCCAGACATCATCCTTTGGAAGTGCTGTAGAGTGGTCCGAAGTCTTCTGGCCTGTGTGTCCTCTATCCACACGTGACCACCAATGGTGACGTCATACCTTAGTGTCCACATCAGTGTCCGGATGTGGTAAGTAGACAGCCTCAAATCCAAGGATAGGTCTAGGGGGTCTCGGCTCGGTCTGGGGGACAAAGGAATCTTATGGAAGATATTGTAGTGTAATAATTATACAGCAATATCATACAAGTGTCATAACCTGCACGTATGATATCACGATAGTTTAACAATGGTAGTTGACACAGTGGGCAATTAGGCGTGGTAAAGGGAGGGATCCTCTGGATAAGAAATTTGAGTTACAGGTGTTCCAATTGTTAACCGTATGCCATCATCAGAATTTGAAAAGATTTTCTGGTTCCTGACATATTTAAAGTGACATAACTTAAAAAACTTTGAATGAGAGCCACATTTACATTTCTCCTGAGTTAAATGGAAATCGTCTGTCAAAGGTTACATATTTTTCTTTACAATGCAAAAAGCTGCGTCTTTGTAGTCAAGAAAACAGCAAGCCTATAACTTGGATTTCCCTAAAGGCATCTTCCTTGGTTATTCAATAATCATAACCCATTGTTATCAGGGTTCACTGATCAGAAAATATCATAAACCTCTATGGGTTTAATGACGTTTCCTGATCAAGGAAATCCCAGTTTTTCTAGACGCGTTCAATATAGGATTTTCTTCATGCTGAATAGACATTAAACATTTTAAATGGACCTTTTGGGAGGTGAACAGCTTCTTCTGGCATACTCGGCAGCCCTCTGGATCTGATTTAACTGCTTGCCCTTGCTGCTTCTTGTGCTGTCAACTTCCCCTTTTGCTATTTCTACAATACGCTTTAATGTCCGCATCACAGGCTTCCAACACTTCTTTTCGCCATACTTGGTGATATCTTTCTCTGCGTAGGAAAACGACATTTGCCAGAGAAGATCTTGACTCTCTTTCGGACCTGTAAATAGAATACTTTATTTAATATATATAATATATTTGCACAGCTCTAAGTCAAAATTAAATTTTTTGAAAAACATATTAACATAATGTCACTTTGACAGGGGTATAACAACGTTAACCTGAAACATTGGTCTCATATTAGCAGTGGGGATTTGCAGCAATTAAACTATAAATAGATAAAAAGATGTGTAAGCTTTACAAAACCTAAATACTAGAAAGAAAAATAAATCTTACCCGATGTACAGTGTTTGGGAATGGCATTGAAACCGTGGCTCTTTATGCTTTCAGCCATGTGTTTGTCGTCAAGGACCTGAGTGACATCCCTTGCATACTGTGGCTCTGGCCATTCACTGATTTCTATAGAGGGTACAAAGTCAACGTCAACACTTATCATGCCGCTCTCAGTTGGAATTGCCTTGTACTTGATTGCAAATGATAAGGTTTTAGGAAACTTTCTTGCATCTGAAAATAGATATAAACATTCGAAGAGAAAAGCTTGACATTTCATTCATGAGACTTTTAAACTGAACCATGTATGTTACATCTTTTGTAAATCATTTTAATATATCAAATAATATTTTTGACTACCAACACTCAAACCAACAAAAATCGCCATAGTTCCATTTACTAAGGTAAAAGTGGTCGCCATGGTTTGTGTTTTGGAAACATTTTGCTTATAATGTCCATAATTCTCGTTTAAAAATTTGCTTTCTGGGTAGAGAACAGATAAAAAAAGTCATATGGCCTTAGTTATGACTCACTTTTACTGTAGTGCTTAAGGACGGGGGACGCACTACATGTAATAATTTTAAAATACAGTTTGGTGCTTATTATGTTGATTAAATTGAAAACCAACCTTTCAATTTCCTATCTCCTTCAACAATGGACTCCAATTTTTGGAAAACAAATTCTCTGAATTTCCGGGAGTTGAGAAAGTCTCCATCTAGGAACATTTCCACATCAGTGTCCTCCACATCGCCCACGACCTTCACTTTGCAGAAGCCTGGTACACACGACTCGTCAAAAACTGCTTTCATGTGTTTAGATAGCCGTGGATTCATGATACAGTCCATTTCGTTTAAGCGAGATACCTGCAATAGTAGAGTGGTCAGAGATCAGACATGTACACCTAAAAACAATTACTATTGTAGGGAGAGACGATTCCATAACAAATTATGCATCCGTTCAAATCCTATGTCAAGCAATCTCAAATAAACACTTGTCAAGATGTCAAATTAATTTTAATACCATTAAATGTTTTTATATATTTTTATACATTCCTATAGACTAAAAAATTAAACTTAGGATATAGAAAACAGCTGTCGATTCGGAAGCTTTAAATTCAAGGTGCCACGATTAGACTGTTCGAGGTCAATACTGTTGCACAGGTAGTGGTAGCCTTAAGAAAGAGCATAAATATAGAATAAAAGAGGAAATAAATAGTAGTTGCAGTGACATCATATTGTAACACAAACAACCCCAATAATATCCTTCATCCTTCGTAGTTTCATTTGTAGGTCTTACCTTGGTACCGTCGGCCGAAGATCCTGCGTTCCTGTACTCCCAGCCTCCTAGATTGGTCTCTACATTTAGCCTACCAATGATCTTTTCTCTGAGGATGTTGATGTGGGGCCTTACAGACGTAATTTCACTCTGACACAACTTTACTTCTTCATCAAAGAATTCTTGAACATCAGTTCGTGGATTTTTGGACGGTTTGATAACGCCTTCAGTAATCATCTTTTCCACCATATCATCCAATTCCTTCACATCAATGATGGTCCTAGATCGTGATGGCGAAGGTGTCTTTTGCAAGTCAGGCGATTTAAGTTTTGTTGTATATCCTTTATGTCTGCTTTCTTGAACTCGTACTGTGTCCTCTTTGAGACCTGGCTGAAATGAAGACGGATATTTCGACGTTTTTGGCCTCACTTGAGGAGGCACGACAAAGTTTTTAAATAAAGGTTCTGTAGGAACCTCTGGATTTTCTGCCTTAGCCTTGCCTTGCTTTGATGGACTCTGTTTTGGAAATTTCTCTAAAGCAGTGGTTCTTTTGATCGATTCTCTTATTTGGCTCGGATGACTTTTCTGATGTTCAACTGCTGTTTTAGGTGTAACGCTCACCTTTTCAGAACGTAATTGTAGTTTCTCAGATTTGATTGCTTTATTGGTTGTCCTCGGTGTCGATTTCGCAGTACTTTGCCCAGAATCTGCAGTCATCCCCTCGCTTACTTTTTTCTCCTTTTTTGGACATCTATACTTGTGAAACTGATACCGTATGTCAGTAACATCTTTTCCACACGGACAGAGATTCTCCTCCATTTCTTCTCTTCAGAGCAAAGTAACGAACATTTTGGATCCACTTTTACTTTAATCTGTGTGAAAATGTTTATAATTTTAGTACACATGTAAGTGAGTGAGTTGGGGTTTTACGTGCTTTGAACAATATTTCAGTTATTAACACGTGGATGACAAGCATCCAAAATGGGGAGAAAGGGATCGAAAGGACGAGGGAAAAGACGGAAAGAAAGGCATAGTGAGAGATAGAAATCAGGTTTTAGAAGGACTCAAATTTAGTCTGGCTTCTACACGTCGACCTGTCCAGCTTGGGTGTCCCTACCAGGAGCATGAAAGCTCCGGCTGGCATAGCTCTCGGGGTCTTTGAAGCACGCAAACTACCACACCACGTTAAGGTATTGAGTTCAGTGGTGGAGCAACGTTTGAAAGAACAACTGTAACGCGAAAGTCTGTTCACCTACAGATGCAAGTATATGTAATGCCGATATCGATTGGACTTCACATGCGTTAATAACTGCACTGAAAAAGGATTAATCCTTGCCTTAGTGTTCAATAAAAGTCTCTAACCTATCATATAAACGCCAGGCAAGAAGTGCAAGTTTTGGCATGATTTGGTGAACAGAAGGGGCCAAGTTAACCAAATAAACCACACTAATTTTGGAATAGAGTCTTCAATTTTGATTTGGCGATAAAAACATTTAACTATACAGATCGAGTACGTTAATATAAACATGAGTTATGTTTGATACTCTTGAATAATAATTCGTTTTTGACATCATTTTCACCATGCTTCTGTTATAGTGTATAAATTAACGCAAATTTCTTTAAAATTCATCAAATATATGTATAAAATATTCACTTAAAATATCCACGTTTTACATGTATGTTAAGCTAATTTCCAGCCTAAACACCTGTCAAACCGGTGCCCAATAGTTAAAAGTGAATGACCAACACAAATTACATAATATACTGAAATAAGCCGATGTCCCCGATAGGTGGTATTTGACAAGCCATTGTTCAATGTCGCGCTGTTACAAATATGTAGAAATTATTATCGAAGCTAACTCTATGTTATATAATCTTGGGACAACTTTCGATGGTTAAATCTCCGACAAGTACAATTGAGATCCCAACGTTAAGTAATGCTAATTATAAGCAACCTGTCACATCAACTGTTGACTGCTTATTATCCTCCTGAGATATATATACTAGAAAGCATGAAGGCAAGATCACTTCTGTACCTTGCTCCTACAAGTGTGTTCGTGCTTTCTAGGTAAGTCCTTCCCTATTTTACTTTTACCTTGCATTAATGTTTACCATTTTTCATTTGCTAAATGTACGACTTATAATTATATCTTTGCCGAAATTGCAACTTAAATATGTTAGCGTACCTCTACGTTAATTATACATAGATGTAAACTTACCGTCAGGTCTAGTCAATACGTGAATATCACAATGTATGCTTATAAATTATGTTCTAAATTAACATTGTTTCCGAACTTCTTAATGGTTAATATATTTTTATCTTAGCGGCGTCGTTCGAAAGCTTGTAGTGTATTACATTGCATCTGTACCTTATCGCATGTTATTTGTTATTCTGCACGTCTGTCGTATAGGGTTGTATTCTGTTTATTAGATATATGGCAGGATCCGATGCGTTATATAAATTACTTATTACAGTACCAATATAACAAGTATCCTGTATTCATGTTATGTGTAGCATCTCCCTATATCTTTCATGTATATATTTATATTTTTATGTATTAGTTTACCAGGCACGTAGCTAAATAATGCTAGTAATTTGAAGGTCACTTTATGTATCGATGCATTCGCATATCAAACATTTGAACCTGAAAATAGGCTAGTATTAGCTGAGTATGATATACCGGTACCTCTGCTCACTAATGCGTGTCAGGGTAAACATTACTATAGAATTGAATAGATTAGATATGGTTCAGTAGCTTAGACTTTAGTTGCGCATTTTATTCAGTAGCGTAAGTGCGACGTTATACCACATGTTATATTATTTAAATATCCAAATACAACCTAATGTTATAATGATAGGAAAAGCTGGCAGCCTAACATCATGGCAGAATTTATGTATTTGGTACTTTGATCTTTAATGAACTGTTGAATCAGTAATTATGAACATATTGTATCATTATCTAAATATCTATCTTTTGACCTGAACTATAACGTTTGAGATATCCATATCCACAAGTAAAATTGATATTGTGAAATTGTTTAATATGTATTAATTCCGTGATTGTAGTCATATGGATATCATATTTATTATTGCTCTATTGCCGCCTGCATACTAAATATGACGCGCTTGTGTAGCTATAGATGTTTTACATAAAAAGGAGTGCAGTTGAATCCTGATCACAAATATTTTATATATTTTACAGTAAATTGAATAAGTATAAATTATCGAATAATAACCCAGTCTAACATTAAGGGTATTATTTATGAAGTATTTGATTAATTGTCATCAGCCGTTAGTCATAACAATGTTTATGTCATAACGCTAGTATGACATAAACAATCCCTTGTCCCAATTATGTTTGAGATTTATTATCTAGAATGTTTATCAATAATGCTTCTATTGTCACATATATGTTAGTGTTTTATGAAAGTAATTATGATGTTTGTTGGATACAAATCATCCATATACGGCATATCAATAATTATAATATTACAGTTCTACTTTATTAGTATTTATTAATTATTATATTATAAGGTCCTTTATAATGATTGATTAACTATGACTAATGTTTAATAATGATATCACATTTACCATGTATTAATTTGACATTATGTGATTGATATATATGACATTTATGTTTTATTGAATATGTGAATATATGATTATGATAACTATGAATAAAGACTTCTGTACCTTGCTCCTACAAGTGTGTTCGTGCTTTCTAGGTTAACTCCCGCATCATCTACATTTCCCTGGGATCACATAACAAGAGTCACTTGAAAAGGGGCCCTTTGTTACTTCGATGATATAGACAACCTTTATTAGGTCATATTATCACTAATCATTGATGATATACAAATAGTTGAACCAGCTTTTGATATGCAGCTGCACATGCATGGGTAAACTCACTTGTCTAACATTAAGCTGTAAGCAAACAAGCAAAAACGTGAGCGTAGCTCATCAACCGAATTTGTTGAAACTTCCCATAACTCTTACGTCCCTTAAAGGGCCACAGAAAATTTTGTTGGAGTCAAACATGCCAAACTTCACAAATAGTGTTAGTTTATCGAGAAGTGGTGGTTGTTTCCAAAATTAGCATCTTAGTGCTTAAGAGTTCAGTATAGTGACAATAAAACAGGTTAAAGTCTCGATTTGTGATCGAAAACCGGACAGCGACGCGCGTCAGTGACTCCAACGTAATTTGGAAACATATTTACAGCAAACCCAAATGTAAATATGGATTGGTATTATTAATTATGACTTTTAACTAATATACATGTAAAATGTACGCTGAATTTTGACGTCCTAACATTTATATGGCCGTTTTTCATTTATCATTGAAAACATAAAAATGGTACAATTTTGGAATTTGGGAGATAAAGGTGCAACTTACGTTAGCAACATAAAAAATCCTAAAACTCTGTGTCACTTTAACTCAGACTACAAGCATACATCTATAACACATTCCGATGGATATGGATCAGTTTAAGTTTCATTTTCAACACATCAACAGTCTTAAACACTGAAATCGTAATATCACTTGTTACATACAACTGCCGCTCTTGTTCGGACAAATTCTGACCTTAAGAAATATCTCAATTCAAGACATAACATTTGTGAAATATTCACAAAATGTGCACTGCAATAATCCAAAGAGGTTAGAATACATGTACAAAAGTTAAACACAATAGGTAGAATGTTTTTTTTTTATAGTAATCTATCTGACAAATTCTTTCCTTTGAAAATAACTAAGTAAAAAAAAAGAAATATGTCAATAATAAAAATTCACGAAATTATTTGAGAATTTGCACTGTATATCTTTTCATAGTATAGAAGACGTGCAGAATTTGAAACGAAACGGATAAATAGTTTTTACAATTGGTCGCACAGACGGACGGAATCGTTAATATTGCTATATACCCTCGATCTTCGACTCTGCGAAAACTTGAATCTTGATTGGCACACAGATTTTTTAAATACTTGACCTCTGGGTCATAAATACAAGAAAAAGAATTAACTAATTTAGATATCATGTTACATGACAAGGGTGTCATGTGTTATTTCATTGATATCATTTAAAATGTCTTAGATATAAGTTCTCAAGTCATGGATAAGATGATGTTGATGTGATACATGCCGAAGAACTTATTTTGTATTTATAAATTCAGAAATATTAATAACTGACTCTAGAGGCAGAGGCCACAATTTCCGGAAACGAAAACCAAATTTTCTATCTAATAAGTATGTGCTTCACGATGTTCTACACAAATAAAACAGTCAGTTCACATTGTTGGTGTCTTCATTGGAGTATGTGATTCAGTTTATGAGCATATACATGTAACCTGACAACAGTACGTCTGTGGGGATATAATTGTACTCCACGTGACCGCAATACATTCATAGGATTTGACGAAAGCATTTGACTGTGCTCTAATAACTGATATTTATTGTGGAATGCTATTAAGAAAGATAATTCTTTATATCATCTAGAAATCAATATTCCAATATAACAAAGACACTATAAAAAAACTTATCATAATTATATATATCATATCGAAATAATTGAGTGTTGTTTCCAAAAATAAAACAAATGAATTAGTCAGATCTTGTACCACAAAGCCAAACAAAATGACTGTTGACGAAACTACTTTCAACAAAAGAATATCAATTTCATAAGCATAGTTAAACATGAACACTCACCACGATATTCGACCGTGGACGTATTGAGCTTTAAGGTTGTTTACAAAAGACGCATGCAGTTATGAAGAGTCTATATAGGCCACAATATGTCACGCTTACCTGGAGTTTTTGAGCTTCATTACAGGTGAATCATAGATTTTAGTGCAGCTGTTTTAACCAGCTCCGATCAATGCGGATATTAAAAAACCGTTAACGGTCAATATCGCTTCTGGAATCAATCGCATAACCTTCGTCCTTAGAGTTTATTCGGACACCTAAACATTATGCGAAATATACAACAAGTCACTTTTCACTGAAAACCGGAGACCTCCGGGTCATTGGAATGTAAACGGCATGTGATCACGTGACTCGGCTACTTTCACTTTCGATTCTCTGAAAGTATTGCAACATTTTGACACTATGTTTAACGGAATTCGAGCTATAACGTTTACCAAATAGATGACCGGGAACGGGGGGAGCTATTGTCCCTATAATGATATAATAAATGAATATTTATGAATCAATGCTTATCACGCTCTGGGCACAATAAAGAAGAAGAGGAGGGGTTCCCTTCAATGCTCCCTCATATTCACCAATATCTTGAAATTATGGTCATTCAATAACCTAATTTCGACAGACAATTATCAATAATCATCTCATTAGCTTTTTTCTATTTGATATTGGTTTTGGTCTATTTCAAGATTTTCAAACACTCAAAATGAATTCTGTAAATTATTTATCAATTTGTAATAAAATCCCTCTCACATTTTGCATGGAAGAAATTTTTTCTAAGACAAGGACAAAGCTTGATTTTTTTACTCATCAGATAAATGTCATGTAACGATTCGGTAATGATTATCAAGCGTTTTCATTGTAAAATGGACATATAAAATTAAGATACAGATCATCGACTGTTATTCCATTCCTGAATAACCAATACATTTCAAGTCATTTATCTCTGAAACAAATTAACCGTTTTTACCGTAAAAGCTTATAAATGATCAACGCTATACGAAATATATAAGGTGCAGAATTCGTTGTAACTAGATAAAATGCTTACCTTATTCAAATTTCAGAAATGAATAGAATTCGACTTAGCGTAATTTGAAATTAAGTCCTGATTCTCATGTCTATTTCTCAATACTACAATGAGAAAAGACGTATCATTCTTATATTTACAAACTTGTGTTTAACGTTGACTAACACATTTTTCTCTTTTTAATAAATTCGATATAAGTCAATGTTATCATAAGAGTTACCATGCCGATTTCTTTTTATATTTGTAATAGATAGTATACCTAGATGTCCTTACCTGACTACCTGGCTAATATTGAATTTCCATTATTCTGTGAAACTAGAAAATACGGTCAATCATGATCATGACGCCGTGACACTCGCCCTAGCTGATACAATTAAAATTGAATTCGTTCTAATTATGAATGAATGAAATAGTCAATCAATTGAATGACCAACGTCGAATGAAAGAACACGATACCAGTGATTGTAACCGATGTCACCTGAAGATTTCGATGTAAATACTTTCTTATATCGGAGCTTAAAATGCCGCGTTGGGAGCCTTTTTATATATAGTATATGAGTTTTATGGAAGTAAGTTGGTCTAGGACTATCCACTGAGCAGTCTAGTTCCTATGATTCCATTGGGGGACGTTTTTCAGACCGACACTCTGACCAATACGGTTTTTTTTGTCCATTGGGCAGTTAGCAAAGCTTTTACGATGAAACCGATGTGAACCTTCGTACAGTCTTTTTTTCTGCTGTGTCAAATGTTCCTTCAACCCATCTGTTGAGTAAGAACACATTGCTCATGCAAATATATAAAAAATATGGAAAAAGGTATTTGTCAATTCAAAATTGTCTGAAGTGAAGGTTTCAGGTGTTTTTCCATTACAATTATGGCCAACATTACAAAAACAAGTATGCAACCTCTGTCATGTTCTTTTTAATTAGTACCACGATCACATGTTTTTACATTTTTAATTTTTTTTTCTAAAATGCGTGAAATATTTTTGGACAAATGCAGAACGTAAAAAAAAAATTTCGACTAAGCATATAAGGTATTTCTGGTAAAAAAATTATAATAAATTTGTCACAGTTTCACTGTTTACCTGGTATTTTTATTTCCAAACCCTTCAAGTTAGATAAATATAATTTTATCTACAATTTAGTGAAAAATGATTTCAGGGTTACACTTACTGTTCTCTAATGTATATAGCCTGTCGTCTATTGTTTACTGTCTAAATTCTGTATTCGATCAAAACTGTCCTCTTTTTTATAATAAATATGATCTGACAATAAAAATGCTATATCAATAAAATAATTTCATATATCAATAAAGCTTGAATAAGGAAAGCCGTTTCAGGATTATAATCTTTACTACACTTTTGAATATTTGCACCCGTTTTTGTTCTTTTTCTTTTACATTCGTACAATTGTAACATTCGAGCATTTTGAACTTTCAGTAAATATTATTCGCATTATTTACAGTTGAGAATATGACAACAATGCAAAGACACCTGTTAACGTCAAAGTATATATATATATCAGTTCAATATTTCATATACACCTGGGAATATTAGATGTTAAATTTGACCATCTTCTACCGCCAACATGTAAAAAAACAAGTAATGTTTTAGAAACGTATCAACAGTTATAAATCTTGCACATATAAGGTGTATTTCTAAATTCTTTATGTTTAGTCCTGGGACTGTCAATTTTCGACATCGATCTGTACTCTTTGTGAAAGTTAAATATTTTCACAATTAAACTTGACTGTTTCATTTAAACCTGAGTACTAGTCTGTTTATTAAACTGGATATTTACTGAAGAGAATGTTGCTTCTCTTGTCTTAAGAGTTGATGCAACATTTCTTCCAGGTATAAACAGGTTTTTTTCAGAAAAAACGGTTTTTTAAGTTAAGACATATATATTTGTATTTCTATTAGTTAATACGAACATACTCGTGTATCTTTTCATCTTTCATTTTCACTCCTCGTTAAGCCCGATCACGTTCCATTCATTTAGTCTTGGTTTGCCAAACGGTAGATTGTTGTAATGAAAGTTGAATGACTTCAAATGAGACAGCCTTTTAAAAGACACACTTTATGGTTGATTAATTCTTGATAAGATGAGTTCAGATAGATGTAGTTTGGAAATCGAGTTTTAATCTTCTTAATTAATAATTTCTCAAAAGTCAAAAGTCACACGGCATGAAATGCCACACCCGTGTATATTTTATAGAGTGATTTTTAAAAATAGCTTTTTCAGTTTGATAACATCCAAACTAAATGTAAACTTAACTTATGATTTAAATCTTAAATACTTCATTTGAAGTCAAATTCATTAAAACATTAAAACAGACCTTAACAACAATACGTTTTAGACTTTTAGGTTAATTCCTCATCAAATGTAGGATAAGATATGGATGATAAAAATCATTAAAGCATTACAACAAAATCACTTTTTAAAAACCTTTTATATTAAAAAAAATCATTTAAAAGGATCAAATCTGATATTAGGCATATACATTTTTCAAAGGATCAAGGGACGCTTTATTGCATATAGATTATATTCAATCATCAATAAGTATCATCAAAATGAAAGCCATAGCTAAAATCACAGACAAGTTATAGTTACATCATTTTATGTTTCAGAGCATTTCTCAGTCTGAAGTAAATCATAACAACACATATGAAATTAAATCCTCACTGTGGGGTCAAGTTGAGAAAACGTGTTGAAAATATTAAAGTACGTTTTCCCATTTCAAAATTTGTTTTAGAATATCTAGTCTTGAAAAACATTGTTTTCAATCCTGACTGAAGTAAAATTAATCAAATAAAATAATAAAAAAACAGCATTACTTTAAGGTGAGACCTGAGTCTTTTATTTTCATGTTATAATTAAATGTTATATAGTTAATTATAAAGCAAACGAAAACTATAATTTCATGTCATAGGATGGGTTATTATTATATTACCCGCCATCTTGTGGAATGTTTTTATTTTCGGTTATGATAGCAGAGTACGCATGCGTAAAGGTTTGACTCCTTTCTCCAAAGAAAAGATTCTCAATTTGACTCATACCTTCTTTCTTCATACGTGATGTCATTATCTATAAGTTAATCTGGTTCTACATGTGTGCTGTACTCCATATGCATATCCTCCAATATCTAAATCACTTGCTTGACAACGACATTAGAGTCTGTCGAATTGAACTGTCCTCGGCGTTCATCTTATAAATTTCTAAAATGCCAAAGAAGTCGAAGTATTCAAGCCAATATGAATTCCACCTTCCCGTTGAAATCTATAGAGCCCCAAAACCTAGAGGGCCCGACAAGTTTCAAGAACAATACTTTTCACACATTCCCTGTCACCTAGGGCCTATTGTTTAGATTCTCTTCACAGATCACCATTGAGACACTTTGTCAAGAAAATCTTTGCTAAAATTATCCGGCCTTGATTTATGTAGTCCAATTTAAGTGCTCCATTGGACCTGGGAACCTCCCAAAAGGCGTTTTTTAAAACGCGATTTAAATTATAGTTACATCTCATCTGATAACCAAATTTTCAAAATCAACTTCTTAAACGTGCCCTTAAAGGAAACTTAGAGTTGCCAACTTCTTTTCCAATCTCCTGATGTCTGACAATTTTATTGGCTATTTTTTAATATTAAACTCAAGGGCGGGTAAATTTAGTGAAAAATTTATTTTTCAATAAGGATCACATTTACCCCAAACGTTTCCTTATTGTAACTTGATGTCTACGATAACGGTTCGATGCCACTTTTACAAGTGACAGTGCAAATGTGCATCGATAATGTAATAAGTCAATCAAGTTGTGCAATTTTAGGGGTAAAAAGATACACACAAAGTTATTGATTATAACATTTTAAGGGGATCACTACTTTGCTATTTTGAAATAACAAAAATAGACTTGCTCAGTTTTGAAATATATCATCTGAAAAAGATTTGAACAGTTGACGCTTAAAATAGTTTTATCATTTATCATTTATAACTGATTTAGCTTATCTGTTCATCATGAAGGACATTTTAAGCAAATTTGACACTTTGTTTTCTCCGCTTGGTCTCACAATATCATTGAGTTTTCTGATTTGTGAGATAAACATAAACTTAAAACGAGTTATTGTCACAAACAGTTCAATGGACTGACTGATCAACATGCAAACAGGTTTGACATAAAATTGTTAGTGTTTTATCATGGAACCCTTAAACAAGGATTTTATTTTATATACTCTATTGCAATATAGCTCTTTTGTAAAAACATCTCAAGTTTATCTTAAATTAGCATCAGTTAGAATGAAAGGTTGTTTTGGTATGTTTTAGCTACATTTTTGTAATATTTCCAACCCTTTTATGCATGTAACGTTGCGTTCATATAATGATTTGATGTTATTAGACACTTGATTGTGACACAAACCTTTTATTAGACACTTGATTGTGACACAAACCTGTTATTAGACACTTGATTGTGACACAAACCTGTTATTAGACACTTGATTGTGACACAAGCCTGTTATTAGTCAAAGAAAATATAATGAAGTTGATCAGAAGACTATGTTCATTAGCGATGTTGTTTATACACCCAAATTATAAATATGTGTAAATTCTTTTAAGTCTTTGTTGCTTAGTGTTCATAAGAACATATCCTTCTTTGAGAGGCATTTAGAAGTTAGTAAGATGATTAGAGAACAAGTTGTCAAATAAACAAAAATTTCTCGTTGTTGTAATAATTTCCTAATATTTTATTTAGGCCATGCTTTTAATTTTGAAATATTCTTTATTTTCAAGCTTTAAATCATTAGGGCATTTGAATGTTTTAAGTTTAAAAAAAAAAGAACTTAGCTTTTCACATTTTTCTTTTTACAGAGATTGTCTTCTTTCATAATTCCTGCTAAATGAATTCAACAATTAATCAAAGAAGTTTCAATTAAGCGGACTGACCAGTATATTACAAGAACAAAATGTCAAGGAAATATGTGCAGCAAATCAGCATGTGGCTCATGCTGCTGACTATCAGTGAAATGCTGGAATTGAAGCCGTTTGGAGCTTTGATGTGTGGATATCAATGCCAGAAAATAAAAGGATGCAAATCTTTTGAATTCAATTTCACTTTCTTATCCTGTGTGCTGAAGTGTGATCTCTGCCTCATTGGGTATTCTAAAATGGAAACACTCTGTCGTAGTATATCAAAGGTAATATATATTTGTAAAATGTGTGTAAAATATTTCAATTAAAATAAAAAGAAAGTTTTAATTTTGGGAAATTTAGATTTACCATATTTTGTTCACATTCTGTAATAAGCAAATGGAACCTTTGAATACTCCTTAAAAGTTCAAGTATGGATGTAAAGAACACACGTTTCTGAGTTTAGGTATTATTTCTTAGGAGGTTGTTGCTTGGGAACATCTGGGGTATGATACATAAAATCCTGAAAGTGTAACCGAGAAAAAAAGTCTTTGTTTTAATTCATACTAACATGTGTAAAGAATCAGTCAAACTCAAAGTGAGAAAATTGCATATACATCATCATAGGTTAATTTGTGATTTTTTTAATTGTTTCTTATAAACAGAAATAGCACTGCTTTTGAGTTAACCAAAGGGACTGCAGGTTTTCATCATTAGCATTTTCCCTGAAAAGAACATTTATAATTGTTGATTAAGTTGTTGATGATGATTTAGTTCATTGTTGTATCACAATATATTCATTTTGGTTGCACAATTACATATTTCAATTGAAATTAAGTTTTTAGATAACACTCATATTATTAACTGCCTTGAATGTACTTGTCAGAATGAATAGCAGAATTCAAATTTTCACATTAAAAGCTATAGGTTAGAAAGTTAATTGAAACTTTATACACCTAATGTATTTTTTCAGTTTAGGGGAAAGGGCTTGTGTTGAAGTTTTAAAACCGACTAGTGAAATAAAGATAACTACAACCCAAACTTCCATAACAAGTACTCAATAATAGATGTATAAATATTTATTTCAGAATAATAAGGAATCTCTATGGAAACAAAACAAGAATGCGAAAATATATCCAATGAAATCCTTAAAGTGCAATGAAGGTAAGAGAATGTCGGAAAATAAGTTTTCCCCTTTTCCAAACAGTTAAATTTTAAAAAAAACATTTCACAATGTTCCAGTGTTAAATTAGAACTTTGGTTTCATAACAGAGGCATGAGGCACCAATAAAATGAGGACAGGATGTCAGCCAAACAAGCACAAGTTTTTTTATGTATCTAGATTAATGTCATGTGTTGACGTTAACTCTACGTTTGTCTATATTGATCCTTAAAACCGTATTTTGTGATTATTTGCTCTAATATGAACACACACAAACACACAAATATTCCGTCAACAATATTTGCACAGAACTGATGCTGCCATCATATCATTTAACACAATTCAATGCAAATACATCGGTAACATTCGGATTTTTTAATGGAGGTGCTGTATTCGCGTTAACCCGCGTTTCGAAGAGCTAGGCCAGCTCTTCTTTGATTGGCTGATATTCGCGCTTGCGTGACACGAAATAGGTTATAATTCTCTAGATGTAATAGCGGACTTCGCGACGTATTAAATTACAGCTAGTGTAACTGTAACAGCTGCATACCAAAAGTTTGTTCACATACTTGAATAAACTAGTGCAAATATCATGTAATTTAAGATGTCTTTGAGGTGTCGTATTGTTGCGGAAATGAAACATATAATATTGAATTTTCAATACACATATTCAGATCTATTCTTTTTAAGGCAACAAATGTTTATGGTATCCCACAATTACCCGTGACAGTTTTGGCAGGTAATTGGAGTGACCAGGGGTCAACATTCCGAAAACACTAATTTTATTTTTCTCCATAAAATCCTTTATAAGTTATCAGCATTTGTAAAAATTAGTCACGTTTGTTTCTTAGCACAAAGTCATGTAATTTTGTTGGTTTTAATCTTAGAGAGTCGATATGGAACATTTTATTTGACATTTGATGAAACCGAAATTTCGAAAATGTTACCCCTTCTGTCTATATCATTATGCCAAAATTCGAAGTATTGCACGAGTGACCAGACAATCCCAAAATGAGTTCAAGAATGGCTATTTCAAATATTGACAGTGGGTGATCCATTGTCAGTCTTGCTGAAGTTATTCTATTGCAGTTGAAACGAAACTCAAATCACATGATGTTTGCACTACGATTCAGTGGTAAGTGAACAAACCTTTGGTATGCAGCTGTTATCATGAGTCAAATTTAATTATGTCATTTGTTGTTGCAAATCCTTGTATTCGCTGCACTTTCATATTTGTCTATCTGAAATAATTATTGACAGAACATTAATATCAAGTATATAAGATACGATTCCACATAAGTTCCCTTCTTGGACCTATATTTATTTACACATAACTGATGGATGACGTCCTAAAATTTCAAAACACTCATTCATTGTGCTATTTCGTCTATTGAAAGAGATACCAACGATTTCTTTAATACATTTTTTTAAAGAACTTTAACAGAGAGTTCATAACTTACTTTTATGTGCGTCTCGAGATATAACGTAACAACATTTATAAAGTTTTTATCCCCTGTTGGTTATCTTCAATTATTTCTAACGGTGATTTTTCTTTTGCACGTCACCTTATAAAAAGAAAAAAAACTCACTAGAGCGAAAACGTTTTGAACATTTTGATTTAACAGCTGAACTTTCCCGATCCTGACCTCATCGAACTCTCTTGGGAAGAACTCTAAAGAGGTTCCAGCAAGGAACTTTGTCTTTGTACAGCTGCCCTGGTATCATGCAGAATGATTCTTAGGCCTAGGGCCTTTCGCCTGATTCACTTAATGTGCACGATATGTGCGGCTATGATCAATGCCAATGGTGGTCAGCCTTTAATTGGTATTTGGTGTCATATCAGTAAGTGACCAGAATCTCTGTCCAAGGATATTTTGGAAATATTGACGTCATTTGTTCTTGCAAATCCTTGAATTGGCTTCACTTTCATTTTTGTCTATCTTACTAGACCGTATTTTGATTTTAGAAGTAGTAGATGTTTACATGAACTATTGTGTTGTATACATCATTCTTAACTGTCGTTTGTTTGGAATTTGAATTATTTGAATTGACTTTTGATAGATATTTATCCTTTGCAAAACTGTATCTGGTATCACTTTAAATTATAGAGTTAAGATAAACCTTTTCTTACGTTACATAAAAGTGTATTTTTACCATCAAAGGTTTTGTAAAGAACCTAATACACATAGCTTCAGTTATTTATTTCAAGGTAAAATATATCAGGTGTTTTTGTCATTTCTTAAACTAAAAGGTTTTCAATATTTTCAGTGACAACAAAGACGACTAGAAGAAGCAACTTCATATGCAATCGGTTTGTGTACTCTACTCTATACGCAACGAGTTTTTATATCATGGATCTTAGTAACAACTCTCAAAAAGTTGAAATTCATTATCGTGATAAAATTGTTAGACTCTCTGATTTTACCAAAACCAGGGTGTTGTTGGCTTTAAAGAGACCAAAGAACAACCTCATATTGTATGACATAGAGAAAAAGACTGAGGAAACTGCACTTAACAAGGTCAGTGTTTTTGGCACGGCACGAGGCGAGACAGAGGGCATTGTGTATGTTTTAGGCAAAGAAAAAAAGGCAAATAGCAAAAAGACTGTATGGATTATATCAAATTCAAATCCGATTAAGGAAATAAATGTCAATGACATTTACGCAAATAAATTCGAAGTCGATGCACATGAGGAGATCATGTACTTTTACCGTTTTAAGATTGCGGTTTATAACATCAGAACCAATTCCAAATCAATAATAGAGACGGGACATCTATCCAGTTCAATGACACTAGAGCACGTTGAAAACATTCTCTACATTTTTACGCATAAAAGCTGGAGTAAATTAATATTGCCTAATGGAGAGATTGAACATATAACTGATTTTACATCCGATTATGTCGTGAGATCATTGGTCAATGGTAATGATTTTTACCTCAGCTTCCTAAATAGTGATTGGGGATGGGATTTTTTCAAAATAACTTTAAATGAAAAAGGAGAGAAAGTAAAAAGAACTTTGATATCAACGTCACCCAAACGAGCATATTTGATTTGATATCAATATTTCAAACTGAACTTTCTGGTAGATCGTGTTACATGTCTTAATGTAGGTTTGATCCATTTTTATTTATGACGACATTGAACAAATAGTTGAAAGATCTCTTGGTTTAAAATCATTTTGAATATTTTTTCTTAGGTGTTTTAGTATGATCGGTAATACAACAATTCTTTAAGGTTATCAAATTCTGTGTTTTGACATATGTATCAATTATCATCTTGATATAAGGAAATGTATAAGTGAATCCTTTTGCCTATACCTCGATTTGCTTCTCCCTCATCTCGCCTTTCGATCTCTTTTCTCCCTGGAATTACCACAATCTGGTATATATTTAAGGTGAAAGCTCAATCAAGTGTACAGTCTTCATAGTTAAAAG
This sequence comes from Phorcus lineatus, assembly GCA_921293015.1. Lineage (NCBI taxonomy): Eukaryota > Metazoa > Mollusca > Gastropoda > Trochida > Trochidae > Phorcus > Phorcus lineatus. The sequence goes on from OV121085.1 coordinate 47,151,178, forward strand.
CGTTGATAACAAAACAACAGCACACACATTTTTGGTTTGATCATTCTGTTTATGAACTTGAGGTTTTGCCACATGCGTGACATTTTATCTACTCAATATCTAAGTGTCAGGCAACTTTTGCCTTTGACTCCTCTGCCTTTAGAGGTAAAATTGTTCTGTTCTTGGGTGCATAATCCAACGTTATGGCTTACAAATTCAGTGTTTGATTTAGGTGTTTCATAAAAGACCGTCTATGCTTTAGCTCTCTACTTGTAACAAAAACTCCTTCAACATAATTTCGTAAGTGTACAAAATGTTAACCTATTCCTGAATAAGTCATATTGAACATAAAAACGGGTTTTCCTCGTGAAACTTGCATTAATGGTAAATGACGTGCTGCACGTTTGTAAAAAGGTACGTTTTACACATGGAGAGTGAAAATTCCTGCAGCAGTGTGAATCCTTGGGTATTTAAACACTAAAGGTAGGCCTTCCTATTGTTCACATTAAAACTTGTGCTGCTGTTACAACAACTCCACACAAGCATGCCAAAATTGACCAATAATCAACGTCTCACATGGTGCTGTTCGAGACCGACCCTGCTCTGGGAGACCCCGGGTTACCACCCCTGCACAAGATCGGTATATCCGTGTAGCCCATCTCCGGAACCGGCAACAAACTGCAACAACGACAGCCAGGAACATCCCTAACCTGAGACGGATACATGCGCAAAAAGTAATCAACCAGCTGAGAGAATACATCTTTCGTCCTCGAAGACCTGCAATTCGTCCAATTTTGACGTTACGTCATCGTCGTGCTCGTCTGCAGTGGTGTAGACAACATCTCAGGCATCCCTTACACTGGTGGCGACGTGTTTTATTCACAGATGAATGTCGTTTCCATCTTTCATCATAAGATGGCCGCCAGAAAGTGTACAGACGTCAAAACGAACGTTATGCAGATTAGTGTATCGTGGAGCGAAACCGATATGGGGGGGGGGGGGGGTCTCTCATGGTATGGGGTGGTATCACTGCCCGTTACAGAACTGAACAGAACAGTCATTATTGATGGCAACCTCAATGCAGCCAGATATCGTGATGAATTGCGTGCACCTGTTGTCCCGTTTCTGCAACGTCACGGCCCCGGCGTCATTATACAGCAGGACAGCGCCCAACCCCACACAGCTCGTGTTGTTCAACAGTATCGGCAGCAACAACAAGTGGATGTTCTTCCCTGGCCCGCAAATTCGCGCGATACGAGTATCATACATATTTAGCACGTTTGGGACGAAATGAAACGTCAGCTACGCCGGCTTCCCCATGCACCGTCAACGCTTGTGGAACTCCAAAGACAACTTATCAGAATATGGAACAACATCCCACAACACTTTCATGCTAACCTATTCGCTTCCATGAGGCGTAGATGCACAGCAGTAGTCGATGCAGACGGAGGTCATACCAGATATTGAGTGTGTGACTTTTGTGTGTAACCCCTAGTGTCTCTGACTCTCCATGGCACCAAGATTCTTCGCCGTAGCGTAATAAAATTCCTCGTGTGGATCACAACTTGATTGATATGTGATTTATTGACATTGCCATGAAATAAAAGTACATATATATATTGTTAGTGTTGTTATTTAGCATGCACACTTTCTTTTTATGGGGAGTATATTTGAACTACCTGATTTTAATTTGCCAAGCCATCTGTCGTGAGTTTTAACAAAATACTGGAGGGGATATTAATAATTTTATTTCATATACCTTTAAAAATTGATTATTTTCAATTTCCTGTGGGCAAATGTTATTACCTATATTTTAAATGGGCTTCGTGATGACCGAATTTTAAGGACACATTTCAAAGAGAGTGATTGTGTCAAAAAAGGAAGAACCATGATGTCACCTGATTAGCATAATTTACAATATATCCCTGTACACTGTACGTATAATTTGTTATAAATACGCTTGTAATGCGATGTTAACGATACTATCGCTTCATCCATGATGAGTCAATTCTTTTGACGAAATACTAGTATCGGATTAAAATGATTGTGCAAACGACTATGTGAAGTTTGTTATATTTAATCAATATCCGACCTTGCGTTTGGACCAATTCAACTTTCCACACACACACACACACACCCACACCCACACACACGCACGCACCCACACACCCACCCACGCACACCCACCCACACACACACACACACACACACACACACACACAGAGAGACATATATATTATATCATAAGGGAACACCAATAAGAATTTCTAATTTTTTGGTTTCATTGGAAGGCATAAGAATTGATCATATAAAAATGTTGAATCACAAATGTTTGTATTGGATTAAGTGGAAAATCACATTTAAAAAAAACAAATTCTAAGCATGAGTCAATCTGTAAAAACGTTTGATAGAAAAAACATTAACGGCCACATTTCACTTGAATAATTCAATGATATTTTTTCATTGCTTCTTAAAATGATGTATGTTACTTGACGTGCGTTTGTTTTGCTAGTAAGAATATATAGTTCAACTGAGATTTTGTCGATCTTCTACCACTGTAAGGTTGAATACGACCGTGTACAAAATGCAGACATAAGATAGACTTGGATTACATTGTATCTTAGTGTAGAAAATCTATAATGGTACTGTCTCATACACATAGTTTTAGCCATTCATTTCTAAATGTTTGATTATGTAAAGCTTTATATCATTTCAAAGATAACAGGTTTTCATTATTTTCAATGCAAACACAGACAGCTAGAAGAAGCAAACGAGTTTTCACATCATAGACCTTAGTAACGTATCTCAAAGAGTTGAAATCAATAATGGTAATAAGATTTATAAGCTCGCTGATTTTACCAAAACCAGGGTGCTGTTAGCTATAGACAGGCGAAAGAACAACTTAGTATTGTCGGAAATGGAGAAAAAGAATGAATAAACTGTTCTTGATAAGGTCAAGGTTTATGACAAGGCCCGTGGCGAGACAGATGGTGTTGTGTATGTTTTAGGGAAATGTTATACAGCAAAAAGAAAAAAATACTGTATGGATTATATCAAATTAAAAAAGTATTAAGCTAATAAATGTTATTGGCTTTAGAGGGGAAAAATTCGAAGTAGATGCACATGAAGAGATAATATATTTTCACTATTTTGAGATTGAAGTATATAACATAAGAACTAATTCCAAATCCATAATAGAGACAAGACATCGAGTAGTATCAATGACACTAGAACATGTTGAAAATATTCTTTACATTTTTACTGAAAAGAAATGGATTAAAATAATCTTGCCTAATGGAGAGATTGAACATTTGTTTGAATTTCAATCTGATTACGTAGTGGGATCGTTGGTTAATGGTAATGATTTTTACCTCATTTTCCTAGATAAATCATGGAACAGGGAACTTTTCAAAATAACTTTGAGTGAAAACGGAGAGAGAAATAAAACTTCAATAGCAAAGCCAGCCAAAGGAGTAATTTTTATTTGACATCATTATTTCAAATTGCACTTTTAGTAGATCGTGTTTCATGTCTTAATGTAGGTATCATACATTAAATTACTTAAACTGACTTAAAAAAGATCCAAAAAATTATTTGGTTGAAAAACGTTTTGAAAATTATTTTTCTTACATGTTTTATTATGCTTAGAAACTACTATTGTTTACTTTAAAAATGATATTCTTCATCACAATGTTGGACATTCAGAGAAACACTTAAGTGGACCATGCTTTCGTTTTCTCCATTTACTTTTCTCTCAGTTTTCTCCCTCAGGATTTTGAAAGCATGCTAAACCGAAAGGAACATAACTGAAAGTCATTACAGCAAATGGTATGACATACTATTTGTAAAGTTTGTGTCAAAATACAATAGAAAGTCTCAATCACAGATTTCTCTCAAAGTCCTGTAAAACATCAACGTAAGTAAACGCGACGATTTCTCAAGAAACGTTGTTAACTGCCTTTATGTTGAGGCCAGGCTGACCCGATCGAACGGTCTTGTTCAGGATTCGAGTCCCGTGAACGATTTTGACTTGGTTTGATCATTCATTTTATTTATGGACTTGACCATTTGACACAGATGGGACACTTACATTTCCTCGACATTTAAAGGTCAGGCAACCATTTAGTGTTTGTTCTGTTCCTGGATGCAGGATAAAACGTTATGGCATGCAGTTTTTCTGTTTGACTGCAAGTGTTTCCACTGGGGACCATCTTTTTTTTATTGCTGTTCACTGGTAAAAATGTTTTCACTTTTACAAAGTCTACTATTTGATATTAATAGAGCCAGGCTCAAGTCTAGAAGGAACAGTCTGGATGTTTTCCCTATATGGCCATGTTACATGAGAATCTTATGCAGCTTTATAGCACATGGCACAACAGTGACATATTTTGAAGTGAACAGGTTGATTTTAGGAACACAGATGTGAGTTTTTTTACTTTTGTTTGATATAAATGTATATTTAAGGTATTGAATAACCAAACAATATATTTGCAATTTGAATAATAATTTTTTTTTTGGAGTAGGTTTAAATATTAATTTGTAATTCAAATTCAATGCCGCAATAACTATTTATCTTTATGTTGTTTTTTTTTCATTCAAGTATTATGGCAAAGTTATATTTATCTTGCAGTAGATATTTGCTCTTAAATGTGTAATTTAATTGCTTTTTAAGAAACCCTTTTTTGTTATTAAAGGAACATGGTTTTCGAAACATTTTTAATAAGGATTTTTTGGGGTTTCTTTTGTAGTTTTTGAACCTCACCATTTAACCAACAACGTAGAGAAGTTTAATTGACATAAAGAAGTTTATTATGAAATAACTGGCCAGTTTTTATGTCCTTTGACAGAATGTCTAACGAAGTCATATAAAGCCAAGCTGACCAGTATAAATGCCAAAAATAAAGAGAAATATTTCATGGAACAACGCATAAAGCGTATAATGAATAAACTGTCTTTATCAAAAGGTGTGAATTTAATCAATGTCTGAAGTTCTTGCATCAACAGACACTTTCCCTCTTTTACCAAATGTATATATGTTTTTTTGTGATTGTATATCTATCATGGAAATAAAAAATGCAAAAAAAGCTTCTGATTGGCATTTATATTTTACAATATAAATTTTAAAAAATGTCATGTAAAAAAACCTTTAATAACCTAGGTATATTGAAATTTCAGAAATGAATTGTTTAGTAACTCGGTGTCAGTTCAGGTGCTGTTTTTTACTTATATGTTGAATGCCAAGCAAGGAAGCATAAACTCCACGATATAGTCGTTTTCAGGCCACCAAATCTAAAAAAAACCTTTTCCGTATAAAAAGCTTACACTCTACCAAACGAACTATAAATATATTAAACCCAGACATTCATGCTTTGATTAATAAGTTGCAATAACATGAATAAATATCTCCGAAGAAAGACCGGAGACGTACCGGAGACGTCATGAGCAAAATCAATTCAGGTATTTGCGAAATTAAAATCATATTCTGCTCTACCGGTGGCGCTCGTTGTTCATGAAATTTCGATGTCGGTTTGACAAAATTGATGAAATACATAAAACTAGATGTCAAACATTGGATTTCATCAAATGTTATTATCCCCGTTTTGTGTAACTACCTGATTCAAGCTAAATGTGAAATGCTTCTCTGAATTGTGCACGTTTTGTATTATGCATAGTAAGAGGTCATAATGACATGAAGAAGATAAAAGATTTTGAAACCATGCCCTCTAGACTGTTCTTATCAAGATGCTGTATTTGCTAAATTCTAGCACATTGGTAGTGCTTTATTCTAATTTCTTATCTGCCCCATTAATATACGCTTCTAAAGATCGTTGCCTTAGGGACATATACGTGATACATACCAATTGTGTTTCATCTTTGACTGCAGTTGCCACTGTAAAGGTTATGAGAAAAAATATTTATCTATATTCTATACAAATCCTTATAACGCTTGATAAAATAATTCTTAAATCTGTGTTTTTTGCAAATGGTATAGCAAAAACAAGAGACAAGAAGACAATTAACGATCGTTTTTGCATATATATTGTTTAAATTGTGAAAATGTTTAGTGATAGTATGAAAATTTATAGCTCTGTTAGAGCATGTGTTAGGAGCATGTGAAAAGATAAAGTTTATTTAGATGGTGTTGTTCTTATGTCTAAAAGATTTATGGGTTATAATACCAACTTAAATTTTGTTTAATTTCCCCAAAAGTAAAAAAAAAAAATAAATAAATATGCGTCATATATAAAAATTATTCTTTTTTCAAAAGAATTTGGTTATGTCTGGATATAGACAGACAGTAAGATAAGTTGTTTTTTCAATCATGGACGTGTATATTAGAAAAGAACTCACGATTTTGCGTGTATAGAGAATTGAAGTCTTTTAACTCCTCAAATATCTTTTATGCATTATTGTTAGGAAATTCCGTAATATATAGTTAAAATTTAGATGTGGAATAATAAGATTCAGGTATAATGAAGATAGATTGGAAATCATTGATGTAACAAAACGCATCTGTCCATTTTGTAATTTAGGAGTGGAAGACGAGTACCACTTTTTACTTCTTTGTAATGCGTATGATGTTATTAGTATGAAATATTCACCATAGGTATACTGATGGTTTGGAAAGGATGTATAGCTTCTGCACAAGATGGGGATTAACTGTAAATACTGAATCTTTCGCAAAGCAGGTCGCCAAGGTAAGGCTGAAAGTGATTTTATAATGGTTCCACTCTTTAGGTACACTTGAAATTTATGAAAAATATCCTCTATGTAAAAAATTCAACTCAAATAGACTTATGAGAATTATTAAATACTGGCTTAAAATATTAAAAAGAGCTTGTGATAGATACATACTTTTAATATACAAGTCTTAAGTTAATATTTAAAATGAAAGCCCCAGCATTGAGAATTGGGCTAGTTTATTAAGATATTTTCTCTTTAGGTTTGGTGTTGGATATAAATTATATACATTTAGGGCTCTCAGTATGTTTCTAACTGTAATAACTTTGTAAGGGAATTCACACAAAGAATTAATGATATCTATTACAAATCGTGGAAACATCAATTATCAACACTGAGTGAAACTAGACTGTATTATTATTGAAACGCTGTGTGTAGAAAAATACTTCTCAAGTATTGATGTTTTCGTCTTTTTTGTCTTATCTCACATATGCTTATGATTGAATAAGGAAGATGGAGTGTACCTAAAATCCCTTTTGTTGATAGACTTTGTCAATTCTGTGTTAACGGAATTAAAGATGAGTACCACGTGCTCTTGATCTGTCCAAAGTATCAACATTTACGTAAACACTGTCTCACTATCAATCTTTTAGCAAATGTTAGCATGTTTAAATTCATTGAATTGTTAAAATGTGAAAACAATATTGAAACGTTTAACGTCGCAAAATGTATTTATGATATCTTAAACGAAAGAAACCAAGTCGACTTTGGGTGATTTGAATACCTTTACCCACACTCTTGGGCATTTACTATATACTACTTACTATTTTGTAATCATCGTAAAGATATGTACCCGCCATGAGCAAATTAAATAATGATTTCAAATTGTATTGTTTTTAACCTAATAAACTCTCTTGACTTGACTCGACTCTATCTTTTCATCTTTCAATTCACTCCTCACTAAGCCCGATATCTCTCCATTCATTTAGTCACTGTTTCCCAAACGGTACATTGTTGTAATGAAAGTTGAATGACTTCAAATGAGACAGCCTTTCAAAATACACACTTTATGGTTGATTAATTCTTGATAAGATGAGTTCAGATAGATGTAGTTTGGAAATCGAGTTTTAATCTTCTTAATTAATAATTTCTCAAAAGTCAAAAGTCACACTCCATGAAATGGCACACCCGTGTAAATTTTATAGAGTGATTTCATAGCTGATAATATGATAAAATCCAAACTAAATGTGAACTTTGCAATAAATAAACCCTCAGAACAAGTTATCAATGCCATCAGAGTATTTAACGTCTTTTACGAAGAACCGTTTTAAAAAAGGCCTGATTGCTGGAAGAACTTGTATTTTTAAAATGACGATTATTACTTTGTGAGGGAACAGTTATTGTCGATATTCACTCGGAAATACCTAAACAAAGAAATATTTTCATAAAACCGATGTTTTTCTTAAATAATTCATTCGAAGTAAAATTTATTAAAACAGACCTAAAAACCAATACGTTTTAGACGTTTGGGCTAGTTCCTAATGAAAGAAAGAATACCTGGATGATAAATATCATTAAAGCATTAGCACAAAATCACTTTTAAGAACCTTTTATATTGAAAAATTTCATTCAAATCAGATCAAATATTATATTTGTCACATATATTTTTCAAAGCATTATGGGACCTTTCATTGCATAAAGATTATAATGAATCATAAATAAGTAACATTAAAATGAAACCCATAACAAAAGCCTTGTCGAATCTCCAAAACTTTCTTGTCTTCAAGGCTTCCGCGAAGAGAAATCATATGAGTATTTTTCGCCTAGGAGGGTGCTGCACACGAATTTTTTCGGGTTTGGCATCAGGGCAATTAAAGGCTATGCAGGGGAAAATGACAACCATGACGAAATTTACAGTTTTGACAATCTGTTCATATGTAACTTGCACCTTTAATTTCGTTTGGCATTTATTTACGATTATTTTCAGCAAGGAAGTGTTTATCTTTATATTACCTTTATATCAGCTGTTTGTGTCATTAAATTTGATAGTCATAAAATGTGTTTAAATAAGTACACTAACATATCCTCGCTACAATGTTTCTCAGTTTTTTGAATAGATGTCCCCATTTGTCAACAACCTAAACAAATCTAACTTGATATATTATATATGGAAGACGCCATGAGTTTTAGGTGAGACCAGAAGTATTTTATTTGGTTCTCATCATGTTAAATGTTGTATACTTAATTATAAACCATACGAAAACTATAAATTCATATGATAAAAAGGTTTGTTGTAAAATTACCCGCCCTCTTATGGCATTTGTTTTTATTTGTACGGTTATGAAAGCAGTGTACGCATGCGTGAAGTTTTGACTCGTATATACACTTTCTCCAAACAATTTAACTCATACTTTCTTTCTTCATACGTGATGTCATTATCATGTTTTTCAGTAAATATAATGTCTATGTACTGATCTACTGAAATACCATCCACCTTACTTCAAATCTACGAGGGGTGTCCCAAAAATGTCCGGTCTGACCATCAAAACCAAAGAAACATTCAAATGTTAATGACTTATTTTTCGACATAATCACCCTTGACCTCAATGCATTTGTACCAGCGTTTTTGTAACATCTGCAACCACTCTGAAAACCAATTCTTATCACGAGACCCCAAAAACTCCTCTAATGCAGCAATGACGTAATCGCTAATTTAAAACCTTTGGCCACGGAGCTCTGTTTTCAGTCGAGGGAAGAGGAAGAAGTCAGAGGGGGCTAGGTCTGGAGAATAGGCAGGGTTGGGGAGAATCCTGAACCCACAATCCTGTGCTGCACTGACTGCAATTTGGGCGGTGTCAACGGGAGCATTGTCCTGCATCAGCCACCCACCTTTTTGCAGTTTGCCCCTTCCTTTCTCTTTGATTTTTTCTCGTAATTGTCGTAGTTCATTTGCGTAATAAGTGCCATTGATTGTAGAACCGTTCTCTAAATAATCAATCATTATTACACCCTGAGAGTCCCCGAAAACGGATGTCATGACCTTCCGACTGGAGGAACAAGATAAGAACTTTTTAGGGGTGGGTGATGTGCTTTGTTTCCATTGCATGCTTTTTGTCTCAGGATCAAAATAATGAACCCAGGTTTCATCTTGAGTAACGACATGAGCGAAAAATGATTCTGGGTCTGCGCGATACTCGTCAAGAAGTTGCTGACTGACCATGACACGTTTTCGCTTTTGGTCCTTGAAGGACCCAGCGTGCTGATACCTTTTTTCATATGCAAATGTTCATGTATAATTCGTTCAAATGATGTTTTCCTGATGTAGTGAGTATCGGCTAAGTATCTGATAGTCACTCGCCTGTCTTGCCTTCCTGTGTCAAGAACAGCCTCAATGTTTTCACCTGTGGTAACATCAGATGGACGACCAGAATGGGGCTCGTCTTTACTGCTTACTCTACCCCGTTTAAATTCAGCACACTAATGTTTAATAGTGCTATATCAAGGAGCAGAGTCACCCAATGTTTGTAACATATCCCAATGACATTCCTTTGGACTGTATTTGTTTAAACTCAGATATTTGATAACAGCCTTACATTCACTTTTCTCCATTTCGGTAATAGATGTGAGGGTACCTTTGAATGACAGGCTATTATATGCAATTGAAGAGTATGCATCTCGTGATTATCATGCCATTTACACGTCATTAAATGTTCTTCATGCACGCACAGTATGGTTGCGTTTCAGGCATGTTTTCTCATTCAGGCCGGATACTTTAGGGATAACCCTCGTATAAGTTAATCTTGTTGCACATGTGTGTTGTACGCATATATGTTTATCCTCCAATATCGAAACGCTCAAGGAATAAAGTAGTTCCTTATCAATAAGAATGGTCTCCGTTGTTCATCTTTTCAACTTCTAAAATGCCAAGCAAAGAAGTCGAAGTATACAAGCCATTATAAATTCCACCGTTTGAACAAACAAACCTAGAGGGACCCGACAAGTTTCAATAGCAATACTTTTCATCAATCCTCGTTCACCACGGCCTGTTGTTCAGATTCTCTTCACCGATCAGCATTGAGAAACTTCGTAAAAATCAACTGGATCGTAAGTTTTCTCATGTCTTTATAAGAGACTTTGAGATGTCAAGAGGTTGCCAGATTGACCACGTGGAACTTATTACAATGAACCCTTTCAATCTTAGGATTTTATTTTTTCATAACCTGTTTTTTTAGATAGGGATCCAATTTACTTCATACGTTTCCTTATTGTAACTTAATGTCTTCGACAATGGTTCGATGCCATTTTTACAAATTGACAGTGCAAATGTGCATCGATTCTGCAACAATTCACTCAAGTTGTGCTATTTAGGGGTAAAAAGATACACTCAAAGTTGTTGATTATAACATTTTAAGTGGATTGTTACTTTGCTATTCAAAAATAACAAAAAGAGACTTAACAGTTAACACATAAAATAGTTTTATCATTTTAAATTTATTTAGTTAATACAGTTGTCTGTTCATCTTGAAGGGCATTTAAACGATTTTAGATTTTTGCATTATATACCTTTTCTTTCAGGATTTGTGTTACATATTTCATGTTGTGTGATTTCTCCCCGTTCGTTTTTTCTTACCTACGGCGAGTTATCGCATGTTGTATTGCTTTGGGGGTCAAGTACCTAAAACCGGTTATTACATTACTAAAGCCTTTGCGAGTTTAGTTATGTTCTATTTTTATGTGCATGTTGATGTTTACTTATGATACACATGTTTACATAACTTTGGGCTTCCCTCACCAACTTTTTGTTCGACTTGAAGTCCTTCAAAAGTTGCGAGGGGTGCCTTGCTTCCCTGCCTCCGCGGGATAATCATACTTGGTGTATCAAGTGTCTTGCACAGTCACCTCATGACGATGAGCAATGTAAGATTTGTTTGGATTTCACCCCGAGAGCTCGGAAGACTCGTCGGTCTGACATGGATTTCTTCAGAGATATCATCGATGCAGGGGGAGAGATTACGGATCAGGTACCTCCCTCAAAAAAGATTCGTAAGGGTAAGAAGGGTAAGAGCTCTTCAGCGGCCTCTTCTTCCGGTCTGCCCAAGAGTTCTTCCCAAGCGGCTTCGGCCACCTCTGGGATCGAGTCTCGGGGCCGGGGTTCGGAGTTGAACCAGGTAACGACTGAGACCATTGTGCAAGCTCGTCAGGAACGTCAGGTTTTTCCTGTCCTTCCCTTGGATAATGAGTCAGAAATCGACCCTGATGGGGGCCAGATTTCTGACCAGGATTCTGAGGAGGATTCGGATGAGTCTGGAGCCCACGATGGCCTCTATCCTGCGTCAGGTCGCAGGTGGTTATGCCTTAGGAGACTTCAGACTCGGCTGAGTTCCGCCTGCCGGGGGATGCATTTGCTGCGGCAAAGGTATCTCAGACTCGACTCCGTATCTTGCCCTCACTGACGACTGAGGTAATTGATCCTCTCTTATCGGGTGCTCAGAAGAAGTTTGATCTTCCTGAGCTCGTTAAGAAATACCCGATGGGGGAGGACCAATTATTTTTGTTGCCAGAGGTGGACGAGTGCGTCATTGCCTCGGTCACTCTGCAAGGGTCTTCGACCAAGCAGGGCCGGCGGCTGCCTCCTTTTAAGCTCTGTGGTCAGACGCTGAAGGCATCATACCTGGGCTTTCAGGAGCAATTCCGGAATGATAGTCAGCAGCTTCGGATCAGTGTTCACTCAGCTTATATTACTGCCATGCAGCAGAAGTTGATTGAACCAAGCACGAGCTCTGATTCTTCAGGGCTCAGTGGGCAGTTGGTCGAGGTTCAGAGTTTCCTGGTCAAGGACAGCTTGCGTAGCTGCTCCAGCCAGGTTATGAGCGCAGTCATGGGCATGCGCCGCCTGTGGCTGTCGGAGTCGAAGTACTCCAAGGCCACACAAAAGAAACTGCTTGGTTTGCCCTTTCGGTTGGGGGACACCCTTTTTCCCGGGGCAAAACATGTGGGTAAGGACGCTGCAGAAACGGCTTACTCTCTCCTAGAGACCAAGGTCCTGTGGGAGAAGCCCAAACCCAAAAAGCAGCGGGCTTCCGTCCTTGCTAACGCCTACCCTGATGTGCCGGCAAGGGGTAGGGGGGGAGGGTTGGAAAGCTCCAATCCGCCCCCTTCCAGGCAAAGGCAAGAAGGGCAAAAGCAGAGGCGGCTCTCAGCAGCATTTTCGGGGCCGGGGGAAGCCACAGGCGTCCCAATAGCACCGAAAGAACCTCAAGAGGTCTCGTCCCCGGTCGTCCAGGTTACACCGGGGGGTCGGGACTCTATGCTTGTTGCCAGAAGTTCCAGTTGGGGGTCGACTCAAACTGTTTGTGAACCATTGGGAGACGGTAACCCTTTGGGATGGCCATTTACCAGTGTGAACTCATGGGTCCCTACTTTCTCAGGGATAAGGCACACTTCGGTCCTTGCCTCCCTGGAGAAAGCACAGATACTCAGAGACGAGGTCAAAGCGTTGCTAGGCAAGGCTGTGATCGAGTTAGTACCGAGGGGTCAGGAATACGAAGGGCACTACTCCACGTATTTCATCGTCACCAAAAAGGATGGGGGGTTCAAGGACGCGTATCTTCATGTGCCTATGCACCTCGAGTTCAGGAAGTTCCTGCAGTTTTCCTTCGACAACAGGTGATACCAGTTTCGTGTGCTCCCCTTCGGCATCTGTACGGCGCCAAGGGTGTTCACGAAACTGATGTCGATACCAGCTCAAGTGGCCAGGTCGAGGGGCAAGTGTTGTCACCCTTACCTCGACGACTGGCTCATCATGGCCTTGTCCCGTCAGGCGAATCTTGCAGCGACTCATGCAGTGTTGGATATCCTGTTGAATTTGGGCTGGATTATCAATCTCAAGAAGTCAGATCTGGTTCCTTCTCAGGACCAGATTTTTCTTACGGCACGATTCAATACGGAGCAAGGTATGGTCTCCCTGTCGCAGGATCGTATTGCCAAGGTGCAGAAGGTCACTCTCAGTTTCCTAGAGACTAATGCTCCCCCAGAACAGACTTGGCTCCAGCTGCTGGGGAATATGGCGGCAACGATAGATGTTGTGTGGCGATGTATCATTTGTACAGGTACAGTTTTTTGTAAAAGGACACTATAATGTCTGTATCACTGATGTAACTCAATCAACGTCTTGTAAAACATCAAGGTAGGATTGCACTCAATTCCTCAGGGGACATTATTTAGTGCGTAGGCGCCTCTGTGGTTTAAATAGGCTGAACGCTCTAAATCTTGTGCAGGAATCGTGTCCCTTGAACGATTTGGTTTGATCACTCTGATTATGGACTTGAGGTTTTGTCACAGGTGTTTATCTACTCAATATTTAAGTGTCTTCAGAGGTCAGAGTGTTCAGCTCTTGGCTGCATGATTCAACGTTATGGCTTACAATTTTAGTGGTTGATTGCAGGTGTGTCACATAAGACCGTCTTTGCTTTTGCTTTCACTTGTAAAAAAACACAGGAATTTCAAAGTAAGCCACATTTAAACCATTTTTCTTTCCAAAAGAGAGTGGACAGATCAGGGAGAAAGGGGTCGAAAGGATGAGGGAAAAGACTGAAAGAAAGGCATAGTGGGAGATAGAAAGCAGGTTTTAGAAGGACTCAAATTTGGTCTGTCCTCTACCCGTCGACCTGTCCAGCTTGGTTGCCCCTACCAGGAGCATGTAAGCTCCGGCTGGCATAGCTCTTGGGGTCTCTGAAGCACGCAAACCACCACACCACGATAGGGTATTGAGTCCAGTGGTGGATATTTAAACCATTTGATAATATTTACTCCCTTATAAAAGCGCAATGTTGTGGACGTTCTCTAAACCACTTTGTAAAAACTTTGTTACAGACGTTAATTATATCTCAAATACTACACAATGGCATATGCAATAGCCTACCATCGATTCTTTATATGGTTTTGTACCAATGGCATATCGGTAAATATTCTTGTTATTGTACTCACCTCTGCAAAAATTCTCAACACTAAACAGATTGGACGCGGATGTATGATCAATTTCAACGCAAGACACCTATCACTGTGACGTCAGCGAAATTCTATAATGTAAAACAAGTTGATTGTATTCGTACAGGTCGCAATAACCGATGATATTTTGAACTACCTGAATTCAATTTGCAAAGCCATCTGTCGTGTATTTGAACAAAATATTGGAGGGGATGTTAATATTATTATTTCTTATACGTGATTATTTAAATTTCCTGTTTGTAAATGTTATTACCTATACTTTGCATGTGCATCATGTTGACCGAATTTAAATGACACATTTCAACACGTTATTTACCAAAGAGGCTGCTTTGGGGTTATTATTTGCCAGATACGAAGTTAAGTTATTTAAATGTTAAGTACGAAGACAATTATTTGATTTTGTAATATTATTTTACTATTCATTTATTTCTTGTCAAATGAACATACAATTTTCAACTTGTGTATCTCTATCGTGTTAATGTTATTTTTCCTTTATATTCAAACATCCATCATAACGATTGATACCATTATTATCTGCATTTGAAGTGGTACAAGAGACTGTCTAAAGAAAGTTTACTTTATGTATGAAACATTTAGGTCAAAACGTAATAAAGAAAAGAAACATGTCTCCAGCTGGTTTTGTTAATACTAGAAAGTATAAAGGTATGCTGTAAAGAGTATATGTTGTTTGGGTAAAAAATGGTGGATTTGAAAGGCAACTAGTTGTTGTTTCTGAAAATTAACATATTAGTGCTTATAACCTAGCATAGTGATATTAAACAGGAAATAAGTCGAAAACCGGCAATGGTGTGCTCCAATGACTCAATCGTATGTTTTGAAATCATATTTATAGCAGACAAAACGAGGATTATGGTTTGGTATAGCTAGGTCACTTTACTAATATACATGTACATGTAGACGCTGAATTTGGACTTCACAACATTTATATGGCCGTTTTTAATTTACAATCGCATTTAAGCGATAAAGATGCAAATTTAGATTTCAATGATCAAACCCTAACTCAGATCACATGATATTTTGGCTCTATTTAAGCCACGTACAAATTTCATGAAATATAATCTGTGTCACTCTAGTTTCCGATTCTGATTCATTTCTAGAATTGACTTCAAAATGTTTTAAGTTCATGGAGGAATAAACTTAAATACTGATGAGCAAAATGTGTAAGTCCGAATAAGTTCATGTATGTCTTTGTTCATTATTATTAGATATAATATATGCCAGGAAAAAAACAAAGTAGATCTTTGAGGACTTTTAACGTAATAAATTTGGCAGTAAATAAACAAACAACGAAATAAATTTCAATGAACAAGGTTTTAAAATAAATATGAAAAGGTATCTTTTTGAAAACAGGTTATCAAAACAATGAGATTTAAGATTTTTATTTGAAGGTTTAATATTATATGTAAGACGAGGCTCTAATTGATTAAGTAAGCTTGCTTATTTAATTTAATCAGGTATGGTTGCCGAATAGAAAATCTGAATTACTGTGCTTTACAAGTTAAAATAGCATTTCCCAAAACAGGTCATCAAAATAATCGAATTGCTAACTTTTTAGAAATAATACAGTTCAAATGTGCATTGATATCTCAACAAGTAAATAAAGTTGTGCAAATTTGGAGGTTAAAATGATACAATCACAATCATTTTATCTTTAAGTCAAATTAATTACTAAGCTCTCTTAAAGAGAGATTTGCTAAGCTATGAAATATATCATCTGTGAAAGATTTGAACAGTAACACATTAGATAGTTTTCTCGATATCAGAGTCATCGTTCATTATTTATAAGCCAATCAATTAATCTTTTTAGGGTCGTTTAGCAATTTGCTTCGCTTGATATCACACCAAGATAGAGTTATCTGATTTTGAGATAATCATTTAGGTTTTTGTTAATTAGAATCGGCTTAATGTCGCTTGAAATACAACATATTGACTGAACAACATGAACGCAGGATTTGTTTCAGAATTTGTAAGTGTTTTATCATGTTAATAGTAGTGTAGGAACATTTTTTCCACTTAAACAATAACATGCCATTCAAATGAGAAAATCTATTGAAATGAAGCTTTTGATTTTAAAGTAGAGACTCTTTTGTTTTCATCCCCTTTTCCAAAACAACTTTTTTAAAAAAGCATTGTGCAGGAAAGGTTGCTATGAGTGTCTCAGAGCTTATAAGTACTTTTTCTTACCTACAATGTATGTGATAAAGTTTTTCATATTAAGATTTGATATTCTGTTAAAAATAATTATAGTAAAACATCCTATCAGTCCAAGGCATTGGATCTCTGAAGACCATCCTCTGTAGCAATGCTGTTTAAAAAATCAACAAAATGATGAGTATGTGATCACATTCATAGGGGCTTTTGTTGTACGATATTCACAAGAACATTATAATTTGTCATTTGTCATTTGAGACGTTGAAACAGGTTTTTCGATGTAATGTCTATATAAAAGAGTCTGGTCTCAATGGACCGAGGATGAGCATATTGTACAAGTATAAGTGACATATGAATGTATTAGATACATGTAAAATGATAATTTTTTCTCGTTGACAAAATGATTTCCTAAAATCTTAATTAGACCATGATTTTTATTTTGAAATAATAAATCCATCGAGCTTCAAATAGGAATTACATTTGAAATCTAAGATATGTAAGTTGTTTTCAAAACAGATAATAAACATTAGTGAAAAAAAATAGTCAACAACAAAATGTCCACGAAATATTTCAGAACATTGGCATATGGCTCATGATAATACCTATCAGTGAAATGTTCAACTTAAATCCATTTGGAGCTTTGATGTGTGAAAATGAAGGCCAGAAAGTAACGGGATGCAAATCTTTCGAATTCAATTTCTCTGGCTTAATCTGTATGCTGAATTGTGATCCATGCCCCACTGGATATTCTCAAATGGAAACTTTCTGCCGTAATATTTCTAAGGTAAGAATATTTTTTGAAGCATGTGTTTGTTTTAAATATAAAAACAAAGTTTGAATTTTGAAAGGAGACTTTATATTTAAAATTTTCAGCTCTCACTCTCTAATAAGTAAATGCTGAAAAGTTACGTTATAGGGGTTGGAAAATTAATGTTTTAGGGTATAAGTTAATTCTCAAACAGAATTTTTGTTTATGAATTATACTTAAAACCATAAAAGCGTTACTAGGAAAAAATGCTTCATAATGTTTTTTTTCCATTAACTTATGCAATTATAAAGAATTAGTAAAACTAAAAGGTTCGAAAATGTACTCGATCTGTCTTCAAATTGATAATATATAGAACATGTTCTTATTCATAGGTGGAATTGTTGTAAGTTAACGTTGTTGTTTAAGCAGAAAGCTTTTTTCAATTTATTTAACCAAAGGCACTCTAGGTTTTTGTCTTCAGTTTTACGTCTGAAATTATTTTTGGATAATTGATGTTATACATGTTGATGCAGTTTCAGGTCCTCGTTGTATAATATGAATTCCATAAGAACTACCCAATTACACTCTACAAATGAATATATTTATTTCAGATATAATTGATATTGGTAACTGCCTAAAATAGTTTGTTAGAATGTAAATAACATTGCAGTTGCAAATTCGGAGGGAAATCATTAGAAAAGTACCTTTCAGGTTGCATTACAAGCAGTCAAAAATAAAACAAATGTCTATTTCAGAATACCAGGGTATCTACATGGAAGCATGACGAGAAAATATATCCGATGAAATCCTTTATGTGCAATGAAGGTAAGAGAACGTCTGAAAATAAGGGTTCTTTTATCTTTCCCCAGCAGTTATAAAGATATTCATGAATATGAAAAAAAGAGAAAATTAAAAAAAAGAAACACAAATGAGAATTTTTAAGTTGTTCATGAACAACGAATAGATAGCAAAAGAAAAACGAAAAAGGGCTTTTTAAATTGTTATAAGGAGAACATCGTTAAGGGATTATAATTTTTTGGTTATATAAGAGGGCATAAGCGTTGATCATATAACAATGTAAAAGAATAAATGTATGTCTTGAGATTACAATGATTGTGTTGGATTAAGTAAAAAATCACATTTTCAAACAAATTCTAAGCGTCACTCTTTCTCTAAAAAATACGTTTGATATATAAGAAAAATTAACACATATTTTTTCATTGCTTCTTAACATGATGTATACATGTTACTTGACGTGCGTTTGTCTTGTTGGTAGGTATAGTTTGAAATGAGATAGACTTGGTTTATATTTATGTAAAATACATTTGTATCTGTAGATTGTCAATCTCATACACATAGCTTTAGTAATTGTAATTCATTTCTTATTGGTAAATTATTTAAGGTTTTATATCATTTCTAAACATAACAGATTTTCATTATTTTCAGTGAAAAGACAGACAGCTAGAAGAAGCAACTTCGTATGTAATCGGTTTTTGTTCTTCACTCTAAAGGCAAAGAGTTTTCACATCATGGACCTTAGTAACATCTCTCAAAGAGTTGAAATCAATTATGGTCATAGGATTTATAAGCTTGCTGATTTTACCAAAACCAGGGTTCTGTTAGCTTTACACAGAAAAAAGAACAACCTAATACTGTATAACATAGAGAAAAAGACTGAAGAAACTGTTCTTGACAGGGTCAAGGTTTATGACACGGCCCGTGGCGAGACAGAGGGTGTTGTTTATGTTTTTGGCAAAAGTAATAAAGCGAAGAGCAAAAAAAGTGTATGGATTATATCAAATTCAAGTGAGATCAAGACAATTGATGTCGATAGCTTTAAAGGAAATAGATTCGAAGTAGATGCACATGAAGAGATAATATATTTTCACTATTTTGAGATTGAAGTTTATAACATAAGAACCAATTCCAAATCCATAATAGCGACAAGACATCGAGTAGTATCAATGACACTAGAACATGTTGAAAATATTCTTTACATTTTTACCGAAAAAAGATGGAATAGATTAATCTTGCCTAATGGAGAGATTGAACATTTGTTTGAATTTCAATCTGATTACGTAGTGGGATCGTTGGTTAATGGTAATGATTTTTACCTCATTTACCTAGATAAATCATGGAACAGGGAACTTTTCAAAATAACTTTGAGTGAAAAAGAAAAGAAGGAAACAATTAGAACTTCGATATTAAAGTCAGCTAAAAAGGCAATTTTTATTTGATTTTATTATTTCAAATTGCACATTTGGTGGACTGTGTTTCATGTTTAAATGTAGGTATCATGAAAAATTACTAGGTTTAAATCTTTTAGAACATTATTTTTCTTACCTTATTTTATTGTGATCAGTAACTCATTGTTTTGATTAAGTTTTCATTCATTCATACTCAAAATATTTTCATTATATAAATATTTGGCAAACAAAGTAAAGCATAAGTGAACCCTGCTGTCCTTTCCAAAGTCTAACGGCTGAAATACTGTTGAAGGAAAACCCCATTATCACTCACTGAAGTGAAATAACTGAACATAATTACAGCAAGTGATATGACGTTTCATCTCTCTCAACGTCCTTTAAAACATCAACGTTAGCTAACATGACGATTTCTGATTCGTGTCCCTTGAACGAATTCGACTTGGTTTGATCATTCTTTGATTTATGAACTTGAACATTCGACACAGATGGGACACTTACATCTACTCGACAATTAAGTTCCAGGCCACCATTTACTGGGCTTCTACCTCTAGATGTCAGCTTGTTCTGTTCCTGGGTGCATGATCAAACGTTATGCCTTGCAGTTCTGTGTTTCACTCCAAGTGTTTTGGACCATCTTTGTTATTATTGTTCACTCGTGAAAAAGCACGGGAAATTCGAAATATGCTAAAAAGATTTTCTCTGATTCCTGGTTTTGTTCACATATAATAAAATCCTCAATTATCTACGTATACTCACCTTTTTCAAAAACCTCTACGATACATCGAGTAACCTCAAAGTATGGTTGATTTTAGAATTTAAAAGTAGATAGTATTCATATGTGTCGAAATAAACAACAACTTAAATTATAAGCAGTAATAGTTTAGCTTTCAAGTGTTATTAAAATTGATATGCTTATTTTCCTAAATGGGTTGTACTTGACAAAATTGCGCTTGTCAGTGCTAAAGCCTATTGGTATATTTGAGGGAATACTATTATCTATATTTTTTATACTTTTGACTATTTTTATATGTATACATGTAATATATTGTTTTCATTTTCCTGTGACTAAATGTTATTCCCTATGCTTTGGAGTAGATCAAGGTGCCCGAATCTGAAGGACATATTTCAACTGGTTGTTTACCGAAGAGGCTGTTTTGGGGTTCTCATGTGCAAAATGTTGTGTTAAGTTATTGAAATGTTAAGTACCAATAGTGAATTGATTTTAAGATATACCTTCACTTTGCGTATCTCTTTTACCAATTGTATATATGTTTTGATAATTGTATCTCTATCATAAAAATAAAAAACCAAAACCCCATGCAAATTGGCCAAACTCATTCTGATTCCTAAAAACGAGAAAATCATAGTGGAAAGTTATTTTCTTAATATTTAAATCTGCACTTTAACCTTTACAAAACAATTTCTAAAGAAAGTTTACTCGACAAAAAAGCAGGCCTTGTACTGTTTACGAACCTCTAGGACATTTAAAGGCAATAGCGCATGTAAATTGTTTCTAAATACAACGAATCCACAGATAATTCTCTGATAACCTTTAGATAAAACTATCGATCCGCACTCAGATAATCTACCTCGTAAGTTATTTACCAAACATAACGTTTGCAGTTTATAAGTTGGATTCAATAAGACAGGAAGTAGTTAATGCAACGTTAAAACGGATTTATATAATTGGGCGAATGTGCTGTATAAAGACGACTCACGGTGCAAAGTGCATATTCGAATAACATTTAGTTTTTCGGAAGCATACAGAAATATATATCTGAGGCGTATCGAATGATATTTTGGAAACAGCGTCGCTGATTGCACAACAAACTTTGATTTGCATGCAATCAGATATTTACATTTCTATATATACAGTGAAACTCTTGAGGACAGAGGTTGTACAGGAATTTGTGACGGAGCTACCTCTGTTGGGAGAGAATGGTATACATAATGATGGCGAACTTTTCAAAGGACAACTAATATCTTAATACGAAGGTTTCTAGGGCTTCCGGCAGTTTCCCTTACCGGTGAAATATTGTAACTTAAACTACCTGAAAATAGTTTACCCAATGAAAACAGCGAATACATGGGTACTTTAATCAAATAACATCTAATTCTGCCATGTTAATGTATCTGTTACAATAAGTAGACATATTGTTTCAAACGGCTGAGGTAAAACGCCTTGCGTTCCCCTGTAAGAACTTTTATATCAGATGTTTGATTTGATTGAGTAAATATGATTTAAAACACCAAACTGCAATAAGTATAAGAGTACAACAAGTATTCTAATGACAAAATAATGAATGTTTTGTGTAGACTATCGTAGTTACATATGAAAACATTGAGATCAATAGACACACAGAGGTAGATCTAGTTCTATGTCCTCTAGTCCATGAAGACCTACACAGACCTCTGCTTTAATACGAGCACTTCTTAAACTTCAAGGAGATTTCCCTTAACACCAAAATTAGCAACAAGAGTGTTCATAAATGGTCTACAAATACAAATAAATAGGATGCTTTTTTGTTGTCACAAATGCCAATACCATGGTTTATTTATCCGTTTTCCGGTAAATGAAACAATGTCGAAAGTCGAGTATATTTAAATTTTCCCATAGACTGAGGCTTTACCTAGAATACTTTTAAAACGTCGTCACTGGTTGCACAAGTAACTCATATTGCACACATAGTCCGGGAAATCTTCGTATTAGAACAGAGGTTAGCGTAAGACTTAGCGTCACAAGATGAAGATCAAAATGCCTCAAAAACTTGTTCAAACTTCTTATAAGAATCATAACAAAACGATGTTATATTATCCAGAAGGTAAGTTATTTTATTCAATGTATTCGAATAACAATGAAGCCGAACAGATATTCTTTTGGTACATGTGACCTGAGACCACTTGTACAATGTTAAGTTATACATAATGAACTGTTACAGCGCACCCATGGTCTCATTCTCTCCCAACAGCTCCGTCATACATTCGTATACAACCTCTGTCTCAATACGGAGGTTTCTCGGGCGTCAGGCAGTTCGCCCTACCATCGCAATATTGCAACTTAAACTACCTGGCATTATTTCAGCCAATGATAACACCGAATGCATTTATAACATATTTGCTATCACATATGCAATGATGCAGTCGCAAAAACATGAGGCGTATGTGTTTTGTAAAGACGATTCAAAGTGCAAGGTGCATACTAGTATTCGAAGAAAGTTTAGCTTTTGTAAAGCTTCCGGAAATAACTTTTCGATTCGAATTATGACTTTTGAAATTGCGTCGCTGATTGCACAACTAACTTTGATTGCATCCAATCAGCGTTCTACATTTCGTGCCCGAGAAACCTTCGTATTAAGACAGAGGTTGTATAGGAATTTATGACGGAGCTACCTCTGTGGGGAGAGAATGTGATGGTCAATGACATACTAAACACATCATCCGCAAGCAAAAACATAGAAAAATTACAAGTACAGTTTGATTGCTCTGTAAGGCTTCAATGATAGAGTAATAAGAGAATTTTAAAAACATGTTTTACATCATATTTTGCTAAAACGGCAACAAGAACAGTACATGATTATCGGCGTCAGCGCTTTTAATTGTTAGAAGTGGCAATTTCAGTACATGTTTGTTTAGAGACACTTAAATAGATTAGATTAATAGATTAGATAGATAGATAATAGATGAAAAGTAAATTTCAGAATTGATAGATATCTAAAGCTAAGGATGGTAACTTGTACTACTTGTCGAATCATAAAACCATTCCTGATTAATTCTTATATTAACATGTAAATCTTTTTGCTAACGTCCATTGATCTTTCTGCCTGCATTGCAAGCGTCTTACAAGCTATTGAAAAATAAATCTGCAATGGAATACCATTCGTGAACACTTTTGATATGGAAGAACCTAAATTTTGCTATCTCAAGTAAACTATTAGTTCACAATTTGCATTCTTATGTTTATTTTTAAACACTATCGTTTTCTTGAAAAATGTTTATTTAGAGTCCACACTTCTTAGAAATTTCCTTCAAAACATCAACATTTCGTTGTAGATTGTTAAAAAAATCCGCAGATTTTCCTAGATCATCCACGAACATAAAAATCGATAACTCTTAAGGGAGAAAAGTTACATTATCCAAAAGGTAAGCTATCTTATCAAAAAAATCATAAAATCTCTAAAGACATTACAATTATTTCCATTCCTTTGCTTAACAGACATTAATAATCACAAAATGTCATGTAAACGCTTAGCAATGATAATTGGATTGTTTGACTCGAGAATAATACTTGTAGGTGTCCTTTTTGGGTTTTATGGTTCCAATCTTTTCTATAAAGTCTGTAAGTACCTTGACGAAAAAGACTGCAGTAAAGATCATAGCCATAAAACAATGTCCTTGCCAGATGTCTCAAATCAACATTATTGTTTAACTTTCTACCTTGATAAATAAATCTATAACACCCATTCTTCCCAAATAAGTACAGAATGTTAAGACCTCTCTACTGCCATCGTTAGTATTCTAATTCCTACAGATAATGTGCCTGGGGAATATGTGCCATCTTTTCTTGACCTAAGCAAAAAATTTTAAGTAGTACCTTTGATATAAGCCAAATATATTGTCATTTGATCTGCGTCTTCTACAAACTTATCTCCCTTTACGTTAGCAATATGACTTATATGAATCTCATTTATCTTCATATTTAAGGATATTTACGTTACATTATTCTTACACCTAAAACATTAGCAACGCCCTCTTTCACGCCCTGGTCCATACCAAAAGTTTTCACGTCGTTAAGAACAGTTTCTTCAGTTTTTTCCTCTTTATTAT
Source organism: Phorcus lineatus (assembly GCA_921293015.1). Taxonomy (NCBI): domain Eukaryota; kingdom Metazoa; phylum Mollusca; class Gastropoda; order Trochida; family Trochidae; genus Phorcus; species Phorcus lineatus. The sequence goes on from OV121085.1 coordinate 47,175,796, forward strand.
TAAGTTGTTAAAATGTTTTCGTCATACAGCTAACAGAGTCTTTGTGTTTGTCAACTTACTAATATCTCGAATTTCTTTATCATAATTTATTTCAAATCTTTGATAATGGTTTTTAACATCAATAAGATAAAACTCAATTTTTTCAGTGAACATAACATGTTTCCATGACAACTTTCCTGGTTTAAGTTTCTCCGTGCTTACTAAAAAGAGAGAAATATCAACATAACAGCTTTTGAATATATGGTGTATGGAAAAAAATAATCAAAAGTTTGTATTTTACATTTAATGGAAACATCGTCCATACCAGAGATACTTTCATGTAAATGAGTTTTCCTTTTATAAAAAATGAATAAAGATCTGTTAAAAACAATGACTTATAACCAGAATTCCCAGTCTTCAAAGTTCATAAATTTCGATGTTTCATTCAAATGATTTATTAACGGTAGTCATACATTGTATATATTTGTAATATTATAACAATCAATTACTTACCTTTAGGACAACAAGTCGGGTACGACAGGGACTGTAGTCAATCTAAGGACTCGAGTACCCGATAAAGGGAAATAACTTTCATCTAAACAAAATACTACTTATATTAATCATTGACGGGTGATATTATATAGATATATCCTGTATCAAGGAACTGAGTAAAAAGGCAATAACAATAACTTTAAAGTCGTTATTCACTCTCTTTTGTAATAGATTATCTCAGTGAAACAAAGTCTAACGAATATAAATTACCAGATTTTCAAGGGTGATGGGCAAAAGGAACAATACTTACATTCAAAATGTAATAATTTTCAAAGAAAATGTGCAAATTATCAGCACGTCAGTGTCAACGTCTCTAGACGACATGTAACGTTTTGCAATGGCATGCCCGAAGCTTGCGAAGAATAATCTTTTTGGATTGAAAATGAACGATGCTTTATGTTGTGTAAACGGTTGTAACTTTGTTGAGTTAAGACCGTCGCTGGCTATAGCAGCGTCATGGTTTGGTACGGAATTGTCGGTAAAGGCAGACAGATAGTCTGTTAAGTGATGGCAATAGCAAAACAGAGAGCTAGAGGTACATTGGTCAAATCTACGCCTAGTCCTTTCGACATGCCTGCAGCAAAACAACAGCAGAACAATGTTTCAACACGATAAAACCCGTCCCTATACAGCCCATATTGTCACGTATATTTTTTTACGTGAATGTATTGCCATGACCAGCAAGGTCATGTAACCCAACACTAATAGAACAATTACGGGTCGTCATGTCGAAGAAAGAGCTGTGATTCCAGGAAACCGTTATTGCCTTTAGAGAGAATATCAAACCGTTTCATGCTTTGTCATATATTTTCAGCACGACTTCGGGTTCAAGCATGCATCGAAGCTGAAGGTTGTCTTACACGATGCGATTAATGTGTTCTTTGTTCTTGATCGAATTCAGCACAGTTTGCTAGAAGCACTTTATGAAGTGGTCATCAACTTGTGATATTTTCACTTGTTTACAGAATTAGAATGTAGTCATTTATGTTCAATGCCTGTTTTAGTCATTAATGGTTCGATGGTACCTTGTATCGTATTAAAATGCGAACAAACGACAGTGATCCGAGACAACAGGACCGTGCCAGATATCGTAAAGAAGAACAACATTCTTAGTTGTCACATCCAAGGGACTGTGTGTACTGAAAAGCAAATCGAGAAAATAGTTAAAATTATACATGTCTACTCTATAGAAACAACTACTTTGGTAACATACATTATCATAATTTCAATTCTTTAAGCATGAAAAACATTTCTTTGTCATTACAATCAAAGGGACTACATCAATTTTTCATTCAGAAGTAAGTATGACTTCAGTGAAAGCACGTGAAAATAAACAGGTATTAACAGACACAAATGATGACAATCATTCAAAGATTTGGAAGTCATTTAGTGTTGATTGATGACAGACAGACAGATTTATTTCGTAGAGTGGCCATGAGGCCAATAGTACACATGACAGTATTTCATATGTTACACCAGAGCGCTGTCATGGTTAAAACATCAATTTTAGCATCATACAATATGTACTTTTTTGACGAATATAACTAGGCGTAGAATAATGTTGGCATTTGGGGTTTTAATTAGCTGGCCAAACTTTGTTAAACTGGGATTCACACAGTAATATATTGAGGGATATATCTACTGCGTAGATCAGAATATAAAGGACATTGTAATAATACATGGTATTCGTCTCCAATAGCGTTCACGCAATAAGAGCAAAAAGCTTGATCTGTATTGTCATCTTTCGATCTTCTATATGACTGAACTTTCAATTTACTGAGATCTGCGACGTTGCATTGAGGCTCAGGCTAATACTTTTAAATATTTTTCATGGACAATATCATTTTTAAATAACGAATAGTTATACAAATATTTAGAGCAGGCTACTTCAGCTGACCATTCTTACAACGCTGTTTAAAGAGCTTTAAGAACATATCACAATCTGCTACAGTTTGTTGGATCCATACATGCGCGAAACCATATTGGGATAACAACGTTCTCACTGAAGATAACCATTTTTTTCTCCATTATCATCCAAATTTTTCAACATCTTATAACAATGTTTGGAATGCCTTGTAGCTGACTGACAGACTAGTCGTAATATTGTTTTGAAATAGTTAAAATGGCACAGACTGATAAATTTAAGTTTGTTAATTTTTAATAGTTTGTATGTGAAATGACATGTCGACATTCATTTTCCAAAAAAAAAAAAATCAGAATTAAAAATGATAAAAAACCCTCTATGATAACCTAGTCACATTGAAATAATGTATTGCATTGTACGCCGTGCCATTTAAGGCGCTGTTTTGTCCTTGCAATCTAGAATGCCAAACAAGGAGGTATAAACTCCGGTATATATGTTCGGTATGGGGTCCCCATAGAGAGAAGCCCCTATACCGTAGGAAAAGCTTACATTCAATACATTGTCCGATGTAAGATATACATGTACATGTATACAACATCGACATGGATGCTTTGATTAAGTAGTTGCAATAACATGAGTAAATACTTCCATAGATGAACTAAACACGTAATGAGCAACATGAATTCAGGTGTTTGCGACTCATATTAAAACATATTCTGCTCAACCGGTGGCACTCGTCGTTCATAAAATGAGTTTGACAGTTGGTAAAATTGATGAAATACAAAAAAATTGGATTGCATTATGAATCATTTTTCAACTGTTATTTTTATAAATGATGTAACAGAATGTGAAATGCTTCCCTGACCATGTGTACGTTTTGTAATGTGCATAGTAAGACAGGGTAGGCATAGTCGAAATCATAATGACCTGAATAAGATAAAAGATTTTGAATCCATGCCCTCTTGACTGCTCCTATCAAGCTTCTGTATTGCTAAATTATATGCACACGGGTCGTGATGTATTATAATTTCATATCAGCCCCTTTAATAAAGGCTTCAAAACATAGTTGAAAAATATTTGATATATACAAATTATGGATCATGTAGACTGCAGTGGCCACAGTAAACGATATGCATAGCAAATATTTACCTATATTTCTGTACAAGTCCTTGTTGCGCTTATAATATTTCTTGTCGGTGTATTTTGCAAATGTTATAGCGAACCAAATGGACCAAGGACAGTTCACGGACGTTCGTGCATGTGAATTCAGTACTTTCAAGGAGCGCCCGAAGAATTTCATATCGACATGTGCACTTAAACCACAATAAAGAAATCAGGTTGTTATATTTTGAAGCTGTCATTTTGATGAACTTTCAATTGTTTTCATACAGAATTGCCTTGATCTGTAATTCGAAGGCAATTCTGTATGAAAAAAATTGATCTGTAATTCGAAATCACTGCTTCGAATGTAACAAAGACGTCTTATATAATTGTTTCTGACTGAGTTTGCTTATATATCTCTTGGGGTGGGTCAAACGGTTTTATTAAGATTTACAAGGTCAGTGTGCTTTATCTGACTTCGAAAAGTAAATTAAGGTCTACCTGGACCAAGAAATGAGAATAACCTTGATGTATGTTTTTCTCCGCCAAGGAGACTTAACATTACCTTGTATCTCAAAATCACAGTCAGCTGTTCACTTACTCAGTCAGTTTTTTTTCTAGCTGTGTTAGCCATTGAAAAGATATGAAGACTCGTGTACGAAGTATGTCAAGATGGTTCTCTTATCATAGCTCTCCTGTTGACAGATAAACTTTGTACTAATTACATTTGACTTTACGTTGGGCAGATGGAAATAATTTGCAAGGATACAAGCTTTTCTGTCAAGGCATATATCTTGAGGTTCCTGAATTCAACATAAAATAACTAGGAAACAACGAAATCGTGTCACTCAACATTACCGAGATGATATGAAATCAATTGTCATACCGGAAAAGATAAGACAAGCCGAAATAGGAACTCAGGTTTCAATAATTAAACAGTTCCCTATCAGAGAAAAGTGGACTCACCCAAGATTTAGTGTTACACAGATCTACGAAATCTTAGAACACTTTAAAACATCTGAGATCGTCATTTCCCTTGGCACCAAATGGCCAATCTAAGAATAATTGTTACAACACTCCTGTCTATAACCAGCATCGCAATCGCCGATTTCCCTTTCTGGAATACTTCGTTGTCATGGGCAGCCAGAGTGCAGGATTTGGTGTCCAGGTTGACCATTGAAGAAATACAGTACCAGATGGCGAGAGGAGGGGCAACAAACACCGGTACCCCTGCCATACCCCGTCTTGGAATCAAACCCTATTCCTGGAACACGGAGTGCCTTCGTGGAGATGCTGGTGCTGGTAACGCGACAGGCTTTCCCCAAGCTATTGGTCTTGCAGCAACTTTCAGGTTAACTTTTACTGGATAAGATTGAATAAGCCTATGTTAGGGCATCCCTTAAGATGCCAATAAGTCGATAAAAAGTGTTCAAACTCAGCACGATTTTAGAAACATTTAGAATGGTTGAAATACGTTTAGAATTTAGATTCAGTTTTAATTAAGCATAAAAAGACATATTGTGCCTGTGCACAGTATTTGTGCATACACATCCTCATAAGGTTTGCCATATGTTCATCAGATAAAGTATATCCGTGTATCAATTTAACGTCTCCTTTTTGTGTATTTTGTAGCATGTCAACTAATTACTACTAAAATATATTATGAAAAAGAACACACAGATGTCAATAGGTCAAATGCATAAAAAAACAAACAAAACAACAAGACATGAGTCAATTTCTGTGTCACCGTGGCTTTTGCAAAGGTGATCCATTAACAGCTATTATTCCTTTGCAAATATTTTTTTATTTTGATTTCAGCAAATCGCTTGTATTTTCTGTCGCCGAGGCCACAGCCGTGGAGGTCCGTTCCAAGTACAACGCCTGGTCTGCTGCAGGAGTTTATGGAACACACAAGGGGATCAGCTGCTTCAGTCCTGTCATCAACATCGTCAGAGATCCCAGGTGGGGCAGAATACAGGTGAGACGAACTTACTGTTATATGATCTGGAATGTTTTCTCCTGAAATGTTACAGAGAGCGTTAAATTGGTTTTTCCCATCAGGAAACATATGGTGAGGACCCCTACCAGAGCGGGATGTTGGCATCAAGTTTCATCGAGGGTCTTCAAGGAAACGACCCTAGATATGTTCGTGCAAACTCGGGATGTAAACACTTCGCTGTATATGATGGACCAGAGAGTGGCCCTATTGACAGACACCACATAGACGCCCAGGTAAGATTTTGTAAAATTAGTTTTATAGTTACACCTGATATGAATGAACTGTACTACAACTTACAGCTGAAGATTGGAAACACTATCGAAACCATCATTGGGAAATGCCAGCTCTATAAACAACTTAAAATTACAACACTGTGACGTAGACCCAAATAGACCAGCAATACTTTTCTTTACAGTGAATCATTAACAGAATCTGAGGAACTTGTATTTAGAAAGATATATCTTGCGTTCTGGTCCTGTTCTTGTCCTTAAAAGACACATCTTGTAGAGTGCCGGTTACCACGGAAGGAATGTAACTTGGTATATGTTTGCGTCATACGAAAAGACGTTTCCAAATAGGAATTGTTCCTATATGAAAATAACAACGAATGGAATGATTGAGAAATTGTTATAAAAAGCCTTTCTCAAGTGAAGTTTACCTACAACGTATTTAGGTAAACTTGTAATCCTATCATTAAACATGTTTAATTTCAAGTGTAGTCTCATCAATAATATGATTTTCAGTTATATCATGCCGTATCGCTTGAATAAAACAACAAAGAGTCGCTTGTCACTAGTTAAGATAATAATGTTTCTTTGTAACGCAGAAACACAATCAAATTGAAGTCAGATTGACCTATCGATGGTATCTGACAATCGCTAGACAGCCATTGACACGATTTGTTTCTTAAGTCATTGATTTAATGTAGGGACACACAAACGTTTTGGAATCATGCTAAGATCATAAACTCTAATTTCAATGAGCTTGCATAGCCAGTTATCCTTTATTTACATGTATCACAGGTGTCAGAGAGAGATCTAAGAACGACCTACCTGCCTGCGTTCAAGACGTGTGTACAAGCGGGCACATACAGCATCATGTGCAGCTATAACAGGTATTATTTGGAACTTTTAAATCTCCAGCGACGTCACTCTATTGTTCTTTCGGGACACTATTTTTCGAAATTTCCCTCACTCAATCACGCTTCCATCGGCACTCATCCTAATACCCCGGACAATTATCTCGATAGTACCCTGAAGATCAGGGTACCATTTGACTACAACGGCTGAGTTGACAATCATGCACATTTTAGAGCCTTATATGGCCAATGATTATTATTCACAATTTCAAGAAAACAACAAAACACATGAGCCGCCCAACCATCCCTACCCGCTATTCGCCTAATCAATTCAATTACCATAATTGTAATTTGTTGAACCAATTTGCTTGGAACCAACCCAAATCTCGAACCTGCCCAAATAGCTTACATGAACCGTTCGCAAACCAATATTACCGCGAAGCATAAAACACGCCAGTCTCAATCACTTGCTAATTTAAGACTTGCTGCATTTCATGATCAGCACCATTTAAGTGCCAGCTCTTTAGTTAATTGCACATTTACTTAACGGTTAAATCAGAAAGCACCTGTTACTAATCGCCGTTTGAGGCACGGCACTCTTACTTCAAAATACAGCAAGGCTTGTATTAGCATGCTAAGAAGACAAGCGCGAGTTATACTTGGCTGAAGAAGTTTAAAGAAATGTTCCTTTCCGACTTTCAGTGTGAACGGAAAACCCGCCTGTGCAAGTCCGGAACTGCTGACGACCATACTGCGGGAGGAATGGGGGTTTGAGGGGTATGTGGTCAGTGATCAGGGGGCGGTGGAGAGAGTCATGACGACGCACAAGTACGTCAATAACTATGTGGACGTTGTTGCTGACTGTGTTAACGCCGGCTGTAATCTGGAGTTAGCGGCAAATGATACAGATCTAGCTTACTTCCAAATGGGTGGGTCCTTATAGTTGTTTTTTATTTGGTCGACAATGGTTGAATACTTGATCAGGTGATATTTGTTGTAAAAAATCAAAGACGTCACCAAGATAAAAAATAACTTACAATTCTAAAGGATTGCATCGATTTGTAGATGTCCATACAAACTCACTAGAGTTACTTCAAAACAGATTTCCATTCTTCATATCATATAGAAATATATATGAGCTCAAAGGGGGAAAAGCACCAAGCGTTGTTTGTAAACTTCGCGAAAACATTTCACCTTATTGAGAGAAATAAGTTTGGAAACTCCTGCAAACGCTCAGATTTAAAAATAATAAAATGTTTAACAGTATCTATCAACATGCAAAAGTACGTGCGGGAAATGTTCAAACCATTTTTAGGCGACTCGGAGTTAGACAAAATTGTATTTTGAGTACTTTTTTATTTATTGTTTTTCACGCATACTTATGACACTTTCACAATTGGCATCCCATTCCATGCTAACACAGTTCAATTTCTGTTTTTCTTTTGCCGATGATTATGTGTTATTCTTCGTTACCATTAATGGTCTTCAGAAACAAATAAATGCATTAGACATCTCTGATAAAAATAAGGTTTTTTCAATAGAGAGAAATTCTTTTTTAAAAACAGTGGTGGAAAACTTTCATAATAATGAAATGGTTTTATAAAGATTATAAGTATCGAAGTATTGAATTTTTCTAATCACCTCTCTTGGTCAAACTGCCGTTACACAAGTATTAGTAGAATTGATAGGTATTTACAAAAGTATGAAAATGTTTGGTGAATACTATATGATAGAAAGGGTAAGGAAATAAGGTGAATGAATCCTTATGCTTAATCTGAATGTTTAAGAGTATGCCTTTAAGTGCAATAATACAATTGATATAGACTCATGTAAAATGTAAAAAAACGAGATTTTGTATTATAACTATGATTTTAACTTACTGTATTTACAATATTTTGTATCTTGAAAAACAGTGTATAATAACATCTGAATCAACGATACTTGATTGTCCGGTATTCGAGCATTATCTGTTTGACTTAAATGACAGTTTAACAGAGGTCATATCCTCATATCATGTGTGGTCAACCCCTGCTCGTTTGCAGACATTAACAGGTCGTCTAACGAATGATGTCAATCTATTTTGCTAGGGTTCTCCGCCATTCTTCCAGTAAGGCCTTTCCCAACACATCTCTCACCTTTATATTTGGCTGACACTTGTTGCTTCGTTGTTCACGGTGGTCCAATATATGTTCAATCTGGGACATGTCTTGAGATCGCGTTTTTACCTGCCATCATTCCACAGTTCTTGCCCATCTCAGTTTGAGGCGTCAATGTCAGAGGTATCAGCTTTCGGTAAGCCGAGATACGTCTGGCAATGGTTCGTTTGCTGATCACAAAGCAGCGTCCCATTACTGTTTTGATGGAAACGTTTCCCATTTGTCTGCATTAATCAGAATATCTCTGGGCGATTTTTAATATCAGCATGTTTTTTTTATATCACACGATATGGCGATATGATAACCATTTATGTTAAAATTTAATACCTTAATACTCTAACGGAATTTAGGTAGAGGTTTCTACAAATTAAAATTTCTAGAATTCGTATTTTAACACAAAAAGTATAAATTTTGTAATGTCCAATGCTTAACGTATACTATCCCAAAAAAGTTACGCATAGGTGATTTTTCATAACTGAAATCGAAATATTTTTATTTGTATTATTTGTATTGTCCAAAAAACTAATGATATTGATGATACTGACAAGTTGCTTTCGTTTTCTTTTCCAAAAATGGATCTTGCATGGAAATGTTGACTTTGGTGAACATTTTAGGGATAAATAAAAAACGTTTCGCCACAACGCAACACGTGCAATTACGCACATGAAACTTTTGTGGAAAATGCACGCAGTTTATGGCTATAAAAAGGGATACCCATTCGGATTTGCCACTTGTTTGGAGATTGATTATAAGACAATCCATAGTGCCACGTCTTGACGCTGCAACAAGAAACATCACCATCGCAAGACTTCAAGCTGGAGAGTCCCAATATTCGGTGGCAAGACGTCTCATTCTTAGCAAGAGCACCATTTCAAGACTTTTCGCCAGGTTCGTCCTGACCAACACGACAAATGACCGTCCTTGTTCAGGCAGGCCATGTGTCACCACACCAGCTCAAGATTGCTACATCTGGGGCATCCATTTGCGTTATCTCACAACTACTGCCGAGAGTACTGCAGGCAACAAACCGGGACTGAGAAGAATTTCAAGCCAGACTTTACGGAACAGGTTGAGGGAGCATGGGTTGATAGCCAGGTGACCCTACGTTGGCAACGTTCTACGTCGTCAACCCCGTGTCAATCGACTTCGTTGGTGTAACAAAGTGGGTGTTTGGAATCTTCGCAACTAGCGCCGAGTTTGGTTCGGTGATGAATCCAGGTTCCTATTGCGGAGGCGAGATGGTAGAAACCGTGTTTACTGACGTCGAAACGAACGTTTTGCCCCTTTCTGTGTTCTTGAGGTGGACAGATTTGGTGGAAGCAGCGTTATGATGTGAGCGGCGATAGCGTACACTGGTCGCACCAATATAATCCACGTTCAGGGAAATTTGACGGCCGTACGCTACAGAGACAACATCCTGCAGCCACACCTCCTGCCCGTTACTGACGTCCAACGTGAACTGTTCCAGGAGGACAACGCCAGGCTAGATACTGAACGAGTCACTAGGAATTTCCTCGCCAGAAACAACATTAATCAGTTCCAATGGCCGTCTCGTTACCACGATTTGAACCCAATTGAGCATCTTTGGGATGAATTTGATAGACGTCTTTGTCAGCGTCAACAACAGCCACAAACTCTACAAGAACTGGCTCTATTTGTGCAGCAAGAGTGGCAGACGATTCCAAAACCAACCATATAGCGTCTAATCCAGTCGATGCCAAGGCGGGTGAGAACTGTCATCAACGCACAAAATGGCCTCAACAGATACTGACTTTAAGCGGACGTCTGTGAAATATTGTGAAAGCCATATCTAATGTTATTACGTAATTTTGTTAATTGATATCACCTTAAATCTGATGTAAAAATTCACACTTTTAACTTCATTTCCTTTGAATTTATATGCGTTTGAAAATACGACAATTTCTCTTAACAAATCTGGCTATGCATTTCTTTTTTTGGATAGTATATGTTTGTGACAAGATGCTTCAACCAGTTTTTCGTGTGGCAAAAGTCTGCAAAATATTTCATGACGGATTGTCTGCAAATGTAAAAAATTGATACTTCATGTGTGTTAAAATAAACTCACATTAGAAAAAAATTTTGCACCACAAATTAAATGTGTAACATAATGGTTAATGTATTCATGTACACAAAATATTTAGTGTATTAACTATCTCTTAGAGGGTAAACCACAAGGACGTCAAACCAGTAGTGTACTATTATAGATAACGGGATATTTTCTTTCAGAAATATGTCAATTCTAAAATTATGAATTCTTTTGGATGTATTTTTTGAAACTACGATTTTCGATTTCAGTTAATGCAATCAACCAAGGTAAAATCACCGAAGGGAGAGTGAGGGAGATGGTAGCTCCTCTCTTCTATACCAGAATGAGGCTCGGAGAATTCGACCCACCGGAAATGAACCAATATTCAAAACTAAACATCTCAAACATCGAGACAGAAGCTCACCAAAACCTAGCCATTGAAGCTGCAATGAAATCATTCGTTCTCTTGAAAAACGAAGGCAGATTGCTTCCATTGAAGAAGTCAAAGTTTGATACGATTGCAGTAAGTCAATTAACTTGTTACTTTCTTGTAAAGCATCGGGGTTCTACCAATTCTAAAATTAAATGTCTCTTCGGGTTATCATCTTCCTATTATTCATTTAAGAAAGTTGTAAAATGGTTTTGAAGAAACGACCTTGAACAAAGCCTTACATCCGAGTAGATTTTCAATTAACATAGATTCCTTTATTTTTAATATTTCCAGAGGTTTGCATGCGAAAGCATTGTTTATTTCACAAAAGTGTTGTACACACTATTTCCTTTCATTATACTTCCATTTTCTGTACATATACTATTTGTACAAATTTAAAGGTGCAAATATTAAAAAAAAACTTACATGAAGATGCCACACAATGCGGGTTTTGCTACTTGCTACAGAATGATAGTCGCCCAAATAACTTTCACTGCATTTTACACGAGCCAGGTTGTTGGTCCGATGGCTAACAACTCCCAACAGCTCTTTGGTGACTATGCTGCCAATGTTGACCCCAAGTTCGTGAAAACTCCGCTACAAGGCTTGACTTCCTTGGCCAACTCTGTTAACTACGCTTCCGGTTGTGATGACCCTGTCTGCCAAAAGTATGATGCGAATTCTGTCAAAAAGGTGGTGGCCATGACACAAGTAATCTTCGTATGTCTAGGCACAGGTAACAAATACTTGTCAAATTAGTTTTTGTCTTTTAAGAATTTGACTTTTACCAATTTAACTGATGACTATAAAAAATCAAACTGTTTAGACATGTATCACAATAGGAAAGTGCATGCCAAAATCAAATTTGTTATTGTTTTTTAAAAATAGTTTTTTAAAAATTAAACAGATCTCAATGAGTTTGGAAGTTTTATTCTTAAAACCCAAACCAAAACGTTGAAACTTTGTGTCGACAAAAATACCTTGCATTGGAGTAAATGTCAGCTTTATAGGGTTATGAAATTAGTTTGAGAATGCTTTTGGTCCGGCTTCATTTGAAATTTAAATACCAGAACTGCCAAGAATCTTATCAAACCAATAATAACTGAATATATTCAATAAAAAAAAAAATGATAGAATTTTTCAAAATTAGATTTTTAACGATAATGACTTAAGATTTATGATTTATATGTATTATCCTAATTGCTTTTTACTTCCTTTCGTAATAATATCGTAAATGAAACAGATATTATGAATTAAATGTTTACAATACTTCAAAATGATTTTCTTCATAGTAGTCAGTTGTATAACGAACGTGCTATGATCTTTTAAGCTATCCATTCCCTGACTCAGATTTGAAGTTTCATACAAAACTGGTCGTCAGTGGTTTTTGCTTAAAATTCGGTTATTTTCTCTAGGACCGCGGGTGATCGGGATGAGTAATGAATACTTTTGACATAAACTAATGTTTTGGGGAGAAACTAGAAGTATACATCATTCAGGAAAAATGCTACTGCCCCTATTAGGTATAAGCCTACACAATAAAACCTAAGCTAAAACTACGAAAACTGATAAGTTTTCGCTATTCACTCTCGGAGAAGATATATTTAAATAAGCAAGTAAATTAATCAAGATGAGGGAAGTTGATATACTGATGTGATTCGTGTGTCCCTATGAATTAAGTTATATAGTTTATCCATTTGTTTTCATAAAGGACAAATTGTAGAGCGCGAGGCACACGATAGAGCAGACATCAATCTTCCCGGTAGCCAACTCCAGCTTCTTCAGGACGTTGCTGCAAATAGTAAGTGTCACATTTATTAAGATTATTACACGAGCAAGTAATATAATATAATTAAATATTTGTATTGTGCATTTCTCCATGCAGATTGCAGATTGCAGATTGCACCAAGTCCTGAAACGCGATCTTGAAAAGATGAGTTTTCAAGTCGGCCTTTAAAGGTTTGGTAATCAGAGCAGTGGCGGTGTTTGTTCAAAGCTGAAGATGCAGAATATACAAATTATCTTAAGATATTTATAGTAGTAACTGTATGATAAATTTTACGATACAAATTTTAAAAAGTATTTCATTATGAGACCAATTAGTCTAATAGTAAGTGTCATCTTACATAAAACTTATTGCAAGAGCAAGCGTGTCATACAGTTGAAATATATTGTGCATATTCAAAATTACAGCAACGATAACGCTGATGATGTCAACAGATGTATAAGTTATTTTAATATATGTACATTGATATCATTGCATGAGAAAGACTCATACGGTTTTATCTATTTTGTCTGATTTCTTTTATCTATTTGAGTAAGAGCAAGAACTGTTGACATCCAAATCTTCAAGGCTTTAAGGCAGATAATATTTGAAAATACTTATATATTTAAAACCACCAATGAAGTAATTATTTTTATGAAGAACTGTTACATCTTTATTTGTGTCTATAAAAATTAGATTTTTTGATAAGTAGGTATACATTTACTACATGTAGATTACATACAGGATGACAACTTCTTCTCTTGGCGGCTTTTGCCCTTCTTCAGTTGGATAAATAGCAAAGCTGCTACCATAGTCACAACTAATCTGATATTGTAACTTCTGGGATTGCGTCTGACTTTGTTTCTCTACTTCCATTAGCTTTAAGAATGGTTTTCTACGTTATCTGAATAAAATGTCATATCAATACTAGCAGTTCCGCTGAGTAGTCCACTGATATGATAACTAAATTGGCCTTGATATGGGATGTTGACGTGGATTCTTGTTTTGGTTGACGATCATGGTGGAGGGCGGGATAACCGTTGAGGGGGATGGAAGTTCCTTGAGATCTAACTCATCTTGTAGTTTTTCTGGGTAGCCTCGACACGTCTGGTCAGATTAAATCGCTCGTTTTATTTGTGGATGATGCATGGTTGGGTAGGAAGTTGATATAATGATTGGTGTGTATAGGTTTTCAGTACGCAGAAGTTTGGATCATCTGGAAGAGTTATCTAGAGACACACAGGATCACATGTACATGTACTCTGAAAATAGCCAAGATCTATCAATATTGGTAGCTGTGGTTGAATATGACTGTCAACTAATTAAATCAAATTCTGAACACATCAAATATTGCATGAAAAGAGCCCAGCCAAGTCAGTATTTTGTAGCTGTGATTGAATATGACTATCAATTAACAATGAATAATATTATGAAGATAACAATTAAAGGCAAAGTTCAGGTGCTCAGGTGCCATATGGTCACAAATATCGTATTTACCAGATTTAATTGAGAAAGATGTTCTTGAACTTCAAATATTTATTTTTCTAAAGGAAATCAGACTCCAATTGTACTGCTACTATTCAATGCGGGACCACTCGATGTGACATGGGCTGACAAAAGTGCTGATATTGCCGCCATCATGGAATGTTTCTTTCCTGCCCAAGCAGCGGGGGATGCTATAGCACGTGTCGTCACTAACACGGGTCCAGGTTCGAATCCTGCTGGTAGATTGCCAGTGACCTGGCCAGCAACACTGAGTCAGGTAACCAGAGTCAATAATTGAATGCTGTGGTGACACTCAAATCGGGGTTGCATTATAATATATTTCTGCAAGCTCCTACATGTAACTGGCTGAAGTTTTGATGCTGTTTATTAAGTGCACAGTCCCTATAAAAGATTTCAAGTTTTATTAACATATTATATTGTGATTTATTTTAACCTTATTTTGCACTAAAGAAAGAATTATTTTGTATTTCAAGTAGACTGGTTATATCAAAGTCTTGAGGAAAAAAATACTGGTACTCACACGTAATCGCTTGTGCGAACATACCTTTACAGTTTTATAGGAAGTTCGCACCAGTTTGCCCAAATAAATGTTCTGTAAACTTTTAGCAGAAATTATCCATATGGCAGATACGGCAGCTATAGCAAAAGTTGTTCTTTACATTCTAGGTTGGCAATATGACTGACTACAACATGGAGGGAAGAACCTACCGCTACTTCGAGGGAGATCCTTTGTACCCATTTGGTTACGGACTATCTTATACGGATATCAAGTACGAGCTTGTCGAGACCCCTGTCTCAATAAACGCTGGTGACGATTTCACAGGAACGGTAGCTCTTACAAATCTTGGGAACATGGAGGCAGACGAGGTAAAATATCTCAATTCATTGATCATCTGATTTTCCTTCTGGTGATTATGCTTGGTTCTTTTTATGTTGATTTCTTATGATGACGACCAAAAATGAAAATAACGCACATATAACTTTAATGATAATAAAGAAGTGATTATTTAAAAGTAGATGTAAATGCCATAATGAAATACAAATTACGATAATAATACTAATACATGGCTAACAACAATAAAAAGAAAAAAAGAAATGGATAATAATTAAACTTTTCATTAACAGGTTATTCAAGCGTACATACAATGGAAACATTCAAGCCAGCCAACTCCTAAAATCCAGCTTGTGTGGTTCGATCGGATCACTCTATCACCTAAAGGTCAAGCACGAGTTAACTTTACTGTGAAAGCTGAGAGCATGGCGGTGTGGGTTGATAATAAGGGCTGGGAGGTCGAAGCAGGTACGTTGCAATTTCTCTGACAATTAAACTAACATTAGTCCGCTAGCTAGGTTAGACCATAATATTAAATGACATCGAAACAATATTATTTTATCAACGTTGTTGCGTGATTACAATATCGCCGGTGTTAGTAGTGAGGAGGTCATTGACTGGCAATGAAAAACACTCTCACGATAGTAGTGTAGATTACAGTATTTTACGACAAGGACAATGCTCCTCATCCAAACCAATAAAATAACAATGGAAATACAAAGGGAATCACTCGAGCGTGAGCGCGGCGGCCATCTTGCTCATCCAAGTTGTAGGAAATAGTGGAATCACTCGAGCGTGAGTGGGATGAATGGAACACTCCTTCAAGCTTGACTAAACAATCAATCCCTTATAACGACCAGAATGACAGTTTGCCAACCGCAGGCAACCGCAGGCAAAGTTAATTTATGTAAATAGCTCATGAAGATGGTAATAGATGCATGACGTCACAGGTCAGAAAGGTCGACCAATCAGTTGAGAGTAAAATGCGAGGATGCTCATTAAGCGATTCGTCGTCATTACTGCAAAACAAAGCTTTCTTTAAGGCAACCCTAAAACAGACAAGTGTCAGTCCAATCAGAAACCGGTTTTGAATGAGCGCGCCAGAACTATCTTTAGCGACACGTGACATGACTCAGAGGCGAGAGACGTGGGTACGTTGCTTTTTGCTTTATACCCTTAGTCAAGATTTTGACCTAGTGAATGACAAAAGCCTCTCACTGTTTCAATAAGGTTTGGTTCTTAACAGCAGAAAATAGGGAGGTCGACTCTCTTTTGTTTAATGGATATTTTAAATGTTAAAGATCTTACATGGAAATTTCATATAGTCACTAGTTTGAAATGAAAAAGGCTAATACTCTTTTAAAACGTTAAAGCTGTTGATCATAGCTATACAGCTTCAATTAAATGTGTTCAGAATCGTATTGGCTATTTTATATCACGATCTATCACTACATTTACACTACATGAATAGATATACAGATGTTCGTGGCCCTAGGTTACCATTTTAAATGCATCAGATTCGACTCTACCGTTGAACTGAACTCTATAAAAACCATGTGGAAAGTAGTCTGACTTCATTTTCAACATAGTCTATTAACGGATCAGTTGCCACTTGGTGTTAATGAAGTCTACCATGGAACGAAAACTATACATTCCCGATGCACAGAAATTTATAGACTTTTTCGAGCGTCGACGTGGGGGACAGAAAGGAGGCCAAGCTCGGGCTGGTTCCCGTATTATCACCATTAGTTCTCCAGCTGACGGAGCTGAAGAACAGAAGACCAAGAGATCACCAAAGCGAGTCAAAGCTATCAAACGCAAAGCAGAAGATGACAGTCTACAACTAGAAGGCCAGAGCTCACCCAAAAATTCTTTTGTAGGGAAGCCATCTCAGCCCAGAGATTTCTTTCTAGAGTAAACATGGACTTGGCCAAGTGCGCATGCGTCATAGTTTCTGTACTACGCATGCGCCTTATTTAAATGTAACCATCCATGAGAAAAGAGCGGTTATTATTCAAGATGTCCTTCCAGTGTACTGTCTGTCTTGGCTTGCTCCCTGTAGATGTTCGTGGAGAAGATGACAGTGGATGTTTTACTTGTGTTTACTGCAAGACTAAGTTGAAGTATACTTACCACCGGTTCTTAGTTCACAGTGACAAATGTACTGTGAAAAGAAAACTTTCTCGTCATGTTCCCCTGTGTACTTGTGGTGTTAACCAGACAGTATAAAACACGGTCACAGTAGGCACACATTGACATTTTCTCTCTGACCAGCAGACAGAACAGTTCTAAGAAAATGAAAAGAACGTCAGGGGTGAGACCCAGAGATATTTTCTCCATCGTTGACAAACCGAGAAAAGCAAAGCTGAAAACTTCAACAAAGAAACTGGTTACTTTGAAGACACATCGGACTGCTTCTAAATCAAAAGGGAACAAGCACAGGAAATCCCCGAGTCAACTGCACATAAGACACATTTCTACCATACAAGGTGTTGTGAACAGGGCTGCAGCTGCCTTGAAACGTCAGAGGCTTGAGAAAGGGTATAAACGGAAGCTTGAGAAACACTAACTACATATACTTTTTAGATCGCCATGGAGGCGGTCACCTGTCCTGATTGTGGAAAACGTTTTTCACGAAAGGATGTTATGTATCGGCATAGGAGGAATATACATTCGAACACAGCTACGCCACCGCCTCCGCCGCCTCCTCCCATCTCAGTAACTTCAATGGCAACCTCGCCACCGCCTGGTCCAGTGACCTCTTATGCATCAAAGCCACCGCCGCCACCGCCATCGCCGCCGCCGCCGCCGCCGCCGCCGCAGGAGCACCCATTCCAATTTCGTATAGCATCCTGTGGTCTTTTGGTCGGACCAAGCGGATCCGGTAAATCGACCTTTATGTTCAATGTATTATGGCAGGGATTAGTCCACCCCCAACCAGAAAGGATTATCTGGTGCTATGCTGTGTGGCAGCCTCTGTACGACCATATCCTTCAGGTCTTACCCTATGTGCAATTTGTGAAAGGCCTACCTTACAATCTCGAGGATGAACATTACTTTGATGACCACAAACAGAACGTATTGGTCCTGGATGACTTCCTGGCTGAAGCCAAGAATGATAAACGGATATCACGTCTGTTTACCCAAACCTCTCACCATAAGAATGTACTGATCTTTTTACTCTTGCAAAACCTGTTCCCAAGAGGCAAGGAATCACGTGACATTGCTCTCAATTCGCATTACGTGACCCTGTTCAACTCGCCCGTAGACAGACAGCAAATTAAGGTATTTGCAAGAAGAATATTCCCTGATGATATCACGAAATTCATGAGCCTTTATGAAACAGCTGTGGAAACGCCTTTTGGAAACTTAACTGTAGATCTGAAACCTGCTACGAGCGAAAAGAACAGGCTACACGTTAATATCTTGACATCCGATCCAACAAACCATCAAACTGGTATACATGACCAACAACGTGAGATAAAAGACCGTGTACCGACCCTAGACGTTCAGTCAGTTCGAAACCTTCATGCTGAACAGACGTTTCTCGACGACTCCATTGAAACAGCTTCTCATTCAAGCAGCAGTGAGGAGTCGGGACCTTTCACTATGGCCACAGCTTGCGCCGATTGTGGTGTTTTGATTGACAACATGCACGATTTACAACGTCACATCAAGTCCTGGTGTCCAGCTGCCAATGACAAGGGATTGATATCTAGAAAACGAAAACGCTACATTAGCGATGAAGATTCGGATGGGGACCTTCCTGTGCAGAAAGGGAGTGGTATAGATGATTCAAAACCATTACCTCGTCACTGGAAACCCATCAACGACATGGCAGCCGAGGAGTGGCAGAACGTCGGATTGCAACGTATCTGGAAGCGGGTGTATGAACTTTATCAAGGTGACATGGCAGTCAACAGGAGGAAATATAAGCGGCTGGGTCGAACGACAGACTGGACAGACAGAAAAATGAAACAGCTTTGGAATACTAAATTGATGGACAGTCTCAACAGCGTCCTCGAGTTTACTCAATATTTTAAAGAAGCGCCGCTGTTTGTACCCATCCTCACCAGTCTAGATGAGATAGATCCGTCCTCAGAACAGAGCATGGTGAAGGGGAAAATCAAACGCTTTATCAATCCTAAATTGAAAGACATTCTCACTCGACTGGATAGGCCTGAATTGGACACTGATGCGGAATCAGACGTGGCTACAGATGGAAGCGCGGCTGGTGATGAGGAGAGTGATCAGGGCTGATTTATTACAGAAGGCGTAGTCTCATCCACTGTTAGTTCAGTCTTTACCTTTGCTGAGACAGGATGTATAAACGAAGCTTGCTTCATGTGGTGAAATCACCAAACCCACCCCTAAGACAGAACCACAAGAACGATAAGAAAAAACCTGTTTCTCTCTATGTCAAAGGGGTGATCAAGCGAGGACCACCTGGGCGACGGACATTGGATAGGATAGAGATCAAAGGATAGATAATTATGCATCCAAAAGAGACAATTTTTTAATTCATCTACCTGTGTAAAAACCCTATATCTGGAAATAGCTGTGGTCAAGCGCGTTCCCTACATGTATAGACTGATTAACCTAATTGTATCATGATTTAATTACTTAATGTTGTATCATGACTTATGCCTAGATTGAATAAATATGTTAGAAGAGTGTATGTGTTTGTTCTCAATGTGTATGGTATTCAAACTCGAAACAAACAGGGAGTATAAAACATTTGTCAAACCCAGTGAAGCAAATAATACACGTGCTTTATATGGTTAATATACAATCATTTCAACGACAAACCTATGGTTGAATAAAACACAAACATAGTTGTCTGTACATAGTTGTGTGTACATGAAACAACCCTATATATATATATATATATATATATATATATATATATATATATATATATATGCATATTTCATGACCTGATAAATCAAAAGTCATGCATTTATCAGATTAGTTCGTTAGAAAGCAGGTTTCATCAGAACGCATGACCGTAGGGGTGTTGCGGGCTTTCCTCTTACACTTATACCACCCATTGTGATCATCTAGAGTTTGAAAAGCATTTAAAGTCTTCACTCACTCACTACACTAGTCTGAACAGGAGTTTAAGATGGGACAGAGTGCTGAGTTTTACTTGTTTAAAAAGGCTTATACATTCTTACAGTAACATTACAACGTATTATCTTGTAAGAATGAAAATTAATTTGTCAGATATGAAAATAACTGGCTCGCTCCAACACATGCTATACCTCTCTGTGCATTAACAGTGCCACAAAAGGTGAGGCGAGTGGAGTGTGTTGTCATGACAACAACACCTTCAATGTTTACCTTAAATGTCTCTATTCGTGATACCTTATATTGATCATATTACTCTTCAGATACAGTAAACCATTATCTGTGTGGGATATTTCGGAGAAAATACGACCTGAACTTAAAGTCAGGGTTTCTATTCCTTTTCAATGATGTATTTTACTTATGTCTTTAACATAGCAAAGCTCATAAAGGTAAGAACTGCTTTATATGTCTACATATTAATGCAAATTTTTAAACCTAGAAATATATGTACCCATCAAAAGGGTTGAACCTGTACCAATTTAAACATGAATGCAATGCAATGCAAAAGTTCTCCTGCCTTCTACTAATATCTAGGTTTTCATTTCCACAAAATATACCTGATAGAAAATATCCTTTTAACTGATGATGTGAATGAAATACGACAGCTATCGGAACAAGCATTAATATTGAAAGATATGTTTTGTATCAAATAGACGTTCACCAAGCAGTCTCCTCTTAAGATAGGATGTTACGGGCTAATGATTCGTCAACAGGGCAATAGACCGTTGTCCTCACGAGGTCAAATCCCAAAAAGCAAATAAGACACCCTTTCATAACTACCTTTCCTTAAGCTATAAAGCAAAAAGCACTGTACCCATGTCTCTCGCCTCTGAGTCATGTCACGTGTCGCTAAAGATAGTTCTGGCGCGCTCATTCAAAACCGGTTTCTGATTGGACTGACATTTGTCTGTTTTAGGGTTGCCTTAAAGAAAGCTTTGTTTTGCAGTAATGACGACGAATCGCTTAATGAGCATCCTCGCATTTTACTCTCAACTGATTGGTCGACCTTTCTGACCTCTGACGTCATGCATCTATTACCATCTTGATGAGCTATTTACATAAATTAACTTTGCCTGCGGTTGCCTGCGGTTGGCAAACTGTCATTCTGGTCGTTATAAGGGATTGATTGTTTAGTCAAGCTTGAAGGAGTGTTCCATTCATCCCACTCACGCTCGAGTGATTCCACTATTTCCTACAACTTGGATGAGCAAGATGGCCGCCGCGCTCACGCTCGAGTGATTCCCTTTGTATTTCCATTGTTATTTTATTGGTTTGGATGAGGAGCATTGTCCTTGTCGTAAAATACTGTAATCTACACTACTCACGATTCGATGACGAAATTGTTTGTACATATACATATCGCTAGAGATTTCTGTTAGGGGAAGCAGATAATAAGATTTGATAGAATCTGTTGTTTATTTAGTATGATATTTTATGATTAATTCAAAGAAAACAATCGAATAGGTAAGAATCAGAAACTTCTGGAGCTAATCCTGCAAAATCGTGAAAAGCATGATGGAAATATAATCCTTTTATTATTAAATACCAGGAGTGGATTCAGGATTTTTGTTAAGATGCGCCCCATGAGTGTCACCAGTTACAATTTAGTTAACTATATTAGGCCGATTCTTTTAATTTTTGAATGAATGTTTGCTGAAATTAAGTTCCTTTTGTCGTTTACTTTTATACTTTCATCCTGTTTGAGAAATACGACTCTCAACATTTTACTATACAGCTGCATACCGAAAGTTTGTTCACATACCCGTTATTGTAGTTCAAATATCATATAATTTGGCATGTCTTTGAGGCATCGTAACATTACGAAAAAAACTGATAATTTTGAATTTTCAATACAGAAGAGAAGATCCATGGCGCCTTTACGCAACTGTATGCCATATTCAACAGTTAACCGTAATAGTTTTTGGCAGGTCACTAAAGTGAACAGGGGTCAAAATTCCGATAAACAGTAATTTTTATTTGTCTCTACAAAATCCTTTAAAGTGATCAACAGCTTTAACATTAGTCATGTTTGTTTGTTTGCATTAAGTCAATATGATTTGGCTGATTTTCTTCTCAGAGAGTATAAAAGGAATATTTTAATCGAAATTTTAGAAAATCAGAATTTTGAAATGTGATCCCTTCTGTCATTTTAATCATGCCAAAATTCGTATTTTTGCACGAGCGAGGAGACAGTCCCACAATAAATGAAAAAAGGCTATTTTACACATTGGCAATTGGAGATCCTATGTCAGTTCTGCTGAAGTTATTTTATTGGCATTCAAACCAAACCCAAATTACATGGTAAATAAGCTTAGTACAGATCATAAGAAGTATCAAAAGATATGTATTATCTGTGTTATATTTATTTTTATGGATTATTTTATAAAGAGATACGTGTATAATTGTCTGTTTATGTTTTTGCAGGTGAAATGCTTTTCTACATTGGAGGACAACAACCGTTCCAGAAGAAAAAAATAAGTTCCAATATCTTCACTGCACCATTTACAATTGTCAACTCAAAATATCTAGGTCGATATTAGCTATAGCTCTAGAACATTGGCACGGGCTCCTGGATTTTATCAATCATAAGTTGTGTGTGAATCACATATTGTTATTTAAAAATGTTTAATAAACCATAAAAATTCTTAGGGCAATGTCATATTTTCTTAGTATTTTATTGATAGATTTCATGATAAGTTTGTGATTATTTTCTTCAACATTGTTTTGTCTCAGATATTTTAGTGTTTTGAGAAGATTGGGAACTTTATTTTAAGATTTTGGATTGGAATCACTCGACCCTAATTTAAATTGAAATCATACATGTTCATACAGAATTATTGTTTCAAATAAATATTTGTGATCTATCTGGGGAACAAATGTGGCTTTCAAAGACAGTACGGGAAAAGTTGATTTCAAAACTTTTTTGTAATAACAGACATTTTAGTAGAGACTAATATATATATATTTGGATACATTAGGGACATATGACTCTGGATCAGATTTACTTCGAACTCATAAAGTAAAAGTTAGTGTCCCTTTAAAACAAAAAGAGAATTTACTCAATCAATATCAATAATCGGGTCATGTTATGAGTAGTTTCGCTTGCGTTTCTGAATAAAAGATACATTAAACCCATCCTTGTGAACGCCTCATGAACGAAACATGGACACTTTGTATGTAAACTATCTGAATGATAATGGTTATGAAATGATGTGGGTGATTGTTAATACGATTCATTCATTGAATATGATTAGTTTTCCATCATAAGTGGCTTCGGTTACCTTTCGAGAGGCAATTTCTTCACTGATTCGTGATCAATATAAGCGTAGTTTCCTTCTGGCCGCTGATTCATTGTTTGTATTGGCGGCCAGTGATGTTATTTGGAATTTGCATGTTACCTGATAAAACATTACGATAGAAACTATGAATTGATCTGAAGAGTTAGATGACCATGCAATGATCAAGTTTCAAGCAAAAATAGCTGAATTAGTACAACTTAAAAACGTTATTTATTCTCATTTCTCATTGACTACCTCATTATGGAAACATAAGTCTGACGAAATCAATTTTTAAGGTTGATATAAACTAACTGCAGGCAAAAGAAACTATACTTACATAATAAAAATGTAAGAATTTTCAAAGAAAAAGCACAAATTGTCAACACATGACAAAGAAATAATGGTTCCACTACAACCGTCATAGGTAACACAAAAACTATTGTAATTTTGAAAGTCATTTTCGAGAAATGTCTCTCAACTTTATTATGATTCATCAAAATAACATAAAGCACGTGCAAAATTAGTATATAAACGACGTATCAAAGTACTCAATGCCATCACTCAACTTTACCAAGTGATTTCACCAAAAGAAAGAGAGACTGAACTGTAGAAATCGAAATGGATCGAAATGGGAGCAGTGCTCATATAGCGACGACCAACAACATCATTGCAAGCATCATCATCAGGCTGATGAAAAGATAAAGGCAGGCAGCTTAAGGGAGGATAGTTGACAGGCCCGAGATTTTGAGACCCTGCGTGACGCCACCAACGAGCATAGTAATTAACGTTTTCTCTGAATCGTTTCCTGACATTAATAAATCAGGAACGAAAACGCTTGGTCATCCTATAAGTCGAAAGACAATGACCAGACGTTTAATATAACATGGTACTTGCGCCTACATATACGGCCCTGATGTGCAACCGACATGCTAACGTCAGCGTCAACGTCTCCAGTGGGCATGTGACGTTCCCCAATGGCATTCCCGGAACTAGCGAAGGGTGATCTTTTCGGATTGTAAATGAACGTTGGTTGATGTTTTGTGATGTTCAGAACGTCGCTGGCGATAGCAGCGTCATAATTAGAAATAGAATTGGAATTGTGAACTGGAAATGGTAACGGCTGACAGACAGTATTTGTTTTATGGCACATCACATTAAAATTCCGAAAAACCGGAAGTCCAGAGGGTTTCGAGATAACCGGACCGTGCCAGATATTGGAAACAAGAAAAACATTTTCTAGGTGTCACATCAAAGTTATTGTGTATACTCAAAAAACAAATCGAGAAAATCTCTAAAATAATACATATCTTCTCTACGGAAATAAACTACATGTTTAATTATAACAATTTCAATATAATTTCGATTCTTCAAACATAAACATCATTTCTTTATCATTACAATTATAGGGACTACATCAATTATTTTTTTATTTTATTTTTTTTTATTGATTTTTTTTTATTGACTACATCAATTATTCATTCAGAATTAAGTATGAATTCATTGAAAGAACGTGAAGATAAAACTAGAATTAACTGACACAAATGAAAACAAGCATTCGAAGATTCATATTTTGTTTGAGAGGTACGGGATTGTAAACTTTATTTTCTGTTTTTGATTGAAAACCACTGCAAACGGGGTTTTACGAAACGAATGTAAATATTTTATAACCTGGTGGAGTTTCGTAAAAGTCATATGACACTTCCGAGCGTAATGATTTCTTTATTAACGATTCTATCAATTACATATTGGAAAACAGCTTGTTTCACTTACAACTGACCGCTACAGTGACATCACGAACAATGGTTTACTACGTAACAGCTTAAACAGTCCTTGCTAGATAAGTGTCATATATGCACATGTGCTCGTATTGAAAATATGTCACCACTTATGATTTAACATATGGGTCATTACAAATACTACATGTACAAAACTGTAATCACGACCGACGTCATTTGAAGTAGCTTTATCAACATACAGAAAATGCATGACAATGCATTCTGAGATCTAAATTTTATTGCATTTAAATGCTCCCCGGTCGTAAATTGGTTTTAAATTGAACCGTGCAAATGACCATTAGTACAGATAATTTTTAGATTTTCGTGTAATGTTATTTTAAACAACGAAAATTTTAATTACGAGCATCAAAGAAGACACAGAACATAAAACAATGAATAATTGTTTTCTTAATGTGTTAAGGTCTAGCGTGCTGCAGGCTCGAAATCGAGCCATCGGTGGCATTCCCTCCGCATCTGCGGGCTCGACCAGCGGCCATAGCACGCGCTAAGCAACGTGACCCTTGACCTCTTATGAATTAAGACAATTACGGACGTTTAAATGCCTCGAGTAGCGAAATAAATGGTACTAAAGGAGTCTACAATGAAAAACTAAGTCAATGATATGCATAACTTGTGATGAAATTCGTTATTCATGTTACATGGGTCTACGGAAAAAAGCAATCGATGCGAAGTAAAACTTCCGGTATAAATTGTCACATTGGCCGACGATGAAAAAATGACGGTTACCGAAAAAGTTGTCAATAAAGTAACTCTTGTTCAATGACAGTTAATATGTGTTGTTGTTTTATGTACACAAAACAATATTAGTTAAAATTATGTTATTTTGATATTATTTACGTATTTCTTCAAAAGGAAAAAGCTACTGCAGTAGTGTCAAAAAAAAATAAATGTTGTTGTTTCGTTCAGCTAGAAACCGTTACACTACAGAATTTTTCACATCGATAAATATATGCATCCTTTTAAAATTAAAATGAGTGACAACTACAAATAAAAACATAAATCTTGTGTTTATATCTCTCAATAACAAAAATGCTGGCAGTGTCATTATTATGATCTACTTACAAGCACACTCGATCATCTATGTCAACACTACGACGAAAGTTCAATGGCGGATTCCGGTAAAAAAAAACGATGTCACGTTCATGTTCAACAATCCATTTGATGGCACTAGAACGAAATACAGTGATACAAAGAAGCTGCAATGTGACCTTTCTTGAAAGCCAAGACATCGTAGTGACATGAAAAAAATTTTATAAAAATATTGGGATGCCGAGTGACACTTGCATGGAAAACCGTTGGATTCGCGCTAAAACACAGTAATGCTATTCCTGAAAAACTAACTATTTATGATAGCAGCACTCTGTCAGTTATTTATTGTCTATCGCAAAGATTACACCCTGTATATACACACATTTTCAATAACATATACTAGCATGTCTGATAATTGTGTTTTATTTAATTTTGTTACATGTGGACTACAAAAATAATTATTTTTTTGTACTTCAGTATAGTGAAGTGCATTACGATTGCCAAATAATTTAAAAACATTTGCCTGTGAGTTGAAACATATGATAGGTTTTTTTTCTATTTTTGGGGGGTGTAAGGCATAAATATGAAAACATAATAACGTAATTTAATTGTGTAAGATAAAAAATTCAATTTGGTGTAACTGACAACATCGATTGTCTGTTTACTTGTCGCAAGGTTGCTAACATCACACGATGAACTTCGGATTTCAACTTCGTGTATGACTTTTGCTTTGGGTTTCATCAAAAATAGATCGATACTCAATCGTCACTAAAAAAGAAACTGAATAATGTCTTCGATAGTTTCATTTCGTTTGAAAAGAACAGTCCTGCGATAGTTTGTCATTTCAACGCCATTTACCGGGCACATGGTTTTGACTGACAGATGTGGGCGTGACAATGTGGGCGTGGTCATCGTTTCGCGATTTTGTAGACATAGCGTCAGTGATCCAAGGCCGTGCACGAAGGATTAAACAAAAATGTAAGCATATAATGTTTTGAAATAAAATGAAAGATATGAATTTTTCAAGTTAAATTTGAAACAATTAATTTATTTACACCTGAAAATACGTATGGAAAAGTAATGAACCAATATACGTTTCATCGTGAGAAACTTTTTGATTGACAAGCTAAATGTGCAATAGTTATCCAAGTTGCTAAATATGGAAAGTTATTAATAAATTTCCCGCCAAATGACTTGAAAAAAATATTCTCATTCAGCCATTTTAATCTTGCATTCGTTTGTTGCAGGTTATCTTCGCTATTTTCTGAGGGAAAACGGTGTTCCTGTGAGGGACTAAGACGTTTGTTAGCAGAAATCTATTTGTGAAGAAACATATTGTTGTATTTATATCGTTTGAATTTCTCCAGAGCAGACTTAATTTATCTTTTTAGAATTGATATTAGTTTTCATAGATTTTGTGTAAATATTTTTGAAAATATTGATTTAAATTTCCACTTCTGAAGTTTTTGATCTAGTAAATTAGCTAGTATAAATTGTGATTTTTTGCTTGATCAAATATTTAGTACGTTTTGATATATTACAAGATGGACGATTTTGTTGAGATTTTTGGAAATGCAGATTCAGAGAGTGACGAGGAGTTCTACGGTTTTGAGGAGTTTGAGGTGGATATTGACAGTGACGACGATGTTGTGGAGGAGGTGAATCTGGACGACCCTACTGTCAACGCTATGCAGATAAACTGGCTGGTAGACTTCGACGAGGAGACTGGGCCCAGGGAAGTTCCCGATGAATTGAGTGAGATAGGGTGTTTTGAGTTATTTTTTACAGATGAGGTCATTTCTCTAATCGTGAGAGAAACAAATAGGTATGCACGTGAGTATATTGAGGAGAAGGGAGACAACATGGCAACCTACGCCAGGGCAAGGACGTGGAAGGATGTGAGTAGAAATGAAATTAGGGCTAGGAAACCCTCTTACGAATCTTACTGGTCTAGTGACCCCCTTCTTGAATGCAAGGGATTTAAAGCAATAATGTCTCGTGACAGATTTCTGCAGATTCACATGTTCTTTCACCTTAATAACAATGCTTTTGATTTCCCCAAGGAGGACCAACGCCATGACAAGTTGTTCAAGATTCGACCCCTGATGGATCTTCTCCTAGCAGGCTGGCAGAGGCACTACTACCCACAGAGAGAGGTATCGGTGGACGAAAGCATGATTGCTTTCAAGGGTAGGACTGCGCTAAAGCAGTACATGCCAAGTAAGCCAAACAAATGGGGTATCAAGTCATGGTGTTTAGCAGACAGTAGGTCTGGTTATGTATGGAACTGGGATGTGTACACTGGTAAGCCTGCAGAAGGCAGGGAGTTCGGGTTAGCGCACACTGTAGTGACCTCTTTGTGTGAACCTCTATATCTTTCAGGTCACCATGTGTATATGGACAACTTCTTCTCGTCACCAAAACTGTTTGAGGAGCTTGCCGAGAAAGGAACTGGAGCTTGTGGTACCCTGCGGTCATGCCGAAAAGTGACGAGCCCTCCCGGTACCGTGAAGGCAACCTCCTCTATATCACCTGGACAGACAGAAGGAAGGTAAACTTCCTTACCACCATACACAATGGGACTTTTTTCAGGAAGGAGGTTCGAACCCGGACACCACCTTACTGCCGCCAGGTCAGCAAGCCAAAGGCAATCCAACTTTACAGTAAGCACATGGGAGGAGTGGACAGAGCAGACAAGCAGCTCCAGTATTACCAGGTCCTACACCGGTGTTGTAAGTGGTGGAAGAAGGTGTTTTTGTATTTGCTTGAGATCTGTTTCAGCAATGCAGTCATCATCTTCAAGGCGAGATATCCAGACAGGAGATTCAACTCAGAGCGGTTTAGACTCAACCTTGCTACAGGTCTTCTGTTCGGGTATGCTAGACAGGGTGGTGGACGACCGGGGAGACCATCGGCCAGTCTCGAGAGGCCATTGAGACTGACAGAGCGCCACTTCTTGGCAAAGGTAAAAAAGGCACAGAGTGGTAGGTTGGCATATGCTGATTGTGTAGTTAGTTCTGACAGACTGGACAAGCGCCACCAGTCTTCCTCCTGCTGCAAGAGCTGCCAAGTCCCCCTCTGTCCAGCACCATGTTTTGAGAGGTACCACACCCTGGTAAACTACAAGATCAAGTGCTCTGCTGCCCTTCACGAGTAGGTATATTGTATGTATAAGGAAAGTATCAATAATAATAGTCAAGTGTACTAGATGTCTTCCTTGTATGAGATTGCAAATGAATTTCAAGAAATTTCAACAGCTGAATTGCTATGACAAGATTGAACATCTAATTGACCATAGCTTCTCTTTTATTTAGTTTAATTCCATTATTGTTCATGAATTAATCAACAAATGGGAGATATTAGCATGCTTATGTTTTAAACTATTTAAAGAAATAAGATTAATTCTTTTTAAAAGTAGATGAAAATGTCAATAAGAGTGTAATGAGTGTAAGTGTATGAAATGTCTTCTCTGACACCTAAAATCAATTATGAGAATGTATGAACATTTTGAACTAATTCTGCAGTGTTAGGCAAGTGTTAAAGATGTCTTTTCTTGACCCTAATAGAATAATGATTGAAATTTTTAAAATGTAATATTTTATCTACAGTTGAAAATGTTTATGCTATTACTAAGTCTTAATTTCAGGTCTACTACAAAGGAGATATATTTCTGCTTCATATTATTGTTTGATGATGTGAAAGTTTATTTCCACTTAATTTCTTATCATTCTTCATAACAGAAAAGATAAACATTTATGATATGTATTTCAATGGCAAAATTTCATTAGTAATGTTAATGATTCTCAATTAAAAATGTTTTGGTATAGGCCTAATGGTCAAGTGGGTAAGTGTTTGATATGGGTTACAGGGTTACGGATAGAATGGCGACAAACCAAAACAGCAATACACCAACTTTTTTCTAACTGTATCCTACATTAGTGACTGTGTGACTGACCTCCTAAACTTCCTTCCCTGGTAAGTGTGGTCATGGCGACCTGCGACCAAAGGGTACCTCAAGACCTCTTGCTGTTTTGGTTTGTTACCATTTTGTTTTGTCAGTGCGGATAGTGCTGCCTGACTAAGAGTAGATGTAAGTATGATGTTTACTTCATGTTCTTTTTCAGCACAGTTGTGTTTTGAATTTTTATTTCTAATGTTCATTCAATGCTTTGTTAAATGTCATATGTAAATGTGTAAAGGCAGCAAATTGAATAAAAACAAGTAATTTGATTTGAATCTTTGAAGTATTCTTTAATTTTAGTGTTTTCTGATTTCTATTTAGCTGTGCTAAATCTAAATGGCAAAACTGTTCTAAATAATTTAAACTTAATTGTCAAATATTTTATAACATGAATATTATAATAATTTCACAATATTTTTTCAAAAGGTGACTGTAATAAATGAGTATTTTCTAAATTATGTTGTTGTTTTTTCTTGTTATATTTTGGAGTTATTTGATGAACGTTATTTAATATATTATTATATCTTAAAATCTCGTGATACATTTAACATTGTCTTAAAAATTATTATCAATAATTATTATCTTTCGTTTCAAATATGTGAACTTTAAAAATTAAAAATAAGATAATAGATGATACTATATGAAAATAACAGAGATGATTGAATAGTTGTCTATAATATGAATAAGTAAACAACAATAGATCCATGTTAATAATAATTGTATGATCCAACTTTGTCAATATCTTTATCGGCTCGTAATTACTGCATGTAAGTTTGACGTTTCGATCGCGCACCTGCTCACGTCTGTCCACGTCTGTCAGTGACATATATTTCATACAGACCAGTTTTATTTCTTATCTGATATAATTGTTTCTTGCTGAGTTTGCATATTAATCCCGGCAACCTAGTTTAAGGTGGGTCAAACCGTTTGATAAAAATTTACCCGGTCAGTGTGCTTTACCTGATTTCGATAAGTAAATTGAGGTCTACCTGGCATAGATAGGCGAATAACCTTGATATATCTATGTGTCTACCAAGGAGACTAAACATTGCCTATTGTATCTCACAACCACACAGTCAGCTGTTCACTTTCCCAGTCAAGGTTGTCTTGGTTTAGCCACTGAAAAGATATGAACAATTGTGTACGAAGTATGTCAAGATGGTTCTCTTATCATAGCTCTCCTGCTGACAGATAAACTGTCTACTAATAATCATTTGACTTTATGTTGGGTAGGTGGAAATAATTTGCAAGGACACAAGTTCCCCCTATCAAAGGAATAAACCAAACGATCGGATTATCTGGAGATAACCGAATTCAACATAAAATAACTAGGAAACAACGAAATCGTGTCATTCAGATCACCGAGATTATACAAAAGCAATTGTCACTCCGGAAAAGATAAGACAAGCCAAAATAGGATCTCAGGTTTAAACAGTCAAGCAGTTCCCATCAGAGAAAAGTAGGCTCAACCAAGATCTAGTTTTACAAAAGTCTACTAGATCCTAGAACACTTTAAAACACCTGAGGTTGTCAATTGCCTTGCCACAAAATGGCCAATCTAAGGATCATTGTTACAACACTCCTGGCTATAACCAGTATCGCAATCGCTGATCTTCCTTTCCGGAACACTTCGTTGTCATGGGAAACCAGAGTGCAGGATCTCGTGTCTAGACTGACTATTGAAGAAATACAGTACCAGATGGCGAGAGGAGGGGCATCACAAACCGGTACCCCTGCCATACCCCGTCTTGGAATCAAACCCTATTCCTGGAACACAGAGTGCCTTCGTGGAGATGCTGGTGCTGGTAACGCGACAGGCTTTCCTCAAGCTATCGGTCTGGCAGCTTCATTCAGGTTAAATTTACTGCAATAGATTGAATATGTTACTTGGTCGTCTATTTTACTTGATACAGTTCAAATAATCCCTTACTATTAAACACTGGATGAAATACTTTTACGGCTGCTGTGAGATTGACAAAATGCTAAAATTTCTGATTTCTGAAAAGTGTAAGACACTGGCATTAAAATGCAAACATTTTCTATGAAGTCTTATGTATGATAACCTGTCAGTGTCTCTGTACTGTTGGACATATTCGTTTAAATTTAATTTATTGTATCTCTTTCGTTTGACAACCTGTTTTTGTTGCGTTGCTGTTCAATGCATTAGAATGTGTCACGCTTTTACATCTATAAGAGATTACGTTAAATCATTTTACATGCTTTACATTGTGTCTTCAATATAAACAGATTTGGTCTTAGCGTGGACTACCTGATTTAATTGGGTATATGTCTCTTGTAACCATGTGCTCAATCAATCTGGCATTATTTGAACATGACAATACGTCATTAAAAATTGTTCAAGCTCAACAAGATTTTAGAAAATTTCGAATGGTTGAAATCTGTTTTGAATTTAGAATCAGTTTCCATTCAGCATACAAAGATATATTGTACCTGTGCGAGAGTTTTTGTGCATAAAGAGATCATTCTTAAAAGATTTGCGAAATGTTTATCAGAAAAAGCACATCAAGGTATTACTATCATGTCCCTTTTGTGTATTTAGAACTTTTCAAATAATTACCACGAAAATAAATCATGAAAAAGACAACAAATGCATAAACACAACATAACAACACATGAGTCCTTTTCTCTGTTGCCGAGGCTTCTGCAAAGATGTTCAGGTAACAACTCTTATTTCCTTTACAAATATTTTTTATTTTGATTTCAGCAAATCCCTGATATTTTCTGTCGCCGAGGCCACAGCCGTGGAGGTCCGTTCCAAGTACAACGCCTGGTCTGCTGCAGGAGTTTATGGAACACACAAGGGGATCAGCTGCTTCAGTCCTGTCATCAACATCGTCAGAGATCCCAGGTGGGGCAGAATACAGGTGAGGAGAACTTACTGTTACATGATCTGGAATTTTTTCACCTGAAATGTTAAAGAATGTGTCAGTCTTTAAATGCTTTTTACTATCAGGAAACATATGGTGAAGACCCCTATCAGACCGGGATGTTAGCAACAAGTTTCATCCAGGGTCTCCAAGGAAACGACCCTAGATATGTTCGTGCAAACTCGGGATGTAAACACTTCGCTGTATATGATGGACCAGAGAGTGGCCCCATTGACAGATTCCACGTAGACGCCCAGGTAGGGTTTTGAAAATTAACAGGATTTATGGTGACACCTGATATTGATGAACTTTATTGCAACCTTCAGCTGAAAACTGGAAATAGTATCAATTGGAATCTTGTTCTTTCCACCCCTATGACTCTTTGGTGACATTCTGGTCATTTGTTACACATATTGTAAAACAGACAGTGTTAGTAATATCACTGGCGCGATTAGCAAAATGACTTTTTCTATTTGTAAGTATTTAATTGGGTTTTTTTTGCCATGAGAAACGATTGAACGTTACGCCTTTGAAGCAAGTCATCGAGTTTATTTAAAATGAATTAAAATAAAATAGAAATTGTACACTTAAAAGGGCGCTATATAACTGTAATCAACCTCTTGTCAAGCTTTGTATTGCATTCGGATATCACAAAATAGTTTGCTTGTTTTTTAAGTCGTTGGACACATGACACATTTACAAAGTTAAACAACCGACAATTGACACATTGATAAAGTCAGGTTTGACTGAGAACAAGTAAGGGGAAGAGGAATTCCAATTGTTGTTTCGAGGAAACAGATAAGTGTATTGTCCTAAATATGGCATATAATGACGGAACAAACGTGAAAGAGTCAAGCTGACCATCAACTTGTGCTTCATTGGGAGATGCCAGTTCTGAAATAATTTCAACACTGTGGCGTAGACCCAGATAAATTTCGACTCGATTTTCACCAGTCATAATCCTCTAAAAAGTGAACTATCAACAGAGTTTTAAAAAATGTATTTAGAAAGAGCATATATATCCATGTATCTCTTATGCTGTAGTTTGCAGCCTGAGTGTAATAAAGTTCAGTCCAGTTCAGAAAGAGATACCTTGCGTTCTAGTCCTTAGATGACACATCTTGTAGAGTGCCGGTCATTACGGAAGGAATGGAATTGATATCTGTATGTGTCATATGAAAAGACGTTTTCAGATAGGAGTTGTTCCTACGTGAACATAACAACGAATGGAAAGATTGAGAAATTAATGTGAAAAGCCGGTGAAATTTACCTACAACATATCTCAGGTTTTTCGTATTCCTCCGATCCTAATTTGCAGAACATGTCAATTAGTAATGCTATAATAAAGCATGTTTCTTTTCAAATTTTGTAATTATTTACATGTATCACAGGTGTCAGAGAGAGATCTAAGAACGACCTACCTGCCTGCGTTCAAGACGTGTGTACAGGCAGGCACATACAGCATCATGTGCAGCTATAACAGGTATTATTTTGAACATAGGCATTCATGTTTTCTTATTTCCCCGTATGCATTGCACATGTGTGTATCTATCAAAACAATCATTTGTGTAGAGTACTCAGAGCTGGATCACTATTTAATGATATGTCAGTAAGAGTTCTGTTTATTCATCATCTTTCTGGTCATAAATGTTTGACGTCATCGAGCTATCTTAATTGAAGATGTTTTAGTTGTACCTAATTTGAGTATACCTCTCGCTTTCGCTCGGGTTCAACAATTATCATTGTTGATTTGTAATGTTCACCAAACACCCTCAACATGTATATTACTCAACATCGTGGCTCTACTGTTCAATCGACGTAATCTTATTACTTGTCATATCGTCTTTACTTCAATCGCTAAGTTGACTCAGCGAAAACTATCATTGTCTTGAAAATGACAAATCATCCATAGATTGTGACATTTGAACTTGCAATACCATACACTTTGCAGACGGTAATACGAAGGCGTTTATGTTTACTATCCCTTTCATTCACTTAACATTCGGTCAAGACATAAATATTATCAAAACTGTTTTTTGTTTGGTATGCTTTCTAATTTTTCGCATTTGAATGAATTCGGCTGATATCAATCACCTATGTATTAAGAAAAACATACTATCAATGATTAAACAAATACCAACTAAGATAAGATAATATTCTCAGTTGCACCTTAATAATTCGCTTGTTTCATTTGAGGTTTGAGTTATTCTTATTTTACGCTCTTTATTAGTTTGGAAGGTTTTTGGTTTTGCTGCTTTAAAACTTGCTGCATTTCAACACCTTTCTTTGCCAGCTCTTTAGTTAATTCCAAATTTACATAAAGATTCAATCAGAAATCACCTGAAGGTTGCTACTAATCGCCGATTTGGGCACGGCACTTAAACCTCTAAATGCTGCAAGGCTTGTATTAGTAAGCTATGAAGACAAGCGCGAGTTATACATTGCTGAAGAAGTTTAAAGCAAACTGCCTCTCTGACTTTCAGTGTGAACGGAAAACCCGCCTGTGCAAGTCCGGAACTGCTGACGACCATACTGCGGGAGGAGTGGGGGTTCGAGGGATATGTAGTCAGTGATGAGGGGGCAGTTGAAAATGTCCAGAGGACGCACAAGTACGTCAATAACTATGTGGACGTTGTTGCTGACTGTGTTAACGCCGGCTGCAATCTGGAGCTTGCGTCAAAGGATACAGGTCTAGCCTACTTCCAAATGGGTGGGTCTTATAGTTGTTTTTAATTTGATCAATGATGTTTAAATGGTGTCGGACCGGGACGCCTAAGACTTATAGGTATCTACGAAAGTATGAAATTTGTTAGGTGAAATACCTTTTAAAAAATATTTCATATGACTATATGCCCAACACTTTGTACGAATCTGAAATATGGGGATTGAACATTATGTTAAAATTGAAAAGGTTCATCTTTATGCATGCAATTATGTTTAACTCGATGGCATATAGAGAATTAGGTAGATTCCCATTATTCAGTTATTCTTTAATGAAATCTGTTGAATATTTGTAAAGATTATTACATATGACTGCTCAAATAGTTTTAAAAAATGCTATGATATAATGAAACTAAATGTTTAAAATGGTAAAAGAAATTAGGTTACTGACTCTTTATTCTGTGCTTAAACGTCTGCTTTTATGTACTGAAATAAACATTGATATAAACTCACAGGCTAAAGAAACGTGAAAAAACGAGATTTTTTAGACTATGATATTTACTTACTGCATTTACAATTATTTGTGCCACAAAAGGCAAACTAAAGGAAAGAATTGAAAAACATAAAAACTGAATAAACAAACGATGATTACATCTGAATCAAGGATACTTGATTTTCCAGTTTTCGAGCTTTTTTGTCTTTAGTGGCTCTAAAATGAAGACAGACAGTTCAACACAGCTCATATCATTCGTGGTCAACCCGAGCTCGTATGCAAACATTAACAGGTCGTCTTACGGATGATGTCAAATAATTTTGTTCGGGTTCTCAGCCATTCTTCAAGTAGGGCCTTTTCAAATGCCTCTCTCATCTATATATGGCTGCCACTTGTTGATTTGTTTCCGTGATTGTCGCATGTGTGTTCAATTTGGGACATGTTCTGAGATCGCGTTTTTACCTGACGCCATCTCAGTCTTAGACGTCGACGTTGAGGCGTCAGTGTCAGAGGTTTCAGCTTAGATATCCTTGTGGCGAAGACGTCTGGCAATGCTTCCTCTGCTGACTAGATGTCCAAGAGCACTTCCGGCTGATTACGTCACTGTCACAAAGAAGTTCGCCGAGTAGAGCAGCTTTAATAAATAAGCATTTCAACAGCCCGTTCTCTCTGTTCAATTTTGTATCTCGGCGTGTTTTTTTTCTATCACACGATAATAATATGATAATCATTTCTGTTCACATTTCATACCTGAATTCCCTACCGGATTTAGGTAGAGGTTTCTATAAATTTTGTACAAAATTCGTATTTTAACATGAAAGGTATACATTTCGTGAAGTTCAATGCATAATGTAAGTGTGTGATATGATATTTCCACCAGTTTTTTTTTTATTTTGGTAAAGTTCATACAAAATATTTGGTGACGTTTCTTTTGCCAATGAGTATATCAGATGTAATAATAGCCATACTTCATATGGAATTAAAAGTTATCTATAATGTCTTTTGAGGAAAAAAATAACTAAATGTAAAAAGTATAATTATGATATTCATCATTTACAATTTCTGCATCACAAAATAAATTTGTAACATAAAGGTCATTCATGTACACAAACTATTTACTGATTGTACTATCCCGTAGAGGGTTAGAGACAAGGACTTCAAACCAGTTATTCATTATCATAGATAACATGATAGAAAATATTATTTCTTCTTATTCAGAATGAAATGTCAATTTTAAGATTATGAACACTTTTGGTTGCCTTTATTGAAAATACGATTATAAATTTCAGTAAATG
This sequence comes from Phorcus lineatus, assembly GCA_921293015.1. NCBI lineage: Eukaryota > Metazoa > Mollusca > Gastropoda > Trochida > Trochidae > Phorcus > Phorcus lineatus. Next base: position 47,213,636 of record OV121085.1, read on the forward strand.
CAATCAAGCAAGGTAAGATTACCGAGGCGAAAGTGAGGGAGATGGTAGTTCCTCTCTTCTATACCAGAATGAGGCTTGGAGAATTCGACCCACCGGAAATGAACCCATATTCAAAACTAAACATCTCCAACATCGAGACAGAAGCTCACCAAAACCTGGCCATTGAAGCTGCAATGAAAACATTCGTTCTCTTAAAAAACGAAGGTAGCTTGCTTCCATTGAAAAAGTCAAAGTTTGATACGATTGCCGTAAGTCAATTTTCTTGTTACTGACTTGTAAAGCATCGGAGTTCTAGCAATTCTATAATTAGATGTCTCTTCAGGTGATCAATATTGAAACATTAAAACGATATTGGTAAATCGCCTAAGCTGTGCATTAAAATATTTTAAAACATAATTAATATTGTTGAATAATTCCTTATTTTTCGCAAATATTTTAAGAACACAATGCGGGTTTTGCTACTTTCTACAGAATGATAGTCGCCCAAATAACTTTCACTGCATTTTACACGAGCCAGGTTGTTGGTCCGATGGCTAACAACTCCCAACAGCTCTTTGGTGACTATGCTGCCAATGTTGACCCCAAGTTCGTGAAAACTCCGCTACAAGGATTGACTTCTTTGGCCAACTCTGTTAACTACGCTTCCGGTTGTGATGACCCTGCCTGCCAAAAGTATGACGCCAATTCTGTCAAGAAGGCGGTGGAAATGACACAAGTAATCTTCGTATGTCTAGGCACAGGTAACAAATACTTGTCAAATTAGTTTTTGTCTTTTACGAATTTGACCGTTACCAATTTAACTGATGCGTATTAAAATTCAAACTGTTTAGACACATACTGTAAAATCATTTATTTTCGCGGGGTGTTATTTTCGCGGAAACATAAAAAATGACTGATTCGCGGGGTTTAATTTTCGCGCATATCGACTAAGCAATAGCAAAAATTTGGTGAGCAAAACTACATGCACTCTGCAGCAAAGATTACACTGAAACTAGTAGTAATTAACTTATAAAAACAATATTTATTCAAAAAGTCAATGATCAAATTTTTATTTATTTATTGTCATTAAACGTCTTCAAGTTTTGAAGTGGTAACGATACCTGTCGCCAAGTTTTCCCGGAAGTAAACATTCGGAACGGTTTAGTTTGATCTTTAACTCCAAACAAGAGTGTTTGAATGATGTGACTTCTCGAGATCTCGTTCAAAGAAATATCATACTGAACCGAAAATATACGCACCGAATCGAAGCTCAAGCGTACCGCAATCAAAACATTAGGACACGCATATTGGCGATCAAGAGTGGATTCCGCCAGGCCGGATTATTGTGATGACTGTGTTTGCACAACAAACAACGTGCATATCGGCTTACGATGTACACATTTGTGAGAGCTCTAATTAGTGACTCGTCATTAATAAACGAACCAAACATTCCTGTGAGTAATAAAATATGTCAATCAAATTATTTGTCTGTTATTGGTTTTCTTCACGTTCATAACCATAATATTTCGCGATGTTTTATTATTCGCGCATTTTTGCTTTGCGCGAAAAGCGCGAAAATTAAACCCCCGCGAAATATTATGATTTTACAGTAAGTAAGTACATGACAAACTCAAATTTGTTATTGTTTTTTTAAAAATATCACGAAATAGCTATGTGTTACCATCTTGATTACTTTAACATATCCTAAAACGTTTGAAAGTTTTGTTCTTAGAACCCAAACCAAAACGTTAAAATATATGTTTGTCATATTACATGAAACCTTAATTGTTTACATTGTTAATATTGAGATTTGTTACCACTGTTTATTGTTAGGTATTGGCTTCCAAAAGAACATTTTATCAGGGTAGTTTGGGATGGCGGAAACATTTAAGCTGTTTTGTCATGAAATGGACAGCTTGGATGAAAATTTAAAAAAAAATCTGTGTTCCCACGAGGGTAAATTCAAAATATAATATAAGATTGCTAGTAATAAGTAATAAAATTATTTGTCAAATTTCGATATTTTTCTAACCCCTGAAAAGGTTTGTTTCATATAATGAGTTTGGCTAGGGATCATCTGATGGAGAGCGACCAGCTCCTAAGACAGTTTTATCACCATTTATACTAAGTAACCTTAGCCACGTCGCGGTCCAATACACACAGGAGTAGGCCGAACGTTTATATAACACCTCATTGCTACACCGTAACTAGTTATATTTCTAAGTTTTAGCGACGCCACCCTGGGACGGAATCGAGTAGTTTTCCTTGATTAACTGTTTTTTTAAACAACATTTATATTTTTTGCTCTGCGTGATGTTCAGAGTTTGTTTTTAAACTACAAAAATTGCGTCTGGAGTAGAGTAGCGGGTCAACTTTATATGGTTATAGTTTGAGAATGCTTTGGTTACGTATTCATTTGAAAGTACCTAGAACTGCCCGGAATCATATCAAACAAATATTGACTGAATAGATTTATTGAAAATACTATCCTATCAGCTAATAACAAAATCATACAATATATGTTATTAGATTTTCAACGACATTGACTTAAGATTTATCATTTATATATATTAACATATTGTTTTTACGTACTTTCGTAAACATATATATTCGTTCACATGAACCGAGTATTATGAAATAAATATTTTCAATTACTTTACAATGATTTTAATCCTAATAGGCAGTTGTTTAACGAACGTGCTATGATATGTTTATCAATTCCCAACCTCAGATCTAAAGTTTCACACAAAAATGGCCGTCAATGATGTTGGTTTGGTATTTGGCTATTTTCTTTAGGGCAGCGGATGACCAGGAAGAGTAATGAATACATTTGACTTAAACTAATGTTTTGTTAGGTTTTTTAAAAAGTATAAATCATTCATGAAAAATGCTACTGCCCCCTAACAAATGAAACCTAAGTTGTCACTATGTTAATTGACAACTCAATCTCGGAGAAGAGATAATCAAATAACCTAGTAAATTAGTTCAGATGAGTGAAGTTGATAAACTGATGTGATTCGTGTGTCCCTATGAATAAAGTTTTATAGTTTATTCATTTCTTTTAACTAAGGACAACTTGTAGAGCGCGAGGGACACGACAGAGCAGACATCAATCTTCCTGGTAGTCAACTCCAGCTTCTTAAAGATGTTGCTGCTAATAGTAAGTGTCAAAAAATAGCAAAGCTGCTACCGCAGTCACAACTAATCTGGTAAATGCAACCTCTGAGATTGCGCCTGATTGCCTTTCTATTCTTCTATTAGCTTTAAGAATGGTTTTGTCGTAGTTTTGTCTGGATTAAATATCCTAGGATTACTAGCCGTTTTTTCTGAGTAGTCGACTGATATGATATGGGATGTTGTAGTGGATGAGGCCGATTCTGGTTTTGATGGACGATCAACTCGTTGATGGAGAGAGGAGGTGTTTCGGATAACCTTTGAGGGGAATGGAAATTCCATTGAGAGGATCTAACTTATCTTATAGTTTAGCTTAGTAGCCTTGCTACGTTTCGTCAGGGTAAATGGCTCATTTTATTTGCGGATGATGGCTGGATAAGAAGTTGATATTCTATTGTGTGTAGGTTTTCTGTACGCAGAAGTTTTGAACGTTTTTGATGAGTTATCTAGTGACACTTCAAGAATTACATGTACATGTACTACGAAAATAGCCCAGCCCTATCAGTATTTGGTAGTTGTGATTGAATATGACTGGCAATTAACAAATCAATTATATAAAGTAATAATTTCTGGCAAATTTCAGATGTTCAAGTGTGCCATATGGTCACAATTACCGTTGCGAGAGTTAATGAGATAGATACTATTGAACTTCAAATATTTATCTTACTCAAGGAAACCAGACCCCAGTTGTACTGCTACTATTCAATGCGGGGCCACTCGATGTGACATGGGCTGACAACAGTGCTGATATTGCCGCCATCATGGAATGTTTCTTTCCTGCACAAGCAACGGGGGATGCTATAGCACGTGTTGTCACTAACACGGGTCCAGGTTCAAATCCCGCTGGTAGATTGCCAGTGACCTGGCCATCCACACAGAGTCAGGTAATCAGAGTCAATATATGAAAGCTACTCAGACGATCGGTGATAATTTGTCCTTGGGTGACATTGGGTTAACGTGGTAATGCTAATTTTTCTATTCGGTGTTGCATTCATCATAATTTCTACATGTAACTGGCTGAAGTTTTGTTGCTGTTCATTTAGTGCACTGTCCCTATCGACAATTTCAAGTTTTATTGTCATAACATATTGTGCTTTATCTCAAACATATTTTGCACCCAAGAAAGAGTTATTTTGTATTTCAAGTAATCTGGTTATATCAACCTTTTGAAGAAAACAAATACTGCTATCCACATGTAATCGCATGGGCAAATAGAACAGCAGTTTGCACCAGTTTGGCCAAATTAATGTTCCTTAAACCTTCAGGAGGAGTTCTTCATATGGCTGATAACAGCAGCAATAGCAAAAGTTGTCCTTTAAATTATAGGTTGGCAATATCACTGACTACACCATGGAGGGAAGAACCTACCGCTACTTCGAGGGAGATCCTTTGTACCCATTTGGTTACGGACTATCTTATACGGATATCAAGTACGAGCTTGTCGAGACCCCTGTCTCAATAAATGCTGGTGACGATTTCACCGGAATGGTGGCCCTTTCAAATCTTGGGAACATAGAGGCAGACGAGGTAAAATATTTCAATCTATTGATATCTTATTTTCTTTCTGTTGATGATAGTGATAATGCTGGGTTCTTATCATTTTGATTTCTTACAATGAATAGGATGATGACGACCGAAAATAATAATGACTATAATGATAATAATTTTTATAAGGAAGTGAGGATTGTAAGGCAGACGACGTGGGCATATTGAAAGATTAAAAGTAAAACATGGCTTACAACAAAAACAAAGGAAAGTGATGATAATTCGGACCCTTATTTACAGGTTATTCAAGCGTACATTCAGTGGAAAAATTCCAGCCAGCCAACTCCTAAAATCCAGCTTGTGTGGTTCGATCGGATTACTCTACCACCTAATGGTCAAGAACGAGTTAAATTTACAGTGAAAGCAGAGAGCATGGCGGTGTGGGTTGATAATAAGGGCTGGGAGGTGGAAGCAGGTACGTTGCATTCAGTGATTTCTCTGACAATTAAACTGCCATTAGTCAGCTAGGAAAGTGATATCGCCATCGAAGCATTATTACGTTATCAACATTTGTATTAAAATTTAGGAAGTCATTGACTTAGGATGAAAAAAACCCATTCGATGTAGATATTGTTTGTATATGTCTCTTGATCTCAAAAGAGATATCTGTCACGGGAACCAGATAATAATATGTACTATAATCTGTTGTTTATTTAATATAATATTTTATAATTAATTCAAGGAAAACAATCGATTAGGTAAATATTAGAAAGTGATCGAGGTAATCCTGCGTTAAGCATCTGTTTATTATTAAATACCGGGGTTTGGTTCAGGATTTTTTGTGAGTGCCACAAGTTACTATTTTGTCACCCATATTATGCAAATTCTTTTAATTCATGTATTAATGTTTTTTTGTTTTTTTTTAATACTGCTATCATGTTAAAAAAATACAACTCTTAACATTTTACTATATTAGGAACTCTCATTGATGGTTATGTAGTAAATAAGCCGAGTACAGATCATAAGTAATATCAAAAGATATGCATTATTTGTGTTATATATATTTTTTATGGATTAGACTGAGCAACTGTACAAATCCAACAGCTATTGTTTTATTTCGGAGTGTTCCCTTAATGTTCTTCTGTAGCAGTGATAAGTTTATAATGGTCTGATTTTAATTTTGCAGGAGACATGCTTTTCTACATTGGAGGACAACAACCCTTCCAGAAGAAAAAAATAAGTTCCAATATCTTCACTGCACCATTTACAATTGTCAACTCTAAATATCTAGGTCGATATTAGTTCTAGAACATTGGCACAGGATCCTGGGTTTATCAATCATTAGTTGTGTGTGAATCATATATTGTTAATTCAAAAATATTTATTTCATATACCTTAAAAATTCTTTGGGCAAATTGATATTTTTATTTATTTTTGTGGATAGATTTCTTGATAAGTTTGCGATTACTTCCTTAAACATTATTATGTCTGAGATATTTCAGTGTTTCTAGAGGATTAGTAACTTGGTTTAAAGCTTTTTCTGCATTGGAATCATTAGACTCTAGTTTAAATACAATTCATATAAATGTTATATATAGATTTATTGTTTGAAATAAAAAAAATTTGATCTGTCTTTCTTCTTTATATATATTAATCAAGAAGAACCTGAAATTCATTACAAATAATGCTTCATGTGCCGTAATTTACAACAAAACTGGGGAACAAATGTGGCTTTCCAAGAGACTACGGGACAAGTTGATTTCAAAACGTTTTTGTAATAACAGACATTTTGATAGAGGTTAACTCATATATATTTGGATACATTAGGGACATATGACTCTGGATCAGATTAACTTTGAATTTATATAGTCACAGTTAGATTTTTGTACAGTTTTTTAAAACAGAAACGATTAAATGAGTAACCGAAATTAAAACCAAAATAGAATTTAGTCAAACAATATCGAAAAACAGATTCTGTTATAAGTAGTTACGCTTGCGTTTCCGAATAAAGGATACATAAAAGTCATCCTTATGAACGCCTTTTGAAGGAAACATGGACACTGTATGTGAACTATCTGAATAATAATGGTGAAATGATTTAACTAATTGCTCACGTGATTCATCTAAGAAAATTTTAACACTTACAAATTCAAGTTAACAGAAACTTTCACTTACATAGTGTCAAAGCCTTAAAAGCTCGACCTTCATCCAAGGACGCTGATTTTGTTAAAATGCACTGCAACACAGGATTCCGAAATGCTACCTAATTTGAAAGACATCGGAAGCATATATTTATCTGACATGTGTAGGGATTCAAGTCTTGTTTGTGCTTGATTTAACGATGATAACTGTGTTTTTTCTGAAAAGAATATCTCTGTTTGACAACAAGAGACTAACTTCATTTAAGATTTTCAAATTGTTTGTCAAATTAAAACGGTTTGTGATACACTTGATAGTCCAATTACCTTACAAAGTGTTTCACATATTTTACACAATCTGACAGATTGATAATCAGTCAAAAATGTTGTAGCCAACATTAAGTTTAGTTACCTCTCGTGAATCATTATATTTTGCTGATGGCCGATAAGTTCAACAATAATACAAAATCTTATTTTTGTATCTTTTCGTATTTTGTGTCGAATACAATTATACATCTAACAGGTTGTTCATGCGAAGACATCAAGCTGTTAATAACTAAAAATAATAATCTTTTTTTAGAGATTTGCTATTTTTTCAGTGAACATTGAAAAGATTTGTTTGTCTAAAAAACATGTCATGCCATGTGACGTCATTTATTTTTTCTAAAACAAAATTGATTTACAAATAGTGAAACATGCAGTACCATACATTGAAAAAATCTATTTTTGAATGTTCGTTTATTAATTTAACCTAAAAGAGCTCATTGCTTCGGTAATTTGTTAAATAAACATGCCGATATCATATTTTCCTCTCCCCCCCACCCAAAAAACCCCCTCCAACAGATGTCCAAAATAGCTCTCTCTTTAACAAACTCCAGTCATTGAAATTGTAATTTAAAAAATTGCTTTGTTGCGAGGTGCAGCCTGTAGTAAAAGTGCAGCCCCAGCTCAAGCCTTGTATTATTCTTTAAATGCTGAAGCCAAAGCAAGGAAGCATGAACTCCCATATCAAGACATGACAATAACCCCGTTTTCTTTTCTCTTTGATAAGCTGAAGCTGTACATACTGAAGTGGATGCTTTTATTAACAAGTGGTATGAATGAAATACCTCCATAGACGAAGAGCAACGTCAGTGGCAGAATCAGTTCAGGCCTTAGTAAAACTGTTTATAATATTCTGCGGTAGGGTACCCGTTCTACTCGTCATTCACAACATGTTTTGACATTTTTTTATCCAAGATAAATCGTTTTCATGTTTTATTTCACATTTGTCAGTATCTCTAAATGGTTACAAATAACTTTTAAATGCTTCCTTGGTCATATGTAAGTTTTGTTTTGTAAATACTCCATCGCCAAAAGTAATAATGGCCTGAATTAGATATACAGATTTTTAACCAATGTCAAGTAGGCACTCTGTGCTGTTTTTGTCATACTGTTTTATTGTTGATTAACATGCACAAAATAAGTGATTCATCACACATTTAACATATATTCCCGAAATACAAATTGTTTTTGATGAATTTCTGTGGTGGAAAAAATAAACGTTATGTAAAGCAAGTACTGGTATTTACCATACATATATCTACACTTTCTAAAGGCGTTCTGTGTTTATGAACGATTTTCCATTTGTGTTTCATGTCATAAAAGACATACGAAAGGACTAAGTACGGACCATCAACGTTATTGCTTTCAACGAACGGCCTCAGTCTTATCTATAATAGGTGCACATGTACATAAATCATAGAGGAATCGGGTTATCATTTCTTTAAAGCGGACATTTTAATGCCCTCTCCCTCTTATTTTCAATTGAAATCAAACTCAACCCTCAGATTTAATAAAAAATGTCTTCTTTAATATTATCCTTAAACCGGCAACCTACTTTCAATCGGGTCAAAGGGTTTGATAACGATTTATCAGGTTAGTGTGCTTTAGATGATTTCAAGATACTGAATAACCTTGATGAGTCAAGGTACCTGCAAAGGACACGTACTATTAGCTGTATCAAACAGACTGCTGTGCATTTAGTCAGTCAAGAGTTTCCAAGACTGTATCAAGTTCAAATCATAAAAATATAAACAATCGTGTCCGAAATTCGTGAAGGTAGTCCTCTTATCACTCTTGTCATTTAGTGCTCTCCTGCTGGAAGAAGTTGAATCTGATAGATAAGACTGTGTAACTGTCCATTTAATTATAATTCTACTGTTTGTAGCTTCCTTTGCATGGCTCTGAGCGGTGATAAATGTGAGGACACACTATTAACGGAATACACCCAAAGATCAGGTCTCTGAAGATAACCGAATTCAACAGAGAAGAACTAGGAAACAAGGAAAGCGGTGTCACTCAACAGCAGACAGATGACATACATGTACATACAATTGTCACACAGGGAAACAAAGGAATAGAACTAAGTTTTCTGGGATCTGATAGCATAAATCATATCTAAATTAGACAGCAGTGGAATCAGCCAAGAATAAGTGTCAAGAGAATCCGAAAAAATCTGTTCGATTGATTTGTCACAAAATGTCCAATCTAGGGATTATAGTAACAGCACTCCTCGGTATAACAAGCTTCACAATCGCCGATTTCCCTTTTCGGAATATCTCGTTGTCATGGGAAACCAGAGTGCAGGATCTCGTGTCCAGACTGACTATTGAAGAAATACAGTACCAGATGGCGAGAGGAGGGGCAACAGACACTGGTACCCCTGCCATACCACGTCTTGGAATCAAACCCTATTCCTGGAACACGGAGTGCCTTCGTGGAGATGCCCATGCTGGCAACGCAACAGGCTTTCCTCAAGCTATCGGTCTGGCAGCCTCCTTCAGGTGAAGTTTAATGCACTTTGTCTTATAGGTTATTTGATCGTATTAGCTACATGACACTTAACAAATTTCATCTTACTTTTGAACACATTCCTCTGGGGAATACTTTTGGGAAACATTTCGAGAAACGTTCATATTGACTCCTTGCTTGTTTCTCTCGATTTCTTTAAAGTGTTGGACTCCTTGCATTATTAAGCACGCGTTTTGTATCATGTATTATATTTAATATCCACTCAGTTTAAAAAAGATATCAGTATTGGAGGCTGAAATTAAAAGTAAGTCGTTTGGCTCATTTATTGTTGGAATACCTGCAGTTAACCGAATTCGTTTGAAGTATTGGAAAATGAAATGAAACTTTCTCCATTTGATCTTGTACGTTATTTGATCGTCTATTTTACTTTACACCATACACATTTCCCTGTACTATCAAATACATTTAATAAGTGAATAGTTTAAAGACTCTTTTACTAAAACTATTTGATTGACAACCTGAATGGATAAAGTATGTATTTGTAATATCCATATACTCAATCAACCGGGCATTGTTTAAACAAGTCATAATTAAATGTTATACTTTTCGAAAGTTTAGAATAGTTTAGATTAAGATATGTCTATATGCCATGCCTACATTGAGTGAGGCACATCACTGCATTACTTTTAAGTCTTTTTTTGTGTATTTCAAAATATTGATATAAAGAAAACATTGTTGTCAAAAGGACATCTGTCTGAAAACAAAAATAATTTCAAAACTCTCATATCCACTATCACTAAGGTTCCTCCAGGAGATCCGGTCTATCATACAAATATTTTTTATTTTGATTTCAGTAAATCACTGATATTTGCTGTCGCCGAGGCTACAGCCGTAGAGGTCCGTTCAAAGTTCAACGCCTGGTCGTCAAGAGGAGTTTATGGATTTCACAAGGGGATCAGCTGCTTCAGCCCTGTCATCAACATCGTCAGAGATCCCAGGTGGGGCAGAATACAGGTGAGACGAACTTACTGTCACATGATCTGGAAAATGAAATAATTGTAGTAATGCCCTTTTTAAGTATATGTACAGTCCACTAATGAATTGGCGAGACAGAGTACAATTGATAGTGTCCACCCTTACAAAATATGTACTCGAAAATAAAAAAACGGGATGTTGTTCTTAAAAGTATGTAAAGATAACGATGCTGTACTTTTTGTCACAGCAGGAAACACAAGATTAGAATGTATGTACCATGTATTGATTATATTAAGATTTTCTTATAAGGAATTAAAGTGAAAATAATTTAAGCTTTGTTATTTGTGCTTAACTTAATTTCATTACTATATTTTCTTTTCCAATGTTACAGAAAGCGTTCAATGTGTACTATGAATGTGTCATTTTTTAATTGTTTTTACTGTCAGGAAACATATGGCGAGGACCCTTACCAGACCGGGATGATGGCAACAAGTTTCATCCAGGGTCTTCAAGGCAACGATACTCGATATGTTCGTGCTAACTCGGGATGTAAACACTTCGCTGTTTACGACGGGCCAGAGAATATCCCTATTGATAGATACCACACAGACGCCCAGGTATGTTTTATAAACTTAAGGTAGCATAATAGACACAGTTGATATGGTTGAACTGTACTAAAACCTGACACTCTTATTAATGATTAGAAACACTAAGTTAAAGCACTGTAGCACGTTTTTGCAGTTTAAATTGGCTATTTAAAGGCTTAAGGACACATGAGGATGATATCCTTAAACGCCTGATGTAAAATGATAGACTTTGGGGAAAAGTGTTTAGATATGTTTCGTATGAAAAACCATGCTTTATATATTAAAATATACCTCAAGTTTTGAAGCGTTATTAATATCACAATTCCATTTTTGCAAAAACTCATAAATCAAACGTTGTTTAAACACATTACAAAATTCCTGTGGACGTACAATTGAGGGATTCGACCACACAAAACCAAAACCATGTTTAAATAGTACATCTTTTACAAGGAAAGCCCAATTTTTTAAATACTTTTAGTACAATTTTTTACCTTTATTCTAAAAGCCAACTTCAAAACAGTATTATTTGTATTTGAGAGTTTGGGAATGTAGCGTATGACCCGAACAAATCTATTTATGTGGAGAGGATATCTTCCTAATTCACCGTAGACTGCTGCATTACAAGCTCTAGAATGTACTTTTAAAATTCTCTTGCAGAACTTCAAGTGTACTCTCTCAATTTCGCTGGCGTAGGTTATTCCCAAGACTTCACATCCGCAGTTCATTGTACTTGAGGCGAACGAATAAAAAAGCTGACATGATATTTGTGGTGGAAAAACACTTGTCCTCAGATTAGCACATAGAATGTTTAATGCTTTCAATCCTTTTCCGGCTAAAGACTTGACATATACTGATTTGTCCAAAAGCTGATGTTATTTTCCAAAGATAATTAAATGTTCGCACTTTTTCTAATTCTTTACCTCCAATTAACCATTGATAGTGCATTAAAGATTTCCTTCCTGTCTCAAAAATCATGATTTTTGTTTTCTGAACATTGATAGTGAGCATTACTCTCGTCCGCTGGGTGTTCGAGACAACAGTACCATATCGTCTGCAAAAAGAATAAGCAATATATTTATATAGTCAATGATGATTTCATTGTTGCTGCACGTTTGCAATTCTTGTTCTAGATTCTACATAAAAAAGGAAAATGGCAGCGGAGACATGACTTCTCCTTGCTTTATTCTAGCTCCAATGCTGAAGAATTCTGTAAAGCTTGAATTTACTTTCACACATGATTGAACCTCATGATACATGGAGTTTATCATATACCACATTCTGCCTATAACTCCATGCTCGAATAGTTTGCATAGTAAGCCGATCCGGTACACGCTGTCGAAAGCTATAGACAAATCTACAAATGAACAAAATAATTTTTCTTTCATGTTAATGAACCTTTGGAAATATGTAAACGATATATGAAATACGTGTAACAAACCCAATTTATATAGAGAATCTCACCCAAGTGTCTTCTGATGTCAAATATATCAACACTCGTTGATAAAAGTAAAATGTCCTCAGCAAGCCTAGGATATTTGTAACTTTTATCAACTTGTGTTCATATATTTGATATCAGAAGACATGAGGGTGAGATTCTATTTATCATCCAAAATTATTTTTCATTACATTTGATTGACAAATGAACATTACTGAACACCCTGCTGCCCTAAGACTCCAAGTGCGGTGATGTCATAGCATTGTGACGTCTAGTGTTTATGACGTCATAGCATTGTGATGTCATTACTTGATGATGTAAAACAACTGTGATGTCATATACTTGACGTCAGAGGGGCATTGTTCAAAATCTACTGCCAAAAAGATATCTCCTAGGAGATAATGCTTGATCTTCCACAAGCCATATCTCCTGTGGAACAGAGTTTTGGATGATAAAATTATTTACATGTATCACAGGTGTCAGAAAGAGATCTAAGAACGACCTACCTGCCTGCGTTCAGGACATGTGTACAGGCGGGAACATACAGCATCATGTGCAGCTATAACAGGTATCAATAAGAGACTTTAGTATAATCTTGGCTTGACTTTGTAAAAATATCTCATCCCAAGCAGTTACAGACATTCCTAATGAAACAATATGGCATAACTCAAACATTATGATCGGTAAACAAACTATCAATTACCCAGACTTGAACTCCAAATGAATTCTCTTTATAAATGACCTTTTGGATGAAAACGACTGTTTTCTAGACTTTATATAATTTAGGAAAATATATGATATCAATACAAACTTTATTCTCTATTATGGCTTGATTCAAACAATAAAAGCATACATAAAATCAAGGGGATTGACACAAATAAAAAAGTTAAATTACCAACTTTTCCTCTCAATGTATTATAAGGGCTTATGGCATGGCAAGGCGCCTGGTGTCCGCCCGTCCATCCGTCTGAATGTAAATTTCATTATTATTTTTTCTAGAGGACAATTGGCCTCTAAAAAGGCCCCTTTCATCTTTTACTCCAGGAGCAAGACGCTTAGAAAGCTGAAACTACGTGCACTAACTCCTTAGCTGATGATAGTCTAATTTACGGATTTTTGACCCTGTAACCCCTTATTAGGGCCACAAAACCCACGTGAACAGACTCCTTAAAAGGCTCACAGGGACTACTCCCAAAGAAAATTATTTCAATCCTTTACTTAAGAAGCAAGAGTCTTAGAGTGCAGACACTATGATGAGATTCAATGTTATAGATTTCCTGACACTGTAACCCCATATAGGGCCGCAGGGACAACGCATACCATTGTTCCATATTCCCTCTAGTATAGGTAACTCTTAGTTATATTTTTTTGTTCAAATCAATATGTTGGATATCTTTTTAGCAATATCTATTGGAATATGAATATCACTCCAGTCAAATTCACAACCCTTCAATATAATTTCCCACATATTTCAAATATCAAGGTTTTCCTTTTTGGAAATAAGCTGATCTTAAAGTAATTTTAAAATAATTGTCGACAGTTCTTTATTAAGTGCTGACGTACAAATTATTGTTGGAACAGATTTTGTACATTTTGTAAGCAATTTCCAAAAGTATGGAACATTTGAGGTAAAGCATTATATATTTATATTTTACCTCTGTTCTTGTACTTTAATTGTACATGTAGTTTAGCAAATTGCATAAATCCACGTTCATCACAGATATATTTTACTGTCAATAAACCTCTATTAGCCTAGTTTCTGATGATATGTTAAGGATTTTTATAACTTATAGTTTAGCAGTAATGGTTCTGCAAGATCAATATTATCTCGTTCAACAATGAACTTCTAACAGTAATCAACTTTGATTTGTAAAGTCCGTGTTTAATATTCACTCATGAGATAATATCTAGAATCTTCATTACTGCACGGGTCAAATATGACTCACCATCGTTCCTATACTGAAATATGGACATTGTTTTATTCATTTTCATTCTATCTATATTCATATCATCTTGTTGATTCAATCAAAATAAAAAATCTATCAATAGAACAGTTTGTTGTCCCGTAATTATTTTTCGTAATTCGACCGCAAGCGCATCTTATGCCTTCCTGAAGATTCTGTATGCAAACTGTCTTGCTGACTTGCAGTGTGAATGGAAAACCCTCCTGTGCAAGTCCGGAACTGCTGACCACCATACTGCGGGAGGAGTGGGGGTTCAAGGGGTATGTGGTCAGTGATGGAGGGGCAGTGGAGAGAGTCATGACGACGCACAAGTACGCTAGTAACTACGTTGACGTGGTTGCTGACTGTGTAAACGCCGGTTGTAATTTGGAGCTTTCGCCAGTTGACACAGATCTGGCCTACTTCCAAATGGGTAAGTCTTTGAGCTGTTCGAGATTTGATCAATGATGTTTAAATATTCGATTAAAAACATTTGTTGTAAAGATGAACATGTAAATGTTGATCAAAATCGTGATACTTCATGTAGATTAAGTGATATAATTATGTGATATTTATCGAATGTAAAAACAATGACTTCAATCCAGTGATTACCCCCAAAAAAAAATAATGATAGAAAAAAAGGAAAAAGCGTTTTTCAGACATACGTGAATTTTAAAGTTATGAGTTCTTTTGCAAATATTTATTGATACACTAAAATTGAATAAGAAATATGGGTTATCCTTTCTCATTTTGACTTTTTTGCCGAATCTTATTGCCTTAGTTGTAAGCGTGATACATGTGCTAGTTGATTGATAAAGGTAGTTGTTTGATATCAATGTTTTAGAAAATGATAACTCAATGTATAGTTAAAAGAAATGCATAGTGTAAGCCGATTTCTCTGCCATCATACATGGAAGTTAAACCATGCACACAAATATTATTTATTGACTCATTGATAATTCAATCATAAAATGTCAAAACCCTTTATAATTTTTTACTTGTTTGAAATATAAAAAATACTTTAAATACCAATTTCAGTTAATGCAATCAAGCAAGGTAAAATCACCGAAGCGAGAGTGAGGGAGATGGTGGCTCCTCTCTTCTATACCAGAATGAGGCTCGGAGAATTCGACCCACCGGAAATGAACCCATATTCCACACTAAACCTCTCCAACATTGAGACAGAAGCTCACCAAAACCTAGCCATTGAAGCTGCAATGAAAACATTCGTTCTCTTGAAAAACGAAGGCAGATTGCTTCCATTGAAGAAGTCAAAGTTTGATACGATTGCTGTAACTCAATTTACTTGTTACTTTCTTGCAAAGCATCGGGGTCCAGCAATTCTATAATAAAATCTGTGATATATTGCTAAAAATCCTTACATCATTCAAAAGTCAATATGCAACTTCTGCATAAAAGTATCTTAAACATAATAAGCATTGTTGATAAAATTCCTAGTTTTTCTATCTATCGTTTTCAAAAAATTTTTTTGAAGAAACGACCTTTAGAATAATAAGATTTTCTAGGAGTTTTGAAATAAAATGTTATTAATAATATTTTTACATATCTGTATACATAAGCATTATTTTTTTACTATAAAAGTGTGAAATAATACCTTTTAGATATACTTCCATTGTCTGTATATATTTCTTTATTTGCAAACATTGTTCTTACTGTTCCATATACAACCATTAAGCATCGGGTATTATGATATTGAATTTGAAGGTGCTTGTGAAAAAATATACATAAGTACTTATTTAATTGATGCCAAAGATGTCCCATGCATGTATTGTGAGCTTTGCTACTTGCTACCAAATAATAATCCAAGATATAGTCATACAAAATCAATATGAACGTTTTACAAAAGTCATGTATGCACTCATTCCTTTAGATATATATCCATTTTCTGTAATATATACTTCATATACGAATTTGAAGGTTCTTGTGATAAAATATCTCCAAATACTTACCTTAATGATGTAAAGGATGTCACATAATGTCTGTTTTGCTACGTAATATACACTGAATGATTGCCACTTGATAATGTTCACTACATTCTGAATGAACTAGGTTGTGGGTCCCATGGCTAACAACTCCCAACAGATCTTTGGTGACTATTCCGTCGGAGTCGACCCAAAGTTTATGAAAACTCCTCTACAGGGCTTGACATCCTTGGCCAGCTCTGTTAACTATGCTTCCGGTTGTAAAGACCCTGCCTGCAAAAAATATGATGCGAATTCTGTCAAGAAGGCGGTGGCCATGACACAAGTAATCTTTGTTTGTCTAGGCACAGGTAAAAAAACCTTCTCAAATTTGAATTAATCATTTAATTTTATTCAATAGTTTAAATTTAATATATTTATATATATAAAATGTGTACATCTGGATTAAATTAGTATAGTCAGATTAAAAGGGTAGTGTTTGAAAGTGCTTTAAAGACTTAATTCCGTTGCTGTCTGGAATCACATATAATAAAACAAATATTAACTGAATCGATAAAAGAATGAATTTATTTAAGAATTAAGAAGAAGGTTTCAGACCAAATTCGCCAGTGTTTTTTGGATGACAATTGGTTATTTCTTCAAGGACTATGGATGGTTGGCATGAGTATTGATATGTTTTGACCTTTTGTAGAAAATACATTTCACATAAGCTAATATTTATCTGGGAAACTTTGAAGTTTAAATCATCTAAGAAACGTGCTACTAACCCGTTTGAGTATAGGTATACATAGATAACCTTAAACTGACATTATGTTAATTTACAAAATTTGCTTGAATTCAATCTCGGAGAACATTTACTCAAATAAGCAGGTAAATTAATTCAGATTACAGTTGATGTGCTAATGTGATTCGTCTGTCCTTATCTGTACGTTTTTAATACAGGACAAATGGTAGAGGCCGAGGCAAATGATAGAGCAGACATCAATCTTCCTGGTAGCCAACTCCAGCTTCTTCAGGATGTTGCTGCAAATAGTAAGTGTCACATTTATTAAGATTATTACACGAGAAAGGGTTTGATACGGTTTTATCGAAAATATTTAGTTTTTTGTTATCTGTTTGAGAGCAAGAATGTTCCTGTTAATGTCAAACTATGTTATGATTATGACAGGAGCAACAGTATGTTAAAGTTTTATGAAACAAATTTAAAAAAAGATTCACAATGAGACCAAGTATGTCAGCAGAGATAGTAAGTGTAATCATATAACAAGATTATTTTAATTATTTCTATTAAACTAGAAAATTAAATGATAAGCAGATATACACTTACATCACTAAGATTACATTTACTCTGAAAATAGCCCAGCACTGTCAATATTTGGTAGCTTTGATAAACACTGAAATCGGCAGGTTAACTCCATTTCCGTTAACAGTTTAGATTTTGATTCAAGTTATCTTGGCTTCATTTCATCTATTTTGGAAACTTTTCGCATGTACCATAAGCAAGATGTTAATGAGATATATATTCTGAAACTTCTCTGTCTTACTCAAGGAAACCAGACTCCAGTTGTACTGCTACTATTCAATGCGGGACCACTCAATGTGACATGGGCTGACAACAGTGGAGATATTGCCGCCATAATGGAATGTTTCTTTCCTGCACAAGGTGCGGGGGAAGCTATAGCACGTGTTGTCACTAACACAGGTCCGGGTTCTAATCCTGCTGGTAGATTGCCAGTGACTTGGCCAGCCACACAGAGTCAGGTAACCACAGTCAATAACGGATTCTTATTTAGAAAGTCGTTGATAATTTGTTTTTTTTGGCGATGCTGGAAAATAATGGAAGTGCAAAGTTTGCATCCATCAGCTGCATTCAATTCTTAGTGAAGATGTAATTCTTTGACTGCACTATCCCTGTAAACATATTCACGTTATATTATCATACTAAGTTGTATCAATTTTTTAAAAGAAAAATACTGCAAGCCATATGTTTAAACTTTACAGCAGTTTATGGGCAGTTGGCGCAACTTAGACCGAATAGACGTGACTTATATTTAAAATTATAAATATATGTATATTGAAGATGAAAATTCAATCAAGTATACAGTCTTCATAGTTACAAGCGTTGACAAAAACAACAGCACATAACATTTTCATCTACAAGTTTCGATTAACACTTCAGGATGAATGTCTTCATTGTCCAACATTTTCCCCAACATGTTTCGATTTACTCTTCAGGGAGAATGACATAGATATTAATAGACAACGTAGCCATTCTCCCTGAAGAGCAAATCGAAACATGTTGAGGAAAATGTTAGACAATGAAGACATTTTTATTGACTCTTTTAACTATAAACACATGTAATAATTTAATGGCTCATGTAACTAAAAAAACTTTTTTGGCAATTGATACAACATGCCCTTATGAAAATTCCCTAAGCTTTTCAAAAGGAATGATTCATACCGATGACGACAACAGCTTAAGCTTAAGTTGTTCTTTTTATTTTAGTTGGGAAACATGACTGACTACACCATGGAGGGAAGAACGTACCGGTACTTCGAGGGAGATCCTTTGTACCCATTTGGATATGGTCTATCTTATACCGATATCAAGTACGAGCTTGTTGAGACCCCCGTAATGGTAAACGCTGGTCAGGATTTTACCGGAATGGTGGCCCTTACAAATCTTGGGAACATGGAGGCAGACGAGGTAAAATATTTCAATTGTCATCTCATGTTCCTGCCGTTGATGATAAAACAGCGCTCCAGATGATTATTTGGACCCAGGGACATTCACCCCCCAAAATTAAAATTTAGGAATAAATTACAAATGACTAAAAACTAGGAGTATTTCAAGATTTATCGTGTTCAGATCCTTATTCCAATTAAGCGACATGTTATTCGTTGCTTATATTCACCACATTTATAATCTGTAAATAAATAATTGATATCTTTTTTATGAAGAATAATTTTCTGCAATTTAGTCTTTGATACTTCATCTTCACTTTTTATCTTTATCTTTGTTCCAATTACAAATCTCAGAAAGATATTTTTCGAAAACGTCAGAATTATTTCAATTAAGCATCGGTAATACATCCTAATTCCTTCACAGTGGACATCAGAATATCTGAGGAAAACCACACACGTGGTTGGCTTTCTTGACATTTGATTTCTATGAAAGTAATTTACGTCTATATATGTCACGATGTAACGGAATCTAAACTCAGTCGAGACCTGTTTATCCGGCAGAAAAATAAAACAATATAATAATCAAACCAATAAAAGCATGAGAGAAGCAATGAGTGAATCAAGTGATTATTTGCAAATAACTGGGTGCGACACCTGGATACCCGTAGACAACTTAACAGGAGTTAACAGCTAATTAGGGGAGTCAACTACCCGTGAATAATAATAGACAAGCGTAGGAAGTCACTGTGAAAAACACCCAGACGTTGAAACAACAAGACAAGCTAATGGCCGTCTTAATGAGATAGCATCAATCAGAACAAATCAACACTGGCGTGAAATAACAGGGAGCTTCACGGCACAAGGATGGAACTAAATAAGGATAAATAAACAACAAGCACACAGTACTTGAGATAATACCTAATAACTACTTGAGTGAATAAATAAATAAGGCTCCTAGATAGGTATAGTAGAACTTGGGAGGGAAGGTAAGATTAAAACTGTAAATCTTTAAAGGAAGTGATCACATACTCCAAAAAGGTACAGAGAAATAAAGGAATATTAACGTCACCAGTCTACTTCAAAAGTCCCAGAGGTCTGCCATCCGTTCCCCCAAATGACTGCTCCAAGGAAACACCAGATCGTATCTCCCCGACCATTAAGTCTGATGCGTCATTTATAGGCGCAGTCCCGACGTCGAAAAAAAAACCTTATTGCGCCATGGAAAGATTGTGGCTTAACTTAAAGATAACACGAAGTCGTGTTTCTTTACTAACTAAAATAGCCCTATCTCAACAATTAATGGGGTTACAGTACCATAAAATGGCTTATTGAAAAGGGCACAAACTCCTCTACCAGTACATGAATAGCCTTAGTATTGACATAAATTGTACTTTCAATATATATAATAAGCATATATATCATAAAAATACATTAGATGAAGGCAGCCAAAAGGACGCACACTCGAACCGCCTGACAATATATAACAAGGATAATGATCATAATGATTATGATTAAGATGATGATTCTTAAGCAGATGACAAAGCCATAATGAACCATTAACTCTTTTTCATTCGCATGCACATAGAACACGACAATGTTGGGGGTACATGTCAATTTAATTGACGAAATATCATTTACATTTTAAAAATACACCTCCGTTAAAAATGTACAATCAAGTAAAATTAATTTAAAAGATTATGATAAAAAGAATTTCATTGCACTTTAAAAAGGGAACATTAAAAGTCTATAACCCGGGTGGGTGGGTGGTCGCTGTTTCGCCGGCCGGTGAGGGACTAACCACAGATCTGGTCGGGTCTTCCACACCTGAGCGCACGTGCAGGGAGTCCTCGGGTATTTCCGGCAGATCCCGAATGTTGCCGAGTTAAACATAAAATAATAGATCATTTTCCATCTTAACTCTTTTTCATTTGCATGCACATAGAACACGACAATGTTGGGGGTACATGTCAATTTAATTGACGAAATAACACTTACATTTTAAAAATACACCTCCAAACCCCCAACATTGTAGAATTATGAATTGACACTTGCTGCCACAACCAATGCACGTGCAAACTTAGTATGGGTTTCTGGTTTTAAGAAGACATAACGTTGCTGATCGCCGCCATGTCTCTGCTCCAGTTGACATAGAACCAGTCGTCGCCAAAGTGTCCGCCGCCGCCATCGCCGCACGCATCAGTCGCTAATTCCTGGTAGTGTACAACTTCACCTTTTAGGGCAAAAGTAGTTCCATTAAACGATTTGCAGAAATTACACCACCAATTGATATCCGCTTTTGCCTCTGCATTGAAAGTAATATAATGATGTTTACGTTTCACAGAATTACACAGATCAATTAAGCGTCTTATGAATGTTCGTCCGCCATGTACGCCACGGCATACCCAATTCAGTTTACCAATTAGCTTTTGGAAATGGAGTTTCTTAGCCTTTTTCAGAGTCGCAAAGTGATTTAAACAACTTGTCAATTCAGAGAGTTTATCCTGTGGAAGTGTCAGAGTTCCTGTCACACTGTCGATATCTATGCCTAAAACTGTCATTTTCTGAGACGGAGGAACAAATTTTGAGTAATTAATCTCGAAACCAAGCCTTTCTATAAGATTGGTAAGGCAGTCGAGAGCAGCCTGGCACTGTACTTTATTTATACTTCTTATGGCAAAGTCGTCCAAATACACTATGACGCCGTCAAAGCCTTTTCGTTTCATCATCCTCGTAATACTGGAAGAGATGCGTTGAAATATTTCTGGACTTCTTGCAGAACCAAAAGAAAGTCTTGTATCAAACATATAGGTGTGATTTGTTTCACCACTGAATTTCCACTTTAAACCTAGTGCCTCGTAGCAGTCCGGATGAACTGGGACACTTCTATAAGCATTCCTGAGATCCACTTTTGCCATAAAACCATTTGGCGTTAGCATTTGCATAGCTTTATCAATACTATCGTAGCCAATAGAATTCTTAGTCACGTGATCGTTAACAGCCAATCCGTGAGGGCGACTACAGTCGTGAATTACGCGTACGTCTTTTTCACCTTTTGGGACTGCCGCTAGACTACTTACAATAGTTGGTTTAGTATTAATTATCACATACCGGCCTTGATAAAGTTCGTTCTTAATTTTCTCTTCGACTTTGATATGATTATTGCCTCCAACAGAGGTTGAGTTCTCACACATCACATTCTCTAAGGCAGCATTTTTATCTGTAATTGTAAACCCATTTATTAACCCGTCTAGAATAAAATCTTTATCTTGATCGTCTGCTAATTCCTGTTTCCACACATGAAGACGCTCGGTGAGGTGAGGTGAGGTGAGTTGGGGTTTAACGCCGCTTTCAAGATTATTTCACTTATATCGCGGCTGCTAGTATTATTGCAGGGAGAAAGCCCGCAACACTATAGTGGCTATGCATTGCGGTGAAACCTGCGAGCATCGGCTGGAACTAGCAAACCATGGGTGTGAAGACGCTCGGTCAGAGGGTTCGGATAAATACTTACATATGACGTGGCTGGTTGTGGCTGTAGGAGTTTCCCGCTGCTTGGTGTGCTGGACCCGGTGCTCCCGAGGCTGGGGCTGATGCTCGTGGGTCAGGGTGTCTCCACTGAGGGTGGGGACCGCGACACTGGATACACACGTGCGAGTACTTACACCGTGGAAATCGGCAACCGCTCTGATTTTGAAAATTCAAACATACAGTGTCACTATAATTAGTATTCTGATTCTGAATAGGCGTCCTTGGTGGTCGTTTACCATTATCCCTCTTATCCAAATAGTAAAAGACTGAGTGAAAGTCTATATCACACCATCGACTTTGCTTGTCTGCCTGCGATTTCCTATGCATGTGGTCGAACATCATAACTGAGGAGACCGTATGACTCTGTAGGTAGTCACCAACACACGCTGTATACTCTAAGTACTCTATCAATCCCTGTGAATGAAGTTTAGCCAAGATTCTAGCATTAGAAGAAATCTCCTGAGGCATTGAAATCTCTTCGGGTTTAAGTTTCGAATTTCCTTTCCTTAAAATGAACTGAGATCCCTCTGACAGACTTAAAGTTTCTTCGCTTTCATAATGAACAGTTTTTGGTCTAGTCACAAAGTCTGTTATGAATAATGGCTTCTCACCTGACGTGCGTGTACTGGCGCTTGTTCCGTGTGTATCAAATCCGTAAATGGTGTAGAGCCGAGGGCATCTAGCAGCGAGTTCAGCTCTGTGTTGGCGGCTAGCGACCGGGTTGTAGCAAGGTCAGCACTACCGTCGGCAACTGGTTTCGTTAGGTTTTCTTGTCTAACTTCATCCACGAGTTTTTCTATCAATTTTCTCTGTGCCATTTTAAGACCAAGGGATAAAATATCGGTTGAGGTTAAGTCGCCCAGTTGTTGTGGCGATTCGAACTCTTCATAATGCAATATATCTATCGTTTTCTCAGTACAACCTTTCATTTCAAGCCACTGTGTAAAACTCTCCGCCATGGTTGCGGTGCATGTAGTCAAACGACTCGCTGTCTCGCCGGCCGGTGAGGGACTAACCACAGAGCTGGTCGGGTCTTCCACACCTGAGCGCACGTGCAGGGAGTCCTCGGGTATTTCCGCCAGATCCCGAATGTTTCCGAGTTAAACATAAAATAATAGATCATTTTCGAACTAAAAGTACGAAGATAATATCTAACACATGGCCAACAATAAAATCACGGAAAATTTATGATAATTCAGATCCTTATTTACAGGTTATTCAAGCGTACATTCAGTGGAAAAATTCCAGCCAGCCAACTCCTAAAATCCAGCTTGTGTGGTTCGATAGGATCACTCTACCACCTAAAGGTCAAGTACAAGTAAACTTTACTGTGAAATCTGAGAGCATGGCGGTGTGGGTTGATAATAAGGGCTGGGAGGTGGAAGCAGGTACGTTGCATTCAGTGATTTCTTTGACAATTAAACTACCGTTATTCTGATAGGAAAACGAGATCATACCATTGAACGACATTGAAGCACTATTACGTTATGAACGTTGTTACGTGATAACGTTGTCATTGGTTTTATCGGTTAGGGAGGTCATTGACTGGTGATGAAAACACTCTCACAATTCAATGCAGATATTGCTTGTACATATCGATTGATCTCAAAAGAGATATCTGTGACGGTAACCAGATAATCATCATGTTATATACTCTGTTAAAAGTTTGTTTACATTTCAAGAACTTCTAAATAGTAACTGTAAAAAAACTGAATTTCAATTTAGCGAAATATGTGTATCTTGTACTAAAGTCATTTCATTAATAGGTCCAATTATAGTATTTCTTAGGCTTTTTCGTCTATTGATAATTAACTAGATAAGACTGTTCTCCACCGTGCTGCATACGTTTGTTGTTTGAAAAATGTACTTTTTGACTGAATTGTCTAATAAAGAATCTGTCTGTCTGTCTGTTAAAATGATAATTGATAAGTGTGTCAAGGACGACAATCTAACAGGTACATATCAGATAGTGGTGGAGATTATCCTGTCACCTCATGAAAAGCATAACGGAAATATCATCCGTTTATCATTAAATACCAGGGTAGGATACAGGATTTTTGGGGCTCGTTCCATGGGTGTCACAAGTTACAAATAAGTTAACTAGATAATGCAAATTAATCTTCTTTTTTTTTATTAACTTTAACTGAATTTTACTTTCCTTTACTTTCCTTTCATACATTTTTTAAGTATGAGAAATACCATTGCATTATGAATCTGCCATAGAAAGCGCTTCTGCTGGTATTTTTGGTCATAACACCTGAACTAGGAATGGAAAATTTACTTCTGAATAATGTGATAATTTTTAATTTGTTTAAGATATCTGCATATGATTTTGCAGGTGAAATGCTTTTCTACATTGGAGGACAACAACCGTTCCAGAAGAAAAAAATAAGTTCAAATGTATTCACTGCACCATTTACAATTGTCAACTCTAAATATCTTGGTCGATATTAGTACTATAACATTGACACACTTTTGGATTTTATGACAATATTTCCAAGTGTCCTAACATTAATTGTGTTTGAATGACATATTGTTAATAAAAAAACTTTGTGCTAAGTCATATTTTTTATCTATTTTTATAGATTTCTTGTTAATCATGTGATAACTTTCACAAGCGTTATTGTTCTTTAGATATTCAATGTTTCGAGATAAATGATATATCCATAAAGATTGGGAACATGGTTTTAAGCTTTGCCGATTTGAAATCATTGGATCCCAATTTAAAGTTAATTCACATTTGTGTGATTTATTGATTTATTTTTACGATAAATTTGGTAAAATCTGTCTTTCTATTTTTCTATCTATGTCAATCAGGAAGAAGAACGCATCACGTGCCGTAATTTATAACAAAACTGAGAATTTCTGACTATTTAGATTAGCTTCGAACTCATCTAGTAACAGGTCTTTTTGTGTACAGTTTGTTTCTCGGAAAAGATCACATGACTAGCTTCAATCAATATAGAAAAACTTTATCGAAAAACAATATAGTGCTCCTTTTCAACGGAGGAACGTTTGTGCATCATAATATAGGATACATAAAAGTCATCCTTATCACCAGCTCTTGAAAGAAACATTGGCAGTATGTATATAAAGTATTGAACCGATAATACCCTGATCAAAGTAAATGAAGTTTATGTTATTGAAAGGATAATTTCTGTTATTAAGCCAATACTACTGCAAAGGACGTGGAAACAACAAATTGTACACGCCATACAATAATGAATGTATTGTTTATGAAGGGTAAGGGATAAGGACTTCTGTTTTAAGGAAAACAAATTCAGTTCTAAATGCAATTGACAGCATTTTCTTTCTAAACACGAATGCTGTAATCACGACCAATTATTGGTAATGGTATTATTCAATTTTTAATGAGTTTTAGTAACATGAAAGATCAGATGATGGCAATACAAGTGATTTCATAATTTCATTCCAATAAATATAGTTAGAAGATGAACCATTTACTTTACAAAAAGTAATATAAGTAATTTTTGGTGAGTGTACAGTCACATAAAACAATGAAAATATAATTACAAATATCAAACAAGACATGCTTAGCTTGTAATCTATTATTAAAAAAATTCAAATATGAATATTTGTTCTCTAGTGTTGATGTTAAGATTGAGATACAAAATTATGTAAAAAGGTACGTTTAGACTTTTCTCCATATTATAGCATATAAGGTAGTAAGTTCATTTAGAAATCGTTTGTCAAATACAGGCTTTTCTTGCGAAGATATCGAGCAAAAAATAATGGAAACTAATTATTTTTTAAAGAGATTTGCTATCTTTTCACTTAAGATTGAAAAGATTTGTTTGTCCAAATTACAACAAAATTTATTTACAAATAGTGAAACGTGCAAATACCATAGATTGAAAATCTATATTTGAATGTAAGTTTATTAATTTACCCTAAAAAGAGCTCAGTGCTTGGGTAATTAGTAAAAATGAACATATCGATATCATATCTTACTCAGATTAGAGATATCATGTCCAAAAAAGCTCTCTTTTCCACAAACTCCAGTTAGTGAAATATGAAAAATTGTTTTGATGCGAGGTGCAGCCTTTCGTTAAAGTGTAGGCTCAGTTTAAGCGTTGTTTTAGTCTTTTAATGTTGATGGCAAAGCACAGAAGCAGCAACTCCCATATCTAGGTATGACGATAACAACTTTTCCTTTTGGTGTGATAAGCTGAAGCTTTACTTACGGGAAGTACAAAACCGGCGTTAATAAGTTGCATGAATAGAATACCTCCATATTAGAAGAGAGATGTCAGGGGCAAAATCAGTTCAGGCCTTTGAAAAACTAATATTCTGCCGTACTGTACCGGTTCTTCTATTCGTTTATCAAGTGCTACTGACACTATGACAGAAATACAAGAAAGCTAAAAGTATTTGATGAATAATTCTAATGCATGATGAGTAATTTTCATGTTTTATTCACATCTGTAAGTATCTCTAAATGCTTACAAATTACTATTTAAAGCTTCCTTGATCATATGCAAGTTTTCTTTTGTACCGACTTCATCATCCTGCTCAATCAGCGTATATGAATCCGCTCTCGCTCCTTCCTGATCTCTTTTAAGCCAAAACCCTCTTATTGCTCGCTTTCTAACTAGTCACTGAGACGACTCAGCATTTCAGCAACAGCGGCACAACCAGGATGGAATAATCCGTTGAGTTTAAGCTATGAGCCTCTAGCTCCTTATTTATCGACATCTCATTGGCTGACAATATAATAGGTGAGAATAGCCACGAATATCAAGCCGCCAGCCATGGGAGGGTTTTGGTTTGAAAGAGATTAGGGTAATAGGAAAGAGCGGAGCACAATCATATACGTTGATATAGCAAAATGTGATTTAACACGACAAGAACTGATGGACTGAATCAGATAAAAATATTTTTAATCTATATTAAATAAGCACCTTATGCTGTTATATTGTTGATTAAAATGCACAAAAGGAGTGATTCATTGCACAATTTACAGTCGTTCCTTAATATACACGCCAAAATACTATTGCCAATCGTGTTTCATGACTTACTGTGGTGGGGAAAACCCGTTTTGCAATAACGAAATCAGGTCATCATTTCTGTAAAGCGGACATTTTGATCTACTCTCGCTATATTCTTTGGATAATTGAAATCAAACTCAACGCTCAGAATTAAATAAAAATGTCTTATACAATATTTTGTCGCTGAGTTTACATCTTCAACCAGGCAACCTAGTTTCAATCGGGTCAAAGGGTTTGATAACAATTTATCAGGTTAGTGTGCTTTAGCTGATTTCAAGATACTAGAATAACCTGGATGTGTCAAGGTACTTGCAAAGGAGACGTATTATTATCTGTTTCAACCAACAGTCAAACAGATGACTGTGGATTTAGTCAGTCAAGGTTTTTCAAGATTGTATCAAGTTCAAAGTATCGCATCTGAAAAAAATTGAACAATCGTGAACGAATCACGGCAAGGTAGTTCTCTTATCACTCTTATCATTTAGTATTCTCCTGCTGGAAGAAGTTGAATCTGATTGTGTAACTTGCACTTAGTGATCATTCGACTTCATGTTTGGTCCCTTGCATGACTTTGCGTGGTGATAAATGTGAGGACAAACTATTAAAGGATAATCCAAAGATCGGATCTAAATTAACCGAATGCAAAGGAGAAGAACTACAAACATCTAAAACGGTGTCACCAAACAGTAGACAGATGATATACATAAAATTGTCACTAGGAAAAATAAAGAAATTAGATCTGGGCTTAAAACGATTCAGCCGAAATCATATCTCAAGTAGAGAGCAGCCAAAATCTAGTGTCGCACAAAATGTCCAATCTATGGATCATAGTAACAACACTCCTGGGTATAATAAGCTTCATAATTGCCGATTTCCCTTTCCGGAATACTTCGTTGTCATGGGCAACCAGAGTGCAGGATCTGGTGTCGAGGCTGACAATTGAAGAAATACAATACCAGATGGCGAGAGGAGGGGCAACAAACACCGGTACCCCTGCCATACCACGTCTTGGAATCAAACCCTATTCCTGGGACACGGAGTGTCTTCGTGGAGATGGATATGTTGGCAACGCAACAGCCTTTCCTCAAGCCATCGGTCTGGCAGCGTCCTTCAGGTGACCTTACAGCATTTTATCGTTTATGTTACTTGATCGTATAAGTTAAGACACTTTGTAAATTTCCTCTTACTTTTGAACACATTCGTCTGCGAAATATTTTGGGAATCTTTTCCAGAAACTTTCAGATTAACTCGCTTGTTTCTCTCGATCCTTTTAAGTGTGAGACAATGGCATTAATAAGCACGTGTTTTGTACCATGTAATATCCAGTCAGTTCCATTTTACTGTTAAAGAAAATCCTTTTGAGAGTTGGAGGCTGAAATTAAAAAAAGAAGTCGTGTGTCATCTTTATTGTTTGAATAACTGCAGTTGAACGATAAGGTTTGGAAGATTTAATTACATTTAATGCATCTGTTCTTGTACATAATTCGCTCGTGAATTTTTCATGAGACCATTCACATTTCCCTTTACTATCAAATACATGCAATGAGTTTTGGGACTCTTTGATTGACAATCTGAATGGATATGGGTTGAAGTATACTTACACTCAATCAGCCGAGTCAATAATAAATGCTATACTTCACGAGATAGCTAAAATCGGAAATTAAGATTTAAGTCTGTTTTGAATCTAGATTAAGATTGTGTTATGTAAAATTAAATATATGTTGTATAATCATTTTTGACCGGATTTGGGCTTGTAAACATATATGTGATGATCCCTAGAGGATTTGTAATACGTGTATTGAGTACGGCACATCACTGTTTCATGTTTAAGTCTTCTCTTTGTGTATTTGAAAATATCTAAATGAATAACCCCTATAAAGAAAATTGTTTGGCCAATAGGACAAATGTCTGAAAACTGACACATGACATGAGTTCTCTCATATCTGATATCACTAAGGTTTCCGCCCAGGAGATCCAGTCTATCGTTTGGAGTTGTCTTACTTTTACATATATTTTGTATTTTGATATCAGCAAATCATTGATATTTGCTGTCGCCGAGGCCACAGCCGTGGAGGTCCGTTCCAAATACAACGCCTGGTCGTCAAAAGGAGTTTATGGAAGACACAAGGGGATCAGCTGCTTCAGTCCTGTCATCAACATCGTCAGAGATCCTAGGTGGGGCAGAATACAGGTGAGACGAACTTACTGTCACATGATCGAGGAAATACTTGCAGTAATGCTTTCTTTACATTTTAAGAATATTCACTGTCCATCAATGAATAGGAGGGACAGAGTACAATTGATAGTGTCCACCGTTAGAACATTTGTAGCGGAAAATAGAAAATGGGTTGATGTTTTAAAAAGTAGATATCGATATTGTGCTCTTTGTCACATCAGAAAATACAAGATTAGAATGAATGTACTTTTTATTGTAATTGTTAAAAGATTTTTCACCAAGAAATAAACTGAAAATAGTTTTAGCTTTGTTATTTCTGCTTAATGCTTAACTTGATTTTAATTACCATGTTTTCCTCTTCCATGAGAAAGTGTTTAATGTGTACTATGAATGTGTCATTCTTTTATTGTTTTTTTACTATCAGGAAACATATGGTGAAGACCCCTACCAGACTGGGATGTTAACAACAAGTTTCATCCAGGGCCTTCAAGGAAACGACACTCGATATGTTCGTGCTAACTCGGGGTGTAAACACTTCGCTGTATATGATGGACCAGAAAATATCCCCATTGATAGATACCATATAGACGCCCAGGTATGTTTCATAAGCGTTAGGTAACATCATAGACACAGTTGATATGGTTGAACTGTAATAAAACCTAGAAACTGTCGTCTAAAGCACTATATCATGCTTTTTCAGTTCAAATTGGCTGTTTTAAGGCACATGAGGATAAAGACACTCACTTAAGCTTTATATTGATGTAAGCTAAATACTAATTTAGTTGACCTGTAATCACAAATGGAAAAGTAAAGGCGACTGAAGTCGACTTTGATATATTAAAATGTATGGTCAGCTGTGCACGTAATGGAAAAAATATGGACAAATTGGGAAAGCTGAACTAGTAATGTTTGCAGCTTTTGTATTAACATAAACTCTGAACTAAGAGAGAAGAATGAAATATTGTTAGATATAAATCAGTCTTGTTATTTAACCGTTTTAAGAGTGAAGTATAAGCGTTGTTATTGGATTAAAATAGCGGCTTCCGTTTTTGCTCGTCTGTCTGTAAGCAAAATTCGCAAACGTGGAGACTAAAATTTACCACAACATATTGGGAAATACCTGTTCTAAAGGTACTTAAAATTGAGATTACAGTAGTTCTCTGTTTTAAGCTGATACATCTTGTAGATTGCCCCTGCTGATGCAGGGGATGGGGTGTTATATTTTCCCGTATCATACCTTAGAGACGTTTATTGATCGGAATTCTCCCTTACTTACGGACATTGCAACTTGGAAAGTAGATCAATTATGTTTTGGAATAGGGAAAATAAAGGGTTCTTATCCTGCAGACAAATTTCACTATATTTTCCGTTGTACTGTGCTAGATATCCAAAGAAACAACCGTTTGCCCAGTAAATATGTTAATAAACCAAATTTAAACTCGTACCGACTACTTTTCTCCTCTAAAAAAAAAAAAAAATTGAAATCCCTTGCAGCATTTATAAACATGGTAACAAGAAAAGTCTCATAACCTATTATTCTCTTCTTTGAATGTCCATTGATTTAATATTTGTAAGCAAAATCGTCATCTTGTCATATTATGTAATGTATTGTACCCTGTACTATATTCCCATACCACCATTGATGTTCATAAATAATAAAGAATCTTGAATAAATTACATAGTAATGCAAAACGTTTACAAGTATTACTCAAGCTTTAATCATCTCACCTAGTGGTATTATTTTGTTAGAATAGATATTGTATTTCTGACGATTAATTTTGTTGGAATTTGTGATTAAAAAACTTTTGGAAACTCCATAAAAGTGTATCCCAAGAAAATCTTTCTACAAGCCACCTCATGTTTTTCATATTTGCGTAATTAAAATTTACAGAGCACTCTGTATTCCGTTTATCAAGCATTTTCACTTTCATAATCGTCTCATCATTAACATGATAAATCAATAAACCAATCAATAAACCAAAATGTAATAGTTAAATTAACCAGCATTGTGTCGACAATAGTGATGATGATTTAATGTTACATTCATCCTATTCCAAAGAGTGTTTTTTATATAATTACTTCAAGAATGACGTTATGGACCGAGTATTGAACAATGATTATAATATCATTTTATTCCTTCTCAATGCATGGAAAAGTCAGATATTTGCAATTGCTCAGACAGGAAGACTTTTCAAGATTTATGGACATTGTGCCTCTATGTATATCCGCTATCAAAATTCAGGACTTCAGTTATTTAAATCAATAGTTCTCAGCGAAGAAGTGGTTGCATGTTTTTGTAATTTTGTAATTATTTACATGTATCACAGGTGTCAGAGAGAGATCTAAGAACGACCTACCTGCCTGCATTCAGGACGTGTGTACAGGCAGGCACATACAGCATCATGTGCAGCTATAACAGGTATTAATACGAGAATCAGCATTTGTAATTTTATTATTTGTTCACCAAGCCTGAAAGGGTCGATGAGCTTATGACATGGTGCGGCATCTGTCCGTCCGTCCGTCTGTAAACTTTCCATTATCTTATCTTTTTCTCCAGAACCACTGTGTACAGACTCCTTGACTAATGAGGTTTCTAATGTATAGATTTGGTGACCCTATTACCCCTTAAAACGCCCATAGGGACAACTCCCTACATATTCTCCCCATCTTTTACCCTAGAAGCAATAGGCTTAGCAAGCTGAAACTATCTTCACAGACTCCTTAGCTGATGAGATTCTAACATATTACAAGGTTGTCAAGGTTTTTATTTTTGGAAATCAGCTGGTCGTAAAATAATCTTGAACCTTTTGTGAAAATTTCTTTATTTAATACTGAAGTACAAATTATTGTTGGAATATTTGTTTAACAGATTGGAAACACTTATGTTGTACCTCTGATCTTGTATTATGATAGTAGTTTATGAAATGGCATAAATCCAAGTTCATCACAGATAACGTTTACCGTCAGCAAACCACTATTAGCCTAGTTTCTGATGGCATGGTAAGGATTTTTATTAATTGTTATTGAATCTTATATATATGAATTAGTTGATTGAATCAAACTCAAAAATATATCGTTATATATAGAACAGCTTGTTGTCCCATAATTAATTTACGCAATTTGAAGACTTTAAAGAAAACATATTATCACCAATGAAACAAGAACATAACCAAGATCATAAATGTATCCCAGAAACGAATATGAAAATATTTCAACTCAACCCTTCGTTTATACCCTTGTTATGTGCCAGCTTTCCAGTAAACTGCAAGTGAACGCTACATTCGAATCAGAAATATACTTGATGTTGCCACTTATCGCTTAAAAGAAAACTCAACCAACGAATTTGGTGCAATGTTTCAAGAATGAAATGGATAAGCTAGTACTCGAGAACGCAAGCGCAACTTATGCCTTCCTGAAGATACTGTATGCAAATGGTCTTGCTGACTTGCAGTGTGAACGGAAAACCCTCCTGTGCAAGTCCGGAACTGCTGACGACCATACTGCGGGAGGAGTGGGGGTTTGAGGGGTATGTGGTCAGTGATGGAGGGGCAGTGGAGAGAGTCATGACGACGCACAAGTACGCTAGTAACTATGTGGACGTTGTTGCTGACTGTGTAAACGCCGGTTGTAATTTGGAGCTTTCACCAGTTGACACAGATCTGGCCTACTTCCAAATTGGTAAGTCTTTGAGCTGTTCGAGACGTGATCAATGATGTTTGAATATATGATTAGAACACGTTTGTTGTAAGGATTTACATGTATATGCTGATCAACTTCCGGATACTTAATGTTGAATTAAGGGTTGTTAAAACAACTTAATACATAATTATGTGATATGAATTGTAAGAAGTTAAAGACAATGACTTCAAACCAGTGATTTCCCAATAAAAACTATAATGATAAAATAATAAAAACCCTTTTTTTGAGAAATATGTGAATTTGAAATTATGAATTATTTTGCAAATAACTATTGATAATCAAATACAAAATGTAAATAATCCATTCTCAATTTGACTTTTTGCCGAATCTTATGGCCTTAGGTGTAACCGTGATACATATGCTAATTAATTGACATAGGAAGTTGTTTATTATAAATGTTAAAAAAAGATAACTCAATGTATTGTTAAGAGATATGCATATTATAATCCAAATTCTCTATCATCACATAATCATACATGGAAGTTTAACCATGCACAGAAATATTTATCAGCACATTGATAATCTAATCATAAAATGTCAAAACTCTTTTCTTTTTGGACTTGTTTGAAATTAAAAGATACTTCCACCAATTTCAGTGAATGCAATCAAGCAAGGTAAGATAACAGAAGCGAGAGTGAGGGAGATGGTAGCTCCTCTCTTCTATACCAGAATGAGGCTTGGAGAATTTGACCCACCGGAAATGAACCCATATTCCAAACTAAACCTCTCAAACATCGAGACGGAAGCTCACCAAAACCTAGCCATTGAAGCTGCAATGAAAACATTCGTTCTCTTGAAAAACGAAGGCAGATTGCTTCCGTTGAAGAAGTCAAAGTTTGATACGATTGCTGTAAGTCGATTTACTTTTTACTTTCTTGCAAAGCATCAGGGTTCAAGCAATTCTATAATTAAATGTCCTTACAAATGAAAAATGATTGATTCCTCATGTAAATTTTGGAGTGATTATTTCGCTAATAATTACCTCTAAATATTAACGACCGATTCACATTCCTCCGCGCACGTATACAAACTGTACTCAGTGAACTTATTGTTTACATCAACTTGCAGACAAAAATCTAAATTTTGTACTGAAATTCTGGAAACCTATAACTTCGAAGAAATGAAGGAGATATATCCATTCTGGGTTTTATTGTAAGATTGGTTGTAGATCATGTTTTATCCATAAATTTAAATTCAAACCGAGCTAGCTTCATACCGTTACACGTAATAGCGTTTCGTCGAAAGAAAAGAAGCGCATTATTCTTCAATTATTCAAAATGCTTTCCTTTCCCTCGCCTCAATTCACAAGTGACCACCTTTCGTGGCACAGTGTCTTCAACAATGACAAAATATAAAGGTTTCCTGTCCGTTCTTTCAAACGGTTCACTTGTACTGTGAGGAGTTTACCCTTCTAGTGAACAACTACTTTTAGAGTACCCTTGATTTAATAAGTCCTTGTCGGTATTATAGGGGTGATAGGCCGACTTTAAAACTTACTTTACGTTCAAATCGTAACTCAAACGATATAGAAAATCTTTCCTCATGTTGATATAATCATCAATGACATTTAGATGAGTTGTATTTAAAATCCTTTTGGTGAATGTTCTGATATTTTTTTAAATATTTCTTTGCAAACTTGATTTTAATTCAAATTTGGGCTAAAGAATGCACGACATACAACCCTAAAATAAAAAAACAGAGTGGATTTATCTCCTAATTCCTAGTTGTTCTAGTGTTCGTATATGTCAATTTTAAAAAGATTTTAAAGAAACAACCTTGACAATTATCATACATTCTAGTAGATTTTCAAATAACATATGTGACAGATTTTTAAATATCTGCATACAAAACCATTTTCTATTTTTACGAAAATGTGGTCTGCACTTATGCCTTTAAATATACTTCAAATTTCTGAATATATATCTTCATATACAAACATAAAATTGTTCTCACTGTTCCATATACAACACGTAAGCTTGGGGGAAATATGATATTGAGTTTGAAGGTTCTTGTGATAAAATATTTCAAAGCACTTACCTAAATCATGCCACAGATGCCACACCACGTCGGTTTTACTACTTTCTACCAAATGATATTCGTCTTAAAATCTTTCAAGACATTTTGAATGAACCAGGTTGTGGGTCCCATGGCTAACAACTCCGAACAAATCTTTGGTGACTATGCTGCCAGAGTCATCCCCAAGTTCGTGAAAACCCCTCTACAGGGCTTGACGCCCTTAGCCAACTCTGTTAACTACGCTTCCGGTTGTGATGACCCTGCCTGCAAAAATTATGATGTGAATTCTGTCAAGAAGGCAGTGGCCATGACACAAGTAATTTTCGTATGTCTAGGCACAGGTAACAAAATACAACGTACTTCTCAAATTAATGTATCTTTCAATTTCTACGAAATAGACCTTTACCAATTCAACTGATGGGGATGAAACAATCATAATCATAATATCAAAGTTTGAGTATTGATTTGATGGAGGGGATTGGGAGTGTTATGGCAGAAACATTCAAATAGTTACTAATGTTTTCATGAAGTAAACATCTCAGATGAAATTAAGAAAACAAACAATAGGCTTACGAGAGTATATTTTAAATATAACGTAAAAAAGAATCTCGAAATAGATGTATTTGTCTGGTTTCTATACATGTTGCTACACTTAATAAGGTTTGTTTCATATCTTGAGTTTGGCAAACAACTTGTGTCTTTTTATGTAAAAGTCAATCTTAACGTAAATATTTGAATCTTTTTGGACGTTTTTTTTTTATTGATGTAGGTTGATGAAAGTCTAACCAACAATGATATTAACAATTGAATTCTACACTTGACACTTACAGAATGACTTCCTTCTCATCTGTATAACTGAATAGATACTTGGGCTTAATTATATTAACATATACCAAAGGCATACTTCTAGATATAATTGATACATATATATATATAATGGTATATGATGTAGGTCAGCTTTATAGGGTACGGTTTGAGAATGCTTTTGATAAGACTTTATAAGATACAAGTACTGTCCAGAATATATATACTCTATACTCTATAGATATTTATTTACTGAAAAGATTTAAGAATGGATTAATTCAAGAATAAAGAAGAACATACCATGGTCGGTTAAGGTATGCTAATGCGATGCTTACCTTAAATCATTTAAAGGTTCCACACAAAATCGCAAGTGGTTTGTGCTTGATATTTGGTCACTTCCTGATGGTTTGACCTTCTTCGATAATGAATTTCACATAAGCTAATGATTATCTGGGAGCATCTGTAATGTAGATCATTTAAGAAATGTGCTCCTGCCCCTTTCGAGCATAGGCCTACATAATGAACCGTAAGCTGATAAATTTTCACTTAATACACTCTCGGAGAACATTTACACAAAAAGCATGTCAATTAAGATTCCTGAAGTTGAAACACTGATGTGATTCATATGTCCTTGTTCATGTGTTTTTAAACAGGACAAATGGTAGAGGCCGAGGCAAATGATAGAGCAGATATCAATCTTCCTGGTAGCCAACTCCAGCTTCTTCAAGATGTTGCTGCAAATAGTAAGTATCATATTTGTTAAGTGTCTCATACCCTTTTAAAAAATGTGTAGGCTTTGGTTATCGGATTGAGAGCAGGAATGTTTATGTTAATGTCATTTAGATTATGACAGGAATAATAGTGTGATACAGTTTTATGATACGAATTTAAAAAATCAAAACGAAATCAAGTATGTCATAACAAGATTATTGCACGACGAGTGGCTTATGTTTGTTACTAAACGACCATAGTGCATTTACCAAAGTTGATGTTATAATTTGGATTTCTTTCTATCAAATTCAAATATGATAGCGATTTTTAGGTATTATTTGTACATGATTATATATTTGAAATCACCTGTGTAATACTTTTTTTTATGATAAAGTGTTCTATTTCATTAATGTCCATAAAACTACAACATTTAAGGATAAGCATATAAACATTTACTACAGATTACATGCACTCTGAAAATAGCTCAGCTGTGGTAGCTATGGTTGAATTTGACTAATTGTTAGCAATGAAATTGTATCATGGTGGTAATAATTATGGGCAAGATAACTCTGACTATTTTGATCATCAGTTTACAGATTTTTAAAACTGAAATAACAACAAATTGTATTTCCTCTTACATAAGTTCAGAAACTCTTTGATCCCTGGACTGAGAGTATTGATATCCAGTCTGATTAAAATCGACCATGTTCCGAAGAATAAAAGTTTCAAAATATTGACTCTACCGAGATTCGAACTCTATGTGTGTAGGCTATCTTCTCCACTAGGTCTGACCGCACCCTACTGTAGCGCACGTTCTTACGTAAGCACAGCTAACCAATCATAATGCGTGCGGCAAAAGCATTCGGTATCAGTAGCTAGGGGCAAGTAACTCTCATTCACCATTCGTTAACATTGACTGCTGCTATCCTTATTTTAAACGCGATGATGCGATTGGTTCGCTAATGACTAGGTTTTGTATGAGCTAAACTGGTGTCAGTACGTGCGCTACAGTAGGCTGCGTTCAGACCTAGTGGAGAAGATAGCCTACACACATTGAGTTCGAATCTCGGTAGAGTCAATATTTTGAAACTTTTATTCTTCGGAACATGGTCGATTTTAATCAGACTGATTGATATCGATCCAAGAATCTTGGCTTCATGTAATGTAATTTTGGAGACTTTTGCGTGTCTTAGGTGCCATCAGGTCAGATAAACCTTAGCAAGATTTTAATGAGATAGATACTTTGAGACTTCAAATATTTTTCTTAATCAAGGAAATCAGACTCCAGTTGTACTGCTACTATTCAATGCCGGACCACTCAATGTGACATGGGCTGACAACAGTGCAGATATTGCCGCCATCATGGAATGTTTCTTTCCTGCCCAAGCTGCAGGGGAAGCTATAGCACGTGTCGTCACTAACACAGGTCCAGGTTCGAATCCTGCCGGCAGATTGCCAGTGACCTGGCCCGCCACACTGAGTCAGGTAACCAGGGTCAAGAACGGATTCTTATTTATAAATTCCTTGATAATTGTTTTTTTTTGGTGAAACTTGGTAATTGTGGAAATGCAATTTTTGCATTTATCATCAGCATTCAACTTCTACATGAACCTTGCTGAAAATATGAAGTGGGAAGAATATTTTTTGGAAGAACAGTTCCTATCGCCAATTTCATGTTTATCATCACAACATTTTGTTTCTTATTTCAAACTTATTTGGCACCAAATAAAGAGTTATTTTGTGTATCGAGTAAACCAGTGTTATCAACGTTTTGATGAAGAAATACCGCTATGTTAGTAGAAGCAAAACTTTATAACCTTGTATGCAGTTGGCGCAAGATGGCCTAATAGACAGTTTCGTACTGCTGAAAACAGCTGCTTTAATGAACGTTGTTTTTTACATTCTAGGTTGGCAATATGACTGACTACAACATGGAGGGAAGAACCTACCGCTACTTCGAGGGAGACCCTTTGTACCCATTTGGTTACGGACTATCTTATACCGATATCAAGTACGAACTCCTCGAGACCCTTGCATTTGTAACTGCTGGTGACGATTTCATCGGAATGGTGGCCCTTTCAAATCTTGGGAACGTGGAGTCAGACGAGGTAAAAAATTTCCATCATGATCTAATAATCTGCTGTTGATGATACAGGGCTCCAGATATTTATTTGGATCCAGGGGCATTTCACTCCTCAAAATAAAAATTGAGGAGAAAAAACTTAGGAGAATCTCAAGAATGATCTTTTTCAGATCCTATTTCATCCTAATTTTCAATGTTAGTCGTTGATGATATTTTCAACGCGTTTAATCTGTAAACAAATGAGTGATTTCTACTCTACGAAGAACAATTTCCTGCAAGTTTATCCTTTATACCTCATCTATTCTTATTATCTAGATATTTCTTCCAGGCATACCACTAACAAATCTCAGAAAGACAGATATTATTTGAAAATGGCAATAAAGTTATAAAGTCATATCGGTAATCGATTCCAATTCCTTCACATTATCCATCGGACTATCTGAGGAAAACCACTCACGTGGTTGGCTTTCTTAACATTTATTATCCCCCCCCCTCTCCCCCCCCCCCCCCCCCCCCCCGCAAAGCTTTGTGTTCCATATACATAGCCACCGAGCTATTGTATCTTATAAAAATGGACGATTCTGGTTCTGCCACATTGCAGAATGATAACGTGTCCCAAACTTCCTGCGTAATATTGGAGTTTCAATGTCATACTATAAAATGCATTCATTTCTGACACTCAATGATACGGGTAAAAGTTACGCTGTATAAGGGCTAGCATTCAGATAGACTCGGTAATCTTTGTTTCCATACAGGTTACCATCAAGTAGGCTGCTATTCGATATGAAAAGATCAGACATGTAGAATTGACACTTTGGTTTGACAAGTCATGTTCACGCCTGTAAACAATACCTGACACATATTCTGTATTTCTTATCTGTCACTCATTGATTTCGCGTCTTACCTGGAGCTCTGTAATGATGATGCTTGTTTCTTGTTAGGTTAATTTCTTATGATGATGATGGTGATGACCGAGAAGGGATATAACGATGATAATGATCATAATTATGATTAAGATGATATAAGTACGCCTATAATAACTAAACCATGGCTAAGAATAAAAACACGAGAAAATATGACAATTCGGACCCTCATTTACAGGTTATTCAAGGGTACATTCAGTGGAAAAATTCCAGCCAGCCTACTCCTAAAATCCAGCTTGTGTGGTTCGATCGGATCACTCTACCACCTAAAGGTGAGGCACGAGTCAACTTTACTGTGAAAGCTGAGAGCATGGCGGTGTGGGTCGAAAATAAAGGCTGGGAGGTGGAAGCAGGTGGGTTGCATACAGTGATGTTTCCTACAATTAAACTGCCTTTTTCTCTTTTGCAAGTAGGGTTAAATTTTTCAACATCAAAGCATTATGACGTCATCCTCAGTGTTACATGATAGTGAATACTGATGGTCCTTTTCAGTTTACCTGAATTCAATACTGAATAAGCTAATGGAGGATGTCAAAAATCGTAACAGTCCGTTGTAAAAAATGGCTGAAATAGGAAGTGTGCAGATTTTGAATATTTTCAATCGAAGTTTATGGGGAGTTACTGAAGCTTTGCATTGACTCCACGCTTCAAACAGCTGGTTTAGGACATGTGAGAAGCTTCCACCTTTACGTTAATGAAATATTAATGTCCTTGTGAATTAACTTTTTACGTACATATTTTCCAATAACTTGTATAACAATGTATCAGATTACCTTAATGTACTTTTGTAAAAGTTATACATTGCTAATGGTCTATTAATTTTTTTTGCAGGAGATATGCTTTTCTACATTGGAGGACAACAACCGTTCCAGAAGAAAAAAATAAGTTCCAATATTTTACCTGTTCAATTTACAATTGTCAACTCAAAATATCTAGGTCGATATTAGTCTTAGAACACTGGCACGGGATCCTGGAATTTATGAAAATATTTCCAGGTGTCCATCATTAGTTGTGGGAATCAAAATTACTTATTTCACTTATTATTTAAGTTATATTTTTATTTATTTATGATTTTTTTTAGATGTCTTGATAACATTGTAATTACTTTCACCAGCATCATTGTACTTTAGATATTTCAGTGTTAGGAAATAGTTGAAAAAGATAGGAGACTTAGTTCGATACTGGTTTAAATTCAATTCATATCTATGTTATATAAAGATTGATTGTTTGAAATAAATTTTGTACGATCTGTCCTTATATTTTTTTTAGATATTAGTCAGGGAAAAATTGTATCGATGAAAATCTTATTACTATGTTTTAATGTAATGTGAAAGGTCAAAAAGTGTGTTTTAAAAAAACGTCTGATTGGAAAGCATCAGGGCTTGACTGATAATCCGTCTGATTTCAATCGGATTGCAAGTTGATGGGTTTCAATCAGACTTTTGTTTAGGTTGGAACTGATTAATTGAGATTAAACGACCCCAGGCCTACTGAAATCCATGACTTAATACTGATTCACATGCTGTTATTTACAACAAAAACTACGGAACAAATCTAGCTTAACAAGAGTGCATGAGACATACTGATTTGGGTGAAAATTTTAGGTTTTTTGTAATTACGGTTATTTTTGTAGAGAAAAGTTTTTACATTTTGACACTTTAAGAAAATTTGACTCTAAAACAGATTAGTTTCGAACTAATCTAGTCAAATTGCCCGTTTGTTTTTAATTGTTTAGGACAAATGCGTGAGTATTTGATAAAAGGAAAAGGTGATTAATGCTGAATGTTTCTTAGTAAACGTGTTTGAAATTATCCTACTTCTTTATAATTGAAAGCTTAAGGAATGTCGCCGCTTTTTGCATACTTTTGCATTGAATATTTATTTTAGAATTTCTTTATAAATCAATACGAATTTTAGATACGACTGTAAGACTAAAGTATTAGCATGGGAATCGATTTTGTTACATTTTCTTCAATTGCAACAATAATGAATATGTTATAAAATGAATTTGGTAATTTATTATGAAAAAAGTATCGATAACAAGTTATTTAATTAAGAAATAGAGTAGCCTCAACCATCATGTGTTTTGCAATAAAGTATAGATTTGTCCTGAACTAGTATAGTTAAAGTACGAGGCCGAAGGCCGAGGGGTTTGACATTGATAATAGTTCATGGCAAAACTACGCTTTATTGCAAAACACATGATGGTTGAGGCTACTCTATTTCTTTTCTAGCATGTCGATTTAACTTATGTAAATTATATTTCAGCCAAAATAAAACTTAAATGAAATTAATCGAATTTGGCAGTGACTTGAGCATGGACGACTAGGACCGTAACTAATGACGTCATAACGTTTTTGTTGTTGACGTCATAGATCATTGTTCCGTGACGTCATTAAAAAACTATACTTTATAGCGGAATAAAGGATAGGCGGCGCCTTTGATCTTTACCGAAACAATGCTAGAAGCACCCATAGGTATACTATTTTTTCAGAAATAAAGGATCGTAAAAGTTATGATTTTACTTGAAGATATCATCAGTATGGATTGGTGAAATAAGTTGTGAAAAACAACACATTCCATGGGAAGACGTCTCCCTGGTCGAACACTGCCAGAGCCCTGGACCTATAGCTCAAAATAGATACAGGGCATATACAACATATGACTTTAATCAAAATGGCAACCCGGCCTTTCGGCACTGCAAGTATGAAAAAGCATGAATGAAGATAATGAAGGTAAGATATAACACAAAGTTACCGAAAATTTTGACAAACAGACAAGAAATCAACAATACGCTTACTTTGCAAAATGATAATGTCATCATGTACCATGTTAACTTGTATTATCTTTATTCCATCAGTATTTCTTCAGCCTTACATAGCATCAATTTCAGTATGCTTGATTTAAGATAAGATTAAGATTTGAGAAACGGGACCATCTATAATGAAGGGATAACAACTCTGATGGATTGGTCAATTTATAATTCTGCCAGTTTCAGAGATTGAAGAAGAGAGCCATTAAAAGCAAAATAAGTTCAAGTCTTTGTGAAATTGGAAATATTATTCTTCCGTACCATACCAGTTCTACTCGTCGTTCGTGCTTCTGACAGTCATATAAGGTAAAAGAAATACAGTAAAGATTTATATAAGATTTTAACATTTGATGAATCATGTTTTATTTCACATTTTTAAGTATCTCTAAATACGTAAAAGTGATAGCTTTATTCGACAATTGAAGGCCATCTGGCCCATCGTAAATTATTGTATATATTGTGCATGCAAATACAGAGACGATAACAGTTGCAGTTCTTCTCCACGAATCTTAAAAACATGGGAACTATCTTTGGAACTCGACAATTGAGTGACTTTGTTCTTATCATTAAATAGCATTTGACACCAGTTAAATTTTTCAATTGGAATCTAGAATTGGTTCACATTGTTGGCGCTGTTCCTTATAAATAGGGCAAAAATAGAACATGAACTTCATCTTCTTCGACTTTATAGTGCGACCACTGAGTTTGTGAATCGTTAATGACACAGTCATTCCCCAATAGCTGCATACCTAAATTCAACCAACTTCTAAAAAATAGAAATGCTACACTGTATTTTGAATAAGGAACACTTATAAGGTATGATTCCATAGAAATATCACTTTAATTATTTAGTTTCTAATACAAAATGCCAGTCTTGAACAGAACAGTCTATTACACTTCGACGACATATTTGGATAAACAGCTTTTCATTTCCAACTCCTTGTGACATCCATACACTTCCAAAGCCATGCCTTAACAAACTATTTACCAGAAATTTCCCAATTTAGGCACTTGTGTTCTGATGTATCCCTTAACATTGAATAACTTTGATATAGATATCTAATCGGATGAATGTTTAGAATCCGTAGCCAATGGATAACAACATTACTGAAATATTGAACATTTAACAATAAATAACGGAGCAAAAATACTACACATAGTTACTGATATGATACCATTATCAAATATACGTTGTAGACTTTCCACTAGTTCTATTATAAATTAAGAGAACAAAATAGGACTTAAAGTACACCCTTGCCGGATACCAACAATACAATGGAAATTGTCAGAGAATTTCTTCTCACCATCAATTAAAACCACTAATTTAAGATTATGATATAAACTTTCTAGGCCTTTATAAAACAATCCACGACTTTCATTATGAAGTTGTACATATA
The DNA here is from genome assembly GCA_921293015.1 of Phorcus lineatus. NCBI lineage: Eukaryota > Metazoa > Mollusca > Gastropoda > Trochida > Trochidae > Phorcus > Phorcus lineatus. The sequence continues at coordinate 47,257,931 of OV121085.1, forward strand.
ACAGCGTTTTCCTATTTCTAAAATCAAAAGCCTTTATAAAATCTACAAAGGCCCAGTAAAACGGTTACCTTTGCGAGTAAAACATTTCTTACAAAACATTTTGAATATCTCTTACGAGACCTTACTTTGTATTTACCAAAATTTTTGTGAGTTTCAACAAAATCAGTAGTCTCTTGTTTGAAATAAATGTAAACAATTTACCCATGGTAGTCTCTATATCTTTCTCTATATTTTAACAAGTAACTGTGAATCACATGCACATTGTTTTGTGCCCCCTTCATCGCCAAAAGTAATGATGACCTGAATTAGATAAAAGATTTTGAATCCATGTCAGCTACGGCCTTTATGCTGTTCTTATCAAGCTGTTGTATCGTTGATTAACATGCACACGAGTAGAAATGCATTACACAGTTCACAGTTGCCCCTAATAACGCGCCAAAATACTGTTGTCCAAACAAACATTTATTTGATAAATAACGATTGTGTTTCATGTATAACTGTGGCGGCCGAAATAAAAGTCATGCATAGCAAATACCGGTATTCATCATATATTACTACACAAAGCCTTGTTGCGTTTTATGTATTACTTATTTTATTGGTGTATTGTGTAAATAGATTAATTTAAACAAGACCAAGTACAGACCAATAACGTTTATGCCTTGTGGCTTCATTGCTTTCAACATTGCTCTAAGACTTAAATCTCACAGGGACACATGTACTTGAAACACAATGAAGGAATCAGGTAGCATTTTCATTTCTTTAAAGCTGTCATTTTGACGTGCTGTCCCTTTTATTTATAATGGATCGCCTTGATATTTTAACGGTTGGATTCGGACTCGACGCTTTGATAGAAATAATTTAGTCTTACATAATGCTTTAATGCAGAGTTTCCATTTGAACTAAGCAAAATAGTTTTAAGTGTGTCAAATATTTTTTATAAAGATTAGTCAGGTTAGTGTGATATATCTGATTTCGATAAGTAAATTGGGGTCTACTTGGGTCAAAATACGGTAATAACCTTGATATATCTTTCTATCTGTAAAGAAGTCTTATCTGCAACATGTCTTAACATGTCTGTTTCACCACACAGCCACGGAGTCAGCTGTGCATCTTCTCAGTCCAGGCTGTCATGGTTTTCCTAATTGTGTTAAGTTCAACCTGACAGATAAGAATGTGCATTAAATTATCATTTGACTTTATTTTGGTTACTTGGCATGATTCTAAGTAGTGATAAATGTGAGGACACATGATCACACTTTCACAGGAATAAACCGATAGGGTCTATGAAGATAGCCTAATTCAGCATAAAAGAAAGAGAAAAAAACGAAAAGGTCACCAGAACTGAGATAATACAAATACAATTATCACATAGGGAAATACAAAAGCAGCTATCTCAGTAAACAATAACTAAAATAATTCAGGTGATCAAATAAGCCAAGAGTCTACGAAATCTTAAAACAACTATTTAAAATCTCAAAGGTAGCTCATTGCCTTGACATAAAATGGCCAATCTAAGGATCATTGTAACAACACTCCTGGCTATAACCAGCATCGTAATCGCTGATTTCCCTTTCCGGAATATTTCGTTGTCCTGGGCAACCAGAGTGCAGGATTTGGTGTCCAGGCTGACTATTGAAGAAATACAGTACCAGATGGCGAGGGGAGGGGCAACACACACCGGTACCCCTGCCATACCCCGTCTTGGAATCAAACCCTATTCCTGGAACACAGAGTGCCTTCGTGGAGATGCTTATTCGGTTAACGCGACAGGCTTTCCTCAAGCCATTGGTCTTGCAGCATCTTTCAGGTGATTTTTTCTGTAAATTTAAATTGATCGTATAAGTTACTTGACACTGTGCGGATTGACACCCTGCTCTCTCGATTCCTTTAAATTTTAAGACACTGGCATTATTAAGCACGCGTTTTGTACCATGTATTATTTTTGATATCTTGTCACTGTAACTTTACAATTAAAGAAATCATTTCGAGTGTTGGAAGTTAAAATTAAAAAAGAATTCGTGTGGCATCTTTATTGTTTGATTGGTTGAACGAAAGCGTTTGGAGTATTGAAAGATTAAAAGGGAATCTATTTGTGGGATCTCTATCGTAGACCTACTTTAGTCCGTTTGCAGTTCAATACATTCGTTAGGAATGTTCATGTGACACTTGAATCATTTAAACAATAAATGAAGCGTGACGGGGAATGACGATTATCTTTCCCGATTTATATTAATTTCGTTATTCTGGAGCCTTTTCGAGAGGGAGTTACAGAAATAAAAACGATGGGATGATCTGTTTTTAAAACTCGAATAAAGTAGAAATAAAACTTTTCTATTAAGGATTTGGATGGCGAATTTCAATATTCGTACGCATTTTGCGGGGCTTCACTAAAGTTTTACAAAATGCGGAACTGTCATTTGTGAAAGTTCTTCAAATTAAAAGCTAACCTGAGAAATGAGGAATTGTAAATATTGGAATAAATAAGCCTTGTTTAAGAGCGAAAATAGCCGATTTTGGCTGATTTTGTTTCGGTTTTTGGCGGTGTTGGTTGAGATTACCGGTTGAGAAGTTTGTGTAGCTTATTCGCTGACATGGTATACATTACGTAAGATTAGTTTTCTATTAAAAACGGCGACCGTTACAATTCGAAAGGCAAATTCTTCAAGTTATGAATAATATTTTCCCAATCAGCGCATTTCCCTTCTATTCCGCTGATTATTTCACCGTTTGTATTGGAGGCCTAAAGTCGTCTATACTCCATGAGTTAGCTGTAGCTAATATTGATAATTTAGAATGTGAATAGAAAGTGTGACAGGGTTTTTGCATACACACATACTATTATGATCTTCTCCAAAGGATTTGCCATGTGTGCGTCACTTGAGGCACATCACCTCAATTTGAAATCAAAGAATTTAAACGAATGACCACGATAGATATTCATGACAAAGACACAGTCGTGACAGAATGGCGAAAACATTTACAAAAAGACATACGTTCGTTTTCGATCTCTCATGACTGCTGTCGCCGATGTTTCCGCCCGTGAGATCCAATTTAATGTTGCAGCTACCATCCCTTCACAAATATTTGTTATTCTTATTTCAGCAAATCACTGATATTTGCTGTCGCCGAGGCCACAGCCGTGGAAGTCCGTTCAAAGTACAACGCCTATTCGTCAGCAGGAGTATATGGAAATCACAAGGGTGTCAGCTGCTTCAGTCCTGTCATCAACATCGTGAGAGATCCCAGGTGGGGCAGAATACAGGTGAGACAGGTGAAAAATACCTGTAGTAATGCTTTAATAAATAAACGTACAATCCATTGATGAAAAGGTGGGAAAAACTACAATTGACCAATCCAGGAATATAGATAAATAATTTAAAATTCAAAATAGAATGTTACTAAAATCCTTAGTAAAGATGTAAGTTCTGTGCTCTGTGCCAAGAGTGGAAACACAAGCTTAAGCTTTGGGATGCATGTACATTGTTTGTAACAATTACTTTTTATAAAAGGGTTTATCGTCAGGAGTTAGGTGAAAATATGTACTTAAACATTTCACTCCTAAGAAACCAGGCACAAATACATTTAGGCGTTGAATGTTAAAGCTTTATTCAATTGTTTCCTTCTAAAATGTTACAAGGAGGGATTAGGGTACATTATGAATACTTTTTTTTCACTGTCTTCTTCAGGAAACATATGGCGAGGACCCCTACCAGAGCGGGATCTTGGCGACAAGTTTCATCCAGGGTCTTCAAGGTAACGACTCTCGATATGTTCGCGCTAACTCGGGATGTAAACACTTTGCTGCATATGACGGTCCAGAGAATAACCCCATTGACAGATTCCACTTCGACGCACAGGTAAGAATTTGAGAACTGAGAGAGGTTTATCGTTACAGTTGATGTGGTTGAGCTGTACAACTGCAGGCAGCCGTTATTAAATGAAAGTTGTTCAGTATGATTAAATATAACATTTAACATTTCTTAGGTATTGTGATTGAGTTAGAGATCACGACGTTGTTGAAGATGAAGTCAGGTTTGATCGCGAAAAAAATTGACATAACAGGCAGTAAGTGTGATTCAAGAAATACATTATGTTCACGTATGCATTAAATCAGGGGCTATCACTCATTCCTTGCTGCAATGAGGCTAGAAATGAGGAGGCTAGAAATCCATTCGGCAATTTAGCGATCTTCTTTGAATGAAGGGAAAGTTTAAGGTCATAGAAAAGGCGAGACACCCTGGAGCTGTGATGAGAATCGAAATCCACCGAAACGATGTTTTATTCTATCGGGCCACACATCGTTTGAACTTAAAGGTCAAAGGGATAGCATTCTGATCGGACACGAAGCAAAGTACGAGGGGTAGGGTCGAAATGATTTCAATGAGATTACACACACCTTTGTCTATCACAGGTGTCAGAGAGAGATCTAAGAACGACCTACCTGCCCGCGTTCAGGACGTGTGTACAGGCGGGCACTTACAGCATCATGTGCAGCTATAACAGGTGCGTAAAATTTCTCTTTTATTAAAACCTTTTCTTGAAGAAATGATGTTTTGATGAATCATCCCCGGATGGCAAACACACACAATTGTCAATCATTGTCTTGCTGTGTTTCAACACCATTCAAGTGCCGGCTCTTCAGTTAACTGAGCCTTGACGTGACAGTCAAATCAGAAATATCCTTGATGTTGCAAATTATCGCTAATAAGGGCACTGCACCAAAAAAACAACAGTCTGTGCAATGCTGCACACAGATTAGCCACTCATTGAGACTAGAGCGAGTTTTAGTCAAACTCCCTTGTTTAATTTCAGCATGAATGGGAAACCCACCTGTGCAAGTCCTGAACTGCTGACCACCATACTGCGGGAGGAGTGGGGGTTCGAGGGGTATGTGGTCAGCGATGAGGGAGCAGTAGAGGATGTCCAGAAGACGCACAAGTACGCCAGTAACTATGTGGATGTGGTTGCTGACTGTGTAAACGCCGGCTGTAATCTTGAGCTTGCGATAAACGACACAGATCTAGCCTACTTCCAAATGAGTATGGTTTAGAGTTCCTTTTTACAGTTGATCAATGAAAGTGAAAGTTGTTGTAAGGATATTTATGCGATCACTTATAAGGAATAAAGTCGAATAGATTAATCGAAATCAATCATGGTAGTAAGAGATATGGTCCACTTACAGTTTCCTTGGCTAAAAAAGATCCTGGACCTGTTACTTGGTCAATACGTCAATACTTGAGTAAATTTTATCAATGAACCTCTTTGTCTATTTCTTGTACCGATGTTACTTCTTCATCTTAATGAAAAGCGACATTACTAATGAGATTGGTAAACTGATGTGACTGAGGAAGTTTTGAAGTGACAACTTCGGACTTTCTCCATTTCCGTGTCATGCTCAGAGAGATTGTGGTCCACTTTGCCCCGTATAAGCTTTATTTTCCTGCATTGGCCCAATTTTCCCGTACCAGCCCAGTTGCCGAATCATATGACCTATGATTAAGGTGGTTGTTTGATGTAATTGTTTTAGAAAAAGGTAACTCATTGTATGATTATGAGAATTGCATGGTATAGTCCAATTTCTTTATCATCACATAATCATGTAATCATGGAAGTTTAACCATGCACACAAAATAATGTATTTTGACTCACTGATAATTTGAAAATAGAATGTCTTTTTATTTTTTTTGGTTAGTTTATTATAAAAACGATAGTTCAAATACCAATTTCAGTTAATGCAATAAAGCAAGGTAAAATCACCGAAGCGAGAGTGAGGGAGATGGTGGCTCCTCTCTTCTATACCAGAATGAGGCTTGGGGAATTCGACCCACCGGAAATGAACCCATATTCCAAACTAAACCTCTCTAACATTGAGACGGAAGCTCACCAAAACCTTGCCATTGAAGCTGCAATGAAAACATTCGTTCTCTTGAAAAACGAAGGCAGATTGCTTCCATTGAAGAAATCAAAGTTTGATACGATTGCTGTAAGTCAATTTACTTGTTTCTTCCTATCCTGCTTTTTTGAATTGTCAAAACGTTTCGAAAAACGACCTTGACAATAGTAATTCATTCCAGTAGATTTTCAAATAACATTTATGGTAGATTCTCTTATTCATAATATTTGTATATATCTGCATACAGAGACTTGATTTATCTTTAAATACATATGGTGTAAACTATCGCCTTTAATTCTACTTTCCCTGTGTGTACATAAATATTTATGTACATACATCACCCTTTTCGTGTGTACAACTCCATATACAAAACAGTAAGATTTGGGGAAAATCTGATATAATTGAGTTTGAAGGCGCACGGGATACTATATTATTAAGTATTTATATAAATAACAGATGCCACCTTATGTCGTTTTTGCTACGATATACACCTTTTGATAGTCGTATTCCTAACTTTCTAAATTTTGAACTATCCAGGTTGTGGGTCCCATGGCTAACAACTCCAAAGAGATCTTTGGTGACTATACTCCCAAAGTCGACCCGAAATTCGTGAAAACTCCTCTACGGGGCTTAACATCTTTGGCTAACTCTGTTAACTACGCTTCCGGTTGTGATGACCCTACCTGCGAAATTTATGACGCAAATTCTGTCAAGAAGGCGGTGGCCATGACACAAGTAATCTTCGTATGTCTAGGCACAGGTAACAAAATACTTCTCAAACAAGTAAAAAGTGAGCATGGCTCACATATCCCCGCAGCCCGTCTGATTTCTTCTCCCTCTAGTCTGAATGAGTATGATTCTGGATAACCTGATTTACTAAAAGTTACTGAAATAGTTTAACAGTAAAAGTAAAAGTGTTCCCATTCTCAAATAAGCAAGTTATTAACTCAAAATTGATATAATACATGAATTTTGTGTCCCTATGAATTAAGAAATGTATGTTATTCATTATAGTATCGTTATTAATAATTCATGCATATTATGTTGATACAGGACAGATTGTAGAGTCGGAGAGTATTGATAGAGCTGACATCAATCTTCCTGGTAACCAACTCCAGCTGCTTCAAGATGTTGCTGCTAATAGTAAGTGCCACATTTATTACGATTATTACACGAGAAAGTGTCTGATACGGTTTTAACGAAAACATTTAGTATTTTGTTATCTGATTTTGAGCTAGGGTATTTCTGAATATGCCAAACTAGCTTAAGAAGGGAACTGTTGCATATTTTTAACGAAACGAGTGGTGTTTTTTCACATTCCCAATAAGAGTATGGATGTCGTTGAATATGACGTTAGTATCACCATAGGTTAAGTTTGTCAAGAGTGGCATACGGTTGTAAGAAAATAATTGTAGTGATATTTGAGAAAATATGAGGAGATGTAAAACTTTTCTATGATTAAATGTTGCATGTTTATCTATGTATATTAAACAATTACACTAACGGATAAACATTTATATTACATATAATCTTTAAAAAATCTGGCGATATCAATATCTGGTTGCTGTTTTTGAATCACTGTTATTATTATCATTGATTATTTGTTAACAATGAAATTCCATTCCAATCGTAAAGAATCAGTGTCAAGCGAACTCTGACTATTTCAATCAACTTTTGACAGATTTTTAAAATTGAAATAACCCCAAAATATATTTCCTCATATATCACTTTGGAATGATTGATCCGATCCGATTTCGTTTAACTCCTTGATTTGACTCAACATTTCCAATACAGTCCATGTTAACTTGTTTCTTTGTATTGTGCTTTCCCTTTTTCCCATTGCGGCTAGTTAAATGTTATATTGATATAGTTGGCCATGTAGTAATATATTGTATACCAATGAACAAATATGCTACATTAAGTGTGTCAATATAAGTGGGTATATAGTCATACTATGATAACGAAACATGTGACATGGTATCTGATTGGTTCATTTTGGTAACTACAATTTATGTTTCTAAAGGAAATCAGACCCCAGTTGTACTGCTACTATTCAATGCGGGACCACTCAATGTGACATGGGCTGACAACAGTGCTGATATTGCCGCCATTATGGAATGTTTCTTTCCTGCACAAGGCGCAGGGGAAGCTATAGCACGTGTCGTCACTAACACGGGCCCAGGTTCGAATCCTGCCGGTAGATTGCCAGTGACCTGGCCCGCCACACTGAGTCAGGTAACAAGAGTCAATAACGGATTCTTATTTTTAGAAAATCGCTGGTGACTGGTTCATTAGTAGAAGTTGTAAAGTTTCGGTCGCACTCACCTTTTGAGCGACGAACTCCAAAATGTACCTTGTCGAAGTTCTAATGCTTTCTAGCTGGATCTACTGCACTAGTACTGCCCCTATCGCCAACATTTTCACAATCGCTTTGTTTTGTTTCTTACTTGTTTGGCAGTCAATAAAGAGTTTGTTGTGCTTACAGTAAACCGGTTACATCAACATTTCGGAAAAACTACAGATATTCACATGTAATGAATTTGGTAAAACTTTATTTTCCGATCTCGCAAGATCGGCTGAGGAATCGATCCGTGAACGTTTTTGAAGGAAATCTTCATACAGTGTATACGATTGTTCTTGACATATTAGGTGGGCAACATGACTGACTACAACATGGAGGGAAGAACCTACCGCTACTTCGAGGGAGACCATTTGTACCCATTTGGTTACGGACTATCTTATACGGATATCAAGTACGAGCTTGTCGAGACCCCTGTCTCAATAAATGCTGGTGACGATTTCACAGGAATGGTAGCTCTTACAAATCTTGGGAACATAGAGGCAGAAGAGGTAAAATATTTCAGTCTATTGATCGTATTTTTTTCTTCAGTATAATTCATCCTCAACAAGCAAACTTAAAGGCTGGATATAATAATTGATAGAAACGGTCTAGGTAACAAGAAATATCATTACGCGATGATAAAGATGGTGATAGAAATACCTGTTGTCAATGACTGAGATAGGACGCAATGGCGATGTTGATTTTAACGACGATGAAGATGATGATGGTGAAGATTAAGATAATGATGATTACGACCGACGATGGAAACAATGATAAAGATGATAAAGATAATAGTTATTATGACGAAAATGACGTTTTTTATGCAGATGACAAATGCACAACGAATCATTTAATGACGATAACAAGGCAAGAACAAAATTCGGATCCTCTTTCACAGGTTATTCAAGCGTACATTCAGTGGAAAAATTCCAGCCAGCCGACTGCCAAAATCCAGCTTGTGTGGTTCGATCGGATCTCTCTACCACCCAATGGTCAAGCCCGGGTTAACTTTACCGTGAAAGCAGAGAGCATGGCGGTGTGGGTAGATGATAAAGGCTGGGAGGTGGAAGCAGGTAAATTGCATTTAAAGAGATAATCATTTTTATATACCGATGTAGATATTACTTGTAGATGTTGCAACATCATTAAAGACATATTTCAAATAGATTTCGTTCATTGTTAAAGGCACTACCGCAGGTATTTTCGCGTTTACAATTGCTAGCTATGGGCATACATATATACGTTAAAACATTTTTATTTAAAATTTTGCTTTGAATCGATGAATTGAAATATTGTCAAATGTGTCAAGATTTTTATACACCGCAATTTTTACCCGAGAAACAAAAGAATATAATATTCTATATGAAGGTATATATATGTGACTTAAACGATCGTTTTAACCAGAGCAGGGAGCGATGTTTGGTTCTGAAATTTTTAATATAGCCGATATCAAACTTCATGCAGATTTAACACAACGTTACAACACCTTCCGGTCCATGGAATTAACTTTATAACCCCAATACTTACCTATGTTTTAATACCTTATGCAGTAGGTTTCATGAGTGCATTACTAATATCGAGATATATGCATTATTAGGGATTTTATTTATTCCACGAAATATAAGCGTGTGTACGTGCCTTTGACTATGTAATTGTTTCATTGTATTTTGGTTCCACTTAACCGAAAGATAAGCCATAAAAGAATCTCCATTAAAGTTTGAGACAGTACAGAGTCAAAATGTTTTCGGAAGTGTCCATTTTCCCCTCTGTTGCAAAAGTTTGTCATCATTTTATTTTAATTTTGCAGGTGACATGCTTTTCTACATTGGAGGACAGCAGCCCTTCCAGAAGAAAACAATAAATTCTAATATATTTACTGCACCATTTAGAATTGTAAACTCAAAATATCTAGGTCGATATTAGTTCTAGAACATTGGCACGGACCTCAGATTATATAAAAATATTTCAAAGTTCCTAATCGGCTGTGGTTTATGAATCCCAAATTTTATTTCAAAATATTTAATTCATATATCATAAAAGTTCGTCGAGGAAAGTCATATCTTTTTCAATATCTTGATAATTTTATGAATTCTTTCACTAGCATTCTTGTGCTTTAGAGTCGTGCTGAGAGATGGTTGATTAACATTGGGTAAATGGTTTCATGCTTTATTGTTTAAGAAGAATTCGACCCTGTTTTAATTACAATTCATATCCGCGTAATATGTACATTGTTTGTTTGAAATAAATCATATAAAAGACTGTCCTATTTTGTATCTACAAATCATGGGAAAAAATCTATGAAAATCCCCGAAACGCCTTAAATTAAAACGGTTTTGGAAAGCTGATAGCGGTCTTTTCGGAAACATTATTTAAATCTATCGACTTGCAATCCCATTGAAAAATGATTGAATCTTTCACTCGCTCCGTGTTGCTTTTCTGACCCTAAGTGCGTTCCATAGGGATCGTGTCAGGTGGCCCTGTCTGTGACCTTTCACCTTCAACTGAATGAAATGAAGGCTTGCAAAAATATCTCGTCGTGCAAATTGTTTTCTAAGGAGCAGTGGTCATGTCAGAAACGAAGCAAGGTATGAGTGTCAGGTTCGATTTTCTTTCAGTGAGATTAATCGACTTGACGCAATTTACAACGAAGACTTCAGGACCAACTTGGCTTGGAAGAATGTATCGAACAGAAGACGATAAACCTTTGGAGTGAAAAAAGTGTATGTTATTCGCAGCGGACGATGTAGAAATATAAACAAATGTACAAATTAAGAACATTACAACCTCTAAACGATTATGCTGTGAATTGTCATGTAGATGGAGTCGGTGTTTTGCATTTTATTCGGAGAATATCCAACGAGCAGCTTCCTTTTAAGTCAAAGAAGAATTTACTTAAGCATTTATGTCAAGTGTATGGTAAGTTCATGGATGTATCAACTTAAAACCGATGTTAAAACTGTGTAAATTCTCGTATTACGCCGAGTTGCTAAGCTAACTCAGTTGAGAGAGAATTCATGATGAACAGAAGAAGGTGAATTTCACATATCAACAATCAGAGTAGAGGTGTTGCTTACAGCCGTTTTCGTTTTTTAAAGATTGATTTAAGGCCATTGCCATGCAGCTTTTAGCCTGGCATTTGCATGTTGTTTTTAGCTAAAAAATTAAAAATGAGTTCATCGGATTATAATACGTTGATGGAGCAGGAATTGGCCTAAATAGATGGTTGTTATCGAGAGTATATTTCCGCAAATTAATCCAACTGATTTAGATCAAATGACTTTAATAACTATCTAATTATTGTTAAATAGATGGATAGATAGATAGATAGATAGAGTTTTATAGGTACAAGCATTATCAGATATACAACATCTAGAGTTAATTTTGCAGAGCTAGAGCCTACATGTTCAACCTTTATATCAACGGTTATATAATAACGGTTGTATTATAATGAATAAGGACATCGTGTCACGGTTTTTCCCACTATGACTTGAGATAACATACGTCTACAACTGCTCACCTGATAACAGCCTGAACGGATGTTATCACTGACTTGGACGACCCGAGTTAACCTAGAAACAGGACTATTTCTTGAACCGAAGGAATTGGGGGCAATTGACACTCAAGCTACGGAGCAGGGATATGATCATCTGGTCTGAGGGTCCTAAATTTCTTGCTTTCAGTTTCGAGGATACACTGGAATAACAGAGCATATTTTAACAGCATAAAGCATACAGACATACATACATTTCGAAAAAGAATCACAGAAACTTATGACCCGTGCATACAAAATCATAAACGAAGTTCGAGAAGAATGCCAAAGGCCGAAGGATATATCATGGGTAAGCTAATTGTTCTGAGCCTAATTCTGGTTTTTGCAAAGGGAGACTACCCTTTCAGGAACATCTCTCTTCCATGGAAGGACAGAGTGGATGACCTGGTGGGGAGGTTAACCATCGAAGAGATTCAAGTTCAGATGGGTCGGGCTGGCTGGGGTCCGAAGGGAGGACCTGCTCCGGCTATTCCTAGGCTTGGAATCGGTCCCTATTCCTGGAACACAGAATGCCTGCGAGGGGACGCCGTAGCTGGAAATGCTACATCCTTTCCTCAGGCTATTGGTCTTGCTGCAACCTTCAGGTAAGAATTATTAGGATTCAGTCAATGATTTAAGAATTGCGGAAATTAAGGATTGAATCAAGTTTCTAAATTCTTTTGTGTGTAATTATGTGATATCTTTATTTCAATAATAAAACGTGATACCGTTCTTTTAAAAAATGAGTTCACCTATCTCCAGTCGAAGCCTAATAGAAAAGGTTGCCGAGGCCACGTCAATCGAGGTACGAGCCAAGTACAACTACTTCACGAAGAACAAGATGTACGGGGACCATAAGGGCATCAGCTGCTTCAGTCCAATCGTCAACATCGCTAGGGATCCCAGGTGGGGAAGAACACAGGTGAGAATTCTTACCTTACAGGTAAATGTTAAAGACACTAATGCACATGGCCGCATAGTTGTTTAGCTTAAACAAATTAAATTAATCGTTATGACGGCATTGTAAGGGGTGTTAAACAGATGTGTTAAAGGAACTGTAGTATTTTTTCTTAGATAAGTGATGAGACGTTTTGAAAAGGAAAAGTATTTGTTAAAATGTTACCAATTATATAGCACAACCTTTTTCGATAAGCTATGAAATAAAACAGATATGCTCTCATTGTACAAGAGTTGAACTCTCAGGAAAATATGCCATTTAAATCTGGTAAAACTCAAATATTGAAATGATGTCTTTATCAGATAAAAATCGGTTCAAAAGTGAGAGTAATATTATGAAATGACCTCCAAGAACAATACATTGACGTCATTAAAGGTCTAAATGTAAGTCATCATCAGCCATCCCAAGCTTTTTTTCAGATGTTTAGTATCGTATCCAGAGAAATCGTGAAGCGAAGTCCAATAACTGATCATCTTCCCCGGCAAGGTATAACCTACACCAATCTCAAGCTCTCGTTAACCTCAACTTCTAAATCAGACCTTGCTGCATTTCGTCACATTTCTGTGCAAGATCTGTAGCTGGACTTTAAAGTCCCAACATAAATTTTCTGAAGGTTGCTACTGATAATCGATGACGACACTTCATTGAAACCACAAATTTTGACGAAATGGAGCAAGGTTTGAATTAGTCACTGATGATGATGGCGTGAGATGTGCCTTGGGAGGTATACTGTGTAATGGGCAATTAAGAATTTCATTTTTGCAAGTCTAATCCCACTAAATTTTGTTTTATTTTCTTTATTTACCTAGGAGACCTACGGTGAGGACCCTTATCACATTGGTCAGTTATCGGTCAATTTCGTGAAAGGACTACAGGGGGACGATGATCGCTATGTCCGAACTAACGCCGGATGTAAACACTTTGCCGCTCATGATGGGCCGGACAATATTCCAACTTCTAGGTTCTCCTTTGATTCAAAGGTGATGAATGTTAAGAGACGGAATGATATAAAGTACAGGTACATGAAATGTTACAGTGAATGTACTCCTGTCATTTTATAAATATCAATAATATCAGATCATGTCAGGATATGTCAAGTGACCTTCCACTACAGCCAATAAGTAAAAAGGCTAGGAAATCATCGGTAATATTCGATATCTATGCAGGAATGTGATTGGCATAAACTATGGATGGTTCGCGGTCACATTCAACGTACCTTTAAGGAGGTCGTCTAACTAAAAGGTCGTAAAAGGGAGATAATGCATAATGCCTGAAGGAGAACTTTTGAAACAAGCTTAAAGGCAAGGCTGGCGATTATTTTCAACTTTCTAAAATCTATAAATAAAAGACAGAACCATCCATGTGTATTTTAATATTGATAATCGTTTGTAAAAAATTCTATACTCAAACACCATGATATAAAAGGAATAATAGCAAAACGAAATCAAATGACCTTTTTACTAGATTAAAATGATCTCATATACATATCAGCAGTGATAAAAGATATAGAGGCTATTATCCGATTATCTATTGGAATATGACGTTTTCGAAACGATTGTTCATTTGGCTTTTCCCGAGGGTGAGCGAGCATTCAATAATATTTTCACGAATTTTGTAAAATGATTTAACACACTTGAGAGAATAATAATTTCTTTATTACTGATTTTCGGGATATCATAGCATTCAACTTGGCCCGCAAAAGGCTTTCCTAGTGCGACCAATTGTTATATGACGCAACATTCAATGTAATATGGAAACCATGCACTGAGACAGTCGTTGCTAAGCAAAAATCATAGATGCACTTGTGCACATATGATAGAAATGTTTATTTCATTTATGTTACGTCATGTCGTTAATAAAGACAGGTATTCAATAATTTGATATTCAAAAAGTACTTTACTGAATAATTTGACGAGTCTGTTTTCAAAACTGAGAGCGTAATGTTCAAATATTACAAATGGATAGTGTCTTGTGTGAATAGAGGCTCATATTGAAAATACATAAAACTACATTTGTTTTCAGGTATCTGAGAGAGATATGCATACAACATTTCTCCCTGCCTTCAAGACATGCGTTCAATCAGGGACATACAGCGTAATGTGCAGCTATAACAGGTGCGTACACTTTCTGTTTTTAATTAAACCCTTTTCCCATTATCCAAACAATGAAAGGGGTACAGAGTATTTTTGTGGAGTCAAATATGTTTATAAATTGTGTTATTTTATCGAGAGCTAGTGGTTGATTCTGAAAATGAGCATATTAATGCTTATTAGTTCAGTATGAGAACAATAATCAAGTTTAAGTCGTGATTTGTGATCGAAAACCGGACAGTAGCACGAATCAATGTCTTAAACGTAATTTCGGAAACTATTTTACAGCAGATACAAAGACAAACATGGTATAGAAATGTTTCGTCGGTCATGTTACTAATTTGTATGTTTATGGGACGCAGAATTTCGACGTTTTAACATTGATATAGCTCTTTTCCAATTATCATTTAAAACAATAAAATATCATAATATGGGAATTTAAGAGATAAAGATGGAAGTAAAAAGAGGCGGTTCGAACATATGGTATTTCTTACCTTATTCAAGACACATACAAAATCATAAAGCATACTCTCAGTCACTTTAAGATCACATTTAGTGATTTTGTAATTATATACATACACCATTAGATAATTATGCATTTCACGTGTATTGCCATAGCTACGGTGAAATTGATGAAAAAACCATGTTAGCAAACTCGTAAAAATCACAATGCTTTGACGTCATACACATGACGACGTCACAATGCTATGACATAACCGCACTGAGAGTCTTAGAGGAGTGCAGTGTTCAGAAATATAATTTTTTTCACGGAATCGAAATGCAAAATGATTTTGCATGATAAGTTGAATCTCACCCTCGTGTCTTCTGATATCAAATATATCAACACTCGTTGATAAAAGTAAAAATATCATCGGTAAGCCTTGGATATTTGTAACGTTTATCAACTCGTATTTATATAATTGATATCAGAAGACACTTGGGTGAGATTCTCTATATATCACCTCATCTCACCTCGAAATAATACCATCTCACCTCGAAATAATACCATCTCACCTCGAAATAATACCATCTCACCTCGAAATAATACCATCTCACCAGTATCAACGGAGTTCCATCGTGTGCGAATAAGGAGCTATTGACTGACCTTCTACGGAATACGTGGAACTTCAATGGGTACGTAGTGAGTGACCAAGGAGCTATAGAGAACATACGGACCTATCACAAATACCTCAATACGTCAACAGAAGTCGCTTCCGCATGTGTGAACGCTGGCTGTAACCTCGAACTCTCGCAGAATGAAGAGACGCCAGATTTCTTTTCAATCAGTAAGTACCTACCATAAATCATGACAATATTACGTATGTAATGACATGTTTAAGAAATTTAATAATCAAGTTTTGTATATATATTTGAAATGTATAAATATGAATATATTTTTAAAAAAATATTTGGAGTGTTAACTTCACTACAATTCTTTACCAATTTATATAGTAACTTTATACGTCGTTAATCTAATGCAGGCTTAAACAATGAGTCATTATCAGTTATATTAGTAGATAAATGATTCCTGGTTGCACAAACATATCATTTGAACATTGAAAGGCATTGTTAGCTTAAGGCACTTAAGGTTATTCTGGTGTTTTTCATCTCAACATTTCAGGCGATGCAATAAAACAAGGAACCTTGACCGAGGCTTTGGTTCGTGAAAGAGCAAAACCTCTTTTCTACACCAGAATGAGGCTTGGAGAATTCGACCCACCGGAAATGAACCCTTATACCAAAATCGCCATGACGGAAGTAGAAAGTGCAGCCCATCGCGAGCTCTCTATTCAAACAGCGACAAAGTCATTTGTTCTTTTGAAAAACCAAAATGACTTGTTGCCACTGGATACGGTGCAGTATGACACAATAGCGGTGAGTATTTTTTAAAGACGAGTATATGTTTGGTTGTTGTAATTTGAAAAGAGAAAACCCCATAATTAATCACCGAAACGAAGCATATGCATGAATAAATGTAACACGTTTAACTTTAAATAGTTGTGATGCAACTAATCATATTAATCTTATTGTCTTAGACACTTAAGTTCTTAGATTTGTCAATATTGAATTACATTATTTAGAGTTATAATTGTCAAAAGGTCAACATTTACATTAGTAGTTTTCATTATCAGAAAAAGACTAAATGGCTTCTAATGAATACGTGCAAGATATGGTTAAAAATAAGGATGATAATCCGTTCCCACATCTGATTATTGAAATCCCTTTTATTCGATAATTCACAGCTGATTGTAACCAAAAGCCCTGCATATCGCGATATAGTGGATGCCTGCATTCTACATCCAAGGTAACCGATTACAGAGTATATTTTCAACAGATTGTCGGACCCATGGCAGACAACCCTACCCAGATTTTTGGCGACTACGCCCCCGGTTCACCTACCCAGTTTATAGAGACCCCCCTCAAAGGGTTGGGGTCTATTGCTAAAAACAGGAAGTATGCGAGTGGATGTAACGACAACGCCTGTAAACAATACGACTCCAACAGTATCATTAAGGCTATCAGCGGAGCGCAGTACATCTTTGTGTGTCTTGGTACAGGTAAATGTGGTTATTCAGTAAAACTTTTTGTCATTTTGTCTTGATCAATCTTATTAAAACCAGGTCGAACCTTTCACCCGAATCACACTGTGTTTCTTGATCTGAGTTAAGTCCAAAAGAAGCTTGATAGGATCCCTATGGGTAGTCAGTTCGCAGCGAGGTACGAGTGATGGGTTCGAGCTGTTTTAATTAGATTCTTGAAAGATTTATAGCGCTCGCCAAATGACAATTACGCTTTATTTATCTTGGTTAATCTGATAGGTGTATCTTAATAACAAGTTAAGAATCATCTTAAAATCAAGATCTTTTGATGGTTCCTCCTCTTGTTTGGTTCAATGAATTCATTACGTGAT
Organism: Phorcus lineatus; assembly: GCA_921293015.1. NCBI lineage: Eukaryota > Metazoa > Mollusca > Gastropoda > Trochida > Trochidae > Phorcus > Phorcus lineatus. The sequence goes on from OV121085.1 coordinate 47,275,653, forward strand.
TAGTTTTCGTGGACTTCTTTTCATTATGTTAAATGAATTAAAAACTTTCATAGGGTATCTTAGCAGTTTCAAAGAACACTCAATACTACAAAACATAAATACTAATAGTAGATAAAACATTCTTTTGAAAAAAATTCATGAATGTCTCTTGAATTGTCATCCTGCTAAATCAGCGGATATGAATCCGCTCTAGCTCCTTCTTAATACCCTGATCTCTTTCGGGCCAAATGCCTCGTACTGTTGGATCTGCTTGATATTCGTGGCTAAATTCTAATGCCGCTGTTGCTGAATGCGAGTCTTCTCATTGGCTCGATAGATAGCTAGCGATACGAGGCTTTTGGCTTGAAAGAGATCAGGGTATTAGGAAGAAGCGAGAGCGGATTCATATACGCTGATTTAGCAGGATGTTAATTTGTTCGCATAAAAATTTCATTGCCGTGTTTACAGGCCAACAAATTGAAGCTGAAGGAAATGACAGACCCGACATAGACCTTCCTGGTTCACAGTTGAAGTTACTCCAAGATGTCGCCGAAAACCGTATTACATGGCTATTACTTTTTCAATTCAAATCAACCCAATATTTTAGTCATATTTGCTTTCATGCACATAATCAGTTTAGTCCTCATTAAAGATAACCCTGGAGGATAACCTCTATTACTGGCTAATTTGCACCTAGCTGTTAAGCACCCAGTTTCGTAGTTAAAGTGCAGCGCCTTTTTCGGCAAGATTTTGAATTTCTCATTAGACTATCGAGATCTGTCGCAGCAGCCTTGATAGCATATATACCACACCAGAAAAGTTTTGAACATGCTGAAAGACCTAAATTAGCCACTTATTTGGGCTAATGCAATCATACCATGATTAGCAATAATTATGAAAAGATTGTTTCTGTTTCATATTGGTAGTTTTTATAATGTTTCATCTGGTTGCTTTGCAAACAGTGATCTGTTGCTCCGTAACATGCTTGTATGTTCCGAACAATCCTACGGATTACTTTACTCGATTATCTTTAGCTGCACAATAAGGTGCCATGTAACATATGAAAACTGCATTCGGCCATTTTAGTAGGAACACCTTTTAACTATTCGAGTTTTTAAAAATTGATTCGTACGAATTTGGTACGTCCACCTAAGTAAACCATTAAATGATAAACGTGCTAAAGCGCTAAGGAACAGCAGTAAAGAAATACTTTTTTTTACAGCTGACTTATTTCTAACTGGACTAAGGTTAGGGGATGTAAGCAGATATCAATCTAAGTTTGATCAAGTATGGAAAAGATTTAACATAGCGGTCATCGTCTCCCTGTAATCCCTTCACAAAATTGACCGATAACTGACCAATGCGATAAGGGTCCTCGCCGTATAAAACACTACTACACAAAATTTAGAGGGATCAGACTTTACCAATTGCACGATATTCCTCCAAAACCCACCTCAAGTCTGTATTTATCACTGACAAATTCAAACCTCGCTCCACTGCATCTAAATTTGTGGTTCCAGTGTCCCATCGTCGCTGAGTAGTAACCTTCAGGAAATTTATGTAAGGACTTTCAAGTCCAGTCACGATGCAGACCTAATAATTGAATTGCTGAAACAAGTGCCTTCTCATGTTTACTGTGATCATAAAGTACAGCTGATCTAGTGAAAAATATCTTAGTTTAAATCGTACCAATGCTGCACCAAAAAATCCAATATGGCTACGAAACATCCAGTGTGAAACGTATTTGATAATCAGGGCTTAATTCAGGATAAAGAGATTGCAAAGGCATCCGAAGCGCATTCCTGTCGACAATACGCAAATAAATATTCACAAGCCTTTAGATCATAAAAAACTTTACTAAACATGTCCTATTGTTTAACTTCCCAGGCAATGGTGCCCCAGTGATACTGCTCCTTTTCAATGGCGGACCTCTTAATGTATCGTGGGCCGACCAAAGCCCGGATGTAGCGGCCATTTTGGAATGTTTCTTTCCCGCGCAGGCGGCAGGGGAGGCAATCCGGCGAGTCATCCTGAACGACGGTGAGGCGTCAGTCCCAGCAGCAAGACTTCCTATGACATGGCCTATGTATGCAAGTCAGGTACCGTCGATAGCCTTACCTGCAATCAAGATAATTCATAGATTTCAGCCTCACATCTCTTGACAAAGAGCCAAAGTAAACTACCACACGGTGAGGAGAAAATCCAGTCCCTTAAATCTCTAAACTCTTCTTTTATGAATTAGAAATGTCTTTAAAAAAGTATTTGTTGTGACTCATTGCATCGATTCCAACCATTTTTATTTTTAATCATACTTGAGACTGAAATTCGTGTAAAATTTGCACGGCAGTCCCAACAACTGGCTAATTTATATCTAGCCGCATTTCGCCAGATTTTCTATCAGCTTTTCAATGTAGCTCACCTGAACCTGATGGTCAAAGAAGAAAAACAACATGGGGATAATGCCTTTGATTGTGCTGTACTGAAAACACGAATGCTGGTGTATTATTAATGTAGCAATGTTTGGACAGTAGTGGAGACTGCCGTGTGTAATATTGTATGGGAAAGTAAGTGACCTGGTAACCAAGATGATATCATTTTTGATTTTGTCATCTACAGATTCCGCCAATGACCGACTTTTCCATGACCCAGCGCACCTACAGGTACTTCAAAGGATCCCCACTCTATCCATTTGGGTATGGTCTCTCCTACACACAGTTCACCTATCAGTATATGGAAGTTCCCTTCAAGATCAAGGCGGGAAACAACCTCAGTGGTAGCTTCATAATCTCCAATGACGGCAAATACGATGCTGATGAGGTAAAATGATATACAAAAAACTGTATAAGTAAAATGATTTTAAGATCTGGTTGTTAGTTTAAAAAAAGAAAATGTATTTTCAAAATCATGAATAGGCTTCTCGAAACCAGCAATAATGGACAGTAAATACCAGTCTGATTAAAATCGACCGTGTTCCGAGGAATAAAAGTTTCAAAATATCCTCTCCACTAGGTCTGAAGGCAGCCTCACTGCTCGCACGTGACGACACCAGTTTAGCGCAGACAAAACCTAGTCAATAGCGAACCAATCACATCATCGCGTTTAAAATAAAGATAGTGGCGATCGAGGTTAACGAATGGTAAATGGGAGTTACTTGCCCCTAGCTACTGATACCGAATGCTTTTGCCGCACGCATTGTGATTGGTTAGCTTAGTTTACGCAAGAACGTGCGCTGCAGTAGGGTGCGGTCAGACCTAGTGGAGAGGATAGCCTAGACAGAAAGGGTTCGAATCTCAATAGAGTCAATATTTTGAAACTTTTATTCCTCGGAACACGGTCGATTTTAATCAGACTGCAGTAAATACATAACTCTTTGCACGACGTAACCCGATATCTCTACATACGAAGCGTAGCCTGGCTAGTTAACAGGCGGGCTAACCAGTCCGAGTCGATAACGATAAGTCTCTTTTTTATTCTGGACGCAGTGCCCCTTTAAAATTTGAGACGGATGGTTTACCCCGCATAAGATAAGACAAACTCCTGGTATTTGATATTTACACGTAACCACAGCAACCCAAAAAACTAAGACACCTCCTTCAACTATCGGTTTTAAAGTATTTGACTCAATAGGGTCCGTAGGGTCAAATGATGGTTACAGCTTATAAGTTCGCGAGAACCAGAGTATCGGGTGTTGGCCTCGTTTTCATTCTAAAGCGTATAATTATTTCAGGTCGTCCAGATCTACACGTATGTAGAACAGCCCAAAGTTCCAAGGCCAATCTTCCAGCTGGTGTGGTTTGACAGGATCCATGTTGGGGCGGGACAAAATGCTTCAGGATTCTTCACAATCAAAGCCGAGGATATGGCTGTATGGGTGGATAAGAAAGGCTGGACAGTGATGCCAGGTTGGTTTATCAACGCCATCAAATATGGTGCACTCGTTGCTAATGACAGGAAAGCTTTTATCACCATCATTGACGCTACTGAGGTAGTGAAGAAACGTAACATTGTTGTATGTCGACATGATATCTTAAATATTAAAAATTCCTGTATTCTTCGGATATAGCCTTTTAGGAACTCTAACTAATCGCCACTACTAACCGTGGTTGTGTCGGTAATCTGTTCAGACAGTTGGTATTGGCAATTAGGGCCCAGCTCTAAGCTTTCAATACCTGTGGGTATAACAAAATTTTCAGTCCTACACTTTCTTGAACAAACGGTGTGTCTCCTTTGAATATAGTTTTCATTTTAACAAAAAGTGGTTTACATACTATGGGGAAATTATCTGTACCATACATATACCAGAACAGAATGAAACATATATTGGTATAAACATTTTTGATTCCCCATGTTTGTTTGCAGGTCAGGTGAACCTTTATCTCGGAGGTCAGTTACCTGGTCAACTTAAGACGGTGCCGTCCAATGTTCTGGAAGTTGTCTTTGAAATTATCGGTGAAGCATTCCTTGGTCGATACTGATACAAGGTTCTAGAAAGATATAAATTGATATGCTCATAAATGTAGTTCTTTTTTAATATATCCATTTGAACTTTTACTTTTCGTTCCATTTTTTCAATCAAGTAAAATCTGACTTATCAATTATGTTTTTATGTATTTGCAATTTTCATTTACTAATATTACATTGCCACTGGAGTTATTCTTTATTTCATATTTGGTGTTGTCCGTTTTGAAACATTAAGATTCGCAATCCTAAAACTTTAAAATATTATGACATGCTTACAGAAAGTAAACGGACTTGTGGGAAAAGTGATGGTTATTGATAAGGAGTTTTCATTGGACTTCAGAGAATTTTCCTTCATTAATCAAATGCAATACTTGACTTACTATTCATCCTCAAACATTCCTCAAGCCATACTTAGCGTAAGTCTCCATTATCGGTTAACTAAAGCATCATTTTATACGGAGGACTTCTATCCCTTCAGTTGCTGGGCCAATACCAAATTGAGAAGCATTTTTAATTGATCGTTATAATGATATAAATCAAATTGATTAGCTTGATAACTGTTACTGGATTTGAGTTGTAAAGCGTTCAGGATTTCAATACATAGTATTCACGATTCTCAGAAAAAAGAAATAATCAGCTTTCGATTAAAAAAGCCTCGAGGCTTTGTGGAATCTAAAAGTAGTGGACTTTTCTGTAATAATGATAAAGTCACCATTTTGAGTTTTAGATTTATTTAATATCAATTGAATTACTTTGAAGCAAATCATTTCCAAGCAGTTCATTTGTCAATGAGCCATTCAATACCAAAGGTGAACACGTCCAATTCTACTTCAACTGCTCTCATTAAAAGAATGATGATTAACATATACAGAGGCAGGAACATGCCGCTTACACAGAGGAATTACTTTAAAGATATCTACCTTTTCGTATCATCCGTCCATCAAACAACACCAATAACAACGAAATGAGATTATTTGTCAACTTAGTATACATGTGAATCAGATATTATATCGACTGTACTCTAAAAGGGACTATGCAAGACACTTTAAAGTATCAGTATTGTTATAGGTAGTTGGTTAGCATCACCCCAACCAGAAATGTTTATCTGCCTGCCAGAATTAAACTATGGAAAGCAGAAAGACAAGAGACAACTTAAATGATCCTTAAAAGCATTTACATTGAAATAAGACACTTCATTTTGAGTGGATGAGATAAAGATATATTTACTTGCTCGTAATTTCGAAAATATATTTGAGATTAGAACTGTTCTAGCGACCATATCATATTCGAGTATTTATCCTTGACTCAGAATGAAGATATCTGATTGCAATTTTTAAAAAATTAATCTATTAGATTGGCATGAGAGACTTAAAGTTTTCATTTTAAAGGCAAATATTTACATTACCGACGATAATTAAATATTAACACAAAATATTCTTTCCGAACAGATATTTGCATTTTGAAAATGACATGAGAAGGTCGGTATTTATAAAGTCAACGGACATCTCACGAAGATTAGTGAAGAATACTACAATGTACAAAATATTATGACAGCAAATACATAGCTTAAAAAATCTTAGTTCGCTTCTATCTGAAACAAACTCTTGTTTGAACTATCTTCTTGTGGTCGAATTTTGTTTATACACTTTTAAGATTTTGAAAAAAGTTACAACACATTGCGATATGAAATCTTGATATTAGACATGATCAGAAATAACAATTACCGACATACATGTTCCGTTTAATTTTAAGCATATCTACGTAAATAGTATAAATACCACACGATTTTCCGAATCAACTGATTTCAACTCCTTTTACAAGGTATCCTTATTGTTAATCCTTTACCAGCGCAATTAAAAATGTTTCCGTTGTTCCTTCATTCAATAATGTTTAGTACTTGCAATCCTTTCTGTTGCCAACATGATCAGCAAAGCCTAGGAAAACAGTAGCACATACCGTTGACATATTTACTTACTGAAGACAAAAATAAGATCAGAACATCCGTATACCATAGTTCCGTTGGCCACGCAGTGGGGAGACACTTCAGGGATCAAGTCATTGTTCAGTTGAATGGTACACATAGGTTGGCATTCCCCCAACGCTTAAATTGTATCAATAATTCTAAAATTGGAAATAAGAGTTTTTGATAAATTCCCATTTTTCTTGTGTTTTTTTTGCATACGTATATTGGTTTACTGTTGGAATTAAAGTCTAAAAATAGAGTTGGTGACATAGATGTTTAAAGTTATATAAATATACAAAATTAAACTGACAAAACCGGGTTCCAGCTTAAGTAAAAGTGTGTTTGGATGGTAAGTTATGAAGAAGGAACTTAAAGCGAGTTGCAAACAGATGTTTTAACTTCAAAATATGGACATATTCACATCAATTGTTTGACTCGAATATCAGTACATTGACAATAAAGTAAAACTACATTGTACTTCAATGATATATTAGTGTGTGAATAGGAGAATTTTTTGCATATCATTTTAAAAAAAAATGAGACTTGCTTATATGTAAGAATACCACAATAATCATAACATAATATTGATTATTGAATTTTAAAAACCGCATTAAATACTCAAAGAGGTTCAAATCCATAATTTCTGTCATACATGTACCTTGCCTTAAAAAGGAAAACATTTCCTGTTAGTGCACTGTTGTTCAACATTTACAAAACCTGAATTTAGGTGATATCATTCAATATAGCGTTGTCATTCCATACAAGTCGCCAATAGTTGCAATGCCTATACAAGGGAAATATGGAATTTGTTTTGTATTGTAATTGAACCATGTAAAGTCTTAAGAGGACTTAAAAACACCAAGGCCAATTGATTTTATATAAACATATCATTGAAGAGTTGTCTTCCTGTTAGCTTGCCATTACTATCAGACATTATAAATCTCTGGATCTCCTTTTACACAACTTACTTTACTAAAGTATACCTTAACTCCCATTCTTTGTACCAAGGTTACCTTAGTAACTTAACATCTTCTTAAGACTTTATGAATGGAGGCCCTAGGGCTATTTATAAGTGAAGTAAGTGCCTGAATTCAAAAGCAACGTTTAGTTGAAAACTTACTTATTTATGCACATGATGAACAGTGCAAGAAACCACGAAACGACAAACACACTCTAAACGATCAAATTTACTTCTACCAACTTTACAATAGTATTTTTGAGCAAGAGCAATCAAAAGGCCGCGACCATTACTTAAATTGCAGCATAAATTAACGAATTTTGCTCGCATTGGAAATAATTATTTTCTGTCAATATAATTTTTTATTTTCATATCCATAAAATCATTGGATATATTGTCCAAATGTTTTTAAAAAAAATTTAAATTCATTGGGAAATTGATATGCCTATTAACAACAATGAATCTAATTCAAATATATATCAAACATTGGATAATTTCTTGGGCAGGATAAAATGTCAACGGATATTTTAGGTATTTTAGCATCATTATGGAGATGCAAATTACTTCGTTAATGGTCAGACCGTTTACTAAAAATTCCGATTGAATGACATGCGTCAACAATTTTAAAAGCTTTAATAACAGGTAATTTTAATAATCGAAACATATATAAAATAATGTAATGACATGTAAGAATTACAAGAAAACTGTGTGCTTCTTTTGCCATAATTATTATTAAGCGGTGTCAAAACACCGCCATCACAATATGAGGGAAACCTAGTAAAAACATTTCTCACTGTTACTAAAGGCAAATTCAGTCACATGTTTTTACACTTTATTTGTCCACCTTTGAGTTCGTAATGTTAGGTTTGTTTAAATGTGATTGGAGAATCATCAGACTAACCAACGACCACGCAAATGAGATTTTTTAATTCCAAACATCCAATGACAATTGAACCATCACTCATGCAGTGTTGGTCCGAATCCTGAGTGCAGATCTTAATCACACAAATTCCAGTATCTAAGCCAAGAGCCAGCATGTATCCTGCAAGATAAAGTTTCAGTGCAATGACCTAAAACCTTTAAGGGTATAAAACATTAAATAGCAATTACATTTATATAGTCTTATAATTATTATAATCTCTTAAGCAAAATTGTCTCCTTGGATTATAGCGAAATTCCTCAAAACTATTGCAAATTTTCATAGATGCATATTTCAAAACTGAAGCAAGTAAAATATAAAGAATGTGCAATCGCATCTCAATGCATTATTATATAAAACCATTTGTGCTGAAGGTAGTAAGCAACATCGAATAACACTATATAAAGAAAAAAATGAAAACATCGTTAATCGAGAAATATACATACATATATATACATATATATTTATGAAAAGTTGAATTGGTACTTTATATATATATATATATATATATATATCTCATAGGGTAATAAACCATATGAGATCCTTTCTTTCCTTAAGGACAAATAAGATATATTCAATTAAGAAGAAACAATTGGACAACAAAATAACCATCTTCCTATGCAAAGCTTATTTATTACCAGTCTCGAACTGTCCAAGTTTACCTTTGCTGCCGACACATGACTTTCCTGTGCTAGCTCTCTAGCTCACTGCAAAGGAATTAGATAGTCGAATCAGAAAGTTCCTAGCAAAAGCTACATCCGGGGACTCGGACAATCATGGCTGCGCCCTTGTGGCATTCCGTCGACTGAATGATTAATAAAGAGAAAGTGCCGCCTACAAAGCCATGAACAATATATTCAAGTTCATTTATGTTTATAGTCAATTTGCGTTATTATTGTGCTATAACGGACAGCGGCATCGATCGTACAATTGTTTTATCATTTTTGCTTGCAAAAACTTTATTGAATACCCGTTGAACCGCAACATTGATTAATTTTTACATAAATTAACCGATAAAATTTTAACACGTCTTTATGTCATAACACTCGAAATGTAGTAGCCTGCGACCTCGTTGTATCGCGGTAGTAAACGTTTCTCTCAACAAACTTTGCTTCTTGCAGTCAAAAACCAAATATTTTGATGTGCACCTTTTAAATATCACGTCGTCAATAAAAAAGTAAAACGATTGTTATATTTTCTTCCATTTTCACTGATTTCACCGGGTCATTTTCATTTTTGAAAATATTACTGTATGTGCCATGAAATATTCTCGTTTGGCTTGTACGTGTTTATAAACAGTTGAATAATTAAAAAAGAGACTTGTGCACATGATAAAGATAGACAATTGTTAAGTTCTTGATACAGTGTCAAAGCTTACCAACTAAAAGAGTATGCCCGATAAAACTAGGACAATTTAAGTCCACTTTTGTAGTAATATTACGAGAATGTTTTTCTTAGTTTTGCAAATTCTTTTATCTAATCTTAATATCAACTAAAATCAAATTAAATTAATTTTAATGATAATATTACTTTGCTTCGTTCACAGATATTAATTCATCAATTAAATCTTAAGTGCCCTGAAAATAGGGACACCTGTGTTAATGTACACATTGCATAGACAAAATATACTTTTCATTGTAAGTCTTAAAATATATTATCCCCTTATAAATTTGATTTTCACATATTTTCCAGGATAATTTTGCAGCTATTTAAAAATAAACAATTTGTAAATTGTACTTATTTGATGAAAAAATACATTCATATGTAATGGTAACGCCCACGATAAATGGCCTACATACTTCCATTTGAAAAAAAAATATAACGGGCTCAGTCATATTTTATCTATTTACCAGAACCGGTCCTAATAACAACAAAAACATCTTTTCCGTCCCTCAATACGTTTACAAACTCAATCTTCTTGTTTGAAAGGTTTGCAACGGCAACTTCTTTGTAACCTGATCAAACAGGTCACTTTCAATTTTGATTATATCGCAAATGACACGGCGTCGCCGATTGGCCATAGTAAAGGAGGTAACTGGAGATAACTAAAACTCGGCAGAGAGGGCACTTTTATCAAGCCAGAAAAGTCTTATGTCGGCAGCAAGGGTTAACTTGGACAGTTCGAGACTGGCAATAGTTGAGTTTTGCGTAGGAAGATGCAAACTAACGTGAAAAACAATACTAAAAGCACTTAAACTGTTAAAGAAAACTGTTGAAAAAAATGAGTTTGCTGATGAAATTATATAATTTGATTAAATGCAAACATAATCATTCGTACTGCTAGGAATCATGACTATATGTTATTTTCAAGCTCCCTTTATATACACATAGAATAAATAGCAAGACGATTGCTTTTATGCTGATTGAAATAATTTACAGCATCGTCACTTCAGCATGTTTACAGTTGACTTATACTAAAAATTTACAACACTTCAACATTTCCACATGAATTGTTTTTATCATACATTCATTTTCGCCATTGTGTCATTACAATTCACATAAGTTATTAAACTAATGACGTCATTTGATAACCACTTGTGATTCTGTCGTTCATTTCTCAAAAATTATCATAATGTTAAAACATTTGTTGTGCCTTTTTTAATTTCCAATTACGGGGGTAAATAAAAAAAGATCGTATATAAGCATTATGTTACAATCCATAGCTTGTAACTTGTTTTTCATAGACAGTTATAGCAGTTATATCTGATGAAACGCCATTCACAGTTCTCGACTGATCGTTGTTTTTAACTTTTAATGACAGATCTTAGATACATTCATAAAGAAAACATATCAATATGGTGGTGGCAGTACCCAGTACTTGCTATTATATCGTACTTTGAGGGTATCGAAGCAGGGACATTATTGTTTTTTTTAAAAATAAAGCGTTTTATAAACAGTGCGAATTGTACGAACTAAGGTGACTTGATTGTACATTTGCACAAATACACAATTTAACATTTATCAAACGCATAGCCGCTATGAATGTGAAAGATAACGCCACGTGTGGTGCCTTAACAACATCCTGTGAATGATTTAATGCTTGTACCGGATGTTTGAATTTTTCTGAAGTGTAGTTCAGCTTGAACCGCAATGCAGCAGGGGATTTAAAATATGAACCAAAGTAAAGGTATCAGAACAACAAACTTAATTTTGAAAGGATGTCACAATTATATTTTAAAATATGATGCATAAATGAATTGCAATTTTAGATAAATATGCTATTTTCCAAATTAATTGTTATTTAATCATGCACATTCATTTCCTTTGTCATTTACATTCACTATCCAATGATAAATCATATATTATGATATTTGTGTCTATTTCAAGTTATCAACATTGGTTACTTTTTAGAATAAATTTCCAGTTATTGTTTTCCTGCAAAATACAGTTTGTTAACTTGACAAATTTTAATCTGTGATCTTACAAGCATAATCTTGATTCTTGTTTAAAACATTAAAAAAGAAAAACAATGAATGTTTTTACTTTCCACATCAATGATTTAATGTCTTTGACATGTGTTTTGAGGAAATAAATGTTACAAAGTTTGAAATGTATCAATCCATAGCATGTGTTTGAAGAGCTGAACATTTCTCCCTGCAGTATTTAACACAATGGGCAGAATGACAGACTGCTACAACTCACATAACGCAAATGCCAAAAGCTGCCAATCTTTTGCCAGCTGTGTGAAGAGCAGTGCACAAGTCTCAGCGCTGGTTTGCAACATTTACGTTAAAAGATGGCAGCTTGTTATTAATTTAGAAATCTAGCACAATTATGAAAATAAACTGCATCTGTTAAACGTTCAATCAACATTTAGGCTAATACGTCTAAATAGGTACCTTAAATAGACGTCAAAATGACAATGTTAGACATCTAAACAAGATCTAAACCTCATTTAGACGTCAGATGAAACAGTGGTGCCACAATGGATGACCTCTTGTGATTGAAGATGCTTTGTGGTTTTTTTAACAAGCTCATTACTATTGACTCACGACTTATGGTAACTTACTGGTGCCTGATTTATTTAAAACGTGTGGTCTAAATGAGCTACTTGTTAAACATTGGTCACTGAGGTATAGAAGAAGCAAGAATGAACAATGTTTTATAGTTTGGTAGGTTTGAGACCCGTTAATAACACAAATCTTTCAAATTCGCAATAATTTGAACATCAAAGAAGTATATATGTAAATATATACAAAACAATATCCATTTGAAGATCATGTTAATGAAGGCTTGAATAACATACCCTACAATAACATAGGAAGCATCTATACCATTTTACAAAAAGTACTCAACGAAGCACGAAAGCTGATTAAGCATGTAATTGCAAAAATGTATGTATTCAAATGTAGATCTTTCATTGCATGTTATCCTCATGTTTCTTTCCAGGTCAAGTGAACCTTTATCTCGGAATCAATTATACACAGTGTCAGCCAATGTTCGGGATGTTGGTTTTCATATTATTGGTATAGCATTCCTTGGTTCATACTGATTTAGGTTTTACAGTTTACAGTTATGTTTATTCAACTATTACTATATTTAGTTACATCCGAATCATCCGTGTTTTTGTGTGAACAACTGTGCTTTTGCTCTTTTTGAAACATTATTTTTCAACAATGAAACCTAAAACTTTATTTGATAATGTCATTTTAAAGTCTTTTAACGGGTATTGTTCAGCCTCTGACAACAGATGCTTAGTCACAAGTCATGACTTTCATCAATTAACATCAATTACATTATACCTGCACATGTAACATGTGTCCGGTTATTGTTATGAAAAAACATATACACTAGTTATTGACCACGTTAAAAGTCCTTTGCCCATTGTCTTAGCACTTAAAGCTGTCTTGTGTTCAGTAAGAGATCTTAGACCAATCTGAATTTTGGCCAAAACTTAACTACTTATAATCATATTTTTTCAACGTGATCCTTGTCATGATTAGGAATAACATTAACATGTTGACAATTGCACATATGGAGTAGAGATCCAAAAGGACATCAAAAGTAATCGTGATCCTAAGTAAATGAAAATCATAAGCTTGCAGTTCTAAATTAATCTTTGTTAAGAGACTTTGTGAACGATTTTAGCAATGCACGTTTTCTGGAGTAAACACAAACACGTTTTTTGCATTTTAAGTTTTAAATTTATTCATTGTCATTTGAATTATTATTATTATAATTATCCAAGCAGGCCACCCAAAACTGGGAGATTTCCAAGCATGCCAACTCCAGGCAAGTTACCTCCAGTCATCCCAGACAACCCACCTGTTAGTGAGTTAAGGATCTCTAAAGGTGGACACAAATCCAAATCTACTTGAAGAAGTGGTCCCCTGGAAATTGATTGATTATGAACAATCAAAAAATGTTTCATTAGGTTATATTTTTTTTAAAAACAAAGAGTGTTTTTCTTAAAGTAAAACATAGACTTGTACTTTGCAATCAAATGAACATTAAAACAAATACATTTCTTTTCGGTGATTATAAACATGTTCTAGTTTCTTTTCTCTTAATGTCGAATACATATCAACAATACAATCCTATTAGAAATTCTGTTATATTCAAGTATAGATCCATGTATACTATTTCGGATTAAAATAACTAATTATAAGGGTTTCTTATTTTCATTACAAAATCTTCAGATTAAAAAAAACATTTAACAATCTTGCATTAAAGATTAAAAGTTTCAATGTTTCAAGACAAACATTATCATGATCAATTATAATTAGATAGTTACAAAAGCTGAGAAGGGTCACATTTATAAAACAAACGGAAGTATTACGAAAAAGGCATCATATATTGTGTCAACAAATACATATAAACAGATAACTTGTTTGCTATTTTTCAAAACAAAGATTTCTCTATGTTATCTGATTAACCGAATTTGGTTCAAATGAAATTCATTTCCACTGATTTTGAAAAATGCAAACCCCTTTTAGATATGACACCTTGATAATATCAAGTTCAACCAAGTGATACAATGTTATGGATGGCAACTTCTTTATTTATTTTTCACGACGTTTCTCGGCTACTTTTTGTCACTCCATCAGGTGGATACTTCAAACAAGTCCTTCTTCCATTTGATTTTTAAATTAGCAATGAAACTGTTTTAACATCATTAGCTATCTTTCAACTTACCCCCCAAGACACAATGCTCTTGTAAGATCCAAACATCCGTATACTCTGGTTCCGTTGCTCAAGCAGAAGGGAATCAAGTTAGAGAGTAAGTCAATGTCCAGTTCAACGAGCAAGTCAATGGTACACGTTGGGACACTTGGGCAGTTCAGCAATGATAAACCTGTAATATTTGTTTTTAGAGTATAGTTAAAACGGAAATAAGATTTTGCACGCAATATTCTCTTTACTTTTAATTAAATCGTGTCAAAACATCAATCAATAGTTTTATACATAGATTTACATTGTAGCCAGTGTATTTAGAACCTTATATATGAAAGGAACATACCGATTCCTATATGCATGCATTAATACCTTCGTATTTGAAACAATATTTGAAACTTCCGATGTCTGATGCTGGCACTCCATTCATTTATTTTTGTGTGAATAGGAGATTCCATTTCTTAAGAAACTGAGACTTATATAGATAATAAAGATTAATTTATTTAATACTCACAGATGTCCAAATCCAACATTTCTGTCAAACCTCGCCTAAAATAGAAAACATATCTTATATGTACATTGTAGTTTCACAAGATAACATTTAATTTACGAAAATTAAATTCACAAATTACTATTCAATGTATTGCTGTGCCTTTATCAGTTTTTATTACAAATATTGAATAATGATAAAAAGTCATCCTATACAATTCACCAACAGTTATTATGCGTTTTCAAGGAAAGTTAAGAAATTATATGTTGCATTTGACGTATATCCAGTCATAAGTGATGATGTGTTATAATCAATTGGACTAACACGCAAATGGCATTTTGCAGTTCCAAACATCCTGTTGCAATAGAACCGTCACTCATACAATGTTGAGCAGTTGAGTTAGAGTCACCCAAGCAGACTTCAAGATTGCAAAGATCGCCCTGTATGCTGAGAGCTTGCGTGGTCCCTGCAAGATAAAGTTTCAAAAATGCAAAAATCTTGAAAGGGTTAAAAACATCTGTCGAATATCAATCAAATTATAACGTCTTGTAAAGTCCTCAAAACTATTGCATGGTCATAATGTTTAAAGCAACATATTATGTTAATTCATGCATTTCCAAAAATCACATCATCTAACGAATTGTTTTTTCTACTTGATGCACATTTCAAAATGATAAGAATGCATTTTTAATCTACAAATCATTGAAACTTTTTATCTTTAAGAATAAACTCACCAACAAAAAAAAGAACACATAGGACTGCCTTGGTAACCATTTTCAAAACTGAAGCAAGAAAAATCCACGTATTTGTGAAAAAAGAATTAATAATATCAAAACCTAGAGGTTAAGACTTTTCACACTGGTTTAAGTTTGAAAACTCAAATAACACATACCAACTTTAACGAATGAGACACTCATTAATCAAATTAACAATACCCATTACATAATTCAACAGGAAATTAACCATATGGAATTTTTTTTTCTTATTGACTAATACGATGTTAAATTAAATAGCAACATTTTGACAACAAAATAATGGGGGCAATGCTAAAAACACTTCAGCTTTTTAAAAAATATAAAATAACTGTTGAAAAAATGAGTCTGCTGACTGCTGAATAATATCGATTGAATAAATGGAAACATAATCATTCATACTGTTAAGAATCATGACTAGAAAACAATATATAGCACTTACTTCACTGGATCCTCAGTAACTAATAATCTTATTTCAGGAGCCCTTTATATACGCATAGAACATAATAGAAAGACGATTGCTTTTATCATTATGCTAATGATTTGCAGATGTGTCACTTCAACATGTTCAAATTGTGATTGAAATACATCTATTATCAAAATTTTGACATTACAAAATCACATTTGTTTTGAAATGTATGGCACCAGTTGATGATCATATGTGATTCTGTCTTTCAGTTTTCAGTTATTATCATGATGATAAAACATTTGTTATTTCCAAATGTGATTGGAACTTTTTTATTTTTACTTGTATTTTGCACTGTCAGTTACAGCATTGATATCTTTTGACACTACGTTAACAGCTCTAAATGTATTGTTGCCTTTCAAATTCAAATGACAGACTGGAATCTTTAACTTGGTAAGTAACGGTAGATACATGCATAATTAAAACATATCTATATATCCATGACAGTTTGTAATCCATGTCATTATATATTAGTATGAAAGTACCGAAGCAGGAACGTTATCTGGCTGATGATTTTGTGTTTCATAAACAGTGCAGATTATGATTTCAACATTGAAAATCTAGTGAAAGTGCTTTAAATTTTAGAATATTTTGAAATTCCAAATCTTGATTAAAGGTAATAATACTAATAGCATACATTCTAATATTTTATATTAGCTTGCATAAAAATGAAGTTCATGAGTTAACCCATTAACGCCTGGACACTGTTTACGGCTCAACACCTGGGCCTGTCACCACTGAAGCTGTTCGCTCTAGCGAGATTGATTAACTCAAAGCACAGCTTATTTAGCAAGAGGTTTAGGAGGCCGATATGAACGGAAACTGTCTAGCCATGAACCATAAAGTCTTGATTGTCTTATTGTTTCATGAAGGTCAAACAGGAAATAGAGGGACTGAATACCGATAACGGATAAACATCGCATGTGATTTTTCTTCAATGATTTTTATATGTCATTGAGGGGTTTGTCCGTCTCCAATTAAAAGTATATGTGTGGATGTTTATAAGTTAAAGAATTCATATCAGCTTGCGTCATTCTTCATGTTAGAAAATGTCTTTTTCAATGTACATTCGATTGATTTGATGACGACATATTGTTTACTCTTTTGCAAGTACCAACTATATTTTCTTTCATTATTATTTGACATGTATTTTCATTTGAAAATAGGATTACGACATTTCTAAATAATATGTGTAGCAAATATAACGTTTGGTGTACCAGTTATGAAAATGATAATTTAGCCATGTAAACGATGTAAACTAATGTAAGAAGAAAATTAAATAATATTAATTAAAGTACCCCCTCCCCTTAATCAACATACTGTTCATTATCTTAATTTCCTGTTGTTTAATGTATGATATTTATTTAAAAAGAGATAACACCATGGGAAAATTCAATCAAACTCTGAACAATTATAAACCATTTATTTATTAGAAATATTACAGTTGTGTTGGGAAATACCTGCATGTTGGTTCAATATTTTCTAAATTTTTTAAACTTAATGTTTACACTATGGATGAGAATAACTGCAGTGATATGATATATGATCATGTTTTCTTTACATTGATTTTAATTTACACTCAAAGAATTTATTTTCTATATTTCAGTTCAAAGTGAATATCTTGGGATATTATCTGCAAAGCCCATAAGTGTGACCAGCATCAAGGCTCTGTAATGTCTCTTTTGGATCACAGTCCACACTGCAGCCCTGGATCTGGGGTCATTTGCACTGAAAAGAATGAACAATTTGATTACAAATGCAATATTGCAATTGGGTGTGTTATAATTAAAACATATTGGAACTTACTAAGTTCCTTGTATTGTTCTATGAGAATCTTTTCTCTCTGAGAATGTGCATGTATTATGGAAACAATGTCAAATATACCTTGTTTTACGACAACCCATTACCTTTCTTAGTTTTGTTCTTATACCTAAGAATTCGTAAGGCTAAGAACATTTTCAGAATTGGGATGTAAAAAATTCGTCAGCGCTAAGAACGATTTTAAGAATTCTTAGCTCTACGAACGTTTCGAGAATAGTGGGCCTGGTGCTTTGATAAATAATCAATGCAAGAGAGATGCATGAATTACAGGTGTGTATGAAATTATTTCTTAACGGACATGGTCGTAGCTCAATGCAGCATATTGTCTAATGATAAAAAAACATGTACTTGCTTATTCTGTAAATGTTACCAAAGAGATTCGTTGAAGAATAATAGGTCAAATCAAAATGAAACTTTTCTTAGCCACAAATTATTCACTCATGATTTAGGAAAAAATATAAATGTCAATAATAACACTATCTCTCGTTGAATCTTAGATATTTGATTTCAATGCGTTTTACAGATCAAATATATCTAAGAGTGTTAGAAAAGTGACAAATCAATCATCTCAAAACTCAATCATAGCATCATGTGTAGTAAAACTATGTATTATCAACTTCCAATAAATGATTAAAAAATCTTGGCACGGTATAAGCTTAGTAAAATCCATTTTATAAACTTCATGTCTTCATCTACCAAACATGTTATATTTTCTAGTAAATAATTTCTATCAAAGCACTATGAATGATTCCTGTCATGAAGACTAAGGGAAGCTCCTCAATTAAGATACGCTTATCTTCGTTGATTGATACTAAGATGATTGCACAAATTGGGTTTATTGTAATGCTATAGGACAGAAGCACATATGCGGCTCTCACTGAATAAGAGATGCTTTCAATTAACGCACAAAAGCGTCTCTCGCTGTGAGAAACTGCTTATTAACGGACGCTTATATGCGGCTCTCGCTGTGAGCATCTCATTATTTTGACGCATATACGCAGCTCTCGGCATCAATGAGTTAAAAGCTTTGTAGCATGTGATAATGTTTGTCTTTTGGTAATATTTTCGGCACTTATTATAAATATAAACTTTTAAAAATATTCATAAAACTTGAAAACCTAATTTTTCAATGCAATTGTCAGTAGCTGTAGATTAAGTACAAAGTAAAAATTGCTATTTAGATTTATCATTCTATAGTTTTTTCCCCATAAACTGTAAGGTAAAAAAAATATGTTAATTCATGCCTTTCCAAAAATCACATCATCTTTAGTGACCAATACTTGAGAATCTCATTTTTTTAATGCAATTGTCAGTAGCTGTAGATTAAGTACAAAGTGAAAAATGTTATATAGATTTATCATTCTATCATTTTTATCCCATGATAATTATCTCATGTAAGGTAAAAAAAATTGGATTTTGCTGAAAATAAAGGATAGCGGGGATCTCAGTTCAAACCCTAATCTAGATTTGCATTTTCTTACTGTTTTGAAATACAGCCCAAAAGTTATGAATTTATTCTTTTATTTAATAGTTTCCTTTATCTTATATGAAATTTAGTATCCAGTTAAAAGAAGAGGTTAAAATCCATTACTAGAAAGAGGGCACACAAATTAAAATCATATTTACATTTTTGAAGACATCTCATTAAAGGCCGGGATCCAAACCTCCAAAAAACCCATGGGTTTCTTATCCTTGTCATCTTTACTCTGATTGGTTGATTCCATAAACAAAGATACAATCCGTGTTTGAGTGACAGGGCAGTAACGGTTTTTTTGGTGCCTGGGAGAGCTCAGCAGGGTCAAAGGTTACAAAACTTTACTACAACTTGTGGCTGGTAGTAGACTATTCAGTTTCAGTGCATAATAATCAGGAAAAAACCCATAAGTTATAAAACATGAAGTTTGATTTTATGTGATAAGCTGACATTATCATCAGTATATTAAGTTTTATATATCAAATGAGATGACCAACACTAATTTAATGAGATCTTTAATTAAAGGATTAACTATAGGCCTAACAAGGAACTGTATTTGTTAACATTTTGTTAAAAATTGTTTAAAATAATCATAGTCTTATAACAATGTTTGGATATATTTGAAGTGAATATTTCACTATTGTTGACAAAAGTTATGCAAAATTGTCTAAATCCATTTCCTGTCACAATAATCTTTCCATAACCTTACTCATTAGTCTCTAAAGCTTATCCCCCCAACCATAGTTAAATATTTGGGGGACACATGGGATGAGGGGGGGTTTTGATTTCCAAGTCAGGCTGGGAAGGCAGTGAAATCCGACACTGTGAATGGATCTTTTCCTCCACTAGCAGACTTGTTTGGTATGGTAATAATAAGAATCTATTCACGTGACATTTACAGAGTTAATTCAAATTTGGAAACAATAATGAAGTAAATGCAGTCAAATTACTCTTTTGGTTTTTAGTTTGGATTAAACATGTTTAGGAATTCCCCTTCTTTGAACTGTCAAGGATGTATTGTGTAAATATGATAACTTTCCGGTAAGAAGATTTTGATTAATTGCACTTTGAAAATAGGTACCTTAAATTTTTCCCTTCTAGATGTAGTTTTTTCAGGTCAACTTGGCCACGCCAACACCGTGTATAGTGGCGGATGCCGGCCTTTAACAACTTGGCTAACCCTGCAAGTTCATATCATATATTCATATATTTCTCAGTTCATATCAAACCCTAATCTAGATTTGCATAGTCTTACTTTTTTTAAATATTGTCCAAAGGCCATGAATGTATTCTTTTATTTAATAGTTTCCTTTAATTTATTTGAAATTTAGTATCCAGTTAAAAGAAGAGGTTAAAATCCATAAGTAAACTTATGGTATATACAACAGACTGTTTCTGTGGTTTTAATCTCCATTGTTTCAAAAGAAGGCACACAAATGAAAATCATATTCAAATTTTTGAAACCATCTGATTGACAAGTCGGCTAAACCTGCAAGGCTCTCACTACTTAGTTAGTTCTGAAACCCATATTAACAAAAGGGGTTTCCTATGTATGTTTAAAACTGTTCTGACAAATGCCTTATTAAAAAAAACTAAAAAAATACAGATGGTTAACTTGACAAGTTTTAATCTGCGATCTTACAAGCATAATCTTGATTCTCGTTTGAAACATTAAAAAAGAACAACAACGAATGTTTTTACTTTCCACATCAATGTCTTTGACATGTGCTTTGAGGAAATAAATGTTACAAAGTTTGAAATATATCAATCAAAAGCATGTGTTTGAAGAGCTAAACATTTCTCCCTGCAGTACTTAACACAATGGGCAGAATGACAGACTGCTACAACTCACATAACGCAAGATGCCAAAACTGCCAATCTTTTGCCAGCTGTGCGAAGAGCAGTGCACAAGTCTCAGTGCTGGTTTGCAACATTTACGTTAAAAGATGGCAGCTTGTGTTTAACTTAGAAATCTAGCACAATTATGAAAATAAACTGTGTCTGTTAAACGTTCAATCAACATTTAGGCTAATACGTCTAAATAGGTACCTTAAATAGACGTCTAAATGACATTGTTAGACATCTATACAAGATCTAAACCTCATTAAGACGTCTGATAGATATTTTGTGCTTGTTTGAATAATTGAATTCTGTAAGGATACAATGGATTTATGCTGATTGATGCTAATTAGATAATGATAAAAAGGTGACATGAAATCGCCTTCATTTCTATTCAATGAGAGATGTAGGCGTTTAAGTATGATTGCTTCAAGTTTCTTCCTAATCTTTGGATAGGCTTCCAGAATGCTTACGTCGTCCCGGAGGTTACAGCATAATGATATTCATGATTTAGATCATTCAGTATTCAAGATGAAACAGTGGTGCCACAATGGATGACCTCTTATGATCGAAGATGCTTTGTGGTTTTTTTAACAAGCCCATTACTATTGACTCACGACTTATGGTAACTTACTGGTGCCTGATTTATTTAAAACGTGTGGTCTAAATGAGCTACTTGTAAAACATTGGTCACTGAGGTATTGAAGAAGCAAGAATGAACAATGTTTTATAGTTGGGGAGGTTTGAGACCCGTTAATAACACAAATCTTTCAAATTCGCAATAATTTGAACATCAGAGAAGTATATATGTAAATATATACAAAAAAAATATCCATTTGAAGATCATGTTAATGAAGGCTTGAATAACATACCCTACAATAACATAGGAAGCATCTATAACATTTTACAAAAAGTACTCAATGAAGCACGAAAACTGATTAAGCATGTAATTGCAAAAATGTATGTATTCAAATGTAGATCTTTCATTGCATGTTATCCTCATGTTTCTTACCAGGTCAAGTGAATCTTTATCTCGGAATCAATTATACACAGTGTCATCCAATGTTCGGGATGTTGGTTTTCATATTATTGGTGCAGCATTCCTTGGTTCATACTGATTTAGGTTTTCAGAGAATATAATTGTTTTACTCTACACTTATGTTTATTCAACTATTACTATATTTAGTTATTTTAATAAAGTTACATCCGAATCATCCGTGTTTTTGTGTGAATAACCACACCATAATGCTCCCTTTCATGAAATCGGATAATTGTCTTGCCAACGGGCAATCCTTCAATAATGTTTTGCTTTTGCTCTTTTTGAAACATTATTTTTCAACAATGAAACCTAAAACTTTATTTGATAATGTCATTTTAAAGTCTTTTAACGGGTATTGTTCAGCCTCTGACAACAGATGATTAGTCACAAGTCATCAATTAACATCAGTTACATTATACCTGCACATGTAACATGTGTCCGGTTATTGTTATGAAAAAACATATAGTTATTGACCGCGTTAAAAGTCCTTTGCCCATTGTCTTAGCACTTGAAGCTGTCTTGTGTTCTGTAACAGATCTTAGACCAATCTGAATTTTGGCCAAAACTTAACTACTTATAATCATATTTTTTCAACGTGATCATTGTCACGATTAGGAATAACATTAACATGTTGACAATTGTACATATGGAGTAGAGATCTTAAATGAGATGTCAAAAGGACGTCAAAAGTAATCGTGATCCTTAGTAAATGAAAATCATAAGCTTGCAGTTCTAAGTTAATCATTGTTAAGAGACTTTGTGAAAGATTTTAGCAATGCACGTTTTCTGGAGTAAACACAAACACGTTTTTTGCATTTTAAGTTTTAAATTTATTCAATGTCAATTGAATTATTATTATGATTATCCAAGCAGGCCACCCAAAACTGGGAGATTTCCAAGCATGCCAACTCCAGGCAAGTTACCTCCAGTCATCCCAGACAACCCACCTGTTAGTGAGTTAAGGATCTCTGATGGTGGACACAAATCCAAATCTACTTGAAGAAGTGGTCCCCTGGAAATTGATTGATTATGAACAATCAAAAAATGTTTCATTAGGTGTCCACACTAGATAGAGATCTACCAATTTGTATCACCTGTTATGTTCACCAAAAAAGACATGCACCATTGTACCAATAGTCCATCAAACGACGCCAACATTGCAAGACAGTATTCCTAGTGAAAACATCAACTGAATATGTTTGTGAATGAGGTATTATTCAGGAGAAAGTCTAAATAGGTCTTGTGTATATTATAAACAACATTACTATACAAAACATTTCAAATGTCTGTACATGTAGTTATTCAATTTAGTGGTCTGCAACATCATCCAAAACAGTCAATTATGCCACTGTATGCACAAATTAAAATCATATTTTTTCAAAAACAAAGAGTGTCTTTCTTAAAGTAACACATAGACTTGTACTTTGCAATCAAATGAACATTAAAACAAATACATTTCTTTTCGGTGATTATAAACATGTTCTAGTTTCTTTTCTCTTAATGTCGAATACATATTAACAATACAATCCTAATAGAAATTCTGTTATATTCAAGTACTGATCCATGTATCCTATTTCGGATTAAAATAACTAATTATAAGGGTTTCTTATTTTCATTACAAAATCTTCAGATTAAAAAAAACAACATTTAACAATCTTGCATTAAAGATTAAAAGTTTCAATGTTTCAAGACAAACATTATCATGATCAATTATAATTAGATAGTTACAAAAGCTGAGAAGGGTCACATTTATAAAGCAAACGGAAGTATTAGGAAAAAGGTATCAAATATTGTGTCAACAAATACATATAAACAGATAACTTGTTTGCTATTTTTCAAAACAAAGATTTCTCTATGTTATCTGATTAACCGAATTTGGTTCAAATGAAATTCATTTTCACTGATTTTGAAAAATGCAAACCCCTTTAAGATATAACACCTTGATAATATCAAGTTCAACCAAGTGATACAATGTTATGGATGGCAACTTCTTTATTCATTTTTCACGACGTTTCTCGGCTACTTTTTGTCACTCCATTTTTCTTCCATTTGATTTTTAAGTTATCAATGTTTTAACATCATTAGCTATCTTTCAACTTACCCCCCAAGACACAATGCTCTTGTAAGATCCAAACATCCGTATACTCTGGTTCCGTTGCTCAAGCAGAAGGGAATCAAGTTAGAGAGTAAGTCAATGTCCAGTTCAACGAGCAAGTCAATGGTACACGTTGGGACACTTGGGCAGTTCAGCAGTGATAAACCTGTAATATTTGTTTTTAGAGTATAGTTAAAACGGAAATAAGATTTTGCACGCAATATTCTCTTTACTTTTAATTATATCGTGTCAAAACATCAATCAATAGTTTTATACATAGATTTACATTGTAGCCAGTGTATTTAGAACCTTATATATGAAAGGAACATACCGATTCCTATATGCATGCATCAATACCTTCGTATTTGAAACAATATTTGAAACATCCGATGTCTGATGTCCATTCATTTATTTTTGTGTGAATAGGAGATTCCATTTCTTAAGAAACTGAGACTTATAAAGATAATAAAGATTAATTTATTTAATACTCACAGATGTCCAAATCCAACATTTCCGTCAAACCTCGCCTAATATAGAAAACATATCTTATATGTACATTGTAGTTTCACAAGACAACATTTAATTTACGAAAATCAAATTCACAAATTACTATTCAATGTATTGCTGTGCCTTTATCAGTTTTTATTACAAATATTGAATAATGATAATAAGTCATCCTATACAATTCACCAACAGTTTTCAAGGAAAGTTAAGAAATTATATGTTGCATTTGACGTATATCCAGTCATAAGTGATGATGTGTTATAATCAATTTGTCTGTCTATCATTTATAAATGTTTTAGACATTGCATATAAAAAGGACTAACACGCAAATGGCATTTTGCAGTTCCAAACATCCTGTTGCAATAGAACCGTCACTCATACAATGTTGAGCAGTTGAGTTAGAGTCACCCAAGCAGACTTCAAGATTGCAAAGATCGCCCTGTATGCTGAGAGCATGCGTGGTCCCTGCAAGATACAGTTTCAAAAATGCAAAAATCTTGCAAGGGTTAAAAACATCTGTCGAATATCAATCAAATTATAACGTCTTGTAAAGTCCTCAAAACTATTGCATGGTCATAATGTTTAAAGCAACATATTATGTTAATTCATGCCTTTCCAAAAATCACATCATCTAACGAATTGTTTTTTCTACTTGATGCACATTTCAAAATGATAAGAATGCATTTTAAATCTACAAATCATTGAAACTTTTTATCTTTAAGAATAAACTCACCAACAAGAAAAAGAACACATAGGACTGCCTTGGTAACCATTTTTAAAACTGAAGCAAGAAAAATCCACGTATTTGTGAAAAAAGAATTAATAATATCAAAACCTAAAGGTTAAGACTTTTCACACTGGTTTAAGTTTGAAAACTCAAATAACACATACCAACTTTAATGAATGAGACACTCATTAATCAAAATAACAATACCCATTACATAATTCAACAGGAAATTAACCATATGGAATTTTTTTTTCTTATTGACTAATACAATGTTAAATTAAATAGCAACATTTTGACAACAAAATAACGGGGGCAATGCTAAAAACACTTCAGCTTTCTAAAAAATATAAAATAACTGTTGAAAAAATGAGTCTGCTGACTGCTGAATAATATCGATTGAATAAATGGAAACATAATCATTCATACTGTTAAGAATCATGACTAGAAAACAATATATAGCACTTACTTCACTGGATCCTCAGTTACTAATAATCTTATTTTAGGAGCCCTTTATATACTCATAGAACATAATAGAAAGACGATTGCTTTTATCATTATGCTAATGATTTGCAGATGTGTCACTTCGACATGTTCAAATTGTGATTGAAATACATCTATTATCAAAATTTTGACATTACAAAATCACATTTGTTTTGAAATGTATGGCACCGTTGATGATCATATGTGATTCTGTCTTTCAGTTTTCAGTTATTATCATGATAATAAAACATTTGTTATTTCCAAATGTGATTGGAACTTTTTTATTTTTACTTGTATTTTGCACTGTCAGTTACAGCACTGATATCTTTTGACACTACGTTAACAGCTCTAAATGTATTGTTGCCTTTCAAATTCAAATGACAGACTGGAATCTTTTACTTGGTAAGTAACGGTATATACATACATAATTAAAACATATCTATATATCCATGACAGTTTGTAATCCATGTCATTATATATTAGTATGAAAGTACCGAAGCAGGAACGTTATCTGGCTGATGATTTTGTGTTTCATAAACAGTGCAGATTATGATTTCAACATTGAAAATCTATTGAAAGTGCTCTAAATTTTAGAATATTTTGAAATTCCAAATCTTGATTAAAGGTAATAATACTAATAGCATACATTCTAATATTTTATATTAGCTTGCATAAAAATGAAGTTCATGAGTTAACCCATTAACGCCTGGACACTGTTTACGGCTCAACACCTGGGCCTGTCACCACTGAAGCTGTTCGCTCTAGCGAGATTGATTAACTCAAAGCACAGCTTATTTAGCAAGAGGTTTAGGAGGCCGATATGAACGGAAACTGTCTAGCCATGAACCATAAAGTCTTGATTGTCTTATTGCTTCATGAAGGTCAAACAGGAAATAGAGGGGCTGAATACCAATAACGGATAAACATCACATGTGATTTTTCTTCAATGATTTTTATATGTCGTTGAGGGGTTTGTCCGTCTCCAATTAAAAGTATATGTGTGGATGTTTATAAGTAAAAGAATTAATATCAGCTTGCGTCATTCTTCATGTTAGAAAATGTCTTTTTCAATGTACCATTCGATTGATTTGATGACGACATATTGTTTACTCTTTTGCAAGTACCAACTATATTTTCTTTCATTATTATTTGACATGTATTTTCATTTGAAAATAGGATGACGACATTGCTAAATAATATGTGTAGCAAATATAACGTTTGGTGTACCAGTTATGAAAATGATAATTTAGCCATGTAAATGATGTAAACTAATGTAAGAGGAAAATTAAATAATATTAATTAAAGTACCCCCTCCCCTTAATCAACATACTGTTCATTATCTTAATTTCCTGTTGTTTAATGTATGATATTTATTTAAAAAGAGATAACACCATGAGAAAATTCAATCAAACTCTGAACAATTATAAACCATTTATTTATTAGAAATATTACAGTTGTGTTGGGAAATACCTGCATGTTGGTTCAATATTTTCTAAATTTTTTAAACTTAATGTTTACACTATGGATGAGAATAACTGCAGTGATATGATATATGATCATGTTTTCTTTACATTGATTTTAATTTACACTCAAAGAATTTATTTTCTATATTTCAGTTCAAAGTGAATATCTTGGGATATTATCTGCAAAGCCCATAAGTGTGACCAGCATCAAGGCTCTGTAATGTCTCTTTTGGGATCTGGGGTCATTTGCACTGAAAAGAATGAACAATTTGATTACAAATGCAATACTGCAATTGGATGTGTTATAATCTCCTGTTTAACATATTGGAACTTACTAAGTTCCTTGTATTGGTTCTATGAGAATATTTTCTCTCTGAGAATGTGCATGTATTATGGAAACAATGTCAAATATACCTTGTTTTACGACAACCCATTACCTTTCTTAGTTTTGTTCTTATACCTAAGAATTCGTAAGGCTAAGAACATTTTCAGAATTGGGATGTAAAAAATTCGTCAGCGCTAAGAACGATTTTAAGAATTCTTAGCTCTACGAACGTTTCGAGAATAGTGGGCCTGGTGCTTTGATAAATAATCAATGCAAGAGAGATGCATGAATTACAGGTGTGTATGAAATTATTTCTTAACGGACATGGTCGTAGCTCAATGCAGCATATTGTCTAATGATAAAAAAACATGTACTTGCTTATTCTGTAAATGTTACCAAAGAGATTCGTTGAAGAATAATAGGTCAAATCAATATGAAACTTTTCTTAGCCACAAATTATTCACTCATGATTTAGGAAAAAATATAAATGTCAATGATAACACTATCTCTCGTTTAATCTTGGATATTTGATTTCAATGCGTTTTACAGATCAAATATATCTAAGAGTGTTAGAAAAGTGACAAATCAATCATCACAAAACTCAATCATAGCATCATGTGTAGTAAAACTATCTATTATCAACTTCCAATAAATGATTAAAAAATCTTGGCACGGTATAAGCTTAGTAAAATCCATTTTATAAACTTCATGTATTCATCTACCAAACATGTTATATTTTCTAGTAAATAATTTCTATCAAAGCACTATGAATGATTCCTGTCAGCTCCTCAATTAAGATACGCTTATCTTCGTTGATTGATACTAAGATGATTGCACAAATTGGGTTTATTGTAATGCTATAGGACAGAAGCACATATGCGGTTTTCACTGAATAAGAGATGCTTTCAATTAACGCACAAAAGCGTCTCTCGCTGTGAGAAACTGCTTATTAACGGACGCTTATATGCGGCTCTCGCTGTGAGCATCTCATTATTTTGACGCATATACGCGGCTCTTGGCATCAATGAGTTAAAAGCTTTGTAGCATGTGATAATGTTTGTTTTTTGGTAATATTTTCGGCACTTATTATATATATAAACTTTTTAAAATATTTATAAAACTTGAAAACCTAATTTTTCAATGCAATTGTCAGTAGCTGTAGATTAAGTACAAAGTAAAAAATGCTATTAGATTTATCATTCTATAATTTTTTCCCCATAAACTGTAAGGTAAAAAAAATATGTTAATTCATGCCTTTCCAAAAATCACATCATCTTTAGTGACCAATACTTGAGAACCTCATTTTTTTAATGCAATTGTCAGTAGCTGTAGATTAAGTACAAAGTAAAAAAGGTTATATAGATTTATCATTCTATCATTTTTATCCCATGATAATTATCCCATGTAAGGTAAAAAAAAATTGGATTTCGCTGAAAATAAAGGATAGCGGGGATCTCAGTTCAAACTCTAATCTAGATTTGCATTTTCTTACTGTTTTGAAATACGGCCCAAAAGTTATGAATTTATTCTTTTATTTAATAGTTTCCTTTATCTTATTTGATATTTAGTATCCAGTTAAAAGAAGAGGTTAAAATCTATTACTAGAAAGAAGGCACACAAATTAAAATCATATTTACATTTTTGAAGACATCTCATTGACAACTTGGCTAACCCTGCAAGTTCATATCATATATTCATATATATCTCAGTTCATATCAAACCCTAATCTAGATTTGCATTGTTTTACTTTTTTGAAATACTGTCCAAAGGTCATGAATGTATTCTTTTATTTAATAGTTTCCTTTATTTTATTTGAAATTTAGTATCCACTTAAAAGAAGAGGTTGTATATACAACAGACTGTTTCTGTGGTTTTAATCTCCATTGTTTCAAAAGAAGGCACACAAATGAAAATCATATTCAAATTTTTGAAGACATCTGATTGACAAGTCGGCTAAAGCTGCAAGGCTCTCACTACTTACACTTGACAAGTTAGTTCTGAAACCCATATTAACAAAAGGGGTTTCCTAGTTATGTTTAGAACTGTTCTGACAAATGCCTTATTGAAAAAAACTAAAAAAATACAGATTGTTAACTTGACAAGTTTTAATCTGCGATCTTACAAGCATAATCTTGATTCTCGTTTGAAACATTTAAAAAGAACAACAACGAAATCTAGCACAATTATGAAAATAAACTGCATCTGTTAAACGTTCAATCAACATTTAGGCTAATACGTCTAAATAGGTACCTTAAATAGACGTCTAAATGACATTGTTAGACATCTATACAAGATCTAAACCTCATCAAGACGTCTGATAGACGTTTTGTGCTTGTTTGAATAATTGAATTCTGTAAGGATACAATGGATTTATGCTGATTGATGCTAATTAGTTAATGATAAAAAGGTGACATGAAATCGCCTTCATTTCTATTCAATGAGAGATGTAGGCGTTTAAGTATGATTGCTTCAAGTTTCTTCCTAATCTTTGGATAGGCTTCCAGAATGCTTACGTCGTCCCGGAGGTTACAGCATAATTATATTCATGATTTAGATCATTCAGTATTCAAGATGAAACAGTGGTGCCACAATCGATGACCTCTTTTGATCGAAGATGCTTTGTGGTTTTTTTAACAAGCCCATTTCTATTGACTCACGACTTATGGTAACTTACTGGTGCCTGATTTATTTAAAACGTGTGGTCTAAATGAGCTACTTGTAAAACATTGGTCACTGAGGTATTGAAGAAGCAAGAATGAACAATGTTTTATAGTTGGGGAGGTTTGAGACCCGTTAATAACACAAATCTTTCAAATTCGCAATAATTTGAACATCAGAGAAGTATATATGTAAATATATACCTAAATATATATATCCATTTGAAGATCATTATTATGTTAATGAAGGCTTGAATAACATACCCTACAATAACATAGGAAGCATCTATACCATTTTACAAAAAGTACTCAATGAAGCACGAAAACTGATTAAGCATGTCCTTGCAAAAATGTATGTATTCAAATGTAGATCTTTTATTGCATGTTATCCTCATGTTTCTTTCCAGGTCAAGTGAAGCTTTATCTCGGAATCAATTATACACAGTGTCATCCAATGTTCGGGATGTTGGTTTTCATATCATTGGTATAGCATTCCTTGGTTCATACTGATTTAGGTTTTCAGAGAATATAATTGTTTTACTCTACACTTATGTTTATTCAACTATTACTATATTTGGATTTTTTAATAAAGTTACATCCGAATCATCCGTGTTTTTGTGTGAACAACCACACCATAATGCTCCCTTTCATGAAATCGGATAGTTGTCTTGCCAACGGGCAATCCTTCAATAATGTTTTGCTTTTGCTCTTTTTGAAACATTATTTTTCAACAATGAAACCTGAAACTTTATTTGATAATGTCATTTTAAAGTCTTTTAACGGGTATTCTACCATGACATTTTAAAATCCTTGTTTTAGATTGGTTTATTTCATCGTCGAATCTACGTTTGACCACGATTTTAAGACAGCCGAATGACCGCGTTGGAATACATCGTCCTAAGGCTCGATGCAAAGAAGAGACGTAAAAGCACTGCGAGGTGTTTGACGCTCTACAGCTAAACATGATGATACGTGCTTTTGATAGCCTTCTGATACCAATTACCATTAGGCAGACATACTTCTTCACGCTTATATAAACAGTCCATTACTCAATCATATGACTTGTTTGCATTAATGTGGACAAACTTTTGATTTCAAGCCGCGATGATCAGACTCGGCTTGTGTGTGTGATGTCACAAGGCTGGTCATGTGTTCAGTTAAAGGAATTTGGTATCGGCCATATTGTTGGAGGTGATTCAGTACTTTTTGGAAGTCAAATTGTCATGTTTTGTGCTGACGTCATGAGTGTCATGACAAACTCAATGCTTTAACGTGTTAACTTGACAATTCTTTTATTTTTAACGTTCCCTACTCTATCTTTTCACTTCAATATTAGTTTAGGTGTTACCCATTATACCTATTTCAAATGGAAATGCCTATGACCGCGTCACACCTAAACTTTCGTTATATCAAAGAAATGTAATTTTTAGAATTTATTAACTCGGCATGGTAGAATGGAGATAAACCAATTGTGTTTTAAATTTTTGTGTGATTCGAACGTAGATTCGAAAGCTGTTGATTTTAAATTCGAAGCCTCACACTACGCGTTCGGCTCCGAATGAAATCAACAGGTTTCGAATCTACGTTCGAATCACAAAAAATTAAAAACACAATAGGTTTATCTCCTAATTGTTCAGCCTCTGACAACAGATGATTAGTCACAAGTCATGACTTTCATCAATTAACATCAATTACATTATACCTGGACATGTAACATGTGTCCGGTTATTGTTATGAAAAAACATATAGTTATTGACCGCGTTAAAAGTCCTTTGCCCATTGTCTTAGCACTTGAAGCTGTCTTGTATTCTATAACAGATCTTAGACCAATCTGAATTTTGGCCAAAACTTAACTACTTATAATCATATTTTTTCAACGTGATCATTGTCATGATTAGGAATAACATTAACATGTTGACAATTGTACATATAGAGTAGAGATCTTAAATGAGATGTCAAAAGGACGTCAAAAGTAATCGTGATCCTAAGTAAATGAAAATCATAGGCTTGCAGTTCTAAATTAATCATTGTTAAGAGATTTTGTGAAAGATTTAAGCAATGCACGTTTTCTGGAGTAAACACAAACATGTTTTTTGCATTTTAAGTTTTAAATTTATTCAATGTCAATTGAATTATTATTATAATTATCCAAGCAGGCCACCCAAAATTGGGAGATTTCCAAGCATGCCAACTCCAGGCAAGTTACCTCCAGTCATCCCAGACAACCCACCTGTTAGTGAGTTAAGGATCTCTGATGGCGGACACAAATCCAAATCTACTTGAAGAAGTGGTCCTCTGGAAATTGATTGATTATGAACAATCAAAAAATGTTTCATTAGGTGTCCACACTAGATAGAGATCTACCAATTTGTATCACCTGTTATGTTCACCAAAAAAGATATGCACCATTGTACCAATAGTCCATCAAACGACGCCAACATTGCAAGACAGTATTCCTAGTGAAAACATCAACTGAATATGTTTGTGAATGAAGTATTATTCAGGAGAAAGTCTAGATAGGCCTTATGTATATTATAAACAACATTACTATACAAAACATTTCAAATGTCTGTACATGTTGTTATTCAATTTAGTGGTCTGCAACATCATCCAAAACAGGCAATTATGCTTCTGTATGCACAAATTAAAATCATATTTTTTCAATAAACAAAGAGTGTCTTTCTTAAAGTAAAACATAGACTTGTACTTTGCAATCAAATGAACATTAAAACAAATACATTTCTTTTTGGTGATTATAAACATGTTCTAGTTTCTTTTCTCTTAATGTCGAATACATATTGACAATACAATCCTAATAGAAATTCTGTTATATTCAAGTATAGATCCATGTATACTATTTCGGATTAAAATAACTAATTATAAGGGTTTCTTATTTTCATTACAAAATCTTCAGATTAAAAAAAACAACATTTAACAATCTTGCATTAAAGATCAAAAGCTTCAATGTTTCAAGACAAACATTATCATGATCAATTATAATTAGATAGTTACAAAAGATGAGAAGGGTCACATTTATAAAGCAAACGGAAGTATTAGGAAAAAGGCATCAAATATTGTGTCAACAAATACATATAAACAGATAACTTGTTTGCTATTTTTCAAAACAAAGATTTCTCTATGTTATCTGATTAACCGAATTTGGTTCAAATGAAATTCATTTTCACTGATTTTGAAAAATGCAAACCCATTTAAGATATGACACCTTGATAATATCAAGTTCAACTAAGTGATACAATGTTATGGATGGCAACTTCTTTATTTATTTTTCACGACGTTTCTCTTCTACTTTTTGTCACTCCATCAGGTGGATACTTCAAACAAGTCTTTCTTCCATTTGATTTTTAAGTTATCAATGAAACTGTTTTAACATCATTAGCTTTCTTTCAACTTACCCCCCAAGACACAATGCTCTTGTAAGATCCAAACATCCGTATACTCTGGTTCCGTTGCTCAAGCAGAAGGGAATCAAGTTAGAGAGTAAGTCAATGTCCAGTTCAACGAGCAAGTCAATGGTACACGTTGGGACACTTGGGCAGTTCAGCAATGATAAACCTGTAATATTTGTTTTTAGAGTATAGTTAAAACGGAAATAAGATTTTGCACGCAATATTCTCTTTACTTTTAATTAAATTGTGTCAAAACATCAATCAATAGTTTTATACATAGATTTACATTGTAGCCAGTGTATTTGGAACCTTATATATGAAAGGAACATACCGATTCCTATATGCATGCATTAATACCTTCGTATTTGAAACAATATTTGAAACTTCCGATGTCTGATGCTGGCACTCCATTCATTTATTTTTGTGTGAATAGGAGATTCCATTTCTTAAGAAACTGAGACTTATATAGATAATAAAGATTAATTTATTTAATACTCACAGATGTCCAAATCCAACATTTCTGTCAAACCTCGCCTAAAATAGAAAACATATCTCATATGTACATTGTAGTTTCACAAGATAACATTTAATTTACGAAAATTAAATTCACAAATTACTATTCAATGTATTGCTGTGCCTTTATCAGTTTTTATTACAAATATTGAATAATGATAATAAGTCATCCTATACAATTCACCAACAGTTGTTATGCGTTTTCAAGGAAAGTTAAGAAATTATATGTTGCATTTGACGTTTATCCAGTCATAAGTGATGATGTGTTATAATCAATTGGACTAACACGCAAATGGCATTTTGCAGTTCCAAACATCCTGTTGCAATAGAACCGTCACTCATACAATGTTGAGCAGTTGAGTTAGAGTCACCCAAGCAGACTTCAAGATTGCAAAGATCGCCCTGTATGCTGAGAGCTTGCGTGGTCCCTGCAAGATAAAGTTTCAAAAATGCAAAACTCTTGAAAGGGTTAAAAACATCTGTCGAATATCAATCAAATTATAACGTCTTGTAAAGTCCTCAAAACTATTGCATGGTCATTATGTTTAAAGCAACATATTATGTTAATTCATGCATTTACAAAAATCACATCATCTAACGAATTGTTTTTTCTACTTGATGCACATTTCAAAATGATAAGAATGCATTTTTAATCTACAAATCATTGAAACTTTTTATCTTTAAGAATAAACTCACCAACAAGAAAAAGAACACATAGGACTGCCTTGGTAACCATTTTCAAAACTGAAGCAAGAAAAATCCACGTATTTGTGAAAAAAGAATTAATAATATCAAAACCTAGAGGTTAAGACTTTTCACACTGGTTTAAGTTTGAAAACTCAAATAACACATACCAACTTTAACGAATGAGACACTCATTAATCAAAATAACAATACCCATTACATAATTCAACAGGAAATTAACCATATGGAATTTTTTTTTCTTATTGACTAATACGATGTTCAATTAAATAGCAACAATTTGACAACAAAATAATGGGGGCAATGCTAAAAACACTTCAGCTTTTTAAAAAATATAAAATAACTGTTGAAAAAATGAGTCTGCTGACTGCTGAATAATATCGATTGAATAAATGGAAACATAATCATTCATACTGTTAAGAATCATGACTAGAAAACAATATATAGCACTTACTTCACTGGATCCTCAGTAACTAATAATCTTATTTCAGGAGCCCTTTATATACACATAGAACATAATAGAAAGACGATTGCTTTTATCATTATGCTAATGATTTGCAGATGTGTCACTTCAACATGTTCAAATTGTGATTGAAATACATCTATTATCAAAATTTTGACATTACAAAATCACATTTGTTTTGAAATGTATGGCACCAGTTGATGATCATATGTGATTCTGTCTTTCAGTTTTCAGTTATTATCATGATGATAAAACATTTGTTATTTCCAAATGTGATTGGAACTTTTTTATTTTTACTTGTATTTTGCACTGTCAGTTACAGCATTGATATCTTTTGACACTACATTAACAGCTCTAAATGTATTGTTGCCTTTCAAATTCAAATGACAGACTGGAATCTTTTACTTGGTAAGTAACGGTAGATACATACATAATTAAAACATATCTATATATCCATGACAGTTTGTAATCCATGTCATTATATATTAGTATGAAAGTACCGAAGCAGGAACGTTATCTGGCTGATGATTTTGTGTTTCATAAACAGTGCAGATTATGATTTCAACATTGAAAATCTAGTGAAAGTGCTTTAAATTTTAGAATATTTTGAAATTCCAAATCTTGATTAAAGGTAATAATACTAATAGCATACATTCTAATATTTTATATTAGCTTGCATAAAAATGAAGTTCATGAGTTAACCCATTAACGCCTGGACACTGTTTACGGCTCAACACCTGGGCCTGTCACCACTGAAGCTGTTCGCTCTAGCGAGATTGATTAACTCAAAGGACAGCTTATTTAGCAAGAGGTTTAGGAGGCCGATATGAACGGAAACTGTCTAGCCATGAACCATAAAGTCTTGATTGTCTTATTGTTTCATGAAGGTCAAACAGGAAATAGAGGGACTGAATACCGATAACGGATAAACATCACATGTGATTTTTCTTCAATGATTTTTATATGTCGTTGAGGGGTTTGTCCGTCTCCAATTAAAAGTATATGTGTGGATGTTTATAAGTAAAAGAATTAATATCAGCTTGCGTCATTCTTCATGTTAGAAAATGTCTTTTTCAATGTACCATTCGATTGATTTGATGACGACATATTGTTTACTCTTTTGCAAGTACCAACTATATTTTCTTTCATTATTATTTGACATGTATTTTCATTTGAAAATAGGATTACGACATTTCTAAATAATATGTGTAGCAAATATAACGTTTGGTGTACCAGTTATGAAAATGATAATTTAGCCATGTAAACGATGTAAACTAATGTAAGAAGAAAATTAAATAATATTAATTAAAGTACCCCCTCCCCTTAATCAACATACTGTTCATTATCTTAATTTCCTGTTGTTTAATGTATGATATTTATTTAAAAAGAGATAACACCATGGGAAAATTCAATCAAACTCTGAACAATTATAAACCATTTATTTATTAGAAATATTACAGTTGTGTTGGGAAATACCTGCATGTTGGTTCAATATTTTCTAAATTTTTTAAACTTAATGTTTACACTATGGATGAGAATAACTGCAGTGATATGATATATGATCATGTTTTCTTTACATTGATTTTAATTTACACTCAAAGAATATATTTTCTATATTTCAGTTCAAAGTGAATATCTTGGGATATTATCTGCAAAGCCCATAAGTGTGACCAGCATCAAGGCTCTGTAATGTCTCTTTTAGATCACAGTCCACACTGCAGCCCTGGATCTGGGGTCATTTGCACTGAAAAGAATGAACAATTTGATTACAAATGCAATATTGCAATTGGATGTGTTATAATCTCCTGTTTAACATATTGGAACTTACTAAGTTCCTTGTATTGTTCTATGAGAATCTTTTCTCTCTGAGAATGTGCATGTATTATGGAAACAATGTCAAATATATCTTGTTTTACGACAACCCATTACCTTTCTTAGTTTTGTTCTTATACCTAAGAATTCGTAAGGCTAAGAACATTTTCAGAATTGGGATGTAAAAAATTCGTCAGCGCTAAGAACGATTTTAAGAATTCTTAGCTCTACGAACGTTTCGAGAATAGTGGGCCTGGTGCTTTGATAAATAATCAATGCAAGAGAGATGCATGAATTACAGGTGTGTATGAAATTATTTCTTAACGGACATGGTCGTAGCTCAATGCAGAATATTGCCTAATGATAAAAAACATGTACTTGCTTATTCTGTAAATGTTACCAAAGAGATTCGTTGAAGAAAAATAGGTCAAATCAAAATGAAACTTTTCTTAGCCACAAATTATTCACTCATGATTTAGGAAAAAATATAAATGTCAATAATAACACTGTCTCTCGTTTAATCTTAGATATTTGATTTCAAAGCGTTTTACAGATCAAATATATCTAAGAGTGTTAGAAAAGTGACAAATCAATCATCTCAAAACTCAATCATAGCATCATGTGTAGTAAAACTGTCTATTATCAACTTCCAATAAATGATTAAAAAATCTTGGCACGGTATAAGCTTAGTAAAATCCATTTTATAATCTTCATGTCTTCATCTACCAAACATGTTATAATTTCTATCAAAGCACTATGAATGATTCCTGTCATGAAGACCAAAGGAAGCTCCTCAATTAAGATACGCTTATCTTCGTTGATTGATACTAAAATGATTGCACAAATTGGGTTTATTGTAATGCTATAGGACAGAAGCACATATGCGGCTCTCACTGAATAAGAGATGCTTTCAATTAACGCACAAAAGCGTCTCTCGCTGTGAGAAACTGCTTATTAACGGACGCTTATATGCGGCTCTCGCTGTGAGCATCTCATTATTTTGACGCATATACGTGGCTCTCGGCATCAATGAGTTAAAATCTTTGTAGTACGTTTTAATGTTTGTCTTTTGGTAATATTTTCGGCACTTATTATAAATATAAACTTTTAAAAATATTCATAAAACTTGAAAACCTAATTTTTCAATGCAATTGTCAGTAGCTATAGATTAAGTACAAAGTAAAAATTGCTATTTAGATTTATCATTCTATAGTTTTTTCCCCATAAACTGTAAGGTAAAAAAATATGTTAATTCATGCCTTTCCAAAAATCACATCATCTTTAGTGACCAATACTTGAGAACCTCATTTTTTAATGCAATTGTCAGTAGCTGTAGATTAAGTACAAAGTAAAAAATGTTATATAGATTTATCATTCTATCATTTTTATCCCATGATAATTATATCATGTAAGGTAAAAAAAATTGGATTTCGCTGAAAATAAAGGATAGCGGGGATCTCAGTTCAAACCCTAATCTAGATTTGCATTTTCTTACTGTTTTGAAATACAGCCCAAAAGTTATGAATTTATTCTTTTATTTAATAGTTTCCTTTATCTTATATGAAATTTAGTATCCAGTTAAAAGAAGAGGTTAAAATCTATTACTAGAAAGAAGGCACACAAATTAAAATCATATTTACATTTTTGAAGACATCTCATTAAAGGCCGGGATCCAAACCTCCAAAAAACCCATGGGTTTCTTATCTTTGTCATCTTTACTCTGATTGGTTGATTCCATAAACAAAGATATAATTAGTGTTTGAGTGACAGGGCAGTAACGGTTTTTTTGGTGCCTGGGAGAGCTCAGCAGGGTCAAAGGTTACAAAACTTTACTACAACTTGTGGCTGGTAGTAGACTATTCAGTTTCAGTGCATAATAATCAGGAAAAAACCCATAAGTTATAAAACATGAAGTTTGATTTTATGTGATAAGCTGACATTATCATCAGTATTAAGTTTTATATATCAAATGAGATGACCAACACTAATTTAATGAGATCTTTAATTAAAGGATTAACTATAGGCCTAACAAGGAACTGTATTTGTTAACATTTTGTTAAAAATTGTTTAAAATAATCATAGTCTTATAACAATGTTTGGATATATTTGAAGTGAATATTTCACTAATGTTGACAAAAGTTATACAAAATTGTCTAAATCCATTTCCTGTCACAATAATCTTTCCATAACCTTACTCATTAGTCTCTAAAGCTTATCCCCACAACCATAGTTAAATATTTGGGGGAGATATGGGATGGGGGAGGTTTTGATTTCCAAGTCAGGCTGGGAAGGCAGTGAAATCTGACACTGTGAATGGATCTTTTCCTCCACTAGCAGACTTGTTTGGTATGGTAATAATAAGAATCTAGTCACGTGACATTTACAGAGTTAATTCAAATTTGGAAACAATAATGAAGTAAATGCAGTCAAATTACTCTTTTGGTTTTTAGTTTGGATTAAACATGTTTAGGAATTCCCCTTCTTTGAACTGTCAAGGATGTATTGTGTAAATATGATAACTTTCTGGTAAGAAGATTTTGATTAATTGCACTTTGAAAATAGGTACCCTAAATTTTTCCCTTCTAGATGTAGTTTTTTTCAGGTCAACTTGGCCACGCCAACACCGTGTATAGTGGCGGATGCCGGCCTTTAACAACTTGGCTAACCCTG
This sequence comes from Phorcus lineatus, assembly GCA_921293015.1. Taxonomy (NCBI): domain Eukaryota; kingdom Metazoa; phylum Mollusca; class Gastropoda; order Trochida; family Trochidae; genus Phorcus; species Phorcus lineatus. The sequence continues at coordinate 47,315,746 of OV121085.1, forward strand.
CAAGTTCATATCATATATTCATATATATCTCAGTTCATATCAAACCCTAATCTAGATTTGCATAGTCTTACTTTTTTGAAATATTGTCCAAAGGCCATGAATGTATTCTTTTATTTAATAGTTTCCTTTATTTTATTTGAAATTTAGTATCCAGTTAAAAGAAGAGGTTAAAATCCATAAGTAAACTTATGGTATATACAACAGACTGTTTCTGTGGTTTTAATCTCCATTGTTTCAAAAGAAGGCACACAAATGAAAATCATATTCAAATTTTTGAAGACATCTGATTGACAAATCAGCTAAACCTGCAAGGCTCTCACTACTTAGTTAGTTCTGAAACCCATATTGACAAAAGGGGTTTCCTATGTATGTTTAAAATTGTTCTGACAAATGCCTTATTAAAAAAAACTAAAAAAATACAGATTGTTAACTTGACAAGTTTTAATCTGCGATCTTACAAGCATAATCTTGATTCTCGTTTGAAACATTAAAAAAGAACAACAACGAATGTTTTTACTTTCCACATCAATGTCTTTGACATGTGTTTTGAGGAAATAAATGTTACAAAGTTTGAAATATATCAATCAAAAGCATGTGTTTGAAGAGCTAAACATTTCTCCCTGCAGTATTTAACACAATGGGCAGAATGACAGACTGCTACAACTCACATAACGCAAGATGCCAAAACTGCCAATCTTTTGCCAGCTGTGCGAAGAACAGTGCACAAGTCTCAGTGCTGGTTTGCAACATTTACGTTAAAAGATGGCAGCTTGTGTTTAACTTAGAAATCTAGAACAATTATGAAAATAAACTGCGTCTGTTAAACGTTCAATCAACATTTAGGCTAATACGTCTAAATAGGTACCTTAAATAGACGTCTAAATGACATTGTTAGACATCTATACAAGATCTAAACCTCATTAAGACGTCTGATTGACGTTTTGTGCTTGTTTGAATAATTGAATTCTGTAAGGATACAATGGATTTATGCTGATTGATGCTAATTAGATAATGATAAAAAGGTGACATGAAATCGCCTTCATTTCTATTCAATGAGAGATGTAGGCGTTTAAGTATGATTGCTTCAAGTTTCTTCCTAATCTTTAGATAGGCTTCCAGAATGCTTACGTCGTCCCGGAGGTTACAGCATAATTATATTCATGATTTAGATCATTCAGTTTTCAAGATGAAACAGTGGTGCCACAATGGATGACCTCTTGTGATCGAAGATGCTTTGTGGGTTTTTTAACAAGCCCATTACTATTGACTCACGATTTATGGTAACTTACTGGTGCCTGATTTATTTAAAACGTGTGGTCTAAATGAGCTACTTGTTAAACATTGGTCACTGAGGTATTGAAGAAGCAAGAATGAACAATGTTTTATAGTTGGGGAGGTTTGACACCCGTTAATAACACAAATCTTTCAAATTCGCAATAATTTGAACATCAAAGAAGTATATATGTAAATATATACCTAAATATATATATCCATTTGAAGATCATTATTATGTTAATGAAGGCTTGAATAACATACCCTACAATAACATAGGAAGCATCTATAACATTTTACAAAAAGTACTTAATGAAGCACGAAAACTGATTAAGCATGTCCTTGCAAAAATGTATGTATTCAAATGTAGATCTTTCATTGCATGTTATCCTCATGTTTCTTTCCAGGTCAAGTGAAGCTTTATCTCGGAATCAATTATACACAGTGTCATCCAATGTTCGGGATGTTGGTTTTCATATTATTGGTATAGCATTCCTTGGTTCATACTGAATTAGGTTTTCAGAGAATATAATTGTTTTACTCTACACTTATGTTTATTCAACTATTACTATATTTAGATTTTTTAATAAAGTTACATCCGAATCATTGTGTTTTTGTGTGAATAACCACACCATAATGCTCCCTTTCATGAAATCGGATAATTGTCTTGCCAACGGGTAATCCTTCAATAATGTTTTGCTTTTGCTCTTTTTGAAACATTATTTTTCAACAATGAAACCTAAAACTTTATTTAATAATGACATTTTAAAATCCTTGTTTTTGATTGATTTATTTCATCGTCGAATCTACGTTCGACCACGATTTTTAAAAAGCCGAATGACCACGTTGGAATACACCGTCCTAAGGCTCGATGCAAAGAAGAGACGTAAAAGCACTGCGAGGTGTTTGACGCTCTACAGCTAAACATGATGATACGTGCTTTTGATAGCCTTCTGATACCAATTACCATTAGGCAGACATACTTCTTCACGCTTATATAAACAGTCCATTACTCAATCATATGACTTGTTTGCATTAATGTGGACAAACTTTTGATTTCAAGCCGCGATGATCAGACTCGGCAACGATAGTTTTCATTCTAACACAGTGACGTCATAGGCTTGTGTGTGACGTCACAAGGCTGGTCACGTGTTCAGTTAAAGGAATTTGGTATCGGCCATTTTGTTGGAGGTGATTCAGTACTTTTTGGAAGTCAAATTGTCATGTTTTGTGCTGACGTCATGAGTGTCATGACAAACTCAATGCTTTAACGTGTTAACTTGACAATTCTTTTATTTTTAACGTTCCCTACTCTATCTTTTCACTTTAATATTAGTTTAGGTGTTACCCATTATACCTATTTCAAATGGAAATGCCTATGACCGCGTCACACCTAAACTTTCGCGACATCAAAGAAATGTAATTTAAAAATACATTAACTCGTCATGGTAGAATGGAGATAAACCAATTGTGTTTTAAATTTTTTTGTGATTCGAACGTAGATTCGAAACCTGTTGATTTTAAATTCGAAGCCTCACGCTACGCATTCGGCTCCGAATGAAATCAACAGGTTTCGAATCTACGTTCGAATCACAAAAAATTAAAAACACAATAGGTTTATCTCCTAATTGTTCAGCCTCTGACAACAGATGATTAGTCACAAGTCATGACTTTCATCAATTAACATCAATTACATTATACCTGCACATGTAACATGTGTCCGGTTATTGTTATGAAAAAACATATAGTTATTGACCGCATTAAAAGTCCTTTGCCCATTGTCTTAGCATTTGAAGCTGTCTTGTGTTGTGTAACAGATCTTAGACCAATCTGAATTTTGGCCAAAACTTAACTACTTATAATCATATTTTTTCAACGTGATCCTTGTCATGATTAGGAATAACATTAACATGTTGACAATTGCACATATGGAGTAGAGATCTTAAAGGAGATGTCAAAAGGACGTCAAAAGTAATCGTGATCCTAAGTAAATGAAAATCATAAGCTTGCAGTTCTAAATTAATCATTGTTAAGAGACTTTGTGAAAGATTTTAGCAATGCACGTTTTCTGGAGTAAACACAAACACGTTTTTTGCATTTTAAGTTTTAAATTCATTCAATGTCAATTGAATTATTATTATAATTATCCAAGCAGGCCACCCAAAACTGGGAGATTTCCAAGCATGCCAACTCCAGGCAAGTTACCTCCAGTCATCCCAGACAACCCACCTGTTAGTGAGTTAAGGATCTCTGATGGTGGACACAAATCCAAATCTACTTGAAGAAGTGGTCCCCTGGAAATTGATTGATTATGAACAATCAAAAAATGTTTCATTAGGTGTCCACACTAGATAGAGATCTACCAATTTGTATCACCTGTTATGTTCACCAAAAACGACATGCACCATTGTACCAATAGTCCATCAAACGACGCCAACATTGCAAGACAGTATTCCTAGTGAAAACATCAACTGAATATGTTTGTGAATGAAGTATTATTCAGGAGAAAGTCTAAATAGGCCTTATGTATATTATAAACAACATTACTATACAAAACATTTCAAATGTCTGTACATGTAGTTATTCAATTTAGTGGTCTGCAACATCATCCAAAACAGGCAATTATGCTTCTGTATGCACAAATTAAAATCATATTTTTTTAAAAACAAAGAGTGTCTTTCTTAAAGTAAAACATAGACTTGTACTTTGCAATCAAATGAACATTAAAACAAATACATTTCTTTTCGGTGATTATAAACATGTTCTAGTTTCTTTTCTCTTAATGTCGAATACATATTAACAATACAATCCTAATAGAAATTCTGTTATATTCAAGTATAGATCCATGTATACTCTTTCGGATTAAAATAACTAATTATAAGGGTTTCTTATTTTCATTACAAAATCTTCAGATTAAAAAAAACAACATTTAACAATCTTGCATTAAAGATAAAAAGTTCCAATGTTTCAAGACAAACATTATCATGATCAATTATAATTAGATAGTTACAAAAGATGAGAAGGGTCACATTTATAAAGCAAACAGAAGTATTAGGAAAAAGGCATCATATATTGTGTCAACAAATACATATAAACAGATAACTTGTTTGCTATTTTTCAAAACAAAGATTTCTCTATGTTATCTGATTAACCGAATTTGGTTCAAATGAAATTCATTTTCACTGATTTTGAAAAATGCAAACCCCTTTTAGATATGACACCTTGATAATATCAAGTTCAACCAAGTGATACAATGTTATGGATGGCAACTTCTTTATTTATTTTTCACGACGTTTCTCGGCTACTTTTTGTCACTCCATCAGCTGGGTACTTCAAACAAGTCCTTCTTCCACATGATTTTTAAGTTATCAATGAAACTGTTTTAACATCATTAGCTTTCTTTCAACTTACCCCCCAAGACACAATGCTCTTGTAAGATCCAAACATCCATATACTCTGGTTCCGTTGCTCAAGCAGAAGGGAATCAAGTTAGAGAGTAAGTCAATGTCCAGTTCAACGAGCAAGTCAATGGTACACGTTGGGACACTTGGGCAGTTCAGCAATGATAAACCTGTAATATTTGTTTTTAGAGTATAGTTAAAACGGAAATAAGATTTTGCACGCAATATTCTCTTTACTTTTAATTAAATCGTGTCAAAACATCAATCAATAGTTTTATACATAGATTTACATTGTAGCCAGTGTATTTAGAACCTTATATATGAAAGGAACATGCATGCATTAATACCTTCGTATTTGAAACAATATTTGAAACTTCCGATGTCTGATGCTGGCACTCCATTCATTTATTTCTGTGTGAATAGGAGATTCCATTTCTTAAGAAACTGAGACTTATAAAGATAATAAAGATTAATTTATTTGATACTCACAGATGTCCAAATCCAAAATTTCTGTCAAACCTCGCCTAAAATAGAAAATATATCTTATATGTACATTGTAGTTTCACAAGATAACATTTAATTTACGAAAATTAATTCACAAATTACTATTCAATGTATTGCTGTGCCTTTATCAGTTTTTATTACAAATATTGAATAATGATAATAAGTCATCCTATACAATTCACCAACAGTTGTTATGCGTTTTCAAGGAAAGTTAAGAAATTATATGTTGCATTTGACGTATACCCAGTCATAAGTGATGATGTGTTATAATCAATTTGTCTGTCTATCATTTATAAATGTTTTAGACATTGCATATAAAAAGGACTAACACGCAAATGGCATTTTGCAGTTCCAAACATCCTGTTGCAATAGAACCGTCACTCATACAATGTTGAGCAGTTGAGTTAGAGTCACCCAAGCAGACTTCAAGATTGCAAAGATCGCCCTGTATGCTGAGAGCTTGCGTGGTCCCTGCAAGATACAGTTTCAAAAATGCAAAACTCTTGAAAGGGTTAAAAACATCTGTCGAATATCAATCAAATTATAACGTCTTGTAAAGTCCTCAAAACTATTGCATGGTCATAATGTTTCAAGCAATATATTATGTTAATTCATGCCTTTCCAAAAATCACATCATCTAACGAATTGTTTTTTCTACTTGATGCTCATTTCAAAATGATAAGAATGCATTTTTAATCTACAAATCATTGAAACTTTTTATCTTTTAGAATAAACTCACCAACAAGAAAAAAAACACATAGGACTGCCTTGGTAACCATTTTCAAAACTGAAGCAAGAAAAATCCACGTATTTGTGAAAAAAGAATTCATTATATCAAAACCTAGAGGTTAAGACTTTTCACAGTGGTTTAAGTTTGAAAACTCAAATAACACATACCAACTTTAACGAATGAGACACTCATTAATCAAAATAACAATACCCATTACATAAATCAACAGGAAATTAACCATATGGAATTTTTTTTCTTATTGACTAATACGATGTTAAATTAAATAGCAACATTTTGACAACAAAATAACGGGGGCAATGCTAAAAACACTTCAGCTTTCTAAAAAATATAAAATAACTGTTGAAAAAATTAGTCTGCTGACTGCTGACTGCTGAATAATATCGATTGAATAAATGGAAACATAATCATTCATACTGTTAAGAATCATGACTAGAAAACAATATATAGCACTTACTTCACTGGATCCTCAGTAACTAATAATCTTATTTCAGGAGCCCTTTATATACACATAGAACATAATAGAAAGACGATTGCTTTTATCATTATGCTAATGATTTGCAGATGTGTCACTTCAACATGTTCAAATTGTGATTGAAATACATCTATTATCAAAATTTTGACATTACAAAATCACATTTGTTTTGAAATGTATGGCACCAGTTGATGATCATATGTGATTCTGTCTTTCAGTTTTCAGTTATTATCATGATGATAAAACATTTGTTATTTCCAAATGTGATTGGAACTTTTTTTATTTTTACTTGTATTTTGCACTGTCAGTTACAGCACTGATATCTTTTGACACTACGTTAACAGCTCTAAATGTATTGTTGCCTTTCAAATTCAAATGACAGACTGGAATCTTTTACTTGGTAAGTAACGGTAGATACATACATAATTAAAACATATCTATATATCCATGACAGTTTGTAATCCATGTCATTATATATTAGTATGAAAGTACCGAAGCAGGAACGTTATCTGGCTGATGATTTTGTGTTTCATAAACAGTGCAGATTATGATTTCAACATTGAAAATCTAGTGAAAGTGCTTTAAATTTTAGAATATTTTGAAATTCCAAATCTTGATTAAAGGTAATAATACTAATAGCATACATTCTAATATTTTATATTAGCTTGCATAAAAATGAAGTTCATGAGTTAACCCATTAACGCCTGGACACTGTTTACAGCTCAACACCTGTGCCTGTCACCTCTGAAGCTGTTCGCTCTAGCGAGATTGATTAACTCAAAGCACAGCTTATTTAGCAAGAGGTTTAGGAGGCCGATATGAACGGAAACTGTCTAGCCATGAACCATAAAGTCTTGATTGTCTTATTGTTTCATGAAGGTCAAACAGGAAATAGAGGGACTGAATACCGATAACGGATAAACATCACATGTGATTTTTCTTCAATGATTTTTATATGTCGTTGAGGGGTTTGTCCGTCTCCAATTAAAAGTATATGTGTGGATGTTTATAAGTAAAAGAATTCATATCAGTTTGCGTCATTCTTCATGTTAGAAAATGTCTTTTTCAATGTACCATTCGATTGATTTGATGACGACATATTGTTTACTCTTTTGCAAGTACCAACTATATTTTCTTTCATTATTATTTGACATGTATTTTCATTTGAAAATAGGATTACGACATTTCTAAATAATATGTGTAGCAAATATAACGTTTGGTGTACCAGTTATGAAAATGATAATTTAGCCATGTAAATGATGTAAACTAATGTAAGAGGAAAATTAAATAATATTAATTAAAGCACCCCCTCCCCTTAATCAACATACTGTTCATTATCTTAATTTCCTGTTGTTTAATGTATGATATTTATTTAAAAAGAGATAACACCATGAGAAAATTCAATCAAACTCTGAACAATTATTAACCATTTATTTATTAGAAATATTACAGTTGTGTTGGGAAATACCTGCATGTTGGTTCAATATTTTCTAAATTTTTTAAACTTAATGTTTACACTATGGATGAGAATAACTGCAGTGATATGATATATGATCATGTTTTCTTTACATTGATTTTAATTTACACTCAAAGAATTTCTATATTTCAGTTCAAAATGAATATCTTGGGATATTATCTGCAAAGCCCATAAGTGTGACTAGCATCAAGGCTCTGTAATGTCTCTTTTGGGATCTGGGGTCATTTGCACTGAAAAGAATGAACAATTTGATTACAAATGCAATATTGCAATTGGATGTGTTATAATCTCCTGTTTAACATATTGGAACTTACTAAGTTCCTTGTATTGTTCTATGAGAATCTTTTCTCTCTGAGAATGTGCATGTATTATGGAAACAATGTCAAATATACCTTGTTTTACGACAACCCATTACCTTTCTTAGTTTTGTTCTTATACCTAAGAATTCGTAAGGCTAAGAACATTTTCAGAATTGGGATGTAAAAAATCGCCAGCGCTAAGAACGATTTTAAGAATTCTTAGCTCTACGAACGTTTCGAGAATAGTGGGCCTGGTGCTTTGATAAATAATCAATGCAAGAGAGATGCATGAATTACAGGTGTGTATGAAATCATTTCTTAACGGACATGGTCGTAGCTCAATGCAGCATATTGTCTAAAGATAAAAAAACATGTACTTGCTTATTCTGTAAATGTTACCAAAGAGATTCGTTGAAGAATAATAGGTCAAATCAAAATGAAACTTTTCTTAGCCACAAATTATTCACTCATGATTTAGGTATAAGCTTAGTAAAATCCATTTTATAAACTTCATGTCTTCATCTACCAAACATGTTATATTTTCTAGTAAATAATTGCTATCAAAGCACTATGAATGATTCCTGTCATGAAGACTAAGGGAAGCTCCTCAATTAAGATACGCTTATCTTCGTTGATTGATACTAAGATGATTGCACAAATTGGGTTTATTGTAATGCTATAGGACAGAAGCACATATGCGGCTCTCACTGAATAAGAGATGCTTTCAATTAACGCACAAAAGCGTCTCTCGCTGTGAGAAACTGCTTATTAACGGACGCTTATATGCGGCTCTCGCTGTGAGCATCTCATTATTTTGACGCATATACGCGGCTCTTGGCATCAATGAGTTAAAAGCTTTGTAGCATGTGATAATGTTTGTTTTTTGGTAATATTTTCGGCACTTATTATATATATAAACTTTTTAAAATATTTATAAAACTTGAAAACCTAATTTTTCAATGCAATTGTCAGTAGCTGTAGATTAAGTACAAAGTAAAAAATGCTATTAGATTTATCATTCTATAATTTTTTCCCCATAAACTGTAAGGTAAAAAAAATATGTTAATTCATGCCTTTCCAAAAATCACATCATCTTTAGTGACCAATACTTGAGAACCTCATTTTTTTAATGCAATTGTCAGTAGCTGTAGATTAAGTACAAAGTAAAAAATGTTATATAGATTTATCATTCTATCATTTTTATCCCATGATAATTATCCCATGTAAGGTAAAAAAAATTGGATTTCGCTGAAAATAAAGGATAGCGGGGATCTCAGTTCAAACCCTAATCTAGATTTGCATTTTCTTACTGTTTTGAAATACGGCCCAAAAGTTATGAATTTATTCTTTTATTTAATAGTTTCCTTTATCTTATTTGATATTTAGTATCCAGTTAAAAGAAGAGGTTAAAATCTATTACTAGAAAGAAGGCACACAAATTAAAATCATATTTACATTTTTGAAGACATCCCATTAACAACTTGGCTAACCCTGCAAGTTCATATCATATATTCATATATATCTCAGTTCATATCAAACCCTAATCTAGATTTGCATTGTTTTACTTTTTTTAAATACTGTCCAAAGGTCATGAATGTATTCTTTTATTTAATAGTTTCCTTTATTTTATTTGAAATTTAGTATCCACTTAAAAGAAGAGGTTGTATATACAACAGACTGTTTCTGTGGTTTTAATCTCCATTGTTTCAAAAGAAGGCACACAAATGAAAATCATATTCAAATTTTTGAAGACATCTGATTGACAAGTCGGCTAAACCTGCAAGGCTCTCACTACTTACACTTGACAAGTTAGTTCTGAAACCCATATTAACAAAAGGGGTTTCCTAGTTATGTTTAGAACTGTTCTGACAAATGCCTTATTGAAAAAAACTAAAAAAATACAGATTGTTAACTTGACAAGTTTTAATCTGCGATCTTACAAGCATAATCTTGATTCTCGTTTGAAACATTTAAAAAGAACAACAACGAAATCTAGCACAATTATGAAAATAAACTGCATCTGTTAAACGTTCAATCAACATTTAGGCTAATACGTCTAAATAGGTACCTTAAATAGACGTCTAAATGACATTGTTAGACATCTATACAAGACCTAAAACTCATCAAGACGTCTGATAGACGTTTTGTGCTTGTTTGAATAATTGAATTCTGTAAGGATACAATGGATTTATGCTGATTGATGCTAATTAGATAATGATAAAAAGGTGACATGAAATCGCCTTCATTTCTATTCAATGAGAGATGTAGGCGTTTAAGTATGATTGCTTCAAGTTTCTTCCTAATCTTTGGATAGGCTTCCAGAATGCTTACGTCGTCCCGGAGGTTACAGCATAATTATATTCATGATTTAGATCATTCAGTATTCAAGATGAAACAGTGGTGCCACAATGGATGACCTCTTGTGATCGAAGATGCTTTGTGGTTTTTTTAACAAGCCCATTTCTATTGACTCACGATTTATGGTAACTTACTGGTGCCTGATTTATTTAAAACGTGTGGTCTAAATGAGCTACTTGTAAAACATTGGTCACTGAGGTATTGAAGAAGCAAGAATGAACAATGTTTTATAGTTGGGGAGGTTTGAGACCCGTTAATAACACAAATCTTTCAAATTCGCAATAATTTGAACATCAGAGAAGTATATATGTAAATATATACCTAAATATATATATCCATTTGAAGATCATTATTATGTTAATGAAGGCTTGAATAACATACCCTACAATAACATAGGAAGCATCTATAACATTTTACAAAAAGTACTCAATGAAGCACGAAAACTGATTAAGCATGTCCTTGCAAAAATGTATGTATTCAAATGTAGATCTTTCATTGCATGTTATCCTCATGTTTCTTTCCAGGTCAAGTGAAGCTTTATCTCGGAATCAATTATACACAGTGTCATCCAATGTTCGGGATGTTGGTTTTCATATCACTGGTGCAGCATTCCTTGGTTCATACTGATTTAGGTTTTCAGAGAATATGATTGTTTTACTCTACACTTATGTTTATTCAACTATTACTATATTTAGATTTTTTAATAAAGTTACATCCGAATCATCCGTGTTTTTGTGTGAACAACCACACCATAATGCTCCCTTTCATGAAATCGGATAGTTGTCTTGCCAACGGGCAATCCTTCAATAATGTTTTGCTTTTGCTCTTTTTGAAACATTATTTTTCAACAATGAAACCTAAAACTTTATTTGATAATGTCATTTTAAAGTCTTTTAACGGGTATTCTACCATGACATTTTAAAATCCTTTATTAGATTGGTTTATTTCATCGTCGAATCTACGTTCGACCACGATTTTTAGACAGCCGAATGACCGCGATGGAATACATCGTCCTAAGGCTCTATGCAAAGAAGAGACGTAAAAGCACTGCGAGGTGTTTGACGCTCTACAGCTAAACATGATGATACGTGCTTTTGATAGCCTTCTGATACCAATTACCATTAGGCAGACATACTTCTTCACGCTTATATAAACAGTCCATTACTCAATCATATGACTTGTTTGCATTAATGTGGACAAACTTTTGATTTCAAGCCGCGATGATCAGACTCGGCAACGATAGTTTTCATTCTAACACAGTGACGTCATAGGCTTGTGTGTGACGTCACAAGGCTGGTCACGTGTTCAGTTAAAGGAATTTGGTATCGGCCATATTGTTGGAGGTGATTCAGTACTTTTTGGAAGTCAAATTGTCATGTTTTGTGCTGACGTCATGAGTGTCATGACAAACTCAATGCTTTAACGTGTTAACTTGACAATTCTTTTATTTTTAACGTTCCCTACTCTATCTTTTCACTTCAATATTAGTTTAGGTGTTACCCATTATACCTATTTCAAATGGAAATGCCTATGACTGCGTCACACCTAAACTTTCGCTACATCAAAGAAATGTAATTTAAAAATTTATTAACTCGGCATGGTAGAATGGAGATAAACCAATTGTGTTTTAAATTTTTGTGTGATTCGAACGTAGATTCGAAAGCTGTTGATTTTAAATTCGAAGCCTCACACTACGCGTTCGGCTCCGAATGAAATCAACAGGTTTCGAATCTACGTTCGAATCACAAAAAATTAAAAACACAATAGGTTTATCTCCTAATTGTTCAGCCTCTGACAACAGATGATTAGTCACAAGTCATGACTTTCATCAATTAACATCAATTACATTATACCTGCACATGTAACATGTGTCCGGTTATTGTTATGAAAAAACATATAGTTATTGACCGCGTTAAAAGTCCTTTGCCCATTGTCTTAGCACTTGAAGCTGTCTTGTATTCTATAACAGATCTTAGACCAATCTGAATTTTGGCCAAAACTTAACTACTTATAATCATATTTTTTCAACGTGATCATTGTCATGATTAGGAATAACATTAACATGTTGACAATTGTACATATAGAGTAGAGATCTTAAATGAGATGTCAAAAGGACGTCAAAAGTAATCGTGATCCTTAGTAAATGAAAATCATAAGCTTGCAGTTCTAAATTAATCATTGTTAAGAGACTTTGTGAAAGATTTAAGCAATGCATGTTTTCTGGAGTAAACACAAACACGTTTTTTGCATTTTAAGTTTTAAATTTATTCAATGTCAATTGAATTATTATTATAATTATCCAAGCAGGCCACCCAAAACTGGGAGATTTCCAAGCATGCCAACTCCAGGCAAGTTACCTCCAGTCATCCCAGACAACCCACCTGTTAGTGAGTTAAGGATCTCTGATGGTGGACACAAATCCAAATCTACTTGAAGAAGTGGTCCTCTGGAAATTGATTGATTATGAACAATCAAAAAATGTTTCATTAGGTGTCCGCACTAGATAGAGATCTATCAATTTGTATCACCTGTTATGTTCACCAAAAAAGATATGCACCATTGTACGAATAGTCCATCAAACGACGCCAACATTGCAAGACAGTATTCCTAGTGAAAACATTAACTGAATATGTTTGTGAATGAAGTATTATTCAGGAGAAAGTCTAAATAGGCCTTATGTATATTATAAACAACATTACTATACAAAACATTTCAAATGTCTGTACATGTTGTTATTCAATTTAGTGGTCTGCAACATCATCCAAAACAGGCAATTATGCCACTGTATGCACAAATTAAAATCATATTTTTTCAATAAACAAAGAGTGTCTTTCTTAAAGTAAAACATAGACTTGTACTTTGCAATCAAATGAACATTAAAACAAATACATTTCTTTTCGGTGATTATAAACATGTTCTAGTTTCTTTTCTCTTAATGTCGAATACATATTGACAATACAATCCTAATAGGAATTCTGTTATATTCAAGTATAGATCCATGTATACTATTTCGGATTAAAATAACTAATTATAAGGGTTTCTTATTTTCATTACATAATCTTCAGATTAAAAAAAACAACATTAAACAATCTTGCATTAAAGATCAAAAGCTTCAATGTTTCAAGACAAACATTATCATGATCAATTATAATTAGATAGTTACAAAAGATGAGAAGGGTCACATTTATAAAGCAAACGGAAGTATTAGGAAAAAGGCATCAAATATTGTGTCAACAAATACATATAAACAGATAACTTGTTTGCTATTTTTCAAAACAAAGATTTCTCTATGTTATCTGATTAACCGAATTTGGTTCAAATGAAATTCATTTTCACTGATTTTGAAAAATGCAAACCCATTTAAGATATGACACCTTGATAATATCAAGTTCAACCAAGTGATACAATGTTATGGATGGCAACTTCTTTATTTATTTTTCATGACGTTTCTCGGTTACTTTTTGTCACTCCATCAGGTGGATACTTCAAACAAGTCTTTCTTCCATTTGATTTTTAAGTTATCAATGAAACTGTTTTAACATCATTAGCTTTCTTTCAACTTACCCCCCAAGACACAATGCTCTTGTAAGATCCAAACATCCGTATACTCTGGTTCCGTTGCTCAAGCAGAAGGGAATCAAGTTAGAGAGTAAGTCAATGTCCAGTTCAACGAGCAAGTCAATGGTACACGTTGGGACACTTGGGCAGTTCAGCAATGATAAACCTGTAATATTTGTTTTTAGAGTATAGTTAAAACGGAAATAAGATTTTGCACGCAATATTCTCTTTACTTTTAATTATATCGTGTCAAAACATCAATCAATAGTTTTATACATAGATTTACATTGTAGCCAGTGTATTTAGAACCATATATATGAAAGGAACATACCGATTCCTATATGCATGCATTAATACCTTCGTATTTGAAACAATATTTGAAACTTCCGATGTCTGATGCTGGCACTCCATTCATTTATTTTTGTGTGAATAGGAGATTCCATTTCTTAAGAAACTGAGACTTATAAAGATAATAAAGATTGATTTATTTAATACTCACAGATGTCCAAATCCAACATTTCTGTCAAACCTCGCCTAAAATAGAAAACATATCTTATATGTACATTGTAGTTTCACAAGATAACAATTAATTAACGAAAATTAAATATCAGTTTTTGTTACAAATATTGAATAATGATAATAAGTCATCCTATACAATTCACCAACAGTTGTTATGCGTTTTCAAGGAAAGTTAAGAAATTATATGTTGCATTTGACGTATATCCAGTCATAAGTGATGATGTGTTATAATCAATTTGTCTGTCTATCATTTATAAATGTTTTAGACATTGCATATATAAAGGACTAACACGCAAATGGCATTTTGCAGTTCCAAACATCCTGTTGCAATAGAACCGTCACTCATACAATGTTGAGCAGTTGAGTTAGAGTTACCCAAGCAGACTTCAAGATTGCAAAGATCGCCCTGTATGCTGAGAGCATGCGTGGTCCCTGCAAGATAAAGTTTCAAAAATGCAAAAATCTTGAAAGGGTTAAAAACATCTGTCGAATATCAATCAAATTATAACGTCTAGTAAAGTCCTCAAAACTATTGCATGGTCATAATGTTTAAAGCAACATATTATGTTAATTCATGCCTTTCCAAAAATCACATCATCTAACGAATTGTTTTTTCTACTTGATGCACATTTCAAAATGATAAGAATGCATTTTAAATCTACAAATCATTGAAACTTTTTATCTTTAAGAATAAACTCACCAACAAGAAAAAGAACACATAGGACTGCCTTGGTAACCATTTTCAAAACTGAAGCAAGAAAAATCCACGTATTTGTGAAAAAGAATTAATTATATCAAAACCTAGAGGTTAAGACTTTTCTCAGTTGTTTAAGTTTGAAAACTCAAATAACACATACCAACTTTAATGAATGAGACACTCATTAATCAAAATAACAATACCCATTACATAATTCAACAGGAAATTAACCATATGGAATTTTTTTTCTTATGGACTAACACGAGGTTAATTTAGCAATTAAATAGCAACATTTTAACAACAAAATAATGGGGGCAATGCTAAAAACACTTCAGCTTTTTAAAAAATATAAAATAACTGTTGAAAAAATGAGTCTGCTGACTGCTGAATAATATCGATTGAATAAATGGAAACATAATCATTCATACTGTTAAGAATCATGACTAGAAAAAAATATATAGCACTTACTTCACTGGATCCTCAGTAACTAATAATCTTATTTCAGGAGCCCTTTATATACACATAGAACATAATAGAAAGACGATTGCTTTTATCATTATGCAGATGTGTCACTTCAACATGTTCAAATCGTGATTGAAATACATCTATTATCAAAATTTTGACATTACAAAATCACATTTGTTTTGAAATGTATGGCACCAGTTGATGATCATATGTGATTCTGTCTTTCAGTTTTCAGTTATCATCATGATGATAAAACATTTGTTATTTCCAAATGTGATTGGAACTTTTTTATTTTTACTTGTATTTTGCACTGTCAGTTACAGCATTGATATCTTTTGACACTACGTTAACAGCTCTAAATGTATTGTTGCCTTTCAAATTCAAATGACAGACTGGAATCTTTAACTTGGTAAGTAACGGTAGATACATACATAATTAAAACATATCTATAGATCCATGACAGTTTGTAATCCATGTCATTATATATTAGTATGAAAGTACCGAAGCAGGAACGTTATCTGGCTGATGATTTTGTGTTTCATAAACAGTGCAGATTATGATTTCAACATTGAAAATCTATTGAAAGTGCTCTAAATTTTAGAATATTTTGAAATTCCAAAATCTTGATTGAAGGTAATAATACTTATAGCATATATTCTAATATTTTATATTAGCTTGCATAAAAATGAAGTTCATGAGTTAACCCATTAACGCCTGGACACTGTTTAAGGCTCAACACCTGGGCCTGTCACCACTGAAGCTGTTCGCTCTAGCGAGATTGATTAACTCAAAGCGAAGCTTATTTAGCAAGAGGTTTAGGAGGCCGATATGAACGGAAACTGTCTAGCCATGATTGTCTTATTGTTTCATTAAGGTCAAACAGGAAATAGAGGGACTGAATACCGATAACGGATAAACATCACATGTGATTTTTCTTCAATGATTTTTATATGTCGTTGAGGGGTTTGTCCGTCTCCAATTAAAAGTATATGTGTGGATGTTAATAAGTAAAATAATTCATATCAGCTTGCGTCATTCTTCATGTTAGAAAATGTCTTTTTCAATGTTCCATTCGATTGATTTGATGACGACATATTGTTTACTCTTTTGCAAGTACCAACTATATTTTCTTTCATTATTATTTGACATGCATTTTCATTTGAAAATAGGATTACGACATTTCTAAATAATATGTGTAGCAAATATAAAGTTTGGTGTACCAGTTATGTAAATGATAATTTAGCCATGTAAACGATTCCATGACTACAGAGATCGTACGCAAGTAAGAGTAACGGACACATTTATTTAATCGAAATGTCTTTCACATGAGGATGTGACTTTTGTTGGGCGAGACCATATTATCATTATTGACCAATCGATATAATTTGTTGGTGCGGTATTAACTTTGAATATGATATCACCTCTAACTACGATGTTACAAAATATTGTAAATAAAACGAAAGTTACCATCTTTTGTTTGAGCTCAAACAAATAGATATAGCATATAAGCAAACTAAACATTCTTTATATAGAATCGGTATCTAATAATGAATGCATGCGAGGTAATGCATACAATATGAAAGTATGTGTGGATGTATGAAACTTTTCGGTCCAATGATATAACATTAACCTTTTTCTGTTATTGTAACATGACAAAGAAATGCGGCGTGTACACAGGTTTTATCTTACAGGATTGTTATTTCATGGTATTAGAGTTGCCAAAATATAGCGTTACTATGAGCGGATTGAATGAATATTCATAGAAAAATCAACACTGTAGGTAATTCTTCTTGCATTATGTATTTATCAAAGAAACTCACTTTATTGAATCGAATACGCAAGCTCTTGCAGTTTCATAACTTGAATGACCTGGCCCCCTATTCTCGAAACGGTCGTAGAGCTACGAATTCTTAATCACTTACGACAAAATAAAAGTATTGTTTAGAATGTTTACGACCTATTCACGAAACATTCTTATCGCGTTCGTAACTAGTCAAGATTTAGTAGGTTTTCTTAAGTTAAGAATAGAACTCTTTTGTCTCAAAGGGAGAATAAGAAAGGGGTATCTCCATGACGTCACGACCACTAGGGGATTCCCTGGCTTGTTGACAATTAGAATCTACTTGTGATGACAGGCATTCGGCAAATTGACATCCACAGCTAGTACGAATGGTTATCATAACAGAAGACTGAGGAGAGAACGTATGGAAATCAAAGAATGTTCCTGATATGTTCCTAGTGGAGTCCGTGGGTGAAATATAGTTTGGCAATGCCCGGCCTACTTGCGGTGACTTTATTGATACTATCTCCAGTACGCAGGGAGCTACATGGAAGTGATCATGAGCGGCCAACACTTGACATAACGTAAGTGAACGCAAACTATGCAATTAAATTTATTCTTGAAGGTATCATTGCTGCAGCAATTACCTTTTCAACTATGCGTATCGTATTTCTAAATTTATCAAGGATGTTCTGCTTCATCAATATAATAATTTTATGTTCAGGTTCATTTGACAAACAATTATCGATTGTTGATACCTTTTAAAATGTACTTCTAAAATTATGTACAGTTTCGCTAGTTTCCGTCGGTAATACATTGGCGATTTCATTGGTTGATTACAACACTTTACACCTTCGGGTAGCTCCGCTATTTGCAAATCATATTCCAGCCTTAATCTCATTAAAATAAAAATATTGCTGCACTACATTACGCAGATTATAGAGCTCACTAGGCTCCCTTACTCAAGCCGTCAGCTTAACCTTTGCTTCAGTTTGACCTCTAAATTCCATTGGCTTGCTGCAGATACCTTCAAGCAATCACAATGCGCGTCTCTTGGTGGCCTTTATAGAGATTGCAGGTTTTAGAACAAGTTGAAGTTGAAACTCTTATGAATTTTCGATTTTACAGAGAACAAGTTGAAGTCATTTGCGTATGTCTATTAATACCATTTAGCCCAGCAGATTTAGTTATAACACTTTAGTCTTTGACGAAACAAGGGTCAATCATATTAGCATATAAATGTCGCCTATGATTAAAAAATTTATAACCTAGTATTGGTATTTGTACATATTTTGGTTGTTTTTGTTTTCCAAAATGTTAATGGTTAATTTGTTTCACGAAATTTAAAATTATTCAATGATTGCTACAAACTAAAAGACGAAACGTTTATTCAACGTATCTGATTCCAGAATAAGCATTTGGATTGTTACGGTCTACTAAAGGATAACGTTGAGGAATGCAGAGTTTGCATTGCGAAAGATAACTTCATAGCTTTCGATTTGACTTGTCTGTCCAACAAACCGAGCTAGGGTAAATCGAATGTACACAAAATACATTAATTCGGGTTCGGGCAGTTTGACATTCGGAAAAAAGTCGGAAGGTTTTGGTTTCCGAGATCTGAAAATCGTACAAGCGAAATGCAATTCGCCTGCACCATAGATTACGGGGCGAATTCGCTGATTGGCTGGTTTGAATTATGTCAGGGGCAAACCTGATGGCTCACGTAACGGAGCCTGGTGAGATCTACATGCGTAATGCAGTGGATCATTTAGATTTCATTTCAATGAGATTGATTCCAGCCTCTAAGCGAAGCAACAGAAACACTCATTATCATACAAAAAACTAATCGATTAATTGTGCTGATTGCGTTTTACTTTTATCTCGGAGAAACGTATTTCACGGTATTTGTTTTGAAACGCTAACTTACTAAAACCAGAGTACTGGAATAATTTTCATGAGGCAAGTAAATGTTTTGACAATCAGTCACAAGGACCGGCTGTGAAAAGAGCCTGTGAAAACACCGGAGTTATCACAAAGCACGCTTTGACACATGGGAGATCCAAGCATTGCCCAGATTCCCCTTCGTTGCTATGTAACTTCAGATTCACTGTTTGTTGATCGGCTGAATGTTACTATACTGCAACCAGACAATTCGTCCTTTCAATTTCGTATTCACACAGCTTCTTCAGGTCTAATATCAATCACAAATAAATCCTACTGTTGAAGATGTTGGAATTGTAATAGCGAAGAGATGATGTTTACGTTAATTTCAATGGATTACGCTTGCTTATATAGTCATACAAACTAAAAACACTGCATTATCAACAACAACAAAATACGAGGGAATGCTGCGTGGCACTTACAAAAAACTGAAATGTCGTGAACTCTGCAGAAGGGTTATCGCTTTGCACAAGGAGGTGATTCCTAATATCAGCAAGCTGTGTGAAATCGCCCTATGTGTTTGTCTCACTAGTGTGAAATGTGAGACCTCATTCAGTGTCCAAAACAGAATCAAAGATAAGCACAGATCATCTCAGAAAACACCCACACTCAGCACGTTGATGAAGATCAGCATGGGTCCTGTCTTCGAATCATGTTTCTTTGTAAATGTACAGTCATAAACAACATACAAACGTGCTCACACTTTGCAAGTACTTAAGAAGTGTGTACACCCTCAAACGTTTCAGTACAACTCCATTTTATATTCAAGTTGTATGTACACTCACACCTAAAAAGTTATCTGTAGCCCAGCATACACACATAATGATATAATCAAAACTACTTACTCTGAATATTTTGCCTGTGTTGAATAACACCGGGTGAAATTGGTAATCGCCGGCATATATTCAAAGATATACGGTATGTTCCTCGGTCAAACAATATGGTGACCTGTATTAAGAATTGGCACTTTGATTAAAACTACACAATGAGAATCATAAGCAGGGATAATTACGTTTATCATAGCCTTCAATACATATACCATATATACTGAATTTACTGAGTTTGCTTCAAATTACACTTAAATCATTACTAATCAAATGAATGCTCAAAGAGAAAAAACTCAGCATTTAATAACAGACTTGATTAATAATAATAATAATAATAATGATAATGATAATGATAATAACAATAATAATAATAATAATAATAATAATAATAATAATAATAATAATAATAATAATAATAATAATATTTTATCACCCCGAAGGGAATTTAGTTTTGTATCATTACAGAGCTTGAACATACAGGAACAAACATGCGATACATAAACAAAGACATTAGATTAAATCAAAGATCATTTAACAGACAAACGCTGAAAGAAATGAATGCATTTTTACCGCTATTTGTTTTATAACGGGGTAATAAATATCTTCTGCCTGAAGGAACTTAACAAACTCCCCGTATAAGACATGATCCGGGTCTGACACAATCTTTAGGGATAATTTCAAAATTCTTTTTTCATAAAGATATGATAAATTTCTATGTTTCATAATAAAGATACAAAAATATTTTCTTGAAAAGGTTTTCACAATTAATGTGCAAAACAGACTGGTAAATCAATCAAGAATAATATAAATAATATATATACATTCTTATTTGTGATAAGTAAATATTATAAGTTACCATGTGTTCGCGAGTTTGATATGGAGATATATCATGTGTTCGAGTTAAATATCAAACGAGAACGAAGTTCGAGTTTGATATTTCACTCGAACACATGATATATCTCCATATCAAACTCGTGGACACATGGTAACGTATTTATCTCGACGAGGACCCTTATTATATGCTTTAAATATGGCTTGAAAGATTAGATGGGTCAAAATGGCGGCTGATCTTGTCAGTATAACTTTCTTATTTATGAAGTTACAAAAATGATTTTTATATTACCGTTTAAAGCTCAAAAAGTATAGTCTAGTACCGTGCAGCGGTACGAGACGGTAAATGCGGATTAACAAAATTAACTAAACATAACAAGTATTTCAGGGCTTATGTAATGTTGATTGTTTGGTCACGTGACCTCGTGTACACGTTCCACCTTGGAAACGTTCGATTTGAAGCGGCGCTAAAATCTTCGTAGTTTCCTGACTGTCATGGCCGACCGTCGTGAAAGGGGCGAGTTAGTTTGAAAGTGTCGGGTGCACAGAACATGCATGCATCACTGCATAACACTGGTTGGTTTGGATTTGAATGAATATGAATGAAGTGTCGGTGATGACCTCGACTGATATGTGTATAGATTGGTTTTATGGTTCAACATTCCAATCTCCGGCTCGCTGATGGACAACCCCGCTGTGAGCAAGTGAACCGACAGGCCGTTAGCAAGCCTTTTGACCTGTGACGATTTTTTTATTTGTAGAAGAGCTTACTCTTGTTCCAGCAGTGTGATTATAAGATGTGACTTTAATAAATGGGAAGATACACTGAGCGTCACCGTGTAAAGGTAGGGTTCAACAAACCAGCGCAGCGTAGCCTTTGTTTACCTAACAACTGGACAAGGGAGATAACTCTTGACAATACGTCGTCTCTCGTTACTAGGGTTGCGCGTGACCCAGTTTAACATAGAAAAATATACCTACGGCACGTGACCGCATTTGGCCAATGAGTAGCCGACATTGCTTTGAGAGTCGAGATAAATGTCAATGAAACCTCGAGAATAAGGTACAATCACAGGAAACTGAGATGAATTAATGTAAGAAGAAAATTAAATAATATTGATTAAAGTACCCCCTCCCCTTAATCAACATACTGTTCATTATCTTAATTTCCTGTTATTTAATGTATGATATTTATTTAAAAAGGGATAACACCATGGGAAAATTCAATCAAACTCTGAACAATTATAAACCATTTATTTATTAGAAATATTACAGTTGTGTTGGGAAATACCTGCATGTTGGTTCAATATTTTCTAAATTTTTTAAACTTAATGTTTACACTATGGATGAGAATAACTGCAGTGATATGATATATGATCATGTTTTCTTTACATTGATTTTAATTTACACTCAAAGAATTTATTTTCTATATTTCAGTTCAAAGTGAATATCTTGGGATATTATCTGCAAAGCCCATAAGTGTGACTAGCATCAAGGCTCTGTAATGTCTCTTTTGGATCACAGTCCACACTGCAGCCCTGGATCTGGGGTCATTTGCACTGAAAAGAATGAACAATTTGATTACAAATGCAATATTGCAATTGGATGTGTTATAATCTCCTGTTTAAAATATTGGAACTTACTAAGTTCCTTGTATTGTTCTATGAGAATCTTTTCTCTCTGAGAATGTGCATGTATTATGGAAACAATGTCAAATATACCTTGTTTTACGACAACCCATTACCTTTCTTAGTTTTGTTCTTATACCTAAGAATTCGTAAGGCTAAGAACATTTTCAGAATTGGGATGTAAAAAATTCGTCAGCGCTAAGAACGATTTTAAGAATTCTTAGCTCTACAAACGTTTCGAGAATAGTGGGCCTGGTGCTTTGATAAATAATCAATGCAAGAGAGATGCATGAATTACAGGTGTGTATGAAATTATTTCTTAACGGACATGGTCGTAGCTCAATGCAGCATATTGTCTAATGATAAAAAAACATGTACTTGCTTATTCTGTAAATGTTACCAAAGAGATTCGTTGAAGAATAATAGGTCAAATCAAAATGAAACTTTTCTTAGCCACAAATTATTCACTCATGATTTAGGAAAAAATATAAATGTCAATAATAACACTATCTCTCGTTTAATCTTGGATATTTGATTTCAATGCGTTTTACAGATCAAATATATCTAAGAGTGTTAACCCTAATCATAGCATCATGTGTAGTAAAACTATCTATTATCAACTTCCAATAAATGATTAAAAAAATCTTGGCACGGTATAAGCTTAGTAAAATCCATTTTATAAACTTCATGTCTTCATCTACCAAACATGTTATATTTTCTAGTAAATAATTTCTATCAAAGCACTATGAATGATTCCTGTCATGAAGACTAAGGGAAGCTCCTCAATTAAGATACGCTTATCTTCGTTGATTGATACTAAGATGATTGCACAAATTGGGTTTATTGTAATGCTATAGGACAGAAGCACATATGCAGCTCTCACTGAATAAGAGGTGCTTTCAATTAACGCACAAAAGCGTCTCTCGTTGTGAGAAACTGCTTATTAACGGACGCTTATATGTGACTCTCGCTGTGAGCATCTCATTATTTTGACGCATATACTAGGCTCTCGGAATCAAAGAGTTAAAAGCTTTGTAGCACGTTTTAATGTTTGTTTTTTGGTAATATTTTCGGCACTTATTATAAATATAAACTTTTTAAAATATTCATAAAACTTGAAAACCTAATTTTTCAATGCAATTGTCAGTAGCTGTAGATTAAGTAGAAAGTAAAAAATGCTATTTAGATTTATCATTCTATAAGTTTTCCCTTACTTACACTTGACAAGTTAGTTCTGAAACCCATATTAACAAAAGGGGTTTCCTAGTTATGTTTAGAACTGTTCTGACAAATGCCTTATTAAAAAAAACTAAAAAAATACAGATTGTTAACTTGACAAGTTTTAATCTGCGATCTTACAAGCATAATCTTGATTCTCGTTTAAAACATTAAAAAAGAACAACAACGAATGTTTTTACTTTCCACATCAATGTCTTTGACATGTGTTTTGAGGAAATAAATGTTACAAAGTTTGAAATGTATCAATCAAAAGCATGTGTTTGAAGAGCTAAACATTTCTCCCTGCAGTATTTAACACAATGGGCTACAACTCATATAACGCAAGATGCCAAAAGCTGCCAATCTTTTGCCAGTTGTGCGAAGAACAGTGCACAAGTCTCAGTGCTGGTTTGCAACATTTACGTTAAAAGATGGCAGCTTGTGTTTAACTTAGAAATCTAGCACAATTATGAAAATAAACTGCGTCTGTTAAACGTTCAATCAACATTTAGGCTAATACGTCTAAATAGGTACCTTAAATAGACGTCTAAATGACATTGTTAGACATCTATACAAGATCTAAACCTCATTAAGACGTCTGATAGATGTTTTGTGCTTGTTTGAATAATTGAATTCTGTAAGGATACAATAGATTTATGCTGATTGACGCTAATTAGATAATGATAAAAAGGTGACATGAAATCGCCTTCATTTCTATTCAATGAGAGATGTAGGCGTTTAAGTATGATTGCTTCAAGTTTCTTCCTAATCTTTAGATAGGCTTCCAGAATGCTTACGTCGTCCCGGAGGTTACAGCATAATTATATTCATGATTTAGATCATTCAGTATTCAAGATGAAACAGTGGTGCCACAATGGATGACCTCTTGTGATTGAAGATGCTTTGTCTTTTTTTTAACGAGCCCATTACTATTGACTCACGACTTATGGTAACTTACTGGTGCCTGATTTATTTAAAATTTGTGGTCTAAATGAGTTACTTGTAAAACATTGGTCACTGAGGTATAGAAGAAGCAAGGATGAACAATGTTTTATAGTTGGGGAGGTTTGACACCCGTTAATAACACAAATCTTTCAAATTCGCAA
The DNA here is from genome assembly GCA_921293015.1 of Phorcus lineatus. Taxonomy (NCBI): domain Eukaryota; kingdom Metazoa; phylum Mollusca; class Gastropoda; order Trochida; family Trochidae; genus Phorcus; species Phorcus lineatus. The sequence goes on from OV121085.1 coordinate 47,340,850, forward strand.
TAATTTGAACATAAAAGAAGTATATATGTAAATATATACCTAAATATATATATATATATATATATATATATATATATATATATCCATTTGAAGATCATTATTATGTTAATGAAGGCTTGAATAACATACCCTACAATAACATAGGAAGCATCTATACCATTTTACAAAAAGTACTCAATGAAGCACGAAAACTGATTAAGCATGTCCTTGCAAAAATGTATGTATTCAAATGTAGATCTTTCATTGCATGTTATCCTCATGTTTCTTTCCAGGTAAAGTGAAGCTTTATCTCGGAATCAATTATACACAGTGTCATCCAATGTTCGGGATGTTGGTTTTCATATTATTGGTATAGCATTCCTTGGTTCATACTGATTTAGGTTTTCAGAGAATATAATTGTTTTACTCTACACTTATGTTTATTCAACTATTACTATATTTAGTTTTTTTAATAAAATTACATCCGAATCATCCGTGTTTTTGTGTGAACAACCACACCATAATGCTCCCTTTCATGAAATCGGATAATTGTCTTGCCAACGGGCAATCCTTCAATAATGTTTTGCTTTTGCTCTTTTTGAAACATTATTTTTCAACAATGAAACCTAAAACTTTATTTGATAATGTCATTTTAAAGTATTTTAATGGGTATTGTTCAGCCTCTGACAACAGATGCTTAGTTACAAGTCATGACTTTCATCAATTAACATCAATTACATTATACCTGCACATGTAACATGAGTCCGGTTATTGTTATGAAAAAACATATAGTTATTGACCGCGTTAAAAGTCCTTTGCCCATTGTCTTAGCACTTGAAGCTGTCTTGTGTTCTGTAACAGATCTTAGACCAATTTGAATTTTGGCCAAAACGTAACTACTTATAATCATATTTTTTCAACGTGATCCTTGTCATGATTAGGAATAACATTAATATGTTGACAATTGTACATATGGAGTAGAGATCTTAAATGAGATGTCAAAAGGACGTCAAAAGTAATCGTGATCCTAAGTAAATGAAAATCATAAACTTGCAGTTCTAAATTAATCATTGTTAAGAGACTTTGTGAAAGATTTTAGCAATGCACGTTTTCTGGAGTAAACACAAACACGATTTTTGCATTTTAAGTTTTAAATTTATTCAATGTCAATTGAATTATTATTATTATAATTATCCAAGCAGGCCACCCAAAACTGGGAGATTTCCAAGCATGCCAACTCCAGGCAAGTTACCTCCAGTCATCCCAGACAACCCACCTGTTAGTGAGTTAAGGATCTCTGATGGTGGACACAAATCCAAATCTACTTGAAGAAGTGGTCCCCTGGAAATTGATTGATTATGAACAATCAAAAAATGTTTCATTAGGTGTCCACACTAGATAGAGATCTACCAATTTGTATCACCTGTTATGTTCACCAAAAAAGACATGCACCATTGTACCAATAGTCCATCAAACGACGCCAACATTGCAAGACAGTATTCCTAGTGAAAACATCAACTGAATATGTTTGTGAATGAAGTATTATTCAGGAGAAAGTCTGAATAGGCCTTACGTATATTATAAACAACATTACTATACACAACATTTCAAATGTCTGTACATGTAGTTACTCAATTTAGTGGTCTGCAACATCATCCAAAACAGTCAATTATGCTTCTGTATGCACAAATTAAAATCATATTTTTTTAAAGCAAAGAGTGTCTTTCTTAAAGTAAAACATAGACTTGTACTTTGCAATCAAATGAACATTAAAACAAATATATTTTTTTTGGTGATTATAAACATGTTCTAGTTTCTTTTCTCTTAATGTCGAATACATATTAACAATACAATCCTAATAGAAATTCTGTTATATTCAAGTATAGATCCATGTATACTATTTTGGATTAAAATAACTAATTATAAGGGTTTCTTATTTTCATTACAAAATCTTCAGATTAAAAAATACCTTTAACAATCTTGCATTAAAGATTAAAAGTTTTAATGTTTCAAGACAAACATTATCATGATCAATTATAATTAGATAGTTACAAAAGATGAGAAGGGTCACATTTATAAAGCAAACGGAAGTATTAGGAAAAAGGCATCAAATATTGTGTCAACAAATACATATAAACAGATAACTTGTTTGCTATTTTTCAAAACAAAGATTTCTCTATGTTATCTGATTAACCGAATTTGGTTCAAATGAAATTCATTTTCACTGATTTTGAAAAATGCAAACCCCTTTAAGATATGACACCTTGATATACCAAGTTCAACTAAGTGATACAATGTTATGGATGGCAACTTCTTTATTTATTTTTCACGACGTTCCTCGGTTACTTTTTGTCACTCCATCAAGTGGATACTTCAAACAAGTCCTTCTTCCATTTGATTTTTAAGTTATCAATGAAACTGTTTTAACATCATTAGCTTTCTTTCAACTTACCCCCCAAGACACAATGCTCTTGTAAGATCCAAACATCCGTATACTCTGGTTCCGTTGCTCAAGCAGAATGGAATCAAGTTAGAGAGTAAGTCAATGTCCAGTTCAACGAGCAAGTCAATGGTACACGTTGGGACACTTGGGCAGTTCAGCAATGATAAACCTGTAATATTTGTTTTTAGAGTATAGTTAAAACGGAAATAAGATTTTGCACGCAATATTCTCTTTACTATTAATTATATCGTGTCAAAACATCAATCAATAGTTTTCTACATAGATTTACATTGTAGCCAGTGTATTTAGAACCTTATATATGAAAGGAACATACCGATTCCTATATGCATGCATTAATACCTTCGTATTTGAAACAATATTTGAAACTTCCGATGTCTGATGCTGGCACTCCATTCATTTATTTTTGTGTGAATAGGAGATTCCATTTCTTAAGAAACTGAGACTTATATAGATAATAAAGATTAATTTATTTAATACTCACAGATGTCCAAATCCAACATTTCTGTCAAACCTCGCCTAAAATAGAAAACATATCTTATATGTACATTGTAGTTTCACATTTACAGATAACATTTAATTTACGAAAATTGAATTAACAAATTACTATTCAATGTATTGCTGTGCCTTTATCAGTTTTTATTACAAATATTGAATAATGATAATAAGTCATCCTATACAGTTCACCAACAGTTGTTATGCGTTTTCAAGGAAAGTTAAGAAATTATATGTTGCATTTGACGTTTATCCAGTCATAAGTGATGATGTGTTATAATCAATTTGTCTGTCTATCATTTATAAATGTTTTAGACATTGCATATAAAAAGGACTAACACGCAAATGGCATTTTGCAGTTCCAAACATCCTGTTGCCATAGAACCGTCACTCATACAATGTTGAGTAGTTGAGTCAGAGTTACCCAAGCAGACTTCAAGATTGCAAAGATCTCCCTGTATGCTGAGAGCTTGCGTGGTCCCTGCAAGATTACGTTTCAAAAATGCAAAAATCTTGAAAGGGTTAAAAACATCTGTCGAATATCAATCAAATTATAACGTCTTGTAAAGTCCTCAAAACTATTGCATGGTCATTATGTTTAAAGCAAAATATTATGTTAATTCATGCCTTTCCAAAAATCACATCATCAAACGAATTGTTTTTTCTACTTGATGCACATTTCAAAATGATAAGAATGCATTTTTAATCTACAAATTATTGAAACTTTTAATCTTTAAGAATAAACTCACCAACAAGAAAAAGAACACATAGGACTGCCTTGGTAACCATTTTCAAAACTGAAGCAAGAAAAGTCCACGTATTTGTGAAAAAGAATTAATTATATCAAAACCTAGAGGTTAAGACTTTTCACAGTGGTTTAAGTTTGAAAACTGCAATAACACATACCAACTTTAACGAATGAGACACTCATTAATCAAAAGAACAACACCCGTTACATAATTCAACAGGAAATCAACCATATGGATTTTTTTTTTTCTTATTGACTAATACGATGTTAAATTAAATAGCAACATTTTGACAACAAAATAATTGGGGCAATACTAAAAACACTTCAACTTTCTAAAAAATATAAAATAACTGTTGAAAAAAATGAGTCTGCTGACTGCTGAATAATATCGATTGAATAAATGGATACATAATCATTCATACTGTTAAGAATCATGACTAGAAAAAAATATATAGCACTTACTTCACTGGATCCTCAGTAACGAATAATCTTATTTCAGGAGCCCTTTATATACACATAGAACATAATAGAAAGACGATTGCTTTTATCATTATGCTAATGATTTGCAGATGTGTCACTTCAACATGTTCAAAGTGTGATTGAAATACATCTATTATCACAATTTTGGCATTGCAAATTCACATTTGTTTTGAAATGTATGGCACCACTTGATGATCATGTTTGATTCTGTCTTTCAGTTTTCAGTTATTATCATGATAATAAAACATTTGTTATTTCCAAATGTGATTGGAACTTTTTTATTTTTACTTGTATTTTGCACTGTCAGTTACAGCATTGATATCTTTTGACACTACGTTAACAGCTCTAAATGTATTGTTGCCTTTCAAATTCAAGTGACAGACTGGAATCTTTTACTTGGTAAGTAACGGTAGATACATACATAATTAAAACATATCTATATACCGACGACAGTGCCTAATCCATGTCATTTTAATCTTAGTATGAAAGTACCGAAGCAAGTACATTATCTGGCTGATAATTTTGTAATCATATAGTGTTTCATAAACGGTGCAGATTATGATTTCAACATTGAATATTTAGTGAAAGTGCTGAAACTGAAATTAATGTCATACATTCTAATATTTTATATTGGCTTGCATAAAAATGAAGTTGAAGCTTTGTAGCACGTTTTATTTTCGCCACTTATTATAAGTGCAAACTTTTTAAAATTTTCATGAAACTTTAGAACCTCATTTCCAATGCATTTCCTTTATTTTATTTGAAATTTTGTATCCAGTTAAAAGAAGAGGTTAAAATCCATTACTACTCTAGGAAGAAGGCACACAATTGAAAATCATATTTACAATTTTGAAGACATCTCATTAATAACTTGGCTAACCCTGCAGGGCTGTCACGACCTACACTTGACAAATTAGTTTTGAAACCCATATTAACAAATGGGGGTTTCCTAGTTATGTTTAGACAAATGCTTTATTAAAGGAGAAAGGAACTAATGGCCCCAACGTCGTGTTCAGTAAATGAGCCTTGTCATTTGGGTTACACCAAATACTGACTTTCTTTCTTGTTTTTTGTGTCACGATTGAGTCTAAGTCAATAATGTCGATATTCACTTATACAAACCAAACATAACTGTTGAATGAAAACATTTTCGACTATATTTCTATAAACTTGGCTGTTTAACAAGGAATCTTTATATCACCTAATTCGCTTATTTGCCTTGAATGAACACAATCAAAGTCCTCTACGCCATGTGCGAGGATTTCTTACATATGAAAAGTCAGTTGGAGATGCAAGGCAGTATCTGATTAATAATAATGATCTGCAATAAAGAAAGTAACTGTTTTGAACATTTACCTTTAGAGAGGATTTTGAAGTAGACAAAATTGTCCCACTAGTAACAGTGGTGACTTGGCATCAAAATCTGTTTTCATTTTCTCCTCCAGAACATTAGGCCAAGGACATCTTCTGTACAGAGGCCTTGAACAATGAGAATTATGCATTGTAAATGTGTTGATTCTGCATTATAAACCGTCATAAAAGTGTCCTTCTGTCTTCCTTTGCAGACTAAAAGTCCGAAACTTACTCTCTTGGCATTCCTGGGGTAAGCCCTTGACATTCTGCAAGAAATCTTGGAGGATTTCTACAGAAAGCCCAGTCTCTTACTGGAAGAATACCTTTTTTACAAACAAAACATGGCTCCAACATTTATTTATAATTCAAATTGAATTTGAAAGTAACATTTGCATGTGCTTTTTCGAATTTTTCGTCCTCTTTTCGTGAATGAGGTCGAGTATGTGATGGATGTAACTTTTTGGACAAACTGAGGATGTCAGAGGCAGTTGTTTTCTGGTCGTTGGACGTCCGCTTGTAGTTTCACACAGCTGCACCGAAGAAGGAATAAAGCATATGCATTACATGCAGAGCGTGGATGTGCTCCCACTGTGCTGAATGGAATTCCAAGCAGTCATTATCAATGAATTGATGTTAATACTCATTATTGAAATCTTAAAAATTCCTCCTCTTAAACCCATATCCGTTTTCTCTTTCAGCAATAGTGATGTCACCATATAAAATGCAAAATAGTTTAATCAGCAAGAGATAAGTAGAACTAAAAGATGTTTATGTCATGTTCCACGAGCCAGTTATCATGTTATTAGTTAAACATTATTAGGTTGATTTTCATAATTATATGACATTAGATTTTGTATTTTTATTCAATATCACTTGAGTTATCATTTTTATTATTTTACAAACTATCGAAGTAAGCTTATTTGACAAAATGGGTTTATTTCAAATAATAGTTGTCTTAAAATGTATGCTCATAATCAACTCAAATTTTATAGTTTTAGTTTTGTAGTTTTTTCATATGATCATCAAAATGCAATTTCCAACAACTCCATAAAGTGTTTTCTTAGTTTGTCCAGCGATTATTCATTTAGTTTTCATCAAATATGTATGTCTATTATTTATGAATCAAAAATGACGGTTTCCTTAATTTGAAATACAATTAGGTGCCCCTCATTCATAGGTACTGTAGGTATATATTATCATCCTGACTGCAGATCAGCCCAATCTTAAGATGAGACGCGTCCCAGCTTAGAATCCTAATGATTTACGTATATAAATTTCGTACCTACATAGAAAATTCAACTTTATAATCAATTACTTAAACTAGTATTTATTTCTCTCATATATCTGAACAATTTACTAGTGAATAATCATAAAAAGTAACATTTTGAAGCTTAGACATGATATTCTTATTAATAAATATATCTTACTGTTTCAATTAGAGACTTAACAACTGTTCATAATCTCCAACTTCTTTGTATAAGCGTCCCTACTTGGAATTTCTTTCAGTTTCAAAAAATCATTAAATATATAACTAATCATTTTGAAACTAAAATATGGTATTCCTACTCTATAAGCTGTTACTATAAGCGTTTATTAAATGTTAAGTATTACCCGATTTGACAGGTTAATGATCTATATGGTCATCCAAATATTTATTTATTTATTTATTTATTTATTTATTTATTTATTTATTTATTTATTTATTTATTTATTTATTTATTTATTTATTTATTTATTTATTTATTTATTCCAAGATGGGATGAGAGAGTAGGGGATCAATACCTTTCAACATGCGTAGTACTGATTTATATTGCTTATAGTAACAAATTCTGGAGTAGGAACATAAAAGCTTAGTCTAGATATGTAAGTGTTTATATTTTATGAGATTTAGTGGAATCGGAAAGAATTTCCAAAATGAGACGGCAAAATAGGAGAGTGGGGCCATTAACGTTCGAAATAATATTCATGTTGCTTATAGTAATAACTTCTAAAGAAAAAATACAAAATCTTAGTTTCCCAATGTTAGGTTTTATATTTAATGTTTTGTTATTAGAATTTCAAAGAAATTCCAAGTTGGGATGGCTAAATAGTAGAGTTGGGGATCGTTAACTGTGCATGTCAACTTGTGTATAACTGACATTTAAAAATAGTATTCACATTGCTTCTATAAACTGATTAGAGGATGGGAATATCATATGTTAGTTTCAAAATGAATTTTACGGAAAGAAATTCCAAATTGAGACGGACATACAAGAAAGTTAGTGACCAACAGTTTTTTTTATGAAAAAGTAAGATATGTTTTATGAGTAGCAATATCATATCCTTGCCTCAAGATGTTAGTTTATATATTTGTTCACTATTGAATTGTTAGGTTGTATATTTTATCAATATTGAGGCAAGGTTGGGTCGTAGCCGTTCACTGATGCTAAATATTACAAATTTGGGACTCTCAACTTACAACAATATAATAATCGATATAACTTTTAAAATATTTTTATATCTATTTTGATAATATACATTTCTGGCACTCTATGTTGTTTTAGCGAAACAATGATGTAAGTGGTGCCCAGTGGTTGACACTATTGACTTAGTGTCAAATGAAGGTCCTCTGAGATGCCAAGCTCTCAGATTATCTTATCCACTGAGATCAGTCCTTGATTAATAACGTTAGAGGATACATTGTAGTATAAATGAGGTCAAAACTAGAGTTGCAGGCTTAGAATTAAAAGTTCAAAGTTTTGAACCACTCAGACAAAAAGTCGGCGAGCTTGAACAAGCTACTACAGTTTTGGGAGAAAGTTTGGAGGATTTGAAAAGCTCAAGGTCAGAAATGCAATAGGACATTAGAATTCTGATGGAAAGTAGAGAACTTGCAGGCGAAGTTGGAAAAGATCATTTGCGGCTGAAAGAGAATTTTATTGATTTAAGATGCAGAACAATGAGGGACAATTTAATCTTCAGCGGGATCCCAGAGGTTCAACATGAGGGGGTAGATGGCGCAGAAAAAACTTTTGAAGATTGTGAACAGCTTTTGAGGGAGTTTATTAGCAATGAATTAAAGATGGAAAGTGGGGATCTACATTTTAAACGGGCTCATAGAAGTGGTCGAAAACGGTCGTCTAGACACCCATCAGATGTGATAAAACCCCGTCCTATAATTTCAAAGTTTTTGTACACTAAGGAGCGTGATGCTGTGAAAAGGTGTGGTAAAGAGCTGAAGGGGAAACCCTATGGCATCAGCGAGCAGCTCCCAGAAGTTAGTGAGTATCGGCGTAATGTGCTACTCCCGGAGATGAGAAAAGCTCGCAATCAGGGTAAACGGGCAAATATTGTTATTGACAAATTATATGTTGACAATGTGCTTCAAGATGTAGAGCCCCCACCACCCTATCGTGAGCCTTAACCGTGCAACTCCAGAACGAGGCGCAGTTAGAGGCGCGCGGGTGGGCATGAGACGTGTGTATGCGCGGGAAGGTGTTTTCAACTTCACTGAGTTATATGAATACTCAACACAGACTGTTAATAAAGTGAGTAACTCTACCTTGATTCATAATATTGACTCTATTCAATGTATCGGTCGTAATGATGATGAATCTACCCATGCCCGAGAACTTGACTCTTGTGTAAATGACGTGTCATGTCACTCCACGTGTGTTGGTGAGTTGAACTCTGATAGTACCGGTGATACTCAGATCGAACAAATAAGACACGACGACGATCAACAACCGAACAATACTTGTGTTTCGTTTAATATGTCATTTCATGCTACTCCTAGTATTTCGAACACTATGATTACCTCCCATCACTCTGTGTTGAGTACACCGAATATGAACAACACTGTTGACGAGATTCAGTTTAGCCTAACAAACGAGGATATGCGTGATAACGTTAGTGATGGCAATATTGATATGTCTGTTATTGTGGATGACAAAATTTCTGATGTATCTTTCGTTTTTGACGATGAAAATGATCAGTACGAAAGTGTTGGTTTTCAAGAAACGAAAACGGATATACTCGATGATTTAGACATCCCTGGTTTTTCTTTGTATTTTTGTCATAGATTGAAGACCAGTAGAAAGTCTGGCGGGATTGGGGTAGCAGTTAAAATTGAAATTAAACCCAATGTAACATTTCATAAAGACCATAGTAATGAGTATGTCCTATGGATACAAATCTCAAAATCCCTTATTTCTAGTGAAGATGATATGTACAACGGGTTTGTATATTTGCCCCCAGAAGGATCGAAGTATTACAACAATTATGCCTTTTATGAAATTGAAAAATCAGCGTTACATTTCCAAACACTCTCTACATATGTCTCCCTGGTTGGTGATTTTAATGCCAGAACTAGTACATCCTGTGATTACTGTTGTGTTGATACACGTATCACTGATGAGTTGGATATAGATGTGTCCGATATTGAAAATGATTTTGACCCAGAAACTACTTTAATTTCTTTGAACCTACCTCTGCAAAGATCGTCATAAGACTCTGGTAGAATGAATAGCCACGGATCAAAGTTACTCCAAATGTTGTGTAAAGGGTTAAACATGTTTATATGTAATGGTCGAATACCGCCAGATAGTATTGATGGTAAGCCAACATGTAAGGATAAATCTGTTGTTGACTATTTGATTGCCTCTCCATCGGCACTTCGTGTCGTATGTAAACTTAAGGTTGAGGACTTTTTACCCTTTTACTCAGAGGTACACTGTCCATTGTCCTTCTCATTGTTAGCACAGACTGTATCGTATGTTGAACAACAACCCGTTCCTAGCATGGTCAAAGGCGAATCTCTACAGGTAAATCAACCAAAACGTTTTGATCACAGTATGGCATCCCATTTTCGGAATAATGTTGATTTAGAGAAACTAGATATTATACGAAATCAAATTGTGAATCAGTCAAGTGATACATTAGATCAAAAATGTATCTGCGATGTAGCCACTGATATCTCAAAAGTACTTCTTGATGCAGCTCGCATTACTTTTGGAGTTAAACGCAGCTATACTGCTAACCCATGTAAAGGAAAATATAAGAAGAAACAAAAGCCATGGTTTAACAAAGAATGCCGACTTTTGCGAAATCGTTTCTTCAAATCAAAACGCGATTATAACAAATATAGATCTCTGACAAATAAAACTAAATATAGAACTGCATCAAAAGTTTATAAAAAAGGATTAGATAAGAATATCAGACAATATAAAACTGAGGCAAGAACCATTCTACGATGCAATAAAAAATATTCACCAAAAGAGTACTGGAATGTTATAAATAATGCCAAAAATGTGAAACGAGAAAAGCAACCTGAGTTGGATACATTTTATGAGTTCTTTAAAGAATTAAATGTAAATATTTATCGAAACCCGCCAAAAGAATGCGATGATACACAAACAATTGATTCCGATATTCTTAATTCAGATATAACTTATGAGGAAGTGATCTCTGCAGTTAAAAGGTTAGAAAATAATAAAGCCCCTGGAATTGATTTTATAGCAAACGAATTTTTTAAACACGCACCCAACATGTTATTTACAATAGTAACAGGATTGTTCAACTTGATATTATCATCAGGATTTATTCCAAAAGATTGGCTTATAGGAATGATTAAACCATTGTACAAGAAAAAGGGTGACAATTTAGACTGTAATTCTTACCGACCCATTACTCTCCTTAGTTGCTTTGGTAAGTTGTTCTCTAGTGTATTAAATGAAAGACTTACGAAATTCGTTGAAGAAAATCATATTATTACACCTGCTCAAGCAGGATTCCGAAAAGGTTTTTCAACAACAGACAACATTTTTGTGATGTCATTAATCATAAACTTACTCAAAATCTCGAAGCAAAAGCTTTACTGTGTATTTATTGATTTTACTAAAGCCTTCGACTCTGTATGGAGATCTGGCCTATGGCACAAGATGCTTCAAAATGGAGTATCGGGTAGATTCCTTATTCTTATTAAAAATATGCACAATGATATCAAGTCTACAGTGCTTGTAGACAATAAGATCTCGCCATTTTTCCAATGTAACTCTGGTGTAAGGCAAGGAGAGAACCTTTCTCCTCTACTGTTCTCTTTTTTTATCAATGACTTGGAAGCTTTTTTGATAAACAGTGATTGTCAGGGTTTAAAACTACATTATTTTACAGACTGCTATGTAACTCTTTGGCTTCAACTTATAATATTACTGTATGCTGATGATACAGCTCTGTTTAGTGACGATTTACATGATCGTCAAAAATCCCTTGATGCATTTTATCATTACTGTACAGAATGGAACCTAACTGTTAATTTAGCAAAAACAAAAGTTGTGATTTTTGGAAGCGGCCCTGCGAAGTCATCTAAAGTGAACCTATACTACGGCGAAAAGCTGCTTGACATATTAGATTCCTATTGCTACCTTGGTATTCATCTTCACCGTAACAGACGATTTAACTACGCAATCAAAGAACTTGTAAATTCAGCTACAAAGGCAATGTTTTCTCTTTTGAAAAAAGCACGTAATGTAGATTTACCAATTGATTGTGTTTTTTCTGCTTTAGATGCAATAAGAGAACCAATCTTATTATATGGTTGTGAAATTTGGGGTTTCGAAAACATTACCTCAATTGAAAGACTACATATAAAATTTCTGAAACTCGCAGCAGGCCTGCGAAACTCTACCCCCGATTATATGTTATATGGAGAATTTGGACGATACCCCATAAATATCAGATTACGTAAACGCCTCATCAGCTTTTGGCATAATATGGTAACAAATACTAATCAGAGCAAACTGCTCATAAGTATGTATTCTATATTATTGGAACGGAATGAAAAACATTACTCATGTCCTTGGATTGAATTTGTTAAATCAACTCTAAACGGCTGTGGATTATCTGAGATTTTCCACAACCCGTTCCTATGTACAACGACCAACCTCTCGTTTAAGATCGAACAAAACCTCAAAGACCAATTTCTACAAAAATGGAATACAACAGTTTTACAAAGCCCTAAATCTCTGTTCTATCGTATTGTGAAAAACAATCTTGACTTTGAAAGATACCTTCTCTTACCAAAAAATATGTACATCCCCGTTTTAAGATTTAGAACAAGTAATCATTACCTGCCTGTGGAAGTTGGTCGTTGGGCAAATGTTCCAAGAGAAAACCGTATGTGTAATATATGTAATTCATATGTTGTCGGAGATGAACTCCACTACCTGTTTGTATGTGGAATGCTAACATTATACAGAAAACTATATCTACCTGCTTACATACAGCACATCAACTGTTTCAAAATAAAAAGACTATTCACTTCATCTCAAACCAGTGACATAAAAAATCTGGCTAAATATATCAATGTTATACTTCAGGTAACGCAAGAATGTTAATCCTTGCTACTGTCCATCTTGACTATCTATATATATTTACCATGTATGTTCTATGTTATTTTCTCATGTACCACCGATGGTGGTTTTTCGGGAATAAATTGATTGATTGATTGATTGATAATTTGACCTTACAAGGACTTTGCATTGAATATTACTTTTTCTGTATCAGGTAAGTTATTTTCAATTTCAAAAACGATGTTCCATTAATGGTATTTATCAACGCAGATCTCTTCTAAATTGATTGCAAACTTGATCAATATTTATCCTTTTTTGGAAGGAAAAACCCAATGATATAAGCAAAATATATTTGTTATTTCATATTGTCACAACGTTGTTAATAAATGGGTCACCATTCAAATTGGCGGACGAAGTACGCGAAATGGCTTGCGGTGATCTCGTAGACAAAACATTCCGTAGACAGTGAATTCGTAGACAGTATTAAAATTTGTATTTCTAAGTCAATATTGACTATTATTTGTAATTATTATTATCTTTTATAAGAGTTCATATCATCCCAGGTAGCAATTTAGCATCGGGCCAGTACTGGCCAAGTCCCAACTTTTGTCTATATGGCAATGTATGTATTGTTATATACACAAATTTTTAAATGTAACAAAATGTCAAAAGATAAAATATTACAAAACTTACAGGAGAAGGGGACAAAGTCAAATTGTTATCGATCGAGAAATTTGAATATTCAAAACTTAACCGACACTGTTGCTAACATAGGAGGGAGAGGTAATCGAAATATTAATATAACTTTTAGATATTGAAGATGACAAAGCATCAGAAATAATAACAGACACGAGTAATTCATTTGTAAATGATACAGTATATCATTACTATATTATTGATTTATTATTCATTTTAGTTCACTCAAACGAAAGGCAAAGCATTAGACAGGGAGGCTTGTTACCTTATTTTATTTTATTTAAAGATCAAACAAGAATTTGATAACTTTAAAAGTTTCAAAACAAAATTGACTATTTATATAGGTTTTATTCACTTTATTTCTTTAATCGAACCTATTAGTGTTCGAATCCTCGAGTTTGATAAATAAAGGTTTTTTATTATTACTTCTAATCTTATTTTGAAACCTATCAACGAATCCACTGCTCGATTTGTCTACGAGTTCACCAGATTTCGTGTCTACGAAATTGTTTTGTCTACGAAATCATCGCATCCCCGCGAAATAGCTGAAGAATTTGGAAATTCCGAAATCAAAAGTCGAACAATTGTTTACTGGACCCAGGGATCGTATATATATATAGATCCCTGCTGGACCGTAAAGATTGTATGGCAATTCCGCCAACTGATTATGGGAAATCCCTATCCTTTTACATGCACAAGACACGAACACGCTTCGCCTCGGATCATTGTCAGGTTCTGCACACCCCTTGATCGGGTACTAGTTCCCGTTCGGGAACCAACACCCCGATCAGGATAATAAAACCGTCTAAAACACGGTCACAAGCGTTATTTTTCTGTTATACGATTTAATTTCACATTGGCGCATCACGACGAAAGAATCTACATGTAAACCAACCTTTCGGCCAACTCAATCTAGTTAAAACTAGCTGTAATATAATACGTCCCGAAGTCCGTTATTACATCTAGCGAATTACAGGCCTATTCCGTGTCGAGCAGGCGCGAACATCAGCCAATCAAAAGAGTGCTGGCCCAGCTCTTCGAATCGCGGGTCAATGCGATTGTTTCGCCGTTCTTAAGCACCTCGATTACAAAATCCGAATGTTTCGCAGTGAATTGTGTTGAAAAATATGATGACAGAATAAATTCTGTGCTGATAATGTTGACGGAATATTTTTGGGTTGTTTATTTGGTAATTTGTGCAAAAGCAAGTCGACACATCTGGTCAAACAATGACAAAATAAGTTTTCAAGGATAATTATAGACAAACGTAGGGTAAACGTCAGGATGTGAAATTAACAAAGATGCAGAAGAAACCCGTCTTTGATTGGTTGAAAGCTGTCTTCCTGCCCTCATTTTATTGGTCGGTTCAAAATTGGTCAAAGGTCAGCTAAACATGACCTCAATCAGTAATTCTCTAGATGTATTGACGGATCAATACATCTAGTTTTAACTAGATTGCGGCCAACTATGGTTGTGTGGAAACGATGCTGCACTTTGGTTGCTACCCCGTCCGAACACAGGCCTAGGGCCCCTTTCCTAACTATTACACATTATAGCCTGAAAAAGCATGATTAAAGTCCATATTCACACAAGTATTAAGCAGAATTGCAAGTAAAAACGTCCTAACTCTCTATACCACGCTAAAGAACTAAACGCCTTCCGGTTTCCATCAAAGGGGGGGTTACATCGACATCAATGGCCTTCTTTATGGTATTTACTCTCTCTTCACGCAAATGCAATTTTTCTGTAAAATACTTTCTTACAATATCGGCACCCGTTTCTGAAATTTCCTTTTGCACAAAAGAGAAACCTCATATCACGCATATGTTCGTCTTACAACACACCCGTTTGGGTGTAAGACAATATCTACATGTATATATTCCTACATTTTCAAATATTTATATTTACAGTACATGAAATGTCAATTTTCAATGATCGTTGAAGAAACATGCTAATTTTACACCATCAGCTTTGTGTCGCAGCGCGTATGTGAGGGAAAATCACCGCGGAATACACCGAACGAAGCACTTGGAACAGATCGGCTGTTTCCGCCATGCCTAACTCCGCGCAACACCGAACATACGCTGTATGGAGTCCAGTCTGATTGCATTAATAGCCTAGAATTTGATTGGTTAAGTCTTGTAAGCCCGGGACATTCAACTTAACGGGGCAGTGTCAGATGGAATATAGCTTGTTAAACTGAAACGAAACGAAACGAAACGGAAATAAAACGAAACGAAATTAAACAAGCGGACTTCCATCTGATTTTAATCAGATTGAAATGAGTTAAAGACACTGTAGCACCTTTTAAATGTTTTATTTGTACATTTTCCCTTATGTCATTTTTATTTGTACATTTTCCCTTATGTCATTTTTTATGCACAAACAAAAGTTATCAAATGGGAGAACCCTTTTTGGTTGTCCTGGAAAGCTTTCGTCACCTTGATTACTTCTGACTCATAATAAATGATAACTTACTTACTTGTGACGGATTTATTCGAACCTTGTACTCTTAAGGAGCTACTTGTAACAAATAGGTCACTGAGGTAGGAAAAAACCAAGATACAACAATGTTTTAGATTTTGGTCACAGTGCCACTGAAAGTAAAAATTATTGTTTTATTTTGGTAAAGTGCCTTGTGGCTTTCGAACCGACTCACCATTCGCAGTTACTCACTGTATTTTCGTCTGTGTGGCTAAATTGTTCAGACTGCCAGTCCTGGGCATGAGTCTGTGGTATCAAAATCCGCAAATAACAAAATATTTCAAATTCTCAATATTTTGAACATCAAAAAAATATTTTAAAAAACATACATAAATATATCCTTGAAAGATCATTGTTATGTTTATGGAAACTTAAATAATATATCTTAAAATAACATAGAAAGCATCTGTAGCATTATACAAAAAGACCGAAGATGTGAGAGAACAGATTAAGCATTTCCTTGTATAATATATTTATTTATATATGTATCATTTTATTGCATGTAATCCTCATGGTTTTTTCCAGGTCAATCGAACCTGTATCATGGAGGTCAGTTGCCTTGTCAATCTAAGACAATGCCAATAAATTTTCTGGAAGATGGTTTTCATATTATCAGTGCAGCATTCCTTGGTCCAAGGAAGTAATATTTGTTTTGCTCTAAAGCATAAATTTGATAATGTATAAGCGATTATTTTTAAATCAAGTTTATCCGACTCGTAATCCTTTTTTCGTGTGTATTTGTAATTCTCTACCATCTATGTGAACAACCACACTAAATTGCTCCCTTTTGCTAATATTGCTTTGCCAATGTAAAATTTATTTGTTATCATATTTACTGTTGCTCTCTTTGAAACATTATTTTACATCAATGAAACCTTAAACTTTATTTGATAACATCATTTGAAAGTCCGTTGACGGTAATTGTTCAGCAACTAATAATAGTAATAATAATAATGATAAAAGCTTTCTTATACCGCGCATATATCCATGACAAAGCGTGCTCAAAGCGCCATGAGTATTATTTACCTGGAGGGATAGTACTTTCGGTGCTGCCGATTAACAAGCGCTCCGCGCGACCATATAAGTCCGTACTTCCCCCTTGTTCAGGTACCCATTTGTACAGCTGGGTGAACTGACATTTCTTTCCACATAACATCCATTACATTATACCTTCACCCGTTACCTGTGTCATTGTATTGTCATGAATAAAAATATAGTGTTATTGACAGAGTTAAAAGATCTGGGTCCATTGCCTTAGCATTTGAAGCTGTCTCGTGTTATCTTACAGACCTCAGACAAATCTGAATCTTGGCCAGTACTGAAATACTTATAATTGATAATTGTTTTTGTTGTCATGATTAGGAATAACATAAATCCCAATTACATATGAAGAAGAGTTCTAACATGTTCGGGACATAAATAGTATTATTGATTGTGCGTAGATGAAATTAATTTGCTTTGGGTTATAATTAAAACTTTTATTAAGAAGCTTTGTGAAATTGCAACTTTTATGGAGTAAACACAAACACATTTTTTGCATTTTGAATTTAAAATTTATTCAATGCCATGCCTGGTACTTCCCCAAAACCATTAACAATGTTGAGGACACCGGCAGGTAGGAACTCTGCCATTATTTCAGCCAAGGTAGAAATATTCGGCCTGCTTGTCAATGAGTTATCAATCTCTGATGGTGGACACAAATCCACATCTACTTCAATAAGTTGTCCCCTGTAAAATGGTGGATTATGAACAATCAAAAACCATTTCATGAGGTGCCAACACTAGATAAAGATATACAAAACTTGTATCACCTGTAATGTTCACCCAAAAAAGGAAATGCAATCTTGAACCAAAACTCCATCAAACCACGCCAACAATGCAAGACAGTATTCTTAGTGAAAACGTCAACTGAATATGTTTGTGAATCAAGTATTATTCAGGAGAAAGTCTACATATGCCTTGTGTATATTATAAAGAACATTACTATACAAAATATTTCAAATGTCTGTAGTTATTCAATTGAGTGGACTGCAACATCATCCAAACAGTCAATTATTCTTCTGCCTGCACAAATTAAAATAATATTTTTTTAAAGCAAAGAGTTTCTTTCTTTAAGTGACACAGAGTATGTTTACTGATTTTTCAAGAGGCTGAAATAAGAGTTAAAATACCATGTAATCTGAGTTTTACTTATATCGCCCTTCTAATCTTTATATCTGATATGTTAAAGTCATAGTCTCAACGCTGCTTATTGGCGTAGGCCGTTTCAGAACGACGAGTTACCGAATCAAATGCAATCCCATCGTGAGCACGAAATTCCGGAAATCTAGTAATTGACAGTCAATCTTCTGTGAGTTTACCACCTTTTTTGATATTTCTGTATTTGGAACAGATAAGCTATTGTCTATTTTCATTGGATATTTAGCTGGGAAAGTTCATGTGTTCCACGTCATGACCTTAGCGAAATGACGTGGTAAGGACTAACGCTCGCCAAAGAGATAGGGTAGGGTGTTTTAAACTTTTTTTTTGAGGGCTAGAATGTTCGCAGATTTCTGAAAATTGTTGCAAACGTCAGGGGAAAGATTTCTATGACTGATGAACTATTTGTCCGACGTGCATTACAATTTGCCTTGCACAAATGAGACTATGACTTTAAACTTATGACATGTCCTTGTTTTTAATGATAATAGCAAAACAGCCATAAAAATTGAGAAAGTCGAAATTCTTCGTCTAATTCACATACATATTAGTTAAATGACCTACCTAACACCATCTTCCTACGCAAAGCTTAACTATTGCCAGTCTCGAACTGTCCAAGTTAACCCTTGCTGCCGAGATATGACTTTCCTGTGCTAGCTCTCTAGCTCACTGCAAAGGAATTAGATAGTCCAATCAGAAAGCTCCTAGTAAAAGCTACATCCGGGGACTCGAACAAACATGGCTGCGCCCATGTCGCAGTCCGTCGACTGAAAGATTTGTAAAGAGAAAGTGCAGCTTCCAAAGTGATGAACAATATATTCAAGTTCATTTATGTTTATAGTCAATTTGCGTCATTATTTTTCTACAACCCTATAGCGGACAGCGGCCTGTCAAAGAATTTATTCTTAAATTGCTTGGGTAAACTAATCAAGCTCGATAAAATTGACCATGATTTGAAGCACCGACTCGATGCACTACGCGCGGCAAGACTTTATTTCCTGTCATCGTACAATTGTTTTATCTTTTGTGCTTGCAAAAACTTTATTGAATACCCGTTGAACCGAAACATTGATTAAATTTTACATAAATTAACCGATAAAATTTGAACATCTCGCGATGTCATAACACTCGAAATGTAGTAGCCTGCGACCTCGTTGTATCGCGGTAGTAAACGTTACTCTCAACAAACTTTACTTCTTGCAGTCAAAAACCAGGTATGTTGACGTGTACCATTTAAATATCATGTCGTCAATAAAAAAAATTTTTTTAAAGTAAAACAATTGTTATATTTACTTCCATTTTCACTGATTTCACAGGGTCATTTTCATTTTTGAAAATATTACTTTGGTACTTGGTATGTGCTTTGATATAAAAATTATTCTCTGTCCGTGAAATATTTCCCGTTTGGCTTGTACGTGTGTTTGTGAACAGTTGGATAATAAAAAATGAGACTTGTGCACATGATAAAGATAGATAATTCTTATGTCCTTGATATGGTGTCAAAGCTTACCAACTAAAAAGGTGTGCCCGGTAAAACTAAGACAAGTTAAGTCCATTTTTGTAGTAATTGTACTAGAATATTTTTCGTAGTTTTGCAAATGCTTTTATCTAATCTTAATATCAACTAAAATTAATTTAAATTTATTGTAATGATAATATTACTTTGTTTCGCTCACAGATATTAATTTATCAATTAAATCATAATTGCCCTGAAAATAGGGCACCTCTGTTAATATACATTGCATAGACAATATATACTATTCATTGTATGTCTAAAAATATTTTCTTCCTATAAATTTGATTTTCACATATTTTCCAGGATAATTGTTCAGCTATTTAAAAATAAACAATGTGTAAACTGTACTTATTTGATGATAAAAATACAATTATATAATGGTAACGACCACGATAAATGGGCCTACATACTTCCCTTTGAAAAATATAAAGGGCGCAGTCATATGTTATTTTTTTTACCAGAACCGATCCTAATAACAACAAAAACATTTTTTCCGTCCATCAATACATTTATAAACTGAATCTTCTTGTTTGAAAGGTTTGCAATGCCAACTTCTTTGTAACCTGATCAAACAGGTCACTTTCAATGGGCGCGGCCATTTTGATTATATCGCAAATGACACGGCGTCGCCGATTGGCCATAGTAAGGGAGGTAACTGGAGATAACTAAAACTCGCCAGTGAGGGCGCTGGTATCAAGCCAGAAAAGTCTTATCTCGGCAGCAAGGGTTAACTTGGATAGTTCGAGACTGGCAATAGTTAAGCTTTGCGTAGGAAGATGACCTAACACTACAAATAATATTTGTTTTTTATGTCTGCTGTAAATTAGTTTTCAAAGTCATTGAAGCGCACTATTGTCCGGTTTTCGAACACTAATCCCTACTGGAACATGCTTATTGTCACTATGATGAACTAATAAGCACTAAGAAACTGACTATAAGAAACAAGTTGTTATTATTATTATTATTGTTGTTGTTGTTATTATTATTATTGTCAATGTATACTATTTCAGATGAAAATATCTAATCGTGAGGGTTTCTTATTTTCGTACAAAAATCTTCAGATTAAAAATTAAATATTGAACAATTTTGCATTGAAGTTTAAAAGATTTTCAAAACAAACTTTATCGTGATCAATTATAATTAGATATTTACAAAAACTAATAAGGTCCACAATGATAAAGCTAACGGAAGTTTTACGAAAAGGGCAAAACATATTGTGTCAACAAATAAATGTATACAGAAATGTAGATGCATGTCATAATCACATATGCATTTCTATGAATAAAACACGAAGAAATAAAATATGATGTTTTTCTTCATCTAAAATGAAATTACATGACACTTGAACATAGGCTAGGTATCTTTATAAATGGCAAGGAATTTTTCTGCTGAGGTTGTTAACTTGACATTGTATATAAAAAGGACTAACACGCAAATGGCATTTTGAAGTTCCAAACATCCTGTTGCAATAGAACCGTCACTCATACAATGTTGAGTAGTTGAGTCAGAGTCACCCAAGCAGACTTCAAGATTGCAAAGATCACCCTGTATGCTGAGAGCATGCGTGGTCCCTGCAAGATAAAGTTTCAAAAATGCAAAAATCTTGAAAGGGTTAAAAACATCTGTCGAATATCAATGTTTTTAGCAACATATTATGTTAATTCATTTTTTTTTTTATAACTTTATTCATTTTTGTTCAGGTATATACAAATTCAAACATGCATATCAATAGAGAACAGACATTTCAACATAGTAATGGACAAACAAATTAAATGGACAGAATGTATTTGAATTACAAAAAAACCCAAAATATTCATTGATTTGAATTATAATCTGTGGATGTACATGATACTTTTTTCATAATGATGTCTTATTGAAAAAATCGCTTAAAACGAGAACAAATTGTGACATGATGACCAGAATTTCATGAATTTTGAATAACTACATTGAGTATATGCAGAATATTTGTCTATGTTATATATATTGCGAATGTCGTTTTTAATGTATGGGATGCTTGGTAGTTTATTTTGTTGTTTTGATTTAAAGATATTGTATTTTATTATTATCATAATCAGATTTAGAACATTATTTCTGTGTTGTGGGTATCCGAAGATGACAGTTTGTTTCGATAAGTTTAATTTACACTGTGTTTTTGATTCGATCCAATTTGTCATTTCTAACCATATATTTTGCGAGATTTCGCAATCATAAAACAAATGGAGCAATGTTTCAGCACTTTCACCACAGAAGTCGCATTTTTCATTGTCTTTATAACCCATTTTTATCAATAAAGTATTTGTAGGTAGGATTCTGTGAATCAAACGGTATTGGAACCATATATGGTTACTAGCTGAATGGCATTTGTGAGGGGATTGGTGTATTAATTTCCATTTATCTTCTGTGATAGTACAGTCTAGGTCTTTTTCCCACTTTATTTTGTATCTTAATTTTGTGTCGTTTATGTTTTCAAGTTGCAATATATCGTAAAATTCCCTACATCCAGTTTTATTCCCTATTAAATTTTCAAGGAAATATGGTAATATAGGATATGGCTGCTTACAGTTTATAACAATATTTTGTGATTTTGTGTATTGTTTTACTGCTGCGATGATACCTGCGTATTGAAGAAAATTTGTCTTAACGTTAAACGTTTTTATGAAAGTATCTAAATCAAGGTATACGTACTTTCCTTTTGAGTCGATAAGATCATTAACATACTTTACACCTCCACTTTCCAGTCTTTCAACGTGTATGGATTTTCCGTTTACAGTAATATTAGCGTTATGCCACAGCGGTTGGGTTAGTATATCATTAGCAGTTTTTGTTTTCTTTCCTTTAACTGTTAAGAATTTCCCCCAGGCTTTTAGTACATCTCTCCAAAAGGCATTTGTCCTCACTGTCATTTCCGTTTCACTGATATAAGATTCACTTTTTTGTATCATATTTGATAGGTTAGTTGAGATATTTTTATTGAACATGTTTCTTTGACAATTACTTGCTGAGTTATGCAGCCGTCTTATCCATGAAAGTTTCTGTGACATGATGATGTTCTTAATGTTAGGCGCTCTGATACCTCCCTTTTCGAATGTGTTAGTCAAAACACTTCTTTTTATCTTATCTGGTTTATTTTTCCATATGAATTTATAACATAGTCTATTTAGTTCATTTATAATTTCGTCGCTAGGATTAGGTAATGATGAAAAAAGGTGATTAAGTTTTGGGAGCAATAGGCTCTTCAACACAGTGTTCCTGCCTAGTGGTGTTAAATCACGTGCAAGCCACATGTCCATTTCAATTTTTATTTTCTTTAGTTTATCTTTGTAGTTTCTTTCAACCATTTCTGCCAAATTATGTGTGAATGTTATTCCTAAGATTTTGAAAGAAGTTTGTGACCAGTCTAGATTCCAATTATCACAGAGAGAGCGTTTTTCATACCTTTTTGACCCTATCCACATCACTTGTGTTTTAGAAGGGTTTACCTTAAGACCTGAGAATTCTGAATACAATTTTAGGGTTTGCAGGGCATTTTGTAGACTTTTTTCGGTTCCGTCCAATATGAGGGTAGTATCATCAGCAAATTGAGATGTAAGATATTCATCTTCACCAATCTTTATGCCCTTTATCTGTTGGTTATTTCTAAGCATGATGCTAAGTATTTCTGCACATAAGATGAAAATATAAGGAGAAATTGGATCACCTTGCCTGCATCCCCTTGATAATTCGAAAAAGCAAGAGCCGAAGCCATTAACGAGAACGCTTGACTTTATATCTTTATAGAATGTGTTAATCCATTTTATAATTGATGACCCAAAATTAAAATACACCAGAACCTTTTGAATGAAACTCCAATCTACCGAATCGAAAGCTTTTTCAAAGTCTATAAAAACCAATAGACCCGGTATTTCCATACATTCAGAATAGTCAATGATGTCGTAAATCAATCTTGTACATTCACCAATATATCTCTTTGGTATGAATCCCTTCTGATCTTCATTGATTATGTCTGGTAAAACTGACTTGATTCGATTAGCAATGGTTGCTGATGCGATTTTATATGAAACATTTAAAAGTGATATAGGTCTCCAATTTTTCAAGTGATGTTTAGCTTTGTTAGCTTTTGGTATACACGTTATCAAACCCTGTTTCTGGCTTACAGATAATTCTCCTGTACGAAAGCCGTAATTTAATGAGCGTAGAAGATATCTGTTCAAATCGTGCCAAAAAAACGTATATAACTCAACTGTAAATCCTGATGGACCTGGACTTTTTTCATTTTTCATTTTTTTCAATGTATTTAATACTTCTTCATATTTCAGCTCTCCTTCCAAATCTATTTTTTGTAATTCTGTTAGTTTTGGAATATTTAGTTTCTGAAACATATTTTGCAAATCGACATCTCTACAAGTTTGTTTAGTATACAGACTCTTATAGAATGTTTTCGTCTCGAGTAAGACATCTTTAGTTTTCGTTGCTACAGTTCCATCCTTTTTTTCCAATTTGCATATTGCTTTATTGAGAAAGTTTCTATTTTCTAATGACAAAAAGTATTTTGTTGGTTTCTCACCTTTTTCCTTCCAGTTGGATTTTGATCGAAGTATTATTCCTTCAGTTTTAATATTATCAATAGTTTCTAGTCTGTCATTGGCTAGTTTAAGATTTTCAGACAACTCTTCCTTAGTCTTGATATTTTCTGTTTTATCTAAGTCATTATGCATTTTTTCTATTTCATCACGGAGTAATTGTTCTTCTTTTTCTCGAGATTTCTTCTTTTCAGATGAATATTTTATAGTAAAACCTCTGATTATTAAAAGCAAAGTTTCAAAAAAGAGTTGGTCATCAATACTTAATTTTATACTACCATCTTCATATTGGCCTATTTTATATTGATCAGTTGTTGATTTGATCACATCTTTTATACGCTTCACATAAATTTCGTCGTGTAACAATGAATTATTAAATTTCCAAAAACCTTTGCCTCTTTCGATATCACTTATTTTCAATGTAAGCCAGATTGCTGAATGGTCTGATCGATATGCCGGGTCTATACCTGCCTTAACAATTGAATTCTCTAAATCTCTGGATAGAAGAAAGAAATCAAGTCTAGTCTGCTTAATTGGTTTAGATTTTCTCCAAGTGAAACGTTTACAATTTTTGTTAAATTCTCTCCAAGGATCAATGAGGTTTTCCTCCTCTATAAATTCTAAAACAACATCTCTCGCTTCAGGATTATTTACATGTTTGTAGTTATACAAATCAATTTCTGGGTTTTGGACTAAATTCCAATCTCCGCAGATAGAAAAGTGGTCTGAATTAAACTCTTTTATAATTTGTATTATTTCTTCATAGAACTTTGGAGAGTCACCATTTGGTCCGTATACTGAGATTAAAGTCAATGGTTTTCCGGTACTTATTTCTATCTTAAGCGCGAGAAAATTTCCGGTTTCATTGTCCTGAATTTCCTGTAAGAGTTTGAATTCAAAGTTGTTTTCGAATATAATCGCAACACCTCTTGCATTACTTTTATATGAACTAAACCAACAGTGGTCAGTTTCCATTTCAGTTTTGATTGAGTTTTCTAGATCTTTAGTGAAATGAGTATCTTGCAGACAATAGATATTGGCATTTTTGGTCTATTCTTTTTTTCCTATTATTCAGGCCTTGACAATTAGAAGAATATATTTTAAGATTATCACCCATTGTCAATTTGTTTGCATTTTGCAGTTATCTTTTTAAGTCCAAATTTATATGTAGCATGTTTGAATTGTGTATTGACATGAAAATATGAAAGTGACAAACATCTTAAAAAGAAAAAGTGTGAACAAAAGTGAAGAGTAAATATGTACAAGTGAATAGCCATAGTCATTCAGTTGACTCGACTAGTTACATTATGCAATGTGATGCAGTTTATGTTGTAATGATGATTGTCTCAAGATTTTAAGCCGCGTTGGATTCAGCGTAACAGCGCTACAAAGCTATCGTACATGTTAGGTGTGCGGTGCGTGCAATCCGTGCTTCAAATCATGTATGTTACCTGATTCCTTTTTGTTGGCTTGTACCCTAAGGTGTCTATGCATGTTAGCTTTATATAATTGATAATGTTGGATGATGTCAAAACGGGATTACTAGATGCGTCTAAAACTGATGTAAGTATTTGAATTTTATGTAACATAGTAATATGTGTGTGTTATTAATTTTTTTTCTTTATTGTTATCGTCACAATTTGTGAGAGATTTTTAAAATTTGGTTATATCTTTCATGTACATTCTTTAAACAAAATATAATTTCATATAATAGTATTTCGTATCAATATCATATTCTAGATTAACAATTGTTTTTGTAATGAATGCACCAACAACAAAATAACAAACTGCGCAGTCAGTCGGATTTAAGTTAGCAACAATGGATATACCTTTTTACACTTAACAACCAAAATAGCCCCAAAATACCTCCTCCTCCCCTTAATAAATGTATATTCTTAAATTATATTATTTATAATTTGGTGGGTTTATTTCCAATTAGCAACATCATTCATTCAAAATTGTTTTGGTCACTTCATATGTTGTATACCAAACCTCTATTCAACATGTATTACCATATTGATTGTAGTGAAATGAAATACTTTTCTATATGGTATCTTTTAATTTTAAGAGGGGGAGAAGGCATTTACACACATTACATACAGGCACAGTACCATGTGGATGGCAATTTAACTTAGTTATTTTCTAAATCTAAAAAACATTGTGTTCTGAAATGTCCAATCTGAAAATAACTTATCATGCAACACTATACCGATCATAATCAAATGAAGTATTGTTTTTAGAGTCATTTCCATATTATGCTGTTGTTGCGTAGTTTCAATTTTATCATTTTTATATATTTGTTGTAATTGTTCACATACAACATGACATTACATGTTTGCATGTGCATGACATGGTGAAAAAAAAAGTCCAATCTAATTGAAACCTTTTTTGAAATATCATATGTGTATACTTGATATAATTTCATAATAGACCTATAGTATTATTATCATTTGTATTGATTTTTATGGTATCATTTATATAATTATTAAAGGAGCAGTCCAGCATATTTTGAGCTTTTTAACAAGGCTTTTGTTGTCCAAATGAAAATCATGGGTTTATTCATTTATGGGTTTTGGCCAATTACACTACATTAGAAACAAAACCGTTCATTAATTTTCAAGAAAATCACCTCCAAAAATCGTCGTCTTAATTATGGAAACGTTTCCATAAATATGGCGGCTAATCCGGAAATGCGTGACTCGCGTGTACACGACTTTCAGTAAATAAACGTGTTACAACTGAGCGGCAATGGATAAATTTCACAAAATATACATCTGAAAGTTTGAGAAACAGAGATCGTCGATGATGACAGAAGTATATTCACCTGTAACACACTAGAAATCTAGTTCACTTGAGATGGAGCGAATGGTCCCTACAAACAAAACAGCGGACAACCCGGCCGCTTAAATTCCTTGATGACAGTCGATCCGAGGGGTGAGTGAAACGTTTTCACGGTTCTTTCAAACCCAAAGCATGATTAGCAAAAATAATGTTTTAACCTTTCATTATTTCAAGTTAAGCTTGGTCGGATCCGCTCAGGATTTGATTTGTTCAAACTTAAAAAAGTAGGCAAGCCTCACTCTATCGTGATGATCTTGGGCTATATATACAGCCGTGTCGGGTAAAGATACGCATCCGCACAAAACTTGACCTACTAAAAGCAAGATGAGTGTAAATTTAAAAACACGACTATCGGTTTGTCCTTATCTACACTTAAGAAAAAAGTTTAAAAATCAATCAAAATTATAATATTGGAAATGTTTGATGTATTCAAACCCTGCGTGCGTATCTTTAGCCTACACATGCCGACCTACGGGAAAAGGGGGTAGATCTACAGTCGTTGGAAAACTTTCCGTGTCACTGACAAACACTTTTCAACATGTATATTTTACGTTAATATTATAAGTGAAGGTCTGAACTTTAACAGTGATGTGGTTTTTATCCCATATAGTATATATCTATGTTATGTATTATTGTTATATCATCTATATCTACTGTATTTTTTTCGGAAGAATGAACATGTATCGATCGATCGTTAAGGTGCGTAGCTTTACACGACAGCACTGTAATAATATTTGACTTTGCGATGTTGGTCTCAAGGAATTTTCAGCTTCAGAAGTTAGAGATGTTATTATGAGATTATAAAGATATTTAAAAGGTATTATTCATTGCTTATACATATTTTTTTTTATCACAATTATCAAGTTGTTTTAACTACATGACGAGAGAACGATATTAATTGCTTTTTCATTTGGTCAGTAAATTAGGAAAATGTAAGAGGATTAGAAATATTTTTTTTCAGTTTGAACATTTCATCTACTCTGTGTGACAATTACTCATGATTTTTTAATCAAATTTTAATCAAATAATTTAACAGCCAAAGTAAACAAGGTTTTGTGTGTTTGTGTTTTGCAAGATAGAAAATCTGAAATGTATTTTTAGAATACTTGTAATGGCTTTGATAGGTCATATGCCAAAACATGACGTTGTACTAGGTAATTGTGAATTTGTTGTTATGTTAATGGTCATGGCCTTGGTGATCTTTATTAGGGACAACACGGTCACTAAATCTATTAATTATAATCCTCACTAATAAAAGAGACTGTATGCCTGAGTAAAGCTTTTTAGATATTTAATTCTGTAGAAAATTTTTTAAAAAATGTTCAGGGTGTTGCCACTGTGACCAAATCCATAAATTAAAATCCTCACTAGTCAGTGTGTTTGTACACAAACTATCAGATTCTTAGAGTTATTGGTAAACAAAGTAAAAAAAAGCCAGGCAGAATATCATGTCAAAAGCCCACTGGAATTTTTAGGTCTGATGATGTAGATCTAATAATTTTATACTCTTGCTATAAAATTTGATAATTTGATTTTCTTTGATTATTATTTAATTTTATTCGACCACTTGTCACCTTCCTAAAAGATGATTCAAAATTTTTGTTTTAATCTTTATTCTGTTTATTTGTTTTAACTGATACTTATTCATGTTAAGTGGTCAGTATAATTATTCAAAAATTTCTTTTCAGAGGCCATCAGAGTTGAATCAAATCCAGGGTTGTCAGTTTGTGGTCAGTGTTTGACTTTTGACAACCTACTATCCTACATGCAGTTAGGTGCTTGATGATCCATCTGTGAAGAATTTTTCAACTAGGGCCAACACAAGTATCAACCAAATAAAGACTGAACAAACCTGTTTGAAAGCAGTACAGTATGATTGTTTCAATTAAAATCTTTAAAATTATGGCCGTGTGATATATAATAAAAAGCTGAAGGAAATTGCTCTATATTTTTTTTGGGTATCTGCAGAGTGCAGTGCATAGCATCAATACTCTAGCTGGCTTTACACCCAAGGGAGGTAATTTGAAAGGGTGTTGAATTTGAAATCTGTTGATTCCTAGAAAATATTTTGTGTGTTCTTTTTTACCAAAGATATCAATGGAATGATTGTTTGATAAATTAAACCTGCACTTGGCAATTTAGAACCTCTTTTCTCCTCTTCATGCATACTTAAA
This sequence comes from Phorcus lineatus, assembly GCA_921293015.1. Taxonomy (NCBI): domain Eukaryota; kingdom Metazoa; phylum Mollusca; class Gastropoda; order Trochida; family Trochidae; genus Phorcus; species Phorcus lineatus. The sequence continues at coordinate 47,370,184 of OV121085.1, forward strand.
ATTCACTGTCAGCAACATATTTGGGCAAATCTCAGATTTATTTTGAATATTTTCAAATAATATTTCTAGAAAAAAGTAAGGTTTATTTATTCCCATGATTAAGTTATTTTGAGGTGAGGATCAACATTTTTTTTTTTTTTGTGTAGGTCTACTAAATATTCATGTCAAAATAAAATAACATTTTGTCATGTATAATCAACCCTCATCTGCTTATCAGCTGTGCACAAACAAATAAATAAATTACCACACAAATTTACATATTTTTTCTGGCATTTAATTTGTGTTGAAAAATTCCTGTTTGGTGATCATAATATTATAGGGTTTATAAATTGTGGTAATTAGAAAAAGAGATATGACATTTTCCCTGCTGGTACCAATCACAATTCTTGCTTTAAAAACAGAGAAACAGAAAATTTTAATTAACCTAGAAACTTCAACACCCTAATTTAATCAATTTATTAACAACAAATTCAAGTCATCAAACATATGTATCTTGTTTATTATTGATCAAATGCAAAACACCTATCATATATTACACTATGTTGAGAAAATGGCCGGATTTCTTCCACTTGCTCTCCTTTGCCTTGAGAAATGCTGTGCTACGAGAGCCAGCCTCCCTTGCCTACTCTTTCCTGAATTTCTTCTCTCACCTCTGGAAAACCCTTTAAAAATACAAATGATTACGTATATGATTGAATCGATAAAGTGATAAGAGAAGACATTTTACACAATCATTCATACCTTGAAAATTTTAAGTTGTAATGATATCATCATGGATATTTAATTATGTACTTGAATGAGATTAGTCAATAAAGTAATGGGAAGATAATTTTCCAAATCGAAATGTATGAGTATTAGCGATTATCAACAATGGAATATCTGGCCTGCACTACAGTACTACAATTTAGTACAAAGTCTACAATGTACAATCTAGCTATTTCATTGTTTACAAAAACAAAACACAGCTGATTTCATCAAGAATCTTTTAACTCGAGCAGAAACTTTGAAAAAAGAACAACCTTCGAGAGCCTTGTACCCTTGATTTTGGCTAAAGATTAATCGGAAGGGACTCAAATTATGTTATCTACGTAGCACATTTGCTGTTGTTGACAAACCCTGGCTCGATAGATCAGATGGAAAAAAATGTTTCGGAATTGCATTGTTCACATATTGAGAATTCCAAAAATAAGGCATTCGCTTGGCTTTATCTTTTTTCCTAAATATAAAGGATAATTTAAAAAAACGTGTCGGCCTTGATATGGCTTTGGTTCTAAACGAAATGCCAAGCACAGAATTAGTTAATTAATATATTGCATGATTAAAATTATTTCTATATGCTACAGACACGAATATTCCAAGCATAAATAGATATCTGAAAATATTTATTATTCTAATAATATTTATTTCACTAACTAAACTAATCACGAAATAAATAATCTACGTACCAGATCAACCTCGCCAGATAAAATACCCGTGACATGACGGCATCTTGTTATAAGAAATGCCGGTGTCGTGTTACACGCGAGTAGCGGAAGTCGTGTGACATAACGTTCTAGAATTATTAGTATGCGGACCACTAAACGACGAGATAAAAACTTTTTTCAAAAATAACTTATAACTTCGTAATTTCGGTACTTATGACTTGAAACCATTTGGTAAGATATATTTTTAAGGATTTCAAACAGTCAATAGTAAAAAATGTCAAAAATATGCCGCACTGCTCCTTTAAGTGGCATTTTGTAACATGGTATTTCTCAATTGTTGCCACATAACTGAAAGAAGATTTTCCTTCAAATTGATAAGAATTCTAAAATGTTGTTATGTTTTTTTCTATGATCAGATACACACACATTTACATGATATACCTACATATGCATACCCACATTCTTACATATTTACATATTTACATACATGCTCACACATACATTCAACAAAAGCTTACCCATACTTGTACATAAACGTACCTGCACATATACATATATTTAAGCATATGCATACATATACACATACATACATATGTACATACATACACATATGTACATATATATATATACACATATACATACACATATCCACATACATACACACATACATACATGTAAATATATATGCACCTACACCTACATATACACCCATACATGTACACGTTCTCATACATAATAACACGTTTACACATAAACACATATACATTCACCTATATTCATGTATACACATGTTGTATGTTTGTCTACATCGTCGTAATCATCAGAACAAGTAGTATGATTTCTATATGACTCATACCCAGGAATTGCACCTTTGAAAGTTTTTTTTAGTTCTTTCCTTATATATTCATATCAGGATTTATACATACTTGTCAGTATTGTTTGAGATCTTCCGGAATAGGTACACTTACTCGTCTCCAAGCGGTGTTTGGCTCGTCTGGACCCTTCACCTCGAGTACCATGTCTATACCCTTTGGTCTTACCCGTGTGTACAAATTGTCCTTTTGACGTATTTCATACGCTTTCTTGTTTAGAACGGCTCTAATCTTCTTCATCGAGGGTGGGAGATCCGTTTGAATGTTCATACCAGTCTGGTAGAGCTTCTTACGCAGTTCAAGAATGTTATTTCTGTCCTTCATTTTAGCAAAAGATGCAATGATTGTGTTGGGTCTTGGGTTTGGCTGTTCCCTCACACTATACCTTGGTCTACGTAATCGGTGAACGTCTCTGAACATGATATCCTGGGCATACTCCTGGGCGACTCCAAGGGTTGTTTTCATAAAGTTTTTCAATGTCGTTTCTGTGTCTTCTTCAGTGTCCTCGGGTATTCCATTGAATAATAAGTTTTGTCTCCTTTCATGTAATTCATTATTGATAATGTTTCTGTGTATCATACCGACCTTAAGGTCCACATCAGCTTCAATAGTTTTGAGGCCACGTTTAAGTTGAACTAACTCGTCCGAGTTCATGTCGGCCATTGCTTCAACTTCGTTCACTCTCGATTTCAGCTCGTTCACATCCTGAACAACTTTGTCGATAGACTTTTGTAAATCGACAGCTGTGTTCTCTATCTTAGCACCGATACGGCTTTCTGATGCTAGTATTAGTTCTCTAATGTCTTCCAGACTAAGAGTTGATCGAGTCGAGTGTCCACTCTCCCGCACTTTGCTTTGAGACATGGCTGACGTGTACACCGATATGTACCTCACTTGATTTAATGACAAAGGTGTGATATCTTAGTTGAAGCTGGGTCACCAATCAAACTATGAGAGTCAGACAATTGTTTTGGCATATGCTGCTACTCACTTTAATTTTTGTCATTTAAGCTTATCAAATCACATAAACTGCATCACTATTGCGGGAGCGATTTCACCTGCGTCCACACTTCATGGCGACCTTGACCTTGATACCTATGTTAATTCATGCCTTTCCAAAAATCACATCATCTTTGATGACCAACTTCTTACAGTATTGGCATTTTAAATTGATGGATATTTCAAAATGATAAGAATACAGTTTAAATATACAAACAACTGAATCTTTTTATCTTTGAGAATAAACTCACCAACAAGAAAAAGAACACATAGGACTGCCTTGGTAACCATTTTCAGAACTGAAGCAAGTAAAAGGCCACGTAAAACTTTTAAAAATTTAAATCAAAACCTTGAGATAATGATAGTAAGTTTTTTCAAAGTGGCTTAAGACTGAAAAATCAAGTTAAACATTCCAAATTCTATGAATGAGATCCTCTGATGATACCACCTGTCTATGGCGGAAAATGACGTCATCGCGTTGAGCGTCCCCACGTGACAGAATCGAGATTATTCGATCGATTTGTGCCATTCAAAATCGGTGGATGTATAGACAGTAGATTTATTGCGGGAAATGAGTCATCACTTCCGAGACGCAGGTGTTCGATTTGGACCAATCAAAACCGGCGGATTTATAGATAGAAAGGACTGGCCGATAAAATGACTTCAAACGTTAGTAGACGTCACTTGTACGTCCAGATTTACGGAGTTAATCGCGTATTGCTATTCAAGATTGTGTAGGGGACAAAAGTATGAGTAATTCATCTCGTAAGCCACACGGTCGGATGCTGTTTTAAAACATTGTGATATTGTTTGATTTTATACCTTCATTGGAACTTTAATGTAATATTCAGCATGCGACACGTTAATAAAATATATTTCTTCTTCTCTCCTCTGTGTATAACCGAATAGCATCAGTAGGGAAACAGTGGGTGCGGTCTATCCGTTGAGCGTGTCACCACGCGACGACATCGTGGGTAAGGAGTCGATAGACGATTCAATCAGAATCCTTAAATTTATAGCGGAAAGGCGTGAACCAATGACGAGTCGGCCGGGGGTGCGGTCTATCGTTTGAGCGTGTCACCACGTGACATAATCGAGAACATTCGATCGATTTGTGCCAATGAAAATCGGTGGATGTATAGACAGAAAATTTATGGCGGGAAATGACGTCATCGCGTTGAGCGTCCCCACGTGACATGATCGAGAATATTCGATCGATTTGTGCCAATCGAAAACCGGCGGATTTAAAGACAGAAATTTTATAGCGGGAAATGAGTCACGTATCGATAATATCGCGTCACCACGTGATGATACCATAGATGTGAGAATATTTCATTAAACGGTACCGAGCGGTCTACATTTTTGAACGAGAATCAATCGCAGTCCCTGGATTGAAGTCTATCCAATCGCTGAAGGAGTAGTTATGGCCGGAATAGACACGAAGAAATCATTCGATCGCGTAGTGACCAATAGTTATCGATGAACGATTGCGATAGAGTCTGACGTCAGGTCGGCTTTAAAATACGGTTAGCGTGGGTAGAGCATCTAATGCAGATAGAATTTTCAAGCGAGCAAATGCGTGAAATTCAATTTCGTAACTAGTGAATGGAGTAAGACAGTAGTAATAGTTTTTAATTTCGTTTAGTATATCATGAATATAAAAAGGTTGATCCGTTTTCTCGTAGTTCATTTTCTTTATGAAGAGTTTTATTCTCAACCAGTACGATGAATGAACAAACCCGATACGAGAGTCACTACGGGTCCCACACCCCTAGCTAGCCACTCATCGTAAACGCTGTCAATGAATGGGGCTAAAAATACGACGCGAGTACGCGAGACAATACACAGTCGCGACTGGTCCCTATACCCGTAAGACGGTCTCTGCGTAGTGAATAAAAAAATCGATAAGTCGCTCTGCGTCGGAACCCCGAATGACATTTTGCATCGTTACGCGGTCTGTGATCGACGGGGGCTGCCGTGATTTTGAGAAAAACAAAACGGTTTGTTAAGATTAAAGCATTGCATAAGCATAGATATTTGAGATTGATTGACACAAAGACAATTTAGCCTTTCGAAAGCTTTGATTAAGACTGATCTACCTATTGATTAGACAAATTACATAATTCGGTCTTTCTGCCCGTAGCTTTAGTTTTTATCTAGCTAATGTCGGGAATAATAACGACACTTTGCGCCCCTGTCGGTAGTATTCGAATCTATCTAGCAAATTTCGGAAATATTAGCGTGCATCGTTATAAACCTAGACTGTAACACAGACTTTTTAAATCTCGTATAATAACAATGTATCGACGTACGCGTTTCGTTGTAACTATTGTAGATCAAACTAATTCTTGTATAAGGTATTATTTGTATATCCGTTGTGACTGTGTATATTCGATTTTAATGTGGTTATTAACATATTTTTTAGTACCAAAAAATCTGGTTTGGCAAATAAGTAAAATTATGCTTAACAAATAAATGTACAAGAACTAAACAGAATAAATGACGAATCAAGACATAATAGTATTCATACATGAGCGATTCTAGACATATTCCTTTGAAGTTTCATTTTAGAACACTTGATTTTTCAAGGCGTCTAAGTGTTGATGATGTAGTGATTAAAGGTTTATATCTTAATGTAGTACAGTACTAGTGCTTGATTTGTTATATCTCGTAATGCATTGTTTCTTTAGATAGAAATATATACATCTAGGTTTAGGTTTTAGGTTGTCAATTCGATGATATGCTTTGACTCGCCGGTTTAGTGTATAACGACAGCTAGATTGCGACGGGTAGCAGTCTGAACTAGATGATAGGATTTTGTATATAATAAGGATTAAATAATATTATTTATATTTAAGAAATAAAAGACGAGTTGGTGTGCATCTATCGTTGAATAAAAAATAAAAGGGAAGTTTAAAATACGAAGGGCGCATTTGAGTTCTTCGATGTACGTATTATATTAAAACATTAACATTAATTGATTGTGTTTCAGATGGATAGGTTCCATAGATGTAACCAGTGTGGAAAGTCGTATTCATCCCGACAAGCATTGCATCGACATAAACGGTCTATTCACGAGAGTAGAAACTACACGTGTACGACCTGCGGACGTCATTTTAACAGAAATGATATAATGAAAATACATATGAAAACTATTGGTCGCAGCGAAGCGGTGGAGATACAATCGGATGCGATCTAGGAGCGTTAGGGGGGACGGTTCGAGTCCATACAATACCAGGAGAAGGTCTCGGCAAGTTCGACCCCATGGTTATTTAAACAGCAACTACCAGGATTTGAATACCATATTGAAAGCGAGTATTAAAGAGAGAGCGGGAATAAAATGGTACTCAGCCATCAAAGGGAAGATGACTCGTCGTCAAGGAGACACTACTAACACAGCTGAGCCTATTTTCAGGGGAAAAAGTCAAATAGCGCTCAAATGGGAAGATCTGGATGAGGTCTTAAAGGATTCTGTGAAAAATAATCTACACCTTCTTCATCGAATATCAACGAGAGGGGAGCAACTGGACTGTTGACAAGGTGATGGCAAAATATCGTCCACTGAGAGCCTCGAGCTACATCCCTCTTCCCATCAAGCTTAGTTCCAAACACGCCATTTTCAATGTGAAGAATGTAGATAGGAAGTGCTTCGTGTGGTCTGGTCTCTTTGCACTCCATCCTCGAACGTGTCACCAAGTACAAATCCTTTATGAACGATCTGGACTTTACAAACATCAACTTTCCAGTGAAGTTGGTTGGCATGAATCAATGAGTCCATGAATCAAACCTCCATCAACGTGTTTGGATACGAAAAAGGACACGTATATCCCCTGCATATAACCAAACAACGGCTGGAGTAGCATGTCAATCCGTTGATGGTCTCCGATGGTATCAAGACTCATTACTACTGGATCAAAGATTTAAATCGTCTTCTATTTGATGAAAAGACTAACAGACATAGAGATTATTTTTGTCCCTATTGTCTTCACGGATTCACCAAAGAAAGGCTTCTCAACGACCATATTCCCTTTTTCCAAACGCATGGCCCACAAAAGATTGAACTCCCCAAGGAAGAGGACGAGTAGCTTCGGTATAAAGATGTCAGAAAACAATTGAAGGTGCCTTATATCATCTATGCCGACTTCAAAACTATTTAAACGATGGAATTACCATCTTGGCTTATGATCATTGGAGAATTCCCACACTATAAAAGGATCAAATTTGTCATCTTCATCGTTTATGAGCCGATAGTCGAAGTGACTACATTATGGACAAGATGATGTGCCGTCTCTGTAAAAAGCGTTTCTCAAAACCATCCAATATGAAACGCCATATGAGAGAAGTACATTGCATTAAGCAGCCTTTGTCAGCTCCCAGTTATTCAATACCGGCTCCTATGACTAGTGTTCCTTATCCTTTGGCTCCCGCTCCTACTCCTGCTCATTTAGCTCCTGCTCGGGCTCGGACCACGGCGCCTTTGGCTCCTGCTCTCTGGCTCCTGCTCCTTTGGCTCGGGCTCCTGCTCCTTTGGCTCCTGCTCCTCCTGCTCATTTGGCTCGGGCTCCTGCTCCTTTGGCTCCCACTCCTTTGGCTCCTGCTCGGGCTTGGACCATTGCTCCTTTGGCTCGGAGCACGGCTCCTTTGGCTCCTGCTCCTTTGGCTCCTGCTCCTTTGGCTCCTGCTCCTTTGGCTCCTGCTCCTTTGGCTCCTGCTCCTTTGGCTCCTGCTCCTTTGGCTCGGAGCACGACTCCTGTGGCTCCTTTGGCTCCTGCTCCTTTGGCTCGGAGCACGGCTCCTTTGGCTCCTTTGGCTCCTGCTCCTTTGGCTCGGGCTCCTGCTCCTTTGGCTCGGGCCAAATGAGCAGTAGTCAAAGGAGCCAAAGGAGCCGTGCTCCGAGCCAAAGGAGCAGGAGCCAAAGGAGCCAAAGGAGCAGGAGCCAAAGGAGCAGGAGCCCGAGCCAAAGGAGCAGGAGCCAAAGGAGCCAAAGGAGTTGTGCTCCGAGCCAAAGGAGCAGAAGCCAAAGGTGCAGGAGCCCGAGCCAAAGGTGCAGGAGCCAAAGGAGCCAAAGGAGCCGTGCTCCGAGCCAAAGGAGCAGGAGCCAAAGGAGCCAAAGGAGCCGTGCTCCGAGCCAAAGGAGCAGGAGCCAAAGGAGCAGGAGCCAAAGGAGCCGTGCTCCGAGCCAAAGGAGCAATGGTCCAAGCCCGAGCAGGAGCCAAAGGAGTGGGAGCCAAAGGAGCAGGAGCCCGAGCCAAATGAGCAGGAGGAGCAGGAGCCAAAGGAGCAGGAGCCCGAGCCAAAGGAGCAGGAGCCAGAGAGCAGGAGCCAAAGGCGCCGTGGTCCGAGCCCGAGCAGGAGCTAAATGAGCAGGAGTAGGAGCGGGAGCCAAAGGATAAGGAACACTAGTCATAGGAGCCGGTATTGAATAACTGGGAGCTGACAAAGGCTGCTTAATGCAATGTACTTCTCTCATATGGCGTTTCATATTGGATGGTTTTGAGAAACGCTTTTTACAGAGACGGCACATCATCTTGTCCATAATGTAGTCACTTCGACTATCGGCTCATAAACGATGAAGATGACAAATTTGATCCTTTTATAGTGTGGGAATTCTCCAATGATCATAAGCCAAGATGGTAATTCCATCGTTTAAATAGTTTTGAAGTCGGCATAGATGATATAAGGCACCTTCAATTGTTTTCTGACATCTTTATACCGAAGCTACTCGTCCTCTTCCTTGGGGAGTTCAATCTTTTGTGGGCCATGCGTTTGGAAAAAGGGAATATGGTCGTTGAGAAGCCTTTCTTTGGTGAATCCGTGAAGACAATAGGGACAAAAATAATCTCTATGTCTGTTAGTCTTTTCATCAAATAGAAGACGATTTAAATCTTTGATCCAGTAGTAATGAGTCTTGATACCATCGGAGACCATCAACGGATTGACATGCTACTCCAGCCGTTGTTTGGTTATATGCAGGGGATATACGTGTCCTTTTTCGTATCCAAACACGTTGATGGAGGTTTGATTCATGGACTCATTGATTCATGCCAACCAACTTCACTGGAAAGTTGATGTTTGTAAAGTCCAGATCGTTCATAAAGGATTTGTACTTGGTGACACGTTCGAGGATGGAGTGCAAAGAGACCAGACCACACGAAGCACTTCCTATCTACATTCTTCACATTGAAAATGGCGTGTTTGGAACTAAGCTTGATGGGAAGAGGGATGTAGCTCGAGGCTCTCAGTGGACGATATTTTGCCATCACCTTGTCAACAGTCCAGTTGCTCCCCTCTCGTTGATATTCGATGAAGAAGGTGTAGATTATTTTTCACAGAATCCTTTAAGACCTCATCCAGATCTTCCCATTTGAGCGCTATTTGACTTTTTCCCCTGAAAATAGGCTCAGCTGTGTTAGTAGTGTCTCCTTGACGACGAGTCATCTTCCCTTTGATGGCTGAGTACCATTTTATTCCCGCTCTCTCTTTAATACTCGCTTTCAATATGGTATTCAAATCCTGGTAGTTGCTGTTTAAATAACCATGGGGTCGAACTTGCCGAGACCTTCTCCTGGTATTGTATGGACTCGAACCGTCCCCCCTAACGCTCCTAGATCGCATCCGATTGTATCTCCACCGCTTCGCTGCGACCAATAGTTTTCATATGTATTTTCATTATATCATTTCTGTTAAAATGACGTCCGCAGGTCGTACACGTGTAGTTTCTACTCTCGTGAATAGACCGTTTATGTCGATGCAATGCTTGTCGGGATGAATACGACTTTCCACACTGGTTACATCTATGGAACCTATCCATCTGAAACACAATCAATTAATGTTAATGTTTTAATATAATACGTACATCGAAGAACTCAAATGCGCCCTTCGTATTTTAAACTTCCCTTTTATTTTTTATTCAACGATAGATGCACACCAACTCGTCTTTTATTTCTTAAATATAAATAATATTATTTAATCCTTATTATATACAAAATCCTATCATCTAGTTCAGACTGCTACCCGTCGCAATCTAGCTGTCGTTATACACTAAACCGGCGAGTCAAAGCATATCATCGAATTGACAACCTAAAACCTAAACCTAGATGTATATATTTCTATCTAAAGAAACAATGCATTACGAGATATAACAAATCAAGCACTAGTACTGTACTACATTAAGATATAAACCTTTAATCACTACATCATCAACACTTAGACGCCTTGAAAAATCAAGTGTTCTAAAATGAAACTTCAAAGGAATATGTCTAGAATCGCTCATGTATGAATACTATTATGTCTTGATTCGTCATTTATTCTGTTTAGTTCTTGTACATTTATTTGTTAAGCATAATTTTACTTATTTGCCAAACCAGATTTTTTGGTACTAAAAAATATGTTAATAACCACATTAAAATCGAATATACACAGTCACAACGGATATACAAATAATACCTTATACAAGAATTAGTTTGATCTACAATAGTTACAACGAAACGCGTACGTCGATACATTGTTATTATACGAGATTTAAAAAGTCTGTGTTACAGTCTAGGTTTATAACGATGCACGCTAATATTTCCGAAATTTGCTAGATAGATTCGAATACTACCGACAGGGGCGCAAAGTGTCGTTATTATTCCCGACATTAGCTAGATAAAAACTAAAGCTACGGGCAGAAAGACCGAATTATGTAATTTGTCTAATCAATAGGTAGATCAGTCTTAATCAAAGCTTTCGAAAGGCTAAATTGTCTTTGTGTCAATCAATCTCAAATATCTATGCTTATGCAATGCTTTAATCTTAACAAACCGTTTTGTTTTTCTCAAAATCACGGCAGCCCCCGTCGATCACAGACCGCGTAACGATGCAAAATGTCATTCGGGGTTCCGACGCAGAGCGACTTATCGATTTTTTTATTCACTACGCAGAGACCGTCTTACGGGTATAGGGACCAGTCGCGACTGTGTATTGTCTCGCGTACTCGCGTCGTATTTTTAGCCCCATTCATTGACAGCGTTTACGATGAGTGGCTAGCTAGGGGTGTGGGACCCGTAGTGACTCTCGTATCGGGTTTGTTCATTCATCGTACTGGTTGAGAATAAAACTCTTCATAAAGAAAATGAACTACGAGAAAACGGATCAACCTTTTTATATTCATGATATACTAAACGAAATTAAAAACTATTACTACTGTCTTACTCCATTCACTAGTTACGAAATTGAATTTCACGCATTTGCTCGCTTGAAAATTCTATCTGCATTAGATGCTCTACCCACGCTAACCGTATTTTAAAGCCGACCTGACGTCAGACTCTATCGCAATCGTTCATCGATAACTATTGGTCACTACGCGATCGAATGATTTCTTCGTGTCTATTCCGGCCATAACTACTCCTTCAGCGATTGGATAGACTTCAATCCAGGGACTGCGATTGATTCTCGTTCAAAAATGTAGACCGCTCGGTACCGTTTAATGAAATATTCTCACATCTATGGTATCATCACGTGGTGACGCGATATTATCGATACGTGACTCATTTCCCGCTATAAAATTTCTGTCTTTAAATCCGCCGGTTTTCGATTGGCACAAATCGATCGAATATTCTCGATCATGTCACGTGGGGACGCTCAACGCGATGACGTCATTTCCCGCCATAAATTTTCTGTCTATACATCCACCGATTTTCATTGGCACAAATCGATCGAATGTTCTCGATTATGTCACGTGGTGACACGCTCAAACGATAGACCGCACCCCCGGCCGACTCGTCATTGGTTCACGCCTTTCCGCTATAAATTTAAGGATTCTGATTGAATCGTCTATCGACTCCTTACCCACGATGTCGTCGCGTGGTGACACGCTCAACGGATAGACCGCACCCACTGTTTCCCTACTGATGCTATTCGGTTATACACAGAGGAGAGAAGAAGAAATATATTTTATTAACGTGTCGCATGCTGAATATTACATTAAAGTTCCAATGAAGGTATAAAATCAAACAATATCACAATGTTTTAAAACAGCATCCGACCGTGTGGCTTACGAGATGAATTACTCATACTTTTGTCCCCTACACAATCTTGAATAGCAATACGCGATTAACTCCGTAAATCTGGACGTACAAGTGACGTCTACTAACGTTTGAAGTCATTTTATCGGCCAGTCCTTTCTATCTATAAATCCGCCGGTTTTGATTGGTCCAAATCGAACACCTGCGTCTCGGAAGTGATGACTCATTTCCCGCAATAAATCTACTGTCTATACATCCACCGATTTTGAATGGCACAAATCGATCGAATAATCTCGATTCTGTCACGTGGGGACGCTCAACGCGATGACGTCATTTTCCGCCATAGACAGGTGGTATCATCAATCCTCATTAGTCAAACTAACAATACCTATTACATGATTCAATGAGATATTAACCCTATGGCTTATGGGGGGGGGGGGGGGGGGGGGAGGAGGTTATGCTAAAAACATTTAAACTGTCTAAAATGGATAAATGAAAATGAATAAATTGTACATGAATATTCATACTGTGCTAAGAAACACGGCTAGAAAAATAAATTACACTTACTTCACTGGATCCTCAGTAACGAATAATCTTTTTTTAAGGAGCCGTTTAAATACACATAGAACATAATAGAAAGACGATTGCTTTTGTCATTATGCTAATGATTTGCAGATGTGTCACTTCAACATGTTCAAATCGTGAATAAAATACATCTATTATCACAATTTTGACATTACAAATTCACATTTGTTTTGAAATTATGGCACCACTTGATGATCATGTTTGATTCTGTCTTTCAGTTTTCAGTTATCATCATGATAATAAAACATTTGTTATTTCCAAATGTGATTGGACCATTTTTATTTTTACTTGTATTTTACACTGTCAGGTACAGCATTGATATCTTTTGACACTACGTTAATAGCTCTAAATGTATTGTTGCCTTTCAAATTCAAGTGACAGACTGGAATCTTTTACTTGGTAAGTAACGGTTAATAGAAAGACGATTGCTTTTATCATTATGCCAATGATTGGCAGATGTGTCACTTCAAATAAAAAATCGTGATTTGAAGACATCTATCGTCACCATTTTGGGATTCAAATTTCACATTTGTTTTGAAACGTATGGTGCCATTTTATGATCATTTGTCATTCGGTCTTTCAGTTTTCAGTTATCATCATGATGATAAAACATTTGTTATTTCCAAATGTGATTTGACCTTTTTTATTTCTACTTTTATTTTGCACTTTCAGTTACAGCATTGATATCTCACACATGATAATGGTAATAAACATTTGTTATTGCGCCTCTTCGATTTCCAAATATATATGACTGGAGCTTATTGATTTTTTACTTGTATTGCGTCGTAAGTTAAAGTGGTGATACCTGATGACTTGTCATTCACAGCTCTTAATCCATTCTGTTCTAACAACAGGAATAAGTAAGTAACCGTAGATATATACATACATACTTGACATATATCAACATGGCGATTACAATACCTAAACCATGTCATTATCTATTACTGTGAAGGTATTGAAGCAGGGACACTACATGTATCTGGCTTTTGTTTTTGGAATAGAATAGACATTCTTAAAAAGTGAGTATAATAATTTAAATAACAAACATTAGATATATCAAAAAGTGCCAAAAATGATTTGAAATTTTACGATTTTTTCCTTAACGAGTGAAGTTTTGTTGAATAAATTTAATAATATGTTAAGAACAACCTCTATATGAAGTTTACATTAAAAGGACATTCATGGGTTAAAGGGTATCTGGCTGATGTTGTTTAACAGCTTAGGCATGAATAAATAGGGCCTAACATAATTTTAATACAAAATTATAAGATATATCATAAAGTGCCAAAACTTTTGAAATTTTATGATTTTTTTCTTTTAATGAGTAAAGGTTTTTTTTTAGTAAAGCTGTTAATATGTTGATAACAACCTTTGTAAGTAGTTTGCATTATAAGGACATTCATGAGTTAAAGGGGCAGTAACACGTTAAACTAAAGTGATGTCTCAAAGGTGAAAATAATTTATCAGTTGCAAGATAATTTTTTCAAACAAAAATAAACGCACTGTGATTAGTGAAGCTATGCGAATCCATTGTTCTATCTCCAATGGTTAAAAGGTGTTCACATGAAAATGGCCTTCCGTGGTTTTTGCTTAATACTTGATTAATTCCCCTGCGACCACGGATGATTGGGTTGAGTTATGAGATGTTTAGACTTTATGAAGATAATACATTTTGCTAAAATAATCTTTCCAAAAAATGTGCTTTTGCCCCATCCGAGTCTCTGTCGTACGTTTTCATGTTTTATTTTGTAACTGTTTGCATTTTTTGATTGGTTTATGCAAACCCATAATAGATTAAAACGTTGTCGTTGTCGTAGATTATGGTAACACATATATCTGTTTAGCGTAAATCTCATCCGGGCGTTTCATGTAAAATATCATCCGAGTAATGGAAATGGAGTGAGGATATTTGTTTTTCTCGCTTGATTGAGCAGCCGTATGGAGCCTCACAAACTGCACAGATGTTAACAGTGTCGCTAGGTTGAGCGGAAGACATGAAGTTCGACGACTTGTTGGATTATTTGGGCGAGTTTGGGCCTTACCAACGTAGATTATACATTCTGATGAATTTGACCTCCATATGTATAGCTTTTCAAACAATGGTACCAGTTTTTATCCTTTATCTACCGCAACATCGGTAAGTCATAATGTGGGATTTGTAACATGTTTTGTTTGTGTTTCAGTTTCTAATGCTGGTTTAGAATTTTAGATGATGACACGTTAAATTCTTATTTTCTATTAAATTATTTAAAGCTGTTGTTTTTGAAAATATCTAATCATTTTGACCCTATGTGACACAATCACTTGACCTGAACTGGTAAGTTTGAGGCTCTCGACGGTTGGTCAACAAAATGAACACAACAGTTTCTTCGTGAATGAAGGATTGTTTTGCCGATGGAAATCATTTGTTCCTGTAACAATTGCTATTGCCATCATTATTATATTTTAGTCATTTCCCTTAAACAAGTATTCATTTACTTACAAAGTAAATCTTTGAATTGTATTTTATGAGGATTGTTCGTGATATCAATTTCAATTTGAGATGAAGTTAAATTATAATTTATAGCAATAAATATAACCAAATTAATATCAGCAATCATATTGTAGAGGAATGTTGACTCCAATTTAGGTTCATGTTAAATTAATAGTTAATTAAACTTTAAATAGTAATTGAAAGTTTTTTTAATATCAAAATGAACATGGTGTTGTTTTGTTACAACAATTCGAGAAACATTCATCATGCTTTTACCATTTCAAGTTTATCGATGCATGATAAATTGTATATGTTTATATATATGGTGTGCTCTTCCGGATGAGTGAATTGATCAATTATTAACCTGGCATGACTGACAATATATGTGTATACATTAGCTCAATTATTAAAATGTTATTACCATTCTCGAAATAGTTTGTATTCCATCTTTTTACGAATTGATATTTTTTAATTTTGGGAGATGTGTTAGAGTAAAGTGGAAACATGATTTTACATAATTTCTCTCAAAATGGTTAAAAATTCATGAAATAAAAGTTTCATTTATAACGCATAAGGTAAACAGTAAAATGTCAGTAGTGATTTTATTTGAATTGAATAGAAACCGGAAAAACTTTAAACAGAATAAGGATAGCATTCAGTGTGGTAGCATTCATTTACTTGTTTTCCAAGAACATCACAACTCTACGTCCTATTAACATGTATATTAGTTAAATGACTCATCAATTCATATTTATCTTTGTTTCTGCTGTAGATAATAGATATAGTAGATAAATTACGTTTGAGTAATGGGCGCGCGAAATTGTCCGGTTTTCGATCATAAATCAGAAATTTTACATGTTTATTGTCACTGTTCTCAACTGATAACCATTAAGATGGTAATTTTTAGAACAGATTCAATACTTAATAAGAATTTACACCATTTATAAAGTGTCACATATTTGACCCGAACAACATACTCTGTGTCCTTTCACAGATTTTATTCCGTTAATGCTGCCGCTTCGGGTCAAGGTATTGTGCAGTCCTAAGATTATACTAAAAATTATTTTGTTCGTTTGAATTGAAATCAATGTAGAATCTAGTGAAACAAAGTTCGAATCCATTATTAAAGGTATGTTATTTAAGTATCATGTTTCCATATCTAAGTCTCCACTATATTAGAAGTTGGCAAACAAATTAAATAATATTTATTTTTTTCAAATATATCTTACTAAGAACTCGATTAAACGATATCATGTATCAAACCTCAATTTCATGCTTCAGGTGTCATCTACCCAATTTTCAAAACGATTCTTACGCCGTGCAAAATAAGACACAAGAACAACTTATAAAGCAATATATTCCTCCGCCCAAGACTGATGGGGCTGGAAAATACAGCCACTGTGAAGTCATCAATGGTTCAGAGAGATCACATTGCCATTCATGGGTGTATGACCAGTCGGAGATACACAACACTATCGCAACTGATGTGAGTACAGATTGGATCATGTTATTCAACTTGAAATAATAGCTTACGTTGTTTTGTGATAACTATGTGTTGGCTATAAAACGTACAACAAACTTAACTTCTCCTTCAGGATCAATGTTACTCTTCAGTTAACGGCTGATATCCACATGAACTCCATAGCGTAAGTAAATTCATAAATATTAAGAATCTCAAATCATTATAAGAAACCATCTTGGTAAGGAAGAAACGTAAGTGTGTAGTTTGCCTTTTTCTACCCCAAAAATAAATGCGTGACAGGGTGCTACTTCAGGGTAGTTAATAAAAAGAAAAAACAGTAGGAAGCTGAAATTTACAGAATATTTTTTTGTTACATGAGGATAAAAGTTTGTAGATTTGGGCGTTGGCAGGGTGCCTAGGGTCTTTTTCAGAAAGAAATGATTCTGGACTTCATTTGATAATTAAAATGTAAACAATAAACAAACTGCAAAGCTATTATGTAACTCTTTACAGACAGCTAGCCCTGCAGGTGTATATGGTGGGAGTTGGTCATGCCGGTATGAATGTATGTGTTAATTGCAAAATTATGCGTATCGTAGGTTGTTGAGTTGAATAAGAATTTTACAGGGAGGTTCGGGTCATTAGGGGAACTAGTGAGCGGAAGAAGAATATTGTTAGATGGAAATGATATTCTAAATGTTTTCATTTTTTATTTAATAGATAATAGATAATGGGGCTATATCAGTCACTAAGTCCGAATCAAATAGGTTATGTCTTGTTGAATGATGTGCACTTGAATGCTCAAATCTGACATAGACAAACTTTTACCAGAAAATTATTATTTTTAGCTTATCTCGCCTGAAAGGCCCGGTGAGGTTATGGCATAGAATATGTCTCCGGCGTCCGTAAAGCTTTCACTATTTCATCTTCTTCGCCAGGACCTGATTCAGGAAATCTGAAATCTTTTGTACAGACCTCTTGACTAATGACATTATTAATTTATAGATTTAATGATCCTGTGACCCCAAACGATGGCCAAAGGGGCCACATCCTAAAAACATTATTTTCATCTCTTCTACAGAAGCAATAGGTCTAGAAAGCTGAAACCTTTTATACAGACTCCGTAGCTGTAGGGATTCTAATTTATGAGTATGGTGACCCTTTGGCAACTCATATGGTGACCCTGTGACCAGCTATAAGATGAATCATAGAAAGCCTGATTAGCTACAAATGTGTGTTTCGTGACAGTTCATTGCAGGTTATACGTATGTCATTTATATATATAAGCCTTCAACTTAATACATTAAATCTTGGAAAACTAATTACCTACGGATCCAATGGCTTTATTTTTTTTCTAAACAGGTTAATATTTACTAATTACTAATTTACATTTGCATTTGCATTTAAATTAATTATCATGCGTAGCTAATAGTAAAAAGCGTAAAACGCGTCAATCGCATAAAGTTTTCAGTTTTCAATATTTTACATGACAACCACAAGCATCCGTAAATACCCGAAAACGACGTCGTGAATATAACACGTAGACTGACATGGTCTGGTATTTACTGTCATTCCTCTCTTAGGACAAGTTTTTTATTCAAAGCACTTGCTGTTACTTGACGATCCAAATTCTTCCTTTAATGTTCTATTGGTAATAGGTCAGACTATGACAACATGTCAACGTTGTACCTTTGATAATACGGACTTTATACGGGAATTCGGCATAAGGTCTGCTCAATGTATCTCTGTGTTGAGACTGCCGTCCACCGCAACAAGATCTGCCTTGCCATATCTGCTAATGCCACTCCAAACCCTGACGCTGCCATCGCCCAAGGGTTTAATGATCGGAGCACACCCGATACACCCCTGATCCTCCATCGTCCCTGTACTGGTTCATACCAAAAAGATAACCCTTTCCTCGTTCCGGGCTTGTTAGATGTATATCGGAATACCGTGTTGTCTTAGACGTCTGGCCACTCTCCCTCGACTAATAGGATGACCCAGCAGAAACTGGTTATATGATTGGTAAATGGCGTTTTTCCACACCGGTTTTCCACTCCTTGGCTTGTCAACTGTCCTTTAAGTCAGCCTGTAACATTGAATTTTTTTTCGTTTCTTCTGCCCGTTATTTTAGAACAAACGTTCGTGTTGATAAAATGTTTACCAAACTCATTCCTTGTGGCTTGGAAACGCCGATCGTTGTCGCTTACCTTCGGGAAATTTTAATATTTCAAGGCATTTGTCATGTGAGCAAAGTATGATATTGGTAATTATATAATATTATCATTGACCTTCTCTTCAGCTCAGCCTTGTTTGTTCCAACGTACACATGCGCGCCCATGCAAATATGGCGTTGATGTTGGGAAAACTGGTGGCTGCAATAGTACAGGGCCTGTGTAGCGATTAGTAAGTAGAAAAACAGTAAGAGCTTCATCTCTCTAATAGAAATTCTGACAAGAAGAGCAAGTTTTCCTTGATAAACACTTCTTTTTTGTGAAAATCGAGACCTTTCGGGTTATATGCTTCCTCCTTTATCTAAGATCAGTATATTGTGTATGAAAAAACATGCAGTTTCAAAAAGTAGATTTTGAAATCATTTTTTAAATCTTTGTTTACATTTTTGTTTGATAAATAGAATAGAAGTTCTCAATTTCGACAAACTGATGTTGAAGGGGTTATTATATTCAAACATGCTCATTTTGGACTAAACTACTATGATTTTTTAAAGGTTTAAAATATGTTTTAAATAAAATTATGTTTTTTAGTTTTGGACGAAAGAAGACTTTTATTGGCTGTATGATTCTTTTGATATCTGCCGGGTTTGCTAACGTCTTCATCTACAACTTCACCACTCTGCTTCTCTTCCGGTTCATGGCGGGACTAACAACAACTAGTACTTTCATGTCAGCCTTTGTTATAGGTATCTCAATTATTCATGTACTGTCTTTTTAACAATTTGATTAGAAATTCAATATCCCACAACGAATTTTACGTATAACCGAGCTGTTTTAAACTGTTTTCCGTTATTCCGTAATACATAGTCAGGACAAATTTTATTATACTGTTTTCAGTGCAATCTAGTACCAAATATCTGTTAATTGAACCATTTGTTTTGATAGTGTTACACGGACTCATACACGGTATTGTAACATGACTTATGTGTAAACTCTATTCAATCTAGTAAAAACTAGATGTAATGATCGGACGTATGATATTACAGCTAGTTTTAACTAGATTGAAGTTGCTTTGATAGGACTTTTTTTGAATAAATTTTCACAGCAAACTGACTGGGTGAATCGTCGCGAAATAATATAAATTCTAAATTTAATTCTTTAGAATTATTGTTGAATTTTTTTAATAGTTTAATGTTTCTGCAGGTATTGAGTTTGTTGGTCCCTCCAAGAGGAAACTTGCTGGTATCGGAATCCAGTTCTTCTGGCAGGTGGGCCTCTACATCATGGTTCTCCTCGCCTACCTCATCAGGGACTGGAGACAGCTCATGTTCGCCCTGGCTATACCTGCAGTCTTCTATATACCCCTCTGCTGGTGAGACAATAAGATCAAATATGTTCATCAAGGGGGTACTTATGGGGTGGAAGTCCTAATTCTGGTGAGATTATGGGATCAATGTTGTAAAAAGTCTCAACGGACAATGTGATGTGGAAACCATAGCCACAACATTTGGAGAGCTATAGGTCTTACTTGAGACGCATGGTCTTCACTTCGGCCTTCTCCTCATGTGCTCTGGTGCTCTTCATTCATCGAAGGTCTAGCAAAAACACAATGATATATATCTTTATCTCCTCAGTAATACCGTCAGTTTACTTTAGTCCTCTGTGTCCTTCTATTCACTTTTAGTACGGATATTTAATCAGTTAGATTTACTTTTGAGTGAAATTCTGCTTGAAACCTCATCTAAGATCTTCCAATCATACAATATGTTTCATCCTCGATAATCCAGCACTTTCGTTCCGATTAATCTACACTACCTTGGCTTGGTAGTGTAGATTAATCGGAACGAAAGCGCTGGATTATCGAGGATGAATATGTTTATGCCTCATTGTGGTTAAATTCTCAATTACCGAAGGATCTTCCAAAAATGTTTATATATTATCTTTCGTAGGTTTGTGCGTGTATCTCCAAGGTGGCTGCTTAGCAAAGGTCGGAAAGATGAGGCGGAAGTGATCATACAGGAAGCTGCGCGATATAACAAAGTGACACTTCCGGATAATGTTACCGATGAAGTGCAGGATTTGATGGACGGCGGAGAAAAGAAAGAAACTATATGGAAACTATTCACGTCCAAAACACTCGCACTCAGATCCATTTTCATTCTTATAAACTGGTAAGAACATGGTATTGTCTCTTGGACACATAGACGTGCATGATTCATACACATATAAAGCGAAAGTGAATGCAACAAAATACAAATCTTAGATAAAATAGTTTATGTTTTATTGAATGACACCCTTTTACCAATGCAGTACATTCTTATAACAGAGAGAGAGAGAGAGAGAGAGAGAGAGAGAGAGAGAGACATCTCACGAGAGAGAGAGAGAGAGAGAGAGAGAGAGAGAGAGAGAGAGAGAGGGGAGATGAGAGAGAGAGAGAGAGAGAGAGAGAGAGAGAGAGAGAGAGAGAGAGAGAGAGAGAGAGAGAGAGAGAGAGAGAGAGAGAGAGCTTGGTGTCGTTTTATTTTAAATGATTTCTTGATCGATGTGTACATGACATTGTTTGCTGTCTAATGTGCTCATGAAGCTTCAACAATACGTCCGGCACTATGAGGCTGTAACATGTCTGATTTGTTTCCGTGTAGAGCAGTGTAGTGTATTCCAATTTAAGTTATGATACTTTTTATCTATTTTTTAATCGTCAATGTTGATCAATGTTGATCACTTTGTCATATTGGTCACAAAGAATATGAATAATCACCAAAACTTATTTTTTAATGGGAGGCTCAGAGTAAATACACCCGGTCGATTTTAATCAGACTGGGTTAATAACATCTTGTATGTTTTGTTCACATACGTGTATGCGATATGGTGTCTTGCTCTTAACATCGTCTAGTACTTATGATCTTTAAGACTGGGTATCTTTGGTTTACAGGAGTGTTTGTAGTATGGTGTATTATGGTC
Source organism: Phorcus lineatus (assembly GCA_921293015.1). Lineage (NCBI taxonomy): Eukaryota > Metazoa > Mollusca > Gastropoda > Trochida > Trochidae > Phorcus > Phorcus lineatus. Next base: position 47,392,139 of record OV121085.1, read on the forward strand.
TAGCTTTAAACATTTCCAACATGGAAGGTGACATCTACCTCAACTTCTTCCTGGCGTCCACTCTCGAGGGAGTGGGAAATCTCCTGTGTGGGATGCTGCTTGACAGGACTGGCAGGAAGAAATTCTATATCGCCAGTCTCCTCGTAGGGGGCGTGGCGTGTGGAGCCTCAATTATACCCCTAGTCATTGAAAACAAAGGTAAGAAATTGTGAAATCTTGTACATTATGTAAAGTTGTTGTAAATAGTTGAAAACCTTTTGTTTCGGTGGCAATTTAATCAATTGATCAAAGGCATCAACCTTCTGGTCACTGGTCACGAGGATATTAACCCGGAAAAACCGTTTATTAGATATTTCTTAAACTTTCCATAAGTATTACCCACTTAATGAAGTGGAGCCTTTTGATATTTTCAGAAATTATTTTTTACCTTCTCAACAGGGATACGTTTATTTCCGGAGCAGAACGCAAAAACTGCTCATCATATCGTTCTGACCTATCTACTTCATCTTTGAATTAGAAATCGTAATTTAATGTTTTAAAGATATATGTTAAGAATTTTTTTTAAAACGTTGGGATATGTCATCCTCCGATACTTTTGTTAATTCTAAATGAAAATGTACAGATGCTGAGACGACGCTTATGGTCTTATCATGGGTTGGGCGAATGGGAATAACGGCTGCCTATTCAACACTGTACATCTACACCGCAGAGATGTTTCCTACAGTGCTACGTAATACAGGTTTAGGGGCCGGGTCCCTGTCTGCGCGCATTGGAGGAATTGTCTCCCCTTATATTGCTGACGTGGTAAGTTCTTGCCAGCACTAGATCATATAATATGTGTGCTTCTACCTTTGTATGATATCGTCCCTTTTCTCCATTTTCAGATAGGAGCAAACCCTCAGAGTGACACCAAACGTCTTGGTTTAGTAACATGTGCCAAATGATATCAATGATGTATATTTATCGAGATATTCTGTTCTAGCTGAAAATTATCAATAAATGGTCTTCAATTTTTTTTACCAAAAGCCGTGCCTAGCCATCACAAATATTTCCATTAATATTTACAGCAAACAAGAAGACACATTAAGGTGTTATATATATCTTTGATATCAGGTACAAGTGTGTACATTCGGCTTTGGCAGACATCTGTTGCTAAAATTTCATCGAACATTTTGAAGAGAATGCAAGCCTATTTCGATTATTACAATTTTAAACATAATGCACATAATCTAGGACTGTATCAAAGCTAAATTAAATGTCTTGACTAAAACAATTTTCATCCCTTTAACATTAAAGGAAAAAACAAATGATGTTGTTTTAAATATTTTCTAAAGTTTTCTAAATGATCAATATCAGATGCTTGAATATTTAATTATTTTGTTTCCTTAAAGGGCATCTATTTCGGTGGTATTTACAAAGAAGGTTTGCCCTTCCTGGTGTTCAGTGCATGTTCACTGGTCTCTGCTGCCTTGGCCTTGACCTTCCCAGAAACCCTAAACCGGAAGTTACCAGATACAGTAGAAGAGGCAAAGGAGTTCAAAAAGTAATGTTTATTCATATCACTGTTTTAAGTGAAAATGTTCAATTTATATAAATTTCAAAACAGGGAAGGTTGACAATGGCACGTTTATCTCTATGGTTTATGCCTGGCATGGTCAACTGTAAACCATTTTAGTCAGAAAAAAAGAAGAAATCTTGAATATAATTATGTGTGTATCGAAACCAGAGGCTTAAAAAATGGGAGGAAAAGTTCTTATTTATGACAAGTGGTTGCGAAGGGTACTTGTCAAAAACCTACTCTAAATCTTGTTTTGCATAATGTCATTACCTTTGCTTGCGATTTTTTATTGTTCATTCAGTATTCACTTTAATATGTCATTGATTATTTTTTGTTTGCAGGACAAACAAGGTCAAACATCAACTTTAAAGCGGAACCAGACTTCTGTATGCTCTGAACAGGATTTCATGCTCCTCAGTATTCTACTTGATCTAATCATGAAACGAGAATCCTTTGGACGAGTCAATGTAAAGTACGATTCTTCAGGATTCTACTTCACGGTGAATTGTGAATCCTTTTTACCTTATGAATCAGCAGGAATCTTATAGTTTCGACTTCACCATGAACCATGAACCTATTTTTCTGTATGATTAAACCACAATCTTCACGATTTGACTTCATAATGGAAAATGAATCCACTTGACGTAAAAATACATAGGTTGGAAGCTATAAAGATCTCCAGGACTTTAATTACTCTTTGAACGTATGAAATCTTAAGAGACAGATAGCAGTAAGACAGAGGAAACAGGTATCATAAGAACGAAATGATGAAACAGGAACCATAATGACGAAGTGATGACACAATTATCCTAAGGGTGAAATGATGAAACAGGAATCCCAAGGGCGAAATGATGAAACAGGAATCCTAATGACGAATTGATGAAACAGGAATCCGAAGGACGAAATGATGAAACAGGAATCCTAAGGGCGAAATGATGAAACAGGAATCCGAAGGACAAAATAATGACACAAAATTACTCAAGACGAAATGGTGACACAAGATTCCTTAAGACGAAAAGGTGACACGAGAATCCTAAGGACGAAATGGTGACACAAGATTCCTTAAGACGAAATGGTGACACAAGAATCCTAAGTACGAAATGATGACACAAGAATCCTAAGTACGAAATGATGACACAAGAATACTAAGGACGAAATGATGAAACAGGAATCCGAAGGACGAAATGATGAAACAGGAAACTCTAAGGACCGGTACACAGCCTCGATGTGAAACAGGAATCTTCACAATCCTAGCTCATAGTTAACATGAATGACAGGACTTGTTGTTCCAGAAAATCAAACCTCAGGGAAAATGGTGTTTTTTACCCCCGTCGCATTTCGCATAACTTCATGGTCTTTCACAATTACAAATGCGCCTATAGACAATACATGTGTCTCCCTAGTTTCCTTATAATGGGTTTTCCTAGATTACTAAACGCCTTTTTTCACAGCAGTAGTACAATACTTAAGCTCTGTTGCAGTCACCCCTAAACAGTCCTGGAATTTAAACTACTTCTTAATAAAGTGACTGAAAATACATTTCTGTCAACAGTTTATACAATTATGAAAATAAGCAGCGGTGTTTACCTTCATTCTTGTTGAAATATAATTACTAAACCTCTATTCACGGTATCATGGACTACGTCAAGGACCATAATTTGTTGAAGAAAATTTACCTATACCTATCCGCTTTTCATAAAGGAAAATGTTCATTTTTCTGGAAATCAGTGTATATTTATTTACACCTGTAAAAACTGAATTTTAATGGTTGTAAGATGTGATATGAATGTTTCAATGTTCAGACGGGTAAAATTAGTTGTCTTTTGTCCTTACCGACGTGCTTGTATATAATTCATGTATAACTCATAAGTGATAATCTTTTTATGAAACGGTATTGAATTGTCTTGCTATTGCAATTGTATTTCATCAATCTTTATTGTTCGTCAAATCAAATTTATTTCGAATTCAAAATGTTCCATTTCTTTGTACATTTCCACGACCGAATGTCTAATGTTAAAAGATAATTTATTCCTTGTTGCATATTTCTAAATTATTTTTTTTGCAAGAAAACCGAGAAATGTAACTTATATCTGTCTGTTTGTTTGCAAATATTTAAAAAAAATGTTTCAATAAAACTTTGTCTGCAAATATTTCAAAGAATGTTTTAATGAAGCATTGCATTGCAAATAGTTCAAAGAATGTTCCAATAAAACATTGTATACAAATATTTCAAAGAATGTTCAATACAATTTGATATTCGATGTGTCATGTGTTATTACGTTTACCATTTGAACTTGAATTACATCAAAATACCGTAAATTGAATTAAAGTAATATTTTCAAATTTCTTATCTTTGCTTAAAATCTTAATATAGCCGCATTCGTTTTTATATCTAAATCTATATATTCGTCAAAGCGTCCGTAAAATATTTTTACTCATTCTATATTTATACGTTTATCAGGATTCTAACAACAAAATGTAAGGCTTTTCGAACCTTTCCGAAAAGTAGTAGTTTACTTTCAGTATATGCCATTACAATAAAACATTTCCATTGGAAAGCAATCATGCATATCTCTAGTATGATGTATTTTGACATTTTGGAATGCTAGTGTCCACATGTTATAAATAAGGTATCATCTCATGAATACCTGTAGGTAGACCAATGACCAATTACAAACCATTATAAAATATAATCTTAGCGAACACATAAGTAGTTATTAGATAGATAAGACGTATATTTGCCATAATGAAATTATGTTTAACTATGAATACATGGCTATCGTAATTATTTATTTCGAGAGAGGATATATACATGATATACAACGATCGGTGAACATGGATTTCCCATCCCTATGAACACATCAAACCTCGGTATACAAAGCGACAATCATTCATAACTTTCAGTAAACATTACATGAAATCTTAGCTTTGTCATTCTTTATAGATAAATTAAATACGGTACCAAAGCTATTACTTTTTAGAATTTGAATAAATTTGTAAATCGAAATCATTTGTCTATCGATGTACTGTGTATGAAGAATATGAATCCCGATATGTTTGCTCTCGTAGGATTAAAAACGCTCACGATGATGGTGTGTCGATAAGAAGTTTCCTGTACAATATATTATTTTTCATTATAGGAAAACAACTTTTTCATAAAACATCGAAAACAAACATAACAATTTTTCGAAAGTAATAAAGAAATCTATATTGAGTAAAACCATGCAGATATAAAACTTAAATTTCAAATGTCAAATTAATTCTAAATGTAAGATATACTTGAAGAATCATTGGTCTGAGAGTTAAATGAGTTTGGTTCCAGATTAACATAGACGTGGTTTTGTTTATAATAAAACCTTTTAGAGCAAAAAGGAAAGTCTAGATTTGTTTTCATAACTGCTCATTCGCACTTGGAGCCAAATTTTTCAACTTTGACCTTTTCAAGTTTGACAACGTATGTTGTTTTAAAAGCTCTTATAACAATGTCACATATCCACATGTTTCAACGAAATATTTATAGGACTGGAATGATCCGTGTAAAAGGGTCTGAAAGAGCACAATAGTGATATATAAATTTATCTACTTTAATTATATGCAAACATTATATTTTGTTGAAATTTTTGCGTCATGCAACTATACCATAAGTTTGAGTAACTATTTTCTTTTATTTAGCACCATTTAAATGAACTCCAAGATAACTTCTTACAAATTACAGTTAACTACTTTTATTAATAATTCATCCTGCAAATTGAAAGGAATGATTTCGAAACGTTCTGTGTGCAAAAATAATAAGATTACCCAAAGAATGTTATTATTATGTCTTTTAAATGTGACTAATGTTGTCTCAGTGAATTTATGATTTTTCAGTAAACCGTTTAGTAAACTATCAGAATTCGAATTTGTTGATTTTGTAAGTCAGTTTTATCAAAGGGTATCATTTTGTTGGCAAATTATCAGGTGAACGGGTGGACGAATGAGTGAAATTATTGGGAAAATAAATGAAAAAAATGTTACCATTGTTTTCTTAAAATACTGTGCATATACCATGTAAAATGAAATACATATAGAATGCTTTTACTTAGGAAAAAGCTTTATTAAAAAGTTCTTCAATTTATTTTGTAATTACTAGAACTAGTGAGAAATTGAATAAATGATTAACAAATGACGAACGGAAACCTTAGCTTATTTTCATGAATGAACGTGTACAACGAAAAAAGTTATGCTTGATATAATGCGCGAGTTGGACCCATACTAAAATCAATTCGTACGTATTACCAATACTCAATACTCATCATCAAAATCAAAAACAAATGTCTCTCATCATTCAATTACCCTTAAGTACAGTATGCACTTTGGTAAAGCCAGCATTACATCATTCAACGTAAGCCCACAGCGTATGCTCCCATTCTATTTATCCACGCAGTGAGTGCAAGCGGTTGCCATTTTTGGTTCACAGCATCGCCAGCAGATCGTGTTCTGTCTTCGGGGAATTATTTCCAGCGTCTACTCCCCCTCCTCCTTGGTGGAAGTTAGTTTCAGGTGGAACCCCACAAGGTGTTCATTTACACGTGTGTTTAACGGTTCTATATCTTGTCCCAACATGGCATCTCTGCTTACGAGATAACGTCGAGGTAAGATGTTTATTTCACGAGTTCTTTTGTTGATTGTTCACGGATATATGATACAATTATTAATTAATTTTAATAGTGTGTTTATATATTCACAAACGTATATTGTTCCGCTGATCTTATTGACCGATTGGTCAGTCCGGAGAGGTCATTCTGAGGTTAAACCGATCAATATCTTTGTTTATTTTGAATGTCGTCGTTTCAACCCATCACCTTATTCAACAGACTAAACACTGTCTAAATGAATATCACTACAAATCAAAACTTCTTCCTCATAAAAAAAACTACAAATCAAAACGTCTTCCTTATAAGAAAATGAAACATTGAACCAAAACGGAATAACAATGAGACAATACAAAGTTACAGAAGATGTTTTTACATGAAAACAATTCATTTAAAAAATATTCAGCAGATCTACTAAGTCAACATAAATACCAACGAGCAATCTTCACATCAATAGACAGTTTATCCTAATCAAAAATAACAAAATGAGATACTGATATCCTGGACACAATGGTCAACTGGACTATGCAGAGCGGTCAGTTTCAGGTCAAGACCAATCAATAATGATTTAGACAAACGTTTCAGGTCACTAGTTGTGACCTGTTTGGGTCGCTGCTTTGCGATGTCAATATTATCCCCTAGAGTTATCCAGCGTGTTATCTTACTCATGTGTTTTTCCCATTAGTTTTGTCAGATATCATATTTCGCGATGGATACAAACAGCTACTAATGAGTTATCATGTGTATAAATGTTTCAAAACAACGGAACGTGTTCATAAACAGTAAAGATTTGAACGAAACGTTTGTATTCTGGATTTAAATAGGGACACTGAAAACGGACGTCGCCGTATTTCGTTGAGGCGCTGTTCGATGATAGTCCTGTTTATGAATTGATTTTTGTTCATCAAAATTAGATTTTAACCAAAATGTTTCAAAACGATATTTTTGTTCTGCATTAATACCATTTATACCCTATTTAAAGCACTACGCTGAATTACATTTCTACTAGAAATAACCAGTTGATACCTTCAACCGAAGGACATAAAGTTCACTATCACAATCAATCAGCATTACAAAGAGACTTTAAGGCATGTGCAACAACACATCATCTTTTCTATAAAATCAATTGTTTCTAAATAAATGCCAGACTTAAAATCATCTAAATAATTTTTAAGAATATAAACAGTGTGCAAAGGCTCAATAAGGGTCAAATGATCGTAATACTGATATTCTAAACTAAATTCGATCTGTTAATACTCTAAAAAAAACTTCGAGAAAATTGTGTTGAGAGTATGTTTGTTTATCTGTTGCTTAGCAACAGAAGGTTTAAACAGCGGTCTATTTCGGTACAATGTTACCCAAGAGTAAACTTGGTTTGAATCATCACTGTTAACTTAACATTATGTTAACATCGAGTTCATTAACCTGTGACACCATAATATAGGTCAAGATCGTCTTTGGTTTACAACCGATTTTGATATTCATCTTTTTGTCTTGATAAGTATAAGTGTGGACAAGATAAATACATAACTATTAAAGTGACGTTAATCCATCGTTTGTCGTTTTCATTTTTATTCAAGTAAGTACTGTTTAGCGTCACTAGCCTTTATCTGTAATACATGTATATCATTCAGTTGACTTTTTTACATAGCGGATGATTTGGCAATTTTTTTTAAGAAGAATGAAAACGAAGAAACGTATTTTACGAGTATACTTCGTCATTACATGTGTACTTTCGAAATTTTTACTGAATACTTTACCTTCCACACACTAGTCACCCATATCATTATCATGAAATGGAAAATAATAAAATATTTTTTAAATTATACAAAATAAAGATAATAATAGTCCAATCCCAATGGATTTTAGGACTGACGGACGTCATATTGTCAATGTAATATGTAGGGCAGGCATAATATCAATCTAGTTAAAACTAGATGTAATAACGGACTTCGGGACGTGTAATATTACATCTAGTTTTAACTAGATTGGCATAATATCGATATTTCATAAGCTTATAGATTCGATTTTTTTCATTTTCTACGATAATATCCTATATAGAATGTAGAATCTATCTAGTATAGCATTTAAACTCCATTTGTTCTTCTTTCCTCCATCCATTCATCCGACGATCTCATGTGCACAACAATGGCCTTCATGAATAATGATATCATTTATCGATTGTCGTATTACGGATACAGGTTCACAGAAGCGTGACCCATATAGCACGAGCGGCCTTTTTACCGCCGAGGCATAACCGTGACCTATTCGAGGTCATAACATCAAACTGGCTTGGCAAAGCTTGCCTGTAACTAATTCAACAGGAATGTATTTCTATGGGATACCGGTAGCACAGCGTTAACAAGTCGGTCTGGCCAGGTATGTGGTTTAAATATCTTGCACAGGTAAAATGAGGTGTTGATCTCGTGTTTGGGCTGGGCAGTAGAATTCTACTCAGCAAATCAACTCATTCGTTGCTTCGCAAGCATCGTATGTGCAGTTGGATGTAACACCGGTTTCGCAGTAAGGTAATGTGTTTTATCTTCTACAGAAAATAATATGTGTATTTTGGTCCTGGAGTAGAATTCTGATTAGTTGTTACTGCACTGTTTCATTTCATCGTTGGTCCACTCATATATCTCGGACCTCTTTATGGACTTAACGGTAAGCTCACGCCGTTTATTTTGGTTTTCGTCAGTGTCGGATATAACACTGAGGTAAGGTCATCAAATTTGTTTGGTTTTGTCATTCACTAATACACCATCTCAAGTCAAAGAGTTTATAATGTCTATGGTGGCATTATGTCGTCTCCAAATTAAAAGTGTTGGAAAGTACATATACACCCTTTATGAAAATACCTCCGTGACTAGTTAACTTCGTATTTTAAGTCAAAATGGATTGATCAGTTTGGCTATTAACTAAGATAAGAGTGCATTTACATAGTTTTATGACTTCAAGTTAGTTATTCTGATGTCCATTGGACGCCCATATGACACCCACTCTATCGCCATTTTATCTTTGTTTTACCGTTAAATGCACGCGCAAATCATGACACATATGGGCCATGACGAATGCACGAGAAAATCGTTATTCATGAACAGCTGGATATGAAATTGACGCATAGCTAGGCGAGCGCACGAAAATCTCGTGAATCACGAAGTGCCCATCTTCCACACAGTCTAGAAACTCCCAGACTCCGTGGCACTGGAAACATACCATTCTCTGTAGACACGCTGCTTTTGCCAGCGGCCACTGTTTTCACGTGCAACTACACCGTGTCTGTTTCCAATAATATTGGTGGGAAAGTATTCTGTGAAATATACATCGCAATGGGATATGCATGCACGTCGTGCGGTTGCGAACATCTGGCGGTGAAATCTACATTATTGTGTCTGATAGATCAATTTAATGAAATTTGCAACACGATATAGGTTTGCTGATTGGTTGAATGAACTTGTGGGAAACAGTTTTTGCCAATAAGTAATTTGTGTTCGATAAAGTGACGTTGATGTAAAACATGGCCCACACTCAGTGGGTGATGGTTATAGTTGGAATATGAGAAAACCATTGGTGTACATATAGCTATAAGTAGTCTGTCATCCAGACCCTATGGCAAAATATCAAAGGAGCCTTCTTAAGTCTAGAAAATGTTGGCAAGTCTAGTTGGCTCAGCCATAGCCTGTAAGTATTGTACAGGGCCCTTTTTTAATATATTATTTCATACCAAATATTGAACAGTACATTTTTAGTGAAATCTTTTTTTCGGGGACTATACGTTAGTCTAAGCTATAAGCTGTATACCGCTATACTGGTATTATGTAATAATGACTTCAAAGAAATCTGTTAAATGTAAATGTCATTCATAATTTTGTTTACTTTTTGTTAACTCTTCGAATTAAAAAAAAAATTCATCAAATTAATGTTAATATGTAAGGCACAATATGAATCAATAGCGTCACGGAGTAATTCCACTAGGAGACCATTTCAGTAATAACTTTAACCTTTACATCGTTTAAAGTCACAGTGGTACGTATGTTAACATATTTGAGTGCTTCATGTCAAACATTAAACCTCTCTAATATCAATAAGTTTCATTTCAACTGATTAGGTATTTTTGTATAAGGCAGTCATTTGTTACATTCGATCGGTAAGGGGATGAAAATCGTGGCGTGTTACGAAGTTTAGCCAATTTGTTCTACCCATGTGTATGCTATCATCAGCTTGTTTCAATTCACTAGAGCTATTTTCGTTGTTGCTTCGACCTTTACATAGTAAATAACGAGTCTTTTCCTTTCCGCTTTAGACCATTCATGCTATAACACTTGTTTTACTCCTCAACCTCGATATGTAGATAGTGTTCCTTTCCAAATTTTTTTAGCTAAAGGTACACTTTTTCTTGAGTCAATTTCAGATTATTTCTTTTAACCGACCAGGGCCTCGAATAACTGTCATGGTACCCATTATGGATAAACGGATCGACCTTTATGTTGATTAGTGACCTATTACTTCCTCTAGTTCAGTTCATACACGTCCATCCTTGTTTGATATTTTACTTAAGTAACACAGGATATTCTTTAGTCTTCATGATTAGTTTAAAGAGATGAAAGTGTTAGTGATACATTTTAGATGGTAAAATAATGTTAACAATGACATGAGATTACACTATATTTACAATGATATGATTTTAAAAATCTTGTTTAGGGCGTGGCCCGGGTGGGGGGGGGGGGGGGGGTTGAACCCCCAGTGGCAAGCTCTGAATGTCCGTTTAGCATTTCCTATCGACTTGGAAAAAGTGACACTCATTATATTCTTAATACATGAAAACACAGTTCTTGTATATACAAAGGTAATCGTAGTTATTAGGTTTTTCTACCTCAAACATATATTGCGTTTAGCCTTGTTTAGGCCAGTTGCATATACATGTTCATTTCCTGCGTGGACTTTGCGATAATATTATTTCATTCAGTAACCCTAATGACGTTATCCGACATCGCGATTCTTTCCACCATTGCTCGAAATTTAATAATTACCTCGACATTAAACATGGCACAGGACCACTGGAGTATATAATTTGAAAATTATTCCCGAAGCTTCCAACTCATTCATTTTAGTGGCTTCATCCCATTAAACGTCAGATTGTGTTTCTTAAAGGACAGATGTGCGTTTAGCTATGTGTATCGTGGTAACATGGTCATGTAAGAAACTTTCTTCGCAATACTAGCTTCTTTTGCACTAAATTGTTTTAATAAAATTTATCGATCATGTGTCATATACGTCAAACCTTTTCCCTAAGCTTACTTGATTAATGTTTCTCACTGCTCAAATCTTGTCGACCGATCGTGTCAATCACCGGCTAGTTTCGTGTGTATCCTAGGATAAAGGAATTCTCGGGCTTTGTCTTCTGAAAGATCACTCGGCATTTAGTCCATGCTGTTCAGTGCATCGTGACTTACTGAGGAATTCCTAGAGAAACAGATGCTTTTGTTATCATTCAGTGTTGATACAAATGCTTTGTTTATCTGCAGCGGCAAGTTCTCCAAGTGCATAACGCACGCACGGCTTCCAGAGTCTATGGTTCCCTGCTCCATGACAGTTTGTAATATAGGAGCCTATTGCAGTCTAGGTCCTAATTTAGTAAGGATTGACGTTATTAATACACATTAAGCTGCAAGAGAAAAAAACCCATAAAGAATATCAACGATCGCTTATGATAAGCAGCTCTGTCGTTGACAGATAGGTTACTACACTGACCTAAAATAAACATATTGATTTTTCTTTAGGTAACCATTTATCCTTTTAGATTTACATCAAATCTTGATACACTTTTTATGCCTTATTACACAGCTATTGACTGTTCATGTTTGTTTTTTGTCGGCCGCTTACGGACAGGTAACCAACAACACTTTCCCAGAAAATACCATTTACATAAGATATGCGTTCATTTACATCATTTCTGCATTCCTTATATCGTATTTTGCCTTAATCATATTATACTACAGCTTATGTTGGCTTTCTGCAAGTTTTTTCTTTATCTACCTTTTTTAAAGGGATTCTTTTCTCATCTCTTTGATGTCAGACGATGAAAGGCAAATTGCAACGGTTGTCTCAAGAAAAGATAGCTATGTAATCCGTTTTATCCCCCCTGTCAATGGAAAAGATAAATTTCCCCCCTTCATGTTCGTACGTTAGTGTACTACAGAGACACACTTTTAATTCTTGCTTATTTTAAGCAATTATGATGTTTTTTCTGTCGGATTCTAATCAAGAATTGCTACACTGAGATATTAGAAATACATCTGTGCAATCAAGTTTATCAAATTCCGTTCTTCATTACCATGCGTTAGTGAACTACAAAGATAGCCTTTCAAACCTTGATAATTACAAAAGTTGTTTTCTTCCCATTTGTCAGGATTGCAATCAATGACTTGCTATACAGGGTGATTAAAATACACGTTTCTAATGTAATCTATTTCGTCTGATATAGCCCTTCATTTCCTTGTGTTTGCGTACTACCGGGTTTTGCTTTTTCCCCTTGCCCATTTCAAATATTTTTATTATCTCAATCGTCATGTTCCAGCCGATGACAGAAACATTTTAAGTCCTTTTTTCGGGTTTATTATTTTTCTTAGACCTTTTCCTGCAGGTCATTAATTATTACTACTACAGTACACGCCACTGTGGGCAGTAGTTCAAGTAGAATGTCAGATCCCCGATTCCCAGAAGGTAAGAACTGATAAGAATCGCTGGAAACATGGATTTTTTCAGAGAGTTGAAAGAGTTTATTGAATCTGATCTGAACTGCAAGGAGGTTGGTTTAAAATCACGTTTGTTTGTAAATAGTTTTAATTTATTGAGCTTCTATGAAGTGTAAGACATGGATGTAACGAGTTTTAAAACGCCTGAAAGGTTTCAGTGATTGTACAGATTGCTGTTGGCTTGTTGATGCTCTATCACTCTCTCACTCCTTGAGACATACGACCATTACGTAATCATGTATTTTAATTACACATTACGAAATACGAAAAGACATGTGGTCTACATAGTAAAGGATTTTGATATCTTCGTATAAGCCATGAAACCAACATTATTCGTTTAGTAGCAAGTGACGATATTGCGTTTAAAGACTATTCTGTGTTGTATATGTTAAGTATTATGTTTATATTTTTGTACATGGGCCGAAAGCTTTATACTGAAATAAAACATTTAGTTGATAACCAACCGTTTGTGAATATATATATATATATATATATATATATATATATATATATATATATATGACTGAGGTTGAGGATTGCAAAATGAGTCTCTTTTAGTTGAAAAGAAGTCATTCGAAATAGTTATTTTCATCTAATAAAAATTCATACTCTTTCACATCAAAAACATATTGCGGCACAACGGCATGGGCGTACAAACACGTCCCATATCAACCTGTATGCATTCACACAATGGTGTATCTTACTTTAATGTGATTTCATTCATTAGAAGTGAATTCACTCAGACAATTTCAAAGAAGGCCCTTCCTTTACCCATCCCTCTTCATCCTTTTCGTCGGTACATTATTTCTATTCATGTATCTGTGTACCCCTTCTTTGACTTACCCTGGTCTATATAAACTATATTTCTAAAATCAAATTACGGAACAAGTTATTTTCAATATTAGTTTAGTCATTATTTCGGAATTTGTAACAGAATCGATATAGGTGACAAGTTATCCGGAATAAACAAACCTATGTTGCCTATACATGATGTAATTGTTAACATTATTTTGAGAATATACTCTTAGCTATAAGTGTAATCATAGACAAAGGATCAAACATTTAGAAAACTATTTAAACATATATAAATATACATAAACATATACATACATTGTATATATATTTACCTCTTTCATTACCATATATTAGTATTTTTGTGAAAACCCATTTTTTAATATAAATATGTATATATTTTATATCTGTTTTCAAAGAAGATTCTATCCTAGTCTTTGAAGTAGATGTTGTGGCCACGGTTAAAAACTGATTACAGGGGGGAGAGACGGTCTAACCTCTGTACATTTAGGCTGATTCAATAAACTGTGAGAAAGTCTAACTCCTCCTGCACAGTAGCTATATTGTGGGCTGTTCCGCATCATGTGATGTGGGTCGGTATTTCTCCTTGGCAACCATGTGTTGTGTATGGGCGGCCCTTGCCTAATACTTTGTTTCCCAAACATATTTCATTGATTAAAGTACGAATTACGAAGCAGGGACTATCTTGTTTGATATTCTAAATGCACGTCAAATAGTAGTTTTTCCTAGACTTTCTCCTCAGGTTGTGAGATGATATTCCATTAGGTGATGGGAAATACTGATTTGGGGCCTTGAGAAAATCTAGAACGTCTATATCACTGGTAAAAATACGAATTACGAAATAATCTATTTGGTATAAGATAAAAAAAGACGCAAGTGAAGCTACAGTTTATCTCGTAATTTCTAAAATTTCTTCAATATTCGGCAGCAGTCTGAGTCCTTCACTTGGTTTTCAAAATGCGTGCAAGGTTTAAATAAGATTCATTTCATTCATTGTATTCCTTCTTTTTAAATGAAACTTAAGTTGTTGTTTTTGAAATTTGATGAAATATAAGGAACTCATTGGCTATTTTAAATAATCTTGCATTCCATATTCCTCAAAAAATGTTAGAGCATCAATCAAGAAAAAAATATGCCCTGTTTATTAAACTTTCCAAATAAGTGATTGATTGAGTTCATGAATTCGTTCCTTCTCGATCTCAGTTCTGGGCGACCAACGTTAACCATTCAAATATTTTTGTACAAGTCATCATACATCACACAAGTCCATAAAACGACCCCTGTCAACAGTAACGGCAACTAAAGATTTTAGTCAGGAGATGAAAACAGAGTAGGACATAAACTATCGCCCTGTGGTACGCCAGTGCCACTCTGATGTGAATCGAGGCGGAAAACCTCTAGTTTAGTCTTCAGGTCTGACCAAAGGCTAACATTTGCAGTGTCATTCAAGGAAAATGTATATATACTTAAAACATCAAAAAGGATATAACTGTAGTCTGCGAGATTCAATTAGGAAAATAATGTTTGCTTGTGACGAACATGAGAAAATTAAATTTAAAAAATAGCAATGTAGAGGTATAACAGATATAATCCGACGTGAAACCATAATAAGTTAAACAACAATGAAGCTCTTTCCTACAAAACATACATAGATAAATAGAAGTCAAACATTCAACCTTGTATGTAACCTAAGCTTGTAAAGAGGTTTGAAGTCTGGGGTTTTTTTTGTTAAGATGTCGTTTCAGGGCCGGATAGAGCAGCGGAGCGGCTTCGGATCTAGAGGTCCGGGGTTCGAATCCTGCCAGGGCGTCGGCAACTTTGTCTGGAGGAGAGAACTCTTCTACATGAAGTATGGTTTTGGTGCAATGCTACACTGAATTACAGCGCAGTACCACGCATGGTTCGCTAGTTCCAGCCGCTGCTCGCCAGTTTCATAGCATAGCCACAATAATGTTGCGGGCTTTCTCCCTGCAATAATACTATCAGCCGTGATATAAAGGAGATGCTTGAAAGCGACGTTAAACCCCAAGTCACCTCACCCCATTTGATTGACACCCCGTCTCCGAAAGAAATAACTTAGTATGAAATTTATTTGATTGGTTTGGGCTGTTTTCGTAGATATTAAATGAATCTCATATACAAAGGAAACTTGAAATTCAATAGAGCATTTAGATTCATCAGAAAATCATTATGTTACAAAGAATATCAAAGGACTTTGTTACAGTCTATTTGGCTCCCGCATGTCCTGTCTGACCACTGGTCAACAGCTGTCCGGTCACTCGAGGATACAACATAAGTAAAACATATAGGAACAGAATCTTTTATCGGCGTACCTGAGGGATATCTTGCTTGTCAATCTTCAGATTTTTATATTGGCAGTCAGGTGTCTTAAAAAATAGAAATCTGTTGAGGTTATAGTTCATTTATAGAATGTTTTACGGTTTAAGTGGAAAAAAAACCTTCTCAACCTAATCATTCGTTTTGGGTCAAGAATGAAAAGTCCACTTAACTAGGTACTGTTATCTGTGTTATGTCGGACATTTATTTTTGCTTTTTCGATTTTTTCTATTTTTAAATATGATTAGACCTGTTATGTTTAATATTTTTAATGTGAACATTGATAGCATGTTTTCGGCTGTTACTTGATCCTAAACCCCAATAACGACTTTCAGTTCTCAAGTTAAATTTCGGATTTAAAATATTGACTTGCATTGGATAAAAAAATATTTCACTTAAAATTAGCTTTTCACACACCCTCGAGAAGCAGAGCTGTGACTTATCTTAAAATAGTAATTTAACGGAACATGTTTTAGAATAATAGTCTAATAAATATAGTTTAAATACTATTTATTAGGTTTTTCTATCGTGCATTGATATCTAGTTCACTTGTACAAAATTTTGATTCAACAAAACTACATTTATATCCTACATCAATATTTACTGTTTTTATAAAGATATTCCTTCTACGGGAAGTTTAATAGAAACCAGAGGCTTGAGCATATATTGTGATACAAAAAAATACACGAAGAATTATCCGTATTATAATTCATTCATGGTAATGTAATGTGTGACATGGTCAATGGACTTCAGCCAAACAAATAACTTGATTTATGAAAGCTAAATCATTATTGTGGACATTTATCAAGGGCTCATTTGTACAATATTCATATCACTCCTATAAGAAAAGCATATAGATCTTGAAGTGGATATGCATTATCTAAAACAGGACAATAAGGCAGTCTACATCTACAAAAATGCTCCTGCCCCTTCGTAAACTTTTATAATTACAGAGAGGTAGGTTAAAGTGATATACAAATAATCTTTCTTTTCATAAAATTCTCTTTATATATGTACACGCCAATAGTGTTTATGTTCACCGTAAAATGTTACAATTCATATCTTCTGTCCATTCGTAAAGTTTTATAAAGTATAGAAAAGATAGGTCAAGGTGATAAAAATAATCTGTACTTTAAAAGATCCTCTTTGTGTACGCACACGCCACTAGCGTTGAGTGTGTGAGGGTTTACCCCCTTTTCCGCTTGGTTGCTTCAGTGGCTCCAAATTTGTCTTTTTCCTAATATCAACATTCGGCTAGACTGAAATTTGAGTCAACTCGACACGCGTTATATTCTCAGGTGTAAATGCACACCTGGTGTTAATTGCAGATCCTCAGGTGTGAAGGTAAGAGTTAACGTTCATCGAGCCTTTTAGTACCTGTAAAACTTAGAAGTAGTTATAAAGTAGCTACACAGGTTTAAATCGATATTTGTGTAAGTATTACACTGTTTATAGTCAAAACTAAAGGAGCCAATATATACACACCTGTAAATCTCAGGTAACAATTTATGTTAGTGTACGAGCAAGTAATACATGCTTATGATTACATCATGGTAGTGTTTTTTAAGTATTTGATCTGAAAGTTAAATTTGAGCAAGTCTAATTGACTTCATATTCACAGGTGCAAATGCACACCTTTGAAAGTTAGGTGTGAAATCCGAGGTTGATGTCGTTGATAAAAGAATATAAATGGTATATGAAGGTGTGTGTGTGGGGGTGTGTGTGTGTGTTTGAGAACATAAAAAGAACATAAGAAAAACAGTATCAGGTCCCGTATTTAAAAGGTCTAGAAAAACATATTTAACTCCGAAGTATCACTATACAATTGGAATGTGTTTGAGTAAACGGATATACAATTTTTGAACATCAAACACGATTAGACCTAGTTTTCATTTGAGTTCCAAGCTTATCGCATTTTTTGTTATATATCGCTTTGAATGTCACTGCCCGCAAATATTTCTTTAAGACGCTGTAATGTTTGCATTTCTATTTTCATAGAAAATAAATGTCCTTTGAAGAGTTATTTATTCAAAACGATATCCTCTTGAAAAACAAACAAAGCCTACAGACGCTGTCGAGCTAATGTATTCGGTGTCAGTTCTGTAGACAAATACTGCACCGCGATTTATTTATAACTTATTGAAACGGATAAATCCTTATTGCGAAGATAGGCTTAGGAGGCGTATCAAATGTATGTCAAAATAAGGTCATCTGCTAACGCATTTAATCTCAGTATATGGTTCATGCAGTTTAAAACATTAAAATCAGTATTTTTAAGTGACATGAATATCCTTTCGCATTATCCGGATTAAGACAAATGTTTCGTACAGCCCATGCAAAATGAAAACATAAAATCATCCTTAAACTGACACGTACGTGTTTACACGTGCGAGGAAGTACAGAAATAGTCATGAGTCGCAGTGAAATGTACATTCGTTCCAATATCACGTGCATTATGTACAAATGCATATTATGTAATGTGAATGTCAAGTTTGTCGTTTACAATGCCACGACTTCCTCGTGCATGTCCGTTGTGACAGAGTGTGGGGATCGACTAAATGAACGTGAGAAATCAAGTAAGTTGAATGCAACCCATCCGAGACAGTGAAAAGCACTTTCAGCCCTTGCCGGGGCAACAGAGGATGCCATCACATAAAGAATATAATCCCTGTTTTCTATCGTTAAAATAAAAGTAAACGTTTATAACAAGGCAATTGAAAATGAACTGAACTTTAAAATGTTTACCAATAAAGATCTGCATCGTTGCCAAGTTAGCGCACTAAGACGAATTCGTATGCAAATTTCGGTCTTGAATCACACCTACATCAAGTCTTGATATATAGGCCTGCTTCAAGTTGTTTACTTACTTGTCAAGCCTGCTATGCGGTTACCTTGAATGTTACAAGGTGCGGTATACCTACCGGTTTGTGGGCTACGTTTATGTCAAGCGACGTCGCTCCCAGTCTGTTTCCATCCTTTCAAGCACGCAGCCTGTACATTGCAGAACCTGAATCTCGTGCTTCAGCAGAACGTGAATCTCGTGCTAGTTTGTATTGCTGTCACTCAACCTCTAAGATAGCTGTACATTTCAGACTTCTTACATTCGTGAAGGGTTTCATGCATCTGTGAGTATCTAAAACAAATTGGTCTAAAATCAAGATACGTTAGTTTTTATGAATTAATATCATTTAGTCAATTTATATTGATATATAATTCATATCATTATATCAAAGTAATCATTTTTAAAGGCAGCGCCTAAACGTCGTTATGCCCATGTTTGTTATAAGCACAAACAGAACGATTTAAATAATATTGCTATCTCGTGCAGATATATGGTTTAAGAATGGGTTTATATTAAACCCATTCTTATATATATATATATATATATATAAACCAAAGTAACATCAATTTATATTGTGTGATCAGCAAACGATCTATTTTATAAACTGTTTTTATTCTATCCAATAAAATACAGTAATGATTCCATAATCAATCCCTTTTCAAGTAGAGTAAAGCAAGTAGCAGTTTTCATAAGTATAGATATCTTGTGTAGCTCATCCTTAAAGTGGAAATATGTCTATTATACTGACACGTGAATGAGACATGCTTTGTATTTACAATACGACTAATGCACTAGCAGTTACACAATGAATGCTTGTAGTGTGTAAAGGAAGTCAGCTGTAAGCGCTCAGGAAAGTTTTGTCTGATTAGTCAGTCATGTAAGAATAATGTACTTTTTTATTGCTGTTTCTATCTATAATTGTATATTTAAAATTCTGAATCTACTCGGTAACTACTAATCTTCTCGGAGTTAATGTTGAATGTTGTTTGATAATTCAATATTGAATTTAATAATTGTGTGTATATTACCATGTCAATATTGATAATCTGATAGGTTTCATAAAATTGTAAATATTGTTTTTACTTAGGTCTTTAAGATAATCAACGTAATTATTTCATTTATCGAATATAGATGTTCAAAAATAAATGTAATTCCGTGTCTGCTCCAAATTACTTAAGTTACTTCTCTACGGTGATCCTTCAACTTATTTCTTGAAATAACCATCTATATTTATTCGGTTCAATTGGCATGATCACTCCAAGCTGCACGTGCAACTCGAGTCATCTGCAAGTGCAGTGCGAGAAAAGTGAGATAGACTATACAATTCCATTCTAACATGACACGAAAAGCTCGGTTTGAAATTAAATTTAGGGGTGAAAAATGCACGACATACAACCCCAAAATAAAAAACAGAAGGGATTTATCTCCTAATTCGACCCATGCACTATGCTATGCGTGCAAATGTATATTTCGTCTCTTCAACGTCAAGTTTGTTTTACAGTATATTGCAGTGCCATGATATCTTCGTGCAAGCTATTTCAAGAAACATATTGACTCGCATCCATGTCTCTACTTCACCTCGTCTGCCAAAAACAATCATCTCAAACCTGCTTTTCCAGTAAGCTGTGTTAGACGTTTCATCCTTTAGGAGTACGTATCATATTGGTTGTTGTGTTCGGTGATGTATTTCAGTGATATATTTCAAATGTTCGGCACTTTAAATCAGTTCCTGTGTTCGTTTTGCTCAAATTGGATTGCACGCCTTACAAGTTTAAAACTTTCCAAAAGATCTATATTTTAATCAGTTTTTCATGGTCTACGCTTGGGATAAAGTCCCCGGATTTGATTTTATTGGTGTTTAATCACTCGTTTGTTGACTGTTGAATAAATCAGCGAATTTAAAAAACGATAAAAATGATATGTTATAAGTAAAAGGAATTAAGTAAGTTGTGATATGTATGTGTATAAGTTGAAATATGTGGTAAAATGTGCTATCAAGTTAGAGAGCTTTCGTATCACAGCGGAGCAGACAGTTATTTATCATCCAAAATTGTGTTCAACAGGAGATATTGCTTGTGGAAGATCAAGTGATATCTCCTAGGAGATATTGTTTTGACAGTAGATTTTGAACAATGCCCTGTTAAGTCTAGTTCATGACATCACAATTGTTTTTCATCATCAAGTAATGACATCACAATGCCATGACGTCATAAACATGACGACATCACAATGCTATGACATCACTTCCATGAGTCTTAGAATAGTGCAGTGTTCTGAAATATACATGTTTCAGGGAATCGAAATGAAAAATATTTTTTAAAGATAAATATAATCTAATCCTCGTGTATCGATAAAAAATACCCAGGTCGTACTGACATGTATCATATAGAGAATCTCACTCAAGTAATTTATCAAATATATCAACACTCTTTGATACAATTAAAAATTTGTAACTTTTATAAACTCGTGTTGACATATTTGATAAATTACTTGGGTGAGATTCTCTATATGACACCTGTCAGTACGACCCGGGTATTTTTATCGATACAAATATTGAAGAAAATTGATACTTTGTACATTTACGTAATCAGTGGTCATCCTCGCAATATCTTGACCGATATGTTTGGGAGAACTTCGTTTAGAATATGGATACATTGTTAAAAACACAAACACGGGTATATAATGGAATGGCGTCTACAATAAACCTAACCCGTCTTCAATAACCTAACCCGTTTGAAATTTCCAAAGCTCCACATTTCCATCACTTTTAATCTTCAGAAACCCCAAAAGCATGTGTTTTTAGTGACCAAGGTTCCCTTCTAAGACGCTCTATCATATCAAAGAGCCACTCCGTGATTTTCATAACATATTATTTACCTTTGATACGAACCTAAATGTCATATGTGGTGATATAAAACCAAAACATCTTAAAGTCATTGTCTCATTTTTGCAAGGCAAATTGTAATGCATACCGGACAAATAGTTCACCACTCAAAGAAATCTTTCCCCTGACGTTTGCAACAATTTTCAGAACTCTGCAGGCATTCTAGCCCTCAATAATCAAGTTCAAACTACCCTACCCTACCCTAATATTACGTGTTTTGCGAGCGTTAGTCCTTACCACGTCATTTCGCTAAGGCCGTGACGAAGAACACATACAATTTCCCAGCTGAATATCCAATTTAAAGAGCTAATAGCTTACCCTTTTCCAAATACTGAAATAACAAAAAAGGTGGTTAACTCAATGAAGAATGCGTTTGTCATAAGTATCGGCGCTACAATTACTAGATTTCCGGTGTTTCGCACTCGCGATGGGATTGCACTTGATTCGGTACCTCATCGGTCTGAAACGACTTACGCCAATAAGCTACTTCATCCAAAACTGTAAAACGGGCATAAAAATGAAAATCTTTGCAAACACGACAGGAAATATTTGTGTTAGTGATCAGATTTTGTTCGTGAAGAATAATTAGTTCAGATTAGTTGCCTTACAAAAATGAGACTATGACTTTAACTTTTCATGTCCAAAAGACATATATATGACACATACTGGTTTTCCATGAAAATCTAAAAACAGCCTGATAAAAGCAAAGAGGCGTAGATATCACGTCCAATATACATGTATACTAGTTATATAACCTAACAAACACTATCAACTCCTAACTGCCCTCCTGTCTGTTTTAGATTAGTCTCCAAAATTACGTTTGACTAGTTGACGCGCGCCACTGTCCGGTTTTCTATCAAAATTGCGACATTCTACCTTCATTTTGTCACTGTAAAATACCAACAAGCTTTAAATTGTGTCTATTAGGTAACAGTCGATACTTCGCGATCAAATGACACCATTGATTAAGTTTGGCATGTATGACTCCAACAACTCACGTAGTGGCTCTTTTACGCTTTACCTTTCATGTAGTTTTCATATTTAAGATGTTTATGAACCATATTTAAAAAAAGTCGTTTCCCTTTCAGACTAAACTACCAGTGACGGAGTGTTTGTTTGGATACTTGTGAAAGCTATATTGGATACTAATACGTGGATACCTCAACAATGTGGATCCTGCTGGCAGTGACCCTGCTCCCCCTGGTGAGCTCCCAGTACATGGTGGGGGAGGAGAGGGGCTGGCACGTCAACCAGTACCCCAACCCCTGGTACAGGTGGACTGCTTGTAAAAGGGACAACAGATCAGCTATATGTGACCCAGACTCTGTCATTCCAAAGAAAGACGGTGAGTGTAAATCCCCAATTCGATCATAATCTTATAGTAAGATTGTGAGTTTCATAAATAAAGCCTTAGTCTAATGATGGTGTGTTGGAAAGTCCAAATTATGATCAACACCTTAGAGAGATGAAGAGTTGTGAAGGAAAATTCAGGGCATAACCATAGAATAATGGCGAGTTTTAAAGTCATAGATAAGGCCATAAGATGTTAGTTTGTGAGTTATACAATCCAATTATGAGTCAAAACCATTGAAAGATGAATAGTTGATAAGTCAAATATAAGGTCAAAACCTTAGACAAGTCAGAATTCTAGTCGGAACCTCAGTCAAAGGGTGAATTGTAAAGTCCAAAATAATACAATACCCTTAGTAAGATGATGAATTTTAAGTAAATAATAAGGCCGACAGATAATGAGATGTCTAGTCGAAAGCACAACCAAACCGTAGAATCAATCTCACAGCGACACAGAGTGTAGGTTATCCTTAATGACGGTTGCTTTTGAAACTTATGCCATCTGGCCACAGATTCATTAGTTGATAGGGATTCTAATTTAGGGATTTGATGACCCTGTGACCCCTAACAAGGGCTAAGGAGACCACACCCTTAAACCTATTTTAATCTTCTTCTTCAAAAGCAAGAGGCTTAGAAAGTTGAAACCTTGTCTACAGACTCCTTAGCTGATTTTGATTCTAATTTTCAAACTTGGTGACTTTTTAACCCCTATTGAGGACCCTAGGGACAATGCCCTAAACAAACTATTTTCATCTTCTTCTCCAAAAGCAACATGCTGAAACATTGTGTACAGACGATTTTACTCATTGAAATTGTAGATTTTATGATTCTGTGGTCCCCAAATGGTGACCTTTTGACCTTTTGGAAAATAAATCATAGAGTGCCTGATGAGATTTTAACATTCAACATGTTCGGTTGCTTTGATTTAAAAATCAAACACAATCTAATAATTTGACTGACAGCGTATAACGTAATATGTCTAACTTGAAAATCAGTGACAGTAATACTGAAAATGTTCCTTCTTGATACGTGAAAAGCACCATTACAAGATGCATATAGCATTGAATTGTTTAATCAAATGGGAATCTGTATTGTTATAACGTATTTAGGATGAAAAAACGCCAACGAAATGCCATATACGGTAAAAATTGTAACAACAATCCAGGTGATATGTACTCAAACAAAAATTAATTGTAAACAGAATTTCAAAAGGTTAACAAAAGTACATTCTCCAATATTAGCCACTGAAGTATTTTAGATGAATGTCATTTGACAGTTCTTTGTTCCATTTCACACAGCTGATGAAATTGATAGACTGATCATGGCTGTCAACTCCGACACGCGCTGTCCGTGCTACGACTGTGTGACCAACCAGAAGGGTTACGTCATCAGAGTTGCCCTGATGGAGGATATGCAACCACTCATCGAGTAAGCACGCTTTGTATGATATTTTTACATGGATAATGTAATGTTTCTACGTGTGTATGCAATTTTACCGTGTGAGTAATCATGTTCACAACTTAATAGGCGCGCAGATTTATATTTTATCTAGCCCTCCTCTTTATATGATACAAACATTTATATGTGTAAAAGGGATAACACTGATTTGGAAATTAAATAATATCAAACTGAACACTTATTACGGGTCATCTTCCCCCGCATGGTTTTAAATTGCACCATTATCTATCAAACCTTGCTGCCAACCCGTCAAAATTCGTGTTTTGAGTGAAGCGCCCTCTTCGGCGAAAAGTTGCAATTCTCATATGACTATCGAGATCCGTCGCAGCAGCCTGCACGACAAGCACAGAAATGTTGGGTAAATGCGGCAAGGCTTATCTTAACAAGTGATTGGGGCTGGCGCAAGTATAGGCCATAGGTGGGAAGAATACATAGAGAAATCGCTTGAGACCGAAACAGAATTTGATTGCATAAAAATTTAGAAATTTGTTTTTACAACAAAAAAATGATTAAAAGCATTTAATGAAAACATTAGGACGAAATAAAACAAAAATAAACAAAATAGATTAAAAACTGATTTTACAGAGTAAAAATCCCATTGTAAACAAATTCATTTCATACTATGGGAAAAGAATGATTCATGAATTCAGAAATAGTGTTTGATTCATATTATTATCATTTCAAGATTGATTGCTAAATAACTTTTATATAAAAAAAATCTTTATATATATTGTTAAGAGCAATTTGACATTTTAGCAAAGACATAGTTACAATAACACAATAAGTTTTCAGCGGGTCACAATGACCTTTGTATTACCTACATTCCCACCCACACACATGCTATTTACAATGTACATCAGTCTCTTCTACAATTAGACCTTCTGACGTGTTCTCCAAATCTGCCAAAACTGAAATAGAACTTTCGTTGGAGTTGAATTATTTAATTACTAAGGTTTCCATCAGGCAATTATATAGTTGAAATGTAATTGACATTAAACATTCAAACGTGAATGAATGCATAACTTATCTTTGAAAACACTTATAATACATACCCCAATCCAAAACATATAAAAACTTCACATTTTCCGATTTAGTATAACCGATAATGTTCAGATATTTACTACATTGGGTTATCGTCAGCTGGCCATTTATATATGATAAACAATAAATTTCTCTCAATCCATTCATAATTCTTAATTCAAGCAAATCTCATTCTAGGTAACATCTTTGTCAACTATGTTGAATGCTTTCTAATTGGAAACTTCATTCTGACACCAACTTCTAAATGCCTCTCAAAGAACTTCATTCTGAGCTTGTTAAAAATATATATCTATATAATATGTATCTGTATCTATATTAAGATATTAAAGAGAGTAGTATATCCCTTTTCATACATGTGTTCAATATTTGTCGAAATTTCCCTTTAAAAGTGTAAATAAACGCATGTTTTATAAATGACTTTATCGTTACATCATAAACATATAACTTGTTACATCATAAACATAACTTAGATAAGAAATTTATTGAGATGATATGGATTGCATGAATATTTTCTCAAACATTATACAAATTTGGATAGGATTCTTATCTAGTTTATGATAAAATTTTGCAATTGCGACAATCTTATTTTTGCATGCAAGATATATAATTAATCTATAATGATCAACTAGAGCGATTTTACAGCCGTACGTAGTTTTTTGGTTAACACTAAGTCTTGCCAACCGGTACATATATCAAAATCGTGGCATGGTGTCTATTTCACTTGATGCAATCTACGCCACTTATTAGTTACCCCCAACATGCCCATATCAACTCGGTAAGTCTGTAGAAAGCAATAACCAGGAAAACTATGGAAGGGGATGTGTGCCAAAAATGAAATCATGTAAACTCGTAATTCGCAAGTTGTAACATGTTGTTCTCAACCATGCACTTCTCGAAAAGACAAGTCCAAGTCTGCAAACCTAACATTTCATTCCTGTAAAACTCAACTTTCTGTTCTCAACTTTACAAAGTTTAAATGTAATTTTAGAAATGTAAAAGTCGAAACTCATTTTTGTATTTCAAATACGAGGGATATACACATTTAGCAATGCTACAAATTACGTTTTACAATTGGTGAATGAAAAATGAAGAGTTGTAAAATCACCCTTTGGAAACAGACTTTTGCATCTGGAGTTTTACATGAGTTGCATGATTATGATTGCAATGTTCCGAAATACATCTGTACACGATTTCGCATTGACCATATTTGGAAGTTTAACGAAGTCTGCCGATGATTTCCGAAGATGATCGGTATTTGACAACAACGAGACCTCCCTGATCCAAGCTCCATGCAACGCTGTGCAAGCTTTCCGGATAGTGTTGAGTTGAGTCCACCTCAATGCGCGGAGCTTGGGCATGCCGTCACCTTTTGTAAAAGTTCTCAGTAACTCGCGTACGGTGTTTTTGGACCCTTAAGGCAAATAGCAACAATTGTAATAGAACAAATATCATTTGCAAATTAGGGATTTAAATTGCTATGTTTATTTAAGAAAAACTCCCGCTTACAACGTCGTAGAGACCAAATACAGGCAGTTAATGTTCACGTCACTCACTAAGCCATTAGTGCCTTTTGTCAGATGGCGCATGAAACTTATGATATTCTATTTTTCACACAAACATTGAAATAAAGAGCAAAAAAGTTTTTTTTTACCCTACGGGCCTGAAACACACTGGATAAAATTCAAGATATACACTACGTGAATCGATAATTAACTATCAATTACGATACAATAGTCGTGTTTTTGTTGCTGTGCCACTTGTCTTGATGCGAGAAATCTAAGTTGTACACCCCTAAGTTAGCCTATACGTATGGAAATGTATAATCTTGTATTTCAAATAATTGTTAGAATTTTAACATCTTGATGATAACAAAGGTATTTTGATTTAAATTGTATCTGATATCTGAATTTGCAAGAGCTTTTCGACTTAAAAATGGGCAAAATAGCCTATGTATCGAACAATGACCTGATGTTCTCTGGCGGCCTGCCAGACCAGGCAAAAATTGATAGACCGTCCGCTTATAAGAAGACCCTATAATAACTGTTGATCGGGCGGAGAGTTAAAAATAACATGTCACATGAAATGTCAGTCATTTGATTTTGACATGTTCTTCAATTAAATTTGTTCAAACTGTTAAAAAAACGTCTGGTTTAGAACGTTCATAGCTTTTAAACGGTATTAAATAAATGTTTCTTTTAACGAAATAATATTCATTGGTTAAACGACCGAATGAAAGACTAACAAAAGAAAAAAATATTCTTTTCAATGATTTTGGAACTTTTCCCTTACTTTACGTTGCGTAGTTATTTTTCTAACTATTAATTTGAAAGAATAACATGCCCGTGTTTTAAGGGTAACGTGGGTGTACAATATAGATATATTTTTTCTACCGCTATTTGTCTTTCCGAGACAAGTATGCCGTTGTTTCATTATTCTAAATCCAGTCTCGTAATTTGGTG
Organism: Phorcus lineatus; assembly: GCA_921293015.1. Taxonomy (NCBI): domain Eukaryota; kingdom Metazoa; phylum Mollusca; class Gastropoda; order Trochida; family Trochidae; genus Phorcus; species Phorcus lineatus. Next base: position 47,420,267 of record OV121085.1, read on the forward strand.
AGTTTTTTTAAACCCAACCTAAATATCTAAAACGATATTGTTTTATAGTGAATCATCTCGATGCAGTAAGTTGTGCAGAGATTTAGTGTCCAGTAAAGTCTAACCCAGAATTAAAGTTCATAATATTCTTTCGTGAGATAAACCTCGTGTTACCCTTACGAAAACAGTAGAAACAAATTATCTAGATCAATAATTGACTAAGAACTTTGACAAAAGGTGAAGGTCGCATGCCCAAGCTCCGCGCATTGTGGCGGACTCAGCTCAACACTATCCGGAAAGCTTGCACAGCGTTGCATGGAGCTTGGATCAGGGAGGTCTCGTTGTTGTCAAATACCGATCATCTTCGGAAATCATCGGCAGACTTCGTTAAACTTCCAAATATGGTCAATGCGAAATCGTGTACAGATGTATTTCGGAACATTGCAATCATAACCATGCAACTCATGTAAAACTCCAGATGCAAAAGTCTGTTTCCAAAGGGTGATTTTACAACTCTTCATTTTTCATTCACCAATTGTAAAACGTAATTTGTAGCATTGCTAAATGTGTATATCCCTCGTATTTGAAATACAAAAATGAATATCGACTTAACATTTCTAGAATTACATTTGAACTTTGTAAAGTTGAGAACAGAAAGTTGAGTTTTACAGGAATGAAATGTTAGGTTTGCAGACTTGGACTTGTCTTTTCGAGAAGTGCATGGTTGAGAACAACATGTTACAACTTGCGAATTACGAGTTTACATGATTTCATTTTTGGCACACATCCCCTTCCATAGAAAACACGTGTTCCTTGTACATTTCAAGTCATAACAAAAACCCACACGTCGTGTGATAAGCGTGCAGTTGATAGGAACTGCACGTGCTGCACGTGCTGACCGTACAAGTGGGACGTCATCCACTTGACATCGAAATAGATTACACGTACAGGTAGGCATAATCAGAATGCGGAAGTTCTGTTTTATGAAATGATATATATGTATGCGGTGCCTGGCAGCTGCTGGACCTAAATCAGATGATCTCATGTTCTCACGAAAATAATTACGTTTAAGTGTTATGTCGTCCATATTAAGATAACAGTTATCTTTGATAAATGATTCACGATTGCATGTTATCTTTTTAATGAGTAAACATAACTGAATTACTTGCTTAGTAGATATCTGTACTGATCACAATTAACCAATCTGTTGACTTGGTCATGTTTTAATTATTCAAATCATTTTTACTGATCCAGTTCTCTTAGCTGATGGTTTAAACTTAGTTTTAGTGGAATGGTATATTCCAATAATGAGTAATTCATAATATTAATTTTTGGGAATTATTTTTGACTACTATCCTGCTAAATCAGCGTATATGACTCCGCTCAGCTCCTTCCATAATTAATTAATTAATAATGAATCAATTAGTTGTTCTTCGGAGAATCTTCATCCATTTGGCAATGAATCGATGAGACGAAAGTTGTATTGTACTTCCTCTAGATCGACGATAGATACGTAATATAATATAGTATATGAAAAGAATACGATAACGATGTCCTATTACTTATCTTTTTGTTAAACATGCAACAAAATATGTTTTTAAGAATTAGTAAAACGCTATCGACGCATTCATAAAACGCATCTAGGAAAAATTAACATATAGCATTGTTCATGCCTTCATGTCACTATGATGAATTGGATTTGTCCTAGAGCATTATATGAATATATTTATCCACATTATGTTGGTATTAATTACATGCATACATGGAGTCTGATGATATCGTGGGTATCCTAAATACCCTACAGCAATATGATGTAATATCCTTATGTTTTGTATAATCTTCAATGAGAACACGTGTGTCTGTATTGTAGGGAGTCAGATGACGTCATGGGTCAGCTGAAGAATGGTCGGCTCTTCGCTTACCTGCTGACCCAGAGGTGGAAGCTGACTGGACAGTGTAACGAGACCCTGCTAATTGTTTACTCCAGGAGCGATAACGTGGTACGTGTCAGAAAAATCTCATTAAAGTCAGTTCTAGCCTATCACTGTACCTTACTCTGTTTCTTTATCGTGCCAAGTGACCTTTTCGCTTCAGCCAATCAGAAGCGAACCAGGTAAATCAACGGCACAATGTCATGATTGTATTAGCGGTTCGCTGATTGTTTGAATATATGAATGATGTCAGGTCAGAAACAACGTCATTTGAACTGACCCAAGTAGAGCAGTACTTAGATCGGAGGTTCACTCTTATTTAAATGAGGTTTGAAAGTCGCAGACAACCCTATCCGCGAAAACCATGGGTTTAGGTCTCGAATAATTCTCACTTCTACCCCTGATTTATTCATAACTCTTTTTGTGTAATTTATGGAAATTTATGAACTTACTTCGCCGGGAAAAGTTTTTTGACAGTAGCTTATCAGGTATGTATTTACTTCAGACTTCTCTTCGTTACGCCTAACTTCTTATTTTCGACAATGATTGGCTAAAACATTATGCAGGTGGTTCATGAAATTCACAGCGCAATCGCAGGGAGGTAAGAGGTGCTGAAAGAAATAGAACCCCGTGTTGTATTCGCATAAATAAGTTACAATCATTATAAATGTTCTTATCAACACTGACTTTGTTTATATAAATCTTGCTTCTTCCAGCTGTACACACTGACAGGCAGCCAGGCCCAGAAACTGTTGAACGATGATCTGATAGTTGAGATTTCTGTAGATGTTCGTCCCTTCTTCGACGATAAAGAAACAATAGCCGACGGACTAAAAGCAATGATCATCCGTTACAGGTAAACTCAAATATATAAAACCTTTTTTCTTTCGTCAAAATTATATTCTTTACCAGTTGTGATCATTGTGATGTCAAAACATCACGAGATCATCACATCAGGTTCATTGTAACGGTACATCTTCAATGTAGATATTGCTCGCAATAACTGAATCCTACGACCTTTTTTCTGTGACTTTTGAGTGGTAAAAAAAGTTCATTCTCTTTAACGGCTTATAGTGACACAGAGTATGTTTCATGATTTTTTATTTGTAGTAAGTTCAGTTAGTAAGAGCCAAAATACCTTATGACATGATTTAAGGTAAAATCGACTCCCTTAACTTGCATCTTATCTCTAAAATGCCAAATTATGAGATTTTCTTGTTTTCACTGATAATTGGAAAGCGTCCCTATAAATAGTAATAATTCGAAATTATGTGTCCAATTAACGCGTCTAATAGTTAAATGACCTACTTAACATTATCAATTAATGTTTGTCTTTATATCTGCAGTAAATAAGTTTCCGAAATTACGTTTCAATCATTGACGCGCGCCACTGTCCTGTTTTCGATCAAAAATCAAAACATTAACCCGTTTATTGTCAATATACTGAACTGAGAACCATTATGATTATGATTTTCTGAAACAACCACTACTTCTAGATAAAATAACACCATTTATGAAGTTTAACATATTTGACTCCAACAACATACTCTGTGCCCCTTTAAAACTAATTATGTTTATCACCCGCATTCTCTACGACTCACCCGTAGTTTCTTTGGACTTTTTGTAACTATTTATCATAATCATTATTAACTCTCTAATTGACTAATTAAATTACTTAATTAATTAACTTATACAAATTTGGGAATGCTTTTTATGACAATTTTTTCTTCTTACAGGGATGTATTCAAAAACACCTACGACCGTCAGAAAGCCATAGGAGAGCCTTACAATGGACCAAACCGTCGGTATAATTCTGCAGGACTAACAGAGTTGTCTCCCTTCCTTATCATTTCCATGGTTACCATGCTTCTCTCTTGAATAGTAGAAATTTGTTAAACTTTGGCTAAGACTTTAACCAAAAACTTTTTTCAAAATTCGATATTATATGGCTAAAATGTTTATTTTGAAGCATAACACGTAAGACATTGGTGCTCATAAAATATTTTCAAAGAAATTGACCAAAGAAATATGCCCAAGAGAAAATTCATATGAAATATTTCTAAAAATTAGACATAACTAATATTCATGCTTTTGGATCTTTATTTAACAATTTTCTTTAATTACTCTCTTTTCAATTTTTAATTAGAATGCCATAAATGTATTTTTCAAAAGAAAACCATTTCAATTTAAAGAAATGATAAATTAGTTGTCTCATCTATGGTGCTGAAATAACTCAAGATTTTAATCTTCTTTTAAAATCATTTTTCAAAGATAAATTTATGTTGATTCTTGTAGATGTTGTACGGCATTTTGTAAATACGGCTAGTTTGTAGTCGAATCAACTTTTATCGCATTTTTAAGACCCTGAGATTATAGTTGTGCAGCTTTGAATAATTAATTATTTGATATACGAACACAAAGAGCCTGGTCACAAACCCAAAATCTATGAGTGATATTTGAAAAAAAATTATATTATCATATACAAGATTTTATGAGCGTTTCATTTATTAGGCAATAAAGTCTTATTTAGGCAATGGGACGTTTGTTAACCATTTAAACAGTTTTCATTCTTTCGAACTTTTTCCTTAATTAATTCCAATTCTTTTGTCCTACATTGACGCTTAAGTAATCAAAATGATAGTTCCTATTATGATGATACAATTTTCCAAAAGATCCGAAAGATTTAAAATACAGCAAAAAAATTATTTTTTTTATATCGTTTGACTCGTTAATTCTGAGAACACGACGTTACGACACAGCTTCTTATGCCTTTGTCACGCAATAAAGATAGGAATGAGGCAGAAAATTCGCGTTCTCGGAATAAAGAAGTTGTCATCCTTATGTTTTATTTATTTTTATCTTAATTCCGAGTTCTAAAATGTAACTGAAAAAATTTGGAACAAAAATAGGCTTAATTGATTAAAATTAATGTCTTAAAACTACAGCCGTTTAAACAAATTTATGTTTTGTTTAAAAAAATGTTGAAAGAATAACACCCTCTCAGGGAAAATTGGTGTAAGAAAATTTGTATCTGAAAGCCGAATTATATATATATTGAAGTATGTATCTACATAAAAGGTGCTATTTGCTCTGCATAATTGTGTGTACTTGTATGTATTCTGCGTGTATCAGCTGAGATTACATCTGATCTCAATACTGCATTTAGATTCAACACTCATAAAAGATAAAAGATGAACACATTATCTTAATAAAATGCGAAAGTCCTGTTTGATATTTATAATGGGATAGTAACATGTGACTATAAGTGACAATAAAAAAATATTTCAAATTGGCAATCTACAATTATTTTTCAAACCTAATTTAACCACAGCAAAATCATCCGTACTTGAATGCGTGAAACTACCGTATTTCCTCGAATCGACGCCTTTGGTGTCTTTATTTTCAGACCACTTGAAGCTCCGGCGTCTATTAGAGACTGGCCTTTATATTCTTTTGAAAGATACATCATCCCAATTTCAAAATACAGAAATGAAATCATGACAAACTTACATAAAATTTATTGTTTTTGAATAGATATTGTCAATATTGGACGTGAAAATATGTTAGCATGTTGCATATAATTTTAGATAAGAGGATATTAGCTTTAAAAATGAATGAAAAATCAATAACTAATCTTATCCCCCGGCGTCTATTGGATACACAGCATCTTTTTTCGGTTATACCTCGGCCTCAATTAAAGACCCGGCTTCGTTTCGAGAAAATACGGTATTCCTGATATCTGGAAAAAATGCTTATGTGAGGTGAACAAAAAATTTAAGAAGCTAATTAGGCCTTTTTTGGAACCATACATCAGCAGGAATCTGTTTACATTTTATGGATATTGTTTTTGTTATAACAATACAAATATTATCAAATCGGAAAAATATATCTTTTGGTTCTAGCAAAGCCAGTGTCTGTTTTGAAATTCTAATATTGACGTTCTTGTTGAGTATTTTGTTAACTGTTCTTTAGGCCATTAACATGAGCGTGTACGAATAAGCAGTCACTGTATTTGTTTACAATTTGGGGTGTTTCTTGTGATTTAAGTTAGAATCTTTATGTCAAACTGTTTTAAGATATATTTTCTTTTTATTGTTGAATATTAGAAGTGGTATTCTCCTATTGTGTATTACATCTTTCTGTGCATAATCATATTATATTTGAAGTTATTTTATTAAAATCTTCCGTTACTTTTGTCAAAGTGTTGTTTTTATGTCTGTCAATAGAGAATGTGATATCTTCAAGATCTTTATAAAGATATATATACTTCATCCTGCATGAGGACAATTTCCCCTCAATCTCATTCAAGAAGTGACCATCCACTCTCGGTCTTCATAAATTAGTCCACTACAGATAAACTAAAGCAATTCGTGAAGTATGAGATTTTATGGATATTAAACATCTTTATTAATTATAACAGTTTGTGACGTTTTGGTATAGCGTCTTCTACTGTTTTCAAGCATGATTAAGAAGTTGAATATCCAATAAATCTTTATCATTACATATTTACATTACACTTTAACTTCTAGAATACTGCTAAAAGAGTTTAAAGTATTTCCGTTATGTTCTCTTCTTGTGTGAAATTTGAGAGTGCAGACTGCAGATGTTAAACTTCGATCTGGGCTCTTTAATGGAAACATTTTATGCCGGACACCTGTCTATTTCCGTTGACCGTTTTAAACTGTGAAAATGGAGGTGGTCTGTGTGTACATTTTATCGCTGAGGAAAAAAAGCAAAAGGGTTGTTCTCATTGGTTGACAAACAGATGAACCCAGTCATTATCAAAGCCATCAACCTCCGCACGGCTTTAAATAACACCAGTCTCAAAGTGCGAAATCAGCGCTTGTAAAATCTCCAACAAAAGTAAGTAAGATCACTGGCTAATTTGAACAGGATAATTATATCTCGATAAATTTTTTTAGAATCACATCTAATTTTTAAGCAAATATGGTATATATTAATTTAATTAATGTTCTGACCATGTGCGAAATAAAGGTACTAGTAGTTGGTTTTAGGAGCACCATGGGACCCCTTGCAGACACGACAGTGTCACACCTTGTTTATGTTATATAGCTACGTGTATATATATACTTACATGATATTGTACATTCAGAGTCTGGCGCATGTGGAAAATCATTATTAACTATAAGACATACATAGGCCCACATGTAATGTGTTAATTGCTTGTACAGTGTAAGTACTACAACATAGAACTTCAGTAACATAAATCATTCTTTCAATTTTGTTTTCTACTTACATTTGGTCAAATTCATTTACTAAATATCACGAGATTTTATTTAAAAATCATTTTATGAACTATACCTTTAACTCGAAAAATTTCATAAATGGGTAACAATGATGATTGACTCTAAGTCTATAAAAACTATTCACATCAGAGGGTTCCTCTCCACCAAGGTCTGAGGATGTACATGTGATATAAGAAGTTCAGACAAAACCAAGTCATTAGAAAACCACTGATGTCATTGCCGTAAAAAGGAAAAGGATAATGAAGATCATGTAGGAGGATAGGTTCACAGGAGTTACCTGCCCCTGGCTACTGACGGTGAAGGCTTATTTTGAGCTCATCAGAAAAATTCTGATAATGCAACTAGTGCTGTACTCAGACTGTTTTGGAGAGGACCTCCCCTGATGGAACGAGTTTGTATCCCAGCAGAAACTTTTATTCCTAGTAACATTGTGAAAAATTTACAAACATATCAATATTTGTGTAAACAAAATGCAAATATCAAATGAAACAAGATATACAATTTATTTCGTTGAGCATTTATGAAAAGAAAAAGGGATTGTTTCAAACACATGCCAATAAAATGTCTGTGATGAATGAAATGTGACAAGGGAAAAAATGAAAGGAAAGCAACTGCATGTGACAATATCTATCACAAATAAACAATAAGTAATTACATGATATCAGCTCTCTTGTTTAGTTTTACAAAACATTTTTCCTTAAAAGGTGGACTTGACATTTTCCCAATTGTGAACTAATATTATTCTCTTAAAGGGTTGGAAATAGTTATATTTCAAGTGTTTGACTCACAATACCAAATCTATGTAGTATTTTAATACCACAGGAGAATACAGTAAAGAATTAATTGGACAATGTTCCATTAAAATCTCAGAAATTGTAGATAAACTATAAAATCTTGCAAAAGTTCATATAGTGACAAAAAAGGTAGTCTCAAAACGTTCATCAATATGTAAATGTAATGAAATGTATAAAACAAATGAAATGCTTGTTTTTAAATTAAATTTAATTAAAAATTTTTTTTAGATTAAGTAAGCATGACATGCAAAAATAAAGTCTTTTAAAAGCTTGAACTATTTTGGAATGATCACAACTCTTGGTTTCACATCATGATTACCCTGAACATTGGCACATTCCAAATTCAAAATAAAAAGCTTAAAACGTAAACATCTAAGAGAAACTAATATGTGAATATGTGAATCAAAACACAAACCTGTCTACAAATATAGGGTATAGGATAAAAGTTTCCTCAAAGGATTACTTTGCTATAGTACTATGCTAAAATGAGGAATAAAACCCATCTAATATGCAAAACATGGAAACATCTCAAATTTATTTGTTGAATTTCTTTATGGTTTCAGCAATTGAGACTAACAGCAGACGGTAACATCCTAACATGATGAATGAATATGGTCAAATAGCATATACATAAGTTAGAAATAGATTTTTATAATTTTAAAACTTTAATTTTTAAATTTATAAACTTGGTACATCTCAGAATACTTTCTTATACCAGTTTTGCATCAAATAGGCATGAAAGGATGGAAATGTGAAGGCCTGAGTAAGTTGAATGCTTGTCTCTGATTGGTCAATTCAAACAACATCCAGAAGGTCAAGGCCAAATATGATGGAATTGACGAGGAGAATGAGAAGACCGACGTAGCCAAAAGCTCCTCTGTTTCGCTTGCTTGGGTCTGAAACAAACATTTTCATTAGATTTCATAGTTTGTTAGCAAAATGCCATTTGAATACAGTCTTAAGAACTGAAGACTCAAATGAGTAGTCAGAACTACAAGGTAACAAAGCATACAGATATCAGTTGTACATAAAGGAAATGGGAAGATATGGATATAAAATGTAACAAAATCAGGGGACACAAAGATTTCGCCCTATAGGCAATAGGTCCACCATGTTGTTTTTTCTGGGAAAGACATGACAAAATGTGCTAAATGTAACTTATTTTCAAACATCAAAGTGCTAAACTATATGAATGGATAGAATATCTACACATTTATAAATGATTTATGATAAGATTCATCAACAATGCCATGTAATGCTTGTCACACTTGTAGCGCCCATGAATGGTTTCACTTCTAATTGTTGTGTTTTTTTACTAAGTGTGCATTCTTATCTATCAAGTCATAAAATCTAAATCTAAATGTTATTATGGCCTAAGAGTAATTGAGGGGTCCGAATGACGGGGTATCTAAAACGTCTATAAAATGCTACCCAGTCCTTGAAAATAGTTCAGATGAAGATATTCTGAAAGCTGAAATAATTGACTGTAACATATTGTATTATTTGGAAACCTGGACTTTGGTTGCAAAACGGAAAATCATCATGAAATCGAGTAATTTTCAAGTTTGGTTACAGTCGACATTTGCGATATCATTGTTTAGTTTCTCTCTGCAACCAAATTATGTTTAGTCAAGACTCTTCTGTTCTATGAAAACGTGTATTTTGATGGTTTCAAGAATTTGGTTGCAGTTGCCTATAGGGGACTGCAACCAAACTTGAAAATTAGACGTTTTCAAGGTGATAAATCGATCTGCAACCATACTCAAAAGGTTTCATGTTATATATCATTGTATAGAAAATTATCTCAGCTATAAGAAAAATCCCATTTGGGCTTTTTTAAAAAACTAGGTTGCATTTTACAGTTGTTTTAGAGACCCCGATATCCAGACCCCTCAATTACTCTTAGGCCGTTATTATCATGTACTTAGTCTATATCATACTTGTAAAAACAGGAATGTCCCCTTGAATTTCGTTTCCACAAAAAATACCCAGATAAGACTGTCTTTTTAAGGCACTGTATCATTTTCTCATTTCATAATTTTTTCAACTTTTCCAGTTTAACTATCAGTTTATGCAAAATATATTTTCTCACGTTTAAATGATTAGCAATGAAGGCTGTATAATTTGATAGATCGACAAAACAAGGGTTTATACAAGCTTGTATTTCAGAGAGAAAACTCGAATGACACTAGATATCAAGGGAGATAACTCACCTCCACTGTAGTACCCGTAAGCGTAGACTACTCTGCTTATCATCCACAGCACACCACAGAAGGCACTCACCCTCTAAAACATAACAGTAGATAAATAAATTAGTTATCATTCGGCAGCATCCAGCATGAAACAAAATCTGAGCTAGTTGGTCAGCTCATTTCAGATCTTGCTGCAGTTTGATGGCGCAGATTTGTTCTACTGCAGCACACCCAGTAACAGAAAGAAAACCAGGCAAGTTATGACCAGATTTAACCTAAATGACACGTAGCGTCTTTAAATAAATCAATGAGTCTGATGTTCCACTATTCTATTTCCAAACAAAGAGATTTTTTTAAATTTCTCCAGGAGTATCACATAACATTAAATAAGTGGGAAAATATTTACATGTAATAAAAGTTGATGATTACCTCATTTGTAAGGAAATTTGTTGCACTAATGGATTTAAAAGGTTTATTTTAATCATTTTACTTACAGGGAATTCAAGTCCACCGAAGATGAGCAAAGCTAGGAACACAGGATAGACTTCCAGTCTGCAAGCAAAATATGAACATATGTATAGCTGTGAGTTTAAAGCAGTGTATGTGATATGCTCTAAAAGTAAACCATGATTGTAATGTTGGCAATATAAATATCAAAACAGGCAAATGTTGTTACCAGCCTACAGGCATTCAGATGTTCGATCTGTGGCTGTTTTTCATGATTAATCTTCCTAACTATATGACTATCAAGTAACAAGAATTCAACAATGTAGATACAAAGTATGGATATAATACACTTAGAAATATTTTTTAAATCTAACTTCTGCATTTAAATTGCACGCTTGATTTCAGAAATGTTGACATGCATGCAAGGGCAAACAGATACTTAAGTCTAGTATCAGTGGTTTTACAAATGTTTTCATTTGTTATCAAGTTAATAATCATTTAACTAATGGAAGGTTTGATGTAATTGAACCTATGCTGATTTCAGTGAAGGGTCTAGACTATCAAACCATCATTTAAAAATATGATACTGTACATAGAATAATAATTTGCTCAATTGACCATGTCTGGTTGTTTAGTAATGAATTCATGAGAACACTGGCTTTAAACCAAGTGAAACTTCAACTGATCATAAGATTGACTCCTTCAAGTAAACAAGAACTTAATTTAACTGTGATTGAGCTTAACAATTCAGTTAGTACAAAGGCTTAGTCAATCATAATAATGAAAGGGGATCAAATTGCATGTAGGAAGGTGATTTTACATGTTTGGGGAGTTAAACACTAGCACAAAACAACACAAAGGTCACACATAAATCACATCTAACATGTAGTTATGAAGTCATAAGTTTGGCTACAACCTTGAGTTGAAACACCTAAAAGGAACAATGACACAACAAAGTAATGAAAAGAAACAATGTCATGAAAAAAACTCAACTTTTTTATTCACCCTTGAATTTTAATCCCTTTGTAAACACTTTTTAGGTAACATTCACACAAAATTTGAAGTTCCAAGTCATATAGTTTTCAAGTAATACTCCAGATACGATTCTGAACATGAAGGACGGACAGACAGACATACAGAGTGCTAAATGCTCCGAGTTATAACATAGCGGGGGTATAATTAGAAAGTAATTATGTATTATGTATATATGATTTTACTGACGTGTTCTGGTGAGCTCTCTGGGTACAGTTGAACATGTGGGCATCATGTGACACATCAGAACAATACATCTTGGGATACTGAAAAACATTTAATCAAAGAATGAAAAATATGAATTTCAAAGACATTCAAATTAGTGAATTTAAGAAAAATATTTTTAAAATCTTCTTAGGCTAATTCTTAAAAGTTAGGGCTTTTGAAAGGTATTGCATGTTTTAAAATCTTTTATATCTATGTCATATCATGCAAAGATGCAAAAACATTTATTACACTTAAAGTGTTAATTTTCAAGCTAATTAATTACAATCATTTTAAAGAGATGAAAAGTGCTTTGTCAACATTCTTAAATATGCACTGTCATGTATCTTTGACCAAAGATCACTCATGTGGAACATTTCATCATACGAAAGAAGTTTCTGGTTTATAGAATAAAACCCATACCCAGCCTAACAAATGATCATTAGTTGCAAATGCAATATTCAGGCTATAAATGTAACGATTTAAAAAAAAACAGAAGTAACAGAAATTACTCGGGGCGACATTAGGTAAATCTAATGGGTCATGGTCGCTTTTAAATATAACTATTCTGATATCCATTACAAAGAAAAAATACCAACCGGCACTTCATATCGCTTTCTAGCTTTGACAACATGAAATCCAAGCCAGTTGAGTAGAACCCATGTGCCTACGACGACTAAAACCACGTAGCCGAAGTCGGGATTTATTTCGATGGAGGTTGTCATGGTCAAATGTTCAAATTGATGGACGTTGAATGGGTCCTTTAGTAAGCTTTCAAAGAAGAAATAGGTTACAAAGCTTGTTTGGATGGGATTTCCGGATCTCAAAGGTTAAGGTCGATAGGTTTATTTAAAACTATATTTATTTTTTTGAAACGAAATACGAACGTTCGAAAACATGTACATATCATGCAAAACGTATAAATATCATGTATACGATCTTATCTACCATATTTACTTTGAAAATTGTCAATTCTGTTGATTAAGGACATATTTCTAATGTTGTCAGTATCAAAGATCTACGTGTGTTCTTTTCTCTCTTTCTAGAGAAGTCCAATTTTGACTCAACCCACTTGTGGTTACTTCCGGGCGCGATCGCAGACGATTTTGAACAAAGTTTTTCTTTTATCTTCTGAATACTTCACATATTTTGTATCATTGAGAGCGATTCTGGTCATAATGTCAGAAAGTTCGCCAAAATGGAAGAATCCAGCCGATATAATGAAACATCGCACCGTAAAAAGACGTACTTTGACCCGCCGAAAGACGATTCATGATCCGACCGATTTGACAGGTGTCTTCAAGCGAACAGAAGTTGCTCCCCTTGTAAACAAAAGGAAAAACCCGTTTGGTTGTAGCTCAGAAAATAAAAGACCAAATGTTGGGGAAGATTCTACAACGCAGAAGAGTGAAACGAGAAACTTCTTTAAAGCTCTTGACGACACAAATGAGGTAGTGTCCAAGTTGACAAGTTAGATCAAATCTCTTAGGGGATGTAATGTTTTCGTAGACATAACCGATAAAGACAATTCGTAGATCAGACCTGTTCATAGGCGGTTGATTCGTAGAGTGATTAGAAAACAGTACATTAGTACTAAAATAATAGTTTTTTCAAATTGGATAAATGCTAATAAAAAATTGTTTAGATTAGCATCAAGATGTAACTTTTAGAGAGCTTCAGATAAGCTGCGTATTTGCGTATTTTACTCAGATGAAAAGTCAAAATATGCATGAATTGAAATTGTCTGCGTAATGAAAATCACTAAAAATCTACGTTTACGCTTCTCAAAAATTTGCAATGCGTATGTACCCAATACATAAAATTTATAATGCGTATCGTGTCATTAACAAAAATCAAAATAATTACGTGAAAATCTCAACTTTAAGTCACTGGTAATTATATAAGTCTTTTTACATCGTAAACATCTACTACGAGCAATGCTTTGTGCAAAGCGGCTTCACTTACTACTCCGAACACCATTTAGAACTCGCTCCAATTCATATAACTGATCTGTTAATTCCCAATCGTGTGAGGAGTTTAACACCATTTGTTTTATCTAAGATTGGGGCCTGCTTACTTTGAATATACACACAAAACTAGCATGATTACTTTATTTCAGTGTTGGCTTGTGCAGAGTTAGGGCTCGAAAAAGGTTTAGTCATTTGACATATTTTTTTATTGAGAACGTATTTTCAATATATATATAGTTGTAGAATGTAATTATGGCATTTTTTATGAAGATAATGCGAGAAAAGATAACGAAATTTGCTGGTAAAAAAGAAATAAATCCGGTCATGGATATTCGCAAGCGTGTTTAGATAATTTATTATTAATAACAATGACATATCAATGACGACTCAGTTAATAAATACTCTGACGTTTTGCCGTACAAGTTTTCAATCAGTTGCCTTTGAAAAGAAATTTCACCATTTTGCACACGTCATTACTGATTATTTTCAAACAGAGAGAAGGTTTTCCCCTTATCACTTTAAAGAAAATGTTTAACGGAGATTGATGAAACTTTGGTAATGGAAATAAAGTTAACACATGAATATAACTTGTCTTTGCTTTATTTTTTAGTAGAATTTAATAACATGTTTAATTTTTTTATTTATTAAATGAATACCCAGATTTCGAAAAAAAGGTGGGTATCAAAAAGTATGATTACTCATATTATATTTGAAATACCCACTCAGTTATATAAATCTGGGTATCAAACCCACATAGCCAAAAGCTTATCTGGAGCTCTGACTTTTAGTAGTTATTTTTACAATAGAAATTCCTGTACAATGATTTAACTCTTATGTCTGTGAAAGTCTTCCACGCCAAGACTATTTCCAAGATTCGAACTCGATCTGTCATGGCTTCCTCTCCTAAACTGGTATAAGAATTTGCACAACGTGTGGCTGCGATCAGACCATTGTGAAGAGGAAAGAGGCGACAGATTTTGTTTGAATCTCAATTAAGTCAATATTTTGAAACTTTTATTCCTCGGAACACGCTCGATTTTAATCAGACTGATAATCACTTGTATTTAGTAACAGTTTATTCATTATTCCGCATTGTGTGTGTTGATCAACCCTGTTTAAACCATTGCCACTCTCTACCTGCTATACAATGGGGTAGACTGATATACTGCCACCTTGTAATTAAACTTTTAGATTAAATGATCATGCAGATGCATTATACTAGCTTGGAAAAATACTTGTGCATTGATAAGCGTAATTTGAACCCTTGAAATGATTTGAGCAAAGTGAAAAAGCATTAACTAGGTTAATGTCTTCTTACAGCACCCGATATTTGATGTGATAATAACATTCTATCCTTGCAGAGGGTTGCCAGTGATTTGCAGCAAGAAAACTCAGGAAATCAAGTCAAACAACCAACATCTGACAGGGAGAAAGAAAATTCAGATCAACTATGCCTGGAAAAGGTAATCCAACGTTCTGTACTTTTTATCAATTTCTCTTAAAGTAAATAGTTGACTTTGAGCCACAAGCCTACAAGAAGGTATTTAACTCAAAAGAAGCGATAGATGACTTTGAATCATGAATTGTGCATCATATCATGTGTTGTTAAAATGTATGTTTGACTTAAATTGTTCCTGGTCTAAGAATATTTTTGGAACAAAAAGTCAATGGCAAATCTAAAATTACCCTCTTTATCGACAACTTCCTATAGGTTTGTCACCCAGAATAGTTTTGTACTGAGAAACTATGCAGCTTTAGTGTTGATCCTTTGACCTTTCATATAAAAATTAAATGCATTTCATCCACTATATTTTTGTGTCTTAATATAATTCCAGAAAATATCAGACGCAGAAAATCAAGTTTTCCAAAGATTACTGTTAAAGGAACAGTCTGGCAGTGATAAAGAAACTCTTCAACCTGTCAAGGATAAAGATTCTTCATCGGAAAGTTTCCACGAGAGTCTGCCAATGGACTGGAGTATCAAAATAAAGATGAGGATCGTATCAGAAGCTTCTCTAGCTTGGTGCACACAGCTCAAGATGGCAGATGAAGCTAAGGCCATCACTCAGCATGTACAAGGAAGTCAACAGGTTTGAGAATCAGAAAAATATATTTTACATTTTATACAGATTTTAGATTATTTTTTCAAAGTTTTTATTGAGATGTGCTGACATTATAGACTATGCGAATGAAAGTGACATTGACATTTTGGTAGTTAATTCTGTTAAAATAAAGTAGTTGTCCTTCATTTTGACAACCCAAATTTGTTATATTTATCCATGTAAATTTCAGTGGGACGCATTTGACGAGAAAAGATCTAGTTTCCACAGTTGTTGTCTTCACTGGGTGCATCCGAACATACCTTGGATGAGGCTCTTTCCACGCATTGTCTCAGAACAAAAAATAACGTGAGTAATAGATAAAGATTATAACCTGAGGAATTGTGTCATATGATCGACTTCTACGAGACGGGAGTGAATTATTGTATTACACGCGCGAAAGCAAGGGTTATACACAAATTGGCACAAGTTTTGTAAAAGTCGTCTGACAAACACTGTTAGGAAATAGTGATATGTGCACATGTGCTGATATGAAGAATAATTCACCACTTTTAATTAACCATATGGGTAATAGATAAGAATGAGGCGGGGAGAACCGTGTGCAACACACAGAATTATCCACAAAAATGCCGAAAAACATTCCTAATGAATAAGAAGAGATAAAGACTGAGTCTTATAGATTTACAACTTTTTTGAGCAAAATGTGATATTAAGATGTAGAAAATGAGTCATTTGCTTGATAATTGTCTTTGTATCAATACAATGATATCACACTCTTGAAGTAAAGCAGTTTTAAATCCATGTAATCCAAACAACTCAGGTTATGGGAATAGAAATGTCCTTTCTTAGGCAATGGTCCTTACCCTTTTCCCTGATTGTTTCTGTTTTCTTTTATATATTTTACTTTCATTCTCAAATGTTGAGTCAACAGAGTTTAAATTTTATCATCCAGGATTTCTAAAAGAGGAATGTTAGAAATAGGAATGATACAAGAAACTTTCCTTGTCCGGAAAGATTCCTCGTCTGAATGTTTAAAGTTTTCTACTAATAATGAATTATGTAAGAATTAATTCTAACTGAAAATTATGAAAGTTTATTCAATTGACAAATTGACTAAAGTTTACGAAACAATATTTATTGCAAATTGTTTCAATCACAATATTAAGATCATCTTCCTTTTAAAAAGCTTAGTCAGACTTCCTATAAGTTGATGTTGAAATTATGTCATGTTTCATCATTTTATAGTATAAAGGGTTTCTTTGTCATTCAGCAATATTTTCTGGAGTACAACATCTTATTTCTTTATGTTATTTCATGATGATGTTTGAAGTGGAATGATAATTGATATTTTTTATTGATTGAATTTGTGTTTTTGAAATAGCAATATCAGTCTGGTCGGAGGCAATGAAGAGGCCACAGAAGCTTTGCACAGAGATTGGTAAGTTTTATGGTTTTATTTGGTAAACTCATTTCTTGTAAATTTAGCTCTTTTTCAGTCAAGAGCAAATATATAACAATCATCACAAATCATGTCATCACAGCATCTCCAGATTTTTGTAGTTCCAGGTTGATAATCTGAAGGTCACATTATCATTTACATTTTCATACAAGAAAAATTCATGTACATTTTGACATGAAAAAATTCTAACCAAACAGTCTTAGTAAAATTAACCACATCAAAGCTTTAGATTGTTTTTGACTTTTGAAAGGTCATGTTCAACCAGCCTGGTGCATATTCCAAATTCTGGTTTTTAAAACAACTTTATGAGGTTGTTACTGTTGTTCCTTGAGTGGGTCTAACATGCATTTGCCTGTCAACATGGATACGTATTTGCCTGTCAACATGGATACGTATTTGATAGAGTTTGATGACAAAAGGTAACTATCCTGGGAACTTGCTGTACATAGTTATAGCTATGATAACTCACCCCTACTTTCATTGTAAGGCTATATATGCCTTTAAGGAAATATAAAAAGACAAATTATACTTCTTGGGTAAGCATTAAACATCTCATTACGTTTTCAGGACAGAGAGTTTCACATCTGTCTACCACCTCCTGAGAGCAGGCAAGTGTCCATACTTCTACCTGTGCACCCATCAGTTCACCGTGCTCTTCCGTACTTCGGGGGTGGGGCAGCTCCCTCACGTCAATGCCAGTCTCACTCCTACCACACGGGGGCTTAGAGAGGCACTCAAGGCCGAGGGTAAGAGATGAAAAATTAGATGATAACCATGTGCTGACTAGTAACAAATATCATATTTTTCCTTTGTTCACATATTTATCACTTTTGTCTTTCAACCATTCTTTCAGTTCTTGTATAATTAATTTTTTGAGTCATCACTGTAGCTGAATTCTGCCAATTTTGTCCTGAAGGCAAACAGATGTGAAATTTTTACACTATAAAATTTGGCAATTTGCTCAGATTTAAATAAAATGAACACTTGGTTTGTTAATGTCAATTGGTAAACTGAAATAAACTTGATGTACTGTTTGAACAAGTCTTTATGACACTGAGAAAGAAGCAACTCAACACATATCCATATACTCTTTAGTTAAAGGTTCTGAATTCTAGAATCAAATGTTTGTCAGTGACCAATCAAGCAACTTGTAAATGGTTAATGGTTAATAACCAGTGCCTTTATGACTCGTCCTTTGACCTATGTTATAAATTAAAAAGTATTTGATAACCGATATTTAGGTTTCTCTTTATAATCATTATTGATTATCTTTATTAAAAAAATTAAATGTTTCACATATGAAATGTGTTATTTCAGGGATCAGTTTCAGTATGCCCAACTTGGAAGGGAAGAAGGTGGATGATACGTCCCCAGGTAAAACATCTCTCACAGAGAAAGCTGTCACAGAGGAAGTGACGGAAGGAGACCAGGCTGACACTAACAAAACAGAGATGTGAGTCATTGAATTAATTCAGAATCAGTCAGCAAAACATATTTTGTGAAAGAATTTCTGTTTCATAATCTTTAGCTATCATCAAACTTATTTTTGGATATCAATCTGAGTAATATGAAAGAAATGATACCAAAATTTAGTAATTACAATAAGATATTTAAGGAAATTTATTTTGTTGAAAGATTTCATTTCAAAAGAAACAACAAAAAATAACACTAATATACTTCATGTCGACCTGCCTTCAAGATGTGCTTGTAGGGGTGTCGCCATTTATACGAGGTATATGATTTTGACAGCAATTTGGGGGGCTGATAAAGGGGGCTTATACATTGTATTATACGGTACGCTTTATTTTGTCCAGGTGTCAGGCTTCTACTACATGTGAAGATGAAGAAGACGACGACATGATAGACAATGACGGAGCATCTGTTTGGTTGGAGAGCTTGGGTCTAGACAAGAAGAGTTTCCCATCCCTTGACCCAAACAAAGTTAAAATGTATCCTTCCTATTTGAAAATAAGTTCATTATTGTGGCACTCTAGATCGTTTTTAAAAATATGCCACATCTGAGATCATTTTAGAAATTTTATTGGTTACCCTGAAAATTAATCACTTTGAAACATTTATACCAGAGACCAGTATGTTAACATCAAACATTTCTAGGAAGAGCGACCAGTAAACAAAGTCATTCTGTATTATATGATGAATTCATCAACATTGCTCTTTCAAATAATATATAAGATAAATACATTGAGATCTTCCTTGGATTCCCAAATTTCTTTTATGACTTTATTTTCTTTAAATTTACCTTTTTCATGATTTACAAAAGTCTACAATAAGCATATGTCACTATGCTTGCAAGTGATTTCTTCAGTAAACCATTTGTCAGTATTTGCATACACATTGAACTTTGTAGCACCCATTGTTACAAAATATGAATCTCATTTCCCTAACAAAACTAGTCAACGAGAAGGTTTCTGGCGAGTAGACAACAGACCGGAATCTCTTGTGTACGTTGAAGGGGCGGAGGTACAGGCACTTTTCAACTTCCTGTTGAATTGTAGGAGCTGTATAGCATCCAGCGGACCGCAGGCCGGTATCCCTCCAACAATTCTAGCTCCTGTAGCATTTAAGGGTGCTACTCTCAAACCCAACAAGGTAGGCAGAAAACTATTGTAGAATAAACTTACATGCATTTTGATAATTCATGGTTCAAAATATATATGTTGTTGGCAACAAAAAGAAATTTCCATATAAGCATTTACAGTGTTCATAATGTGATTCTTTTAAATTCTTAATACTAATTGTTAAAAGCCTTCTTTTCTCAGTTTTCTATTTTTAGCTATTGAAACTTCATATAATCTTTTCTTCAATCTCTCTTTCAGCTTAAACATTCAGTTGCCAAACAAACTGACAATGCAGGAAATGTCAAAAAAGGTCATGTGATAGAAATGTCAGGACCAATTCTACCTCACCATTTGCTCAACATCTCAAACATTTTGAGAGAAATCCAGAATGAGGATTTCACCTTGACCTTCAACACACATGGTCCAACCTCACCTCTAAATCTTCGAAACAATCCCACAACCCAAGTCGGTTCCAGTAAAGAGGTTCACAACACAGGGTTACATCCCTTGTCTCTCCGCACAATGAGTGGTCAAGACAGTTTAGTGGACAACAGATTTTACAAAGAAGTGAGGAGTACCTTGCAAGGGTTCCAATTTGAATTATGATGTGGAAAGTGCAGTCGTTTTGGGAATAGACTTATACCTGTAGATTTATACATGATGGACTAAATTAATTAAAGGATAATGAATTATCCTGTCTTATCCTACTACTATGTGGGAAAGTATTTTAAAACAATTTTTTATATACACTGAAAAAGTGTTGAAATTAAGAAGCTCCAACAAAGAATCATTTTTTTCAATATTTGATTATGTTATATAACAACTGACTTACCTGAGCTGTTATCATTGAAGGAAAACTACATACCTTAAACTAAAATAGATGAGGGGGGCTGAGGAAGAATAATATAAAATTCTTCTAACATGAATTCTTAAGTACCACAATATGTAAATGCACTACCAATTTCAATCAAACAGTGTAGGTGGTTATCAAAAGAAATTCTAAATATTATATTTTCATGTGTTTATTAATCCTGATGAGGAAGATATTAACCCATATCGATATGAAATATTCACAAGGAAATAAGTTAAGGGCCACCAAGCTTTCAAAATTACAATACCATGTGCTTTTCGGTGGTCTGTAAGTTTTTTTACTCAGTATATGATGGTATCTTGGTCTTGTTCTATTCTCTATTCGCTATTTACCACTGAAGCACTATAGTTCTAGTATATGCATGTCGTGTCATGTATGTCTCATTAAACATTTTTGAATATATGAAATACAAAACCTACGGTAATGGGACAATAAAGTGTAATCTTTGAGATTTTTATTAATTTCTTTTAGAGTGCTAGTCTGTTCAAAATAATGTATGCATTTTAAATAATATGTCCAAAATTATGGGTGGGTGCATTACCAAATTTGTATAGCTATTTCTTCAGTCTGATTAAAATTGATCATGTTCTAGGGAGTTTCATGTTTCAAAATATTTACTTTACCGAGATTCATACATGTTCTGTCTTGGAATTTCCCCTTCACATGGACTGACCGCAGCCACACGTAGCGCATGTTCTGACAACAGTTTAGTGCAGACAAAAAACTGGGACCAATGACATCATCGCGTTTAAAAGAAGGATGGTGGCGATCAAATTGACTAATGATATACAGGAGTTATTTGCCCCTTTCTTCTCATTCACAATACTTTTGACGGAGGCAATGTGATTTGATAGCTGAGTTTATGTCAGAATGTGGCTGTGGTCAGACCATCTGATGAGGAAAGCCAGAATGAGGTCGATCTCAATAAAGTCAATATTTAAAAACTATTATTCCTCAGAACACGGGCGATTTTAATCAGACTGGCTATTTATTGAAAATATGTTTTATGATACTTTTTAATGTTGTATATTTTTACTCATGTTGAAAATAAAATATGTTGTCATGTCATTTGTATCTTGTTTTGAATGAAACACTTCAAGGAATTGACAGATGGTTACTGTGAGTGGACTGGGTCTAAACAACTTTGTTGGTCTCATTGATCAGAAGCACTTCAGCAAAGATAGGAATCGTTTGTCACTGGATGTGTGACCTGCTCCAATCATTGAATGACAAGGTAATTTGAGAATTTGTCTCTACACCTGTGAATGAGGACATCATCAGTGGACAAATTTAGCCATTCAGACAGACACAACTGTATGGGTTACCTGCTCCAATAAGAAGCTAATCTGAGAATTTGAAGAAGCTGTATCTACATAGTTAAACTGAGGTCTTTGATTATAACAACTTCAGTAAATTGGGACCTCTTTATCGTGGAGATTCATAGTGCAGTCGTTAGCATGTTTGGCTCCAGATAAAAAGGTCTGGCGTTTTGAATCCAGGTATGGGCTCAGCAACTTTGTCTTCAGTAGAGTACTGTTCAACATGCAGTAAGTTTTGGTAGCAATGCTACACTGAATTTCAGCACAGTACAAACAGTGGTTCGCTAATTACATCCAATGAGTGCAGGTTTCATCGCAGTCCATTGAAGCAATAATGTTGCAGGCTTTCTCACTGCAATAATACAAGCACTCGAGATATAAGTGAGATACTCCTAAAAGCGGGGTTAAACTTGTTGAGGCCATGAGCTGTTATATTTCTTCATTCTCTCCCCTCACAGAAATATCTCAAGTATCTTCCTATCTTATAACTTGAGCACTTTCAGAGGATCTGGTAGAGACTGTTTGTTGTAAAAATTTGCAACACAAACTATCTGGATAATTTCAGCCAATGGAGAAACTTGCGTTGAAAGCTTGCAGATCTATGGCATCATAGAGCATTAGTTAAATTACATGGCCATGCTGTGTCAAAACTGAAGAGGTGTCGCTTACCGCTTACCTAACTTTGATTGCGTCCAGTCAGGCTTCTCCATTTCTACCCCGGATAGTGCAAGACGTTAGCCTAGGAAGATATGACTTGAGTAAGTTCGATGGGGACATTTTGACAAGAAGCCGTTTTCTTCAAATTGCCTCTTTGTTCAAGTCCATGTACATTTATCCTAGTACAGATGCATTGCAAAAGTCCATTCATATCTTGTTTATTTCTGAAGCAATTCATGTTACAATACTTCTCTAAAACATGAAACAAAATATAGATAGCAATGTACTTTGCCCACACATTGTATTAGCCCCCCCCCCCCCCCCCCCCCCACCCCCACACACACACACACAACACACACACACAACACACACACACACAGAGAGAGAGCACTCTTTCAAAATAACTTTATCTGCCATCGAGAGGTTCACAGTTGATTATGTCATTATTTGAAGTTCGTTGCTAAAGACATGTTCTCAGTCCTTTTTCGGGTTTCAAATAAAATTTAGATGGGCTTAAATGGAAAAAATACGCAAACTTTTACCACCTTACCTAAATACTCAAATGTGTTCTCTCATGCTTGGCCACTTTTGTTTTGTAGATGTGATTTGAAAGACTCCAAGGGGATATATTAATGTTTTACAATCATCCATATTTGTTTTGAGAAAATCCAAAATCGATACAGACATTCAAAATGAATGTTACATTTATTAGATTTTAAACACAATATTATGGTGCAAAGCTTTTCTTTCGGCTATAAAGCTGACATCATAGAATTCATATCAGTAGAATTCCCCCGGTGTTCTCATCTAAACGGTTGGCTCTGTAAATTAAGAAGAACTGTTATTTAAATTAATTATTTAACTTAAAAACGAAAGAGATTAGTCCAAGATATAAGTGTGAATGATTTTGTTGTCCGAGCCAGAAAATCCTTAGAGACTTACAAATTAGGTTCAAACATATGAGCATTAATTAATGAATATAAAAAATATAAATATAACACTGTATTTTGAGAATGATACAAAAGAAATTATTTGACAGATTCTGACTTTTGGTACCAAGCTTTAAAGGTAAAGAAGCGTCGTAAAATCGCTCTTATGCACTCATACAACTAGTGTCATGAAAAAGAATGAATTCTATGGGTGTACAACAACATTTATTTGAAAGCTAAGGACTCATTTAAATAATAGTAATGATCATAAAATTAGCATCTGATTTCATTGCATTCAACCTAAATATATTTAGATCAACGAGTTTTCTCAGGTTCTTCACACTGACTGTACATAATATAGAATTATGTATCTAAATATAGATTTTTGTAGAGATTAGTAATTTCAAGTTTCACAGCCTTTGGGGTGTCAAGGCGGTGTGTGCAAAAAATCGTCATAAGAACTATTCAAATTATGCAAAGTCCCTGTCATAGAATGAAACCAGCATGTGAGTGAGGATGTTAAAATCTTTGAGTCTAGACTGCATTTTACAACTTTTGTTTGAATGCAACATTGACTTTGTCAGCGTCAATATCTTACGAGGATATATTTTTAATATGTAGTAAGTATCAACATCGAAGTTTTCATGTAAGCAACGAATTATATGAGAACCCAAAGTTTCCTCTTTATTTTCAACTAAATATTTTTTCTCGAAAATAGGTCTTTAAAGATAAAATCTTAGGCATCCGATCTTTTTCAAAACCAACATTAGACAAAATGTTTTATCACTTGACTAAAAACTAAAAAAGACAAAATGTAAATCAAGGATGTTTATATCCGTCCTTAGGTAGATTGATTTATAATAGTTGCGACAAAACATTGATGCTACATCCATTTAGTGATAGAAACAGATAAGGAAAACGCCTATTTTGCAACATACCTGTATTGAACATGAATTGACATTTGTTTATTTTGTCGCTTAGAACAAAGCGATGAAGATGGAAATCAGCCTCATAAGCAGGTCATACAGAATCGTCGTGGAAAGGAGGTAACGACTATAGTCGGCTACTCTGGAAGAAAAATTATATTTCAGGCATTTATAATGTCATACTAACAACCTTTGCTGGTTAAAATTCTGTTTTTTAACACAACGCCTTTGGGTTGTTCCTTACACCTCATGCTTGGAAACCCGGAAAACATGTATGAAACATTTTTTTTAAAAATTGAGAAGCTTATGTATCAAATTCAGCGGTTATTGAAAAGGATATTTGCAGTCATATATTTTTTGGGTTCAAACATCTTGGGAGTCAACTTGATTATCCGTAGATCTATCGTAGAAAAGTGTGTCACGTGCAGGTAAACAATGAGTAGGGTTCGAACCCTTTTTCACCAGGTAACAAACAAACACTTTACATCATGACCACAACTTATCCATTTAGCTTCTAGTTTGCTTAAAAGTAGTTCAAACTTATTGTGTATAAGCTAATTGATGAAAAGTTTTACCTAAGGGCCTATCTGAAGAAATATGAACATAAAACAATGCCTTTTAGTCGCTTTTTTCTTTTCTTTTCATATTGCATTCGCATCCCTTCCCTTTGGCAGATGATTTTGGATAACCTTTCTATTTTTTAAAGATGGTTTAGTTTATAATGATATATCTATATTTTATAAACAAAAACCTACCCGCATATCCAGTTGTACGGGAAGCATTCGGTCAATAACGGAGTGGAAGCAGCAAAAATGAAGCAAAGAAAGACAGCTAGACGAAGCAATGGTGATGCCATCATAGTCTTCTGTGATTATGATGTCATAGACCATTGCGTCAGTAGGCGTTTGGTGCAACGTCATAGGAAATTGCATGTGTCATCAAACTGATATTAACTAATGAACGTATCCCCGCTAAAAGTATTCAAAAATTTTGAAGTTTGTAATTAAAGAGATCGGATATTCGAATCAACGTTTTTTATGTTCGGTTACTGGAGAACATGAGCTTAATTGTTCTGTGACGTCAATGATTATGACGTCACAGTCTCTTGATTAAGATGGAAGAGTGGTTGAGAGGCATCTCTTCCTTTCTTGCCCTTCTTTGCGCTGGTTACTACAGTATCTATTACTTTACCCTAGAAGAATGTATATGCTGGTATGTTGGATACATTTACACTAAGATCGCTAGGTTGTTTTCTCAATATTAACAAGATGGAAATATCTCTCTTTTTTCCTGTGTTCGAAGCGTCGATATCACAAAACGCTTACTTAAGATTGAATAAGATAAAATAAGGACTTATGTTGATGTATACCCAAACAGGAATTCTTCTTAAATCAAACAGTGCATGACATAATTTGTTGGGAGATGTTGCTTCCTTGCCGGCGCTATCCATTTAGGTAAACGGACAAGCTAAACTTGCGTTGCACTCTGGTGCGTGTAACGAACTCAGAACAATAAGGAAATATTACTATTATCATTCCTTCTTCAGCAAACAAAATTATTTTATACTTCTATCAATATCTTAAGAGCTGTTTATGATGAGTAAGCATTTCATGACGAGAAAATTGTTTGATTTCCTTGTCTATAATTACTAATTTAGAAGAAAATTCCTGAACTTCACAATACTTACAATTATCATCCATTCTCATGAACATGGAACATCAGCGTCAAAGTCTGTCAGGTAAGCCAGCGAGTGCCACCGATTAGGGTGGACATGGTGATCAATTTTGCGAATGACTTTTATTCTTACTTATAACGATGATTCATTCACACAATTACTGATGATTTTGTCACTACGTTCCTTTAACATTTTATATTAATACATCGGACTTATTTTCAGTGAGTCATTGACTTTTTTGGTTAATGTTTTGTCACTCTGTTCCTTTAAATTGTATGTCTTCACACATCGGATTTAATTACAGTGAATCATTAACACACTTAGTGACGACTTTTGTCAGTTTGTTCCTTTAAATATGCGTCTTTATATATTATATACGCTTATATTCATATATCGGGTATTTTGCTTTTATAGTGAATCTAATTTGAATGTCAAATCTTGCAAAGCATTAATGTCCAGTCACTGCAACTGCTCAAAAGCTGAGTTTTTCGAAACTAGAAACAAGTTTTGTTGTTTATCGCAGACAAAATTCCATTATCTTAACTTAACATAATTTTTGCAAAGCATTCCATGTCTCACTTGTGAAATACGCCTGTTCCTAATCTTTAAAGAAACGAAATCATAGCACTATTTTCACTGCTGTTCTTTCAAGCCATTTTTTAAAACCTAAGAACATATCTGAAAGACTTTTGGGGAGCATGCGTCACGAAATACACAGATATCATCTGATAATTTATTTCACATATCTGTAAATAAATTATAGCCACTTCAAAGTAAATTGAAGAAAATACAATCGTCATTTACATTGATAATTCATATTTTTCAGTTGTTTGATGTTCACCTTTGTTGAGGTTTGCTGTTGGCTGCTTGAAAAATACTTACTGAGAGAAAATGCCTAATTCTGATCAGAAACCTTATCACCTGCATCATATAATTGTCAGCCATGGTGGTAAGAAAAAAAATCAAATGAAAACAGGTAATTGAATCTGTCAACTAGAATAACGGTAGATGTTTCTTATTGACAACAACTGTTTTCACTTTTTTCGTCATTGCTATTACGAAATGTTGTTATCCATGGTAAGAAGATATGTTTCTCATTGACAATCATTGTTATCAGATATTTTGTCTCTGATAACCCGAATAGTTGTTACCCATGATAATGATTTTTTTCTCATTGGCAACCAGGGTTATCAGATATATTACCATTGATAACCAGAATAGTTGTCGCCTATGTAAAAATATATTCTTCATTGGTAATAACATATGTTTCTCAGTAACACGAGTCTAATGGAAATACACAGATATCATCTGATAATTTATTTCACATATCTGTAAATAAATTATAGCCACTTCAAAGTAAATTGAAGAAAATACAATCGTCATTTACATTGATAATTCATATTTTTCAGTTGTTTGATGTTCACCTTTGTTGAGGTTTGCTGTTGGCTGCTTGAAAAATACTTACTGAGAGAAAATGCCTAATTCTGATCAGAAACCTTATCACCTGCATCATATAATTGTCAGCCATGGTGGTAAGAAAAAAAATCAAATGAAAACAGGTAATTGAATCTGTCAACTAGAATAACGGTAGATGTTTCTTATTGACAACAACTGTTTTCACTTTTTTCGTCATTGCTATTACGAAATGTTGTTATCCATGGTAAGAAGATATGTTTCTCATTGACAATCATTGTTATCAGATATTTTGTCTCTGATAACCCGAATAGTTGTTACCCATGATAATGATTTTTTTCTCATTGGCAACCAGGGTTATCAGATATATTACCATTGATAACCAGAATAGTTGTCACCTATGTAAAAATATATTCTTCATTGGTAATAACATATGTTTCTCAGTAACACGAGTCTAATGGAACTTTTTCATCATTCAGAAAATTGTTAACCATGGTTATAATGTGTTATTATTATCGGAAACAAGTGTTATCTCATATTTTGTCATTGATATCCTGGATAGATGTTATAAATGATGATTCTATTTTTTCAAACTGACAACCACCGTTGTAGATATTTGTCATTGACAACATTGAAAACGAATTGTTGTCACCGATTGTAATAGCATGTTTTCCTCATTGAGGCCTAATGGTATTTCTCATTGTTATCCGAAGAAGTTTTAACCATTTTATAAGATTGTTTCTCCATGTCATCATTGAACGTGGAATAAGATAAGTTTGTCAACCAGGGCTTAGGATAAGTTTCTATTGAACCAAGACATGTCTTTTTATTTTAAACCAAATCGAGACTATTTTATTGTTTATTATTACCAGTTATTACGATTTGTCCATGACCATTCAAAATTATGTTTATGTCAACAACATAAATCGGTTTCTTTAAGCGTTTTATTTTATCAAAAACTATTCGGGGTAATTACAATCTTCATCCTATTTTAAATCTAATATATATATTTATTTTACAGACTCGACTTTTGATGGGGAGACCTTCTAAATAGCACCTTCCAGCAAATTGTTTCTCGTCAGCAGCTAGTTTGTTATACACTCTAGTTCATTATAATTGCTCTTAATAAGCATACATTGTGAATGGTTTGATCATAGATTTATAAAGCACGTGTAAACGAAATATGTTTCTTTTATTGAGAGCCTTAAGAAGTGGAAATAAATGATAAAAATATTGTTTTAAGAACGGGTAGGATTATACTATAAAGCTTCGAGTGTTTGAAATGTGTCATAAGTTTTCTAATGAAAAGAATTCAAGCTGTAATTCTCCTGTATCCGAGTTGTGTGTATGTGGGCTTCTGTCTCAATGAAAAAAAATAGTGGTGTAAATGTTATGAAACTGAAGTGTGTATATTCATGTTTTAAGTCGTAAACCCATAAACATGTACATTTCATTGTTATATATTCCATGCATAATATGTACAAGGATCACAATACCAAATTTTTTTTACATTTTTAAAGCTATGAAATACATATTCACATAAATTGATTACAAGTACTGCATTTTCTGTCATCGTGGGGCACTTCTACTAAAACAGATTAGGAAAAGTACATTAGAAGGATTGAATAAACGGTTTTATCAAGTCTTTATAATGTCTACCCTCAAATAAAACATGGTATTCGTTTTCTACATCCAAATCATTCTTATACAGTAATCAATGTAGAATCACCTTCCTTCATTTTTTAACCGTGTTAAACAAGATCTTAATCTTACATATAAACTACGAAATTTAGGCTATCAGTACACCAAACCTCAAATGTTTGGACGATTGACTGACCATTACGGAAGACCATCAAAACCAGGAATACAAGAGATTAAAAAAAACACTGACAATTTTTCAATTGAATGGAATTTATCCATAACGATATTGATTGATTGCCAGCAGTTTGTAAGGATTTTATCTAACCAACTGTCTTCCCATGGTGTTCAGCTGAAAAAGATGACCTTCCCAATCAATAGTCCATGGTCAGAAAGGTAGTGAATGGTCAGAGGGCATAAACCTTTATCACCAACATCTTATAGATTGTCATAGAAAAACACAAGGCTGTATAGTATGCATGATAAAACACTAAATGAACTACTATGTATATTTGCGTTTATAATTTAATCATACCTAAAATACTTATATCAATAACGAAATATGCTTTTTGACATCCTGACATCATCTTCGAATTCATGTTCATAATTACTCTAACACCAATAAGAAAGAAATAAGAATAACCCCTCCAACCAAAAGAAATACATTTATTGTTGATAACAATTTATGAGCAGTTTTTTGGGTCGTCAGGTCAAAGGGTTATATTTATCCGGATGAAGGGAAATGGAAAAGATCGGGAAGATTTGGAACAACAAGGAGAACATTTTTTTATTTATTCTCTTTCTCTTCGAGGTTCATGAATACCGAAATCTCTAAAAGATTCTGCAAAATCTCTTCTTTACGAAACTTGAGAGCCCAGGTGCAAAATGGATCACTGTTACATTGTCATTTCAGTCATGGGAATTTTAATATCCAGTTATAAGGTCAATCAAACTTCATCAACGTGAGATTTCCTCAGTGAACACTTTAACTATTGTATACATTTCACATTTTAAGTGTCAAACGCCGTAAATTGTTCTAAATGTGGCCTTCCATATTTAAACCGCTTAAGGAGCATTTGTTGGAACAGCAAGAACTAATGCCAATTTCAAGTGTTTCACAATAGCATTGTGGTGGATCCAATCTGCTTTTGACGCGGTGCATGATGGGTGATTGTTCTCCACATCTTGACGTTAATGTGCACGTGACATAAGTAATGACGTCATGCTGTGAAGCAGACGACACTTGTCAATCAATCTGTTGTTTCAGCTAATTCAGCTATGTGGGGTTCGGAAAGGACTGGTCAATATTCGGAGAGTCGTGGTCAAGTGTTGCTGGACGGTGTCCAGCTCCGGGGGTGGTAAGTGTCCTTCAGGGTGGTTG
The DNA here is from genome assembly GCA_921293015.1 of Phorcus lineatus. NCBI lineage: Eukaryota > Metazoa > Mollusca > Gastropoda > Trochida > Trochidae > Phorcus > Phorcus lineatus. The sequence continues at coordinate 47,450,990 of OV121085.1, forward strand.
TATTGTTCCCTCGCCGCAGAAGAGCTCTATTGAAGGGAGACAACTCAAAAACATGTCATCTGCACATGTCGTCTGTTCTTGAAATGACATCTTTTGTCCTTGACACGTGGACAAACGCCAAAGTTGAAAGTCATATTTTGTAAAGAAAATTCTTTTAGCAAATTTGAATTAGTTTGATTTGTGCTTTCTTTTTCCTGAAATTAGTTGTATAATTAACGTGATTATTTGATAAATAAAAATATTCATTCAATACGAATAGCAACAGAATGATGTTAAAATGATATCAAAGTAACATTTCTTGGAGAGTGTACCACATTAAATTTGTTTTGATTCAAGTGTCAAAGGACTATATCTATACGTCCTTTCAAAATAATCATTTAATTTCAATAAATAAGTACGGGCAGATATAAGGCCCGTGTGAAATTATTAACCAATTAGAAAAACAGATTCAGAGGAATATATAGTATGTAAGGGGGGAAACTAATAAATCTTTTTATTCTTATCTTTTCAATGATATGTGTACATGAATATACATTTACAGAAGTTGATGTTCAAACTAGATCATATCAACGTCACTTGGACCTGTTTGATACAAGGAATATTTTGAAAATAAAACGGGAATAAGAAGATGTTGAGAAAAACACTTTCTAGAACATGTATCAATGTTTGGATCAAAATGTTAAATGATACTGATCCTGGTACTAGATTTATGGACGAGCTTACTACCACTCCAGTGTGTCAGGTATCAATCTCCAGAACCTATTGTTTGCTTGGAAAAGAAGGCTTCCCAATCATTGGCATTAAGTCATATACAGAGCATTTGGTTTAACATATTTTTATTCAAGAAAGAATCTGGTTCGGCAAACAAGCAAAACTCTGCTTATGTTAATGCCTCACCAGCACATACATCAGATAAATAAATACACAAGAACTGGACACAAAATATGAAAATATAAAGCACATTCAGAATAAAGTTTCAGTGCAACAAGTGCTTATATATATGTTCTTTGCAGCTTGACCTCCATTTGTAATAACACTATTAGCGGTACTTAACAAAGCGTTTGGTCTTAATGATGTATTGGTGAAGGGGGCAGAGCATTTGTTTCTCGTTCTTCACGGTTTTCCCGTGGAAAAGTACATGGCACCTTAAGGTTGTCATTGACTGTCATTAAAACTCGTGAAGATAATGCTGCACGTGCAGCACGTTTTAACGTTCAGTTAATGCTTTCTGTCCATTGAAGGGCGAATTGTTTCTTCTATTTTTGTTGAACAAACATTGTCATTGGAATCGAATTCGACGCAACTTATAATTAATAAACTACAAATTAGGTGGGAAATACATAGTATTTACTGCTCAGATCATATTCAACAACTTTGTCACCATCATAGGCCTATAAAAGGTCTAATTAAAACCGGATACGGTTGGTAAATACAAGACTGAATGGGTCAATATGACTCTGTGCATGCGCAATCGGACGATTGGTTATAAATTGATGTCATTGCTTCAAAACTTTATGAAAGTTATGATAGTTTATTAAATTCAAGTTAAATTTCTGTACGATAATAACCGCTATGTAATTAGAAGATAAATAGTTGGTTTACGCCGTCGTTTTTAAACTAAATTTGCGGGTGTTGAATAACAATGAATCCCGGAAATTTTACAAACGCAACTATTTATCGATATTGTAACATGACCGTTAGTTATAAGAAGTTTAAGAGCTAACTCTGTTTTTGCGTACTAATTTTGTGTGGAAAGGACTTTGCGACTGTTCTATTTCTGTAAGAGGTGAGATAACGTCTAACTAATGTGAATTCACGGCATTATTTACATTACAAACATCGTTGTGATATTAGCGAATAGTGACATTCGTAACAGTGAGACCTTACAAAATACTTGTTTTATTCGAGACCGAAATCAGCAAATATAAAGCTCGTAGAAAAATATCGTAATACCCCGAGTACAAAAGTCTTGAACTAGCCCAATACCATTGTGACAGCGACGCAAACATTGTGACGTCAAAACGGTTGGCCTTTGTGACGTCATACCAAGGGAACGGCATTCGAAAGAAGGCGGCCGCATGAAACTTTGCGGCAAACTTGGACTAAGTAAACCAGTTGAAAATATTTTCGTTCTTCATAAATAAATCATATTAAAGTGTATTTGTGATATCTACCGGTTGACACAATTTAAAAAAGGACAAAGACAACTGTCAAATCGGAGTACGGCACGAATTTTCTGAGAAACTGGAAAATTAAAACTTGAGTCGGGCCGGCGCTAGTGAACATGTTGTATTAATTCGCGGTGATTCGCCTTTGCTAATTTGCTGGTATTCATTGTCATTCAACATAGGGTAATTTTTTCGAACCGACCAATCAGAATCGAGGATACAACGAAGTCATATTACAATAAATAATAAAAATATTAAAGAGGTTAGTAAATGCAATTGATGTTCATTACGTACTAACGTATTGGCCGAGATACATGATTCAGACCATTGTATAAGCTTTCCATTTCATCTCGTGTCTATTCAACGGACCTCGGAGCATTACTTTAGTAACGTTATTGATACCTTTATATGGAAGTACTAGATACAGTGGATGTTAACTTTCGTATTCGATAAAACGGCAGATTCTAATCTTTCAGTATCAACTTTGTGTTGTGAAATGGGTTTTTTGTCACTAATCAGATGTGATAAGCATTGAGATTGTTATTTTATGAAACAACCATTACGTCTCGGTTGTATCGAGAAGTAACACAATTTACAAAGTTTGACACATTTGACTCAAACAACATATTCTGTGTCCTTTAATCCGATCTTGAGGTACAGTTTAACCCCTTTTACTTTTAGTTAAAGGGGTTTGTGAAGTGATCCTCAGTTAAACAACAAAACTCTTTATTTGAGTCCCAACTAAATGGTTATCGATCACCTGTGCAGGGTACAAGTGAGGTGCACGTGCAAGTCACGCGGAGTGTGCATCCGGCGATAGAAATGTAGCCACCCTCAATGCATCATGGTACCGGAAAATCTCTGTGTATTTCATGCCATTGCCTGACGCCTTAAACGTTACATGCATAAATCTATTGTCGATATAAACACAATTTATATACTTTTACAAAAAAATTCCTTAGAGCTCCAATTACATCCTTCGAAGACAAAGTTTCGATTTCAAATCTCTTTAACGTTTAAAGCCCTAAGGCATTCACTGCAGACTGCCATTTTCTTAATAGCCTGACATTACTTAATAACTTTGACCCCCCAATCTGTCTGTTTCAACACTATTAGTGTCAAAAGGAAACTTATTTCCAAACACATACGTTGTCATTTCAAATAAAAAAAAGTGTTTTTCTGGAAGTTTATTGTGACAATAGTTGTCAGTTTTCCACCAAGACGTGGCACTGTTTGCCATGTACCCCACAATACACTACAAGCCTGAGGGGTAAGGAAACACGCTGGCACAGACTCTCACCCCGGGGCGAAACGCCCACAAGCTCCAAAGGTTTGGCCAGAGCATAGGCTTTTGTAAGGAGATTTCGAAGGAAGACATGTTGAATAAAATTGAAATTTTACGGTGGTCAGTTAAGAATAAATTAGCTCCTCCTCTCAGTCTGTACTGGGCATCTGCCACTGTCCGAGCACTGGTCAGTGGTCAGTAGTTTAGCCCGGGGGGACAGGGAAATGAGTCCCCTTGCTCAGGGGTATGTTCGGTAGGACTTTTTAGTAATAGACTACTGTAAATGAAGGTCTGTGTTGATTGGCGTTGTAATGCATTTTTCAATGAAGATTGTTTAGCTTAAATGTTTTACCGATCCGTTATTTTAACGTTCACTGCTCTGTAAAAAAAGTAATTAATTAACTTGAAAGGTAAAATGAGGTCAAATTGCAGTTTTTGGATTTTTGGGTATTTCTTTCTTTTTTGAAGGAAATGTTTAGATACCCACAGGCTAGTGAATTGTCAGAACCTAATGTCTTTAAAACTGCTGAAATCTTGTTCCTGTTAAGAAAAGCAATATGTGCTTGATCTTCAACGTTAGCAGGATTTTAGACGATACAGGTTCCTGTGATTTTATTATTCCCATCTAATCTCTTTTTTCAATATCATAAATCTTTTAAAATTGTATGATGTCCATCATATATCGACAAATATCCACACTAGCTTGTGCAACTGCATTTCTAAACCTCAGGTAATGCAACATTGTTTTTAAAACACTGCTCGTCTAATGGTCTCAGCTATACATACGGCACATCCCCGAATCATGCGCTAATATGTGTGTCTATTAATCTAAGGACGCCAATATTGAGTCATGGAATTGGTCTATTCAATAAATTTGACGACTTTATGAAGGGCTAAATCTAATGAATGAATACTGAATTATGAAATAAAATTCTAATTCTTCTTGCCCGGCATACACATTAGTTTCCCTGTGTCGCATGTCATACACGGTTCTATCATCTGCAGATATAAAGACATAAAATCTTCATAATCAGTTTTATAATCAACATTCAGCCTTTAACCCTTAAATACCATCTTGACCACGACTGGCCACTACTGACTACATTCAAACTTGTCCATCTGGTCAAGACGTGGACAATAAGTGGCGCAACCTTTCGCCCGATTAGCTTCGTTTGACCATAGTGGATGCAGCAAGCAATGCTCAACGGGGCAGATTGGCTAAGATTGTCCTAAATAGCCTATTTTATGGCCGTTCTATAGTCCAAAACACATCGACGATGTAATTGGAAGTTCTGGTTTAGCCTATTGCCTTTATTTCAAATCGTTTGAAACGTCCCGGGTCATAGAAGACCAATGTTGATGGTATTCAGTACCTCTTAATAGAGACATTTGAGTTTGACAAGGCAGTTCACTTCGTCCGTTGTTTTCTATTATGCCATTTATTTCTCGTTTTTCGTATGAAAAATCCTTTTTGAGCTAATCTATTCCTATGGAATTAATTCTACAGCTGCACACCAAAAGTTTTTCACACACCTACATATCCTAGTGCAAATATCGTGTCATTTGGCATATCTTTGAGGCATCGTAGCATTGCGAAAAGAAACGAATAATTTTGAATTTTCAGTACAGAAGAGAAAATCTATTGCACCTTAACGCAATCGTATGCCATCGTATATAGTTAACTGTAACAGTTTTTGGCAGGCCACTGAAGTGACCAGGGGTCAAAATTTCGAAAACAATCATTTTTATTTTTATCCATAAAAAGTAATCATCAATTTTAAACACAAGTCATGTTTGTTCGAGTGCATTAAGGCAATATGGTTTTCCTGAGTTTTTTCTCAGAAAGTCGAAATGGAACATTTTAATCGAAATTTAAGGAAATAGGAAATTCCAAAATGTGACCCCTTCTGTCTTTTGATCATGCCAAAATTCGAATTTTTACACGAAAGACTGGACAATCTCACAATACGTTACAGACTGGCTATTTCACACAGTGACAATGAAAGATGCTTTGTCGGTTCCGCTGAAGTTATTTTATTGACCTTCAAACCAAACCCAAATTACATGATATTTGTACTAAGATACAGTTGAAGTGAACAACTTTTGATATGCATCTGTATGGATTAAGATTATATTAGCGACAATTTTATTTGAATATCAACTCAATATAAACAGTGAATGATTGTTGAAATTTTTTCTAGTAAAGAACATTAGGTAATTGAAAACAGTCGTTTTTTAAATCGTCTAAAATTGACTGTATAAAGAATGGTTTAAAGCTAAAGCTACACAATTCACTAGTTCAGCTGACCATCTTTTTCATTTTGTGCACAGCTTACCCTCGACTTTTTATATTTCTCACCGATTTCTTAACTATTTTATTGTTGATGCAGGTCAATTGTAAAGAATAATAAGTCCGAAGGGAGGTCAATAAGTTCATAGATTGAGTATTGATACACCTCTGAAGACATCATCGTTGATGTAATTATTGAGATAGGCCATCTGATGACAGTTGACAGCCATAAACAACCTTCACGATCATTTACTTGAGACTTAAAGCCTGTTGAACACAGGTACCCTCCTGTGCATATAGAAAGTTCTAAAGCTGAGCATCGTGCAGTTATCAAGTTTCACACGAAAGGGGTGAATGCGACCGAAATACATAAACTAACAGGAACCTACTATGCTGACTTGTTGAGGGCATATTAAGAGCGGTGATCAAGAAGAGGCATGTTGACTGCTTGAGATATGCTTCTTCATGACAACGTCCAGTGCACTGTAGTTATATTGCACATCCGGCACTTCAATAGTATCAACCTACAGTCCAGATCTATCCCCAAGCGACGTCTTTCTGTTTTTCAATTTGAAATCAATGATGATGATGATGAATTCAAGGCAGCTATTGGGTGTGGCTGAGGTGCCAGTCAGAAGACTTACACCACAAAGTAGGTCATAGACAGTCCCTAAGCCAAATGGGCAAATTGCATCGAGGTCAGGAAGATTATATTAAAAGATTAAATCAATATCACAAACTTTGGCTTCGGTTTAATATCCACTTCTATGAAATTATTGACTCCCCCTCGTAGGCCATTGCATCGATAGAAAGTTAAAATGAATGCCTATATCCTCATATGTCTTTAAATAGCCAATTTGAACCGAATGCGCGTGCCATAGTGCCTTTGAAGATTATCCAAAGCATTTGAAGAATAGTGAGCGCCTAAATGACGGATTTTATGTACATTTGTAAGGAAAGTTTACCAAATAACAGTTATTTTGTAGAACAAAAATTATGAGCCAGTTGTGTCCCTAAATTACAACGTAAAGTCGTGACAAAAAAACCCAGAGAAACCCGATATTGAAATCTTGAAAATGATACCATTGTAACAAAATGAAATCATGTAAACATGTGAAGACTCAATTTTTTTAAAGATTATATGCTGATCCATTAACAACGTAGTTTTTATCATTAGTTAGTCATTAACTTTATCGAGCACAATTGTTCTGAGCTAACTGTTTAAATTATTTCAGATCTTTGTATTTTGGAAGTTTAAGAGTAAAATGTTCCTTGTTCTTGAGCAGATCGACCAGTGAAAATGACCGCTATCTAGTGTGCAATTCATTTATTATAATTTATCATAATGTTTCATGTTTCAGCTGAATGTGATTCACAATTGCATTTTCGATAATGTGAGGAAGAGTATTAAGCAACTTACAGAATCATTCTCAATATTTTCAGTTACATCCAAGCAGGTTTTTTGCATGAGGATTACTCTGGAAATATGAGGACTATATTTGCTTAAAACATGAACAATACTGCACATCTTTCGGCATTAAGGAATAAAAAATCCTCTAGACGTTTGTATCTGTATGACCTACCCAGACATAAAAAGCGTAATGGCGAGATGCATTTTAGTTCACAAACTGATGATTGAATTTTAACCATACCAGGACAGGTCGCTCTTTTTCACTTCACTATCTCTTTTGATGTCTTTGGACATAAAATCAACGCCCTGAAGTAGTTTTTAAAAGCTTTACAAATGAACTCTTACTTGATGCCTCAAACAAGCATTTGAAACGTTTAATTCCCAAGGCATCTTTGTTGTACCCTTGATAGTGACCACTTCTGGCGGATCAAGCCAGTGTTGCTACTTGAGATGGTCAAAGTCATCCCTAATAACACCCTAATGGTCAAGAGGAATGTATCTGTCCAGTCCATCCCCAAATAGCCGCTGGTCAGTCCAGTGTGGACAATACAAGCGTGCAGACTCCCAAAGAACACCACTGACCAGCCACTATTGTGATACTGGACAGTGGCCGAAATTTTCTGTTGTAAGGCTTTAGAATACAGATTTTCAATATTTTAAGCAAATGACTAAGAGGCCGTCGGCTTACTTTTGAAATTTGATAGTTTAAAAACGAAAGTGTTGAAGTTTTTGAAGTGTACTGGTTTCTGAATGCATTGACCGGATGAGAGAAACATTTTAATTCATTAATTAACATTAGCAATTTCGTTTAGATAGCAATTACCAAATTCATTTGATGAAATTGGGTAATACCTCCTAGGAGACATTTTCAACACAAAAACGTTCTTCGATTAACACGTCTCCTTAATAGCTTTACACCATTGGCTGGTACCTTTTAGTAACAAGACCGTTCCAAAGCGTTTCAGTTAAGGAAACTATTGTCTTCGTTGATATCATAGAATCTTTACATGTATCGTCGTGGTCAAATAAAATCAAAAGGATGAGGAAAAGGGTTTCGAAGAAGCATCAATGAAACGTTATGCATGTCGTTTTACTTTAAAAGAATTTAAAGGACAAAAGCTTTTTTGAAAACGAAATTCGAAAAAGTGCTCCTATGGTTGCGTTAAATCATCATGATACACTTCGATTACTGCATTTAAGTTTACATTTTATGTGCAACACACAATATAAATAAGATTGAAATGTGCTTTCGTTATGCATAAACTACAATAAAGAAATTTACGGTGAAAGTAAAATGCTGAATATGAAGAATATATTCATTTGATTTGTTTCATATCCATGATGATAATTTATGTTTGTCAAAAATTTATTTCCTACGGTAAATGTTGTAAACGCTGATTTTAAAAGACAGAAAATAATCCAATGAATTCTGCATATCCGCAAGAATCGAAGTCAATTCAAACAAACAAAAACGTTCAGTTAGACATTTCTGGTAGAGATACATGATTTTTCTCTTTTTTAATCAAATTTATGATGCATGACTTTGGCTATCGTAAATGAAACTCAGGACTTTTAACCGCTAGGATTGCAAAATAAACATGAAATAAACCACAAACGATCTGTTGATTGTTAATCAATTTTTAAACTTTAGATAACTTAGTAACAATGGTTGATAATAAATATAATGTTTAAAGGAACTCTTTTAATTAATATGACTGTTTTTAAGGTTTTACAGGAAACATGGAACCTTGATTTTCGTAAATCAAAGCAACAATTTATACAGAATTGGTTGCTACCGGGCACTAAATAACCAAGAAAGTAACATGACAGTTATGTTATGAGCACGTATCACAGTAACAACCCGTAACATCACATTGCTAAACATTATCAATTTTACAAATTACATTCGGATGTTTACTGTTTCTTTTATTCTCACCAAAAGTAACCACCAAACACATTTATAAATTTTATTATTTTTCATTTACTATACTTTTCTATGTCTGTTCTTTTGTCTATATATTTAAGCTCCCTATATATTTCTGCATATATCCATGTACATATAATACAAGAAATTGTCAGCACTGCAATTAGGAGAGGGTAATCAGTAATCAGTAATCAAATCATTAGCAATACGGAAAAAAATAACAACCCGAATGCAATCAAAACTTTTGCATCATTATTAGATTCGGAAGCAATCAATTTCTCACCTGAAAAGATTTTCACGTATGGATTTTCTATTTAACGACTTTCTATTTATGCAATCGCCACAACCATGATTCTTTCAAATAGGCCCCTTAAAACTTCCTTCCCTAGACCTTTGAACATTGCTTTAAACATATTTTTATTCATGTAAGAATATTGTTCGGTAAACAAGCAAAGCCTTCCTTTCATGAATACCTCACCAGTACAAAACGTAATAAGCAAAGTCCACAAGAACTAGACTAATGAAACCTAACAAAATACATGAAAACATTAACATGACTGAATATGTGCGGGTACAAAACTAAGTGACAAAACGCTTGCAGTTGCTTTTCATGATAATCTTCTTCATTTTACCCTATCAAATCGCTTTCTCTAGCAAATCTATTGGTGTTATGATTTTTAGATTTTCATTACTGGTAGTTGATGGTAATCCGTAAAACTTATACCTTATATCTGTATGAAGTTTGCATATGAAAAGATAATAATAATATATTAATGTTTACATCCATGTTCATATAATAAATTTTGAAATTAAATGTCAGCACTGTAATTAGGAGAGGGTTTCACTGAGATAGATAACTTGGACCCAACCCTATCTTTTTAATAAATATGTCTGAAATTCAAACCAAGTGTTCATTTATTACCATTGATTAAATCATTAGCAATATGGGAAAAAATTAACAACCCGAATGCAGTCAAACTTTTGGCATCATTATTGAATTAGAAAGCAATCAATTTTCCACCTGAAAATATTTTCACGTATGGATTTTCTATTTAACCATTTGCAATTCTGCAATCTCCACAACCACGATTCTTTCAAATAGGCCCCTTTTAGCTTGCTTTCCTAAACTTTAGAAATTTGTTGAACGAAGGTTAGGAACAATAATTTACCATTTCGATTCCAAAATTGATATGGCTTATTTTTTTGCTTGTTGAAGTTTTTAACATTTTATATATGTCACTCTATAAATCATTCACCAGATCTGTAAGTTCAAACAGAATCATTCAGTAAAACATTACCAGCGCTATACTAGAGACATGAGTTTCCTCTTGCATAGTTGTTCAAAATTACAATTTTCGATGTATTTACATTCCATAAAACAATTGTCGAATGTCTGCGATTCTCATAAACAAATTAACATTCCAACATCGCCATATGGCTTATTCTGACCAAACCTTGCATCATCATTGAATGAATACCATCAATCAGAGCATTAAGTACGACCGAGAAAGTCTGCTTGAAACATTATGAACCGAGATAAACATCTTTCGAGAATTTCTTGGAACAACTCTGGAGACGGACAGACATGAAACAGACGTTAAACAATTACTAAAATGACCCCTCCTTTGTGACTGTCCATCCCTAAAAGGCCCCTAAAAGCTTCCACGGTCAAACATTAGAGACTGAAGATCATAATTACCGTAATTACTCTCTATGAAAACTCTCTTTATGAAGGCGGTCATCTGATAAGGCCAAACACACATCTAATTATCGTCCCTAGTTGCACAGATGCTTGCCAGAGGGCGCTGCGTTTATGTCATCCGGGTCACTCTGCACGCGCTAATCATAGGTAGCAGACGACATCGTTTACAAACATTTACTGGTCAGTTTTGGACAGATGAAGACAGCAGGGGGTCATTTTAACGTCAATAAGGTGTAGTCTCAAGAGTGTAAGAAATTCTATCAAATTTGGGTAGATAATGAGTTGAATTCGTCTTGCCATGTTATCGTGCCTGCCATATCAACAAGGTTAACGTGATTTGAACATTCTCAATGGGTGTCTAAAAGCAATAATGGTATGTCACCAGATGAAGAGACCGCCCTATAGAACTTTTTAACTAATCTTATAATCGTTAATATATCATATGATGTCTTTGAGTTCAATAAATGCAAATCGTATGAATTAATGTTTCAGGGTTGTTCAGCATATATCAAAACTGTAACTTCATTTTGTTTTCCTAACAACTGTTCGAAAATCATGTTTAGAGAAATGAAAGTAGGGGCCCTATGCAGCCAATCTTTTTTGCAGAAATACTGCAGTCATCTTCAAAGTGTACCTGAAAAAGTGTTCATAAAAGTTGAATGTGTTATCAAATGCGACGGGCATTACAATTACTTACATGGTAAAATCTTACTTAGATTAAAGAACAATTTACAAACAAATTTGGTAATTTTAGCATTTTGGCATCACTTTCCTTGTTCACACTTCACCTGTTTTGCCTATAGAATCGGTATTTGTTTTGTCTCTAGAATTCTTACCTGATTTGTCTATAGAATGCATGGTTATCTGTTTTATCTAAAGGATCGTTATCTGTTTTATCTAAAGGATCGTTATCTGTTTTATCTAAAGAATCCTTATCTGTTTTGTCTATAGAATCGTTAACTGATTTGTTTCGAATAAACGTATCTATCAAGAAAAAGTAATTGGTTCGGCAAACGAGCAAATCAGTTCGTATACTAATGATTGCCTCTCAAAATAAACAATTTGATATAAAAAATAAAATAAAAAAGTGTTACTTACACTGAAGAGAAACATAACACATCAGCTACAACATATTTCAGATAATAAGGCAAATGATGAATAAAAGGAAACAGTTAAAGGAATAATTCTGAATCTGTATCCGGTATATCATCTTGATGGCAAGGTATGAAATACATGAGGAAACACAAAAGTGAATTTTCTTTATCCTAATGGTTCACCAGTTTTAACAGCTGTCACATCCATGATAGGTGAATTTACATGTACAACATTTATAATCAGTATATGTGTTCATACTTAGATCATCGGGACAGGTTTTAACATCCAGCTACACCAGCGTATTTGAATCGGTATAGCTCATTCAATACCCTGGCACTATGTAAAGTGCCTCGTGTCGCTCTCAATATAACCAGCCAATGAAATGACTGAGTCTCGCATCGAGCGTTAGCTACAATACCCGGAAAACAGGTTAGTTAAGGTCTGTCTATATATTTACTTCAAACTCCTTGTAAAAAAGATGAATAAGAAATGCATGTTAAACATAGCAATTAAAAACCCAGTAAAGCATTTGACTGCTAGAAATTAGGATATTGTAGAATCTTTGCTGATTTAAATACTGATGTTGCAGGATGGTTGTTAAAGGATAACATATTTTTGGAACCTCCCTGAGAAGTCCCTTTAACATTAAGTAATAAGATAGTCACATTGAAATGACCTAAGAGGGCGTTTTCATAGAGCGATTCACAAGAATTAAACATAAATTTTACTTTTTGAAAGAAGGTGTCAACATCGCTGCTTCCATCATTAGCAAAAAAACAGGGGAAAAAATTTTCATTGATTAAACATTTATCTCTTACATGAATTCTGCTACATGTATGAGTCTTGTCGCTCTGTAAATAAACTATAACTCAAAGATTTCTACTAGAAGAAGTTTTGTTATTAGAATAAAAACAGTAAACATGCCAAGTTATTAGTGCCTCAAAAAGAGAGAGAGATATCCGTTGCGTTTGTGTTCATCAATCCAAGAATAACTATGTTTTTGCACTAAAAATCCGTGATTTACAAACAAAAATATTAAAGACGACCTATTTATTAGCAGAAGACTTTATAAATGTGTGAAGATAACCGCACTCAATGTGCGCATTTCCCGTAAATCCGCGATTTTATATTTTCATATAAACATTTACAAAGAAACATACAAGTCATCAAATGTACTTGTAGAAAATACTCAATATATATCAAAAATTGCAAAACGAAGTCTTCAGCATTTCCTCTAAAACATGATATGGAGGTATCACGGAACTTCTCTGTATTGGCTTCGCCATCTGCTGACGCCCAAATTAACCAGATTGTTGCATCGAATGTATGAATCTGGAGTGGTCCAACTCTTCTTCACGTTTGATCCAAGTCGGCGGAGGTAATCTGGAACTTTACATCTCATTACGCTTCCATCGAGGCAGAAGTAAGCCTGGGCAATTAGACGAAGATGCCGCAAGGAAAAAGAAAGGAAGGAAACGCGATCCTTGCTTAACACCTATTCTCGACCCGCGGCGCAGCTCTAGAACACCACGTATTTCTCTTACCTCACCACTTCTGTACAAGTTTTCAGAAAAGCCGCGAAGCTTTCTGTATTTTCTCACGCCAGATTTGCAAATTTTAAACAAGCAAGGCCTGAAGGTAGGGGGAGGAGTTGAAGTCTTGGTCCAAACTCTTCGCACCATGATACGCCCAATAAGGCATTTTATGACAAACGACTGCTTTGAAAGAACATTTGAAAGAAGCCGGTTGGACTAAAAAAGCTGGTGGATAATTGCCGTACATCTCCGATTTCCAAAGAGCCAAGGCGTTGTTGATAACGATCATTAAAATAAGATTTGGTACTAGCATGCCATGAACTAAAGAACCGGTGGACAGCAAGCTGGTTTCACAACAAACACCATCAGGGAGCCTGGCTGATAAATACCAGTTTACTTAGATAGATAACAAGGAGATAGGGCTTAACGCAATTTGAATTCTGAGATCCGTGCTGTACATAAGGCTTAAGTCATTTTAACTTGCGAAAATCATACGGTTCGGGGACACCGGGTGGAAACTGGTTCCGCTGACTTTAATTATGAGGTGTCGTCCCTATGATTATTTTAGTCATACTTGATATGACATATTCACCTCTTTGGCGATTATCTGGAAATTTTAAACCCCAATTCCTCCCTCTTCCGTCACTGTGATAAAAGGGGCTATCAACCACTGTTTGTGATTTTTGTTAATAGGGCTGCGACAATGCTATTGTATTTGTCAAACATTATCACATTATTGCATAACGTTTGATTCCACCCGTGTTATTACATTACCTCCGTGTAGGACCTGCGCCAAGCAATGGGTATATTTTAAAGATGAGTAAAAGGACATGCACAAAAGAGAAGGATATTCTTTAAGCTTTATCTTCTCAAAATGAAAGTATTTTACCTGTCGATTGAAGTACATTTTTGTCAAGGGACTTTTAATTGTCTCTGAATGTCAGTCATGGTCCTCTGGGGAAAAGGGTAAAAGTTTAATTTCATTTGTGTTTTAATTTGACGTTAAAACACTTCATAATGCTTAAAAAATCCACTTCCACTGACCTGGTTTCATCTGACAACCGTTTAATTATCTTACTAGAATGTCACAAAGAGTCTTAGTATAAAGTGAAGTAATTTAAAGTTTTTATCTACACATTTTGAAGGTGTCAGTTCATCATTTTACATGAATTATGACAACATGATATCGTTCAGTCGATTTTTTTTACTCCTATCCTTATCCTTAGGATTTGTCAAACTTCTGTGACGCAGGAAAATTCTCATTACCATTCATTAGAAGGTAACAAGAATTGCAATGATTTGAAAGGTAGAGCGTGGGCATAAACAATAATCAAAATGGCAAGCAATCCTATTGTATCCAAATATGTTCGTTAATCAGAAAACAGTGTATTATATATTTGATATATTTGAACATATTATGAACAGATGAACATCAAAGGTGTAAAGGATATATGAGCAGAGATTTACACAACAACATATACACTATTGCAAGAGGCAATATTTATTTCATACCTTTGTTGCTATAAAGCGATCATAATACCTTACACCTGGTGGGATTAGCAGGCGATAATCCATTTGCAAATCAAATTATTAATCCGCGTCGATATGATTATAGGGACATATTAAGTGAAATTTGCTCGCCTAGCGTGTTAGGTGCGAAGCCAACAGACTGGGTAATTGATATCGGAAACGTTTTTCCCTTTGATATGCGATCGCTTTACCTCCGATCACCTGAAAGATTTTCCGAGGTTTTTACCTGAGGCAGTTCCAACCTCGCCGTCGTAAGTGAACACCTTTACTGAATAGATTTAGTGGGGAGAAAATCCGTGAGGATAATCTCCACCTAGCAGACGGTAGGGTGTATGTCGAACGTGCGCATCCAGATGGATAAACCAGTTTACGTTCGGGCTCGGTTTGCGCCGGTGGAAATCTTACGTGAAGATAATTGCACCAGTGAAAATGGCTATGAAAGAGGAATTTAATGCTTGACTGTGTACTTAGTTCTTAGTTTGGATGTGGGTTAAGGTGTAGTTGGGAAGGTGAGAGGGGTTTGGTTGGAAATTTGGGTAGTGTTGATTTGTTAAAAGAATCTTAGGATAAATCCTAAAAGGATTAAACCGATATTTGAAATAGTGAGATTTTAAAAAAATAGAAAGGTGCAATTAGTAATTCTTTCTTAAGTATAGAATAACTTTGAGCATTGTAACAACCATTCAAACATTCCCATTATATTGAATGTACAATGTTGATTATATTTACACTTTAAAACGATGAAAATGCAGCCCTTAAACAGGTGCCAATGTTTTTTTAAACAAATAATTATGGCCAAAATAATTAAATCGTATCTTTTTGCATAGAGTATGTTTTGCATTGTCATATTTATTATTTTGGCTACATTTGATAAACCAGAATATTGTAGGTTTGGTTGTTTTAGCAAACTGACATTCCTGGTTAAGTCTTTCGATAACTCCCGAAAAGGTCATACTCTTTCAGCGTTTTTCGTCATGACCATTCATCAAGATATATGAATAAATGATAACAGTAACACGTATATTATGTACATTGGGTTTTATTGAAATGATCCCATCTTTTTGCTAAATATTGTCAAGCTTAACATGCACTTGAATGTATAAATCAGAAGAAGGGTACTCTGTATGTTTTGGTCTGGTATTGGAAGGGTACTCTGTATGTTTTGGTCTGGTATTGGAAACAGTCTTTAATTTGTATGTATGAAAAAGTCTTGAATCTGTATGTATGAAACAGTCTTGAGTCTGTATGTATGAAACAGTCTTGAATCTGTATGTATGAAACATTCTTGAGTCCGTATGTATGAAACATTCTTGAGTCTGTATGTATGAAACAGTCTTGAATCTGTATGTATGATACAGTCTTGAATCTGTTTGTATGATTGCAATAAATAATAAGATACAGCTGCACCTTAAATGGTCCTTATTTGTTCTACTACAAACGGGTGTCAATAAAAAAAGTTCAGAACTTTCGACGCACTGTGATACCAACACTATTATCAAAGATTCATCTTCGCCAAAGTGTTGCGAACATGACATAATACAAGAAGTAATTCATATTTATAGGGAAACTTACTCCATCTCCCTAAATGAGCGTCGACAAACAAGTAAATTATCATTATTATACAAAATGACTAACAATATGGCACCAGATTATTTATGCCAACTTTTACCAGCGAGAGTATCACAGTTAACTGAACATAGACTCAGAAACAGTTATTATCCAGAATCTCCGCTGCCGTACTGATCTGTATAGAAATTCTTTTTACCAGATACAATTACACAATGGAAAAAGCTACCTGATAATATTTCCAATGCACTACCTATAGGCAACTTCAAAACACTATTGCAGTCTACAAAGTGTGTAAAGAAGTTTAATCTAAATTTTGGTACACTTTTCTGCCAAATAGTTCATGCTCGCCTCAAACTTGGATGCAGTGACTTGAATGCACACACGTTTGAACGGCACATATGAAGACCCACTGCACTATTTTTTCATTTGTCCAATTTTTTCCATTTTAAGAAATGAAATGTATATTTATATATAGGGCTACAATCTCAACTTTGTCTTAAATGGAGTCTCCAACAAAAATAAATTCATCAACAAATTGATACTTAAATCTATCCATACTTTCATTAAAAGTTCACATAATTTTGAAAAATGATTTATTTTATCCATACGCTATACAGGTTTTGCTTGCTCTCCTTCATGTATCGAATTGTTTAATATTCGTGTTATTTTGTTATGTATTGATGTAAAATGTAATGGAGAGGTATTTATATAAGCCATTGCGGCTTGTTTACCGATCCATATTTAATTTATTGAATAAAAATATGTTTACACCAGAAGTAATTTATGATAATTACCCTCCTTATATTTGTATCTTAATTTTGACATTAAATATCATTATATAACCTTTACTACACAACCATCGCGAGAAGCAAACACCACGAAAAAAGTTTGCTTTACCATGTTTTTTATGCACACAGAAATAGAAGAAAGCTAAAGTCACGGATGACGAAATTAACAAATAAAATAATTCATATTGATGATGATGTAAGAAAATAATTTATTCACAATACCTGAGACGTAAAGGCACTTTGCCATTCAAATATGTACATGAATCATATAAACAACTTCCCAAACAAATGGGGCATAATAACAGCACTTTTAGGGAAAACATGACACACAAAACAATACTATGTACAGTTGAGCAATAACTTTCAATGCAGTGAGATCATCGATTTGAGAAGTTAATTGACAAAAATCTTCAAGATTCATATTTTCGCTCACTGTTGAGTTAAAAGTTTTTCAGGTGGAAAATTATCTATGCTGACAATCTTCGATAGTTATTGTTGATATCTTCCCGTGCTGTTAAACATACGCTCTTCAACAATTGTTCGTATTTTTACATGAAGAGAATTCAATTTTAATCTTTAAACTAGCATTTCGCAAGTTGAGATCATTGTCTGTGAACCTTTAACTTTGAAAAGAGTGAAATATTGTTCATTTTTCACATTCACAATCACAGTCGTTGACCCGGTTCCATTGTCTTTGAACTATGTGCGAAAAATTTAGCGCTGGGAGCCGTCATACTCGGTGCCATGACGGTCTGTCCGGAATGGTATGGGTACATAGCACATCCACATGATATAGACGTACAGGGGGCTGAGGGTACCCCATGAACCATACCCGGGGGTATATGAGAGTGGTGGGTGGGGTAGGGATACCCGGGATGTGAGGGTGTTGAGATGGGGTGAGGGGGTACGTGGCTCGGGAGACCCGGCACCCGTCTTGAATTGCCAGATCTGTAGATATCATCAATAAGGGATTTCATCTCCTCAACGGACTTCGTCAACATTTGAATGTAGTTTTTGGCAAGGGTCAATGTGGCGATTTTGGACAGCTTTCTCACAGAGGGGCCTCTCGCATAAGGCATAACATCCCTCAAACCCTCCATCGCGGAGTTCAGGTCATGCATTCGCTTGCGCTCCCTCTCGTTAATCTTGGAGCGGAGCTCTTTGAGTTCACCGTTGGACAGGCCGCGAAGACTGTAGTTGCTGCAGCCGTCGTCGCTTTTGTCGTCATAGTTCGATACAGAATCGTCATCACCGACGATGTCAATGTAGCCTTTGCAGTCATCACCGGAAACTGGGCTTTCGCTCTGTCGTTTGTCCGACATCTTCAGTCTTGATGGTCCTCGGATTTGATTCACTTTCAGAATAATGCGTCCATTAGTGGTCAAACCATTAAGAGGTGTCAACGGTCACTCACACTGGTCACTTTGTGCTTGACCACTCCAAGTCAAGGCTTGAAACTGTCACGGCTACAATGGTTGAGGGTCCGTGGTCAGTTTAAATTATTTTCTTATAACTCTCAAAATTGAAGTGTACTTTTTCAGTCTTGACACAAAATCTCAAGAGCTGGTGCCAGCGAATCAAGGAGACTGGAGAAATATTCTCTCCACGCAAGGGAACAGATGCCGGGTTCTGGAAATGTCAAATTTCTTCAAGAATAAGTCACTTTCTCCCCTAACCAGATAACAGGGGGTCTTGGTCCCGAGACAGCTTTCTCCAAGAAAATGTTAACAAACTTTAAAATGTTCTTCCAAGGAAACAATCAAAACTTGTAGAAACCCTGAACAGGCGATATTCAAGGAAAATCGTCTTCCAAAACCTCTATGATCACTTCTCAAACTTCAATGTCGCTCAAATACTTCTCGTTGTTCTTCAAATCGCTGTCACCTCTCTTATGTC
Organism: Phorcus lineatus; assembly: GCA_921293015.1. Taxonomy (NCBI): domain Eukaryota; kingdom Metazoa; phylum Mollusca; class Gastropoda; order Trochida; family Trochidae; genus Phorcus; species Phorcus lineatus. Next base: position 47,470,183 of record OV121085.1, read on the forward strand.
TCAAGCGCTACTGGTTTCCCTAGCCCCGTGGCTGACGTTTGTACCCCAGTTCGCACCCCCTGTGGAGAGTAACAAGGGGAGGGGCAAGTCGCCTGGAATAAAGGTGTTAAAGAACAATGTCCCGCGTATAAAGCGGCGTTAATTCCTGCTCGGGAGGGTAAGGCTTCAACACCAATAATCACCGTCCAAAACGCTTGGTGCGAAGTTACGACACTTCGTGGGCGGAGCCTAATGATTGACAGCTCGTTCTTGTTGATTTCTCTGACAAATTGCGCATTAAACGAAACGCATATTATTTTAGAGTGATAGATACACAGTATTCATTTTACTGCCATGAAGTAATATATGAAAGTATTTGGAAATAAGTCCTTGATGTTAAAATCAGTAAACTAATTCTTTATATAGAAATATAATAATTCGATAACGTCAGTATTTCATATTAAGATTGGAAAGCCCTTTTAGCCTTGTTTTCAATTATTAGTAGATGATCTAAACATTTGATTTAATTTTACACCTAAGGTCTCCATTGAAGTTAACTTACAACTTAGTATCCAATCTAAGGCAAATAAATAATGACGTTTCCTCTTTATTGAAATTTATATAGTTTTTTTATATTACACTTTATTTTTATTGTAGATCCAGGTTTGGTTATCTCATCGAATTATTTACTCATGCTTTTGTATCATCTTACTGAAATGTTTGTTTTGGTTTTGAAATTAGTTGCACACATGTAATTGAGTTGATGTTTTATTCAGTCCAGTCAAACTGATTAAAAGAAAAAATAACGTTGATATCTGCAACAAGAAATAGACAGGTGAAGTAGGTCAAAAATTTTGTGGTAAAGTTTTCAGACTTACTTTTTGTCACCTCGTTTGTAATATTAACTTTTTATGACGTTATAAGTCAAACATTCGATTTTCCATTTTCAAAGACAACATATTCGAGTGAGTTGGGTTTGAACGTATAACATATGAATATACAATAAAGAATTATGATATCATGCCAAGAAAGTATTTCGATATGCTAAATAACATTAGATATAGCACATAACCTTGTCTAGTCCCTCTATTTAAAATATATGTGACTTTTAACGTTTTTCTCATTTGTAGTTAATCTAAAAAGATTTTAAATTTGCATATATGTAAAACATATTATATAAAGTTAACAGTTTTGAATTCTTTTAAGGTAAAGACCTTCATTCTACGTAAACAAATCTAAAAATCAGTTTAGATATTGTTCTCCTTGTTTTCATAAGTGTCACATATGTCACGCTAAGAATGATAACATAAGTACTCAATCTGTATTTCATAGACGACAGTGTATATTTCACAGTTATATAAATACATCTCGTTGTCATTTAATACCAATTTAGCAGATACCATTGTTGATTTCACACATGCAAGTGTCACGAACACAAAACTCTTAACGCGTTTCGTCGTAACAATAGGTGCTTATGTTTATCGGTTTTGACCAATACAAATCGGACATGTAAGTAATTGCTCCTAGATTCTGTGCCGAGGAGTAACGATGCACTCACTTTACAATTGCCTCGAAGTTGTTTTTCTACTTAAATCATTTAAACAAACAGCGATTTATTCATCTATTGATTTACAGTATATATTAAGAATGGAGAAAATGTTATATGGATTTGCAACTTCTTTATTGGAACTTTACGACGTTTCAGTGTAAATACTAATGAATAAGGAATATTGGACTATTACATGATTGAGGGGTGAATGTATACATACATGAGAATATGTTTATATTCGTTTGCAGTATGTTTAAATCCAAAAACACTCGTTCTCTTTTCATCTTAACAGCCTTTGAATGTCGCTCAAAGATAGTTTTTATGCTGAAACCATATTGGCAATAACACTGAGACAAGGTTCTCTGCCTCAGAACAAGGAATTATTTCCAAGTTTTTTATGCATCACTTTATTGAATAACACGTCGTTTAGAAATTTTAAATATCTATAGGAAATATATTTCTAGATTATAGAACTTTCATTTCAAATTATTTATACACATGACTATGATAATGATAAAATAATCAATATAATTTTCATGCAGAATAAAAAAAAGTTAATAGAGTCACAAAAAGCAACATATTTTTAAATTCAATTTTGTCAGGGTCTTTCAATTTTGTGTTTCAGATAATTGTTTCCCAAATGACGCAGTAATTGTACACGGCTTTCATTTGAATATTGCTCTGGTACACTTTTACTGCGATATGTTGTTTTTAATTGGAAACCAATTCAGTAAAAACATCGGTTTTGATATATTGAACACAGACAGGTAAGTCGGACTCATCAATCATAATCGAAGATATCAAAGGGTATGCTAGGAAATTTCGTTTGTATTTATTGTATGCAGAAAGTAATTTCACATACTTTATAAGCGTAAATAAGTTTTCTCCTAAACAAGTTGAAATCAAGTTTTAAATCAACTCGTCCGGGTTTCTCTTTAGATAAAGATATTCATTGATATTTTTCTCTTTCTTCACAATTTAACTTTTAAGCCTTTTTAATGATTAGATTTCAACAACAGCTCTCAAGAAATAACCAAAATTTGTTTAAGCTAAATAGTTGAATATCTGAGAAAAAAATTATATATATTGTTAAAAATCGACAAATGTAATTTACAAGATTATCACTGTCAATCAGAGAAACATCAATTACATCAACAGTAAAAACAACAGTGACATAGAAACCATTGTCAATTCCATATTGTATGAGCGTCGGGGAAACAATAAAGGTGTAAAGTAACGGACAGGTAAGTTTGCCAACACAACTCGGACAGGTAAGTTTGACAACAACAGAGACACGACAGGTGAGTTTGACCATGCAATCGTCTTCTCTGCCCAGTGGTCAGTCCTGATCGTATTAGCACCTGCACAGCTGGAGTAGGCAAATTAGAACGGCTGTGTTAACGCTGCATTACCTATATACAGGTATTATCACAGGTAGTTTCACGCCGTCCTAATGATATTAGCACATATGTATAATGGTAGGTATTACGTTTTGACAGAGATTATCACACGACGTTGTTAAGAAACAGGTGAAGAGAAACTGTTGTTGTGTCTTGTGGATTGGTCTTGACACGAAATCGATCAAATCTGAATTATGATGTTATTTTCAATTTATTTTTAACTTTTCTTTTAATGCACAACATAATACAAATGTTTTCATTTTTCAAAGTTTTACGGAACAGTCAAATATAGCAATATCGTATGAATTCACGTATGGATATATCAATAACTTCCTGACATTCCACTTTTTGGGATAGACAGGATTTTATTTCTAGCGTAAAATTTAAAATTCATCGATGTCAATGAAAAAAATAAGATAATTGGAACGAATATCGTTTTAAAAAATTATCATTATGATGATTATTCCTTCATTTCTACTTATTTTTTTTATCTCATTTACAAATTGTTCATTGAATAGTGTTATAATTAGTAAATCGTTACTTCTGTATATAGTTTCATTTTGCCGTTATCATATAATAAATCAGTTCTAAAATTTCAATCCGTTTTAATTATATATCACATCAATGTACAATACATAAACAAAATGCTACATGAAAAATGTGTGAATAATAAATTTTGGAACAAGATACCAGAATAAACTTACAAAATAAGCATATGTACATTTGAATATATTCTTTTATAAAGGCACAATTGCACATTTTGACTAATTACGTTACAGGGTATAGATTTCATTACAACATCCGATTTTCTTTGATCGTAGAAAAAGTGGTTCCCTGTAAAGTAAGAGCTTCGTACTTCTATTAAGTATGAATGCCTTTTGACAATTCGAGTTAGATTTGCATTTTACGTCCGTTGTAAAACTTCGTTTCTTGATTGAAATAAAAAAAATGTAATTAGTAAAGGTAGATAAGATAAAGGCCTTAATATCCAAATGGAAATGTTCTGATCATCAGACAGAATAGTTATTTTTGTCTCACCTGAATGTGTAACCAAGCGCACAGCGATTTAAAAGAGAAACTAACATAAAATATATGTAAAACACACAGGTAAAAAGTATATACAGGTATATAAATTATAAACATGTAATTTATATAAACTATTTCGGCGCGTCAGAAGAATATAAGGCCCTGGTACTGAATGACTGGACATGATTTTGAGACATGGGCATACAGTAACACAGGTCGATAGCTAACGGGAACGAAATGTTTTACTTTTTCGATGTTTTACATAGAACCTTCTTGTAGACATTTTCTCAATCCCTGGGATAAAACCATTTCACCCCAACTTTATCAAAGCACCACAATAACAATACAGTCACGTACCCCTTCCTATAACTACAAACTTCAATCCAGTTTCTCATCAATTCTTGGAATTGGATAAGCATTAGGTTTCTTATTAAACTTAAGAATTATGAAATACTATTCTTTTTTTTCTAATTTATTGTTTTTGTTCAAAATACTGAGGCAGTATATTCATCATTTTATTTATTGCAACTAGTTATTTGGAAAATCGACTACATTTCAATTAAAACATCTTTCTAATGAATAAATATCAAATTACAAAATGAACTTAACGAGCAACCTTGTGTTTTATATACAAGGAGCACAATAAGATGAAATGTTTGTGAATTTGGTTTTATTTAAATCTTCAATCGATGTTTTTATTACAAATATCTACTTTTATATCAAGAATAAAATATTGTTCTTATTCAAACCGGTTATTGGAAAATCGATTCAAATTCAAATTACGATATTTAGCTGCTAGTGAATAAAAATTGAAAAACAAAGAACTCAGCAACGAGCAAGTTTTTCGTCAAAAGTAGCACTAATAGGGGAAAAAATTGAATTTGGGTTTCATTTTGAACAGTAAAATCAATGGTTTAATAGAATAGACTAAACTTGAAACTACAAAAGATTTATCCCTGACAAAATCAATCATATAAGAGTTAGTTAAAGTTATTAGTTAAAGTACAGCGACATTTCCATGTCAATTCCCTCAAATCAAAATGGCGAATGGTTTGCCGATAGGCCAGGCTCTTTAAATAGAGCAATAGATAACCCTTTTCGTGGGATCACACTATTACCTTTGGCGAACGTGCTACATTGCCTTTAAGGTACTGCTCGCAAGTGGATATCGTCGAGCAATTCAGCTAATGTTGATATTTTATTAACGCTTCAGGCAGTCCTTACTCAGGGTTACTTGACCATAAAAAAAATTGTTGTTAGAAAATAAACTATGTTCGCGTACAGAACGGTTCCATTTAAGGAAGTTCAATCAAAGAATCTAAATCAAAACATGACATTGCTAAATATTAGTCGAGTTTTTGGGGTGAAAGGCAAGAAATCTCTAATTTTCTCAATAAGGTAGCAAAACGTACACGAAAATTGACTAACCTTCTACTGTATTATCGTTGCCTTCGAGAATTTAGATATAATATAATCAAAGTCAGCATCTTTCATAAAATACTCTTATACATCAATGATCGACTAGAATAGACTAGTTTGGGTTTTTTAATTTCACGATTATGAAGTTGATACATGTTAAACACCAGTTGACTATTCTAAATCTTGACAACGGAAAAAAATATCTAAAAATTTTCAATTCAAGTTCCTTAATCATTCGTGAAATGAGATGAACAGTAATGTAGGGACAAGAAAAAAAACAAGGTCACTTCGTTTTTTATGAAATTAATGTAGATCGGCGGCACTTCATTAACAAATGAGGAGCTGAAATCAAGCCAATAAAAGCCAAACATACAACAATTTAGTACGTAGAAGTTCATTCTCTACCAACAGAGCTTTTATGAATAATTTATTCCCTCTATAGCAAAACGGGCATTTTTTTAGGTTTTTTAAAATCGCTTTTGCAGAGAATATTTGCAAATTTGACTCTCCTTTTATTTTTCCATTAAGGTTGGGTTTTAACTATCTGAGTTATCTGTCTTGAAAGAAATATGTGCTAGTCGCCCAAGAGAAAAAAATCTAAAAGTAATTCACCTGTAAAATAATAGGGATATTCATATTGCACTGGACTCCACACCACAAAGGCGTAACCAAAGCGTAACACTTTTCCTGTAAATATTGCTCAACTAGTGTAATTTTCTCAATTTATGGAACTTTGTTTCCAGATATCCCTTAGCATCTCTTACTATAACAAGGTATATGACATAGCATCACACAAAACTTATGCTGTTGTCCAGGATTTTCATTGATTTTAAACTACAATATTGTCATGCATAAAGATTGTAAATTCTACTACGTATGTGGCTGGAGTAACTGTTGCTGAAAATTATCATGTTAATGGTTATTGGTTGAGCATAATGACAATATCAAGTTGAAAGTCCTTATTATAAGGCCTTGTACCATGAGTGAGTAAACCCATCAGTCAAACATGATATGAAATCTTATCTTATTTTTTAAACAGCTTGATTTGAAAACCCTCAATTTTTATATAATTTGCATTTGATGCTTTCTTTACAAGTCTATACCGGTGATCTGAACTCAAATCACCATTGTAAATACCAAGGGAAACCCAATATCTCCAACTTCTTAATTACTATGGAAATGGTTGTTAAATGGATGGTTACAATGGTTCAATTCTAAATGGTTTTCCTTTTTTTCAAAATGACTATAGCTTCTTGATTTGCATGTTTCCTATACCTTCTTGGTTTGCGTATCTTTTGGTGTTCAGTATATATTTAAGTATTTTGGCATATATCAAAGCCAAATAAGATTCCATGGATCAAACTCCATGTCACTCTAACATACTCAACAAATCAAAATGAAATCATCACTTACATGAGTTTTATTTTAGCATATTTTTACACTGCTACAAAACAAATATGTACAACACATAACTGAAAACAACATCCATTCAATTTTAAAATAAAGTTTCTTGATAAGCATGAATATACACAAAGCAATTGCAATGAATGTTGCAATCAACACCCTTCAAAAAATGTTTAAAACATTTACTATTTAAAAAAATCAGAATATCCTTAAAAAATGTTAGAAATTTCAATTTACAGGTACTGGATACATATGAAGTGTTGAAAATTACAGATGAATTTTGAAACATCAAAAAGCAAAGTTCATACTTTTCTATCACTCCTGCTGATAGATTGTTTTTAAATGTTTTAGTTGGGCTAAGAATTTTATAGGGTTTTAATTTTTGTAGCCATTTTAATTCACAAGATTTTCCAATTTACTTGTTTTTTCTTTCAAAGCCCCTTATACAAAAATATACATGATCATGAAGAAAAAAACATCTACCGGTAATAAAATAGTTCAATATTCTAACATTGATCACTCTCAACAACTACATTTAGAGTAACCTCCCTTGACATAACTGTAAATCTTAAGCCTTGTGCAATTACAGATTGTCAAAGTTTAATATCAAAACTTTGATTTAGTAGCTCCCAAAAGGAGTATCATAATTTGTATGTTTGAATAATTTAATAATTAAGGACACTTATCATACGGATTACTGTACCGATTTTCTTGATTGACTGACAGAAGAGATATTACCTCCATAGTTTCAGAATAATAAACAATGATTTACCTATTTCACATTTCCAGAAACAAGATATTGGAGGCACTGCAGTATTTTTTCTGAAGGAAACAACAGGATATCACAAAAAAGAAAACAAATGTTACTAAATTGCAAGATAATCAGAAACCTTCATAATCAATAAAAGGAGTTCTAAATGAATCAAGTTTGGTTGAAACCAATGACTTTCCCTCACTAAATGATTTTTAACTTGTTCACCCAAAAGTTGTTTCAACATGCGACACCTTTTTCTAAGACAATGGAAAATCATGTAGAGTAATGTGATGCTTTACTATCTTAATTAGATACACTTTGAAAAATATATATTTGATGGGAAAGTTTGAAAGAATAAATCGTTCAAAAATGATAGTGCCTTTAAATGAACAAAAATATTTTCGAAACTGATGTCATGTACCTTATTAAGAACAGTAGGTTTTATGATATCATAATAACTTTTTCTTTGATTTCCAGATTTATATTCCCTTTAAAATATAAATATACAATTACAGTTCTTTCTGAGAAAATTATTTTAAAATTCAAAACCATACTTTTCATCATCAAAATTAGTCATAATCATTACTTGACAAAATGCTTAACAATTGTAAACAAAATTGTGAAGAATACATAAAATATTTATTTCACAATACAGAAAACTTTTGTCGCTACTGACAACAGGACAAGTTTGGAGAAATAAGGAAATATTGCGGTGGAAAAATAGTTGTAAACCTTGTCAACAAAACCAAAAAATGCTAAAGTCTGCTTTCAATCAGATCCAAAGTTTGATACACTCGACTATATTGAAGCAACAGTAAGAAGAGATCAAGATAGATAGAACTTTCAATTTCCGAACCTATTATCAACAGGATACATTCATGTTAGTCTATTAACAAAATCACTGAGCAGTTGAAGCATGCTTAACCCTGACTCTACACATGTAGAAATAGTAAATTTGATTCACTTAAACAATACACCTGTTATTCAAACTATATTTTTCGAATCAGGCAATCTCAGTGAAAGAAATAGTTTATGGAATGACCTGAAACACAACACTTTATTTTTTATCATTTGTATAAACCTTTAAGTTAGATTGAGAAAATTGTATAAATATGATAAGATGAGTCAAGTTTTGATGCTCAAATAGAGTATGTTAAATCATTTGCAACAGTATCAAGAGGACAGGCAGCAAAATAAGTGGCGTAACGATTCATCGATATATGGATGTTTGCATCATCTACACGATACAAGTGCATCCATACAAAACTCATAGACAATATATCAGGATATTTATATCATGATGGTCCAAGATACATTGATATATATCGCCACAAGAGACAATATATTGCAAAAATATAAATATAATTTGTTTCAAACAAGTAATCATATAAGCTCAAATTTTAGAGATTACAGTGATTATACAAACAGAAAATATAGCAATATTTCTGACATGTTATATCTAAAATATCACAGCCTCTATGATTTTGTGATTACCATTCATGAAATATTTTCGATAGGCTAGTAGCTAAGAAACAACATTATTTTTCTATTGTCTTATCTACCGGTATACTTCTTTTATAACTGAAGAAAATCCGGATACCTATTGTATCACAAACATGGTATCGTGATGATAATCGTTTCGCAGGTTTAATGGCAATATTTCCATGACATATCGTCTCACATGATAAAACTGAAATCAGCCATATCGTCTCGGCAGTATGGCCACGATACACAGGTCTAGGCAAAAACCTTAAGGCAACACTGTAGTGAAAGTGGGTTAACTTCATCAAATCACAATGCATCATCAAAACTATATTGCTTTGAGAAAAACATTCCCTATAAGTTAAATTTAGGGTGGATTTGACTCAAGATCGTTTTAGTGAAAGCTACCAACCCAATCCCGTGTTTAAATAATAGAGATCTATGTAAAAGGTTATTTGTTGGTTTTCATGTTTCTTATTTTTCTAATAGCTACTAAATTCTTATAGTCTAAAGGATTATATGTAAAAACTTTGGATCTGATCTCAAGTCTTAAAAGGAGGTGGATATTTGATTAATCTGGGTCACTGGGCTATATTCGTCCCACATTCAGTCTTATCCCCAGAGATCCTCTGTGCGGCCAAACTTGAATATTATGGATCTGTAAGAGTAACAATAAAAAGGATAAAGATTTACATACAAATAAAGATAGTATGCATATCTTAGGCAGTAAAACTTTCACATGTTCTAAGTGTTGCTTGCATTACTACCTTACTGGAAACACCTGACATTACAAGTTTTGATTTTATCATGTGTGAAAATTAACAATTAAATGGTATTGTATGAAAACCGTTTTTTCTACACAGACAAGTAGATTAAGAACCAAGAAACTTCTACATCTACTACAAAGACCGATCCAGGAATTTGGAGTTCATTATGATGATCACCCTCTTTAGAATGATTTTTTCTAACCCATTAAACAGCCCTCTTACACACATCCCCTTCCACACACACTAAAATATTGTCAATTCTACTTTTTTATGTTACTGACTACCAATTGTTTAAGATTTGTTTAAATTTTTAATTTAAAATGAGAAAATCAAACTTTTATGTGGTAATCTATCAAGCCTGTGATACACACTAGACGTTTTCCCCTCATGAATTATCAATTTATCAAGACCCACTAAATTACCATTTTCTTGGATGAGTATGTTATACAGAGTAACTCCCCTTTGTTTGTTTTCAACTCATTCAACTTCTCTGTATAGCAACGTTTCTACTTGATTGTTTAAAGAAAAGCAGAAAAAAACATTCTCTACACTCACCCAAAAAATATGAAAGCATTTTGAAGAAAAACTGCAATTCCAGGCCAGTCTGGAGTAGTTCCTGTAAAAAAAAGAACACAATATCTCTTATCCCATTCTATGAGATGAAACAGGGAAATATTATAGGTCGAAACCAGTATTAAAATTCCTTAATTCTCAATACCAAAAGGTCCCACACTTGTATTTGTTTCATATATATATATGTCATATAAAGTGTATATATATATACATACTTTTACCACACATTCATAGATTGTGAACAATCACATAGTAGATGACTAGATGCAATGAATCATATCCTCAGGTATCTGCCTGGGGGATTGCCTATTGAGAAAAGTGGAAGGTGTTCCACCCAGGGTGTCTTCTATTTTATGGTCAAATATTTTCTTGAATTCCCCAGGATTGACCACAGTAGGTTGTACTGGAACCATGTCAAATTATCATTATGGCAAGTGCATCTACTTGCCTAATCTATGAATTATGAAGAAAGATTATTTTCAATTCACCTGTGACAACATAGAGACCAAAGAGAATCCAGGAAGCTGCAATCAGAGATCCAAACCCGAGCAGGAAACCGATGAAGAGCCAGATTCTTGCGCCTAGAGGATAATTTTGATTGTGAATAACTCATCAAAAATCTGAACTCAAAGTCTGTCAATCTTGCAATACATTCATCCCTTTGTATGATAAATATGTGAAAGGTTATTACAACCAATTTTAAGGTTGATTTTGTTAATTTTCACCTCTAGACGTTCTGAAAGTATCCAGCAATGTCAGTGTTTTTAGGCAGAGGTTCTGTTTGAGGGACTTCAGTGGACAGAACACTAGCAACAAATTTCATCTCTTACCTGTTTGTCCGAGACAACCGTTGGTGTAACTTTCTCCTCTGATCTGTCCGTTAGACACTGAGTTTATTCTGAAATAGATTGAGAACCATAACTTCACAATCATGGTTGAAATCAAAGGAAAAACTAGTTTTAATATATATATAATATTACTATTAGTATCTCAACAGCTATCTGAAATAAATATTTATCATTTTTTTTCTCAAATAAATGTTTTTAAAATGTTTCATGTTCTATAGCTCTCTAAGTATGTCACTCGTAATCAAATCTAGAGAATTATGTGTCTTTTGCCTTTCTTGTGGACCTAAAACAAACTTATTTTTTTCTTGATTTTGTAGAATTTTGAGTGACTGGCAAATATTTTGCATTTGTTAGTGAGGAAAGTATCTGGCCTGGTCAGAAAAACAACCAAAGTATAATATAATAATATTGTATGAACTACCATAGTACTATCATCAGCCCTAGGGAGTAGATGTGTAAACTGGTAGATAATGAAACAATTTTTATGAGGCTGTCATGTTTTTCAAAGCTCAGCCATGTGTGGCAGGGTGAAATAAAAGCATTCCTACTGGCTTTAGCCAGAGTGATATCTCTTTGGCTGAATCGGTAGAGTGTAGGACTCTCACCCGGAGGTCCGGGGTTCGAATCCAGCGAATCTCACAATCACTTCTGTTACACATGCATAACCTCAATCATTGAATACTTCTTTGTTTAGACAGACTTATTTGACATACATTACATCTAGCATAGGATTACTACAGTTTAGTTGACTTACAGAAAGAAGGCTAGTGTCCCTATAACACCTGGAGTATGGAAGGCATGGTTGAAATCCTCCATAGCTGGATACAAAGCAGCAGCATCTATCACAATCCACCATCCACTGAAGAACTGAAAACAAATGTGTATCAATATTTTATAAGACTACATTTTGTCATTAGTCATCATTTCTTTTCTGATATTGTTATATGATTTCCTCCCAAATATTATCATTCATGCCATGCCATTTAATGACCTTTGCAGATCACTTGTTTGGGTAAAGACAAGCATGCTCGCCTCAATTTGCTTCCTTTTGTCGTTCTACGCTCCGCTGTTACAGAGGGAAAGAAGGTTCAACGGATAATGTCACGGCGAGCTTTACAATATATAGTTTTTGTACAGCTATTTGTACTATTTTGTACAGATATCTCTGTTGTTTAAGAAGAAAGGATTTCAGAAGTTTACCCATCTCACAACAAGTAAATTTTATAAGAATTACTGTTATTAAATCCCTGAGGAAAATAAGGAGATAACTCAAATCTCAGGACATTAATTGCAAGAATCCAGAGAGATATTCATAAAGTTGGTAAAATACATAGAGGATATTTAATCAAGTTTGTCAAATACAATGTTTATCTCATCGAGTGATGGGGTTGGAGCTGATATTTTCACGAGTGGCACAGCCACGAGTGAAAATATTAACTTCAACCCAACCACGAGATGAGATAAACTTTGTATTTGACAAACTTAATAAAATATTCTATTTATTATATAAATTCTTTCTAATTTTGTTGATTTTTGATTTTTTTTTTTTTTTGATGTCTATAAACATTTCTTAACCCTAAAAGTAGTCCAGTTAAATGGCACAAAGAGGCCCTGGAAGGTTCACCAGCAGTGACGATATATTATATCGCTACTGTCACGAGTGACGATATATCGCTACTGTCACCACATACAAGGTTTATTTCACTGATAAATCCCAGTATTTCACTGCTTATTATATAATAAACTTTGTTCTCTGATGCCAAGATCTGAAATTATTACCTATTTCATAATGCAAATACATACAACTGAATCTGATTTTTTAGCTTTATATTATGATAATGAATGGTTTCAATAATTGTTGATGGTCAGGGCAACTTTGTTGTTTTTTTAAAACAACAAGAATGATAGTTACTTTGACCCAATAGAAAATAAGGTCCACCTCCAGAGCAAGAGGAATGTTGTCACCGAGTGTCACTATATGAGTTCTTGTTACATTAGAAACAAAGACACGTTTAACTTACCATCACACCTGCCACCACTGAAGCAACGAGGTTTCGCCTATCCCCAAGTTCGATACATTCACATTTTAGAGGCCCACAGTTGTCCAGAAACCCAGACATTGCGAGGGAAAAGTTAGTCAAAAAATTATATTCCAAAATTAATGTTTGGACACAATGTTTACATCAGTTGGAAAACGGCGAATCCGTATTTATCTTGCAGCAAGATACGTTGAAGCCTTTTAAACAGGTTAATCCATATATACAAGGTTTCCAACGATCAAATGTCTTTTAAACAGCTAAATTATGATGTACACCCTTGTGACTATTTCTTATTTACATGTCGGTGAATAAGCTTCCGGTTAGTTTCATCTAAAACCGGAATGTAGTTTATCCGAAATGCCTCTCAGGAAGCGGACGTAAAATACTAACATGTTGCCGCACGCAGTTTCATTTATGCAAAAACAGTTACAGTAAAATGCTCAAACATATTGGAAAGCTCTAGAATGTTGTTGTTCGTTCTCCCGTGGAAAATATCATTCTCGAAACATTCAATCGGTATTTTTTCAAACTGAAGTACATTATTATGTTTGTGTTCTTTCTGTCACCTACATACTCGGTTTTCAGACACGGGAATATAGTTAAACATGATTATTTCACGTATGTCTGGTATTGATGACCTGTGCCGTTTTGCAAAAAAGTAAAAATATACGTTTTCCTTTGTTGGTCAGAAATTACCTGAAGCGCCCGTAATATACCCATTCAGGGCATGCTGCTGAAACCGAGTTTTGAAGTTTGTGAAATTATGAAGATGCCAGATCGCTAAGTATTTATGCTAATTCTTTAAAAAGATATCGACTGAAATATTTGGTTTAAATAAAGTAACCTTTTTCAAGAGATATATAAAGTCTTTATCTTTTGTTTCATATCAGGCGATATCTAACACAATTCAAACTAGAATATCCGTCTTTGATTGAAATCATTCAAATATTTCTTTAAGTTGTTCCATTATCATTAAATACAAATATCCATTACTCCTAATTAAAATAATTCAGATCAAATCATATCTTCTAGGTATTACACAATCATATACCAAAAGGATACGACTTTGTTATATAACAACTCGGGCCAAAACCATCTGACATGAACATTGCGTGTTGCACGTGCTTCTCGTGTTGTGCGTGCAAATTAAAAGAGAAGTTACAAGAAAAGCGTGCTTTTTGCTCAAAAGTTGATTTGACGGTAATGTTCATTAACTGCATCAAGAGATATCATCGTTGGCATCGATGGTACAAATCAACAGGATCGGGTGGCCAAATATATAAGCAGAAGGATTTTTATTTCTCGCAACGGCTAGTTAATTGATAAGTCTATGGGAATCATGTCAATGTACGTATTAATGTTGCCACTCGTTGTATCTCATCTTTATAACGTCATACAACTTAAAACTACAGTGGATTGGTCCTGAAGTTGCTATATCTAAACAATATATCAATAAAATGTTCGGTACTCAAGTTTTTGAAAATACAGCATATGGATAAGTTAATTAAAAACAGATGTTATTAGTACTTCATTGCTCTGTACGTGCGTATCATTGATGTAAGGCGTCATAAAGCTTGTAAAAGCTATGTCTTATATTACATTCTCCTAGCTTGCCTAGTCAAGGGCATTCTATTGATAGGAAGTCTTTTTATATTTTAAAAAAATCATATTTTTTGGTTTCTCGAGACATGCTGTAAACACTATGCAGTCGTATTTATGTTGGTTAACATTTATTTGCATTTATGTTGGTTATCATTTATTTGCATTTATGTTGGTTCATATTCATTTGCATTTATGTTGGTTAAAATTTATTTGCATCTATTTTGGTTTACATTTATTTGCATTTATGTTGTTTAACAATTATTTGCATTTTCGTTGGTAAATTTTCTGTTGTACCTGCGTGTACAATTGTTTACTCCTTTTTAATATGTACAAATGCTTCCAAATTAGAATAACACCCATAAAAATCATCAATCATAAATATGTTCCTAAATAAACAAAAGTCAGAAAAATTAAACATGATGGACCAAATTTGAATAAATACAATGGATTCCTAAACTTATCTTATACGAATAGTTGTCAAGACACGATACGTTCATAGTTCCCATTGCAATAAGTTAAAGGATGGTGATACTTCGCCCAAAGAAGATTTTTAATAAACAATAGATATCTTGAAGGGGAACTAATTTTATGTATAGACAAATTTGCAAATAATTGCCTTCACTATTTATAGAACCCGTTCTCATTCATGAAATCAGCTTCATTAAAGGGACACGGAGTATGTTGTTGTCAAATATGTCTTCATAAATGGTGTCATTTTATCAAGAAGAAGTAGTTATTTCAGAAAAACAGAATCCTAATGCTTATCGGTTCAGTATAGTGACAATAAACGGGTTAGTGTTGTGATTTGTGATCGAAAACCGGACAGCGGTGCGCGCCAATGATTCAAACGTAATTTCGGAAACTTATTTACAGCAGGCAAAACGAAAAACATTGGTCGATAGTGTTGAATAGACCATTTAACTAATATACACGTTAAAGTGGACACATTATGTTTAAATCTTAATATTTATAGGGCCGCTTTCGGATTATCAGTGAAAACAAGAACATATCATAATTTCGGCATTTTCGAGATAAAGATGGAAGTTTAAGGAAATGATTTAACTTAATACAGACCATAAGGTATTTTGGCGCTTACTAAAGCCACAATCAAGTATAATAACAACCAATTCATCCTACAACTAGCTTTCTTCTTCTTGCCAAATAGGAAAACAACTTGCTACTAACAGTCAATGCTTTTATTTAGTACGAATGCTTCGAATTAGATTTTAAATAGAAAATAACTTGATTCACGTTTACGTAAAACAATATGGCACACTTGCGCATGTGACAAATTCTATTGACTAAATTCATTAGATTTATCAATCTAAAAATAAATCGCAAATAACAAAAAAAGACTGAACAGAAATAAGATGAAGAATAAAGTACATGTACATGTATTATAAAACCACTAACGATTTATCGAGCAGAATAATGACATAAGACAAGATTTCAAGAGAATACCTTATATATGACAATACAGGGAGCATGAAGTAAAATATCCAAAAGGGAAATACGAATGAATCGCTTAAGTCAGTGATGAAGGTGCTTTATGATAAATTTATGATTAATCATGGTGCTCGTTTGTCATAAAACATCTCGTGTGTGTTTGACTTGGTTAAGAAGATTATGTTCTATTTCCTGATCGGACAGCGTTGAAATTGCCAGGTGATGGCTTTTTATCTGACAAACATGTATCAACGTCTACAGCGTAGACGGCTGTTTTTCATTTAAAAACCGTATCTATTCTTTAAACCTGATTTCAGGCTTGTTCATAACCAAAATCCATGTAGTCAGAGAATTTTCTCTAGGAAGGTGTCACAAATATTTTTTGAAAGTTATGTATCTCTGGATGACTGTCACTTCAATGATTTGTGTTTTTAAAAAAATATAGGCATGGTGTAGAGATTTTCATCTGTGGTCATATAGATACATAGGGTCACTAATTCATAGAAAGTTGTATGAAAAGGTTTTGAATAAAATCTCGTGAGTAGTAGACTTCATAAGAATGCTGTCGTTTATGTGTTAACATAATAGCAAAAAAAACCTAGTTACCTTAAAAATTCTTAGAGATACTTAGGCTCTGAACATAACGTCATAGTCGTAAACGTTTATGATTGTCATAACGACCAGTGAGAACGAAATCTTATCCAGAAAGTGTGTTAATACCTCAATATACCATAACGTCATATGTCCTGTATCCCAACATGAAAGAATTTCCAGCAAATTATGTCTTCAAATGTGAACATAAAATGGTACTCAGGAAAGTTTTTTAACTCAAGGTGTATGTTTAAAGAGAACAATTTTACCCCATACAATGAATAACCACATTAAGATTTCTGATAAACATATTTAGACATCTTAATGTAAGAAAAACACCTGTTTCGTATAAGCGAATAACATGTCGTAAGCCATATAATCTTAAAGAAAGCCATAACGATCCCTGGATGCTGTCAACTTCAAAATCGAAAAACGATAATCCTTCAATAATCCCATACCTTAAGGAGATTAGTAGCTACAAGGCAATGCAATGATGTACTTGAATAATCCTTGATGGGGTTTTTGACGTCTTCAGTTGTGAAATCACCCTGATTTATGTCCGAGTTCGTTTCCACATCGTTGAACCACCATTATCAGAACTCTATAAGAAAGACCTGAAGATGCCATCGACCCTTAAACGTCCTCTGCTTATAAAATTAATGACCCGAGAACTCGATGCGATCATTCAGTGTTAGAAATTTACGGGAAATCAATTATATTCACTATGCTTTTGTTGCAGAATTACTTGTTTAGAACGGGCACCTGTTATTGCGCATATTGAGTGTTTTATTTTGGCAAACATATTAAAAGGCAAATAAACAGGTATAGTGTAACTAAGCGACAAGCGAGCGAGCCGCGGGGAACACATTACCAGAACCCCCCACTGGGGGAAACTGTAGGCCAACTGCGATATAGGCTATAAGTTACGGAATGGACAGGCGATCAGGTGGTGCCAGTTTGTGAATATTAACTTTTAACCTATTGAAGGATGACTCGACAAGACGGGGAACTGGTGGAATACACTTGACCTTTAAGAATTACCCCTGTGACATCTTGTTACAATGCCTTTCTTGTCATTTGAGTGTTTCTATGAAAATAAGTTTCTTAGGTTGTTTCTACAAGTATATTGACTGACTGACATGGACTCGAAAAACTCGAAAGGGTGAAAAGAACTTTTGACCCTTAAAGAGTAGTAGCAGATCGGGGTGGGGAGGGGGTGTCCTGGCATGTTTGTGTTAGCGTGTTCATAAATGCGTACATGTAACTTTGAACCTTTGCATATTGCATTTCGTAATTCCTCATGATTACATCTGACTAAGATGATACATTATTTTTTAATCAAAATATTGTTAAGAGGAAGTTAAACATTCCCATTTTCTTTTTTTAATGATTATGCCTATAACAATAATAATAAAACTATTATTAATTATATTGATGATAATGAAAATAAATATAGGAAAGTTATAAATATTAACATCAAAAAACATCTGCAACACTTAGTTTCGATACTTAATTAATTTTAAAATAAGTAGAGGTTGAAAAGTCATGGTTATGTAGAATCATTCCTTGTAGTTCATAATGAGAAATTAACGTGAATCTATTAAGTGGTCACGTTGGAAGTTTCAACTGTTAACAAATGATAAGCATTATCAACATAAGTTATTGCTATTGATATCAATACTTCACATTCACATGTAAAATTGAACTTTGTTTATTCATGATATTGTATCGGAGAAGGCCTCTAAGGGTGAGGTTTACATAAGAAATACTGACCAACATCATACACAAAGATAGAAATTGTGATTATCTATCAGAATGTAGACCATAACACAATTTGTGCACTGAATAATTGCGCTATCAATTGGAGAAGAATTAAAAATCTTATCTCCAATTTTCATCACTGAAGTATTAAGAAGGTAGTTAACTTCATATTATCATAATCAAGGCCTTGATTTTTGAAGCTCTCTTAGTGCTAAGATAGTCATAAGTACCATACATAAACATAGGCTTAAGACAATTTTAGCACTAAGAGAACTTTGAAATGCTGGGTCCTGGACTGCATGATAACTACTTAATATTGAAGATTAAGTTGGAACATAACATTTTTATTTAGAATTCATATTTTAATGCGAATCAGGTCAAATATACTTTTAGTAATTGTTTTCTAAAAATTTTATAACTGACTTTAACTTGAGATTTTACTATGCAAATATTCCATTATTTCTGAAACGATATCACAAATGTATCGTCGTTTTTTAAAATCTTTCATAACACAGCAATACAGTGTTTTGCATTTAGGTGCAAACATGGCTGAAACAAATTTTTCAATTTATTTTTTATCAAAGTTATTTCATGATCCATGCAATGTCCTTATTCAGGGTATTCAGAGGTCGTGGAAAGGTATCATTATGTGCATATATATATATTAACTTACAGTGAGTATATGTATGAGGAAATTGTATATCTATGTTGATTTATAATTGCTTATTATGTGCTTCACATACTTCAAATCATGATCTTTATGGTTGCATTTTACTGTCAAAGAAAATCGTTTAATTTCCATGTTTCGTGCAACTTTTTATTTCATCAAACCGCTTTTAAACAAACGTAGCATTATGAACACACAAAGTTATATCCTTTAAAATTGAGAGAAAGAAAATCATACATGAATTTTTCAACCATGATATATTCGTATTAGAAATTTAATGATTCGAACCTTCAAAACAGGGTACAGATTTCTTTCTTTTATAAACTTTACTTCAAGTAAATATATATGAATAATCAAAAGATTATTAAAAGAATATCAACGCCGATTTCCTCCTTGAAACATTGTAGTTGGAAATCGGCGTTGTTATTTTTTAAATAATATTTTGAATATATGCTGACTGTACACTTGAAGCAACCGAATTTCAATATTATATATTGTTGTCCATGGTTATGTGCAAGTTCTCAAACCATTAAGTTGGCCTGATTGAGCACTCTAACATGTTAAACTCATATGATACGGCCTTGCGCTAGCCCACCGTAGAAATACGGTTTGAGCACTCTATGCAAATGAGTTTGGACTTTCTGAAATTGCTTTGCTTCGTTGATGACATTGCATTCCAACCATGGTCAACAAGCGCCCTGCTGAAGAGGTCTGAATGACCGAAACAGCTGGCCAGACCATGTTTTACATATCCTCTTTTACTCTTAGTCAGCAGTTTAATCGTCTACCTTTTACTTTATTATTTTGATTTACATTCTCTTCTTCTTCCTCATAACCTTCTTCCCATATTCTCCCCGTCTGATTTAAAAATAATCGATTTCTACGTTTATGTTCGTTGCTCGTCTTCGTCGTTTT
Organism: Phorcus lineatus; assembly: GCA_921293015.1. Taxonomy (NCBI): domain Eukaryota; kingdom Metazoa; phylum Mollusca; class Gastropoda; order Trochida; family Trochidae; genus Phorcus; species Phorcus lineatus. The sequence continues at coordinate 47,490,405 of OV121085.1, forward strand.
CCTTCTTTTGTCCACCATCTCACATTGAATCTTCTTTTCATTGTCGTCTTTTTTCTAGATCATCTTCGTCTGTACCTTGTTGTCCTTCGTCTACACCTTGTTCATTATTTCGTCAACACCTATTTCTTCTTCGTCTACATCTTGTTCTTCATCTTCGTCTACATCTTGTTCTTCTTCGTCTACATCTTGTTCTTCTTCGTCTACATCTTGTTCTTCTTCGTCTACATCTTGTTCTTCTTCGTCTACATCTTGTTCTTCTTCGTCTACATCTTGTTCTTCTTCATCTACATCTTGTTCTTCTTCGTCTACATCTTGTTCTTCTTCGTCTACATCTTGTTCTTCTTCGTCTACATCTTGTTCTTCTTCGTCTACATCTTGTTCTTCTTCATCTACATCTTGTTCTTCTTCGTCTACATCTTGTTCTTCTTCGTCTACATCTTGTTCTTCTTCGTCTACATCTTGTTCTTCTTCGTCTACATCTTGTTCTTCTTCATCTACATCTTGTTCTTCTTCGTCTGCATCTTGTTCTTCTTCGTCTATATCTTGTTCTTCATCATCTACACCTTGTTCTTCTTCGTCTGCATCTTCTTGTACATACTTCTTCACCTTCGTCTACATACTTCTTCACCTTCGTCTACATACTTCTTCAACTTCGTCTACATACTTCTTCAACTTCGTCTACATATTTCTTCACCTTCGTCTACATACTTCTTCAACTTCGTCTACATACTTCTTCACCTTCGTCTACATACTTCTTCACCTTCGTCTACATACTTCTTCACCTTCGTCTACATACTTCTTCAACTTCGTCTACATACTTCTTCACCTTCGTCTACGTACTTCTTCAACTTCGTCTACATACTTCTTCAACTTCGTCTATATACTTCTTCACCTTCGTCTACATACTTCTTCACCTTCGTCTACATACTTCTTCACCTTCGTCTACATACTTCTTTAACTTTGTCTACATACTTCTTCACCTTCGTCTACATACTTCTTCAACTTCGTCTATATACTTCTTCACCTTCGTCTACATACTTCTTCAACTTTGTCTACATACTTCTTCACCTTCGTCTACATACTTCTTCACCTTCGTCTACATACTTCTCCATCTTCGCCTACATACTTCTTCAACTTCGTCTACATACTTCTCCATCTTCGCCTACAACTTGTTCTTCATTTTCGTTTTTTTCCATCGATGTGTTGCTAGCGATATAAAAGCTACAAATACTTTCACTTTCATGTTTTCATGGTTTCACCTTATCTTCTGATGTCCATGTACTTAAAACAGTATATGATGCATGTCTAACTTTGCAATTCGAGTCACTCGACATCATTCATCTTGACTGACAGCATAATCTGCTCACCCATCCCTATCGATGAATCATATGTTAACTGTGATGAGCTGTTTTGAAAATAAGGTTCGTAATGATGAGTTTCACTATGTAACTAACAGAAGCAAGATTGCGAGCTTTGCATCAAAGCTCTCATCAAACAACAGTATGTTCCTTGACAAAGAACCCGCTTCAGATTGTTATGTTAATATATTCCTCTTTTCAAAGAACATGCATTTTAAAACATTCTACCCTGTGAGAAATGTTAAGTAATGCCATTAACTCCCCATAGTTCGCTGTGCGGAGCTGAAAGGACTCGCATAAGATATGAATTCATATCAGCACCCCGGAGAGCTCGTATGCAAATAAATTTGAAAGATTATCACCAGATTTTGTTATAGTATGTCACCCGACTCTTCCAATATTGAAAGCAACTTTTCTATTATGTGACATCCTATATCAGGGGTTCAGTTTTCGTTTGGAATTCCTTGTACATCTAAGATTCTAATCATTATGGGCTCGTTTAGTCACACAGATTAATAAAGCCCATTTAGTCACTGACGCATCTCGTGTAAGAGGCATTAAGATATTTACCTGTAGGAAGCATTCTAAACTCAAAGGACTAATTTTCTCAGAATGAGTTTAATTGTGATAAAGCCCCAACTCACGAGTTACACTCGGTGTGAAGCGATGGGGTACCAACAAGATTGTCATTAAAGGAAAACCGCCTCATTAATAAAGCGAAGATAAATCACTTCCACTATTTAGTCAAAATAGACAGGGAATAATTTGAACGTCCGTCATTAGCATAAGTCAGAGATACGCTGATGATACCTTTTTGAAGAAATTTGAAATTCAAATTTGCGGCGCTTTTTCGTGATTCTATCAATTTCGTTTGCAGTGTGTTTGTCCATTGGTTTGTAAAACTTATTGTTTGTCAACTCGCGTTATGTCCATCAACACACATGTCGAAGAGTGCATTTATTTTTTTATGAATTAATTACTAACACCAGGGATTCCCACAACCGGAATGTTGTCAATGAGAAAGGTGTTTTTGTATGTTTCGAATTAATTGACTAATCATATTGTATATAGATTTTCACAAATATTCTTAATTCAAATGCTTACAACACAGACACGTTAGGAAATTTAGCATGTATTATCCCTTAAAACTCTCATATAAATTATTATTATTATAACATTTTTTTAAAATATATATATACTCAGTGACACCGTTTTTAAAAGGCATTAAACCTTTAAAACGCTTTTATGAACTCGAGAAAGTTACCAAGACTAATTAAGATAGTTTCTTCTTGTATAGCTTCAACAAGCCATTAAGATCCCTTTATAAATATAGTAAAACGCTTTTGGAAATAACACACACAAAAGCACAGAGAATGTGCAAAAATGGACAGTCGACAATATCTATTTTGTTAAGTAGTTTTCTGTATTTAGTGATGTACTCAACTACTTCAGTGATTATTTACTAGATAACATTTATTGGATAATCATTTCTAAAAATAGTTTAGTTAAGATAAACAAATTGATCATTCATATTTCAAAATAAGTCTTAGGAATTATTGTTGTAGCACTAAGAGCAATTAAACAAACTAAATAACAAATGAACATTTTTACGAGTAGAAAAATAAAGATATCTAATACACATTCTTAACAAAATAAGTTTAAGACAAACCTAATTTTCAATATTGATATGCTATAGTTTATATATTGATGCCCAAATATTGAATAGTGTGACGGTCCCTGAATTTTTGTTGAGTATACATGCACGTTAAGTTGTGTTTTCTTTACAATCCACATCAAGATGCGGACAAGTATACCAACATATTTCAGGAGTATAAACTAGCCCTTCCGACGTAGTAAGTACTAACACCTGTGTCGAATCGTCCTTCAGAATATACAGGCTGTTGAGATCGCCCTTAATCACTTCAATCAGGTGTTGAATTCAGCGCTAACAAGGCTCGTATTTCGAGAGCATTATCCTGAAAAACGATTTCTAAGGCAGTAAAGGGGATTTGTAAGGAGGTACAAAGAAACATAGGTAGCGTCTTTTGTACCATCGTCAACATCTGGTGTGGACTTCTGAATCGCGTCCAGCCAAGAGATACATGGAGACAACTTTGGCGGAGTTAATATTGTGTGAAATGGGAAACCGGGATGAAAAGTCACCACTTGTTCAATTCTTCTTTATATGGACAGGCACATACTTGATCCTGCTGTAGGAAGTCTCTGATCCGATACGCCATTTTCATAATCAGCTGCTTGGTTAAGTTTGAAAAGAATGGTTCCATCAAAACCATCACGAACAGAAAGAGGCAACATTCGCCATGGGGAGCCTCCAACCCTCGCATAATTTCACGAACTGGCGATCCCCCTCAAAAGGCACCAGGATCCGTGGGGAACCCTAACCCCAGTCTCCAAGAGGGACCTTCGTTAGCCCAAAAAGGGGTTTTGCAGGGGGTTATAGATACTCCCCCAAATCGCAGTTGGAATGCTCATCCACACACACGCTTCATTACCTCAAAAGGAAATTTCAGGAAGGCATGAAGGCCACTAAAAGTGGACGAGGGGGTGCCGTAATGGCCACCGATCTGTCGTGGACGAGGTGTGAGCGATTGTCAGGACTAACGCCGGGGTACTTAACGCGATAGTTTTATGTTTATACCTGTCATGGCCAGTAATTGAGAGAAAATTGAAATGACAAAAAATCGGCGTTAAATTCGACACCACCTCTCGCGTTTCTAGAAAGCAACGCCTTACAATCCTCGTAAATTAATCCAGTTACTGTGACTGCCCGGTAGGGCTTCGGTACCAAATCTGCTAATAGGATACTTTCGGTTTTGATACTTTGATGGCTGATTATTTTGATTGGGTTAAAGGTTATGTTCTAAAAGTTAAAATCGTGTTTTTTTAAAAACTATTGAGAGGTGATTTTGTTTGGTCACATGCCTGGTGTCATTGCTTAGAACATTTTGTTTGTTTTTTCTTATAATGGAATATTGTTTAGTAAGAGATTACTGAATTTTAGTTTCCTCACATACCATGATGGCTGGTTTCCGTTATATCATAGATGTTGTGACACCGGCTTAAAATGCGTTTTTATTCTTTTAATGTCATATGGCTTGTTAAACAGGCTACTGGTGCATTTCTGTCATTGAGGAAAATACCAGGTTGTAGCTGATTATGTAGTTGATTTAACTTAAGCTAACATTGCGGTTAAAATTCTGATGGGTAAAATTCTTATTGGGTAAAAGGTCGTTTGATAGACATTCCGTTTCACCACCTTTTGCATACTTGATTGATAAAATCATATCACTAGATCATACTACGCCTTCGTTGTTTAGACATTGAAAACGTGTTCCCGTCATCGATATTGGAAACATGAAAATGAAGATCGATCATTTCTTAATCTTTTTTTTTCTCCACCGATTTCGTTCAATTTTGAAACAATTCAATTCAATTCGTTACATGAAGACTTAAATAGCTATTAAAGTCAGACGGGTAATATATTTACAGTTTCATTGATGCAGAGAATGTGTCCCACATGGAAAATGATTTCAAATAACAAATTCTTATATTATACGATCTAACATATTTCAAATACAAAGTCCTTATGTTACGTACATTTAACATGCATGTTTTTCAAATAGATATGTCTTATAATTCATAATTTAAATTTCACATGATTAAAATATATAACAAAAACTTTCCAAGATTACACATTTGTTTAACATCTCGTAGACCAAGTAAAAGTATTTATCTAAAGACAGAGGGTTTTTTCCAAGTCATATGGCTTATCATACAGATGCCTTACATTTCGATATAAAGTGTTCCATAACGAAATGATACTCGTCTTCAAATTTACAGTCAAATACATGAACTTTCTATTACTTCAATTTCAAATAATAATTATAATAATATAAATAATGTTAATATACTTGTACTTTCGTTTACTTCAATGTCAAATCATATTTATAATAATATAAATAATGTTAAAATACATTTACTTTCATTTACGTTGATGTTTTTATATCTTTCATATTCAAATCACTCATTTCTTTCATATGATAACTGGTACTTTCATTGGTGATTATCGTGTGTGATAAGTTGACTGGTTATTTGATTAGGTCAAAGGTTAATTATTAAACTTGAACCCTATTAGTGCAAGCTGTCGTTTAACAAAATCTGTTGACGTTCCAGTTTTCGCCTATTTGAAAATGAATATAAACAACAATATGAACTTGAATATGAATATGATAGAGAACATAAAAATAAGAAAAATATGAATAATTTATGCTAAGAAGAAATGAAATATGATTTATGGAAACAGACTTAACTGCAATCCAAATTAATTTGTTATTATTTCTCACGATGGATTAAGTATAATGACAACTCTCTTTGAATAAGAGTGACATTGCATTAACAACAAAGGTCATTTAAAAACTGAAAGAATATTAAGGTAACCGACTAGGTGACCATAATGTTATAGTCTCTGTTTAGCTATTGATAACACTTTACACATAACAATGCATGTAAATATTTTAGATATGTAAATATGTATTAACATTAAAAACTGTTGCAAATGATGCTGTTTATAACAATGATGAAAAAGACTACAACTTCATTGTAAATGATGATGTTGGTGGTGGAGATGATGGTGATGATGATGATGATGATGATGATGATGATGATGATGAGATGATGATGATGATGATGATGATGTTGATGATGATGATGATAACCTTACCGATAATGGTTGTTTATCAGCAATATTTGCAAGGTAAGTACAGGCTTGAATTGAAGCGCCATAAAATTACCAAAATTCGCAGCCGTGTGCGTCTCAGGTGTCGTGTAAAACGTTCCAAATTGTCTTCAGCCCGGGATATCGTTAACCTGGAAAAAAACAGATTTGTCCCTGAATGCATTAATAAAAATGCAATCTAGGAAAAAAACAGTTTGAAAGTTTTCTTTATTTTCATCTAATGGATTTTTCATTGTAATGTTCTTCTGTATAAAAACCAAAAACAATTATTTAGCATTAAACAATTTTGTTGGGTTATATCGAGTTATGGTTCACAATTCATGTTTGCAAGAAAATAAGTAAGTAAGATAAACTTGATAATATTTTTCTAGTTTCGGTAGCCTTTTCACAGTTGATGGACAAATTCAGTTGACAGTACTGATACGGTCATTTGTGTTAAATGAAATTAATGTTAAAATTATTTTTGAATGATGTATGTGTTTAATGCCATATATTTTATTTTTGATGTAATGATATTTTTTCCAAAACCGCCAAAAAAATTATACTGAAATATAATTAATGCAGCATTTTTATCAAACTGAAAATACTTTTTTCATACATTGTTTCATTAATTAGAAGGTTAACAATAGACGAGGTAGAAAAGAAAAAAAAGGAAAATATGTTTTTTAAATCTTTATCTTATAAATGATGAATCAGTATGCTTACATAACTAATTTTGAACATTGATATTGTTTAAAAGTAGTTTTTTAAATCAGTTTTACCTTAGATTTTTTAAAAATATTTACTAAATCAAATTTACCGGATACGTTTTCACTAAAACCACACAAAGCACTTCATACAACAAATGTTCAACTAAAATTTTTTTTTCTAATTTATTTCATTTCATTTATCTAAAAAACAAAAAAAATATACAACAAAAATAACTGTTACGCATCATTGGTTGGGTTCAATTTACATCTCATTCATATTTACCTTCCGCTTTTAATTAATCTCTAATTAATCCAAATCCTCCCTAGCCTACCCAATCACCATCGCTGTTCACTAATGCTCTCTTTTATGGTTCAAGTAACAAAGTCATGTACTTTTGGTATTTTTACTATTATCATCAATATTCATTGATATTTCGAACATATATATTCGTATATTGTTTATCCCTTCTTTATTTACACCTGCATAAAAATAAAAGGATCCGATCAAAACGTTGTAAGAAATTGAAAAAGGCATCAAATCCTAATTTATACCGTTATTTGGTTACAAATGATCTTTATTTATATTTGAATAATTTCAATCACATTTTTATATTTACCTTTTGGTCTGATTTTGTCGTCTTTATAAAGATTAAAAAATATTATTTTTGAAGAAAATGATAATATATTTTTTTTAAAATACTACACTCCTAGTAAACACATAAGAACTTAATGTAAACAATTGTTTGACACTTCTATAAACAATATACTAGTTATCATGTGTTTGATCGATTTTCCGCGAAGAACTGTGCGTTTTGACGACTGTCACCAGTAATATTTAGAGAAACATTTATTCAAGAAATCTAAATGCCATGCAGGCTATATGACGTACATACTAAATGCTTTTAATGAATTTCAAAGTGTAAGCACTTGCTTTTTGTGTTACAAGGTAGTTACGCATCCTTAAGCCGGTTATCACTACACGACATTAAATCTTGTTTCTAGTATTTAATTAATTTTGTCGTCAATGTTGACAACGGCCCTTCAATGTTCACTTCCGTAATTAAATTCTATTAAAAAACTTGATCGACATTACTGAGAAAAAACTTATAAATTGAAATCAATCTTTATCTATCTGACTTTAGCAAAGCTCTTCCATCTATGTTCAATGAATAGTTTTTAAAAATATGTTTAACATTTCAGCATTGAAACATTACGAAACTAATGTCAAGTGAATGAGTTTTTTTATTCATAATGACCATTTAATTATAAATTCTACTAGACTAATTTTACAACCTTTGCTTAAACCAGATCCTCTAAAGTTGACCATGAATTCGTATTGCTATATAAATCCGAGCCCTATTTCAAGGGGAATCTTTGATGTATGTAACCAGGCAACCTGCTGTTCGAACCCCACATCACTTATCACTTCCTCATTAACCCTTTCATCACCAACAGAACATCTCAATACTAGCAGCTCCCCTTCAAAACAAATTTTAATTTGACCACAGGCCCATGTCTCATTTAAATGATTTAAATCGTTAAGTATAAGATAATGTCGCACCCTGTGGCTTAAGCTAGATGGAAATGTTGCGACCAGCTATGAGCAATGCCCGCATCGAAAGAGAACAATTCACCGTAGGGCCTCTTTATGGGTAAATATTTTGAATTACCTGATAGCGAACGTAAGACAGAAGACCGAAATTATACTAACTTTCTACCGAAAATGTCGAACATGTATTGTCAGTAAGCAACTCATCAATTCATTTTTAAACATAAATATCTTAAACCATGACGTTAAAGAAAACTCTTTGCCCTTTAGTGTACATGTTGATTTTACCTGCAAAGGCGTATTCATTTATCTTCAAAGAGCAGCTCATCGTTGAATTAAAATTAAAGTAGAAATTATCAGAGACATTAATGAGATTTTGATAGTATCCTCACATTATGTTGCACCATAAACAAAGAGAGTGTTACCCCTTCGCTGAGCGGAATTGCTAATACGTAGTTTTACCATTAAAATCTATCATGACATCACAAATGCCTCTTTTGGTGGCTGTTTCTAAACTCAATGGCATATTCACACATCTCCAGAGAGCAACTCATTGAAGATCTACTTTGAAAAGATCAGGAAGTGTAGGATAACGTTACGATGTACTAAAAATCTACTGCAGTAGCAATGTACAACATTCTTTGTCGGATAACTACTTACAATTGGTTTTCGCCTAGTCATTAACGCGGAGAACTGTTTCATAATCATTGGCAATTGCATTGATGGCAGGAAATGGCTACGGCCAAAGCAAAGAAGTTGTAAATAAATAGTTTTACACAAGATTGTATTTACTACCCGAAAGCCATTGTCTAGTCAGAAAAGCTCACAAATACATCTCAAGGCAAAACAACTGGGAAATAAGTTCATCATCAATATCATGTTAATTAGATCATGTCCATACAGAAGAAGAGAAGAAGAAGAAGAAAAATATTTTATTAACATTATATTTATACATAAGACTTAATATACCTTGCGAGCGCCGAAAATTGCATCATCAATGTATCTCTTTGTCGGTCATAATTGGAAATTATTGTTCATAACCAAATGACTACCCTTATCAAAGAAGATGTTACTACTGTTACTACTTACTAGACGTTGCTACCAAAAAAATGTTACTACCAAAAATTCTACCTAGAGAATACCTCATTATTATTTCTTTGATAGTCAAAGCGGAAAAATCTTTAAGTACCAGATAATGTTAGCACCCTATGGTGTGCAGAAGACGGATATGTTAATACTTGGGAAGGCATCTCTACGCATCACCAGATATCAACTCATAATTGCATCTCTTTCAGCGTAGAAATAATGTATAAATCAAGAAGCTTAAGAACATGTCCACACCCTATGGTGTTCCCAAAGACGGAAATGTTGCTACCCGCAATGACGTATTTACGCATCGTCAGAGAGGAACTCATCACTGCATCTCTTTGAAGGTCACAGCGGAGAAATTGTGCATATAAATAACGCGTAATGACCTTGAAGGCCACGGGGCCGCTTCTTAAGGGACACCATCGCCGTTGGACGCTGTGGATGGTGACGTAACGCCGCTTGACCAATTGTCCGGAGAACAATGACCGCATAATAACCGGACAGTGGTCAGTGAGATTAGAGGCGGCAACATCCTCCTCACATCCGCATCATCGCTTGACCACTGGTCTTAACAGCCGGGCATTAGTACACTTCAAGAGTTCCATTCTCTCCGGACAACTGACCATCTCTTGACGCTACTCAAGACCCCGTTTGTGGTCAAGGGGGCTATGATCCCCTATTTTCCACCCTTAACTTTGAGATTCCGGTCTTTATTCCAACAAAGTCGCCCCATAATGTAACAGAAGTTGCCAGATTCTTAGTAGGGCAATAATAGCGAGTTATGTCAACGCCTTCATAAGGACTGATAAGTGGTAGTAACATCATTTGGCCTATGTCAACGCTTTTATAATATCGGATAAGTGTTTGTAATATCATTTGGCTTATGCCAATACCTTCATGATATTGGACAAGTCTTTGTCACATCGATTGGACCATGACAGTTTACTGACAAAGAGTCAGGTTTTAGTTGGTCACTATTTTTCATCTCTGAACATCGATGTATTTCGCCTATGGGAGTATGGTTTACTCTCAGTATTAACACTGTAGGTTTATCACATAACTTATATGTTAGTTAGTCATTGTTCATTGTTAATTTTGATATGAAATTATTTGTGTGCCAAAAGTTATAATTCAAACATTGAAAATTGATTGTTTCCAGTTTCATTCATAGTTTCATGTTTTTTGGGTTTTTTTTAATGTTTCCCTCTTCAACTCTCTTTATTTGAAATGCATGTATTTTGCCATCAAACTTTAAAATTGAAAAAAGATTCCCCTACCTTGTATGGCCATTTCTAAAATATGCTCTAGTCAGAGTTCGCTTAATATATGCATTTAATAAAATAATCATCTTCATCTAAAGGCTTAACATATTTTTTTAAAGAAAAGATATTACTATTTCCACAATAATACCAAATCATTAAAACAAATAAAATTAATAAAACAATCAATTCATTGCTATCTTGACGTGATTGATTTAAATTTACATTTAAATTGATTTAAACTACAAACCATCTTGGAGGGGTATCACGTAACAATTAACAAATGTTTAAACGTTAAATATCAAGACATGATCTTAGCATCTCACAAGTTTAAAACATAATTTCTAATTAAAAATAGAATTATTTATATATTTGCGTTGTTATAAATTGCACTATTTCTTCAATATTAAAAATTGAAAAAATATTTCAATGTCAAAAAGCAAGATTTTATCTTAACTTAATACAAGAAAACATATTTGTATAATTTACAAATTATTTTATATAAATATTCTTATAAATAAAAAAATTTCATAAATTTAAAATTGTTATTTATTTAATTGTTTAAAACCAAGATAAAATCTTAATTCGATACAAGATAACCTCTTTGGATGAAAAACAAATGACATTATATGAGTATGTTATCATATTTGGTTCTAATTAGCTCTAATAATTTTAGACATTTTTCTACTTATGAAAATATAAACATTTAAAAGAATATATATAATGTTAACGTGAAACGAGAAAACACATGTTCACATATTTTGGTTCCTAAAAATCACGTTAAACCCCAACTCTCTCACTCAACCTTATAAATGATAATAACATGAATATATTAACATATTTCTGTTCTTAGAAATTATAACATTTTTGACATTTTCCTTAATGTGAAAATATCATAATGTTAAAAACAATATATCAACTCAACTTAACACACTTAAACACATTAGTAAAACATACAAACGACATTATATCAATATGTTTACATATTTGGGTTCTAAAAGATTATACCTTTTCATTTCATTACGGCTAATAATAGTCATAATCTAGTCCATTGTCAGATATTCTTCTATATAATTTATCTCGAGAGAAGTTTATGTTACAAAGAAAGAGATATTTGTTAAGGTTTCTCTCCATTATTTTCAATTATCTGCTAAACACCTTGGCACCACACTGTGCTGATGAAAGTTGAAAACAACCCTTAAGCTACCGACAGAGTGGCTCTTGGTTTTACAGGATAAAACCTCTTTTAATCCCATTTTGAGGTATTCGGATTTCTTTAAGATTTTCGCAAGATCTCCAGCGCCAACTTGTTATAGTAACAAAAGTTACAATAACCAAGATATTGGGCTTAGAAAATACTCCCCAGTTTCACATCCGTCCCCACAAAGAAGGAAAGATGATCTTTTCAACTGTAGCGATTATTTCAGAAACTTTTAATCATCCCTCGAGGACATTGGTCGTTGAAGCGTAAATGTTTCGCTGACTTCATCGTATAATTTAACATATACCATACGAACCTTGAACCAAATAGCGTTTATCAAAGAGGGAAAGAATGGAGTAATTAAGAAATACGGCACGGGGATTCGGCTTACACTTCAGACAAAACTCGGAGTTTTCCTCGGGCGTACTTCTGTTGCATTCATGGCGACTTGGTCTGCAAATGTATCAAATTATTTCTGCTTGAAATGACGGTAATTTGGTAGTCATTGGCTTCCATTTTTCTTCACAGGAGGGGAATCACGGCTTGGGGACTAACACATCATCACAAAGTTCCAGTAATAGTAATTATGGCCCGAAATCATGACCTTCGCGCCATTTTTGACCTCGTCGTCTGCTCGGCGAAATTGTCGTCTGCCAATGGCGCGGCCTCAAATCCCTGCTTTATCAAAGTCGGTAATCGTGGAGAAAATAGTGACAAAAGCGGCTGTTCGGCATGCGTGGATACAGATTAAGAAAAATGATACTAGTTTGGAGTATGGCTGTTCACCCGCTAGGATGCTGGCCTCAAAGGCCTGCGCTGGTTGCTGGAAATAGCCATCGGCATAGGCAAATATTTACAAACGTTTAGGGAACATTTAGCTTTTTTCAATAATTTTTCACTTGTAAAAGTTTGCCATGCCTTCAAGCGGACTAAGGTCTTCCGACATGACGATTTCTATGATAAACACATTGATTTGTGTTCAAAAGCCATATCAATTTCGTGTCAGTTGGGAATCATTGACGTGACATAAAGCACGTCATGTACACGGCTAGACGGTAAAAGGTCAACGCCAACTTCCCGCCGTGTTGCCATTGCTTTGCTGCCATATGAAAACTGATAAATGTTTCCATAGGTTACAGTAGATTAGCTCCTTTGTTAGAAAAATCATTTAATGGATACGGTAACGACCTTTTGAAAGTATTTAATTCTAAATTTTACTCTATTATTAGTTCTAAAAAGTCCAAAGGCAATGGAACAATTGTTTTGAAAAAAGAATAAACTACTGGTTTTGATTTAAATTTGAAATTTATCTCGAGACAAAATTCTTTAGATTTGATTACTTTCAGTTTCATTTAAATTAATTTCAGCAAAACCTTTTCATAAGACAAAACTATTTGTCATGTACTATCGTGTAAGCTTTGAGCTTTAAACTTGAAATGAACAGGAATCTGGCCACTTCTTTTTTAAATTTCCTGATTTGCAACAAATCTATTTCTTCTAAAACCTTTAAATTGAATACAGTCAAGTAAATAAGTTAGTGCTCGGCATATTCTTTTGATTGTATTACTTTCAGTTTCATTTTAATTATTTTCAGCAAAAGCTTTTCTTGAGACAAAACTTTTAGTCGCGTAGAGAGGATAGATTTTAAAGTTTAATGTTGTACTATCGTGTCAGCTTTAATATGAATCTGGTCACATCTTTTTAAATTTTCCTGATTTGTAACAAATCTATTTCTTGTAAAACCTTAAAATTGAATAAAGTAATCTTAACTACGTCTTCACAATATGTAATGGGAGTGCTGTGACAACTTCACAAACAATTGTAACCTGATTCGTATACAAGTGTCAAGGTCTTAAACGGGGTGCCCAGGGGTTACTTTCTATGTCCACTATAGCTATCCATCCAATGCCTTCTGTTGACCAGATTCATAGACCAAAGCGTTACCTAACGTGACAAAACACGATCTGTCCATCTCTTTACAGTAATGACCGCAACGTCCACTTGAGTGACCAATGCACATCGAGTGTCAGATGGTGATGACTTGTTAGACAGATTGGAGTAAACCCCCACAATGTTTGCGTTAACTGCTCCACTAATGACATTATCGTCTCTACGTGACGTAAGACGATCAGATTCAACATCGATGACCCTCTGGCGACAAGAAGGACCCCTACAGAGCACCAACAGAAAACAGGGGTTACGAAGCATTATCCTTGCTCAACACACGCTTTCCTTAATGGTTGCAAGACTTGGCAACAGAAAGCAGGGGTGCTAGGTATTATCCCTGCTGAACACACGCTCTCCTTAAAACCTGACAGACTTCTGGACGAATTGGCAAGTTTACCCGGCAGTGCTTGCTTAACAAGTACCGGGGAGGTGGCAAGTTTGCAATGACTAATTGGCTTCATTGGATGGTTTGATTGGGCTTGATCTCCTCTTCAATGTTTGTTTCATTGTGGCCAAATCTTGGCATATCTTTGTTTCCCGTTCGTATCATATGCCAGGATTTTTATTTGTGAATATCGAGAGAGAATCTGAAGTGAAGTAGTTTTGACTAGCCGAAATAAGCTCACTAGAATTTGGCGCAGTATTGTGAAAGACTGTGATTCATTGTGTTAGCAAACGAACCGTCACTCTGTTCTGAACTATCAATATGAACATTTGTCGGTACTGTTTTAAGGATTGAAGCACAATATTGACAAAATCCGGTAATAATGACGAGTGACAGTCCTCAGTGATGAGCTCTAGGAAACGGAAATTCGCCAGAGCAAAACCTTCTGCCTAACGAACACACGAAACCTTGTATAAACAAAGCCCTTCAGGAACAGACACCACTTCAAAAGGGCGCCTTGCCGTAACCCTCTTTAGAATCTGGAATTTTGTTTAATTTCAAAAAATCAATATTTTATTTCCATTTTTTCTGGTCTCAATTCCATTTATTTTTTGAGACATGCATGAACCTATTTGACAATACCAGCTGCTCGTGGAACCGTTTCAGAACTGCAAATACTTGAGATTTTCATTAAAAAGGCGATGGATAAATACAGATTAATTTATCAAGCATTTTATTCATATACAAGAACGAACTATTGTTGGCAGCAAGGAGTTTCAACATTTCCGTTCATTATACCTGTCGTCTATTTCAATAGCCATTAGAGTGAACAATGAACTCGTCCAATGAAAAGTTAGTGAGAAGTTCATAGCCACAGTATGTATCCTTGGTGATTAAGAGAGCCTCGTGTCTTAACAAGACCATAAATCAGAGCAGAGGCCATATGGGACTAACGAGGCCGGACCTCGTAGAATCATAGACACTCCTGTTCTTAGCAAAAACACACTTCATCAAAAAAGAAAGCTTAAAAGAGCTTTGTGATTACTGTTCCCTTGAACCTCTTCATCCGATTATCATCCAAATCCATTTTAACACTTCAGTTTTCTTTGTCCAAGTCGTACCTTTATATGCTTTATAAAGCATCGATTTGTTAAAGTTCTTTATCCTCCTTTTTATTTAATGGCTGTTTTAGAGTGACACCTACTCCTCCCAAATTGACATTCCCCTTTTTCCCCTTTTCAATTTTGCTTTCTTACCCTCCCCTTTGTATGTATAAGGTATGCGAACTTCAGAAATCGTCTTGTCCTTTTTCGGAAGGGAGTAGTTTAATCAGCACTCTTCAGCAGAGAAGATAAAAAGGTTCTGTTTCCGGGTACTCTCCAATCAAAGAAAGTAGAAAAGCTCTCCATTTTTCTGTCACTCTTCTGTGAAATAGGTGTTGAGGGCGGCGATCCTATAATATAAATATTTGCAAACTGTAGCCTTAGAAATACATCATAAAAGATTTGTACATGAAAAAATATTTGATTCATTTTCAAACTGGTCGTCGTTATGCATGTGCTGTCATTCTTTTTGAAATTGTGTTTCGGTTCTAGGTTGGTCAAGTAGCGAAAACGTACACTGAAAATATATCTTATGAAGTAACTATTATGCCTTATATATCTACAAAACAGAAGTTGTTGGTAGAAGATGAAACGTACGGCATCACCATGTGTAAATACGCTCCCTGATATTCTTTAGGACATGTGTTGGCAGAATAATTCGGTTAATAGACATTTAATATCGTACGTTATTTGTGTATGAATTGAAGTAATAATCTTTCGTTATGCTTTTTGACGTATAATAGAATATCTCATATCATGTTTGGGATTTTCATGAACGTGTATTAAAAAATGGTGATTAATAAATTTCAGGATAGATGATATTAATTATGGATAAATTATCCTTAAAATGTAGACTTCTGACATCTATAAAGAATTTAATAGAATTATGAATTCATTCGTATTATTATTATGTTTTTCTTACTTATAAATATGCTTGATACGAATGTTAATGAAAAACTACAGTTAATAAACAAAATCAAAAGAATAACATTTCAGTATAGCATTGTCACCATACCTTTTGAGTAATAACATTTCAGTATAGCATTGTCACCATACCTTTTGAGTAATAACAATTCAGTATTGCATTGTCAACATACCTTTTGAGTAATAACAATTCAGTATAGCATTGTCAACATACCTTTTGAGTAATAATATTTCAGTATAGCATTGTCAAAATACCTTTTTAGTAATAATATGAAACAAATGAAAATTATTTATTCTTTCATCTAAACTTTCAAACAGTGTGGCCATTATTGAACAAGAATATGTCGTTTGTAGTTGGAAGTAAACAACTTAAAAGATGTCATTTTCATCCATATCATTTTAGTTTTGTTGTTCTGGTTTGTTTTTTTTGCAGAAATTCTGCCATTCATACCTTTGTCATCCGTTTGAATTTCATTTACATAAATGTTTGTCTTTTGTTTATAACTTTCATAACGTTTCATTAGTTCAACTAATGATTTATCTGGAGAAAAAAAAATGGTTGAATTTTGTGGTGATTTAAGGTTGAAAAATGAATCATTAATCGACCAATAAATTATAAATTCAACAAAATGGTAAGATGTACGTAGGAAATTGTTGTAACTAGAAATTGTCAAATCAAGAAAGGGTCTGGAAATCTCATTCAGGATTTAAATTTCACTTTAAAGACTGACACGCGACAGTTACAGTATTTGCGGAGGACAAGGATTGACATTTCGAAAGGACGAGTCAAATTGATGAAATGTTTATGTTTATTTTTTGTTCAAATGTCTTGACAACATGAGTTGCTATCACACAAATGACGGGTGCCAGATTTGATATAATGTTGACTTAAATTGAAACGAGCTTTTTAAAACATTTGGTTAAAATGGTATTGTTTATCCACTGGAAACTTAATTAAAAGGGGGAGGGTCTTTTGTTTCCGTGTCGCATCTGAGGCGTAAATTTTTCTTGAGGACCTGACTTTGAAGTTTAGTTAGAAAGGTGATACGGGAAACGATAGGCGGGCCAGCCTTGCCCCACGACGACCTTTGTCCAGAAGAATTGAACTGACGACACTTTGAATGTGCAAGGTTTTCAGCTCTGAGCGCCGAAGCTCTTGCGATTTCACGCCTTGGTTTCCAACAAACCACAATACCAGAATGATGCGTTCTTAGATTCTTGACTACGGAGGACAGACATTAATCTAGCCGACAATCACCCACCATGCCCTTCGATTATTAATTCCTCTCCTCTTATTTCTCTCCTTTGCATCAAAACGCTAGGCCCACTCTTCATCTAAGCTAATTCCGCCTCTTTTTATTTTTATGCGGTATGCAAAAGGGGTCGTGATCTCCCTTTGCTGGAGAGCAACCTCCCTACAGGGGGCGCAATCACATCCTGACCTTTGTGACCTTGGCCAAGAGTCACTAGCCGGACTAGTACGCATGTCAGAGAATTAAATCAAGGTGTTCAAATAGTGCAGGTAGAGAAGCGCTCTTTGTGTATAAATTTTAAAGAAAACAGTGAATCTCATTAAACTCTTTCCGAACAAATAACTCACGCGAAGAGTAGGTTCTAACTGATTTCAATTAGGTTGATCAACGGTTTAAGATTTAATGTATATAGAAAGTTGTCTGACGGGTGCCACCAACAGTATATGACATACTGATAACAATTTTCGCGAACCCCTGGTGTCTTTAGTGTTCGACAGCTTAACAATCTTTTAGACCTGTTTTTGTGTAGTGTTATGTTTACGGCTCATGTACCACTAGTGGTGGTGCTTCTTGGAAAATAATGACTTTGAAGTTATCTGATGATGATATTTTCAAGTTTCAAATTTTGACACCACAATTTTTATTGATAACAGTTGTTCTATCCCTTTAGTGCTATTTATCGGATTTGATAGTGTAACGTTTTGAAGCTTATGTTTTACGTTCAACGGTCCAAATTTTCGAAGCTCACACGAAGCTAACGTGCATGTATAAGTGGGCAAAATACATTCAATGGAACTTAATTACATTCTCTCGATGACGATCACGCTCACGGTAACTGTCACTGTCACGGTCGTTATACAGGTATCTGAAAACTGCCCCTTTTACACAGATTTACGTTTCAACATTTTTATCCTTGCTGAAAAAATATATGTAACTTTTACGATATGGATAGTTCCTGCAAAATATATTGCAATTCTTAAACATGCTTCTCTACAGCCTCTTTTATTTTCCACTCTTAACTTAACCATTTCATGTTTAGATTTTGCTGTATATTTATTATATAAATGAATTTATATGAATTTTATAAAAATCTTTACTTATAGTTTTATATATATTTTGTGTGTCCATTTTATCACAAAGTATTTTTTCAATCATTCTTCTATTTCAAATGTTTATTGTTTTGATATGTATATATGTGTCTCACAAGCCATTTATTGGCTTGGCTTACAATTCTAAACACCTCGTGGTTTTATAGAATGTATCTTCTTGTGGAATTGTTGTGTGACACAAAAATAAACATTTTTTTCTTCTTTCTTTCTTCTTTCTGAAAACATGATTACAGATTAGAAATAAAACACTACACGAACCAATTTTGAATTGCATAGAACTCATCTATGGACTCAGATATTTTCAAATGATGAAAAATTTGGTTTATAGACAAAGATCAATGGCGTAATGCTGTTTAATACAGATTTAAGGGCGCAACACCATTTCTCCTCTCCGAACAGTCTTTTTGTTTTCAAATCAACTGTACTCGCTCAATGTTGTTCACAAGCGGCCACCACATTTGGAACACATACAGCGCCCTACATGTATGAGCGTCTCCTCATCCTGAACAGACCTCATGTCATAGTTACTGAAGTGCCTGCGGTATTGTTTTTTTTTACCGTGAGAACGTATTTTAACAGTGATGAACTTTGAGGGAAGTTTATTGGCTTAAAAAAAGTTGTTGACATAAAGAGCCCTTGTTAAATGAACTGGCAGTGAGGAGATTGGGAACTAAATGCTGAATCTGTTTGCTTTTTCGGAAATTCATTTTTTTTTCTATTGATAGGTTCCTCTTTTATTGAGATGTCAACGACTGTTTTGGAAATCTTTTTTGTCTGTTTCTTTGACCAGTTTTCTCCCTTTATTTATCCGGCTATGGGGACATGTCATACCGAATGTCAAATATGCTGAATTAAGTAGATTCATAACAGGTACTAATCAAATATAATCCTTTCGTTGGAACACCATCATGAAAATGTCACGTCCATATCTCATTCGTCTAAATGCAATTTAGCATTGCGTAGTTTTAAGGCCGAGATAATTTTAATGTTACATTCGTCATAGATGCGTTAGTGCCCATAATTTGTATCATTTTAAGAAATGACTTTAGATGATTTATTCTCATGGATTAAGAACATATATGCTATTGCGATAAGCATAATGTTGCTTCATAAATATGCGTTTGCCTTGTCACATATCTTTTCATCAAAATATAAAGATATGTCAGTATTAGGAAAAAACAATGAAACATATTTTAGCATCCTACAACTGTGCAGTACTGATGGTAATTCTTTAAAAATCGGTATATTCATGTAGAATTGATTGAGGTTTACACCGTGCGAGGAGCCAAATATTGTGAAAAATGTAGCCTATTGTTCGCGAAAAATAACCGGCACAAAATAATTTTACAAGTGTCTTCGCCAAAATCTTTCCCAGAAGGGCGTCGTTGTATCGTCCTCGTTATCGGTAGCCCGGGTCGGACACGTGTTATCGATGACAAACAAATTAGATAATCGTTCGTATCATCTCATTATGGCGGAAATCACAGATCGTTGGTTGGATTGGGTGGTTTTATTTTCCTTTGTCACGTGCAGCGCTCATCATCTCGACAAACCGACCTTCGTCGATATGTTTAAGTAGATAATCCTTTCAAACTGCCGGTTTATTATATGCTTTATTGTGAATCATTTCTATTTATTAATTGATATCTTATGTTATGTTTTATGATGTCGCAGTAAATGCAGAATAGTTTTAGTTTCTTTGGTCAGGTGTATTTGAGAGTCGAGACTTTTATTATTTGCATTTTGATTGCAGTTTGCGTTTTTTTAAAGATAATATATCCACATAGGGGGTACGATTAGCGGAAATACTTCATAACATAGTTAAGAATAAATATCAAGAACTATTTAGGTTCACATCCACCTGAAAATAGCAGAAAAAACGTGTTTTATAAACACTTCCGGAAAACAGACGCCAAACGTTTTATTAGCCAATCAGGTGCTAGGAGGGTTGTGACGACATAGACAGGACTCGTTAACGACTGGCTGATCTGTGTCATTGTTTACAATACAGATTCCAGCGGTCGTGAACGTACATATTTTCACTGTTTGTACTTATAAAAAGCCCCTAAGTCACCAAAGCTATTAACATCAATACATCGACATATTTTGTTTGACATTAATTAACTTGTTATTTGTTTGGGTTGTTTAATCTCCGATAATGCCGATCGAGTGAACCCAAACTGATATCTGCCGCCATTTTGACTGTTTTTTGTTTGAACATCTAGACAAATCGACTATCCCCCTGTGTAGTAGATTGACCATTGTATATGTAGAATATTTGTTACTACTTTGTGCCATTTTATAATGTCAACTCAATATCGTAACTCTGTGTTTCTGCTTTGCATGACTGTAACAATGAGATCTCGCTTTTGATGGACTGCCTCTCGGCAACTTCCGGATCTCGGAATAGGATACGACGGTTCCGAACAGCTGTTTTTGGGCTTATTAACAAATTGATAATGAAGATAAAAAAATGTATGTGTTTAGTAAATGTTCCTCTTGATTCGCGATTTGCCACCTTCATAAAAACTTAGACTTACGCACTAATGTATTTTGCATAGTAAGGATACAGATTATTGTTGTTTTGTGTGAGTTAATGGTCAGTGTTTGAGATAAAGAGTGTGGTACTAATCTAGAGTGACGTGGGCCAATACTGTCAATAATAACACATTTATTGTTGATTGTGATGTAAGTTAAAGCCTGCTTGGAAATGTATTGTAAATATGAAATTCTTTTTCAGTTTTAAGTATTTCAACCAAATGAAAATATTAACGCTGAAAAGCATATTATTTCAATTTCCTTCGGTACTTTAGTACCGGTATTTTACCAGAGAGAGGTTTTTAGTTACCTAACACTACTTTTTCACACCAGACAATATAGTCATAAAGTTATTACCTAACAGTCTACATGCAATGCCGCACACCTGTACATTATGGCAATTAAGCAATAAACTTAATGGCCTCAGCACCTGGCACATTTCTAAAAGGTAATACACAAGACACTGATTAGTTATCTAACTTTATCTTCACACATGATCAACAGACTTTATTGAAACTTGATGAAGGTAATTAGGTTTGTCAATACACGTGACACTTGTAAATATATTAACAAATCTGTATTACTAAATATATTATTTCATACTGCAATGTTTATCAATATCAAATAGGTTATAAATTATTAAATTTTTCAAATAACTATTTAGTTCAACTCGATTAATTTTTCAATTCTATAT
Organism: Phorcus lineatus; assembly: GCA_921293015.1. Taxonomy (NCBI): domain Eukaryota; kingdom Metazoa; phylum Mollusca; class Gastropoda; order Trochida; family Trochidae; genus Phorcus; species Phorcus lineatus. Next base: position 47,512,259 of record OV121085.1, read on the forward strand.
GTAATCAAATACTAAAAATGTAAACAATTGTTGGGGTTTGGATTAATAATTTCTGCGACTAATCCTTAGAGACATAAATTCATACTGCAGATAAAAACTCAACATTCATCTGCAAAATCATCAACTAAAGTTAACTCCCCAAAAGTTTCATGATTTTTTATCCCACCTCCCCCTGGATAGAATTTTGAATAAGCCTATCATTCAAATTCCTTCCCCTCTTTCGTTCCCTCTTCTCAAAGTATTCCGTCCGTTTTCTCTTCCAATGTTGTTGATTGTCATATCTCGCTGGACAGACGGGTAGCGGGCCTATTTTCATCTTTATCTGTTTATTAACTGTTCGTACGGCATTTTTGACGAGTCTTTTCCTTTGAGGGAAGTCCAAAGTCCGTTGTGAAATCGTAGGAAAGATCATAACAGTCCTCTATGAAATGATCGGAGCAGATGACAGACCTGTCATTGGGACTCCACTTCGCTCTTTTCTGACTAACAAACTTTGTCCAATTCGCGAATTAGACAGGATCCTTCGGAAACTGATGCAGTTGAATGTCTCCTGATTTCTTATTAGTACAGTTGGCAGCAACGCATGAAGAAGGCATGTCTCATTCTCAATGAAAACGTAGACGAATGCGACCCATATCTGCATTGATATAATTATACTCGTTTACAAACAAACGCGGAGCGAGTCCTGTCTATTACGTCACATAAGCCGAAGGACAGCTCAGGCCACTCTAGGGACTTTTTTAATTGGGCTTTCGAGGTTGCCAAATTCTACGCACTTTGAACCGTTATATCTTTTTAATTAAAGGACGCATCGAAACTCTGTTTGGTGTTTTATTTACTTGAATGTATTGTCTTTATTTAAATGGGGATTGAAGTCGGATACAAAACTGGGATATAATATCTTTAAACACAATTCAAAAGGATGCTACCCTTTGACAATGTGTTAAAACACATAAACATCAAGATTTTGAGATGTCCAATGAAATTATTATCAAAATCAAAAGTTGAAGATACATTGTGAGAAATGCCATATGAGGGAAGATTATATCTAATTGCGTTCCATAACATAATATCTAGGTTCGACGAACCCTTTTAAATGCATTAAAAGTTGTGGTAGGGGCAGATGAAACCAAAAGTGTCATGCAATGAAGAAATAATTAATTTATCCCATGTAAATGTTTTCCTAGCGATGCCCTTTGTCAGTTAGTCAATATACTTCAAAACGTTAATTTCCCCTAAGTAATTTATCAGATCATGAAAATGTTATTCCGTGACGCGGTGGCTTATGCCCTAATCTTGATTTTTCATAGGCACGCCTATGTCAGTTAATTAATACACTACAAGCCGTTAGTGCCAAACAAACTATGAAATGGTTCCCGTCGGCCTTTTCATCCGCTGACATCTAATAAGGACAGAAGTAACAGCGTGATTTGGTTACGACTTCTGTTAAGGCTTCGCCAAAATGATCAAGTTCCATTTTGGGGGCTTCATGATAGACAGCTCTTATCAACCGAATTGACGCAATTGTCGAACTTTTGGTGAGGCTAAGGAGTTGGAACTGTCATATTTAAAGAGTCCTTTCCAATTGAACCCTTTGCCTTTCTCTGGCGAAACTTGAACGAATTGCTCCTTTTCATTTAATGTAATCAAACATTCACTAAATAATAGGCCTGGGACGGAGTACAAACCATCTGCTTGCTGGTACAAGATTACCAAATCAATTCTCGCGAGATTATGACGATCAACTTCCGGTCTCGTTTAACGGCTACGAATCCAAGAAGCACAGATGGAGGCTCGTTTTGGCATTGTCAGCACCAAGTTTCCACACCTAGCCCCTCTTAAGATGGCCCTCAGAAAGAGTTTGTAGGGGATTCTGGCTGATAATTTAATTGTCATCTTGGGCATTGTTTGCTGTCAAATTTATGCAAACTAGGCTCCCCTCGGGTTTCGTTTTCAGGCGGAGGGACACAAAATGTTACCAATTACACGCAAGCCCTTTCCATTCCGCCCAGCCAGATGTCAGCCATTTTGTATTCATACATTTGGACAGTTCAGAGGACAAGCTAGCATCAGATTTCGGCAAGACCATGCAATACTATATGGCTCCCATGTTCTCACCTTGTTGCATACAATCAGGAAACTGAGGAGAATTGGCTAAGGTGACACGGATCTTCGAAAAGGTGTGATCGTCAGGCAAAAGAGGCGCAATTATTGGCACAATTATCATACATCATGAAGCTCTTGTACAGCGATACAACGTCTGACAGACTTCAAACGCCCTTTTGGGTCAGTTTTCAGTACTGATAACGTTTGATTTTATGATGTTGAATTATCAAGTAGAAATAATAATAATTCAGTTTTTTTCTTTTTTCTAAATGTATTCTTAGAGGGTTTTTATAAATCTTTTTTTTATTAAGGCACGGGTTAAAAAGATATCAGTTTAAAATGGTCGACTTAGCCATAATGTAAATAGATAAAAACATTGTTGTGTTTCATTAATCATTAATAAGGATGATAGATTTGAAACAAGCGAATCATTGTATTGACATTGTACTGAAATTATCATTGCTGACGTTCCTTTCTAAAGAAAATGATACCTCTAAAATATCCCTTGACAGGGTTTATGCACATACGTTGAAGGAAACAATTATTTAATATTTTGTAAACTAATGTTATTTGTGTTTTTATCAAGACACATTTTGAAAGGTAAAGAAAATCTTAAATAAAACTGACGTTTATTCTATGTATAACTGCAGTACAGTTGTGAACAGAATCCGACACTGAGAACAATACAATTGGAATAGTAAAATAGGTTAAGCAAAAATAAGTATCCAAAAGTCATTAACGTTTTTTTTAATTGAACGTCTCGCATTATTTCTTTATAATCCTAAATGGATATTGTCCAAATCCACAAGTGTTTGATAGCTGGCTATTAAGTAGATTCGAATTACCAAGCGTGGGCTCCAAGCAGCGGTAATATGATGTATTAGTTATACAGTTATACAGTTATACAGTCATCTTTTAAACCCGTAGTTTATCAGTGTTTCAATATGGTAGTATGATATTATTCCATGGATCATATTATGAATTTGTTCACAAACTCAAAATTTTGAATCATGTAGATTATGCTGAATATTGATATTTCCTGACGTCTTTGAATATGATTCTTTTGAAACCATTCAATGCAACTCTTACCTCTTATTTTTTACTTTCTCCGTTATGCACATTTTAAGTTTTGTACCATAATATATATATTCATCTAACAAAACATTGTCATGATATTTCTTTAAACCAGCACTTTCCTACTCAATCATTATCAAAATTTTAATGTAATGATAAGTATATATTTTCCTTCGTGATATCACGTGATTAATACCCCATATTGTTGGTAATATAATACTAAACAGGTATTTGTGCATTTTATCTTTGTTTTTAACCATCATTATACCCCCACCTTACAGTGTAACCGGGGGTACATAGCTTTCATTCATACGTCTATCTGTCCGTCTTTCCGCCTGTCCCAGAACTTTGTCCGGATCATATGTCCTAAACTATACATGGCAGCTTCACCAAACTTCATACATATATCAGTCATGATCACTAGATGTGCCTCCAGAGGTTTAGACCTGCAAAAGAATTTTATTTTTTGCGTTTTCCAAGAAAAATGACGAAAATAGTAACTGTTTTTATATTTTACCTATAGTCCTTTCATCTATTTTACCGTATATGAGAGCTACACCAAACTTAACACATTTGTCAATCATACACCCTAGATGTGCCTTTTAAGGGTAAGATTTATACTGAGTTTTATTTTTTGGGTTTTCCAATGGAAATATGACTATAACAGTATATCTCCGAAACTTTTGTCATCTTGAACATATCTCCTACACTGTATGTTATTGTTACCAACCGAGTTGGAGGTGTGCATGAATTGGAACACCTAGGCACGTGCGAATTGTGATCCCGAGACGAAGCGTCGAGGGATTACATCGCACGTGCCTAAGTGTTTCAATTCATGCACGCCGACAACGAGGTTGGTAACTGACTTACCATTCAACCATTAAAATCAATGTCCAACAACGACAAAACATTTTTAAAACATATATTTTAACATGTGCTTAATACATGTTAAAATAATAGAAATACTCTTGTTGATATCATTGGTACAACATTAATGGCGCTTCCAGATGAAGAAACGGTGCCTAAATGCGATAGGTGACAGAAGCCTGAGGAAATCGCCCCGCACGTGCAGCATACTGAAATATACATGCTTCATAACAGAAAGTATAACCAGTGTAAACATCACCAGAGTAAACACACACACAGAAATTAAAATGTTATTAGGACATATTTACCACCGTAGGAATTGTAGATTTACAAAATCAACCATGTATAACTCAATCCTATCTCTCAAAAAGATCTAAAATCATTTGGTTATTTTAATGTCTTCGATAAGTCAGCTGGTTTCGCTGGTCTAGTGGTTAGCTCACTTGACAAGAAGTAGGAAATTACGGGTTCGATCCCCGGTTTCGACCATAACAAGTTATTTTACGAATCAGTATGAAACACATACTTCAAACTTTGAAGTTGTTTACAGGTGAGTAAGTTAGTTGAACACCTGTATTCATTAAACTTACCACCTGAGCACGAGCAAAACACGGTGATCAACTTAGTTACCTACCTAAAGAAAACAATAGAGTTGAATGGTAAATCATAGCTACACAATAGAAACGTTAAAGGAAAAGAAAAGATGATATTTCATTATGATACGTCTCTAAAGACAAAAATCATCTTTATAGCTGAATGGCTTTTTCTCGTCAAGATTTTGGTAAAGAATATATATTTATGAAAAATAAGTTGAAAAGTTGACAACAGTACAAAACGCCCCTTAATCAGTAAACACCACTTAGTCTGATGAAGGGGTCTAAAATGTAACTAGAAAATTCTGCTCCGGCGGCTGACTCCATGCGTTAATGACAGTTTCTCCCACTTCTATGTTAACTTCATTTTCGTGCAATTTCACCCACTGTTAATCAATTCACATTGATGTGAACTGTTCTCTGAACTAAGCGAGAAGCAGGGTATATGAAATCCGCTCGCTTCTACACTTGTTTGTTTAACAAAAAATACATATCATCTTTCATTTTCATTTTCTTAACAATCTACATTTTCTTGAACACAAAATAAAATATATTAATATGATATTATGATAAAAGGTTTTATACATTGCATTATCATCCATTCATTCATTATCCATCCCCATGTTTATATATATTAATGTTATGTCCATAATCTCAAATCATGCACTATATACACGGCATTAGCTGATAGTTGCATAATGACAGCTGTTTTAAAAATATCAATTCAAAATTTTAAACCCTCAAGAAGGTAGCCAGTTTTCCAATTATCAGCCTCGCGACCAGAGTGGGTTAAAAGGTGTAAATATGCCACCCAGAAAGACATCGACAAACCACGTATTGAGAAAACTATGAAAGCAGTGTGTCATTTCACTTGATAGAGAGGGTTACCCTGTCACAACCCTATAGTCACTCCACGGGTATGAAGTGGAAGACAGGAGAAAACCAAGTCCGCCCCTATCAGAGTGAATACAGCTTTCCCTTATCCACAATGCGGAGCACACTTGTTGCAAGGCTATCATCGAGATAGTCCAGCCTTATTCACAACTCCACAATAACGTTTATATGTTGTTTAATAATCGGCATCGCGGCCGCCCACATTACTTTGACACGTTTCGAGAGGGCCAAAGATGTTTCACCACAATTGTAAACAGATCCTGCTTTGCCACAAAAGACTCGTTTTCTTTCAAAGCAGCTGGATCGGCACAGCCAAAGCTTCATTCATGCTTCATCAAAATTGTCATTAGGGTGTTTCGTAAATATTTAAAGCACTGCCAATTTACCTGAACACGTTCAAATTGACATAATTGTTGAGGTATATTCCTTTGTATGAACACAGTCCTTTCATGATGATTGTTGTTTGTAATGTTTGGCAAATATTTAACCCGAGAAATTCTGATTCGTCTCCTGTCAATTAGAATGATTTACTGGTATACCCATCTTGCGAAGGAGGGGTAGTTGTATGTTCTCCTTACAAGATTATCTCCTCAATATGGTGTCATAATTTGAACACCAGGTTTACATATAACGGTAAGTATAGGCTTAAGAATATTAAAGTCTACAAATTGGCCGCGGTCAATCTTTTTGCACGACAAGTATCTTTTCAATACACACGTGTTTGCACCATGCGCAGTTTTTCTAAGTGGATTGTTGAAATTTGCCTAATTGGGAGACTGTGTTGGCGTTGATTTCAAGTCTTTTTCACCTGATTATTATATTTGTGTCAAATAGCATGATTGGCGTCGAAAAGCAACTGATGTTTGCAGACTTTGCGTGACAGGAAGAGTCCTTATGTCCTTATGTTTTATGGTTATTTGTCATCGGAAGTTGAACACATTTCTCTTGTAAATATTTAGGTCCATCTACCATTGAATACACCTCACACCCTAATTAGAATAGTTTTAAGGACGTAATTGATATAAATCAGAGAGAATATCAGTCACTTGAACAATTATCTTTCCATCTTTAATGCGCAAACATCATTTTACAATGTTAGACATTAGATTCGAATCTTTTTGGCTCATTTTTGATAGAGTAAGAAGTGTCACTTTTTAAAACATTGGATAAGGTAAGATTACGAATAAACTGTTCTTGAAATTTTCAACTATTTGTATCATTGTGTTAAAATCAATCACTTTATGTATAAAATAGTAGGATTCATTAACAATAAATGGCATATACGAAATACAAAAGTTAATGTACAATGTCATGTTTCTACATTGATTTTTACACTTGCTGTGGTATGAAGATGACAGTGATAAAGTCAGTAAATGTAAAATGTTGAATTTTATAAATTTAAAAGTGAATTAACTTTTTTATACGGATGCAAATGTAAGAAACCTATGCCTTTTATGAGGTGAGTTTTTAATTGTCCATCAACCTAAAGAAAATAACATATCATGAATGTCCATACATAAATTTATCAAGCATTCACTATTTTCGTCTCAGAATAAGTTTTCAAAATCACGTTCATCTTCTAATGCATTTAAGTTAATGTGAAGGTACTGACCAAATAGTTTCTGTATACATATATGTATTGCCTAGTTTGGCATTGTGTATGGGTTTATGGCCAATCCAAATGAAGTATTCGATGAATAACATTTTTCCAAAATTTAAAAAATCTATCTTTAGCATTTATATATATCATTGACGTCGTTTCGTAGTGAAAAACTACTGAAATATTTGTTATTCAGAAATGAGTTCCAACTAGATTAATTATGTTGCTGTAAATTAATACCAATCAAGAAACTCAAAAGCAATATCGAATTTAACCTTTTCGAAACAATGAATATTAAAGTCTAATAGCTATGTTTTAAATAATCACATTTTCATTCGCCTTCCACCTTTAATGAGACAGTAATGACATAGTTGTTGATTCTAATTAATTAAATCTATCAAAGTTCCCCTTAAATACAGGAAAAGACAACAATTTATCCTCCCAATGCGGGCAGTGTACACTTGAGACAAACTCTACCCGTCATAAGTGGATTATTTATTTGTTCGGAGTATTCATTTCTTATAACTGATAGCGTTACATGAGGCGAGTCTTACGCCTCTATCCGGGGCAAAGCATATAGGGGAAATGTTTGCCACCTTTCAAATATTGGATGAGGTTTTAATGGTGAAAGATGGCTTATTGTCAAAAGCCTTTCTTAACAGAAGCGAGACATTCTTTGATATTTTGGTTTAGTTTGTATAATCCGGAGTGTACATGTATATGATGTATCAAAAGTGTCTGTGTTTATTTAATTTGCACCAAACTTGCGTTTTTGTCTTAATTTTTTTTATAATACGACGACGACGATGCTAATGATGATGATGATAATGGTAGTGGTAAGGGTTAAGGAACGGGTGACGACGATGATGATGATGATGATGATGATGATATAAAATCAGAATATAATCATCTTCAAAGTTCATGTAAAGAATCAGTGTTAAACGAAAGTGATCGAAATACGAGACATGTTGGCTTCAAACCATATTTCTTCCATACTTGATAACATATACCCCTTTTATGCCTTACAAATGAGTCTTTTTCCATAGATAATGTTTACGCTCGCTTTCTTTCGGAAAATTTTGAACTTCATTTCTTGACATTGCGGACATGGGACAAACATTTTTTTCTAAGGGTCTAAATCAGTTTCCCGACAGGGGGTGCCAAGCTAGCAGCGCCATCTATCGTCAAGTGAGGCTAACAAGTGAGCCGAAACCAAACCAAGTGATGGATTAAATTGGATTCCCGAATTTCTGAAGACGATTTTTCTCATCACTTGAAGACGTACGGACTTGGAGGTTATGCCTGTTAAATTTGTCTGGGCAGAAAAATAGAATCATTTTGTCGAGATCATATAGCATAGTGAAATCTTCACCAACAAAACATGTCCCTTTTCATCGTCGACGATCACAGCCGCTCCTGTTTATTTATTAGCTCAAAGTTAAAAGCCTGGTGAAGGCTGTTTTGTTATCAAATATGTCTCATATTAACGCTTTATTCATCTGACTTTAATCGCTATGCATTTTAAATACAACCCCCCGCCACGATTCGGAGTCTGAGGAGAAAAATGCTTGCGCAGAGCTGATTCCAGTTCATTTAATTTTAGTTTCACATGGGAGAAAGGTTTTAAAGCATTTGTCACGAGAACTCCTTCATCATTAACATGCTTCATTTATCATAGTTAAAATGCAATCAGCGCGATAATAAGACTCTTGTGGATAATGCAATTCTGATTAATTTGAGAAACCGACACTCATAACCTGCGATCCAAACTTGTAATAGTCAACATACTACAAGAACTAGCCAATTATGAAAAATTAATAAGCTCCCCCTTTCCTCACAATGACTTTGAGCGGCCGTTTTTACCGCTACGTTAAGGAACACAACTGCCTTAGTTCGCATTTAACTATTGGGACATCCCTCGAAATCTGTCGCTTAGCTTAACAAAGCTCTGAAAAGTGTTCATGCGGAAATTGTTTGGTAAGGGTGAACGGCTGTTCTGGTCGTATGGTTCCTTTAACTGCATAACAGATGATGATATGGGAAAATGTAAGATTTGACTCGCATGTAGCGAATATATTATTTAGGGATTCATGATTAGAGAAAAGTGTGTTTAAACATGTGAAAAATGATTCTTGATGTTTGAAGTTATTGTGGAAATTATGATGACAGTGATTACGGCTGTGGTGACGGTATGTTGGGGGTTTATGGTTATTGTTATGGTTATGGTGATAATGATGATGATGATGATGATGATGATGATGATGATGATGATGATGATGATGATGTTGATGATGATGATGTTGATGATGATGTTGATGATGATGAAGGTGGGGAAGACGATTTGGTTATGTGGGTTGATATAGTTATGATGAGTGAAGTAATGAAAGTGATATAAATATGATGATGGTGGTGGTGATAAGGATCTTTATGATTATTAAAATGATGGTTATTAAGATGGTGTTTAAAGTGATTCTTTTATGAATAGTTGTTCTGATAGCGATGGTTATGAGATTGGTGGTTGTTGATGTGATTATATTACGATGGTGGTTATGGCTATTATTATCATCATTGTGGAAGAGAGGGTCATTGTAAATGTCTTTATGATAGTGATGACTTTGATTATGTTGTTATTTAAAGTAATGCTTATATTTATAGCAGGAGTGGAGATTGATGGCGACGACAACGAGATGCCGATGATTCAGTCTTATAGAATACAGCTCAAAACGTGTCACTCGTACCTCGTACTCGTACTCGTAGCGCAGTGAGGTACGAGGGACAAGTTTCGAGCTGATTTCAATAAGATTACCGATTATTCGGATTTGGTTTTAATGAGGATGATCGGAGTGATGATATCGGTTATGAATATGATCATGATTATATTAAAAGCAAAGTAAGATAAAGTAACAAATGCCTCTTACTTGTTACCTACGGTAAAAGTACAGAATTACCTTGGTAACTGTAATTTTTCAAACATCTGTTTTTGCACATCAATAGGAAATGTTGATGATTTATGTTTTAAAGAGCTATTTTATCATTATTATCATTATAATTTTCAATTTTTTTGTGTGGTTTCTTTCATAATTATGCATATTCCGCAAAAAATCGTTTTTAAACTATCAACTGTTTTTTCATGTTTATATCTCAATGTTATGATTTATTTTCGGTTTCTTATTAAGCTACATCATCATTTTATTTTGTCATTTCGGCGTTTTTTAATTTATATGCTAATAAAGAATTAAGCCTGTTAACTATTCTAACTAAGTTGAGGTTGCAATAATTTTCCTATGATGTTTAGCCATTAAAACAAGTAAACTTAAGAAAAAAAAATGTATTCTTTATTACAATATTCACTAAGTACACTATTTCAATAACATGCGTTCGACCCTGTTCTTTGTACACTTGTTTTCTCTGCCATGGATACCCTAATCGGAAACTATTTTCACTTTTAAAACTTTTAGACAACTCAGATTGCAGTTTGATTTGTCATTTGTATTTATTCAAATACAAATAAAAAAACTGAATTAAAATTTTTGATTGACGATGAACAATTTTTCAGACTAACTTTGATATATCAATGCATTTATCACATTCATAAGAATCCCGCCAGGGGCTCGGCAACTTTGTCTGCAGTAGAGAACTGTTCTACACGCTGTCAGGTTTGGGTGCAATGCTACACTGAGTTTCAGCGCAGTACCACCCATGGTTCGCTAGTTCCAGCCGATGCTCGCAGGTTTCACCGCAATGCATAGCCACAATGGTGTTGCGGGCTTTCTCCCTGCAATAATACTAGCAGCCGCGATATAAGTGAAATAATCTTGAAAGCGGCGTTAAACCCCAGCTCACTCACTCACTCACTCACATTCATAAGTGTTTCTTTTTCATTGTTTTACATACATGTTCCTTAAACTGTTGTCCTTTTTACTAACCATTGATATGAAGTCATTTTTATTTAAGAAATAGAAGACGAGTTGGTGTGCATCTATCGTTGAATAAAACATAGCAGGGAGCATAAAACACGAAGGGCGCGTGTGCATCTATCGTTGAATAAAACATAGCAGGGAGCATAAAACACTCAGGGCTGAGTGTTTTATGCTCCCTGCTATGTTTTGCGCCCTGAGTGTTTTATGCTCCCTGCTATGTTTTATTCAACGATAGATGCACAACAACGAGTTTTCTATTTCTTATATGAGATACCCTTAACAATTACTTGCTTAATATATCAAAATAATTGAAAAATTATGGTATGGTATTTTGAAAACAATGATGGCTCTCGCCGTAGAACATATTCGGACGAGTGCATTATCATGTATAGGGGTGGGCGCTCCAATATAAATAGAATCAAATTTATTGAACAATCAATATGAATTTGAAAATGTCCCCAGGGGATACGTTACGTCTCTAATCCGTGCTTTTCTTTATCTGCAAACCCACACCTCTCCTTTTGGTTTTAAATCGACAGACGCCGAGTCAGCCATGATGGACAATAGCCCCCTCAAGTTTGATAAATGGACTTGGCCAATATGACGTCATTTGTAACGTTACTGAAATGGCGTCATTAACCTCGCGCATGGTTGTATCGTCAAATAAAGCACATCATCGTCCCACTTTTCGCCATTGTTTTAATGCCGTGGGTATCTTATATATCAATATCCGTGGTTTAGTCATGACATACGAGGGTTGTCCAAAAAGTTTCCGGCCTGAATATGAAAGCATGCCTGAAACGCAACCATACTGTGCGTGCATGAATAACCTTCATTGACGTATAAATGGCATGAAAATCACGAGATGCATACTCTTCAATTGCCCCGTCCTGGTCGTCCATCTGATGTCACCACAGGGGAAAACATTGAGGCTGTTCTTGACACAATAATGCAAGACAGGCGAGTGACTATCAGATACTTAGCTGATGCTTACCACATCAGTAAAACATCAGTTGAACGAATTATTCATGAACATTTACATATGAATAAGGTATCAGCACGTCTAGTGATATTCCAAAGCTATGTACAGCTGTAAGTGATTTCAAACTCACTCCGGTTTCAACTTAAACTTCTATGCAAGAGTGAAATTGACATGCATTTTAGAAATTAATGAAAACTTTGACGCTGAGTGAAATCATTCAATAATTCCAATTCCCTTATCATTTAAAAAATCAGCTGTCCATTATCTTTCTCGTATATTTCCATTATCAATGTGGGTCCATGAAACAAAACCCACTTTTATTATTTTTGAAAGCGTTATAATCGTGTACATGTTTATCAGATTTGAATACAAAATTAACTCTGCTCAAAATGTCATAAATGAAAGCAAAGCAATTTAACCAAAATCATTAAATATGAATGAGATTTCTTTCGAATGTCTTTCAATCTAATTCTCCTGATACAAAAGAAACCATTTCAATCTGAAAAGTCTTACACGTTTCACTGCATTTAACATGTTTATCTGCATAGACAACATAACAGGCAGGGATTAGTGATGGCCTGTTTAGAGACATTGTCGCACACGACGCCTCTATAAAATAATTCGACTATTTGGACAATAAGTTGTCAGGAAGAGACACTTCATATACACAACTTTCAGAAAAGGATAAACAAATATGCCCAAGGCAGCCTTAGCGTCTTACCATGGTCTCGCTTTCTTAAGATGCTTGTCAAGATAGCTGGCTGCAGTGGTCATTGAAGGATAGGTGCGAGATGATATCTGTTTGATACAGTGTCTGTATTGAGACTTATGTTTGCCAGTAGTTTCTCAACTTTGATACACCTATTAACGACACTGGCTAGACAATTACCCCTTTTATCAATACCTGTCCTTCATGGACTCGCTTATGATTGAATTAACAATAGAAAACTCCTATCCTGCATATAGGATCCGATATCTGGATCCAGCCATCGGTCTAATCTAGCAGCCTTTATTACAAGCGCCGATACCATCTGATTCCGGTGATTAGGACCCCGAGCTCCGAACAGGGTGCAGAGACGTTTGAAAACCCGGATGTTATCATGGCTATATATACAATAGTGGGACAAACTCTCAACAGCGTTCTCACACTATGTGATTAACGTAATCTGGGCACTGACAGCAAGCCTTCGTCTCAAATGCTCGCTGTGCGGAGCTTAACAATGGCGGATTGACGGCTGAGGTTATTTCGGGTCACGTGGGTGTGGATTTCAGAGGTGAAACACCATGGAAAATGTAATTTGTACCTCAGTATCTCTCTCTGTATCTCAATGAGGTACAACATGTCGAAAGTCGGCTATCAGCGGTCTTCTATTCCCTAACGTTTGGCGAGGCCTTGTTAGAGAAATATCACACCTTTCCCGATAAAATTAAAGACCTGAAGCCGTAGGAAAATTGCCATTCAGGAAAAGTGAAAAGTGATGGAATTACTGTCAGAAAAACTGATAACATGCGGGCTTGGGACCACCAGCATCAACCCTAAATCCCGACAAGACGTTTGATATAATTTTAAACGTTTTGCATATACAAATAGGGTGTTTCTCCTTTGACGTGCTGAATTACAAGGACTATTTCCTTTGAAGTATACCTTAAATTATAAATATAGTGTACATAAAGAATATAAGTGCTCTTTTTCTGTCCTCAATGAATCATATCTAGACAGTAAATCAACTGGATATGCTAAAAAGAACTTCAGTAAAAACATTAAAGATGGTGCCTTTAAAGAGGCATTGGAACGGTTTTTGAGGTTTTTTTAATATTTCTTTGAATTTGTCACCAATAATCATTAGTTTATGCCAAATGTGTTATCTTCAGAGGGTCAAAACAACTCATTTCTCAACCCAATCATCCATTGTCGTAGAGGAATCAAATAATATCAATCAAAAACCACGAGTAGCCATTTTTGAGTGGACACCTTTTTTATCCTTTAAGGTAGGGAAATTGAGTTTCATAGCTTGACCGATCATGGTATTTTCTTCTTAAAAATGCTTCTTTTGATCCAAAAAAAACCATTGTCTTGCCATTGGAATCATTTATTTTTATTTTCGCGAGATCTTTTTATTTATTTAGAAATACGTGCCACTGCCCCTTTATTGACGATTTTGGCTTTTGTCAAAGATATCAGTCTGATAAATAATGATTTTAAAGTGGAAGATGGTTTAACTGAAGTTGTTTCTCTGGTGAATGATATAAAGTTTAGGAAGGCAACTCGACATATCTCGTAAAACCGTGCACAGGCAATGGAAACAAAGGCAATCCGAAACAAACATACTATTCTATAATTTACTGACAAAGCAGTAGTGTAAAAATAATGCTATCACTTCAAACTTTTAACTTTATACCTGTTTACCATTAATAATCCCCTGGCCATTAAGCAGAATAATTTAAATGAGGTTCATTATAAGTGAAGTATTTCCGATATAGCGTAGATGAAAGTCCTCAGGCTGTTGTATTGGTCATCGAGTTCTTCGCTTGCAAATTCAACGGACCTTTGGGCATAACATTGGGTCAATCAGCAATAACTGAATAGATTTTAGCATTCGTTTTTTAGAAAGGAGACTCTAAATATAAAAACAGTATGTGTGACTCATATCTAGAAGAAAATTAATTTGTTTGAGTATTTCATATGTGACTTGGTGAAGATACATAAATATCCTGAAAAATAAATTGTGTAACAAAACTAATTAACTAAATCATAAAATTAGTCTTATTAGTCAAATTAGATTATTAGTCTTTCTATGAAAAACTATTCTGCCAATGATAGTCTTCTTTGTGTGTAAGTCAATTCGAACACTTAACCTGGTAACAGTTTTTCACCCTCTCGGAGAATTCCAGCAAAGGACCTGATTTATTTAGAGTCCCTTTTCACTCTTTTATAGGCAATTCCTACAAACGATTTGGTATCTTTAGTGCACTTTTAACCCTTTTGAGACTATCCCAACAAACGACATGGTGTTTTTAAGAGAACATTGTTACCCTTTTGAGACAATTCAAACAAACGACCTGGTATCGTAAGACCATTTTTCAATCTCTTTCAGACAATTCCACTACATGACATGGTATGTTTAGAGCACTCTTTTACCATTGTAAGACACTTCCAACAAACGACCTGGTATTGTAAGAGCAAGTTTTCATTCTCTTTTATAAAACTCCAATAAACGATCTTGTATCATAAGATCAATTTTTCAATCTTTTTGAGACAATTCCAACAAAGAACCTGGTATCTATTGAGCAATTGTTTACCCTCTCGAAGAATTCCCTTTTCACCCTTTTAGACTATTCGAACAAACGACTTGGTATCTTAAAGGAACATTATCACCCTTTTGAGACAATTTCAACAAAATAGCTGTGATCTTTAGAGCAATTGTTTACCCTCTCGAAGAATTCAAATATTGATATTTTAGAGTCCCTTATCACCCTTTTTTTTAGATTATTCCAACAAACGACCTGGTATCTTAAGAAAACATTGTCACACTTTGAAACAACTTCAACATACGACCTGGTATCTTAAGACCACCCTCTGACCCTTTTGAGACAATTTCACCAAACGACCTGGTATCTTTAGAGCAAATTTTCAATCTTTTTGAGAAAATTTCAACAAACTACCTGGTATCTCGAGAGCACTTTTCAACCTTTTTGGAGAGTTCAAACAAACGACCTTTTGCCTTAAAAGCACCTACTCGCTGTTTTTAAACAAATATTGCTGAATAAGGGTCCACAAAGGATTATTTATCAAAATTTATAATACTATCAAAGGCTTATCATTCTATACGACTTTCATTAATGACATTAAGTACCAACGAAAATCAGCAATACGTGTACAGTGTGAGGATGCACAGTGCCACTAATAAACAGCGGGTTACCAAAACGCCTTTCCATTATCGACGAAATCTTCTCATATTAAAATGTCATTAACTTCAGACCGCTATTGATGTTTTATGTAAATAAATTTCAAGCTTATATATATTTGCGTCTATTGCATGAAACATGTAAGAGCATAAATATCATATGTGAGACATCATTGTATAGAAGTGTTTATGCTATTTGTATTTTGATAGAAGATTATTCAAATTTTCCAATGAGTGTTTTACACACGCCATTGTTCTAATGACCTGCCTGTAGCTATTTGCAAAAATCATGTAGATTTTAATATGATAATTGGGGCCGAGGGAGCTAGATGTTTAATAGCTATGAAATAGAAATATGTAAATCTACTTTTTTTTATGAAATACTTAAATATAGACCGTAGTTAAGCAATGACAAATTTTGCCCTGTTTAACAGCCGAATTCTAAATTATAGGAAAGGTCCGACTATACTATAATAATTCTATGAATTCAAATATAAAAATTGTGACAAGCTTTACATGAACTTTGCTGAACTTTCAAGCAATGATCTATTGAGTTGCCAAATTGACCTTGTTAATATATTTCGGTATTTACAATGCAACGAAACTGGCATAATTGATATATTCTTCGAGCAAAACTCATATTAGTTAACTTGTATTTTGATCCTTTTTCTGGTTCTTTTTTTGGGGCTTAATTTTTATTTAAACGGATTTCAACCGGATGCGAATATTGCAACACTTACTTTTAGTTCTGTCCATGTACCGCAATCAATATAAAGGCCTTCTTAAAGAATTACATGTATATAACGAACTTTTATGACACAAGATGCATTACCAAAACCTATTGTAATTAATTGGGCACCTCAAAGACGGCTCCAGAGTCCTGTTCAACCATAAGGTGACGTTTTGCGACAATCATTCGTGTTCCTTCGGTTAAACCAAGGGGCGGGATAGCGCAGTGGTTAGCGCGTTCGGCTTCGGATCAAGAGGTCCGTGGTTTCACCGCAATGCATAACCACATTGGTGTTGCGGGCTTTCTCCCTGCAGTAGTACTAGCAGCCGCGGTATAAGTGAAATAATCTTGAAAGCGGCATAAAACACCAACTCACCTCACCTCACCTCGGTTAGACCAAATGATTGGTTAAGAGTAATTGTTGTTTGATTTTGATATTTCAGACTTGGTGTGAGCAAATACAACAAACACTATATAACAAAAAAGCAAAGGTTGCGATAGTTTTTCCAGGTTTATAGTCCAATCCGTGAAGCCACAGAAAAGGCATTGAACTGCGGCAAGGGAGAAAACTCGAAAATGGCAAGTCACCATTTTTGAAAGACCAGTGCTACTCATTGAATCATTCAATGGTGTGAGAATGCAATGACTGTTGTGTATACTTATACGTGGACATTGCATTTTTCAGTGTCTATTGTTATGCTTTGGTCCTCAAAGTTTTTTCGAGGGTGTAGAATATCATAGGGCGTTTACTTTAAAACCATGTATTTACGTTTTTTATTATAGCGTTAACCTAAATATTCAACGATTCAACGATTTTCACTGCTGCTATGGGAAACTGTACTGTTTTCTCATATAATATTTTCTTGACACTTCCTAATGACACTCCAGAATCATAGGGAAACTAATAAAGGCAAAATTTATTGACTTTTTCACGATTTATTAACTTAAGGTCAACTACTGGAGCGAATTGTGTCAATTTGTAACCATTTATCGTTAATCGGTGTATTCACTATCCATATGATGTGTTCTTATGTAATTTGAATATCTATTCTTTGAAAACTACCATAAAATGAACATTAACAGGTGTGTATATCTATAAGTATATATGAAAACATATATAACAGTCCAGGTGTGAAAATGTAAATTAGCAATAGTCAGCGATTATCGTTGGGAGATTAATCTTTTGGAAAGACATTGTAGAGATAATCATATAGAGACATACACCAACACCTTTGCTTAAATATCTGTAAGAGAAATCTAGTTTAAGGAGATACTTTGAAACTTTTATCGCTGATTTGTTGAATGCTGTCGGCATCTTTAAAAACCTTCCATGATCATTATTTTGAACGATGGGACAGGCGTGATTGATGGGCTCAGAGCAGGGTTTCGACCTAAACTCCTTACGCGAATACAAACTCCTCACAGAGATTAGAAAATTTTGAGTTCAGTTTTACAGTTTCATATGGGAGGATGGTGTTGTCAAATACGACACCCAACGATGGAGGGGGACATGAAACGAGACACGTAGTCCGCACACTGTATGTGTAAAGCGATACCGCTTCGCAGTCTGGAGTTTGATTAAAAGTCAGTGTGACAATGGTGTGTGGAGCTGTGATGCTTCCAGTTCCTCTTTCTGTTGTTTCATTACGGCGCAGTGGGGAGCAAAGGTGTATGGTTACCGGTTAGGAGTTAAGTTACACCTCACGACATCTAGATTTGTATTCTATTGCAGATCATGTCAGTTTCTCTAATGTTAATGGCGACACGAACTAGCTTGTTACCAACGTGTGAAAGGCTGACTGCAACATGATGACGGTGACATTTTATGTTCCACGTTTCAACCTTGAAAGATAACTGTAAGCTATAACCATTATTTAAAGAGACTAGGATAGAAAGTCAGGTCACATCCACATACCATTCAATAGTATTCGATTGGCACCGTCTAAACTGGTTCCAGCTAAATAGATATATGCCGAAATGTTTCCACTAACGACTTGATACCATGACTTCAATTTAACAAAAGGGTACAAAATTATCATGTAAGAATTTTGAAAGATGGTAAATGTCAATATCATAAAGTGGACAACGTTATGGTCTGACAGGTATGCATGATGAGGTATACTGTCAAAGTCATACATCATTTTACAATGACAGTGTCACAATCAGTGCAAAATCGATAATATTAGTTTTTAGAGATATACATATGTGATGTGATGCATGAGATGAATTGATAAATGACAAATAAACTTTCATTGTATGCAATATTTAATATTTTGAAAGACAGAGCAGCGAAAAGGAAAAGTTGCCTCTCTATGAATGCTTGCAGAATCGTGTGACGAAATTATTGATATTCATTTAAACAAGTACAGGCAGGTAGAATGATTATTGTTTATAAAAACCGTTTTTATTAAATATTATATAATGTATATATGATTATATGAATATATGGAAAAAAATAAAAAAAATAATCAAAAGTTGTATTAAGTTATCAGAATAAAATAATAACTTACTGAGTTTCAATGCAATATTCGACACAAAAAGTATAAGGGACATTTGTGGAAAACAATTGTGAATGGAAATATTCCATCTGGCAATAATTACATATGGTGTTTTTTTTAAATGGACCAAACGAATCACCCACTTTATATATTCAATGTATTATAGGTCTTATATGACCCATGTAATGTTTTAATATTGAATTTTGAGATGATGAAGAACTTTTGGCTTCCATCATACAAAACGTTTTCAAGCACATATTTGTATCTTAACTTCTAATGCACATTGCAAACTAATAAAGTTTTCAAAATAATGGAAATATACAGTTTGGTGATTTATAGTTGTTTCTCGTTATACGAAATGTACTGGCAAATAATGTTTAAAATCATGAACACACAAGGACATTATGTTCATAAAAAACCTTAATTCACATATTATGTAAAATGTTATTGTTCTCTATCATGAATTCTTCATGAATATCATGTTAATTCTTATTTTGCATCAATAATTTCGTAAGGGTGAATAAAATTCATCTGATGCAGTTTTTTTCTGTCAAACCTGTTTTGAGAAAAAACATTGGCAACCTCGTCTTTCAAAAATTATGTTTATTAAGTTTAACACATCAAGTTGTTTTCATAATATTGATATATTTTATTATATCAAATTAATGTTTTCTAATAGAAAATTTTTAAAACGTTTTCGATCAATGCTATCAATATTCATGTAAGCAAATTAATTATGTTTATATCAAATTATAGAAAAGTTCAATCCTCCTAATTGAATGATCGCAAAGACCGACATACTTTTGAACGTATGATTTTAGCACGATCCTATTCACGATTATTTTCTTTCAAACTAAATTATTGTGGGACCTTGAAAGTTGACTATGTACCTAGATACAGTAACAGTGCTATGATATTGTCAGATGTTTTCACTGGAAAGAAAGTAAAAAATCAGTTCATTTTATGGCCCATACTACCGGTAATCAAATTCTTATCCAAATATTTGCAATAATATATTCAACAACACCATTTTATTTTTAAATACAAGATTGGACGACGTTGTAAACCTTAATAATTATTAATAAGCTTATTAATAAGCTTATCAGCCTAAGCGAGCACACAAAAATCCTATTTCTGAAAAGTAGTATACGATTAAAGATGTGATGTTAGCATGCGATTTCCCAGGACTCATCGGAGCAAGGTTGTAAGAGTTATAGTTTTATGGGATGATCTCGTGGCGATATTGGCCACTATTAATCCCCCAATTCCCTCATGCTCGCTCATCCGTCAAAGTGTTTGAAATTCTAACTCTCTGTTGGTGTACAACGCGGTGATGTTCTCCCTCCAATGCTTTTAATGTTATCATCCGGCTTTTCGGCTCATTACCCTCTCTCCTAGACATCTTGTGCTCGTTTTGAAATTGTTAAATAAATCTTCGTATCATTAAGACCACCTAGGTACTTTTCATACCCCGTTTACTCCAGCAATCGCTTTCACCTAATAATATTTTTTGAAGTACGTCAAAGAGTGGGTTATTCTCATCGCTTTCAATACCGTCCCCCTCCCTCCTAATCTTATATGGACTCCAAGCGACAGTGATTTATTCCATAAATGATTGCATTTTAATCTCCTGCGGTCAAAAAGCACACTAACTAATACGGCTTATTGTTTGCTGGAGTATAAAGCAAAGAGTGTTAGGAGTTTTAATGGGGGTAGCTTCTTCGGAGTTGTTGCTTGTTTGACAGCGACCACAAAGCCTGGGATACTCATAATGTGGACACATTACCCAATCCTCGTCAAACTCAAGGATAACACTGGCTTCTCTTCTCCATTTCTCGCTGACGACATTGTGGGGTCTCCACGGGGAGGCTAAACAGCTTTTGAGGGGGTGATTGAACCTCCATAAGGATTACCCTGAAACCTATGCCAGAAGAACGTTGTGTTTAGGTAGCCTCTGCCTACGAGCACATAAATATCTTGGCCTGCTGTGCCTTGAGTTTGAGGTCGCTGAGAGGCAAGACTACATCTGAAGGAGACAAGGTAGCTGAACACAGAGACATTGTGTGTCTCACCGGGTTTCTAGAGACGGCGGTGAATACTCCATCTTGAGAAAATCGAATATCACATAGCTGGTACTTAACGCCGTGTAGGGGAAGGGTATACTCTACGTTGGTGATTTGGTTTAGAAGTTTCAACAAAAGAAGCCGTCAAGAAGGTGCCAAAACCGTTTGGCTGAGTCTTGCTTGCCAACAGACTGGTACGCGGGGAAATAAAGAAGGACAAGGCAAGCCCTTCTCAAGAGGAACCTTTTCTGTCCTAGCTGCTGGGAAAATAAGCTCTTTAAAACTTCAATTTCCGTTCTGTATGGTCCTAAGGCGATCCTGATGTAGCCCAACACCCAGTTAGTCCTATCTTTGATACCAAGCAAGTACGATCTTTGATCGTCGGTTTGGTATAGTGAACAAATCCGTCTTGAGATGTTCAAACTCCAGGGTTTCCTTGTTTGGGAAATAGGCCGATCAGGGAATGTTAACTCTTGCATTGAGAGTTAACCAGGCGAGTAAAGCGGGTCCCATCAGTCCACGGCCCCGGCCATTGATTACGTGGTCATCTACGGCCAGTGGTCAAGCACAATACAAAGGTCAGCCAGGCAGACAGCCGGTATGTCCAGTGGAGTCTGATGGAGCCAGTTGACCATTCGCCACAATGCAGTGTCCACTTCTTCATATGGCGTCTCGAATTGGCCAAATGTTACCTTGCACGAATTGTTGTTTTTAAACAATGTAAATCCGGCAGATTTATATCCCAAATCATCGAGTTATACTCTTAGGAAGGTGTGGCCCCTCTCTGATATAATAAGGATTAGCATGTCACATTGAAATAGACAACTGATATTGACAGCACCTTATTTACAATTTAACACAATGACAATGACAAAATTCCAACGTTAATTAAGAAATACCACGAATCAATGGTGTAAGGTTTTTTTTCATACAAGATTTAGGGGAAATGAATTTTCGTTTTGCCTTTCTGATAACATTAGATTCTTTGAACCTAAACAACACACTGGTAAGACATTAAAAATTAGACAACAACAAGTACAACAGCCCTGCTGGATTCGTGTCTGAAATAGAATTGACAAATGAAAATTATACACTACATAAACTGTAAGAACACCAACTGTGTTGATATACATATTTCGTTATTATATATCCAGATACAGAGAGAAGTATTTCATGATATGATAAGAGGTTCAAGACTAGGATTTCTGACGCATGACGACATTTCGTGAATACATCTCTCTCTCTCTCTCTCTCTCTCTCTCTCTCTCTCTCTCTCTCTCTCTCTCTCTCTCTCTCTCTCTCTCTCTCTCTCTCTCTCTCTCTCTCTCTCTCTCTCTCTCTCTCTCTTATAATACGTCAATGAAACACTTGCACAATATTGGGATAGGATAAACTTGACAATTGTTCTATACGGTCCAGAACGCGCGCATTCGCGCACTCAAGTAATAGTTAGTGTTTATTTTAAAGAATCTCAGAAAAAAAAGATCAGATCATGAACTCCGTGTGATAAGAATAAGGTCCATACATATGTCATGTATTAAAGAATAACTAATACCAAATGTAGCATACACTGAACCTATAAGCTATTAGAATCCCTGAAGTTGTGCTTGACACCATACCAAAATTGACCATGACGTCACTAAATAATCCTGTCTCTACCAAGTGAATAAAATTGGTAAAGTTGTCCATGAAGAAATACCACAAGTGAATAAAATTGGTAAAATTGTCCATGAAGCAATTACACAATTGAACATGATGTAACAAGATAATTCTGTCTCTACCAAGTGAAAAAAATTGGTAAAATTGTTTATGAAGCAAAACCACAATTGAAAATTGTCCATGAAATAATACCACAATTGACATCAGTGAATAATTCTATCTCTATCAAGTGAATACAATGGGTAAATTATCCATGAAGCACTATCACAATTGACCATGACGTCACTAAATACTCCTAAATCTACCAAGTGAATAAAATTGTCCGTGAAGCAATACCACAATTGAACATGACGTAAATAATCCTGTCTCTACCAAGTGAATAAAATAGTTAAAATTGTTCATGAAGCAAAACCACAAATGAACATGATGTAACTAGATAAGCCTGTGTCTACCAAGTGAATAAAATTGGTAAAATTGTTCATGAAGAAATACCACAATTGAACATGACGTAACTAGATAAGCCTGTCTCTATCAAGTGAATACAATGGGTAAAATTGTCCATGAAGAAATATCACAATTGAACATGACGTAACTAAATTATCCTGTCTCTACCAAGTGAATAAAATTGGTAGAATTGTCCATGAAGAAATACCACAATTGAACATGACGTAACTAGATAATCCTGTCTCTACCAAGTGAATAAAATTGGTAAAATTGTCCATGAAGAAATACCACAATTGAACATGACGTAACTAGATCATCCTGTCTCTACCAAGTGAATAAAATTGGTAAAATTGTCCATGAAGAAATACCACAAATGAACATGACGTAACTAGATAATCCTGTCTCTACCAAGTGAATAAACTTTGTAAAATTGTCCATGAAGAAATACCACAATTGAACATGACGTCACTTAACAATCCTGTCTCTATCAAGTGAATAGAATGGCTAATTGGTCCCTCATAAGCTTGAGGTATCACTTTTAGGAAAATGTGTTAAATTGTGTGTAATGTTCTCTTTCGCTATGGTAAAAAAATCATTTTAAGTCATAGTCGATAAAGTTTGGCCTATTTGATTGTTTGATAACCTTCAAATTAGTTCCAAATATATAGGCGTAAATATGAACACTACCATGCGATCTCTTTCTACTTTATCTCTTTCTTTAAATTTCATTGTCATTGATTTCTTTGAATGAATTTTTTGCATTTCAATTGTCGTTTTGACAAAACAATTCTGTAAAAAAGTTTTTAAAAAGTATCAAGAAATGAAAGTTTAAAAAATGTAACTAGTTGTCAATGGATAATCATTATAATGTTCAAAGACAACTTGGAATATGTGATGTTGGAGTGTTTGTAAATAATACCCCTGGTAATAATGGATCATTCCTTATTCACCTTATTAATTTCATATATTAATGAATTAATCAAACTATTAAGTTTACATACAAATTTGGAATATAAAAAAATAGTTCGCGTGAGATGAAATGTGATCATGTTATTCTAATTTTCAATCATGTTATGCTTATTAACTTACAATTAATAAAAATAATTAAACCAATTTTTTTTTATATGAGAGTATCTATTAATTGATATTTTGATGAATTTATGAACAAAATACTTTAAAAATTGCTTTGGTCCCTCAGCATACATCGCACATTACGCTAGACGCTTGTGTTCCCTAATATTTGATTGAACAAATATTTGTTAAAGTTTTAACGTATTTGTTTGATAGTTTTGATAAAAGTTTTATTGTGTAAGTAGATTTGTTTATTGTGTCAGATATACTTTGTATGTCAGACATACAACGTATGTGTATAGGTTTTCAAGTTTTAAATATCTTTACTTATTGATTAAGCTATCCCTTACGGTTTGTACCTGTCGTGCACTTGTCAACCACGAAATGCGTATTAACTTTTTTTCGAAACAAAATCTATTGGCTTGTGTTTAAAAACAAATTAGTTCGAGTCCTTTCGAATTCACTAGTTCTCATTGATATGTAGCAACTTTGCTCTTTTTGATTTAATTTGTTCTTTGCAAAAAGTTGGTTAATGTCGTATTATCGTCTCCTCGTTGTTCAAACATTATAAAATCAATCCTGCGGCGAACAGTAGGGTACCATATGCGGCGTCTTTCTTCAGTATTAACCTTTTATGTTGAAAAAGTTCACAAAGTAACATTATTTTTAAAGAAGATTCTCATGCGGGAGAACGAATATGTTCAACGGGTGAAGTGTGGTTTGAAAAAGCTGACAAAATATTTCTTGAATAAGTGATGATTCACCAAACAAACTTGTCTTTTATAAACCAAAATATGTCACATTGAAAAATCCAAAAACTAAATTTGTGAAAATACTTGATTCAAGTTGACGGAATAATGAGAACGCTCTGTGAAATGCCTCCTCGTAGGGTATACGGGTTCCACGACTCAACGTTCAAGGAAGAAGGATGCGGGTTTTCTATCTCACACATGAAGTGTTAAATGCGTGCATAGTCGATTGCTTCAGCTCAATGGAAATAACAACATCGGTCGTAGTTATTGCAAGCCGCGACCAAACACTACCGACTGTCATTATCGACATTTGAGTCAGCCTCTGCCTAAAGGCAAACAGGTGGGTAAAAGACTTCTTTACTTTTTAAACATGAGAATTAAAAGTTTGTAAGGTAAGTTTTGAATACCGGTGATGAGGCAGGGCGATGCTTTGGCCCCCTCTTTATACGCTTATTAACTCTCTTCTGCATAGACCACAGAAGTGTCAGTGTATATTAATATTTTTCTTTCTAAAGTAACATTCAACGCCCCTGGGCAGTTAGGAGGAGTCAAAAAGAGGGTCGTCTACTAATTTAATGATTAATTTCTGTCGTTTCACCTAAAATCAGTTTTCATCGCCTGGAATAACTACCACACCAGCTGTCTTTAAAATTTTAGATTAAAGGCTTAAATTTTGATACTTTTTCTTTGACAGATTTTGAGTTCTATGACAGTTTTCAGTTTTACACATTCTCAGTCCTACCACACACATACAGTGAGTGCTCTGTGGCCGTATAAGGAAACAATCGCAATCTTGTTTCGCTTAAACGTTTGTACACTAAATTTCCATAAGTAAACATGATGAGACTTTGTATGTACAAAGAGAACCTTGTTTAAAAAACGGGCTCGGTTATTTTATACACATGCTTTTCGTCAGAATATTTGCTTTCTTACGTTTAAAACATATGCAAGACTTCGGATCAGATTTTAAATTTCTATAATAAGGTCTTAAATTGAAAGGATTATGTGGTATTGAAATAAGTGTTTTCTCTTGCTTGGGGCATATTATGTTCTTTGATAGAAAAATAAAGATACTCACAGTCACGTTTGGCAACATGGTTACGATATAACTACCCAGTTTTGCCCATCTCGATTACAAGTACTATCCAAAATAAAAAGTGTTCTTGATATTATCAGAAATGTGTATGCTATATGTTATCACCGAGATCGCCAACTGAAAATTGCTGTTTGTAATCCATGCTCAATGGCTCTTTGATACAAGTTTTAAAATATGTTAAGCTTCTTCGTCATGACTGTTGTTTGAATTCTGTTTACAACGAAAGTTTGTACTGTTCTTTTAATTGTTAAGATCTGATTTTTTTTTCGAAAATTTGATTTGCTTTCTTACTTTGTCAGAAATTTTCATTTGAATAACGTAATTGAAAATTAATTGAAAAAGGCTTTTTAAATCTTCAGTTAAATTATATTCATGAAATGAAGTTTCAATACATCGTTGTTAATGTCAGATGTATGCAATGAAAATACAACAGCTTAATGAATTTTAAATTTTTTATTTTAAATCTTTTCAGTAGTAAAACTATTTATGGACTACACTATAGACAGACAGACATTTTATTCTGTAACAGGCCTCCGGCCCGAAATACACAAACATACACACTTTTTATTATAACATGCGCATAATTATCCTTTTTCATTTAGATTTGTATTTCTTGTCAACATAGTATAGGTATAGGCAAACATCCTTCATAATATTAACATTATTACTCTGTAAAATGGATATGAAATTAATCATAGATTCGTATTTACTGAGATATTTTGATAATTACTTTTTACTTTATTCTGAGTATGCATCACATACATAAAATACATGCCACTCATCTTCAACAACTTATATGCCATTGGATTTACAAAATAAACAATGCCTTTTATTATAAATTACATCTATGTATCTGCAAGGTTCTACTGCTAATTTAAAGTTACAGCACCGAAAACTTGCATATAGGATTTTTAAGTGTTAAGGAATATGATTATTTAAAAATTCAATAAAGATCTCTGCCTGAATAATTTAATGAACAATTTATAGTTACCAACAAATCCAAATCCAAAAAGAAACAGAATCTTTTGAATAGTTGTTGCCCATGAATTTCTACCTATATTGTCTAGTCTAAAAGCATATAATAACATTTTTTTGTTATCGATAGTCAGGCATATACAGAAGTCTACACCAGTATTTCACAGTATTAGTTGAATAGACTTAATATACCAACGATACTGGTTCAAGTCGTCGTGAGAATAATGAAACAAAGCAAAGAAAGTGTCAAAATGTTTAATACATTTCTGTCAAAATTATAAACGATGCATTTCGATAGTGTATAATTTACCAATCTCACTTAGAAACTCTAGATGCGTATGACCAACGGACTACAAAGGAGCTAACCTTTTCCCTGGAGGATAGCAATGATCTCGTCAACTTGTTGAAACCAACCCTCCGAGCTGCTCTTAGGCTCGGAGCCAGACAGTCTTGGAGCCAAGCGGTTAGATCTACATTGTGAACGGGACCATGGTGCTAATCCCATAACTAGTAGGCACCAGTAAGCAATTTATGGAGCCTGCCAGGGGGATGAAATGGTACTATGGCCTCCAGGGGGTTAACAAAAGACTGGATTTGGGAACAGAACGAAAAGTTTGTAGACATCTGTCCAAGGCCTGCGAATGGCTTTCTAAATGTTAAAAATAATGCGATTATTATTCATAAGGCTAATAACCCGTGCCTTGAATTTCCTGTTTATTTAGCTGTGAACATAGTGCCCCCCTTTTGTAGGATTATGGCTGGACAGTTTCTTCTGAACAAGTCCACCGTTTGGACAGATTATGACTGGACAGTCCATTTTTTACAAGATTGTTCAAATGTCAAACATATGTTGCGGTATATATTCATAAATGGATACGGATATATTGGTTACATTGAATTAAGCTGTGGTCAGTTGTGTGTCAGATTTCTCACATTTGCATTGTACGCCCCTCTTGTAATGTATGTTTCAGTTTAGTCAATATACAAACTTGTATTTTTAAAAATATCGTTCTTTACCTTTATAACGATAAACAAAATTAAATTATAAACTGGAATTCAATAGATCGTCATTTAGTTTCAATGTTTTTAAATATTCTAGTTGAAGAACTTGGTAGCATATTTCAAATGAATAATGTGAATGTTTTTCTATTAAAGACATTTCTTTCATATGATTATATATGTTCCCAACCACTATGTGTGATTATCGTTACATAAATCAAAGACACAAGCGTCAGCAATACATGCTTGCTGGTGAAAGCGCAGGGAAATTTTAGTGTAGTTTTATTAAATGTCTATAACATAGAATCTCCTTTTAACAAAGTTTCTGTCAATTGACTGATTTTTACATGAAGCATATAAAGGGAAAACAATTTACTTTTTTAATTGGATAACTCATTCTCATTAAGAAAATAATATTTGAGAGAGTTATATAATGGAGAAAAAACATCTGTAGATCTCCATTTGCTGATGTCATAGCTCACGCTTTAAAATAAGTTTTGAATAGCAAATTTATTTCATTTGAAAATGATATACATGAAAATGATTCAACAATAAGTAAAATGACTAAGACTTGGTAATACACCCCAGTATCAAAATAACGCTATAAAGCATACATTAATTTGCAGTATCCGGAAATAACAACATCCTTAACTGGTCAGATTATTCGAAAATAAAGGTATTTCACCTGTTGTGAAAATATGATGTTTCACTTTATACAAAACACCAAACGATTATCTCAAACCGTACAATACCACACAGGCATGCAGGCGGAACTTCATGCAGCGTTAATCATTGTGTCAGGTAAAACACTTTCAGGTGAGAACACAGGTGTGCACCAATATACCTACATGGGGTATCGTTAGGTAGATACGCTTGGCACTGATTCACTGGTCAAGAGTAGCCGTTGGTCATAGTATCGCTGACCACTGTCAGCGTGAGGGAGAACCCCGGGAGGAAAACCAATGAGGCGAGACACAGGTACTAATGATAGCGTTTCACCGAACACACCTGAAATCACAAACACAGGTGAAACTGTAAAAACTGATGAAAAGAACTTGAAGTATATGGTGCTAATATATTGAAATACATAATTTATTAACACTTACCTTATCAACATTTTACCTGTATTGATTAACTAAGGAATTTGATCGGTTCAGAACACCTGTAATCACAGGTAAATCTGCGTTAATACCTGAACAAATTGATTCATAACATATTTAATAATACGTTTGTCAGAATGGTATATATACAAATTATTTCGAATGTACAAAGCTACTGTTTCATAGAGCGCACCTGTAATCACTTACAGGTGGTTTATCTGATAATAAATCTTTTGATCACCTAAGACACCTTTTCTGAATGATACATATGGTGTTTATCTAGTTCACCCACAACACTACCTTCCGATACCTTTACATAAAGATTCTTATATCGATTTCAAGTTTGATTTTAGACAATGTTATAGGGAAAGTTATCGGCACTCTAGCTACTGTGGAATAAAGAGAATGCTCTGTAATTACAAATAAATCGTTTTAATTGTGTGATAAAGAGACGTTGACTTAATTTTGGGAATTTGATTTCATATTATTGTAAGATTCTATCCTTCGCAAACGTTCAGTGAAAAGTGGTACAATTATCATCGCCTTCATCCCGTGTAAATTAGAAAATTGGTTGCGTACGATTAATAACAACCTGAAATTATGGAAAGAGGGTCAATTGTTTAAATAAATTTGTTTCATCCATGTCATATTTTCTAGAATTTACATAATTCAATTAATATAAATTTGAACGAATCCAATTACTTAAAAATAGGTGGGAATGCACATTTGTGAGACTTTTTTCAAAAAGTAGCTAAATGTTTCACATGATCAAATCCAAGACCCATACAATTTCAAAATTTTCATAGACGGTCGGTAGGAATAAAAGAATAAAGGATTTATAAAGGATGTGAACGTGGATTCTCATAGTGCATTTCAAAGAATTCAAGTTAATAGTATAAGTTATGTACTACATCTTTAATTGCATCAATTAATTAAAACGTGCATGCTTTAATAAAAAGATCATTCTTTATTAGTTTAAAACGGGAACTATTTAAGAAAGAGGGGAACGTCCAAAATGAATAACTCACAGATTTTATAATAGGCATCATTACTCATAAATCATACTTAAGATGTCTGAAATTAATACCAGAATTTTAGATTGGCTTTCAAATTAATGGATTTCTTCATTCGTAACTTATATTACTGTAAAATGTATATTAATGTAAAAGAATTGAAACATCTCATTTTTTATTTAAACCTAAATCGAATTTCACATATACAGATGTTAATGCAATGGCTTTTATTTCATCCCCTGAAAAATAATGACGCGTTCTTTGCAACTACCTTTACATTTAGTCATATGAAGGCAAGAAAAATGACTCCACATATGTAGGCAGTTTATCAAAAACAAGACATTTTACTTACTTGATTTCATATATGTTGACAAGTTGATAAAGTATGTAGAAAACCTATTTATTTTAAAGGAAGATATAGCATGTAAAAGAGAGATGCTTATTGTAAGTGATATATGTATCATGGACAAATTGGATATATGTGAATTGACAAAGATATACTGTTTCAACTTGTTTGAAAGAAACGTTTTCGAATTGTTACTTTTTCACTAACATGCTACGATTCTGTGGTTGGGTCAAGTTAAAGTGAAATTTACAATGAGTTACTTGTTGATTCGTGATCTGTTTGTATCCTGTCGATACAATGAGACATGTACTTAAGTCAACTAAGACTGCATCAGCAAAATTTTCAATGGTTTTGACAGACTCGTATGTGTTTCGACATCATTACCACCTTTTCTACTTAAAACATACAAATCATGTCAATCTCACAAATTATGAATAGGTGATAATGTTTTATTCACATATAGTCACGTTAACAGTCTTATTCAATCTAATGTACACAGATAACTGTTTTTCAGTTAGCTCCTTCCGTTAAGTTTGCGAGATTATTTATGATATGAATCATAAAGACATACTTTGCATCCATTTGCGTTTTATACTGTTAATTATCTTTACATTTTTCATCTTTTATGTTTGACTGGAATTGTTTCCAACTGTCATACAAAACTAATTTCTTAATCTCCAAAATTAATTTTGCTATAAAGGCTATAATACATGTGCATGAGTACAGATGATGCCATGACATTGTTTGGAGTTTACCTTATTGTGTTAATTAAATATACACTTTGACAGTTTTTGTGTCATCAGAAAAAGGTACCCTGCTTCACATGATTTTTAATGATGTTGTTCGTTCCTACGTGGCTTGAACCTAAATTTTGCGCATTTTCTTGGAAATTTAATTGATGTATTTCATTGCTTCTGTGATAACTAACTTATTTCTTCCTAAAATAGAGACTTGTTCTTTACTTCCAACTTCATGATTTTCTATTATAAGTCATATTATCTGTCAATACATATCTTATTAAAACATCTCCTTTGTTTTCACCATCTGAAAACTGCCCAAAGTTTATTTTCTTTTCTTATATTTTACTTTTAGCTTCAAAATTCGTCAGTCTGGCTTATATAAAAATAGTTGATCTAACTTATAAGGCATATAAACATCGCTATCCACCATGAAGGCCATCTGGACTTAGTAAAACGAGAATGTACATGTTAAATAACTTGAACGACATGGTCCGAAAAAAGTCTTAATTAGAGATTTTGAGGACCATATGTTAGGGAAAACAAAGTCACTTCAATCTAATGGAGGTTACTGCCCACTGTCATATTTATGTTAACTAAATTATATTAACTTCTTATTTTGCTTTCAAGTATAACAATTATGTGTATGTTTTACGTATTCAATATACTTATTCATCGCTTTATTGTGTTTAATGGAGACAACGCAGGGGCAAGATGAAACTAATGACTACACAATTTATTTAATGAACGATAAAGTAAAGGAACACAGAGAGTTCAAGAAAGTATTCAATGTTAATTATACATGTTTTTGAATCACGATGTGGTAAACATCAAAACGAAATAAAGGTTACAAGTATTGATTAGATATTTTTGGATTTTTTTCTTACGTTTTGCGCATAAGAAGACTAGTCCATAGTGGTGGGTGATACTTGGTGGAGACAGTAGATAATCTGGAGGGAACTAAAATGGATTGAATCATAAAATGATCATTACATATTATTCCATATCATCTCCGTCTCAATCAATAGTCCGTTCATTTAGTTTATAACCACTATTCATTTGACTACATGTATAAAGCATGTACATATGTATAGATGATATTAGGCAGCCATGAAATCATTAATTCAATGAAACATGATTCAGTGTCCTTTTGGTCAATTACCAATTCATTCCCAATAATTGAACTTGTTTTGTGAACGCTAAACACGTGTTTCATAATTGAACAATTGGCGCTGGGTTTGACTGAGTTGAAGTAACTCTTCTTATAGTAGGTAAACATATGCGCATAGAGAAAAACGATATACTTACATAAATGCTGTTTAATTAATGAAATTTTTAGAGCGTTTGATTCAGTGTATTCTTGTCAAATGAAATTCTTTATTTTATCCACCAGTT
Source organism: Phorcus lineatus (assembly GCA_921293015.1). NCBI lineage: Eukaryota > Metazoa > Mollusca > Gastropoda > Trochida > Trochidae > Phorcus > Phorcus lineatus. Next base: position 47,545,078 of record OV121085.1, read on the forward strand.
TGGCAGATGATTGTAAATAGTTGAAAGTAACTGCGTGTTGTATATAAGTATGGAAATTCTTCTTATTAATTAATGTTTTGCTGTGAGAATATAAAATCATTGACGTCATCAAATAGAATCGAAAAGAGGAAATCCTATTTTGTTGAATTCAAAGAATCGGAGTAAATTGTAGTTAGATTTTTCGAAATCATGAAAATTAACGAATTCTAAATCGAAATAATTTCTTGATTGGTGATATCTTCATTTGTTTCTTATTCAACGTTGGAAAAATATAATCAAAAAGCTACATGGCGTTTGAGATATTGTTTTAGTATTTCTATTAACCCTTAGTTCACATTTGAACCATGTTTCCAGAAAACTTAAATAAAATTTCATCTCTTAATTTGCTTCCGATATAAACTATTCAAAGGGAGATTTAATTTATCAAAACTCCTTCCTTTTATCAAAACCTAACTACAGATAAATCTAAAAAAAAATCGTAACATGGAAATCGTCTAATAAAAAGGTAATGTATGGCCTTATTAAAAGTTCAAAAGCTCTAAACCAATAATCATAAACGTCTGAATATATATATATTTTGTCTTTTATTCAAATAAATTCAACTGTATCAAAATCGAACTTAATGTGTATATAACTGGAGACGTCTCAGTGAATTCTATACATTGCTACGATAACGTTTACATAAGCACATTCCAGTTACTGATCCAGTTGATAAAGGCGATGTTGGAAAAAAGTAAAAGGTACATAGAGGTGAAAATAATTATTGAGAAGAAAATACGTTAGCATAAATGGCAAAGGTTTTATTGTGCCGTGATAAATGATTTTGTTACAAACAAATTTTTATTTTCATCTTTTCCGACCTAAGAAGCTCTCTTTTTTATTGTAATTTTATAAAACGGGATATTCTCAAAATTATGTGAATTTCTGAATAAGATAAAATTGGATTTTTAAAAATCGGCTCGATGAAAACGTACCAGATCATAAGTAATCTAGACTATGTTCTTACTCAATCGTTTAATTACGTGGATACAAAACATTTACACTCTGCAGACTTGACACTTAGTTCACACGATCTTTAAGTTCCGAAGACGATGATATAGAAAAAGAAACAATACTTTAACCTTTAAAAAATCAATGTAAGGACGTGATTCAGTGATGGCCTGATTAATGAAATAGTAAGACCGCAATCCTATTTGAGGAAATGAAGTTCGAGGAATTAAGAAACCAATGTGTGATATTTCAAAGTCAGTTTGAATATAAATTACTAAATTTTCTGTTTTGAGCGTTGCATAGATAAATACACAAACGATCTCCTAAAATTTCGTTTCCATTTTTTTCATTAAACAACACTGGTTGTAGTATACCGATTAGCTACTTTAACAATAGGTGTCAGATAAATGGAACACTTAACAGTATCTTTTGATCCTAGTAACGCGATATAAGAAAGGTTCTCTTAGAAACTCTCTTGTGATTGACAGCGATTGAAAAAAATGGAAATAAAAAGTAAATACTATATGTTAAGTGCTATAGGAAACAAAGTTTCGCTTACGAAAAGAAGACAAGGGATATTTTTCTTTTCAAATCATTGAACATGATTTACATTTATTTCAATATATTTGGCATGTTATCACAAAATAATTCAAGGCACGTTAGGGCCAAAAGCGCCCAGTCGCCCATGCATACATACGGAAGACGGATGTAAGAGTAATCCTGGGAAAGGCTAAAAAGTCACTTAAATTCGATGCACTTTTCGCTGGGAACACTCATAAAAGTTCGTGCTTTTCAACATAAGGCACAGTGTTTTTCTCACCTCAGTCCTTCATATACTTACATAAATATATACATATATCTATATACACATACATACACATTCGGTCAAAATCACTTCCTGAAAGTGTGTGTCGTTGAAAGCGGGCTAGGATATTTGTGCATAAAAGCGGACAAGGGTGGCCTCACTGAGTCTAAGGAACATTGGTTACAAGCACAAGGTGTGGGCCAACGTCCGTACATTAAAGCCCTGTCGTGAGCAACGGCTGCAGATGTAATTGCATGAGCCTGGTCTTTGACTGTCACTGAGGATACACGAGGAAGGTCGGGGGATGATAATGAAGAAGGAAGCGTTGGCGGAAGAGGCGGCATTGATGGCAGCACGGGAATCTGCGAATGCACGTGCGAGGATGTTGTGTTTGCACGTGGCGCCGGATGCGTCTGGTAGATATCACTTACAAGTTTCTTCATCTCTTCGAGGGAACTGTTGAGCATGAGGATGTAGTTCTTGGCAAGAAGGAGGGTTGCGATTTTGGACAGTTTACGAACAGAGGGTCCATGAGCATAAGGCATGACTTCACGTAATCCATCCAAAGCTGAATTGAGATCGTGCATGCGTTTCCGTTCCCGGCTGTTGATCTTTAATCGCAGGTCCTGAAGTTCTGATTCCGTGAGACATTTGCTGGCAAGTTGTCCTTTACGCTTCATCTTCAAGGAATACCTTTCTGTTGAAGATATCTCACTCCTAGAATCGTCACTGAACTCAGAATCACAGTCCACGGAGATGTGCTCATTGTCGCTGTCCTCGCGGGAATACAGCTCCTTGTTTTCCATTTTGAAGTCAGAGTTGAACCAGAAACAAAAAATCAACAAACGGAAGTTTTCAAGCTCAGACGTTGTGGTTTAGAAATGTCGTCTGCTCGCTAAGCCTCGTGTTATCATTTAGTCAGGTCCTCGTCTTCCCCTATCTATATACGGATAGGCTACCAAGAGGTGTTGGCTCCTTGAAGGGTGAATAGAAGGGGCGGGAACCGAGTTGAGAGGCAACACGCCCCCCAGGGAGCTCGTCCAATCAAACAGGGGTCCCAAACAGCTGCCGAGTCGGGTTGCCGGCAGACATACACATTGTACCCCGCAAGGTACTAATGAGTACCCGCCCATGACAGGGGGACAGTTTGCAACATTCAAAACTCTCCCTGTGAAAATCACTACCCGTAAAGTGAGCTTTCTAAATCTGTTTCCTAAATTTCACTTTGTTAGTTCGATGGGACCAGCTTTCGGGGTTTGTAAGCGCAAAAACAGGATTGAGTCCGGACATTGGACATGTGGCACCAATATTCCGCGCACGCGCATTTCACCCTGGGGTTTGAATGCACGTGCAAAGAATATGGAACGTCTCAAAGACAACCTTGCAAACTTGTGTCTCGCTAAAGGGGTACTGTTGAGCTTCGGATGTGAAAATGAACCATTCCATACCCATGCTGAGTTTAAGAATCGCATGAAAATGCACAGATGCAAGTGTGCACCGAAAAACAAGGCTAATTTGCAAAATAATCCAATTTCGCTGCCATATGCAGAAAATTCTGCATTGGTTGCACGTGCATGTACCCAATAAGATAAAATGCATGATTTGTTAAGTTTTTAACCATTAGAATCAAATTGAAAAGAAATTGGCAACAAAGTTTAAATCGCGATTTAAAACAAAATTTTATGAAAATTAATAAAAGTGAAAACGTTTTATTATAACTATATTTCGATAATTTGAACGTAGTTCTTTTGTTGATATTTCATTATCCTAATTATAAATAATTTTTAAAATTAAAATATTCAAAATAACGATGTTTAAAGAGTAGAGTGTCATTGAAAGCTTTTTCAATTGCTTAAAGGCTTTTGGCAACTGTTGGCACGAATTTGACAGCTGTTTTCTGGACCTAATTCGGCTTGTATTGCCCATCCGATTATTGAAAAAAACGATTAAAACAATAACTAGAAGAGTTTTTAAAATGGTTTCATAAAAAGATAGGTAGCAAGTCTAATCATATTCAAATACGTTTTGACTATACATAAAACATAATGATGAAATTGACAAGTAAAAGGTTCACTGTTATTTGTTAATTAAGTTAATTGAGGTGATTTAATTGTAGGAATATGAATTTCAATAATGCTCTCTAAATGTGAAATAGCTTATGCAGAATTATTTTAATCGACATATATTGATATTACGTTCGTGTTTTTTTCTCTTCACACCATAAATACTCAATATTCATTATTATCAACGTGATCATAAAAATGTTCACATATTACATATGCAATTATGCAGTATCCAACCATATGGTGATGGTATACAAGTGTTGTATGTGTTCAACTATTATAACTTAATTGGTGATTTATCTCACTATCATATCTATTGCAAACCTTATGTCTCATGCTGTAAGTTATAAAAATGATTCAAAGAATGTCATTGTTAATATGTTTGTGTATAATTTGTGCAAAAATAGATCAAATTATGTTTAAATGCTCAAGCATGCTGTAAGTTATAAACATGATTCAAAGAATGTCATTGTTAATCTGTTTGTGTATAATTTGTTCAAAAATAGATAACATTATATTTAAATGCTAAAGCAACTATTATCTTCGTACTCAAATGCTTGAAATTCTGAAAATAAATGAAAATATTTATAGTTACAAAATATACATTTAAGGCATAACCAACCATTTAAAGCAAGTAAACGTGAAATTATTTTTAAATGAAAACAAAAACAAAACAGGAATTCTCTCTTTCAGCATTATTTTTAATTCTACTCATGATAACAGGATTCAAACCAATATATTTGCTTAACAGTGACTTAGACATTCATTTAGAGCATCAACTAAACAAAGTGAACTTTTCTTTAAATTGAATACCACCATTCCCTGAATTTGTTAACCGTGTATGAACGTTCGAACATGGTTAATTTTCATACAACGACGTGTACGAATGTGACTAGTGACATGAGATCAGGAAATGTCGTGCAATGATTTACCTATGCGTACAATCATACCGCTGTACATTACATTACAAAGTTCATGCAAGGCGCATTTGACCCGGATTTTTTTTATTGAAATGAAATTTGTTTTGTTCGTCGATCTATATTTTTTATTTTCAACTGAAAAAATATTTTCCCTAAAGTTTGACTTTAATCTTCATGTAAAATCTCACCTAATTTTTCCTTATTTTAACAATGTTTTTTTTTATAGTAAAACCTTTTAGACTTATCATTTAGATGAGAAGTTTTATCTTGAATAGTTATTTTGATTAGTTTCATGGCAAAAGATTAATTTTCTCGTTATGTTGTTGAGTGTTTAGATAATTTTCATTAATACTTGTGAATTACACATTAAATAATTAAGTACCTTAATATATATTTGTGATGCAGATTAATATATATTTTGTCAAAAACCCAGGTTCTTTTTCCAAAATAGTATGAATCTTTTTAATCTGATTATTAATATTAAATAAAACCTAAAGTACATTTAGAAAAAAATCATGTCAAACGAATGTCTATTTTTTAAGACACAAATTTTCAAGAATATACTTACTCTTTCATCAAAGCGAATAGCCATTTGATGAAAGCATATGCGATCATCATCTTGTCCTTTCTCATGAAGAAATCTACCTTTTCCTATCATTATTTTATATGCATTTTATTTGACATTACATGTAAAAGGTATAAATATCTTTAACACCACCAATACTTATATCAAGTGATATTATTTTGGTAATAAACAGCTGTAATTGTCATTTCTTTCAGGTAGGTTCACTACAATTACACCAATTTAACGCATTTTATTCGTTCCAGCGTTGGTATTTCTTTAAGTTTCATTTCTAACCTATCTAGTAACCGATTCACCTGTGACAATTTATATTCTTTCGTACAGACAAAACCACTTCGAATGAGTTATTCTGACTACAAGTTATCAATAAGATTTACGAATGACATTTAAAACCTGATAATGGTGTACAATTGGAGCTTACATTTCTATTTGTCTATATATTTATAAATATGTCTGAGAAAAACTGAAAATGAACATAAGATCTTAGCAGTCAAAAAATAGGCGTTTTGGTTACTCATTAGTCAACATAACTGGCTACAAATACGAAACTCCTAGTGTCCTGCTTTTATTAATTTTAGATGAAAACATAGATGTTGTATGTCATTTATATACATTATCCTTCGTTTCTTTATGTTCACAAATCAATGCGCCAACTACTTATTTCTCATGTTCTTTCGTATATGCTTTGTAAATTCGCACGTGATATACGTATAGTTTCAATTAACGTATTCATTTGTTTGAAATATTGTTTACATTTAGAATGAGGTATGTGAAATGGTTGATTTTATCTTCGGTAAAGCTGAATCGAGTAATGGGATGTTTATGATAAATGATGAAAGTAATTAATACTTACATGTACAATCAAAGACGTATATACGTACAATTTAACATTCGAAAAACGACATTACTTATGTAATGGTGTTGATCTCAATAACCTATGATCAATGACACAATAAAGATCTATTTTCAATCGTAAATAACAATCGATATTTATAATTCGTCATCTAGTAGTAAACCTGAATTCGATGAGTATTTATAATACAAGGCATTTTGATTCATAGTGACATTATTGGTCGATTTCCAGCAATGCTCGATAAATCCGTATTTCTTATCATTTTCAAAATATAAGTGATGGGTTCCTTTCCAAATCATTATAAAATATTGCTAATGAAAAGATAGAAATGTTGTTTTTCCATATCAATCATTTTGTTTATCATAAATATAAACACGGACATTTGTTGCCACCTTAGATGGCCACAGGGTAACACAGGGGAACATCCGGGCTATTCTCTTCTTCTCTCTGGTAGGTCTGATACGGGGAGGACTCTATATACTCATTGTAGCCTCAAGCAGTACGTGAAGCATGACCTTATCAGATTGTCACTATGTTCTTACATACCAATTGTATATTAATTATCTTGAATTATTTATCAATTTGAAAATAATTAGTTTGAGGTAAATTTGATTTAATCGTATACAGTTCTATTCATCAACATTTTAGGGGTGGTTTTGAAAATATTTTCATATTAATTGGAAATTTCATTAAAACACTAACGATGAAGTGTATGTTTATATTGAAATGAGCCTTTAATATAATCTGATATTGTACGTTTATATTAAGCCCCTTTGGGATCTTATTGGGGGGAGGGGGGAGTATTTCATTCGAATTATTTTCAATGTTTTTTAAAAAAAATTCATAATTTGAATTGATCAAATGTTATATATTCAATTAAGCCTACACTTTTTTCATTCAAATAAATTCAACCAAAAAGAAATAATTAAGTGATTCTTTACACATTATCTGAAATAAAACAAGTTCATCAGTTTTTGTATATACATGTACATGTTTGTGTTTAGATCCTATAACCTTTTTTTTCAATTAAAGAACGCTTTAAAAATTATATATGCTACCGAACAAAAATCCAACCTTTTCAAGTTATCTCCCTTTAAAATTTTCTTACGAGAAAGTGTGAAAAGTGGGTCATTTGTAACACTGAATTTCATTGGATAGCCTGTGTTTACTTTACCAATCAATAACCAGTTTACAACCAGCATAGGGAAAAGATAATAAACCCACGAGGTTTCACAATCGTTGCAAGATGTTATGATTTATTGAAGTTTTGTGATTATTCAAGAAAGAAAATGCCTGTTCAGTGTCAGACATGTGACAAGTCGGCGATCTTGAAACGACCAAAAACCGTATGTTATTTGTGAGAGAAGCAAAATAGCTTTTCCTCTCCTGATATTGTGTTTGTTCGGTTTTCGATCATTATTTTGATTTTTGACATTTGTTGGTATTCCGCTTATAGTTAATAATTGTAATCATTTAGATTTTTGGGACCCAGAATAATAACATCATTTAAAGACTGAAGTGAACCAGTCTTCTCTGCCTATGCTTTTTTCTTTTTAAATTTGAATGTGTATTGTAATCACAAACATGATTAGAAAATATTTCCTTTTAATTTTGTATGTAATAATATGTAATAATGTTATATGTTGATTTCATTTCGTTTTAGATTGAACAGTTTCCTACTTTTATTATTTACGACATTGCAAATGTGTTTAATTCAGTAAGATGATGTTAAGGATTTGTTTAGTCCAAAACAGCCATAGAAAATCTTAAATCATTAAGACATGTAATATCTTAAAAAAATTTGCCAATTGCGGAGGAAATAGCTCGACCATGTCAGCTGATTATTTCAGTTTGTTAAATGATTAAATGTAATATTCTTACCAAATCACAAGATACTTTGAGAATATTAACTGTAAGAACAATAAAAATTTAAAAATTTAAAAGTTTTCAGAGCACTGAGAAGTAATCAAACAATCTGTTAAAATTGAACATTATTGTTGTAAAGTTGCATAAAATATTTACATTAATCATATATTCTTAAAACACTTCAAACAGTCCTTCATAATTTATTATTGAATGCATCTACGAATTCATCATTTGCAAACATGGAATATGTCATTCAATGCATCATCTGCAAACCAACTCTGACATGGAATATGTCATGTTTACATGAACTTATTCTATAATCAACTCTACATCTGATCACTGTCAATAAGTCAATAATTAAGAGCACTTAGAAGGACACTCTATGATTTTCGGGGTATTTTATTTCGATTTCATATAAATCAAAACACCAATTATGAGGATGAAACATCTCATATATATTCTTTAAAGTGGTAAATATATGACAGTATTAATTTTAAGCTCATGGTGCATGAAAGGCCCAATGGGCTTATGGCGTCAATGCCCCGTCTGTCTGTAAACATTTTAGTACAGTATTAACTATTTCATTTTCTTCTCCAGAACCATTGTTTCGAGAAATGTTAAATTTGAAATTGTATGTACAGACTCTTTGAGTTATGAGGTTTCTAATTAGATTTGGGCCGATCCCTGAAAAGCTGTTTCTATCTTCTTCTCCAGAAGGAAAAATATTTTTTTAATGACTTGGGGATTCTTATTTATAGATTTGATGATCCTGTGACCTCTATTAAGTGCCAAGGTCACCACACCCTAAAAACTTTGTTCTGGTGATAAAGGCCTAGAAAACTGAAATCCTTTTTTAATGACTGCTAAGCAGATGGAGATTTGATAAAATGATTTGGTGATCATGTGACATCCATATGGTGATCCTCTGACCTTTCATAAAGTAAATCGTAAGCCTGATGAGCTACACAGCCAATGGATCTATTTTTGAAGAAAATTAAACAACAGCCCTATGTGTGTGCCGAAGCCCAAATGACACACACTATTTACGATATTACTTATTAAATAACCTATCAAACACTATCAACTTTAATTTGATCTTCTACCTTTGTAACCAGCCTTGGATAAGTTTCCAAAATTATGCTTGAGAGATTTGGAAAACAAAAACTCACCCACTACCTTCCCCTACGAAATTGTCTATTGTTTATCACCATCAACATTATTATATATCTATATATATGAATATATTTGAAATATATCTGAAACTTGATTATTTGCTTACTTTTTCAATTCAACCTCAGTATTGTCATGTTGAAGTTCATATAATTCCAAATCAATAATCAAAATCACAAACTCCTTTGTTTAGAGTGGCAGCATATGTCAACCAATCAAATCTCTAATCATATTCATAGAATAATTGATTATGAAATTAATATCATGAGTCTTATGGACAATAACAGCATTGTCAGTCTTTGGCCGCCAATAGTGTCCGCGTCTCCGAAACATCAGGGGAGAGTATTAGTTTCAGTTTGTTCTATGTTTATGTTATACGATTTGCCACAGGAACGTAAACCTGTCCCAGACAACTGACTTGTACAAAGACCTGTGTGCTCACATACACAGATGCTTGTACGACAGAAACGGTCATTTTTGCTCAAGGGAGGTAACCCTATATCTCCGCCAATCAGCATCGGACAAAAGAAATTAAAAGCTTGAGTGAATAAGATGGCATGAACTGTCCAACCAAAATAACTCTTTCTCCTAAATGAGCCTGCTCCGCCTTTTTCCGAAGTTTGTTGTGGATTTATGCAGATGGACCGCCTCCCGACGTGGATTTATTCTGGTTCTCTGCTTACACACTGATTTATTTGCTGCTGGATATAATGTTGTAAAAGGATTTTCGTATCATTGAATAGAATAGAATGGGTTTTGTTGTTTTAATAAAATTGAGTTTTAGATACTATTTATGTTTTAGAAACCTATTAAATAAGTGTTTTAAGATTATTTTACTGGGTTTTATTACATCTTGAAGAGAGCTTCTAATGTGGTATCAAATTTTTGTCTAAAGTTGATCATTTTTATAAACATCCAACAGTGAGCAGGTAGGTGAGTATGAAATGTTTTGTTAAACGAACATAACTTCAGTCCTATATTAAGTTTATAAATAGTTCAAGTTTTGGATTAATGATTTCGCTATCCAAGATATTTCTAATGACATCAATGAATTCTTTCACAAATGGAAATAAATAATATTTTCTTTATATGTATCAAGCTTTATTGAAATTATTTGTTTATTGGCCAACAAATAATCTTTTATGTTCATGAATTTCTAAACAAACAAGGTAAGAAATTATGAATTCAAAAATATGATGAATTAATTTCTTTATTATTGATGAATCATTTTTTTCTTCTTTTTTTTTAGAATGACTGCAAATTATTTTTTATTTTCTGTTTAAAAAGAACTTTGGCTGAAATTGTATAGTTTTGATTTTTATGAAGTAGGCAAAGTAAATGAGCAAGTGAAATATGTAAAAATAATTCTTTTGACATATGTAATCAAATTGTTTTGAATTTTAGTCAAAATCTCCAAGGACCTAAATAATATGAGGTTTGATAAAATTAAGTACTCAAGTTCAAAAGGAAAACTATTTTTTTCATTTAATTCGATAAAACAGACACTAGTATCTCCCTTTTCTTTTAGAAATTGTTAAAATAAAATAAAAGTATCTAATTGTATATATGAAATATTTGTTTCTCTAATCATTGTTTTTCTAATTTGAAAATGGACATTGTCAAACGATTTTATGGTTATTACCTCTGATTTTACTTGTATTGATCATTTTTCATAAGTTTCCTATCGTAATATTGGTATATATACCTGTATAAACTGTGCAATACAATAAATGCAATACAATTTTAATCTAACAATGTATCTCTGTAAACAATATAGATGGAAAGACATAAATATACATTAGAAAGACATGTTCTGATTCAAATTTTCAGGATGAAGAGGGAAGAAGATGTTTTAATATGTAAGAGCAAATGTCTTACAGCAGCTAATTATTGCTAGATATGACAGTACAAAGTTTGGTCTATTATCCAGCAGTATTTTCCATATCTATATTTATTTATTCTTTATTTCATTTTCCTTTGTAGACATACAAGTAACATTGCTAAATAGTTTATTAACTTGCAAACTGTACAAAACAGTTTATATATGCAGTGTTTAATGTAATAGGTGAATACAAATCTAATGTATTAAAGAGCCACTCCGTGATTTTAATAACATATTATTTACCTTCGATACGAACCTAAATGTCATATGTGGTGATATAAAATCAAAACATCTGAACTTTTCATGTCTAAAAGAGAAATACTGGTTTTCCATGAAAATCTAAAAACAGCCTTATAAATGCACAGAGGTGTAGATATCACGTCCAATATACATGGATACTAGTTATATAACCTAACAAACACTATCAACTCCTAAATGCCCTCCTGGCTGATTTAAATAAGTCTCCAAAATTACGTTTGACTATTTGGCGCGCGTCACTGTCCGGTTTTCGATCATAATCGCGACGTTAGACCTTCATATTGTCACTGTAAAAAACCCAATAAGCTTTAAAATGTGTCTTTTTGGTAACAGTCGATACTTCGCAATGAAATGACACCATTTGTTAAGTTTGGCATATATGACTCCGACAACTCACGGAGTGGCTCTTTAACTTGACAACAAGTTCAATGTTGACCATATGTAAGAAAACTCTGCTCATTGCCATTTGATGAATGAAAATAATTGATATTATCATAGTATTAAATGATTTCACGTTTAACAAAAATAAAATGAGGCACAATCTCAAAGAGATCATTGAAAAGATATGTGTTGTTTTATAAGAAGGATGATTACATTTGGAGAAATATTATCAACACCTTTACCAAATCCAAATAAACATTTTCACATAAAAAATTGATTATTGCTTGGAAAAAGTTTACTCATTGTACTATTTTGGACCATTACATCTGACATAATTTTAAGAAATAAGGAAGTTATGTAGTAATAATGATAGCTTTAGATCTTTTCATGTTCAGATTATTAATCTTGACCAGATATCCTAATTTTACCGGTTTATTATAATCACAATCATCGCCACACTAAAAAGTCTTGAGTATCAACTAAGCCATAAATCTGACACAATATTAAGGCCTTTCTATTTCACATACCTTGCACATTACTCTTCCCAAATTGTCATGAAGTTCAATTATGATTGCCACAAATTGATGACAGGTCCTATTTTAGACGGTAATCACTTTATGATATGCCAATCATTGAATTACTTCGGCTGTGTGCTACCACAAATCACCAATATCTCACAAATACCATTCTAAGAGTCTGGCACAATCTTCAACCTAAAATAGAAACAATTCAAGTCGTCGAAGAGCCATCAAGCCTCTTAGATCATCTCCTTATTTCATTTCTGTTGGCGTCTGCTCTTGGCGGCCATTTTGAAAGATGGCTGTGAATGAATAGGACAAGACAGTCAGTCAGAGGTTAAAACATTGTATTGTTTTGGGTGCAGATGGCAAAGTGGGGAGAAGGGACACTTCTTGTGCGAAAGTCGGTTGGCAATTATTGAACAATTGCCACTCATTGCATGGATGCACCCGGCCAGACATTATCTTGCCAACCAAGCGGCTGGTTTTGTCTGTTAAGTTTTGGTTTTCTTGTTAACATCTGTGATCAGCTTGATCCAAGTTAGAAGTGTCTATTGCATTAACAGCAATCAGAGGCAATTTGCTTCAAATTAATTTTAAAGATTTTCTTGCGTTAATGTAAAAGTTAGTCTCTAAAGATCATCTTGATTTTGACTGCCAAGTGGTTTAAATATTGTAAATAAAATGTCCAAATTTGCAAAAATAAAATCGACCTTGGATGAAAGATAGAGAAGAATAGTTTTCAAAGAAACAATAGAACTAAATATATGTGATTTGATCTCTATGTAAATAATGCTCCATATGTTAAAGTCTCAAGCATGCCAAATGCTGCCTAGGCGTCAACCATAAGATGTTACTTTCAGTCTTGGCAGTTGAAAAAAATGGCTGTTTTAGTCTGTTAAACATGGTATCTAGTTACCTTTTGAGAACCTGTCAAATTCTCCAAAAGGCTGACCACAAGATCAACATTAGTAAATGTTTATCTTGAATTTTTCTCCCTTCATTTTATGATTTCTTAGTAATCTATATAGATGTAATATAACAGATCGTAGTTGTGCATTGCATTTTCAATCTGTTATTGTATAATCATTGCAATGTATGTTTAAAAAATGTGTAGTTTTAAAATAATTTCTTGATTTTGACAAAGATTTCATGGGTAGACTGCAGAATCAGATCCCAAAATATTGTTATTATCAATTTGATATTAATTTCAACTGCATCCGTCTACCGTGTGTCCTCACAATGGACAACTGTCAGTGATGCACACTAACAAGATAAGCCAGATTTGCCTGTGTAATTAGCATCTATTAATTATGGTTGCTGTCAAATGTATTTAACATGTTAATTTCCTCCTCCACTGGACGTCCAACAATTAGATGCTCTCCTTGTGATCTATGGTCAAACTCCCGGTCAGTCATTTAACCTATGGGTGTGACATCAGTGCCCTATGATTGCCGTCTGCTTGAACAGACGCCAAACTCCTTGACTCAAGCCTTGCAGCTCGTAATGGCTAGTTAAGTGTTTTCCTTCCTCCCCAACCGGAGAGTTCGGATGTTCAATGCCTGAGGCCTGTGGCATCCCATGGGAGAGCCTTGTCATTAGAGATAGTCACACAATGGTCCACACCTTCTGTTCTGTGGAAGGTGATGTGATTGGCTTTACCTGATGAAGGAAGATCCATATGAAGTCACAATATTTCCATTAAAGCTGTGTCTGTTCTGTGTGGTTAAAAGATGGTTCTTTACTTTGCTCAGAGAATCTAGAGGCTTTGAGTGTTCAGATTTCTTTGGCGTTAGGTATTTGTTATTCTCGGTAGGAGTCCAAAGCTGAGACAATGACAGCTCTTTCTCAAGCCTTAGGTCTCATGTTCGGGGTTAAATTAAATTAAAAAGAAAATTGGGTGTCAGAAATCATTATCTTTCCCATATGTTGGTTTTGTCACTCTGAATGTTGTGTTAGTGAATTTACTAAGATTTCAGATGAAAGGCTTTGAACGGATGCTCATTGACCGGTTTGTTACATAACTTATTTCCATTCTCATTTTACACTCCGTGGACAGTTACAAAATGTAATTAAAAAGTTACATCAACTTGTCATCATTTATCATGAAATCAGCGTGAGGTCGAGCTGTTGCATGATGGGAAATATGTCACTGCATCTGTTTCACAATATTGTTCTGTAAACTAAACCAAAGTGTCTTAAACTTGTTAGAAAATTTTTTTTTGGTTAAGTTTGGTATGTAAATATTGAAATAAACCTTACTTCTTCACAAATGTAAAGTAATAATGTTGTTTTATCTTTTCAAATATTGTGACTTATCATTAAGGTTTTTAAACTGAGTGGCAAATAATTGTCCATGTTTTGTTAGTATTGTACTCCTTAAGCCCGACAACTCATTGTCAACCATTCTTTTCATTTTGGACAAAGAGAACTTAACAAAATCTCCTTACCGAGTTAACTTTAGACTCAAAACCTACTTTACAATTCCAAACCTCTTTGTTACAATGTGTTTAGAAAGAAAAAAATTAGTTTTATCACTTACCAACATATTTCTTGTTTGGAAAGCGATACAGAAATTTGTGGTGAAGAAAATTATTCACAGTGTATGTTACAAATGCAAACATGATTTAGTGGTTTGCCCTCTGCTCACATTCAACATTTCTACCCATGGTGGTAAAACTAGCCCTCCTCTTCATTGTCTGTCTGTTAAGTTGAGTGTGTGGGCGCTGATCTTTACATCATTAACAAGGATTACCTACAAATCGGCAACAGAAGCCTCCAGGATGTTGTTTCACACCTAACCCTCGACAATTCACAACTTTAAATGTATTTCTCATATTTTCTTCAGCCTTTAGTCGTAACCATCGGGAAACCAGTAATTAGCTGTGCATGATACCATCGAAATAATCACTCCCCAGCATCGTTTCTTGTCGTCTGACTGTATCAAGCGAACCAGGTGTTATAAGATTTCAACCAATGAGGCACAAGACTCATTACTTAAACATCGGAGGTGACAGCAGCAACAATTTGTTGTCAGCATTTACTTACAGAAAAACACAAGTGTCTTTTGTTTGTGGTAGATGGACGACAAATTTTGGGAGACAAGTATCCCCCGAGGTGAAAATAACCCAGAGCTCCTCCCCCCGTCTGTTTGACCAGGGTGCCGGTATGTGAGGCTTATGGCAGTAATGCGACACACACACTGATGACCCGCCAAAAGACGGTTAAGTCTCGCACAAACCCTCGGCACCACCCTGATCTGTCAGCCAACAAGATGTTTGTTCATTTGTGCTGTTGAGAATCACATATGTCACCCAAGATGTTTTGTTGTGGCAAATGTTTGACAAACAGAGTTCGCCGCCCCTTTCTCGCAGCAACATTTTTCACTCAGGAAATGTGGATGTTTTACCTGTCAGCTAAATATATGTTTTGCCGCAAATTGAAACAAGAGACTGAAATTGGTATCCCCCTTATCTGCCCCTCCTCAATCAGCCCCCCTTGTCCGTATTCATACCTGTCAGGCAGCAAACCCCGCCCCTCCCTCTTAACGAGTTTACCTGGTCAAGGTGTGCCCCTCAGCCAATGCATCATTGACTTGTTACAAGGTAATCTCCCCTCAAACTAAATCTCTCAAGTCTGTCTGGGATTTAACAGCAACATGTGTCTGATATGAGGCCTATCTAGTCCAATCTCAACTGTTTGATGTGGAGATAAAGTTTTTCTTTTTCGTAGATTTGTCGTTTTTGAGTGATGAGAGAAATGTGTTTGCGATATTTTTGGAAGTATAAGAGTCAAAACATGTGTCCAAGATTAGAGTGGACCAAGTTCCAGCTCATCTTAAAGTTTTGTTGAGAGTAGCAGATATGTTCACATGAGTTTGAAAATATGTCTCAAACTGTTTGTTGATCTTTTTGCATTGTACTTGATAGAAAGTTACAATGAGGAAAAAATTGGAAAAAGTCCCTTTGATATGTACATTGCTGATCAAATATCTCACAAACCACAATTTTAAAACAATTTATATTAATAATGGCCAAATTCAAAACTGACCAGCATTTGGTTCGTAGTCAGCCAGCTATCTTGAACATTCAATCACATTAAAAACAGGTTAAACCTTGCCACTTGTGATTACAGCTTCATTGGGGTCATGGCAAGTGGCCTTGTCAGTGACCTTTCACCTTCCACGACCCCTATAAGGAGCAGTAATCAGATCAGAATGGCAGAGAGGAAAAAGTGTTGAAGTTAATCTGATTTCAATGAATATGATTATAAGTTTGACCTTGCCTTCTTAAAACATAAAATGTTTCTCAGGAGGCAAAGATTCTCAAAATTATGGTACTTAGTAGATGTGTTATATTTATGATCCAAATGAAATAAGATTTTAAAAAGGTGAAATAATAAGGGAAAATGAGTCAATTCTGAGCCTAACAGGTGTATTTTGCTACTTACAGGGGGCTGCCCTGTGTAAGGAATGTTTCTATCTGGCTTTCGAGGAGGAGGTACACCAGACAATCAGAGCCGCACAGCTCTTCACTCCCGGGGAAACCATCGCTATAGGTGCTTCTGGGGGCAAAGGTGAAAGCATGCTACATCTTATGTTGAGATATTTAAATACATTATGGCAACATATAAAATATGATGATATCATCTCCTTTATAAATTTTTTTGCACACAAGACGACGCAAACTGACTAAATTAAGTAATGCTCAACCATGCTGATTGGCCACTTTACAGGAATTGCTACCCGTTACCAATGTAAATTATCTTGTTCTGCCCCATGGTATAGAAAATCTATCCAGAATTATACCTGCAGTGGT
This sequence comes from Phorcus lineatus, assembly GCA_921293015.1. Lineage (NCBI taxonomy): Eukaryota > Metazoa > Mollusca > Gastropoda > Trochida > Trochidae > Phorcus > Phorcus lineatus. The sequence goes on from OV121085.1 coordinate 47,562,184, forward strand.
AAATTAAGTGTTTATAGGTTATATTGACCATCAAAGTATCAAAGTCAATGTCATATCAATGTCATTGTGATAATAGTTTATTAATAATGAAGAATGGGGTGATGTTCCCAGACTCGACAGTGTTGGCGCATGTGCTGAAGGTCCTCAACGAGAGACACAAGTACAATGTGAACCTCATCCTGCTGTCAGTGGACGAGGGCATTACCGGTTACAGGGACGACTCTCTGGAGGTCAGTTCATTCTCTACTCTATGGGGAGTATGCATCTTTCTGTGTGTCACATTCTGGGGCCTTGTGTCACCACTCAAAGCAAATATGAGGTTAAACTAGAGAAATACAAAATATTGCAATTTACCTTTTTCTGGCACCTCAATATATTCAGAGGTGCTTCCTTTTCCTTCTTTTAAGATTCATATTCAGAGTTTAATTTCAAGTCTTTTTTAATTTGGATTTATTAGTTTGGTTTCTTTATTTCAGACAGTGAAGAGAAACCAGCAACAGTATGATCTGCCACTCAAGATAGTCTCATACGAGGTAGGTTTATTGCCTTCTCATCATGTTTGTGTAAATAAAGATCATTAGTCTTTCAATGCAAGCATGTACAACTAAATACAATTAGAAATCGCACAGTAAAACATAAAAAACAACACACACCGTAGCTGGAGACTGCTCAATCCAAACTATATTTAGATGCGTTTGCTTCCGCTGTCGACCGAGAATTCATGGATATTACCGATGTTCCTTCCGAAGTCTACTGATGTTCATTCAAAAGTGGGACGAGGTTTCTTCCGTTAGGGAGGAAAAATCTCTGTTATTACCATTTTTCACTGATGTTGATGTGTTTGTTTCGCGATTAAACTGGTTTCCTTCCATTATGGAAGCTTTTCCTTCTATTAGGCACTGTTTTCCTTCAAATTTGATGCATTTCCTTCAATTACTCAGGGGAGCCTGTAGTGCAGAGGTTAGTATAGGAATTTATAATGGAGCTACCTCTGTGGGGAGAGAAAGTCTTTTCCCCAAATGGACTGGGCCCAGATTCTTTGGATTCTAACAAAACACAGATTTTCATTTTTTTAAATAATTGATTCTTTGACACCATGGGCAAACTTGTGGTACAATCTTCTTATACAAGACACCATTAAATATCATATGATTTCTGCATCCAGGAGCTCTATGGCTGGACCATGGATGCCATTGTCAAACAGATCGGACTGAAGAACAACTGTGAGTACTGCACCATTTGTTTTCAAAAAGGTTTCCTCATCTCAAATTTTCTTTAATCTTAAAGACTTTATTTACAAGTTAATACTGGGAGGTAGTACAGTGGATAGTAAAATCATTTTCATAATTCAAACGTACAAGATCTTGATCATGCAAGTGGAAAAGCAAATTTTTTTTACTGAGGGGGCTGTTCTGCAGGGAGTAATGTAATAATGTTACTTCCCTCACAAGTCATAACTTGCCCCAGCCCAATTGACTGAGTAATTTAAGCCTTGCAGCATTTCTCCAATTTTCTACTGAGACAGAGCATGAGTCCAATGAGAAACTGTATGAAAATTGCAACTTATCACAAAAGAAGACACCACAAACATTTTCACAAACCAGTTTTATTAAATAGTGACTAAGACTGGCATTCGTAACACTTTGTGGAAAAAGTTGGAAATAATATATTTATTTGAAGCTACACTGTTAGCTCACCGTATCCAGTAATCTTTCTTTCACACAGCTTCATAAACACAGGTGCTTTTCTTTCTGCTTTTGATCATAATAACCATCTTGCAATAGGTGAAATACCCCTCAATACCCCATAAATCCTGTAATTTGATCTAAAAAATTTGAATATTCACTTACAAGGATCCCTATCTGCAGGTACTTTCTGTGGAGTGTTCAGACGACAGGCACTAGACCGGGGAGCCATGATGCTCAAGGTAGACAAGATCGTTACAGGTGAGTCTTCTGATGTAACCACTTCTATGTGATCTGTATACTTTCAATGCAATGATATTCAGGTGTGGCTGACCTCGACTTCCTTAAAAGCTGGACTAGTTTTTAATCACTGCTTGATCTTTGGACTGCGCCCTCACCAATGATGTTTAGTAACCTCCAGTTACCTTTTTCATTTGACTTTCAAACTCAAGTGCCGCATGCTGAAAAGCGGCACAAAATAGGTGAAGAAAGGCAGCAAGGCTTGAGTATGGCAGTGATGCAGAATGGTACAACTTATGCCTTGCTGGGGAAGGTGACCTCTCCCTTTCTCCAAGCCAGTTTCCAAATCTTTTCCTTTGGCAACATGTTTGGATTCATCTTCTACTGCATATCATATTGTCAAGAATGTTTTTACTCATTTATGAAGGATTTAAAGTAATAAACAGCAAAATACCAGATTTTCCCCTACTATTTTCAGTTTTTACAGTTAGTTTTTTATGATTATTGAGTTTATTCATATTTGGTGATATACACATTTATATTTATATATAAATGTCTATAACATGGTTTTGTCTCCTCTGTTTTCAGGACACAATGCAGACGATATAGCAGAAACAGTGATAATGAATAGTAAGTAATTACAGAAAGCTCTCAACAAATTCTATGGGCTCCATTTTAATAATATTCAAACTAACATTCCTATTCAATTATTTCACCATTTAAGGATTATTCATTCTCTCCCAACAGAGCTAGCTCCATCATAAATTCCTATACAACCTCTGTCTTTATATGAAGGTTTCCTGATCTCGAAATGTAGAATGCTGATTGGATGCATTCAAAGTTAGTTGTGCAATCAGCAACAGGGTTTCAAAAGTTATCATTCAAATCGCCTCAGTTATTTCCGAAAGCTATCCAAAAGCTAAACTTTATTCAAATATGCACCTTGCAATTTGAGTCTTTTTTACAGAACACATATGCCTCATTTGCGACTACATCATTGCACAGGCCTGTGTGACAACAAATATGTTATTCATGCATTTGGTGTTTTCATTGGCTGAAATATTGCCAGGTAGTTTAAGTTGCAATATTGCGCCAGTAGAGGAAACTGCTGGAAGCCCGAGAAACCTTTGTAATAAGACAGAGTTTGTATCGGAATTTATGACGGAGTTACCGCTGTTGGGAGAGAATGAGGAGTATTGTACTCTGTTATCTATAAAACATAGAGGATATCTGTCTTTGCTTGACAAATACTATATTCATCTCATCAAATGAGATAGAAAGGTAGTCAGAGTGATACAGCCGTAAGTGAATATCAACTTTTCCACATTACAAGATGAGATGGTAGAGACACATGGTATGTGTCAAGCAAAAACATATATTCTATTTATTAAATTTCAAAGGTGTATTTGTGCTTTTAATATGCTGGTACCAGAATTACAAGTGACATCATAGCATTTTACTGATTAACTTTATTGCCACTCGGTCAATAGTGAGTGACGATAGAAATAATCGCTACTATCACCAGAGAGAGAGTTTATTTGATTGATAGGAGAGAGTATCTCACACTAATCATAAACTCAGATATGATATGAGATTCAATGTTATTACAATGTCATATTTATACGGCGATATTAAACTAGTGTAATATCTCTTCACGTATGGCGTCATAATATTGTGTAGTTGTGACGTCATAATGTTAGCATCGCTGTCACAATGACGGCCAAGTGGCGGAAATGTTTTGTCAGTGCACTTTCTGCAATCATGCTCAGTTAATGGTATAAGTAATAAACAGAATACTAAATTTATTGATATTATTTTAATTAAACTCGTTAATGATTTGGTATTTAACCCGCTTTCGCTCGTTTAATACTTAATCATTAACTCGTTTAATAAAAATCGTATTAAATGGAAAGTCGTTTAGTATCTATATATGATCATATTTCAGTTCTGCGAGGAGATATTGCTAGACTAAGGAGATGCACAGCCATCACAACTGTAAGTACACTTCATTATAGGAATATTTATCCAAGGATAGATAGATTTCATAATGTGTTTATTCGCTGGTTTATTATGAGTTTGAAGGGTGCATTTTAAACTGGTATAAATGCCATATTATGTGGACAAACACATAATGAAATCTATTTCTTATAAATTCCAAATTTTAAGTTAGGAGAAGTTTTGTTTGCATGTTTGCAAAATTTTAAGTAAATGCAAAAACAAATTACAGTTAAACAATTGTTTTGAGTTATATGCAACATACCTTATACTCATATATTTACTTTATTACCTCCAGTTTAAGGTTAAATGAAAGTTGTAAGTCAAATGATAAATAAATATATTTCTTATCTATTATATTGTAAAATCTATCTATGTGTATCTATTATTATTAGTATTATAAGTAAGTATAAAATACATTTGAAGAAACATAAAGGCACGATTTTAAAATTTATTGCATAAATTGAAAAACAGATTATTTTTATTTCAAGGGAATGGAAGGAACACTACCAAGATGTAAACCATTCAAGTACACATATGAAAAGGAAATTGTCATGTAAGTTGAAAGTCATGTAAGATGCTAAACCAAGTCCCGGGCAGGTCCTCAAAACAAAGATGGAGTCCAGATCAATTGGTAACCTTTCTTTCAACTTCAGACAATTGTAGAATAACAATCCATTATGTTTTGGGGAATTGCCACATGAAAAAGAGTGCTGATATTGGCTCACTATTCAGAATATGTTATTCAATGTTTACTCTTATGCGAAGTTTCCGCTCAAAAACATATCTGAAATTTGTAAAAAAGCAAGCAACGTATGCAGTATTTCCAAACTGCAGAAACGTCCCCAACTTTATTTCTATATTCACAAGTATGAGGCCAAGTTGGGATGTTATGGCTCAAGGGAGATAATCTGAACAAATGAGTCCTTTCCTTATTGTCTCCCTTGTTTAGATGATTCCCCCCTATTGTGAAATGTATCAGCCGACTGCTAAAACATTTTCTTTTGTAATAGTTGTTAAAATATAGAGTTGAGATGTTAAATGTTTTCAGGTATGCATACTTCAAGAAACTGGACTATTTCTCTACAGAATGTATATACTCACCAAATGCCTACAGGTAAGAGCGATATTCTAAAAAAATTTAGTAATGTGAATTTGAAAATTGTAAGTCTTACAAACTGTTTATTTGGAAACTTGATTATATTTTTTAGGCATTTATATAAGTGAACTCAATTATGCATCTAATGCTTGAAAACTGTGTAAGGATCTATGATGATAATAATAATAATAATAGTGCATTTATATTGCGCTGTTTCCATGTGAAAGAAAAGAAGTTGATCATTCTTAAAATCTTTGTGTTCATTTATATCATAAAAATAAGTACTCATATTAGTTTAATACTTTACATTCTTCATTTGCTTTCACCAGAGGTTTTGCCCGTACATACATCAAAGATCTGGAGAAGATACGACCCAGCGCAATTATTGGTGAGAAAAAAATCATGTTAACTGATGTATACATGGAATAGGGGCTCAATCTGATAAAAATCGACCATGTTACAAAATTGTCACCACCAGGATTTCAACTTGTGCTATAAGAGGTTTACCTCTCCACACTGGTCTGACAACAGCCTGATTAGTTGAATTTTTTTTAACAGGGGTTAAAATAAGAGCTCTTCAAAGCATACAGAACTCATCAAAACCTAATCTGTTTTGACAAGTATATAAAACCCCAGGTCAAACACTATCCAGCTAGCCAAATCTACATGATAGTGTTGTCTTTAAATTGGAACTACCGGTAGCTATTTTGGTAACTAGACTATCCTAGCACCTTGTTTTTGTAGCACCCTATGGCTGCCAGATGTATTTTAAATTTTATATTGAATTAACCTCGTCAGAATAAAAGCAATCGAACAATGAACAATCAAGGTTAAAATTTATTAACTGAGTTAACGTTAGTGCTCTGTCAATGATGAAATGATATTTTGTTGCAGATATCATCCATTCAGGGGAGAGTTTGTCAGTCAAGAAGGAAGTAAGGATGCCAGTTCAGGGTAAATATTTGAAACAAATCTGAGACTAAATGAAATAATGTCGACACTAAAAAATTGTTGAGTGGTGGAGGTCTGATCATTAATATCAAAAGAGAGAAACATGTTTATAATACCTCATTTTGACTGTTGAACAATGGTTCATTGAGGGCATAAGAGATGCAGTATGTAGTTAGTCAGAAAAACAAATAAAATTTTCATATACATAGAAAAAAACCTTTGGCATACAAAACAGTCAGTTACATGCCTATATTTTTATATTTCCTTTTTATTGGCTAAATAGTCCTTTGGTATCATGTCTAAATTTAACACTCAACCTGATGAATTATTAGCATCAAACCATTCTGATTGGCCAAGTTTTCGGAATTACAAATCATGAATCTTGAGAATAATCTTAGCTACTAGCAAAAAACTGGGTATCTCTGAAAATATTGTGAGCACAATTAAAAGATTTTAACATGACTTATCTTCTTTCACACTTCAGGTACATGTACCCGGTGCGGCTACATCTCCAGCAACCCGGTGTGTAAGGCGTGTGTACTACTGGAGGGTTTGAACAGAGGACTTCCTAGGTGGGTAGCTGACAGACCTGAGTCTTTGAATTTATGATTATATGAATACCATTCCTAAGGGGATCTCCATTCCCAGGAGAATCACAATTCAATCAGAGAATCATCTGATTTGGTTAAGGAGGTTTTGCCGCAATGCATATCCACAATGGTGTTGTTGGCCTTCTCCCTTCAATAATACGAACATTTGTGATATATGTGAAATACTCTTGAAAGCGGCTTTAAACCTCAAGTTTAGTAAGAGAGTCAAAGAGGAGTCTGACAACATAATTCTCATTTATTACCCATATGGTTAATTATAAGCGGTGACATATTTTCAATATGAGCACATGTGCACATATCACTTTTGCCTAGCAACGATTGTTACAGAGCGAGTTACCGTCTTACGTCGTCTGTGACGTCATAAAACCATTGTTCGTGACGTCACTGTAGCGGGCCGCCGGAAAGGAAGCAGGCCGCATTCCGTGTGTTTAAAATGAAATAGAATCGGTAATAAAGAAATTATAACCCTCGGAAGTCTGTCATATGACTTTTACGAAACTCGTGCGAATTTGTGTATAACCCTCGCTCTCGCTCGGGTAATACAAAAATTCACACTCGTTTCGTAAAAGTCATATGACACACTTCCTCGGGTAATAATCTCTATATCTTAAATAGCTACAAATTTCATACACTCAAGACCAGTAATTCCAGAATGCAGGTATCAGCAAAATGCTCTAGGTCAGCAATTTAGAAACTCTTTCATTAGTTTGATTTGAAAGCATTAAGGAGTGGCCTCTGACTGGTAGGAGGATGAAACGTGTATGGGAGCTGGGGGAGAGGGAGATCTTATAGAGCCAGTCAGGAGTTACCTCCCCTCTCTCTGTTCACACTGTCCAGAAATATGGGTTCTCTGACCACTTTACATTTATTCATTTTATTGAATCTTATACAATCTGATGGTTGATTCCTTTTAGTTGGATTGAATTAATCTTTTGAACTCTAAGCTAACATTTTGACCACCCGTTCAGAGTGATATTGTTCTTCGCCTAAAGAGTGTGCATTCTATGTCAACTATTACAAACCTGACATTCAAGAAGTGCTTATTAGCATGTTTAAAATGTTTAGAAATGTATCTTTTTCTAAAAGTCAACATGGCATGTATATTTCAGACTTGGTATAGGCAAAGAACACAAGGAGAGAAGAAAGGTATGAATATATTTGAATTCATTTGAAAATATAATTCATATTTATGCATAACTGATTTCAAAAATATAACCCTGTTATAACTTTCATATGTTCATAAGCAGTGAATAAGTCAAGGCCTACTGGAAGCTTGAAATTTTGGAAAAAATCTTTTTCTCTCTGATTTATCATTTAAATTCCCAACACCGACACACGGGTATTGAGATTGATGGTGTTCCTTTGGACAAGAGTCTCTATTTAAACAAAGTGATGGTTGCTCAGAGATGACTCCAAGTCCCATATGGGTTAGACAAGGTACAAAAAAACAGTCAATCTGCTTCAAGCATGATCTTCCGGTATAAACACATCTCTATTCAAATCAACTAACATGAAAAGAACCTATAATTCTCCTCCACAGATTGCAGAGCAGGAAGCTCGAGAGAAGCAGGCAGAGGCCCCTGGGAAGACTGAAGACAGATCGTGTGGGGGACACTGTGCGTGTAGAGAGAGTCAAGGAGCGACAGATGCCATTGACTCACTGGAGAAGGATGTGTCAAAGTTGCAGCTGGACCGGAGGAAGCCTACAGCTGCACACCTTGACTTCTAGATGTTTTAAATTTTTGAAGAAGTGTTTTCAACCATGCTCAAAAGATGGAATGTTTTAGTCAAATCTTTTAATATTTACCTCTAAAATCATGAAAGTTTTAATCACATAGATTACTTTCAAATAAATTAAACTGCTAAGAAAAGGAACCGGCCGAGGGTCATTCATTCCTTACCAATTTGTGGAATATTTCTGGAAATTACTTCACCTAGGTGCAAATCATGGATAATTTCCTGCGTTGAGAAATTATGAATCCTGTAAAGCCATAAATGGTCTGGCACTAACAATGGAACTGTCAAACTGTGGTCAGAGTGTTTTATGTAAGGTAATAGGTCTTCCAAGGGTAAAAAAAAAGGACTTAAGGGCTCAGACTCGACTCTGACTCAAGTACTCAAAATTCTCACCTTTCAGTGAAAACGAAATGCAACACAATGACATAATAGTCATATACCTTATGAATATACTTATAAGTGTTTTTACTTTTCACCTTCACTTGTGCTGATGTGACAATTACTTGAAATTTAATTAAATCAAATTTAATAATTTTAAAAAGTTCATTCCAATCTTCATTGTGTTTACTTTCATTTTCTTGTGTTAAGAACTTTCAATGACATGATGATACCTTCTAATAAAGTTTGATCATGAATACAATAGTTTTTTTGTACAAGTGATGAATTTACTACCTTAATCAAGTCTTTGAGTGACAGGATAGCGCTTTGGTTAGCTAGTTAGACTTCATATCACAAGGTCTGTGGTCCGAATCCCGCCAGGGGCTCGGAAATTTTTTCTGCAGTCGAGACATGTTCTACACGCAGTAAGATTTCGATGCAATGCTACAATTAATTTTAGCGCATTACAATCCATGGTTCGCTAGTTCCAGCAGATGCCACAGGTTTCACTGCAATGCATTGCCACATCGGTGTTGAAGGCTTTCTTCTTGCAATAATACTCATGAAAGCGCCGCCAAACCCCAAATCACCTCAACTCACCTCGAGGCCTGGAGTCCTATAAAATTGACCTCTTCTCCAGCTAAATTGACTCATGCTCAAATACTTGAGAACCCTTGGAAGCCCTACAAAAAAAAGAACATCTTGGGCTCCCACTCTACCACTTAATTACAATTGAGATGTGTTTATTGTGCAGCCAGATTTGGTTCAAATGCTTCATTGTCCTTCTCGTAGTGAAATTGGTTATGGCTTGATGGAAGCCATTCTTCAACATACAGTAAACTATATCATATATTATTTTATTGGTGTAACAACAAATATTGGTGTACATTTTATTCACTATGTGGTTCTAATTTATGTTTTAAAATAATGATGCTCTAAAGCTGGGAACAATCTAATAAATGGTTGTCAAACAAAAAACAAATGTTGAAGTAAAATTATGCTTGACATATTTTTAGAATATTGTTTATTCAAAAACATATGTAGGCACATGATTAGAGGTATAAACATTTAAAATAAATTTCATCTCAGAAGTGAACTGACTTAATTTCATCTTAGAAGTGAACTGATGTACAGTTTTATGTTCTGTTTCCAAAATAGTTTTTTTTTTGCAAAAGTCCCTTCATGCATAATGCAAGCTTTTTGCACTCAATATAGTTTGGTTCGGTAACCACTTGTTTTATCGGAGGTCACCTTGTAAACCACATGTCTACAATAAGGTCACCTTGTAAACCGATGTCTACATTGAGGTAACTATGCAAACCAAATGTCTACATTTAGGTCATCTTGTAAACCGATGTCCACATTGAAGTCACTATGCAAACCAAATGTCTATGTTTAGGTCATCTTGTAAATCAATATTCTGGACAGAGATCACCTTAACCATATCTGCATCAGGTCGTCTGATTACCAAGTCTGGATTAATCCTCCTTTGAGCAAAAGACACTTGCATAATGGACAACATGTCTGTTAATTGCATCCCAACTGATAATGAGAATGAATATCCTATTCAGTTTCAAGATCACTTTCACCTCTTAAACCACATGACAAGCTCGGAGTGGGTGGTGTGAGGGAACATGTCCACTCCCATCCCCTGTACTGGCATGAAGGGAGACCCTTGCAGTCTGTCATCACCTGGGACTGTCAAGCTGCAAGAAATAGAATTTTTCAACTTTAAGGCTAATCACATTTATTGGTTCATCAAAATAAATCATACAGATTTCTTTACAAGTTTCAAAAAGGATGTCAAAAACGTTCAGCTCCGGCGTATAATTCTTTTATTTTCTTAGTCTTTGTACCTTCAGAAATCTCTTCCCCATAGGAAGAAATAAGGTTGAATAAGTAGGTTGCATGTCAGGAAATTCATTGACCCTTGATTTTGGTTGAAGAGCGTGGACAGAAGATCCCTCTTGACATACTTTAGTTCACACATGTAGCTTTCCTCATTATTCTCAAAGAAATGAAATACTAACTCAACAAAGTTCACCAAAGCATTTCCATGGGGTTTGCAGGAGACATACACAACATGTTCAATAGCGGTGCATGTCCGTAGTGCATTCACAACCTTCACATCTGCAAAAGTAGATGAGATATTATCATTCAATGCTTTCAAAGGAATAGCTGAACAAACACCATAAATCCTAAGCAGCAACTTCCCTGGCAAGGCATTAGTCAGGCCAGTCTCAAATTATGGCTACTTTAAGCCTTGCTGCAATTCTACAACTTAATTGTGGCATATTTTTTTCCTACTATAATTGATTTTGATAATGCTATCAGATATCTTCAAACTTTCCCATCAAGCCATATTGTGAACCAGGCTGAATGAATGGCATCTTACTAAGCATTGCATCATTCTTCAACTTGCTGTGTCAGCTATCTAAACTACTATGACTGAGCTTGATAGTCCAGTTGAGAATTCTTATGAAGACTGCAACTTGAAAAAGCTCTGCAATTTTCAAATTTAGCAGCAAGGTTTACATTAGCAAATGATAGTGAATAGTGAAGATCATGCCTTGCAGGGGAAGTTGCATATCTCCTGTAGATTTCTACTCATAATTAGAAGATTTCTCCACTGAGACAACAAATTTGGACGCAATGCGGTTAGACAACAAATGATAGAGACTGGTGCAAAAAATTTCTTGTCTTGGAGGTGAGAGGTGAGTTGGGGTTTAACGCCACTTTCAAGATTATTTCCCTTATATCGCATTGCAGGAAGAAAGCCCGCAACACTATAGTGGCTATGCATTGTGGTGAAACCTGCGAGCATATGCTCGGCTGGAACTAGCAAACCATGGGTGGTACTACGCTGAAATTCAGTGTAGCATTGCACCCAAACCTGGCTGCGTGTAGAACAGTTCTCTACTGCAGACAAAGTTGCCAAGCCCCTGGCGGGATTTGAACCACGGACCTCTTGATCCGAAGACGGACCCACTAACCACAGCGCTATCCCGCCCCCTCTTATCTTGGAAGATATTGATGATGTTCCTTTACTAGTGTTCTTTACCATCCACCCTACTATTGGTACTCACTGACACCATCTCTGCCGGGGTTGACTACTGCTATGGCAGGTCCAGGTAGACCTTTGCCTGGTAGGACATCTCTCAACACTCTGTGAGCCTTCCCACACAGGTACTCAGTATTTGTTACACCTGTGTAGGAATAAGGACAATTTTGACAGAGGTTACATGGAACCTGACGGTACTCCATCAAGACAGAATTATTAAAGAATGGTTCACATCTTTGACACTTTAACACCAGGAGAATGTAAAGCAAATCGTATTAAAAAAGAACCTGTATGCTTTGAGTCTTGACAGGGTAAGGACAACTTAATATTAGGAACACAAAATTTACTGAATATGTATATGCATTAGTGCCACACTCTTAAGATAAAGCTCTTGTTAAGTCATTTAAAAACCCTCTGTGGTTTCAATGAAGTTCATTTATGATAAATAAAAAGTTCAGAAGTACTACTAGAACAGAAATGAATAATCAACAAGAATTAAGTCATTAACTTTTGCTCACCATTCATTTCGGCATTGACTCTAGCATCAGAAACAGCTTGATCAACAATGTCCACACCAAGCACCTGCTCCACCAGGTCAGATGTCAGTATCCCGATAATACCTGAACAGAGTACAAATGAATAAACTGGATGGTAAATAAAGATCATATTAACATTAAATCAGATCCATAGGAATTTTATCCACGGCTCGAAAGTTAATTCTTGTGGTCCTTCTGAGCCTGGTTTCACAGCCTCATAAAATTTGAAGGGTGGTATGATGCATGATAAAACAAATCCTGAATTTTGAATCGTAAATCTTTGGTGATAATTTCATAACTAAAACATAAATGCATAAAATAAGGTGAACTTGCCAAAATTCAAATAATAATACTAGATCGTACTGGCCCTTCAAGGATCAAAAGCAGAGGCAATAACTTCTTCCTCTCAACATACCGGTACCACAGCAAACGTCAACAACACTGCGAGCAGACGACACAGCAACAATATCTCGTATTGTCGAGTAGAGAACTTCAGCTGCAGGGGTGTTGGTCTGGAAGAAGGAATCTGGAGAAATGCGAAACTTCCGTCCCAAAATTTCTTCGTAGATGTGATGATCTCCAAGAACCAGATAGGCTTTACACTTGTGCCAGTGAGATTGAAAGCTGAAACAAACGAAAACCATCGGGTGTTGTTGAACTCTATATATTAATAACTAAGACATAGCATATCTGTGACAAAGAACGGATGAATGAGTGAGTAAATTAGTTAACATTAACGCCGCTTGGGCAATATTTCAGCCATTAGCGGCGTGAGAAAGAGGATGAAATTCAACTGCAGTTTCAATGACTGACGAATGGGCCTTTGCGAACATTCCTTGAAAACCTCTTTTAGATGAACATAATACGGGATTTCAAGAATACCAGAATCAACAGAAACCGTTATTTGTTTCATGTATCGTTATTTTTTTTTTATTATATAAATTATTGTCAATGCCTTCACACTGCGTTTAGATTAACGTAGGACTTTCCCCAGTTAGAATAGCCTTTATCTAGCGTCTTTAACTTGTTTAAACGATCCGTCCATATCGTAAACACGTTGCCGAGTAACAAGTGGATTCACTCTGAATTAACTGATTGCAATTTGGGTTTCAAGAAGTCTCCTAACTTCTCTTCATCCAATTTATACATATCTTTAATATAATTTAGTATTCCCGCTAATCTGCATGTCGTGTGAAACGGGTTCTGAACGAAGTTAATGTTTCCAAAATGATAAATAAAACATCATTATGTTTAAACGTGAACATCTTTGTTCCTTACCAAGGGCGGATGTAAAGAGATGCAAGTTCAAGGTCACGTCCAGGTCCATGACGAAAATAGTTCACCAATTCTTCCTTCACTTCTTGGTAGTCGTCCTGATAAAGAAACAAAAGGATCGAATCAAATATTCTTATGATGGTATTCCTTGGAATTTCTTTTCGATAGCTTTTACCATGAAGAATCATGACCATACTACTTCAAGGAAACAGCCTTATAATTATATCCTGTTAACAAGGCTATCTCAATTTCAACATTAAATCTTTGATCTTTGATGGGTTTCAAGTGATTGCCAATTATTAGCCTAGGGAACGAACATTAATTTCAATCAGACCGGCTGACAAGGTAGGAAATTAACTTATATATCATCTGCTATAAGTGTTCTATACCTCGCTTGTAGCTTGTAAACTGGAAATCAAGTGAAAGTGTGTTTATTGAAGACGAACATACATGATGTTTCTGTAGCGTTCTGTACAGCACAGTAAGCATGGTGTCCCCCTGTTGGTTTGACCTCATCACAATATTGCTCCAGTACCCCATACACCATGACTTGGTATATTCCCCCCGGGGAGACTGGCGGAGGAAATCCTGGTACACCTGCAATACACCAGGTTTCAATCAGAAGGGTGTGCAACTGTGCATATGAACATGGAACTTAACCATAAACCTCCCCTGCAAGGTTATATCCGATCCTATAGAGTAATGCGTCCTATGCAGCAACTGCGTTCTAATTATAGCGACCTTGTTTGCGATATGTTGTCTTTTGTTTTTGTACTTTGTTGACAATAACTGAAGAGATTTTACTCGTCCTGCGTTCTTCTTTGGTCATTACGTTTCTTGAACGTTTTGATTATCAACTTATGCTGAGTCCATATTCATGATACCATCTCTGCTATAAACTAGTAAGACTCATTAAGAAGCTGTGTGATAATTTGTTTAATCATGGTATGTCAGTTAATGAGCAGGGTATGTCTTTTTTAATTCCAGACACCGATATCGTCATAGTACTATTAAACGCACTGTCAGTATAACTAAATGGTCTGTGGTCCCAGTAAAAGTTTAAACTGCCGCAAGGAGCTTGTGACTAAGGCAGATTTTGTTTCATAGGTAAGAAATTGCCCGAATGCATAAAAGCTAATCAAAACACCGCGTTCGTATAAAGTGTATTCGATGAGTAACTTTATAACATAATATGTGAGGATCCTCTGTATATTTACACATGCTATTAAATTTACTTACTCTTGCTATTTCTTTATGTTTCTTCTTTATGTTGATTAGGTATTTTGGACTAACACAGACTGCCTTTCCATCTGAAAGAGTGATGGATAACCTTCTACACTGTTAATTACCATGAACTAAAATTATAATATACTATCAAACATTAAAATCCTGATTTCATTTCAGAAAAAAGGTACAAAACCAAAGTTCAGACATATGTATCAAAATATACTGCTAATAGTTTAAAAAATGGTATATCCACTGACGGTTGATTACCATTAAATTTCTATATAGAAAAAGTAAAATTCTCTTGTTAAGTTACCCGAAAAGAGTTAAAGATACAAATGTTGGCTAAACAGTAACGTAAAATAATGAGAGTACTCCCCAAATAGCTCTAGTTCTTTGAGAGCAAGTGTCAAAAACAGATGAAGTGAAAACATCGGAGGTTAGGCTATCACTTGCCTTTTGACAAAGAACACATTTAGAACATATCTAAATCTCAGTTTATCTCTGCATTACATCATGAACATTTTGGATTGTGATTTGTCATGATCATTTAAGTTTAAGGATATTCCACGATAAGGCTAATAGTTACCAATAATATATAATAATAATCATAATCAGTAGGTAAACAAGAGAGTGCAGGTGAACAGGTCCTTCTCCGATACCTACAAGCCTCTCTAAAGATTCTTACGACTTGATTTCCCGACAAAAAGGCCGACCGCCCTTGTTTCCCCATTCACGTCGGTTCCAACACTCATCTGGTCCTTGTTGCGGTAAAAGAAAATCTCTGGCTGTGAAAGAGTTAAAATCAAAATGACAAGTCGTCCTTGTACGAGTTTAACGGGGTTGCTTGTGAACGATTGTCAAAGATACATCCCGCCCGATGAAGGAGTAAGTATATATCCAAACCGTCCTGGTATAACCACAAGAAAGTTTTTATAAAGAAAATATTGCTGCTCTACTGTATGTCACTATAAAATGGCCTTCAAAGACTTCGTGATACACATCTTTTTTTCGTATATGTCGTTCATACAAAATAGGCCTTTAGAATTACTTAAAACAACTTTATGAAAACCCAATCAAATCAAAATCACATAGAACTTATCATCCATACCTCGTTTTACTATTAAGAAACTTAGCGACATACGAGCTGTAGGTTCGAACTGGTTTCAATGAGACTGAATTAAAATCTTTACCGCCGGTTTCATTCCTATAAAGGAACATAAAAGTCCATCGTTTTCCTCGACTTGTTTCTGTATCTTGGGAGTGAAGTGTCCTGAAGGCCGATTGTAGTGGATTATGTTTGCTGCTGAACGTAACGATTCCCTCAAGAAAAACTCCTTGGTCTGTCGAAAATTGCAAAGACGTAAGACATCGGCTTAGTTTTACATATGTGCACATATAACAGTTATGATACCATTTTTTTCTTACCTCAGGACAACAATATCTGACATTTAACAGCGATATATTGGAAAATCTGTACAGCAGTTCATAAATGGAGGAAGTGATCGCAAAATAATAAGTCTTTGCTGTAAATATCAAGAGACACAATAAAATAACTGGTAGGTGAAAATTTATGAATCATTACAAACCCCTTTAATAGTAGCTCGAGTGTTATATTACATGTCCAGTATCTGATATGTTACCCATTGGGTTGCCTGAAAAAGTTTGTGTCTGGATATATGATAAATATGACACAATTTATGTTTCACAATGTGGGTATAAAATGTCTTTTCCAATACCTTCAAAATCACGTTAAACGTTGTAAGAAAATCAAACGTAATAATCTCACCAGCAGTTGCTTTTCATACGACCTGCTATGATAGGGTGTAACGGAATCTGCCAGTCTGGAAACAATGATGAACATAAATTCTAATCGACTGTAATTTTTGGCAATCGTCACCTGATTATCTCATCAACGACTTAAAACAATTATTATCAGCAAGATTCGCTGGATAAATAAAAAGATGCATATTGGTTGGAAATCGACATTACCTTTCATATTGGTTCTCCTCTGTTGTCGTATCCACTCTACCGCGTCGATTTGGTTTGTTTCTGGCTATCCTAAACCCGCTTGAAATGAAAAAATACAGAGTTATTAAAAAATATCTATTTTTTTCTTGTATCATGATGACCCCTCATCATAACCCTAGCCATCACAAAAGTTTACATCGAAGCCTATGTACAGAAGCGCTCGTAAAATTTTAAAGATAAGCTGACTGATAAACATTCTTTACTTTCAGTTCGGCTAAAGTACACAGATAATTAGGACCAAGTTGGATATGTAGATTTTTGGAGTCAAAATATTTTTGAGCATCTGGGAGATTTATAAGAAAGTAATTTTAAAATGGTGTGTTTTTTCAATGCTGTATCGAATCCAAATTTCGAACGTAATTATTGTCATGGTTTGAAATATCGAACCCATTTTGATAATGTCGAATGAAAATTTTAAAAATGAATCTGATAAATAAGTAACTTGATATCTATTGACACATTATTCGTACATATGAGGCTAATTAAACCAATTCACCTATAGGCCTACTGACTAAGGGGAAAACGAAAGTAAGCGACTGCTGACTGGAAAAAAAACGAAAGTAGTCACATGACAATCGCAATAACCCAAAACGACAAGTCAAACAATCCCTCGCGTCGGATAATGAAATAATAATTATGCGTTTGAAAAACATTCTCAAATATTGTATTGCAGATTTCAATTCCACTATTCGACCCCTACCCAACTTGTGTCGATTGATCGAAAACTCAAACAGTCTTCTCAATCTCTGTGACCTGTTGCTTACAGATTTTAAGATGACTCCTTTCCTGTGGGATCATAGATCTTTACCGGCTTATCTTAAAACCGACTGCGGTATCAACGACGATATAGTATAAATACGATGAGTTAGATTACCGAGATATCTGTCGATGAACAAAGCACCAAGTCATCAATATCTTGTCACAGTTATCGATTTGTAAATATCGTATTCGCCTTGTCGCGGATGTAAACATTGAACACATGTGATTTGTGGAGGGTGCCATTTTAGCCAAGGGAGTTAATGAACGGAAAATGAAGCGCTTATAAAATCCAAAGATTGTTCACTCATTTCTTCATTTAAAAACATTTATCCATAAGTCATTTTAAGTTTAGAAAACATATCATTTTGATATAGTATGTATTTAGAAGTGCCTAATTAGATTTAGTAGTTAATTGGTAGTCTTTGAATTAGTAGAACTTTAATTACGTCTAAAGTATAGATAACTCAATTTATTCAATTAGTTTACTTTTATACAAGCCTATGATTCTTTTTGCATAATCAAAATATAAATTCCTAATTAAAATTTGTAAGTTACAATAAGCCTCGGTTGATAAGCGTACCGTTTTATTTAGGGTATGCATTGTTGGCTATTCGAGTTTATCAAGAATTTCTGTAGACTATGTCTATACAAATCCTTGGGTTAAAGTAATGTTTGTTCTGAGACATACTTCACTTTTCTATGACAAAAAAAGTGTGCCAATAAAACTTTTATAAACTAGTGATTTTGTCACTTACGTCATTCATATGTTTTGAAATAGTATTTGTTATGGATGAGATATTTGAACATCATATCATTAAAAAATTGGGTCATATGATTAAAAATTAAACCTGCCTTTTAAAAATAATATTTTTTTGTGTATACATAATTTCACTCATTAATGTTTGAACTGTCATTAAAGAATATGCAAATAAGGAAGCCCGTCTGTTCTCACCCAAGTGATGTTTCCGTTTTTGTAAATACACAAATTCTACTTTTTAAGTAACCGGAAACAAAAAAATCACTGACTGCGCATGCGTCGATTTGAAAGAGCGGCTGATACGATTTTCGTGAATTGTTTTCAATGCATGTACGTTTCAACTATTTGTTATTGATTCATGTTATTCATTGCTGCACTAGTTGTTAGATAAGTGATGACATATGCACCGTCACTTATGATCATACTTTTTAGACATTAACTCTTGGAAACAACTGGCAAAGTCACAAAGTGTTGAAAAGTAACAGTAAACAAAAACACTGTGTGGATGTCTTCATGAAATATGTTATTAGTTATATCAAGGCCACATTTATTGTGATTTTTATGTAGTCAAATAGTTAAATCAAATCAGACAATATTCATTTGATATTTAATATTAATCATATTAGTATAACCATGCTGCATATGCTGTAGTTCAAATTATCTAGATTTTGTTTCATGTGCCTTTTGTATCTTTTCGCTTTTATTTTGTGCCACCGAATGCATAGTTATACCCTACCCAAGAGTGTGTTCGTCAATTTTGAAAAAAAAGCGAGAGGGGATAGGGGTAAATTCATTGTTGCTGAATAAAAAAGAAAATTTTCTTAATTGGGACAGCAGTTGGATATAATAGTTTATCTTTCCATCCATGTCTCCATTGAAGACTTGTTTTTATCAAAGACCACAACCAACATTCATAGCTTTCAAGCTTTTTTGCTGTGTATTCATGGCATCCAAGATACAAACGACTGGGCTTGCGTTGACGCCGTGAAATTTACATATCAAGATTGAAAAAATAGGTGTGTCACTTATTAGAGGAATTCAAATTGTAAAAAGTAATCAAACCCTGCCTAAATATCATACTTCCCACTTGTCCACCTTTAGAAACAAGGAGAGTCTACTGGAAAGTTTTGGTATCACTGACAAAAGTATTTGTACACCAATTTTTCATTTTTTTCGTACTGAATATTTCCTATTTAACATCATGGCCAAAGATTATAGATCCTATATGAAGTAGTTCTGCCTCTGACGTAACAAATTGCCAAAGTATAGTAACTATGCTTCTATGTCATTGCAGGTTTCAAGATGATGCGGAAATCAAGTTTGGGAGGAGGAAGGCCTTCTTTGGCCGGTCCCCTTAGAGTGAGAACAGATGACAATATGAAACCCTCAAGTTCAAACAACAGTAGACAGTCTGTTGGGAGACGACTTTCCACTGGCAGTAACAGACTCTCATATGTTGGCCGACCATCCATTGGCCAGGTACAAAAGTCTGTATCTCGATACAGTGCGTACCCAACAACAACTGGGCAGAAAAGAAGGTGAGATTGCAATCCATAACTGTTTTATTTACAAGAAATAGTTTGCCTTTCTAAATTATGGTGCAAATGACAGTTGGGAGACACTGTGTAAAATGGCTTGTCTGGTTTGCCTATGTTTTGTTCATTGTCTATTTAACTTTGATACTGTCCTGATGGAGGAAAATATATGCATCTAACAAATATTCAACAATTTTTAATTTGCTTAATTTTTTTTTAAGGAAATTTTGATTTAATAAAATTAATGATAAGTGAACTATATAGGACTCATTTCTGTTACACACCAAAACAAAAGGTAGTGTTAACTATTTTCCAACCACCTAAACCGATGCAATCCGTAAATGCACTCATTATAGATTTTATGACACCTGTCACAGGATATCCTTTTTACTGTTGCAATTTCTTTTATACTGATTCCTTTCAGTTTACATGGAGTTATAGTAGTGAAAACTGAACATCCTACTCTAAACCCTCCCTTGCATTCAAATGTGTTTCAGTGTGTACACATACTTTTAATGTGTAATCACATTATAATTTTCAGGCATTCAAGTGGAATTGGTATTCGGGGTCGCACAGATGTACCAAGAGATCCAAGACCTATTTCTGACAAGGGTTTCCAGCACAAAATGATAAAACAACTCTTGGAGGTTAGTAGAGCTGAAACATGTTTAAAAACTTTGTCTTCAGGTTTAGGGGTAGCCTTTCTTCAACTTCTACTAAGATTTTTACTCAAAAAAGGTATGGCACTAATACATTAGCTTACCGGGTAAGTGTTTACATCAATGTTGTTTTGTCAAAAATAGCTCTCGTGTTCATAATTTTGAAGCCAATTTAGTTACATAGATTATGTTTTGATGGCATAAAGCAGTAAAACTGATCTATTATTATTATCAAAATTATTTCAAGTTATGTATTGCCATGCAAGATACAAAAATTAGTTGAGCATTTAAGTTTAAGGACCTAGTGGGGTAAACATGTTGATTTGTTGGAGGACTTATTAAAATAAGATCGTGAAAACGTCTGGTTTTTGGTCCTAATATTGTGCCAAATTACTTTTACACACTCCTTTGATTCTCCAGTGCCTGACAGATAAGGGATACCCTCACGCTATCTCCCAGAAAATTCTAGTGTCACCGCCAAGTAAGGAATTCTTCAGGATGTTTGAGGTAAGATTTGACATTTCCAATGGCTTTTACACAGATAATTAAATCACTACAGTGTTCCCGCTGGCTTTTTTAACAGCCAGTCCTTGGGACCGGCAGCCAATGAAAATACCAGTCCCCATCAATTTTTAACAGTCCTTATATATTTTTACAGTGAAAAAGCAAACAGTGCACTTTTGAACATGAATGAAATTGAATGTATGACTATGTGAACAACTAGGTATTACGTATACGGTAAGTGTTAAAATGAATAATAAACAGTATGAAATTGTGAACGAACTTTGTTTTGTTTTTATTTCAATACACGTGTGCCATTGATACAGGTATAATGCAGTACAACATGTACAGTCATTGAATGAAACTCCACTGTAACTATCTACGTTATTTATGTCATGTTAAAATGAAGACAAGATACCACATACTTACAAGGTTACTTTACATACTGTCAAGTTTCAGATAAATATTTCCAAGATATATTCAGCGCCATTTTGTTCTATTTTTGAAAACACTATCCCTGTGACGGTCACGTGACACTTACGTCACACAGGAAAACTCATTAATTATTCACACTAACACAGTCACTGATTTGCGAACATGTCTGTTGAACTTAGTACTGTAAATGTCAAATATTACATTAAAATGTTCACAGTTTACGTTTCTTCTTTCGGAACATCTTTATTGCTGTTTGGAAATTGAATTGACTTTCTTCAGTGTCATTTGAGTGCATATTTAATAGCATCAGATTGTTAATTCTGTTATG
Source organism: Phorcus lineatus (assembly GCA_921293015.1). Taxonomy (NCBI): domain Eukaryota; kingdom Metazoa; phylum Mollusca; class Gastropoda; order Trochida; family Trochidae; genus Phorcus; species Phorcus lineatus. Next base: position 47,583,981 of record OV121085.1, read on the forward strand.
CGACAAGCGATTTCTTGCTGCCGTGTGGATTCTATTTTGAACGCTAAAACCTCTCTCTGCCGGCACGCTGGATACTGGAATGGTGATAGCTACTGCTGCTAATGTTGCAAAGTCAGGGAATATATCCTGATACTCGTTTATCAGAATTTGACATGCTTGGTCGAACGACGATGCCCCGAAACCAGACATAGCTTGCTTCATTTGCTGGAAATCACGTCTAGTACGATCCCTGTCAATCAAACTGGCTCTGACGTCATTATCTGCCTGACCAATGACAGGAGAGAAGTGATCTAAGATAACATCAAGGGATTCCCTAGCATGTGCATTCATCTCTTCTGGTGTTTTGGGATATGTAAAAGGGTTTAAAACCTTGTCGAGTGAATGAAGAACAGTTAGGGAATCCTCTGGGAATCTCTTGTTTAGAGAATCTATCAGATCTGTAATAAAACCATCACGTTTCTTCTTGGCTGCAGCCACAGATCCAGGATCAGCATAGGTTAACTTTATTCCACGAAACTCGCCCTCAGAAATGTTTTCCGACAAATACACTTCATTTTCTCCAAACTGCGTCAACAATCCGTTTAAGCATGTGATAGTGGACTGCACCATTGGTTGTATCATGGCCAAATTGAGTTGATCCCTTTGAAAAATTGTGACGAGTTTTTCCATGTATGGTAGTACATCACTCAACGTGTACGTCATAGAGAAAAAAGCGTAGGTTTTAAGCTTTTTTACCAAACCCTTGGCTGCTGTATTGTTTCGTTGTGCAGCCTCTTCCTCTAACTCAATTATGAGAGCTGGTAGGTTAAGTTTTGTCGACTTTACAGCACGGCCCAACGACAGCCATCGTACAGTACAGGGCTGTTTCAAACTTGAGAATTCAGTGTCATCCAACACTTTGGAAAGCTCTTTCAGTCTATCATAGCGTGTAGCAGAATATTGGTATAGTTTATATACATCGTTGAGGGTGGTACGATATTCTGCTACACACTTTGAGAGACGTGCAGCGTCTTGAGAGGCCAAAGCCACCCGGTGTGCTATGCAGTGGACGTGTACTAAATATTGACAGTTCGAATCCCTAAGTCTGACACCAACACCACTCCTCACCCCAGTCATAACGCTGGCTCCATCTGACCCAAAGCCTGTTATTTTCTCTAAGGGTATATTCCATTCAGCCATCACCTCTCGAATTTTGTCTGTGATAATCTCGGCTGTACCGCCATGAACGGTATAGTTTCCCAAGAAGACTGTTTCACATTTTCCACCATTTTCGATCCGAATAAAAATAATCAGTTTCTTTTCAACAGTGACATTGACAGTTTCATCAATGATCAATCCAATGAATTTACTTTTTGAAATTCTCTCTTTCAAAGTTTCAATCGTTGCCTCGGCTAGAGCATTTTCCATCTCTTCCACACTGTCACCATGGGTGTATACAACCCCACTCAAATTTTTACAACCATTCTTTTTTTGTAACTGAACGAGTGGTACAAATTTATCTGACGGAATATTTTGTTTCGCCATAAATAGCACTGTTCTCATCATGCACGTCAGAGCATCGTCATCCTTTTCTTTAGCTGCGGCAACGTGAACATTCATAGCTTTTTTATTTGTCAATATGAAAACAGCATCTCGATGACTCATGCTTTCTCTGTGTTCTTGTAGGGCCGACTTCTGCATGTTAACACACCCTTTCGTAAAACCGTTGTTCTTACAAGCTTCCTCGCAAATTCGACAAAACATTGCTTCAGATTCAAATCGTAACCACTTGAATTCGGCGAACCACTCATTTCTAAAACTTCTTGATTTAGTTTTCGTCCCAGTGGATGATTTACTTGATGAAACAGATGTTTCTGCAGTCGCTGAATTGCTTGGAGAATCTGTTTTCGCCTTTTTAAATGGCCCTGGATCATTTGATTCCCCCCCACCAAAAAATTTTAACATATTCGTCTGCTTCTTTTCAGCCATTTTGACTGAAAACATGTACTTTGGTTCGAGATATTTAAACCTTGGTTTGAGACTATCTCGTCTAAAAATAGCTTGGGGAAACCCAAATTGTTTGTCGCTAAACTTATACGTTATCGATCGTAGCTGTGACTGCTTGAAATGAAAAGTAAAACGTCTCTGAAACTATTTTGGGTTTATTTCAATATAACCAAGTAAACCAATGTTTCATTTATTTCAGTCATGTTAACTAAAAAATCAAATTCAAGACTTAAAAACAGCCAGTCCTCAGTACCGGCAGTGTTTGCAAATGCCGGTCCCTCTTTGAAAATTCCGGTAAAATACCGGTATTTACCAGTAAACGGGAACGCTGCACTACCTTCTAATGTTTGACATCAGCAGCTTACATGTTACTTGAATAACTCTAATGAATAGTTAATATCTCTCTCTGAAACCATATTCAGTTTCTCTATGGGCACCTGGAACCCAAATACAAGATCGGGGGTAAACCAGAGGATGAAATACCCAAGATTTTCAAGCTGCTTGGCTACCCGTTCTCCATTTCCAAGAGTTCCATGTTTGCTGTGGGCAGTCCTCACACCTGGCCCTACCTGCTGGCTGCCCTCGTTTGGCTTGTTGAGATTGTCAAGGTGAGTCTCTTGCCGTTTAGGGCATAAATATTGCCCAAGCGGCGTTAAACAATAACTCGCTAGCTCAGGTGAGTTTCCTCTTCAGGTCGTTCAACCATGGCTTAATGTCACGATACTCTTCACAAATCGGGAAAATTTGTACACAAATTACTCACCCTTAAGTCTTGTCATGAAACATTAACTCAATGAAATGGCTTGATATTAGAAGGTGGATATAAATGCTTTGTTCCAATACTCTTCACTAAAAATTTACAAGTTGCAAGTTACCTCCTCTTGATCTTGTTATGAAATAATAACCTAGTGAAATGGCTTGATATGAGAAGATGGATATAAGTGCTTGACTTTTTTTTACATCGAATGGCCAGGAACTTGAATCAAAGACAGTTTTTCCCTTATGATTAACTGTGAACATAGACGTGTTAACTCAGAGCTATAATTGCATGCCAATTCCCTAAACACAAGACTAAAGCATGTTGTTACAAGTTTGAGAGGCTTGCATATTCAGTTTCATTGGCTTTCTTCAATCAAGAGCGGTAAATTTCAGTATAGATTTTCCTCATGAAAAGTCCTGAGGTTGATTAAGTGAAGAGCATCCCAACAGCCAGCCTTGGGTAACTGAAGATTAGGTCGGTTGAAATGGTTCACTACTAAATTTGTTGAACCTCTATATTTGCTTTTAGTTTGGTGCAAAGTGCATCATTCTAGTATACCCAACACACAATGTACCAAATATAAAATTTAAAAAATTCAGATTTTTTGATGTTTTTGTTTCAGATGGGACACTGGATGAGTGACAGTACTGGTATTGAAGCTTTGCTGTTCCCACACGAAGAAGATGACTTTGATTCCACGCCAGAAAATAAGGTAATTGTTGATAGAGATTCAGGAATTTTTTTCATATATTGGTAGTCATCTTATCTGTTTTTTTGTCAACCAAAGTGCTAATCAAAGATTAAATCAACAATCTTCTTTCCGATAAAAAAAATCATCTTCTAGTTCCTAAAGCACTTTCAATGTGTTTCCAGCTTCTGTTTGATTACTGTGAGCAGACGTACAACGCCTTCCTGTCAGAGATTGATGAGTATGATGAATTTGATGACGAGCTGTCAAGATTACTTAGTAAGTAGAGAAGATTTCCCTATTCTTTGAGAAAAATGCACTTTGATTGTCTTGATTCAATTTTTCCCTACATGCTCAGTGTTTATAATTGTTTGCTTAATTTTGGAGTATAGTCCCATAGGTGGCAACAGTATTAACACATGCTATTTGAGTTGAAATACAATATATTTCACAATCCTTACTTCTATCTTTCCATCAATTATTTTCGACCCTGAATAATCAAATTTCAATCAGCATGTATTGAATGCTATAAAGATCAATCATATCAAATTATTGTAAATAAGGAATAATATTTCATGCTGATACCAATTCAAAAGCTTCAATTGACACATAAAAAGAGATGGGCAGTAGGAGTCTTATAAATAAGTTGATGTTATGTATGTTGATGTTACAGAGGACAAGTATCAAGGTTCTGGGGGAGGCATCGACACACTTATAGCAGAGAATACTCGACTAAAACAAGAACTGGACTTCATAGAGCAAGAAGGGGTAAGTATTGCAACCATTTTGGTTAAGTGATAAGGTTTTCCTTTTAACATGGCATCTAGTATCACAGTACAAGGAAAGCCTGCAACCCTATTTTGGCTCTACATTAATATGAGACCTGTGAACATCTAAGGGACAAACCAACAATATAGGAACATCACTGAATTTCAGCGAGCTACTTCAAGAATCTAAGTGTTTGAAGAATATGGTAAATTTTTTAAAGACAAGAGAAAAATATTGATCATTCACTAAAAACAGAAGAAAATGAATGAAAGGCAGAGCAAGTTCTAACTGGTTTTCAAATGATCTTGTTTGTTTCTAGGACCGGCTGATGGCACTACAGGAGCAGAGAGAGGTTGTACGGAGTGACATGACGAGGTTTGGGCAGTACGTGGAGGAGATATCAACATACCAGCACAAGCTTGAGATCCAACACCGAGAGTTGGATGAGGATAATAAAGGACTTGGTATGAAGTGGTTATACTTATTCTATTGTGTTCAGTGTTAAATTTACTTTTAAAGCAGCTTATTCAAAACTGTAAAATATATTGGAAGATTATGATACCCGAGAAGAAAACTTAGCAACCTTTATTGAAAGAGAATATATTGAGTTGAATACTTAAATTATTTTTTTATTTTGTTTAAGTTTACGGACATGTACTTATGGCAAGATAAGTTATGCTTATATCATTTGTGTAGAGGGAGATCTGAAGTCCCACGAACAGAAGAACCGCCACATGCAGGGAATTTACGAGACACAGAACCTGACACCTGCAGACGTGGAGCGACTCAAACTGAACCGCCAGGAGCTCCAGCGTCAGATCGATGGGGTGGACAAACAGATAGAGGAGGTTGATCTGGACAACTGGAAGGAGGAGATGAATATGGCCAAGTCAAGAGAGAGGGTGAGTACTAGTAAGGCTTCTCTACTGCTTTCCTTCTTCATCATCAGTACAATCCTAAATTTTGATTCCAACCTGACCATCAGGAGCGTGATAGTGGAGTGTGAGCCTATTCTGCTTTGGATCAAGAGGTCTCAAATCCTACCAGGGGCTTGGTAACTAGTATAGTATAGTTCTGGATTTCACTGCGATATGCTTGCAGGTTCGGGTAAGATGCATAGCCACAGTAGTGTTGCTGACTTCCGCCCTGCAATATACTAGCAGCAGAGATTTAGGTGAAATACTCTTAAAAGTGGCGTTAAACCCTTAAATCACCTCACTATACTACACCTCGCTTTACCATCATTCAATTCATTCATTCAATCTCGCAAACTAAGTCCTCAAACTTTCCATACCAGGGCTCCAGATAATTATTTGGACTCGGGGGTATTTCACTCCTCAAAATAAACATTTAGGAGTAAAATTACCACATGAAAAAATCAGGAGTATTTCAGGGTTTATCATTTTCAGATCATTCCAAGTTAACACCTTTTTCGATGCTAGTCGTTGATTATATTTTCCACACGTTTAATCTGTATATAAACGAGAGATTTCTCTTTGATGGAATATAACTTGGTAATCTTTGTTTTCATACAGGTTGGCATCAAGTTGGCTACTGTTCAAGATGTAAAGATTAGACATGTACATGTACAAATAAAACCTTTTTTGACAAGTCACGATCACTCTTGTAAACAAATATCTGACTCGTATTCTGGGAAAGTTGTGCGTATCTGTCACTCATTGACTTCGTTTTTAATGCATACTTCTGAATTACCCATGCGTATTTTACGCAGATACGCATCTTATCTGGAGCCCTGCATACACACCAACAAGAAATGATTAGATAATGAATGTTATATTGTTTTAAAGATGGAATTACATTATTGCTTTAACTTTCTTTTCTGTCTTGAGGTTATCGTTAAACATTTCAGATTTTCATGTTTATGTTTTGCTTTGTTGTATTATTAACCTTTTAACAATTGCCCTTAATATTCAAGATAGTCTTTCTTGCTCTTTAGCTATTGGTTAGTCTGAGACCCACATATGTCTCCAACTAAGTTTATCATAGCATCTCTATAAGTGTGGGTTAAGCATGTCCATAGATTTAATGGGGTTTAATGAAATTGGTTCTGGGTATTCATTATAATTATTCTCAGATTTTATGTTGTTTGCTTACTGATAATGCATTTCATTTGGCAATAATGTAAATGAAAATTTTTCAAAAATTAAAACCATTTCATTATTTTCACCAGCTTGAGAACCGAGGCAGCGAATACAACAAGCTAGCCCACAGCTTGAAGCTCGTCCCGATCACAGCAGAGAATGCATGCGGGACAGATTACGAACTGAAGACCTCTTACCACAACACAATGACGGTCGACTTTGATGGAATGATCAAACCAGCCCTGATGCAACTGAAGAAGCAGTGCAGTGGTAGTCTGAACGACAAGTCCTCGCAGCTGATGTCCCAGCAGGACTCCGTGGAGCAGCTGTCGGAGCTGGTCACAGAACAGGAGCACCATGTCCGTATCATGGAGAAGAATCTCAACACTGTGGAGGAGGAATACAAGATGGAGAAAGAGGTTTGTGCTCTTTCAACCAGGCAACTTCTGTTTCAGTTTCCATCACTGACTTATTTAAGCCTTGCTGCTAACCGCAAAAATTGTGCTTTAAGTGCAGCACCCTCTTCAGTGTTAAGAAGCAACTTCCAGATTTCTGATAAGAATGTCAAGTTCAGGTACAGTAGGCTGAAGAGTTGGACAGATAGAGAATACTAAACGACGTTCCGTGTAATAACATATTTATGAAACGAGTGAATGGTTTGGTATCTAACGAGCGAAAGCGAGTTAGATACCAAACCATTCACGAGTTTCATAAATATGTTGTTACACGGAACGGAGTTTAGTATTTTATTTATTACTCGCCCAACATCAGCAAAAAAATTCTGGAAAAAGGCTTAATTTGTACATGGAGGCCATCATGCAGCCACAATTGTGTCGCGAGTTTTCGTGAATTCATTTCATTATCATGATCAACATCGGCTCTACCTATCTTTTACACAAAAAAGAGAAAGCTTTGAATTGTATTTAATTTGGAATTTTTATAAGACTGATAGCCTACGACACCTAACCAAGCAAAGAAATCGAAACTCGAATACTTAAAACTGATGAGTGCATTGCGTCAGCAAAACTAGGTCAAGCGTATGAATACATTATGATCGCCGATGTAATTTATTTTTATTTTTAAAAAAACTATTAAGCAATGGGGAAATAACAACAGACAAAGAAGATTTTAACAACAAACAGAACGCCTTTCATAAAGAAACATATTGTGAGGAATATCTTATCAATCTTATCATTTGTTGGATTATTTTCGAATGCGATGTAACTTCCAAAGTTACTAGGGAGTTAATCGCCCTAAAGAGCGTGGTCACCTCGCACACAAGTTTGGACGAGAATTCTGATCATTTGGAACATATTAAGCTGAATTGAAATTAACATGAATGACAGAATTGTTTATTGTGCTGCACGTTTGAAACAGTGTCAGCGGCGCGATCTCGGCGAACGTCAACATTGACAGTACACCCCGCATCAGCTGGCCGGTTGATCATTTCACTGATTGGACAACCGTTTGCAATCTAACTTCGCATTGGACGTCATGCGTTTCATAAATTGTTTTGATCACGTAACTTTGGTCATGTGACCGAGTGAAAATAGTTCCGACATCAGTGCGCGTGATGTTATTACACAATGTGTAATAACATTGTAGATTTATTAAACAGCGATATCTTCAACAGGAGAGTAATAAAAAGGTGTATGTGATGCAATGGTTGAGACCGTTATGTGTTTTAAATCTAGTTGGTTATTTAACTACCATGTTTTATAATCAGTAAAATTGGTTTATTGTTAATATACCCATTCTGCTAGATCAGCAAATTTAATTTTATTAAGCTCCACAATCCCCTAGTTTGCCTTTTCAGGTTTTGTCTCATATTGCTTTCAAACGCTAATTAATGCATGAAGGTGCTTATCAGTATTCCCATTCCCACTATTGCTCAATTCAAAGTCAACTCATTAGCTGTTTATAAATTGGGCAATATGAAACAATGAGGGGAAAATAGAGGTTTCATAGATACAAATTCACTGATGAAGAAGGGTATTCTCTAAGAATCTTTGCATAAGTGCCATTTCCAATTGTCGGAGTTATGATTCTTGAAAATGACCAACAGGAATAGTATTGCACTTGTTTATTCATTTATCATATTTTGGAGTTGGTTTTTTGCAAGAAAACTAACATTTCATGCTCATAAAGTCATACCTTCTTGGGCCTTTTTTATTTAAAACTTTTTTATTAATCCAGAGATGTCAACATGAGGTTGAAAACATTGTTGAAGAACTGGAACAGAAGCAGAAGTCTCGGGATGAACAGAAGCGTTCCTCACAACTCAGCCGACAAGATGCACACAAGGAATACAAGGACACGGTGAAAATGTGAGTCAGAGGTTGCCCTGTCATCTACTGCCTCACCGAATGGTGTCTGTCTTGCTTTGTTTCATTAAGATAAGATTTCATTTTCCTATGTTACATGCTTTATTTAAATTGTTAACAACATTTTCTACAGAAACGGTTGTTCAAAAGCCCGTAAACTAGTCCTTAACGGAACGTCTGTTAAGTCTGTTAAGTCGACATTAACTTTAACGGAGGGGGAGGGTGTACATTTGCTCACTAACTCTACCATTAGCATTCAGACTTCCATGCTGTTAAGATGGCATTTATGCTACAGGCAAATGCTGCTTTTATGAATGTCATAATTCTAAGAAAACCTAAGGAATTTAGAAATTTCCAAATCAACTACATTGAAGTAAAGCTGCACCAGCGTTACAGATTTAGAGAGGACTCAATAGACTATATTGTTTCACTTGTAAGGGATGATGTGGTGTCATCATAACATGAACATATTGTATGTATTTGACACAGATAGTGAGATAACTAGTTTGACATTATCTCCGCAGGGTAGAACAGAAGAAGCTCACACTCAGAGAAGAGGAGCAGAGAGCAGTTCAGTTTCTCGACACCATCATTCGAGAAGTTGTGGAACACAAAACAGAACTTTCAGTGAGTCAAGACTTTCTTTCGATGGTTTAGATCAGCATATAAAATGGTCTTTGCTTTTTAATGAAACCCATTTGAAGCCATTTGGATAGGCTTATTACTTATTTCTTAACCCATGTTCCAGAATAGCATAATTTTAGCCATTGTTACCCAGATTATTTTAATCCTGTGTATTGACCATTAAGAATGGTTTGTCACCAGTATTTTAATACCTAAAGAGAAAAGCGTGTAAATTTTGAATTCATTATGATCACTTTTTAATAAAACAGCCCTTTTTGTGATAAAAGTTTATATCTCTGTATTAATTCAAGGCTATTAACAGCTTTGAGTGTAAAAATTATCACTTGAGAAAGTGACATGAATTGAGAAAAAAATGTCTATTTTTCAGGAACGACTACAGGGTGTGAAAACAGACATGAAGACACTTGTTCAGAAAACAAAAGAAGAAACAGAAGAAATCATTTCAAAAATATAACTTGGCTTGTATTTTGAAAAGTGCAAATTTCCTTCTTTTTTTAAGAATTAAATGTCGATACATTGTCCCACAGCTCATCATGTAGATACATCATCATGCATCTTTAGAATCATCTCTTTACCTTAATTCTATCATCAAACTCATGCTCTTGCTCATTCTTTCAGATTTTGCTTTCATTTTTCCTCCACAATCACTCTTGGCTGAATGTTCTAATTCCTCCACTATGTTGCCCTTGGGAATACCTTTATGAGAAACTTGTACTCCGATTTCCTGCCCTTGAAGTTTATGAAAGCATTGATACACCATAGCTTTTAACCCTCCTAATCCACAACACCTGACCAATGTCAAATTACCAAGTCAATCGGTGCTCCGACAAGCTAACCACCTGATTGGCTGAAAATCCAAGGTATGAGCTAAGACTTGAATTAAATCAAAGTCCATAGATTAAAGCTAAAGACAGTCGAATTTCCGCAAAATCAGCTCTACTTGAAGCACTTGTAAAATCTCCAAAAGAAGTAAGTTGTCAGAAGCCTATGAAGTATTTTGTGAGGCGTTCAGGTCAAATCGAGCAGCAATTTCTAGAACAGAACTGAAGGATGGTATTTTGAATATAATATTTTCTTAGGAAAAGTCAGTTTATGATGAAAAGTCTGTGTAATCTGGTAAATTTATGTATAAGCTATTTTGACTTTACTTGTTCCGACTAAATGTTACTCTTTTACTCTGAGGCTTTCTAGTTTTCAAGTTCAGTGGAAAAATCCCAAGGTTTATATAGTGAAGAGGATCATCACAGCCCTTCTGTGACTAAAATTGTGTACACTGTAGGCATTTTTGTTTCATTTTATCACAACTATCATCTAATTTCATCCTCAAATCTTTCTTGGCTATCTTATAACTTATGATACCCATAATCTTTTATTTATATTTTGAGTTCTATGTTTCATGTGTCTGAATCTATCCTCAAATTCAGCATCTTTTCTTTTTCTCCTGTTTTGTCAACAGCCATAACTTTTCACTATTTCCATTCATACCGGTACTTTATATTATCAAGAAACTGGTAGGTTATTATTGTAGTGAGGTTTATGAATTTGCATTTGAAAACCTGAACTAAGATTGTTAAAAACTCTTAGTCCAAGTACATTAAAATGTGCATTTGATTATATTTTTTTCCAAGAAAGCTTAGGGAATCTGGCTCCTAAATGCATGTTAATTTTGGTCAAATGTAGTGCGGGCAAATGTTAATTTGATAATTATACCTACATAATTGTTAGGTTGGTAAAGAAAATGTACTTATTCCTGTACCTTTTCAATAATAAAGTAATCAATGTAAAGAGCGCTTGGAATTTTGCGAAATAAGATTATTCTTTTCACATTTTCAGCATGTGTGTTACGAATAGAAAATATTTAACAACGTCCGGTTAATAACATTTTTATGAAATGAGGAGTGATTAGGTATTTCACTAGTGAAAGTAAAATTGATACCCACACCATCAACAAATTTTAATAAAAATGTTTTAAAACGAGGCTGAGTGTGTGATAACACTGAAGATTTCTCAAACAACCGAGTAAAAAGGGTTAATTTTATTTACTCCATTATCAGACTGGCTTTGGGATCAGGAACAGACATCATGAAATTGCACATGGCCTACGATCTTCAGTTATTGATTAATTTTTCAGTGGTGCGATAGGGCACTCTTTGTAATTTAATTTAATGTTTGTTATGGCAGAGTCATCTAGGATAGATAGAGGGAGGAAAAAATACGGATGTGTGAAATTATTGGCTAAATAAACATTTTCTCTTATAGTCATCTGTCTGTCCTGTCACCTCTTATTTACATCTTCTTGTTTTCACCTCAGTGTGTATAGCTCTGTTCACCCTGTACAGTACTGTAATAAAATCATGTACTCATAACGAAAACATTGTGTTGTTTTGTTTCTGATTGAAACTAAAAAGGCGTAATTTAAGGTGATTTTGGAGTTTGCACAACTTGATAAGAAGTTTCACACTGGAGAAAAGCTTGGGACATGCTACACATGCACAGAATGAAAGGATCTGGCATACTATGATAATATTTTTCAGTTCTTATGTTGCTTATATAGAGATTATTTGAAATTAAAATTGTCAAATGATTTTAAGAAGAGTATTGCTGGGGTTTCATTACCCATGTGAAAGCAACAGTTATTTGCATGAAATTGTTTTTTTAATGATTTTCTTCTCTCACATTTCATTATTTTACTACTTACCTAGGTCACGTAATTTTGGGCAGTATAACCAGTATTAACCACAGGAAGTCATGTCTGTGATGTTACATTCAATTAAAAATGGCAAAATTAAGAGAGGGAAAGGTGAGGGTACATATGTACCTTGACAAAATTAAGCAACAAATGATTTCTAAAAATTATCGAGTTGTGGTAATTCTGTGATAAATTGACCTTGGCATAAATCTTTTTGAAGTAACAAGATGATGATGATGATGATGGATATTTCTTGTGCGCCAGTGTCCACCCACTAGTGCATGCTCATGGCGCATTTAAAACTATATACAGGGAGAAGGGACAATTTCAGTTGAAAGCTTTTATGAAGAGGTGTGTTTTCAGAGCTGTCTTGAAAGCATCCAAAGATTGTGAAAGTTTGATGTTGAGTGGCAAAGCATTCCATAGGACAGGGGCAACATATTGGAAGCTTCTCTTTCCGAACGCTGACAACTTAGCATGGGGAACTGTCAAAAGATATTGATCCTGGGAACGGAGAGTCCTGGAAGGCACGTACTGGGACAAGAGAGTTGAGAGATACAAGGGAGCAACATTGTGGAGGCACTTGAACACAATGCACAGAACTTTGAATTCAATCCGATATTGGACAAGAGTCCTTGTGTATATACAACTTGTAGAAATTGACAATGAAATTATGGAAATGAATTACATAAAAAACAAAATGTCAATGTGCTGAAAGTACTTATTCATATATATCAGGTATTGATGCAAAAGAGATTTCCTGGTTGACTTTCACACATCAAGACATTGTTTATCCTACACAATAAGATACAGTCTCGATGCTGAAATTTCATCACTTTTCACCCAAGATTTATTTGGAGAGAAAAAATGTTTTAACAAACACTTTTTAATAGAGTTTGAATTCTGTGTTTAAGAAGTCATAAATTCAACAATGAAATTCCTGGATACTAGATTCTGATTAATTTAATTGTCAGATTCACAGGGCATCAATTCACGATTTTAGTTGTTCTGTTTTCCCGAAATCATTTTACATGTTTTGATACATACGTAAATATGTGACTATGAGACTGGTAATTTCAGAGTCGGAATTCCGCTTTTAAGTTGAATCTCTTTCCAAAAGGAAATAACACTGCACACTCTGTTTCAATTTAAAATTTACTAGCTATCAATCTACTATAACGTGTCTCTGATTTTCAAACACACTAGGTTAATCTCATAAATACACCTTTGTCTCGGAAAATTTATACTGACAAGAAAGGCAAATTGAATTGAAATTCACATTTCATGATTTTTGCGTTGCTCAAAAAGTGAGTTGAGAATGAAAGGCAGGCGGAGTTCTAGACGTTGAAACCTTGATAAGGTATCTGTTAATATTTATATGAAATTTCTCTTACTTGGATGTTTATAAAGGTTAAAGAGACTTAACTGTGAAGCGCCCAATACATGAGACTACAATCACATGTAAATATTTGGCATGTTTCCAAGTTATGCAAAATGCCTAAAACTAACTACACAGAAAAATCATTATCAAATACATATAGCAATGACGTTTTATTCTATACTTTCATTGTATACATCCTGGTAGGATACTGGGATCATTCAATAAGAATGAGCAATGTGATTGGCAACAATGCAGCCGTCATCAGCCCCCCATGATCATGCCAAAGAATTTTAATTCTAGATAGTAACAATAATGCCTGACAATATATATTCCAGATGGTAACAATAATTCCAGACAATGTCAGTCCCAGATAACAATGCCAAACAATATCAGAACCAGATAATAACAATAAATCCAGATAATCTCGCACATAAAACAATAATCCCAGAAATACCTATCCCAGATAATAACAGCAATACCAGAAAATATCAAAATTGATGATAACAATAATACCAGAAAATCAATCCCACATAACAATAATGCCTGAAAAACAAACAATGGCAGAGAAATTATCAATCCCAGATAAGTACACTAATGCTAGTAAATATCAATCCCCGATGATGATGATTTGTATTATTATTATTATTATTATAATGATAATAGGATGTCATATGAAGCACTTTAAACAACTAACTGCCAAATCTGTCAGTTGGAACTGGCCTGACAACTCATTACCAATGGATTAATAAGAAAATATCATATATTTAAGAAATAGAGTAGCCTCAACCATCATGTGTTTTGCAATAAAGTATAGTTTTGCCCTGAACTATTATAGTTAGAGTACGAGGCCGAAGGTGTCGATTTTAACTCGTGTAAATTACATTTCAGCCAAAATAAACTTAAATGAAATTAATCGAATTTGGCAGTGACTTGAGCATGCTCGACTGGGGCCGTAACTAGTGACGTCATAACGTTATTGTTGTTGACGTCATAGATCATTGTTTCGTGACGTCATTCAAAAACTATACTTTATTGCCGAATAAAGGATAGGCGGCGCCTTTGATCTTTACCGAAACAATGCTAGAATGAATAATAAATATGTCTTTCCTTCCAAGATTAACACTTTTATGAATATATTTGAAACGTACAAATGTTATTATTAGTAACAATTGAAACACTTTGAGAGAAGATAATCCTTTATTATCCAATTTTGAAATTTGTGATGCAAAAATTTGGGCCACCCGAGAAATGCATTAACATATTACATAGAAATAAACAAATATACATAATAATACTAAGTAAACAATATAAAATAATCCCTAAACATTCCCTTCCCCAAAACATTTTTAATAAAAAGAAAATTATATTGAGTAGGTTATAAAGTGTGAATAGAATTTTTATTTTTAATCCTTCCTATATGAAGTTTAGGTTGAATCAACATGCTTAAACGATACCGACTTCGTAAAATAAAGAAGGTGTCTTTTATAGTTAACGGAAAATAATAACACCCAAGCGAACTCTTTACAGCGAATCGGCTTCGCTTCTCCCACCTACACGTGGCGTGTAATCAAGTTATGCTATGTGCGGAGTTTGAGAAGAGCACTTGACAGACGAAAATCAAGTCGAGAAGTACGATTATAATGTCAACTGTGAACGGATTAGGACAAAAATGGTTGACAACAATATTCTAGTAAGTTATAAAAAGAACTTATTATGTAATTGTTTAAGTTGCACTGATCGAAGTTAAATTTTTTAGACATAAATGACCAAAATATGATTAAAAATTATGGGAACTGGCACCTGGGAACTTAGATTCTGGCAGTTATTTTTGGAATTAGGTAACTGCACATCACGATCATTGTTTCACTGGTCTTGTCAACATGAGCATCGAATACTATAATTGATTGACATTATAATCATGCTTGCTCATGCTATAAAAAAAACAAATCAACTGAACACAAAGAAAACAATTATGTTGTTTGTATTCTGACTCTAGTGTCCTTTATCATTCATGATTAGACTACTAAAAATAAAAATATATTCTTTATACGAATAATATAATTTCTTATAAAGTTAACAAGGTAATAATTTTTCAGATTCTAAGAAAGGCGCCCAATGTAATTTATATTGGAAAGAATAAATCCACTGATATCAGATCTTGAGACTGTATTATTTTAATTATTATGGTAATATAACCAAGATTTGTTATCAGTTTCAGATGAGAAAATATTTATTTGATTAAACTTGCTATAATTGTATTTTGCAGAAAGAAAAGAAATGTAATAGAAAACTGATCACATCTCCATAGCAACGATCATTGTTGGAAGGTTCAATGCGCCTAACAGAAATGCATCAGGATGGATCAGACTCTAAACTGCTTCAACCTCAACCTGAGTGCCCAGGATGCATTTGCAATTGCAGATCTTGGTTTCGAGAGACTCAATCGAAAGCCAAATTTCAATGCAAAGGAAACAAAATTCATCATCGATATGGTCCGGAAGTACAAATTTGTTTTGAATGAAAAATCTCTTGATAGTGCAACTAATGAGAAAAAGAGGGAAGTTTGGCAACTTATTTGTGATGGCATTAATGAAATGACTCCAGGAGTATCTCGTTCTGTCGATGAGATTCGAAAAAGATGGCAAAATTTGAACTGTACAGCTAGGAAGGAGGCTTCAAAATTCAAAAAGTATCAAAACGAAGGTCTCCCTCCCCCTCCTCTGTCCAACTTCAGTATTCAGATTCTTGGAATGACAGATTCAGAGGATTATGGCCAAGAGTCTGATTCCGGTCATCATTCAGACACCGGTCATCAGGCGGTCAAGATTGAGATGGACCTCACGAGTGAGGACAATGATGATAACAGCATTCAGGACCTGGCTGTATTTACCGGGATTCCTGGCAGTCCGGTACAACCCCCAGAAGACAAAAATGACCTACCTGGAAACCCAGAAACTTACCTCAACACAGTAACAACACCTACCTCAGACTTGATCGAGGACTCGCATCAAGGCAGCAGTGAATCCAGCAATAATGACAATACAAAAGTGTCTAGTCAGTCCCTCTTCCCATTATCCAATCGTAAGTTTGCAAGCAATGGGTCTCTTCCTTCTTCCGAAAATGGTATCACCGCAAACAGGCCAAGACTTAACCTCAGTTCAGCCTTTCCTTCCAAATGCATAACCATGAATCAGGGAATCATGAACCAATCAAAATCGCTGAGACCAAAACTGTTCAACATGACCAGTGACATTCAAGAAAGTGACTCCTCATTCAATACCAGCCAGTCTACCTCAAGATCAGCTCTCACTGCAAGGCAAGATTGCGCAAAACGGCGACGTCTTGACGACATCTCTTTGCAGCTACATGAAGACCTCATCACCAATGAACAGGAATCATTAATTCTTGAGCGGGAAAAACTTAAACTTGACCGAGAGAAGTTGAAGATGGAACTTCAACAGCTTGGAGTGGAACGACAGAAGGTTCTGATGGAGAAGGAGAAATTAAATCTGGACAAAGAAGTGGAACGCGAAAAGTTAAGAATGGAGCGGGAGCGATTTAGTCTGGAGATGCAACAGGACAGACAGAAGATAGCACTGGAACGGGAAAGACTTGAACTGGCTCGTGAGCAAGAACGATCCAGAGGTCGCTTGGAGCAAGAACGGCTTGAAATTGAGAAAGAAAAAATGGCAATGGAGCAAGAAAAACTTGCCCTGGAGATTAGTTACTGGCGAAGGAAGTTACTCCAAACTAGAACAAGTCATGATGATAGTGGTGTGAATAGTTAGCTAGTTCCTGTTTTGGTTGCTACCAGCTAGTAGTTACTGAATGTCTTCAATACTACATGTATGTCTAGTATGTATTTTTCTGGAATTCTCATTTGAAACTAATATTTTTGTAATATTTGTCTGTTTTCTTTTTTTTTCTTTATTTTAACATTGAAAGCAATATTTGTATAGCCTGTGAATAATTTTTAAACATCAATGAGCTTTATTGAACTCAAATTAAAACTTCAGTATTTCAAAGCGTGGCGTTTTTTTAACAAATCTTTTACATAAAAGTAACCTTCATCCAGAGAAATTAGTTTAATTATTCATACAATTAGATTATCACTGTTTACAACATAACTAGTTAGTGTTCCACCATTCCCCCTTCCCCACCCCCTCTCCCACCTTTTTTTTCTGAAGTCTAAATAAAGTTGCTAATAACAGTAATAACTTGTCAGTTACAGGCAATTACTGGCAACAGCAAACAATTTTTGTCTTAAAGTTCATTTCCAAATGTATGTTATAAAAAAGGATGTTCAAAATATATTTTACAATGCAGGATTTTCAAACATGATAGTAAATACAATCTTGATTTCAAAATGGTCAGTCAGCTTCAAATTGTTTTAAGTTAGCCTCCCCTGAATTTTATGATCATCAGATTATTACGTTTCCTACATTTTTGTATTACAGTATTGTTGCTTTGGGAAATCAGTGGTTACATCACATACATTTAATGATATCTCTCCTTTTTTTCCCGGAAAAGTATTCCACTGTTAGGCCTGAGATTGATTCAATTTGACAAAGTAATTTAATTGAAATTATTTATTTTTCAAATGGTTTCTAAGGTGTGAGATAATGAGTCAAAATGACAATGATTTTTGGTCTTGATTCATTTCTATAAATCGTTATACTGAGTCTTCTTTGACTGTTGCAGAACAGGCAGCCCCTGATAGATTCTTTTATGGTAAAATCCTAGCTGTTCATTGCAAACTATTTTTTTGGATAGATCATGTAACTAGCAAAGGAATTGCAAATCATGATTGTGAGAGTGTGTGAGTTATTGTTTAAAGCCGTTTGGGCAATCTTTCAGCTGTTAGCGGAGTTTGATTGTTAGAACCATGTTCCAAGGAATAAAAAAAATTTAAATTTGACTCTGCACTTAACTGGTGTCGCTAAACTAGTGCGAGCAAAGAGGCTGCTTTCAGACCATAGTGTCGAATCCTGAAAATCACTTTAGAAATAAAATTATTCCTTCGAACACAGTCGCTTTTAATCAGACTTTGTGTGAACTTTATAACTATTAGCATTGTCTGAAAGTATTTTAGTTTGAGAAATCGAGGCAATAAAAAACAATATCAAGAAAAGTGAATACATTTATCAAGTGTTGTTAGTGTTCATTTTACCATATACATATTACAATTTTTGTAACTATGTGATTTACCTTTTCTACATGTATTTAAGTGTTTTGTAACTTATTGTTTTTAAATCTTTTACAAATTTAAGATCCAAGCTAATGGAGGGTTCAGCATAGTCACTATGTTTATGCAGAATTTTCTTTCTTGCAATGATACCAACTTTCCTCGCAAAGTAGAACTTAAACCAGTCCCAGTGACTTATTAAAGCCTTGCAGCTTTGCCCCAACTTATCTCTTCTTTCTCTCTAGGCTTGTGCAACACACCTTGATAGTCAAATGAGAAATTTTACAAAGATTGCATTTTATCGTTAAAATGGGGTACTGCACTAAAACCTCAAATTTAGTTGATTAGTAGCAAGGTTTTAATTAGCTGGTGAATTAGACTAGGGCTAGTCATACCTTGAAGTGGAAGTTGCAATAATACTAGCTAGTGTGATGCTCTTACAAGGACAGTTAACCATGTGACTTCTCACCTCAATTTACATGCAAGGTTCCAGACGAAGAAAAAAAGAAGTACCGGTAAGAAAAATATCATGAACATTAATTTTGTTTTGTGTTTGAATGATAAACTGTTTTTTTGTTAAAAATCTATCTCAACAAAGTGACATATAATTTATACTTAAAAATCAAGAAAGGTTTAAAGCAAAAAACAGGACATTGTTCATCACAAAAAGGAAATGATTCAGGGAAAATTAATTTTGTTGTCACTAAAAACGTATATTTTATGATGAGTGTACTTGTGAAAAAAAAATATATATAAAGGCCTGTTGGTTTTTGTAGAGTATTAAATGAATTTCTAGATACCTCATTTTAAATTTACCATTTTATTAACTTCCAAAACGACAAAATAGTTAAAGGAATTCTATTCAACCTCATCTGTAAGATCAATCCTAGTGCAACTCTTTAACATTGGCTATGACTGATCATAGGAAAATTCAAGGTTTATTGAATTGGTCTCTGTTGTTCTAACACATGACTTTCATACTTCTTTAGTCTTACAAACTGTAATATTACTGAAATTTTAAGTTTAAATCAATATGATTTAAATACCAATTTAATCAAATTTTTAATGATTCAGGTTGTTATTCTTTTTTATGTTGAAATGTATAGTGCATTTATTGCTAGTCATGATTCTATATTATATGATTAAAAGTATCTTTTTAAATCATTTTGTCTCCTGTTAAATATTTTAACCTGTTATCACTGTCTCTATTCTCTCCAAACAGATGATACTCTTAAGGAGTTGGAATTCTGAATCACCTCTCAAGTAAGAAGGTCTATGCTGAGTTTATTTATTTGAAGATATAACTTTCCTTTTCAATGTCAGTGATATCAATATGACCTCCAGTGTAACCCTTTGAATTGGATGGGTCACCTTGACCATTGTTTCAAATGTTTTCAAATGCTTTTAAATGGACTCCCCTCTGGATCCACCACTCAGAGAGGAAAGGATTTGTGTGTAATAATCTAAATATTTTTCACATCTCTGAATACATTCTCTACCTTCATCCATGAATGACTTCATGATACTGTCATTTTTTTCTTACATTCTACAAATATTTCCCATATTTTACTATATGATAATGAAGTTTTTGGTGCTCGCTCATCGGATATGGGATATAACCTTAAAATTGGATTCATTCATGCGCGTGGATTGGCATTCTTTTACAAGAGCTTGGTATTAATGGACGTATTCGTATATTCAATAGAAGCAACAACAGAACAACAGTAATTAAAAGACTTTATTTAATACAAAAGTGTTCTTATCCGAAAATATAAAAAGATAAGATTCACAATCATTTAATGGTTCTTCAAGTTATGCTTTTGTAAATGCCTTTGAAAAGCTATCAAAATAATCATTGCAAAGTTAAGACTAGAAAGCTATAGACTTTAAAAATTCATCTAAATTCTCAAACTGTTTAAGAACGCATATTAGAACGGATGAAAACTTTAGGTAAAAACTTACAAAAATAGACAGAAATTACACATACATCAAAATCATTGTACTTCTGCCTGAAGGATCGAGATATATATACAAGTCTATGATATTATATACAATGAATGCATGGGAAGAATTATTAATAAAGGGTTTATGTTATATACAATGAATGCAAAAGATGAACTATGAATATAATAGCCTTTGATATACACCACGAATAAATTTTATAAACAATGAATAAATTGTTTTATGCTATATACAATGTATAATCAAGTGAAATTCCATGATATGTTCAAGAATTGCTGGGGGTGGTTGATTGAAAATGTGTATGATATGAACAATGACTGTACAGATGCAACTTTGACACGTGATAGTCAATGATATGTATAATGTACAATGATGTCATGAAAGTATATGATAAATACAATGAATGCTTGATATGAAACATGAACACGGGAGGACAATGATATGGACAATATGCATGAAAGGAAACATGAACACGGGAGACCAATGATATAGACAATGTGCATGAAGGGAAACATGAACACGCAAGGGCAATGATATATACAAATATGCATGATATGAACCTTCGAGAACAATTTTATTTACAAATATGCAAGAATTGAAACGTGATCACATGAGGACAATGATACATACAATGAATGCATGGATGGAAACATGGACACGTGAGGACAATGACATGTGCAATGAATGCATGGATGTTATGAGGACAATGATAAGTACAATGAATGCATGGATGTTATGAGGACAATGATAGATACAATGAATGCATGGATGGAAACAAGGACACGTGAGGACAATGACATGTACAATGAATGCATGGATGTTATGAGGACAATGATATATACAATGAATGCATGGATGGAAACAAGGACACGTGTGGACAATATGTACAATGAATGCATGGATGTTATGAGGACAATGATATATACAATGAATGCATGGATGGAAACAAGGACACGTGTGGACAATATGTACAATGAATGCATGGATGTTATGAGAACAATGATATATACAATGAATGCATGGGTGGAAACAAGGACACGTGAGGACAATGACATGTACAATGAATGCATGGATGTTATGAGGACAATGATATATACAATGAATGCATGGATGGAAACAAGGACACTTGTGGACAATATGTACAATGAATGCATGGATGTTATGAGGACAATGATATATACAATGAATGCATGGGTGGAAACAAGGACACGTGAGGACAATGTAACATACAATAAATGCATGGATGTTATGAGGACAATGATAGCTACAATGAATGCATGGATGTTATGAGGACAATGATATATACAATGAATGCATGGATGGAAACAAGGACACGTGAGGACAATGACATGTACAATGAATGCATGGATGTTATGAGGACAATGATATATACAATGAATGCATGGATGGAAACAAGGACACGTGTGGACAATATGTACAATGAATGCATGGATGTTATGAGGACAATGATATATACAATGAATGCATGGGTGGAAACAAGGACACGTGAGGACAATGACATGTACAATGAATGCATGGATGTTATGAGGACAATGATTAGTACAATGAATGCATGGATGGAAACATGGACACGTGAGGACAATGATATGTACAATGAATGCATGGATGGAAACATGGACACATGATGACAAGGATAAATACAATGAATGCATGGATGGAAACATGGACACGTGAGGACAATGATATGTACAATGAATGCATGGATGTTATGAGGACAATGATATATACAATGAATGCATGGGTGAAACATGGACACGTGAGGACAATGATATGTACAATGAATGCATGGATGTTATGAGGACAATGATATATACAATTAATGCATGGGTGGAAACATGGACACGTGAGGACAATGGTATGTACAAGGAATGCATGGATGTTATGAGGACAATTATATATACAATGAATGCATGGATGGAAACAAGGACACGTGTGGACAATATGTACAATGAATGCATGGATGTTATGAGGACAATGATATATACAATGAATGCATGGGTGGAAACAAGGACACATGAGGACAATGACATGTACAATGAATGCATGGATGTTATGAGGACAATGATTAGTACAATGAATGCATGGATGGAAACATGGACACGTGAGGACAATGATATAAACAATGAATGGCCGAAATGGAACATGCACACCTGAGGACAATGATGTGTAGCCTACAATGAGTGCATTAAGTGAAACATGACCCCATGAGGACAGTAACATATATAAAAATATAATTATACATTAGATTAATCATGAACACATTCGGACAATGATACATACACTTCAGGCATTAAACAACTAATGAATAAGTGAGAGTCAATGGTATGTACAATGAATACATGGATTAAACACAACATATGAGGACAATACAAGAATGCGTTTGATGAGCCACTTGAGGGTCTATGAGATATACAATGAATGCATTAACACATGAAAGTGTTTCCTTGATTGCTTTAGGAACTCAGATCTAGAAGATCGTCGTCGACTCTGGCGATTTGTTGTAAGCTATCAGCAGTGTTTGAAGATTTATTATCATTTTTCCTCCAACGTCGACATCGACGTCTTTGATGTCTGCTAACAACAACAGCTTCAGCTTTCTGTGCAGTTGTTGGAGGTGCAATGTCCTTGACCTTGACCATTGACTGCAAGCAGAGGTCAATAGCTTTAATGATGTCAGTTTCAGATGTAGATGCGGTAACGTCCTTTTGCATTTTCTCAAAGCCAACATCATCAAGAGATTGAATATAAATCTTCTGCTGTTTGTGGCAGCCTGTAAAAAGTGGGTCCTCCCGTTTACGCTTCCGGGGCAGGACAAGCTCGACTTCTGGTTCAGAGTCAGCGCAAATTACCTGGAAATGAACACATTTAGATGACATAAATATTCTTGCCTATATAATATCTAGTCTTATAACCTGGAATTAGGGATAATTAGCGTTGAAATGTTTTACGTTTTCCTTTAATTTTTAAGTGTAGTTAGGCCTAACTGAAAAGAGTTGAATGGGTTTCCGTTAATAATGTGATCTCGACTTGAATATCAAGTATTTTAAATTGCATAAGCCTATAATTGATAATTTAGCACTTGAATGAATAAGCATTACAAATGTAGCCATGTACCCTTCTCCTATCGCCCGTGTCGTGTGGAGTTGCAACTGCTAGCTGGACATCAGAGGACGACTTCAGGGACAGACGAGCCAGTGACTTCACTAGGTGCACCTCCACGATTCTCCTGTCCCGACCCCTCCTTCTTCTGCCCCTCCTGGGGACAGGGTACAGGAGTGGTGGTGATGAATCCTCATTATCACTCGCAGTCGCGTATCCTTCATCATCACTAGAGCAGCACTGAAATATATTCATTACATAATAACTATTAACACGAAAGATTAATTAACCCAATTGTCATGATAAACGGTAGTCTAACAATTAGACTCTGAAATGAAAAATGCATCAGTTAATCTGAAAATTTAAAAAAAAACATTAAATGAAATGAAAAGGAGACTGAAATAGATTTGCTTAGGTTTCTACCTTATTTCAGGGTCTGGCCTAGAGACTAGATAAACGGAACAAATCTACTTATCCAAGGGAAACCTGTCGGATGGGAACTAATCAGAAGCCAAGTGATGACAAATTGAGTTTTCAAGCTTACCCTGTAGTGCATGAAGTCTCCTCGATCTACTTGCCAGACCTTAATTATCTCCCCTTGTGTTCTTGGCAGCGAAAAGTCAGGAGAAGAGGTCGAGTTGACGGCCGCGGTCGATACCTGCAAATAGTTACACTGTTAATCATATAACATAGGACAACGGTTTCGACGTTTACAAATATTAACACTGTAATTACAAAAATTTCTACAAAATGTGAAAAAGCATAAAGAGTCTTTAAAGAACTGTGGTACTAACATAGACCATTTGGCTGTGATAGTATTTAATGGGGTTATTAAAAAATACCACTTGGAGGATAGCGAATTTAAAGTTAACTTTTCTATCTTTGAATTGCATTTCATAAGTGGGAATGATAAAGAATTTATAGATATATAACAAGAACAAATTCATTATTTTTAATATGCATTTTTGATTCAAGATGTTGTTATTGATTTATTTCTCTGGATTCTAAGCTATCGTAATTACTCTGCCGGGTTTGTAGTTGGTACGAGAATGTGGAATCGGGGTGTTGTCTTTTCCAGGGCGGTTCAGGGGGGAAACTTTGTTGAACTGTTTCCCCGGGGAGTAACGTCGATAGCGGTTCCTGGTACTGTCCTTGTACTGAGGAGAATACCACCCCGTTTTAGCGGCGGGTGGGCGGAGTTCATAGTTTCTATTGCGAGTTGGGCGGGACACACCACGCCCCGTTGGTAGAGCAAGATATTTGTCCTTATAATGAGGCGAATACCAATTCATTTTATAGCGTGGTGGATGAGGATAAGAGTCTTTATTCTCGGATGTAGGCCTAGAGCGATTCAAAGGGGACACACCACTTTCAGCTGACTGGTGCCTTCTCCTGGCTTTGTAGCGGGGACGCCTGTGGGTAGGGCTGTTGTAACGCTGAAGTCGAGGGGCAGCGTCTGATCCCGTTGGGGCACGCCCTGAGTTAGGAAGGGGATTTGTTACTTTTTTTTAGCAAATGTTTATAACAAGTGTGTATAACATGAATCACATCTTCGAGTGTTTTAGTAGCAATTGGAAAAGAGAAATAAACGGGGAAAGCCGAAAAGCAAAGAAATAATTTTGATTTGTTAATCAAAATGCAAAAGGGTTTTCCATACATACTAACCTAGCTACTCCCTAAATTTGATTGTAAAATTGTGTTAAAAATATGGCGCCATGTGAAATTAAATTCTGCCGAAAAAATCTACATCATACATTATACTATATTACTCCGTTTAATTGGGTATCGCACCATATTCATTAAATTGTTGTTTTAAATAAAATATGTATTCAAGTTTTTGACATTTTGTGCGTTTTTAAAAACTGAATTTGAAATATGGTGGCCGCCATCTTAACCATAGACATTCGGCCATGTTTGCCATAGAAACGCCGCCATGTTATCCTTGGAAACTTCCTTAGATACACACAAAAACGGCCGCCATTTTGTTTTGAGAAACAACAATCAATTAACTTTTAGCAGCGCGAAAATTTGAACTGTAAGACTTCAAGACAATAATTTTAATGAGAGTTGGCAACTAGAAATATTATTGTTTAAACCCATTAAACAGTAAATTTATGCAGGAGAAATCAAAACTCAAATAAAAAGTGTTTTTGTAAGGAAAGTCGGCTGGCTAAATTTTTTAAAAAGAAAAACATAATTTGTATCACTATCAGGCAATCAAATTTATTTTTTTAAAAACGCACTATTTTTAAATTCAGTACCTACGCCGAAAAAGGTGGACATTCATTTACTGCAAAGAGAAAAACATGACTTAGGAAATGAATAGTAATGTTTACGAATTTGCTAAATGGTTTGCTTTTCAATTGACAAAACAAAACGCACTCAATTGTATTCCTCTCCGTATTATTTATGATCCAAATAGTATTCCTAGAATTTTCAACACTTACTGTAAGCCTTGTTGTCGGCCATAATGCCAAGTGATGCCGAAGAATTTCGGAGCTCAATGGAATGGTTCTGGAGAGATTCGCTTCGATGTGTCTCTTCTGAGAATCAAACAGCGAAAACCGTTGCAGAGTCTGTGACGTCTTTATATAAGGGAGCGCCAGGGCGCTTGGCGACGGAACAACGTAACGTAGCAACGTTTGTTCCTGGAAGTACCATTGTTCGTAGTGCCATCTGTTTGACGTTAGCCCGCTGTGGCCCGCTCGCTGAAAACGTTGCTGATTATGTTCGAAAAATATGACACTAACACTTGAATGTTTTATACTTTTGACTTAAGACGAAGTGATTTGAGTATATTTTGTTATTAGTACATCATGACGGCTAGTAGGATTAGTAAGTTCACAAGAAAGGAAGGTCCGAAATGCGGATGTGACTAGGAAAACTAGATCACTAACTATAATCTCCCAAACGTTTGATACCCATAACTAAGACATGCTTAAAGTCAACAGCTCTTGTTGCATGCGCACCTAATGAAGATTCTGTTACCAGAAACAAAAGATAAGTTGGCGATTCCCTATTCTGTACATGATAGATTGGTTTTATCCTCATGACTTAGACGTGCAATCGAAACAGTAAGAATTAGAGATAATGGATTATGTACGAGTGATTGCAGGCCTCGCAGATCAAGAACGTTTTGATGACAGCATAGAATTATTAAGTCGTCAGTCTGCACAAGACAAGAAAATTTGTAGCGTGGTACTTTGAACCTTTAGAGAATCAAAGTTTGTACATTTGATACTACGCCCCCGACCCCCTCAAATATGGGCGTGGAAGACATTAGCTCTTAAAACTTTAAACGATCTCTTCTCAAAACTTAGTGGGCATGTGAAGCTCAAAGCCCAACCAATTTCTTTGAACGTTTCTTCGGAGACCGATTTTCAGAATATTATCTGTGTTGGATTGATACTAAGATTTATACTTGATTTTTCTAGTTTAGATCCTGAGAGCGAGTGAGGGATGTAATTTATATAATTAAAAGATGCGAACTCTTAAAGAGCCACTCCGTGAGTTGTTGGAGTCATATATGCCAAACTTAATCGATGGTGTCATTTGATCGCCAAGTATCGACTGTAACCAAAAGTACACATTTTAAAGCTTATTGGTTTTTTACAGAGACAATATGAAGGTAGAACGTCGCAATTATGATCGAAAACCGGACAGTGACGCGCGCCAAATAGTCAAACGTAATTTTGGAGACTTATCTAAAACAGCCAGGAGGGCAGTTAGGAGTTGATAGCGTTTGTTAGGTTATATAACTAATACCCATGTATATTGGACGTGATATCTACACCTCTGTTCATTTATAAGGCAGTTTTTAGATTTTTATGGAAAACCAGTATTTGTCATGTTTATGTCTTTTGGACATGAAAAGTTCAGATGTTTTGATTTTATATCACCACATATGACATTTAGGTTCGTTTCAAAAGTAAATAATATGTTATGAAAAGCACGGAGTGGCTCCTTAAAAAGGACCATGAGAAAATGTTCAATGAAATCATATTGGTCTGATAATCGTCAATCAAAGAAGCTTTTATCTACCAGTAATCTAGATAATTTTATATCGACAATTCTAAAGTATGTTATAAATGTTCAAAATTCTGCTCTAACATTCAATAGACTTATACGTAGCAGGCTAAGATTCCTCTCGAACAAAAGATGAAAATGAAATATGTAACGTTAAAGTTTTTTTGTACTATGTGTAGGAAATGGTCCTCAAAGTCTCAAAACCAATCGAGACTTTGAGAATATATCCACTTAAGTCACTTCAAACTATTGGAGGTCGCCTACCAACGGCATTATTGATGTTAACATTGTGCAAAACAAATTAAATTCTTCACAATTCTTCTTATTTTCCTTTAAAGTTACATTTTTTTTATTTATTCAGAGGTTTTTACCACCAAACATTGGCATTCCTTGAATAGTAATGGAGGTTGGAAATTAGTTGAAAACCATTGCAGAGCATATTCACGGTGGTCAAGGTGGAACGGAACTAATGTTCACACGACTTAGTTTATTTCACAAGATGAACAATACATCTTTTATTTGTTTAGCAATACAGTGAAAACTTGTTACATAGATGGACCCCCCCCCCCCCCACTCATTCAAAAGTTGATATATTTTAGCGCATCTGATGCTATACTCCTAGTTTTAACAATAATATTTAAAATGTTCCGCGGCTCCTGTAATTCAGTAATTCATTTTTTTTATACGATGTTTTGTTACATCAATCCAACACACCTATTATTAGTCTATATCTGCTTTCATACTTTCCAAAGTTTATTTCGATTTTTGTGGTTTTGATCGACTGGACTATTTCACACGTAGTCTTTTTATTTAACTAACTAGTAAGTTAGCATTATCAAAATTATATTTTCATATTTCACATAATGTTTTAAGGGTTCTTCAAATAAGTGTAAAAATTTTAAAAACGTTTTTCAACTTTTCGACTGACAATACTTTACATTAAAACAACCATCCAAGCCAACAAAGTTGTGTAATCAAACATTCACTTTTTACTCATTACAAAGCTTGGTTATTCTCAGATCAAAAATATATATTAAATATAAAAATATATTAGATAAACACTCAAACCTCTACCCACTTGTTAAAACTGACAAGATCTAGTTATTTCAAAATGTCTCTTTTGGGTTGAGAAATAAAATGTGTACCTATAACTATATACGTTCTAGCTAAAATAATCGGCAGTGATCAAATGTCTAAAGAAGCTGTAAATGAAAGGTTATGAAAGTATAGAAATCGGTTGCAATATGGGCGCTATATGAAAAGCTCGATTCGTAATCCAAATCCATAGCTTAGCAACATGCTTGGGCCAGTCACGTCGCAGGTGCGTCCATCCGGGTACTTGGTTACCAACAACATTCAATATGGCCGCCGCTGTGAAAAATCTCGGCTGAGCGTTCTGCAAAAGTGTCAAAACTGTCACTTCTATGGCAACAACTGAAGGAAAGTGAAACTTATAACTTTTGAAGACATTTTGAACAAAAATAGTTATAACGATGGATGAAAGACATTGGTGGATAGCTGGAAAAATCCAGGAAAGTTTCAAAATTGGCGGCTATGACAACCCAACTTTGCTTGAAGATTTTATGTGTGAAGAATCCACTCTGAACAAGATCAACAAATTCCTGCGTGCTGGTGGACCTTGTCGTTTGTTCTTTTTCTGTGAAAAACCCGAATCTGGAGTGTTGTCAACAAGAGAACTACATGTTACAGGGAACCTAGCTTCTTTGAAAGACATCGATCTTGACAACGTTGTGATTTTGTATTTTCTACGAAACAGCACCGAAAAAGATGTTGACTCTAGTCATATGGAAAGAGATATTTTCTGTGGAGAACTTAAACACAATGCAATTGAAACTCTTGGATCTCTTCTATCTGATATTTACATTCCTTTGGTTAGAGCACAGAAAGACTGGGGACAAACAACCGAAGAGTCCCAAACAGGGCTTGTTCATAGCATGGACAAATTTGTGACAGCACTGAATGAAACAGCAGCATCTATGCACACGTCTAAGCAATGGGTATTTTTTCATTCTCTCATTGTATTTGTTAAAAAGTACTGCAATCTAAGTGATCAACTTCATCTAAATTCAATTTTTCACCTGAACATGAAAAACACCTTTCCATCCTCAATTTATGAGTTTGTCATTATATTTTCCAAAAATGAACTGAAGAAAATGGCATAGTAAGAATGCTTTGAAAGATGTTTTTCATTTATGAAAGTTAAAAAATACTGGAATAATGTGTTATAATTGTCAACTGTATGTTTTCTTATCACAATCGTTTTTATTGAATTCTCTATTGTGTTACCTTACTTGTTGATGTTTGTTTCAGATGTTAAAACAACCTGAAAATATCATACTGAATGACTTCAAACAACAACGTGCAGCTGCCCTCGATCCCAATGTGATTGGTCAGTACGAGGAACTGGTCAATGATTGGATGTCTACAATTGAGGCTATTCTTACAGACACATCTGATGAAAGGTATATAAAAATTAAAAAACTAATAAGTTTCATTAAAATGTTATCAAACCGGTGTTTTTTGTATTACTCTCTGAATTTGATGTCAATATTTGAAACAAAACTGCTGACATGTCCATTGTGACTACGATCATTGTGTGTCATGTGACATCAGTAAGGATGGGATGTTACTACAGAATGAGCAATAACATTGAAGATTTATTTAACAGTGATATCTTCAACATATGAGTAATAGATTCATTAATTGAATGATAATCAATATCAACAATATCAAACTATTCACCATGATTGTTTTCCTTCTTAGGTTTTTGGATCCCAATGCTGGCCCTATGTCTGAACTTGAACGTTGGAAGCGCCGTCAGCGGCTGCTGATGAGCGTTACGGAACAACTCAAGAGTAAGGAATGTAAGGCTGTCATTGGGGTTCTCATCACCGCCAAGTCACGCTTGTTGAAGAAATGGAAAACTATCGACGCGAGGTATAATGCCATAATATCAATTCACTTGAAAATTATATGAAAAAATATTTTGCATTATAATCTGAGAGCTGCCTGCCATTGTTTATGTTCCTGAGTATTTTTTCTTAGTTTTTCTTTCTGTCATCAAGATTGCTATGATTAAAGAGTGTAAGGGAAATAAACAATCGCTAATTGAATAATGATTGCTCTGCCTTCATGAGGGGTCTATCACTGGTTTAACGTTGCCATTTTCAGATGTAATCTAATCTTATTCAGATTCAAATCCATCAAATAAGGTTCAAAGTAACTGAAGTTTACAGATATATAGGTCAGATCTATCAATTTGTTAAATGGCTTTATATTTTTTCATCATTGAATATTTTAGAAATCTTTGTTATAACACTAATTTTATTAAGATTCACTCTTATGATATTAAAAAGAAAAAAAAAGGAAAAAAAACAACATAAAAACTTTAGAAATATTTTTTACTTTCAGTATCACTGATGCAATGAATGACACCAAAGACAAAGTGAAGTACCTGGACTGTCTGAGACGCTATTTTGACATGCTGTACAATGAAGCAACACCAAACACAATCATCAACTCAGCAATACCAGGACTCACCAATGGTATCAAACAAATGGATTCCATCTCTCGCTACTATGGCAGGACTGGTTTTCTTGGCGTGATATTTACAAAGGTATTTACCTGCATATTGTTTTCATAAACAGTTTTGAAAGCCTGGTAACTTAAAGTATTCCCAAAATATTTAAACAAAGCTATAGGTTATGTTTTGATATAAGATGATAGGCATCTGCATAGTATTTTCATTTTTCATCGACATTGATGCTCTTCCTCCTTTATACAATCCAGGTGAAGGCAATCAATATCTCTTAGCCAAACGTGAATTCTTCCTTTTATTGCGCCAGTATGATTCCTAAATAGTTTTGATATAGTTAAAAAAAAGCTGATAATAGAGTAAAAAAAACCTAATTGAGAGAAGGTTAAGACAATTCTTATTTGCCATTTTACAGAAAATACATAAAATGAACGATACCAGAGTTACTTCTTACTACAGATAGGCTATCCTTTAAGTTTTTTACATAAAGGTACAGAGTTTAAGAGACCTTTCATTAGTTGTTGTAGTCAATATTACAGTCAATTTTTATGAATGGTGTAATTTTATCAACAAATACTGACATGTGATGAAAATGTGAGATCATTTGAATGAGTATGAATGCCAAAAAAAATACCAAGAAAATCACTGAACATCTTTTTAAAACACTAAGGTGACGAACCAACTGGTAATGGCGTGCAAGGAGCATATCAAGGCATGCACCATCAACACCCTGGATGATACAGATGAACTGTGGAGGCGGGTCACTGACGAGGTTCAACAGAGAGATACACTCCCTACAACTGATCCACAACAGAGGCTGCTTAAGAGCCAGGTGGAGTCTAAACTCAGGGTATGTTTTGGAAGTATTTAGTCGAGTCGTAACTCAAAGTATATTGATTGTAATGTTTATTATTGCTATTGGATCTGTAATTTATCTTGATTGGTCATTGGTGAAGACTTGAGTGGTGTATTACCTAGTGTCTTCATCTTCCTAGTAGCTTTTTGTCCCTCGTGAAATAAGTTTAATACATTCATTGCCTATCTCGAACTGTCCAGGCTCCCCGTGGTAAGAGCAAGGAAGCCAAGGATATTGGAGTACAGGACAACAGCTTGTTCGGGAGATTGAGAGCATGTCTGATGCTGCAGAGTTTCTACAGAGAAGCTTTTCGGTCATTGAGAGACTCACTCGGCCCTGCCAACAACCTCTCTCATTTCTCTTCTGTTAGCAGCTTTGCTCAAGTCACGAGTCTTGTGGCCAGGTATTTATTCAAATGATTTTAGATAATATTTTTTTTCTATTTTCTATGTCCATGAGCAAATTTTAGCTTTCAATGTATTGAGCATCTAAATTGAAATATCTTGCAATGAGTGATACCAAATGATAAGCTATGAATTTTGTTCGATGATATTCATTAACAACATTTGTGCTGATGAGAGATATTTGTTCAGTATATGAAGACTTTTTCAAAATTGCATTAGTGTCTTAGATATGATATTTTACATTAATGCTAATAATTTCTCTTCTTTTTGCATTTGTATCACTCTATACATATTGATATGTATACTGGCTGAAATCACTCCAGATAAACAAAATCATGAATCATTACCTTTTTCTTAACTTGGAGAAAATATAACCTATGATTTCATGTGTTTCAGAACTAAGCCTTCAAGTACAGGTGGGATGTCCCGACATGGTGGTGCCTCCTCATATTCCCCATCCAAGAGAACTATCTCCATTGTGAGTGACCACCAGAATCACGGAGTAGCTCTGGCTGATGAAGATGCCATCATGTCTCACATGGACAATTTCTGTAGTAGGATTAGACAGTTTGTAGATGTTGTCAACACCATGTCGCAGTATACAAAGTAAGTAACCAATCAATATTGTTATACTTAATTTAGAGTCAAGTCAAGCAGAGCTGATTTTGCATTTTGGATATACAAAAAAAAAGTGTTTTTTGTCCCATGCAGGGTTATTTTAATGATTTGGAAGGACTAGGGATTAGTAATAACAGAATTGAATATAGTTAAATGATTTTAAACTAAAGACTATAAATTTTAATTGCCAACATGCATTTTTGGTTTTATCAATAATGAAAAGAAACACTCAAAGGAGCTTCTTTTTATGTCCAGAAAATTATTCAAAGAATTTTATTAGGGACATACTTGAACTTTATTTATTTTCTTTCATCTTTGTGACTAAAGAAGTGTCAATGTATGTTTGAATCCAGGATGCTGAAGACGATTGCAGGTGTTCCCCGACCTAGGAAGGAAGACCTCGTGATAGAAGAAGATGTAGAAGACGAGAGGTTCAAGTACAAGAAAGTACGACAAGAACTGGCACTCAATCAACTACATGGTCAGTGTTTTGCTTGCCCACCCTGAAATATTTCGCAACAGAACCAATAACACCATTTATGACATAAAAACAAAAGTTACTGAAAATGGACCTGTAACCAATGATGACTATAGTTGCAATCATACCACTGGTTAGAGAGACTTTTACAGCATTCTAGTGACTGTCTATAATCAATGAATGGTACAGAAGTGATTCTGACTTGTACCCTAACTACTTTTTATTTGGAAACATATTCTTACAAATTCAGAGGTTATGAATTTAGTGCTATTAGTCTTTTTATTTTGCAGTCATGTTTAGTAACATCTAAAATTGAATACATTGAGAGACCAAACATATTATTCTCATCTTAGGATTGTGTCTAAGGCCTTTCAGCTTAACTTAACAATTGATAGCTTTACTTTTTCTTGCAACAAAACCAACAGCTGCTGAGGATGATGCGGCTGCTAAGCTGACAATCCAGGTTCCATCTCCTGACCGAGGTCACCTGGGTATCATCACGGAGGATGAGGAGGTGGATGAGGATCCTGTGGTGGAGGAGAAAGAGACAAAAGATGAAAAGGGCGGACACACAACACAATCACAAACACAAACAACCGAGCATCACGCTGACGAGATATTTGATGTGATCAACACAAGACAAGGCCTCTCAGAGGATGAACTCAGTGTGCTCAGTAAGTATAGAATATAGATGGTTGCCTATCTCCTGACCAGATTATCCTACTTTTTTGCCTTTGGTAATATCTTTGAAGTAGCCTGTCTTCGTTCATAAACATAACATAGCTTGTCTTCGTTTCCTAGAATCTGAAGGCTTTTTAAGTTCTCTACACTCTTCCTTTCCATGAGAAAGTCAGAGGCTTACTGTTATAGGTCCTGATGATAGAGTAAGATAGCTTTAATCGGTTAATGTTCCAACAACTAAGCTAAATATGCTTTGAAATGACAGGCCCTGGACCTTGAATTAATTTAAGTATTTTTAACATTTGCACTAATTATTGTGAGTATGTTGTGTATAAAGAAAGCGAGCTACAATTAATGATGATAATGGTCCATTGTTTTTTTTGTGGACGTTAAATCCCAAATAAATAACTTAAAATAATTTGTGTATACTTATACTGTATACAAGATAATTCTGTTAAAGTTCAAGATTTTATATTTTCAGGAAAGTATTATCCTGAAGATGAAGAGGATGAAGGACCAAGCATTGCCTTCATCTTGGAAGAAACTCTGCAGAAGATGAAGACAGCAATGAGTGATAGTGTCACCACTAAAACCATGCTGGATGTTGAATCAAAGGTCAGTTGTATGTCATGCTGTATCAACTATAAATCTTCAAAATATGACTTTTTAAAGGCATTCTTGAACACATTCTGATTTGTCTTTTAAATAACTTGAACCCGTTTGCCGCTTGCTGGTTAATCTCATATTGGGCTGGTTGTGAAGTAGCCAGCAAGGCCTTCCTCCATTAGAGATTTGCTGTATACCAAAGTTTTTTTGTGTGTTTTGAGACGGTAAATGATTTTCTCAAACAAGGCAGTATTGTGAAAAATTATTATGGTAACTGATTAAGAAATATGATTTTACATATATAAGATAAATAAATATTTCTTATTTCAAATATTTCAGGACAAGGACAAGTTTGAAGACCATTACTTCAGATTCCAGGACGTTGTGAAGGACTTGGAGAGTTTCCTGGGTGCTTATCTTCACGCTGTGTTTGTTCGGAGGATGAAAACTCAACAAGGACTTGATATCATTACTAGGTATTGATAATTTTCTTCTGAAAATTTATTTCTTATCATTTTATCTTTTTACCATCCAAAATTTTACCACTTACAACAAACTCTTTATTGCTTAATGAACTGCTTAACTATTTAAGCTACATGTACATTAACAATTATTTTAAAACTATATGTTATAGTTAACTAAGTTATAGCTATTTCTTGTTGATAACAACTTTTTAATGTACCATGTGATATTGCCACTGGTTGATAGACAAGTAAAAATCATGGGCAGCCTCAATCAAGCCTATCCCCCTCCCTTCAAAATGAATGGCAGTCATGTTAAATTTGAATTTTCATAAACATCTATCACAGATTCTTGACTGTATAAATAGTCTCACATTGTCAGACTTTTTATTTTGTAATATCACAAAAACTGCTAAATCACTTTGTTTTATGTGATACCTGTTTCAGATTCTGGCCAGTACAGAACCGACCAGGAGTGCGTGGAGTGGTAGCGGAGAAGTTTGTAGAAATCTTCAACTGGTATGAGTCTGATCTGGAGGATGTCCACAAGATCTATGAGAATAACAAGGTACATGACAGACATCTAACAGTAGTCACTCTGTTGCCTTAAAGACTTTAATAGATCCTATAAATTAAGAGTCAATACATACAGTTACTTGATGTCTACGTTTCACCCAAAGGAAATAAACAACACTAATGGGGGTTTGTGTTCACCTTTCAAAAAGTGGTCAGTTCTACCATTATTTATCCGAAATTTATCAATAAGCATTATTCAAAAAGATGTCTGATTATATGCTTATAGGTTAATATTGTGTACCAAAATTGTTAGATAGTTGAGCCTTGACTTGAGTCTCCTGAACTGGACTTCATTTAAAACATTGATAATAAATGAAGCAGTATGCTACCAACTAAACGTTATGATTGATTTCCTCTTGTTAGAACAACCCCCAGACCGTCCGCAATGCCCCTCCCTCAGCTGGAGCAATATACTGGTCCAGACAGCTGCTGAAGCGGATAGAGGATCCAATGAAAATCTTCCGAGACAACAAGTCTGTCTCTCAGTTGTCCGACTTCGGAAGGATTGTACGTATCTACAACCGTCTTGCCACTGCTCTCGTCACATTTGAGAGTCTCTGGTTCACTCAGTGGAAGAACCGCATTGACCAGGCAAGAGCCGGGCTCCGAGCTACACTCTTTGTGCATCATCCAGTTACTGGAAAAATTGTGGTCAATGCTGATGAAAAGTAAGTTTGTTTTTTCTCTGATGCATAAATGATAACCATTGAAAAATTGTAGATAAAGTTATTTGGTATTTAGATGTTACAAAGAGGAGCCAAATTGGACCAAGGTGCCAGTTGAATATTTTTATGTTCTTTTGTTGTGTCATTTTGCTTCCATAAGGGTCTCAGAGTAATAAAATTTCCAAATTGATTCTAAAAAAGTGAAATGTTAATGTAATTATTTACACCTTGCTGTTGGGTGAATGTAAAAAAATAAATTGGCTTCATTGGCCCCCTATACCAAGGATTATGAAGGCAATTTTATTGATGTACAACTTCTTTATCTTGGAAGGAGACATTTACCAGAGATACTAATGTTGTTTCCTTTACAAAAACAATAGAATGAAAGAAAAAAATTGTATCTATCATTATCATTATTCTCAAAGGAAACTAAAGGAAACTATCACCATGTGTAATCATTTGACAACAAAATAAAGGGTTGAATTTTTCAAAGACAAAAAAGTATAAAATGGAAATGCATGTGTCCACAGAGTTCTTGAGCTGATCCATGAGGCCAAGTGGCTGACCCGTCTGGGTATCCAGATCCCTGAGTCAGCCCTCAACATCATGCAGCAGGAGGCTCGCTTCAAGAGCTACAAGAGTCACCTTGAGCTGGTTCTCACAGAGTACGAGGCAGTATGCAGCTCAATCCCAGAACCTCTCAAACTGCTCTTCGTGCCTCACATGGAGTTTGTACAACAACAGCTCCAGCCCGGACTTAGCACTCTTGCCTGGAACAGTATGAACATTGGTATGTGAGTCTGGAGAGGATGTTCTGCTTATCATCCTATATCATTCATTAAACATTGCTTAAGATTCATTGTAGAGCTAAAAGTTGGGAACAGAATGGTTCCCTAGGTCAATAACCTTTGGTCACTATCAGTTTTCATTCTGTATCTCACTCTTTTCAGGATGTTAGATCTTGATGTCTGTTAGGCTTTCGAAGTTCTCTGTAACTCCGTGGCTCTAAGTGCAATTGATTGTGGAACGTTGATTGAGTCTATGTTCAAATGATCTGATTCAGTATTCTTTCTATTATGTTAAGGCATAATCAGATGTTGGGTATCATAAAATTGTTACCTTTTACTTGTATCACATTTGATTGGAATATGACAGTTATCTAATGAACTGCATGACCTCTGTACCTATGTGCACTCACGTGAAATGAGGCAAATGGAGCATTTTGTTTTAATGGAATTTTATGTTGGTGAGTCTTCATTCAATATAATTTTGACTGTACAGAATATCTGAATTAATCTGAAGCTCTTTTGACTATTTTGGGAAGAGAGCACATATGAGCAAGTGTGATGTCACTTATTCTTTTATTAACCTATGTCACCTCTTTGTCTTGGACAGATGCATTCCTGCACCAGATCCACACTGCCACTATGAAGCTGAAGACCCTGGGAGAGAAAGTGAATGAACTGATGAACACCAAGGTGATTGGTGTCATCAACACCATCCATGAGTTCTGTTTCTTTGATGTGGATATGGCCTTCTCTCGGACTTGGGTTAGTATCTTTCATACAAAAAGTGTTGGGAGTTCTTGACATTGTGACCACTTGTAGTAGTTTGAATAATTGATCAGTGAATTTGTACTCAAGTTACACAAACTTTGCAAGATTTGTTATTAATATTTGATAAATAAAAAATCTGATGTTCAAAATCATATGCATTGCCTAACCTATCGCAAAAAGACAATGCAATTTTCTTCAAATTAACATTGTTAAAACAACGAGTTATTTTTGCTTTTAGCCCCCTGAAGAATTCCGCAGTGCAATGTTGGCGAGCATTGACGACAAATCTCAACATCTGCAGAACTATGTTGCTACTGTACTGGAAGGTCTGCAGAACGTAGCTAATCTGCTGACAACTCGCAAGGTAGGCATCTCACATCTACATTATTTTTATATTTAATCAGACATTCTGGTAGAAAATAATAACATCTGATCACACATTTCTAGTTAGAAGTTGCGCAAAATGTTTCTTATTAAAAATAACAATTTCATTGTCTTTATGATCTTATTCTTTAACAATAACTTCCTTTTAATTCAGCTGGTAAATGGGTTGATTATTTTTTTCTATTTATAATTGATATGTTACAAATAGTGAATCAATCATATAAACAACTTTGACAAAATTATGAGTCATTTATGAATCATGAAACACATTCTCAGAGGCCATCTAAATCCTAGATTCCAGAAAATAATGTTTGTAAGTGATTATATAATCTTTGACAGTGTTTCTTGTTCAATGTTAAATAATCCATTTATACATTCATTTCATGAACTGAACGTGAAATAGCTGTGTTTCCAATCCAAAGTTTTTGTAGAATATTTATGTAGTACAATATACTTTGTGAATATTAAAGTTTTACACATTTCACATGCAATATAAAGTTGTTTACATTGAGGACTTTTAGAAAATAACTGATGTTTATCCTTTCAGGAGTATAGTTTCAATTTGAGAACTCTAGCCATAGCCAACATGGCTTTACTATCTAAACAGCGGACAGCGAAGAACAAAACAGTTGACAAGAACTTGCACAAGCCTGTAGGCATATGTGCTGTTTACTAACTAACATATTTGTGTGTCTAGCATAGGGATTCTGTGACCTTTGATTGAAAAATTCAAATCTGAAGAGACATTTCTTGATATAATCATAAGCAAATGATGGAAAAAGGTCACAAATCCTTTAATAATTAACCATCTTTTTTATATTTTGGTGTTATTTTTTAGAACATTTTGTTTAATTTCTTGCTATCAGTCCTATTGTCAAAATTTGAAAGTAATTTGTTAATTGGATTTCAATTGCTTTTTGTATTGAATTTGTTGGGATTTTTTTCTTTTCTTTTCCTTGACTTAATCTGTAGTCTTCATTTTTGGATGTGTGATTTTTCTAACATAACACTGAAGTGATGTTTGTCTGCACTTCAGGTACAATAGTGATTAATTAATCATCGATAACTTAATATTTGGTTGAAATTGGTTTTGAGATCACTTTGGACAGGGATTTGGGTAATATTAACTCTTTTATATTTATCCTGATATGCCATTAGAAATTAATAATTTTGAAAACTTTATCATTTTAATTTATCAATTAGATCAAATTGTAAAAGTTAGAAAGAGCATTTGTTCTATTGAATATTCTTCCAAGGTGATCTCTGTTTTTTCAATTTCATAATTGCATTATTTCCCATATCTGAGCAAATGTTTTCCTTGCATTGACTTATTTCAATTTCAGTATCAAGATAATATTTCATTAAATCAATCAATAAAACAGATCTTCAAATCTGAAATTTTTTACAAATTATGAGTATTTCTTTACATTGTGATACCGACATACAACCAAACTTTTTATCTTATCTTTTTAACAAATGAAGTCGGCCCTTATGGCTGTTTAACATGAGCTCATCTGTCCACATAGTCCGAGCACAAGTCACTGAAGGAGAGGAGGATGACTATGATGATGGACGAGGAGGAAGTACAGAAGGAGAAGCAGAAGGCTTCTGTGGAGGAAGAACTTGTCATACAACTTATAGGTAGGATCTCTCTATTCATCTTAAATAGTTACTTATACAAAACTTTAAAGCATCAATGTATGAAACAAGGCAATCTTGCATGCCATTAACTTGGTTTCTTTAAGGCTTGGCTGATTATTTTTTTAGGTTTTTCTTCAATTTTGACGCAAAAATTATGAATCATACTTGGCGGGTAACTTTTAAGGCTTATTTCTTACACTTGTATTAGGTTATTATAAGCTGAATAAAGAGGATTGAAGGTTATCCAAATTGAGGTTTGTCTGTAGGGGGATTGTCTCTTGGTTTGAATGTCATATACTCTCTTTCGTGCAAAACCCTTCCTAAGGGGAATGAGATACTCAAGGACAAACAACGGTGTTATTAATCAATAAACTCAATGATGCTAAATACAGTAATAGATCTGTTTCCTGGAGACCATGGGTCAATCAGACCTTGGTCACAGTATATATAGGAGATGTAAAGAGAGAGTTTGCTTAACTATTATTATGCATGAATTGCTATAAACTGCTACAGGGACAATTGCTGTGACCATGATATATTGTGATTGCTAACTGTATCAACTGTTTTCCTCTAAAGGTCACTACAGAGAGCAGGTGTACAGTGCTGTGTTGAGTGCCAACAGCAAATCTTTGGCCATGCTAGCAGAAGCTTCAGGGTGTACTGGGGAGGTTGTGCGAGCCCTCTCCCCCATGTCAGGCTACTCCAGTGATGGGAGAAGTCCCTCCCCTCGCTTCTACAGTGGTCATCACACACCACGCAGCCGCACCATGTCTGCAGCGTCGGACAGACCCATCACTACCATGTCCATGCTTTCCAACATGTCTTGGAGTTCAAACACATCCAGTGAGGTCACTCACCTGCAGTAAGTGAGACTTAATGATCAGTCACTTAAAGCGGCATTGTTCAGTATCATAAAAGTTTTGAAAAAGACCTATGTACCTCACTCTTTTGCAGAAAGCTAGACCTTCTTAAGACTTTCAAAAAAATATGAAGAAGGATTTTTGTTGGTGAACACTTTCATCAGACACTGAACCTGTTGCTATATTTTCTTCAACAGATTCAAAGTATTGATCAAGTTCAGCATCCCGAACATCATTGTTGAACCAACTCTAGATGTGGTTCAGACTGCAATACAGGACGTGTCCTCTGCCATTACACACGCAAACAGTGGTAGGTCATCTCTTTCAAATCTGTATGAATTCTTTAGACATTTGTATTGACACAGCTTCAATAGTTTTGAGAATTAGTAAAGTTGACTTTATTTATTGTTATACAATCTTCCTTTTCCATGTTCCTTTATTTATGTAGAAATTCCTACAAATAATTGCTTTCTAAAATCTGTCACATCATTTTTATGTAGCCTGCAGGTAAGTTTTATATGTAGTTGTATTTTAACAACAAGTTGTATGTGTCCATGAATCTTCTACAGATATTCCCTGGTACTGCTCAAACTCAGAAGAATCCTTCTACAACATGGTGATGAAAGATGAGAACATCCAAGAACTGCAAGCCCAGCTTTCAAATGTCATTGAAGGTACTTTCATGGATTTTTCTCCTAATGTTAGTAGGCAGGCATTTGGAAAGACACCTTTGATAAAAGGCCATTTAGGGCCATTTCAGTCTTTTGAATGGGCCATTCCTTGTTATGGCAATAGTAAAATTTTAAATTTTAATGGGTAAATTTTTCATCCAATGTGCTAAAAGGCCCCTGGCCCCTGCCTTTCCCAATCCCTGAGTATAATCTGATCGATCCAGCAACCAAAAGTTATATTTTTCCCTGTAAACCATAATTTGTTGATAACAAAATATGTCAGATTTTTCAGGATTCAGTGGGAAATAGCACATGTTGATACTTGACATTAGATCATCACATAAAAAAATCCATGACAATCATTTACTATCCATTGTTAAGAGGAAATGTTATAAATTTAGTCAGCAAGAAGGCATGTCATGGTTAATATAAACTAACCTTTTGAGAAGAAAAGGATTTGTTTGGTTAATAACTTTTATTTTTCACAAAAGAGATATTTTGGCAAGTATAATTTTACTGTTTTTACAATAGCAACTTTTCAATATAATTTTCATACCATTTCCAAGCATTTGTAACCTATTATGATTTTCATTTCCAGAG
This sequence comes from Phorcus lineatus, assembly GCA_921293015.1. Classification (NCBI taxonomy): domain Eukaryota; kingdom Metazoa; phylum Mollusca; class Gastropoda; order Trochida; family Trochidae; genus Phorcus; species Phorcus lineatus. The sequence goes on from OV121085.1 coordinate 47,626,230, forward strand.
GTGCAGCCGTGTGTCAACAAACACCTATTTCACTTCAGCTACTACAACTTCTTGTGGAAGGATGACATGCATGGAAACTTCTTCGAGTTCATCTCTGCTGACCCTGGCATGGTGGCCATCAAAAAGGAAGTGGAACGTTTCCTGTACATTGAGAAGAAGGTCCTTGGAATCCCTGATGTCCTCCCGATAGCATCCATCTGTCTCCAGACAAACCCTATCAAGGATGCTCTGCATGGCTTTGCTATGGCCTGGAAGACCAAGTTTGCATCTGTGTTGCATGATGAAGCAAAGGTAACAAAAATTACGTTTTTGCCAAGGTTTTCTTTGCATAAGTAGCTGATATTTGATCAGTTTGGAAAGTGTGATGGTTGTTTCATATGACAGTTCTCTGTGAGAATTATATTCACACTCTAATCCTTTTGATTACATTGTCCTCTTAGATTGATTTTCTTTCTTGCAATTTTTTCATATTGTAAGAAGATGATTTGAAATTGTTTGATTATGAATAATGCAAGTGGGTAATTTATATCAACATTTATATCTTTTTCCAGAAAGGAAATGATGATGTACACATCCTTTATTTTATTTTGTTTTCATAAAAAATGCAATATATCTGATATAGCAAATATATCATAAAGTATTGTATTGGAGTGCGTAAACATGCGTGTACATTCCTGTCCTTTGCCTCAACACGTATGACAATCAATGATAAATAAATTCAAGTAATTAATTTGGCAGCGAGTTCACTCAGCACTTAAAGAATGTAATTGTATAGCCGTGAATTCCTACAAATTGTTTTCCCTGTAGAAAAAGCTGGATGCTGCGGTGACCTACCGACATAATGTGAAGACGCGTCTGGAGAAGTACGTGTACACTCTGGACCAGTTGAACAGTGCCCTGGTGCTTCTCGAGGAGCTGCGAGACATGGAAAACAAGATAGATGGCATCTACCTGCCCATAGAGACCATGTATGCCAAGCTCAGGTATGATATTGGTCTTGCTTGATTCAAAAGTGTATGCTGGTTTACTCTTTCTCTGATTTTCAAAACTACAACATAAAGTAAGCCTTCCTGGTGGCAAAGAAAAGAACCAAAGAATAAGATACCACAAGTATCACACATTGTTCGAAAAAATTATAGTTTCTGTTGACATGCAGTGCATACGTTTTTAAAGATAAGCCAGCCCTCCTTACAGTTTGACATGCCTTTAGTTTATATACAATCATACCAGACACACAGGATTTACTTTTGTTCTCCAGCAATTGACTAGCAGGCAGGCAAGCTTGCAAAAATTGCCAACACTGTGTTCATAGTAGTCAGAAAGAGAGTCTGCTCATGCTACACAGGTATATAGGAGAATAATATGCAACAAGTTTTGTGCATTTGGAAGTTAGACATGCATCCAACCAGGGTTTGCTGTTGAACATGGCCACATTTTGTATCCTTCAGAGAGTTTGAGCTGCGTCTGCCACGGAGTGAGGTTGAGGAGGTTGACCAGCTTAGAGTCAAGTGGCAGGAGCTGGTGGAGATGGCAGATGAGGTACGAGAGACTCTTCTCAAGGAGCGGGGTGGTGCCTTCGAACAGGAGCTGGACAAGCAGGTCAAGGTAAGCGATGACACTCATCGTGTCTGTTATACGATGATAGATTTTGAATCAACAGTCAATACTACCATCAATAATCAGAATGACTTTTGAAATCCAAGTTCGCATCTGGTCATTCCATTGTTTGGGGATGAATTTATCATAAATATTTGTTAATAACCTCTTCTTATGGCATTGCATCCTTCTACATCAGCCTATGTTTACCTCAACGCTTATAAAATCCCCTGATATCAGTAACCAGCCAATAGCTTTTGAAGACAAGTCCTGAAAAAAAAATCGGGTATTGTATGAGCTTCATGGATGCAAATATGAAGATGTCATGGGGTGTGAAACTTTTATTTGCAGTCTTATTCTAGCAACTGTTCTGTGTTACCTACAACAAATCATTTGGTAATTACTCCTTCCAGCTCATTATCTATTAATGATGTTGCAGACATTTGTGGTTGAGGTGATCCAATTCCGGAACTCATTTGATGCCCAAGGCCCAGCAGTGCCTGGTATCAAGCCTTCAGAGGCAGTGTCCCGACTACAAGACTTCCAGTATAGATATGCACAGTATGACACCAAGAGACGCACTCTCGACTCGGTGTCCAAGCTGTTTGGTATTGCATGCAAGCCTTTCCCAGAACTGGATAGAACTGGAGAGGTAGTTATTTGCTTGGATTATCTACACTCTGAGTTTATTGATTAAAATTTCTGTTGGTTTAAGCTTCTTCAACATTAACCTGTGCTTTGTATTTTATTGTTGACCTCTTGTGTGTTTTTGTGATTAATAGTTTCAACTGATAACTTGGGAAGCAAGATTATCTAGATAAGTAATTGTATATATTGAAAATGATAGAGAATTTGTTATGTTAAAAAATGCCTTTCTTATGCTCTTTTGAAAGTTTAAATGATTGATTGGGAAATAATAAGATGGGGTTGATACATGTACATGTCAACAAATAGAGAGAAAATATCCCCATATGATATTTGGGAAAACTGTTGAAAGTTTGAAGTGAATAAATGAAGAGATTCCTCCCAATGATGATGGAATCTTAAAAAGTTTCGAGCTCCATAATGCATCTTTGATGTAAATACTCTGTCATCACTGATGATATTCTTTACTTTAGTAAGACAATGTTCTAATGCGTCTCCATCTTGCAGGAACTTGATCTCCTGAGTCAGCTGTATGGACTCTTCCAGAAGTTCATCAGTTTTGACAGTCGCTTCCACGGAACACTGTGGGCCGAGGCAGATCTGGATCAAGCATCACATGAGGTAAGTCAACACTTAAGCTTCAACATGGTACCAAAAACTGAAACTTCAAGCAAAACAGCCCTATAGTGGAATATGACCCGTTTCAGTAGGAGTCAATAACTCATTGACTTGGTGCTGTTTTTGTTTAAAATCACAGAGTTCTTTCTGAAACTGTGTCTGACAGTGTTAATTGTTCTGAGAAAATGAGGATGTTATTGATTTTGAGTGGGTTTTTTTTGGTGAGTTATAGGTAGAGTTTGGTAATGAAGTCTGTTACCTCACCCTTTCAGATATTTAATCCCTTCTGAGTAAATGCCTCAAAACTGGCAACTTTTGTTCCTAGCCTTGTCTTGTTAAAAGGAGAAGAAGTGGTACCATGTTCATGTTGATGCAGTGTTAATGGAAATGGTGAATGTTGACCACTAACCACTATTTCTCTTTACAGGTGGAGCAGTATTGGGACGAGTGTCTGGCTCTCCCCAGCAAACTCAAGGACTGGGACGCTTACAATGACCTCAAAACTCAGCTGCAAACATATCTCGAGGTTTTCCCTCTACTCCAGAATTTGGCTTCAAAGGTAATGTAATATTTTCAGTTTATCTTTTGCGGATCTAGAACTATCCATACTATCTTAAAATATAATGATGAAATTTTGACAATATTTTTTCACTTTTAAAATATGAATGTTTTGAAAAAAAGAATTACGACAATCTTATTTTAATGTGAATTTTTATCTTGCTAATCACAAAAGTACCTCCACCTTCCCCCCCCTTACGGTTTGTAATGAACCTGTAATGATCCAAGTTCCCCTAGCTCATGAATTGTAAACTGTCTGTGACAATTACCTTGACGACTACCAGATGCAAAGATATCACAGTTTAGCTGCTAAGTTTATGAATGTTATGAAGTGTCACGTAACCAGAGAACCAGCTTGTAGACAAGCCATGTCTATAAGTGGAGAGACTATAGATACACTATTGTTGGCACTAGTTTCTAGTCTGGTGACTCGCTAGTTGATCATTGTTGTCAATCACTAAAAACCTTACCTTAAAGCTAACACTCAATTAAAGTAATACAATGCTGCTGTCTACAATTGACTTGGTTTACAACCAAATGGAAATTTCCTCATGGTAACATGATTATGGCAAGAAAAGATTTTTACATAAACAATATTGGAAGAATGGTTTAACAATGCTGAGTTAGCATCATCGGTGTTTGTTGATGTGAATCATGTTCATGTTTTAATATCACCTTGTAACTCACAACCACACAGGCAGAAAATAAGTTTGGGTTGACAGTGAGTATTGTTTTGTTAGTAGCAAATTGTTGTAGCTATTGTAACGAGCCTGCTCTCAGAGTGTCACAGCTCTAGACCTAGCTTACAGTACATCACTTAAATCGTCTCTTATATGCATGTCAATGTTGTCTAGCTTAATGTCAGAAGTGACGGAAATGATGCAGGAATGATTATTGCCTTATTTTGTTTAAGCAGATATATTGTGCATTGTGTTTATATGAAAATATTATTGTGAGCTTGAAATTTACATTTTTACAGTGGAAATATGGAAGTAGCAAATTATTTTTCTAATTAATTTTTAGTATAATATTTCAACTTAACATTAATTATCAAGTATCAACAAAATCATTCAAAATGTAAAGTTTACTTTTGTTAATCAACTGATTTGAGTGAGTTTTAATAGTTTTTTTAAGTTTATAAATAAAGAAGGTTCAAATTATGCATGATGTACAATTTTGGGACTATAATTGGGGAAGGTAGTAAATCGTCTCATTGATTTAGAAAAATGCATCATTTGATAGTTGTACACTAAATTCATGAGATTTAATTGCTTAGCAAGGGAATCTAAGGAACAGAGCATGTTAGCTGTTCATATATTCAATTTCTGTTCCGTTATGTTCTGAATGATGTATGCATGATTGTCAGCTAATATATCGGTTTACACTGATTATGAAATAGTGACATAAGAAGAGATTATTTTCACTCTCTAAGCTATATTATTTCACCATAGATTTTCACCATACAAACTTTTTCTAAAATACAGCTTTTAGTAACTTGATCACTGAATCAATTTTTAATTTGTTAATATTTGGTAGTTTTGTCACTTTTATTTTGTAAATTACATTTCTTAACAAAACACAAACACTTTGAGTCAAGCACAAACATTTTTTCAACAGTAGCAGCAAAAATAACAGGCTTACAACGATAGAAAGAAACTGCACTTTCTTTATTTTTATTTTTTACTTCTAAAGTGCAAAAAATAGTTTTTGTGCAATTAAGTATATGAGGAAGCGTGTTCCATTTCCTCCTTTATTTTCATTGTATATTTCACTCTGAAATTAAGGGTATTCACTTGATGTACAGATATTAAGCAGTGTTTTAGCACATATTTTGATCATTTTAGCATTAAAACAATTCAGAATATGATTTCTAACATTCAAAAAGAAGACTTGATAACAAATTCTCAGCTTGATAAACTAAAACTGTATTAAACTTGTTGTGTTATTGTTGTATAGGAGATCCGGAACAGACACTGGCTGCAAGTGATGCAGGTGACGGGTAGCACCTTCCAGCTGGAGGCCAATGTCTTCAAACTCACACACCTCCTGGGGATCGGACTCATCAAGTTAGTTATTTTCATGATTTTTATGATACTGAGTCAGGAATATTTCAGGGGTTAAAAATGTGGAGGCCAGAGGTCATTGATTTGCCAAATTTTACCTTTGACTTACTCTTAACATTAATGACTTGTTTCTCCTTTAAAGAAAAGCTTTCAGTATTGGCTTGACTTTCAGACAGAGCTCTTTGACTACACTGACTTTGATCTACTCTGAGAAAGTTTTTAACCCCTGAATTTAGGAAGTGAAGTGTTCACCATCAATAATGATAATAATAGAGTAATAATAATTCATATTTAAAGTGCCTTCCAGGGATTGGGAAAGACACCGTTGACAATGGGCCATTGTTGGGCCTTCAGTTCTTTTCAGAACCATTCTCCTTTGTATCAAGAGAAACATGTCTAATTCTAATGGGCCTTTTTTCATCCAATGTGCAAAATGGCCCATGCCCCTTGCCTTTCCCAAAATCCTGACCTTCCATACAAATGGTTTCTCACTGGCACATTCCTTATTGGCCTACTTATCAGAATCATTGCTACCAAGAATTATTGTCAATCATCAGAATTGTACATATACTGAAATAATTGCTATCTTTAAGCTCTCTTCTCAAATTTAACAAATAGATTTCACCAGGTAAATATTATCAACCAATGAACTATCATGCTCAAAATCATAACATCAATGACTCTCCCCCTTTAATGCAGACACAAGGCAGAAATTGAGGAGATCTGCCGAGGAGGATGTCGAGAGTTGGAGCTGGAGATCAAGATGAGGATGACGGAGGAGGAATGGACGGAACAAGTCCTCAACTTCGAGCACTACAAGAAGCGAGGGCCCATGTACCTTGACAAAGCGTTCACAGAGAGACTGCTGGAACAGTTAGAGGATGCTCAAGCCCTGCTGGCCAGCATGTTGACGTCTAGATACATCGGACCTCTGCGAGATGAGGCAGCCTCATGGGCAGAAAAGCTGAAGGAAGTTGCCCAGGTGCTGGAGCTCTGGCTCGAGGTACAAGACTTGTGGCAGTATCTGGAGGCTGTCTTCAGTAACACTATTGCTGTCAGGGTAAGTAACCTAAAACTCCTAAGTTAACCTTATAGCACCTTATATGTCAGGCAGGTTTTGTGAAGCTAAGAATTCATAAGGAATAAAAAATCATGTTGGTCCTCAGACTATGAAGAGTGTGAGTATGTGCCTTAGTGGCTCTGACAGTGCCAAGATAGCAGGTGGAATCCAAAGTTTATCAGTTAATGGTACTTATCTTGCTGCTTATAGATCGAGTTTTTATATATGGCCATGTTTGCATATTTTGTGTAAATTGTGGCTGGAGGGTATTGAATTTTAGCCAAGCCTGGCGATATACTTCTCCATTTCTTTGCAGATAAAGAATATGAGGTCATGATATCCTTGAGTTATAATGATAATTAAATTCAATGGTTTGTAAGTTAGTGGAAAACCCATGATTTCAGATCTTTACTATCGAAAGTAATCATGATGTTATTGACTTTTGACAGGAACTACCACAGGAGGCAAAGAGATTTGCTCGCATTGACAAAGGCTGGACAAAGATGATGAAAAGGGCTTTTGACACCAGAAATGTGTTGCAGGTAAAGCCAAACTCACGCTACGTACGATCGACTACGATCGCTGTACGAAAATATCGTATAGTCATCGTGTTGTTATTGTGTGGTTATTGTGCTGTTATTGGGTGGTGGTCGTACAGTGCGTACAGTCATCGTGCTATATGTCCAACACAATTCGTTCAAATCGCAAACATGTTCCTGATTTCAGAAAATCGTGTTGTGGGCGTGTCGATTGTGTAGTGATTGTGTAGTGTATGTGTTGTGATTGTGTTGATCGTGCTTCAGCCTTAGGACACGATAACTGTACAACCACAACACAATCACAACACGATCGATAAATTGTCCCTCTTGCAATCGTACTATTATCGTACTCATGTTAAATTAATGCTTTTGTGCTAAACTTAGGGACCACGATGACAGCTCGCGCAGAACACGGAGTCACACGATTAATGTATGATCACGATACAATCTTTACACGATATTGGATTGAACTTGCACCAATAAGAGCGTTTCCCATCAAAACGTTTTCATCACGTGTGTTTCAGTCAACATGTCAGCACAAACGATGGTAAGGTAGAGAGAGAGAGAGTTTATTCAGTAAAGGGGCCACAGCCCATTATACACGAGGTCATTCAGCATTTTTGTATAGATGAGAGCACCATGATATGGTTACACATTACTGCTGCAAGATTTTGATACAAGGTTTGATAAGTCGTATATGCAACAAAAATTCATCACAAGCCAATTATTTGGTTGCATAAGACTTATCAAAATCTGTGTATAACTTTCATACGCAATCATATGAAAATTCAAATAAGTAAAACGAAACCCACTTCAGAACACATTAGACAAAGAAATAGTGATTTCACCGGTAAAAGGAATATAACGTTTGCTTTGATTTGTTCTCTATTAGAATTAAACGCAGATGGACTTGTTATCAATAAGAAATTAAACTGAATCAAAGTAGGTAATAATGAAAACAATGGGGATACTTATATTATGCTGGACTTTGCTCTCTCAGGCCAATGGTTAAGTATTTACCACAGACTCATGTTTTTGGAATGATAACAATTAATGACCGAACATTCGAAAATGGTAATTGGCGGCTCTATATTCAAATAGATCAATGGAATGTGATGGCCAGCATGTAGAAATAGAGAATCTCACCCACCCAAGTGACTTCTGATATCAAATATATCAACACAAGTTGATGAAAGTTACAAATATCCTAGGCTTGACGAGTGTTGATATAGTTGATATCAGATGACACGAGGGTGAGATTCATTTCGATTCTGTGAAAAATGTACATTTCTGAACACTGCACTACTCTAAGCCTCTCTGTGCAGTGATGTCATCATGTTTATGATGCCATAGCATTGTGATGTCATTATTTGATGATGTTAAACAATTGTGATGTCATGAACTTGACTGTAATAGGGCATCTCCTAGGAGATATCGCTTGATCTTCCACAAGCGATATCTCCTGCGAATCATAATGTCCTCAATTATCGATCGATTTGGCAAGCTTTTCAATGTTAAGAAGTAAACTTCCTTACGTGGTCTATAAATTCAACTGCTTTGAATCAGAACTAATGCCTGTGAAATACCATCGGTAGTTATTTTCATAAAGCCAGAAGATGAGAGAAAAAGTCAGGAAGATTGTCCGAAGATAATGTTACAATTAGTAATACATGCCCTCATGTCTTTATCGCAATGACATTGTATTTCATATCTGCATCACAGGATGAATAACAATTCTACTTTGATCATAAAAAGCAATGGTTAATCCTTTTCGCATTTGCACAAATTATTTAAAAACGTGCATTAGTCTTACACCATTCTTGATTGCATCGTGAAAGCGTTGTGTCAAGTTTGTGTTGATTGTGTTCTGCCTGTGTTAGAATCGTGATCTTTCATGCAATGACTGTACCCACAGCGTGCACCTCACGCACAGAAACCATTTTCACATAACAGATTGTAAAAACCACAATACGATACAAGTATGATCGAATTGAACGTTACCGTAGTGCAATCGTGCGTAGTGTGAGTTGGGCTGAAGTTTTTTTTTTCTATAATAAGTATTACCTAATAATTTCAAATTAAAAAGCAAATCCATGTAAAATTACCATGACTGTTTCAAATCTTGTATGCTCTTGAAAATGTAACAAAGCCTTAAACATGTTTGCAGTGTTGTTATGGAGGTGAAGTTCCAAAAGCTGTAGTTCTCCGTCACATCCATGAAGAACTTGAGATTTGTTTTAAGTCACTCGTTGGCTACCTGGACAACAAGCGTAGAACGTTCCCCCGCTTCTACTTTGTATCTGACCCAATTCTACTGGCCATGCTTAGTAGACCAAATGACCTGGATTCAGTCAGACCCCATCTCAAGTAAGTTCATCTTCAATGTTTCCTTTTCATGGTTTACTTTTTGATACAAGGTTATTTTCATGAAAATGGAACTTAAATATATTTTTGTTATATTTCCAACATTTCATGTTAAATAGTTCAATGAATTGCATTGTGTTCTTTTACTCATCTGATTTCATGACTTTAAGATTTTGGTCTTTTTAACCCTGTGGTCTTTTAGTGACTATTTGGGGTGGAATAGGGCATTGGTTAACGAGTTTGACTTCAGATCAAGAGCTCTTGGGTTCCAATCCTACCCGGGGTTTGGCAACGTTATTTGCTGTAGAAAACTGTTCTTGAGTGACCATTGGAATCTATAGTCTGATTTCACTTATTCAACGTCATATTTGTTTTGTACTTATTCTTTTCCATTGTATCATGAAACCTTTTTTTTTTTACTTCTTGGTCTTAGAAACCGGTATTCTTTGAAAAAATCTTAAACTCTATGTCCATGGTTTCCATATTCTTATTAAATTTCAATTCGTGTCCCTAACATAGTATTGTGTTTGGACTGCAAGTTATATTGTAAACCATCTCCCTTTGACACAAGACTGGACTGGCAGGCCAAGCCTAGTCAATAAAACCATCAAGTATATTGTAAAACATAAGGAATGACACATTGTGGACATGTGGACATATTACTTTGGTGATTGTTTCCTTGCAGGTCTCCATGTTACTGTATCTCTAACTTCATTAAACATTTCTTCATATGACACTTTAACAGGCTGCAAGGGAAGCAGGCATTTTTCTGGATATCTTTATGCCAAACAAATGCATTAGAATGGGTAAGAAGAAAAAATTACCCTCAAAAGTGTGCTTATGTTGTTAGCGAAACTCATACAAATTTGTGAATAACCCAGGTATTACATTCATTAACACTTGTTTCTTCATAGCCTTATATGACACATTTCCTTGGGCTATAATGTTTAATTTTGTATCTCAGGTCAATCTTCAGTCAGATTTCTGACGTGAAGCTAGAGAAGGCAAAGGAGGAGGTTGAGGAGGAGGCAGAGGACAGTTATGGGAGTGGAGGAGGGGGAACCACAGGGAGACGCACCCCCCACGAGAGGGGAAGGGGCAGCATCACTTCCCCGCTCCGCACTGGCACCCCACCCAAGATAGACAAGAGGTTGACTCAGATCTATGTGAGTATAGCCATTATTCACTGGGTGTTGGGGCACTCAACTTCACACTCTGTATGGTTATTGTAGTAGATTAACACTTAACAGTGCTAGGGATTTCCATACTTCCTATAAAGACTGGCTTGAGATGCCCACATCCCAATTGATTCCCATTTCTGAATTATATTCTTGTTGAGATGTGTAGATAGAATAACTGAAAATATCATATTGCATTTGAAGAAAAAAAATGAAATACCATGCTGTATGTAATAAGTATCATACATATATATCTTTTTAAACTATAGCTTTTAATTTCAACAAATTCCACCATATGACATAATTTGCCCCAGTGCAGTAAGGCTTAACTTAGGCTGTTGTGGGGACTGGAACAAGTTATTCCTTGCAAGGGAAGTTGAGCATCATCTAGAGACTTATATTTCAACAATAATATATTTCCCTGTGATGTATTTAAAAAAAACCAGCTCTTTTTCTGAAACAATTGAATGAGGGCACCTTCTTTAGTCTGACACTTGTGTTATCCCTCTAGGTAAGAGATCCTTTCTCAAACAATCGCCGTAGAGTAAGTAGATTCTTAGAGTGCACCCTACACCCAGTGTGTGTGTACATCTTCGCACTCATCTATTTCTTCCAGTTTCTTTCACATGAGTGATAACCTCTATTGATTTTCAGATGATCAATTTGTTACTTTTATTTGAAGTGTTGTTTTTTTTCAATTTTGAAAAAATGTATTCGTGTGATGAAAGGTGTTTTAAATCATTTCTTCTTGATAATTCTTTTAAAGTGCAAATCCCCCCTCCTAGCCTGTTTAATAGCTCCCTAACAAATTCTTTTACAAAATAATTTTCAGGTTATTTTAGAAAAATATTTCATTCAAGACTGATAGTCTTCCCCTTTTAAGTAACACTTACTGATATAAATGCTTGTTTTAAATTAAAGTTGTAATGTACTATTTTGTAGCAACCTCCAAGCAAACCAGCAGATGATGAAATGGTATATATATGAGCTTGCTGCGTAATGATGGAAATAGTACACTTACTAAAATGGTAGTGAATCTGTGAATAGTGAATTTCTGCTAAATAACAAATTATTTATTATATAGGTCTGAGATTTTCATTGTAGTTATTATTAGTTAATGTATTGTGAGTTACAAAAAATATTTTTTATTTATTTGCTTTTTTGTCTTTATGAGGCCTTTTTACCCAATATAAGTATGTCATATCCTTTTTATTTAAAATTTACTTCCCGTTTTCCTAAAATTCTTTGATATGAAGAATGTTGTATGGCCTGCATGTTAATTTGGGCACATTGTGCAGGTTCTTTTAATGACATCATCAAAAAATTAAACGGACATTTAACACCTTCCCTTCACTACTGGCTTGAATTGTCTCCTCGTTAGATAAATAGAATTTGCTTGTTTCTAAATTAGTTAATTGAATAAAGTAGAAGTTGACAGTAACTTGTCTTAGTTCAAATTTAAGAATGTGGATTTTTAGGCGAGACCTGGCAATGGATCTAGCGGTCGCCTGGTGGAGAAGTCATCGCATCATGACAAAAAGAAGGTTTCTTTGAAAACCTCTGGTTCTCAGAGAGGGTCAAGGGAAAATAATCGTAATTCCAGATCCAAACTTGTAAGATTAACTTTCAGAGTTGTCGCATGGAGAGATTAATTTTTTTATGATCATTTGGTTATTTCAGTTACAATTTGAGAAACTTATAGAATAGTTTCAAATATTCTGACAAATGAAGGGATACTGCCTATTTCTTTTGTAGTGTACATATTCTTTAGATATTTGCAGGACAAAGAACTTATCAGTTATTTATATGAAATTTCAAATTCATGAAAACTGCTTTTTCAAGTGTTAAAACTATATTTGTCTTCTGAGTCATTCTAAGATTTGTTTGAGTCAAATATGCCAAACTTAATGAGTGTGCCATTTTATTCACTATCTATTTAAGTACTGACTGTTTCTGAAAAATATAACTTTATTGCAAATTGGTTCAATGGATTTGAAATAAGAAGATGGACAATATATATATATAATGTTCACAAATTAGACAAACATGATTTTGAAATATATTTAATGTAAAGCAGGTAGAAAAAGAATTAAAGTTGATAATGCTGAAACCTAATGTGAATAGCATTCATGTAAATAGCACATATGATTTTGACAGACTTAAGAGATTTTTATTGTATTCTAAAAATTGTTTTGTATTTGGCATTTTTCATTATTGTATGATAATGCTGAAACCTAATGTGAATAGCATTCATGTAAATAGCACATATGATTTTGACAGACTTAAGAGATTTTTATTGTATTCTAAAAATTGTTTTGTATTTGGCATTTTTCATTATTCACCATATATGGAATTACTATAAAAATAACAGATTGTTGATTGGTAACAAAATTAAATGAGTATAAGATAAGCTTCTCAATGTGAAAAATATTAGTATTATTATTTTGACCTTTGGTTTATGCATATTAATGTCAAAATGTGTGTTGATGTGGTATTTTAGGAAATTTTAGGGAAGCCTTTAGGATGTAGTTTACACATTTCGGACATATCATCTTCAAGTTTCATATCATTATAGTTCAACACAATGTTTTGACTTTAATTTAGTTAACATTTGAAGGTTTTACTAACAAAACAGTTTAGTGACTTTTCTTTCAGATTTTAGAGGAATGCTGCAAGCTTGTTATTAACATCAGCCTTTATTTTTTGTTTACATATGCATTATAGTTGCAATTTTTTTTTTCTGGAAGTTTATATATTACTGATAAAAATTCATTGCTACCTGCGTTAAAAATCATTTGATTTTAAGACATTTGAGAGGGTTTCCTTTTTTTCAAAATCAATAATATTTTAGATATAAACATGAAATTCTGAATTTAAAATTTTCCTTTGATCAAAATGAAATAAATATCAATGGTCACCAAAAACTTACGCATTATAACAAATAATTTGTTTAGCATGTGACAAACGAATATAAATTGTGAATATAATGTTTTTGCAATACAAAAGCTTTAGTTTTTTGTATGAGACATCTGATGTATTTTGTATATGACAGAGCCTTAACCCAAGTCACAGTCAACACGTCCCAACCATGCTTCCATCAGAGGGCTTGGTTGATGATGTCATCGTGATGGACGCCGTCTCGGTTCAGAGTGCTGACGGGGAGATGCTCACCCTTACTGATAAAGTATGTGTGATAAGTAGAGGAGAGTTTTGTTTTCTTGACAAATCAATGTTTGTCTCATCAAGTGAATAATAAAAGTTCTTTTGTCACAGGCTGCGGGGCCTTGATTGATATTTAATTTTTTTACCTCACCAGATAAGTTAAACATGATATTTCTCAAGAAAACAAAATTTTCTATTCAATATATGTCAAACATTGCAAAAGGTTTGTGAAATCTGTTTGCATTAACATTGATTGCCTACAGAATGAGTCAGTCCCCTCAGCAAAATATGACGTCATGGATGTCAGAATATGTCAGAGAATTGTTTGATGATGTCAGAACATTATTGTTATTATTCTCTTATTTCACTAGCCACCGATAATTGGATTTATTTTTATTGATAGTTATATTGATAATGACTGCTGCCATGTGCTTTGTTTTGTATCTATATCATATATATACTGTCTGTATAGATATAAAGCGTAGTTTGATGTTATAATATCACTCCCTGACCCTTCTACACAGGTTACCCTGAGTGATGGTGTTGAGGTGTGGCTGGGGAAACTCCGAGATTCGGTTGGTAAAACCCTCCATGAGATGAACAACAGTGTTATACAAGACTGCAACAACAGCGTTGTACTGGATGAGCTTGCTTCAAGGGTAAGTCATGGAAGTTGTTTATTTATTTGAAATTATGTAAACTTTTTTTCTTTTATTTTGATACCTTACTATCACTTTTAAGAAATGTTGAGCAGGAACAAATTTGCAAAAAAATATTAATTTCAAATTCCTCCCAGAATTCTTATCAAAATCAAGGATTCCAGAAGGAATAGACTTTGCTTAGTAGAAGTGTCTCACTGACTCTAAAGCAAAACCCTTTTCAGGGCTTTTTTTTATTATTAACTGAATTAACTAGTCAACCTAGGCTGTCATATTCGAGTTTTGAAAAGTTCTTTTATTATGCAAATTATTTTGCAAGGAAACAGGCAACATGCATCTTTGAAGAGGCAGATAGTATCTTTCGAACTTAAATTAACAAAAATCCCCAGTCTTATAAAATTTTCAAAGAACCTATCCCAAGAAGCATCGGATTGATATATTTTTGAACTACAATTTTAAAATATCCCCCTTGTCAATAATGTTTCACAGTACCCATCCCAAGTGTGTCGTATCGGGATGCTTTACCACTGGACGAGAGAGTGTGAGCAGGGTATAGCGGAGATCAAGTATGACAGGAAGGCTCTTCAGGGCACTCTGAGGAAGTACATTGGCACCACCAGCAAACTCTCCTCGGTGCTATCTCGAGGCTCCTGGAGGACCATAGAGGACCCCATGTTACCTGTACACAAGGGCAGGCTTGAGAGTATGATAGCAGTAAGTATATTGGCTGTTAGAGGATAGTTGTCTTTTCTTGACAAATACCAAGTGTATCATTGTTTAAGGTGTTAAAATAATTATAACGTTACATTCATCCACCTAATGGAGGGACAAGAAGTAGTAACCATAAACCTCGTGAGAAATAAAGAAGTTTTCATCCACAACATTGTCTTGTATAACATTTATGCTGTCACAAGATGATTATGGTAATTGTGAAGAAAAGACCAATTTTCTTTTTATTTTATGATTTAAAAGTATTTTTACCGAGCATTTCACTGAGCATTTAGATAATTGCCTTGGTTGCAATAATCTTCTTTTGTGTTGAAGTCTTTGCTGTTTGCCTCTGCATTCAATGAAATGAATATTATACTTTCTCAAATGAGAGGTCTTTGAAAGGAGCAATGATTTTTTAAGGTTAACTTTCTAGTAAAGGGTATTTTTTCTGTTTGAAATTGAATTATGTGTCCTGTTTCAGCAATCAATGTTCTTTCGGGACATCCTTGAAAACATGTGCTCAAGAAAGCTACGAGAACCCACAGATTTCGAATGGAGAAGAAGTATCAGATGTTACTTCCAGCCTGTTGGTGAGTATTCAAACTTGTTCTTTTATTTCTCTGAAGTAAATGTAATGTTTATACAAGTCGTAGAACAAAGTAGAACTTTTCACAAGTGTTATCCAAAGTCGTAACGACCTTTATGAATCTCCAGAGGAGAAGATGGAGCCCCAGATCTGGATTCTTGACAATTCTTACCTGTATGGTAACGAGTTCCATGGTACTAACGTCGGCGCGGCACCTACACCTGTCACCGAGCGTTGCTTCCTCACCATGTCCCAAGCTCTAAATCAGTCTCAAGGCACATGCATTGCTGGTCCTGTCGGGGTTGGCAAAACCGAAACCGTCAAGGTTAGTCAGCATGTATTTCATCAATTCTGTGCCATGGCATAACACAACTAAAGACTTTCATTCTTCAATAAGTTATAAGTTGTATTCCCCTAAATTTTTTACAATTTTGTTAATCACTTCTATACAACATTTTCTGATTAATTTTATTTGCTTACATCTTCTTTTCAGGAATTGTTTAGTGAAGTATTTTCATTATATCTGTTGAACTGTTATAGTTTGTTATGATGAAACTATTTTCTATTCCAGGGTCTTGCAAACATTCTTGGTACATTCTTGGGACTGTTCCACTGCTCCAACCACTTTGACCCAGTCAGTATTGGCAAGATCACACAGGGCATTGCAATGGTAAATATTTGAGAGAAAGATACCTCATTTTCAAAATTTACTCTTTTAAACAAAATTTAATCATTCATTGACAGATATCTGACATCCAATATGGAGGATATCCCCTTCTCCAAACATTTCCAAAGCTGAGCTATCCTGTACATAAATTTTGAAGGATATGCATGATGTTTGCAGGATGGATGTTGGGGATGTTTTGATGAAGCCCAGAGTCTGAACAGAGAAGCCATGGCTGTCTTGCTGGACCATGTGCAGAGAGTTCTGTCTGCCCTCAAGTGTCGACAACCCTTTACGTCTCTCCTGGACGGACAAGAGGTATTTTCTTAGATGAACTCTTTATATTTTTTTATATAGTATCCAAATGATTATTTTTGAGAAAGATCTTTTTACTCCTGATCACTGAATATAGAAATAAGAAAACATAATTGTTGTACCACTTCCACATTTCTTATAACTAGTTCAGCGCTTGTTCAGTTAACTTTTAATAAACATTGTAGAAATAGCCAGCTTACACAACTGCAAATATTTTTTTTCCTTTCAATCTTTAAATTTATCTTAAACAATTGTCACACTCTTTCTGGTAACTTTTCAAGCTTATGCCATATACTCTGCTAATGAAAGCACTCTCCCCTCAGATACCCGTACGACGGACAGTGGGCATGTTCATGACTGTGAACCCCGGAAGCAAATCTCCATCAAATGCGGTTCCCAATGATGTGCGAGCCTGCTTCAGAACCATGGCACTCATCAAGCCTGACTTCTGTCAGATTCTCAAGGCCAAGTGTTCTGCTATGGGATTCAGGGGACCTGGTATACTGGCAGCTCGACTCAAGGTTCTGGCTGAGTTGGTCAAAGATCAGCTGTGAGTTTAACACTTTATGTAATTTATTTTTCTTTCTGTTCATTTAGTTTACATTGAAATTGTTGCCTTTTTATAGTTCTAACATTAACAACAAATATTGAATTTCAGATTCAAACAATTATCATAAAACAGTCCTTGTTATCATAAAGGCACATCAGGTATGCAAGGAAAAACACAGAAAATAATCTTTTTCAGTAAAACATGATATTCTTGTCATTTCAGACCAAATCAGTTCCACCACCACTTCACCATCTCTGCGCTTGTGGGTGCTCTGAAGAGAGCGATGCAGAAGCGACGTTTTGTTCGGGAAGAGAGGACTGCTGACCGACTGGACAAGAGGGAGGAGTCATCTAGGTCAGAGAGTCAGGCCTCAGAGGCAGCGTCCACTCGACCTGTCATGATTGCTGCTACGAACGGTAAGCTTTTCAGAAGATATCACTATGATAATGACAAATGAATTTGTAAAAATCTAAACTTCTGCATGCACAAAGCGTCTGCTCCAAGTAATTTATTTATGGAGAAATATTGTCAACTGTTGTGGTTACCAATAGTTAGATTAGAATTCTTCAATTGACCTGTATACAGTTATTTAGTCATCCAGATAACTTTCAAGGCTGTACTAAAAACCACATCTAATCTAGTTTCATAAACTTTGCTGTACATTGGAATTTATCTGTATGTCTGCAGTGAGTCCGAGTACAGGTAAGATGGCTGGGGGTCTCGGAACGAGGAAGGCTGGAACTCCTAACCCAATGACATCAGCAGGCAAACAGGAGCACAGTCTTGTGTGTCAGACGCTGGAGGAGATCATAGGTCCTCGTCTTACACCAGAGGTAAACTCGCATCTTTGTTCCTTTTTTGTGAGGCTTTTGTCCTTTAATATTATTCTGGATACTGATCTGGAAGTCTGAGGGATGTTTATGGAATATTCCTGACCACTTAAAATTTTTGTGTTGACCTATAAGGAGCTAACTTGGTTAGCAGGAAGCACTTGCCCATTTCTGAAAATTGTGGATAAGACCATCTTGTGGGCTGATAACCTTTATCTCTCATATATTTATCTCTCATATATATATATATGAATTCATGAATTGTGACACCAAAAATGTTATCTATGTAATCATATGTGCTGGATGTAATGAGAAATATATCGGGAAAACAGAGCAAAAATGAAAGAGGAGAATGAACCTTCATCGATCCCACATTAACCAGCCCCGAAATCGAACTATCCCTCTTAGTGAACATTTAGAAAAATGTGGTAATGGCAAGTTCAAGGTTTTCCCGATATATAAACTCAATTATAACAATGATAATGATTTACTTTTGAAAGAATCATATTTCATCCGTAAATACGCGCCAAAATTAAATGGCAAAACATAATGTTGCTTACAATACAATTTGTTGTTGTCAAATTCATTATGACGTCATTAGTTCCTGTGTGACGTCATAGTATTATGTACTTAGTGTCAGTTACTGCATTAAACGGCCTGATGAAGCAGGTACATTCGTACCTGCTGAAAACGTTTGCCAAATGTAATTCAACTTCATCTTCTTCTTTTTAATATATACTACCATAGAGTTTGAACATTCTTTTTACTATTTTAATATATATATATATATATATATCATATAGCATTAAAATGGTTCAAAAGTGAATGAAGCTGCATATTGAAAATCTCTTTGGTTATGAGCTTCAATGGAAATGTTAGTAGCATTTACCTTCTTAAAGCATTTCTTTATACTTCACTTGTGACTTACTGTTTTCATTGATATGTACCTTCACCTTTATTGCAACACAACATCTCCCTTGCAGAACATGTCTCTCTTCAAGACGATCCTGAAGGACTGTTTTGCTGGACTCCCAGAAGCCCCTCGAGGACAAAACATCAGCTCAGCCAGATCTCGAGGCATCGATATCGACTCAGCACTGGAGGCCAAAGCACTGGACACCGGACTGGTGGCTCACAAACCCTGGCTCAGCAAGTGCTCCCAGCTCTACAGTCTCTCTCAGGCCTACCCAGGTGAGTTCTGGGGTTTTGTATATTTCCAGAGGATAATATATCCTCAGCAGTGAAGGTCTGTGAGGCACTTTGAATATGTCACTTTGTACCACCATATCAATGTAGAAGACTTGTAAAGTAAGTAGCATGAAAACAGTGATTTTCATCCACCACCAATTCCTCATATATATACTGTATACAATACACTTTCCCCTTAGGTTTAAATGTCATTTGGAATATAAAGACAGGCTCAAAATGATGGGAAGCAAAGTGTGCTAGAATGAATGTCGGAATTGAAAAATAAACTATTTGTCTTTCAATATTAAAATTATAGAGAGAGAAAACTTATCAGGTCAAACATTTTCCAAATATTACTGGTTCCTAATCTGCTATGCACTGCCTGAAATCATATGGACTATGTTTTTCTTTGGCAAGTTATAATGCCTAAACACCACTTTCTACACACCCATTGCAGGTATCATAGTGGCTGGTCCACCAGGTAGTGGGAAGTCCACTTGTATTCAGAACCTTGTGGAGTCTCTGTGTATGACCCAGAGGGGTATATCACGCAACTCCACAACAAGCAAGACCTCCGCCCCAGGGGACACAATCCACAAACTACTGCGTATCAATCCTCTGGTTGTGGACGACTCTTCCATCATGTTTGGCTACCTCAACCAGAACCATGACTGGGTTGACGGCATCTTCACTTCAGCCTGTAGGAAGGCCAACAGGGTGAGGCTGCAATGACAAAATTTATTCCTAAACTTGGACTGAATTTAGATTTCATGGGTTTAATGGTTTCTAGAATTGTATTCTTTCTGTCTTTATGGTTATCAATAAGAGAAGAAGAACAATTTGACACATTGCCTGTAGCCTAACTTTAACATTTAGATTTGGTATCACTTTTGCCGGTTGTTTGCCATCTGAGCCTAATTTCTTATGTGATGTTGTATGTTGTGTTCCACAGAATATCAGTACAACATGGCTGTGTCTAGATGGTCCACTCAACTCAGGATGGGCTGACAACTTCAACAGCATACTCTCTGGGGATAGGGTAAATCTTCTAACTCCTTAAATTTAGGGACATTTGACGTCTTGATAATTTGTTTGTAAAAAGTGTTTATCTGTAAACTAACAGTTGCATGCTACTTAAGCAAGATTTATTAATGACTACATTATTTAGCAACTGGGTTAATACCTAATGATAAGACTGAATATGTGCAGACACACAAATGGTGAAAGACTGAGGCAATAGCTCCAAATCTTTCAACAGTTATTTTAGTTCAATAATCTCCCTCATGAATGATTCAATGACAATGAACACTTTGGTTATTGTCACGTATTAAATATTTCATTACTGCTAATGGCAGATCCTCTGGTTGTTTTATTGACCAAGTTACAATTCATATTGTGGTGTCGGCACCAGACTTTGTCTCCCGCCAATACAACTGATCTCAGACCTGTGCATTGGCCAAAACTGAAAAACTTTATCAATAACATTATTGTAGGGAATTGTTGATTGAAGATGTGTGTCTCTCCCAGGTGCTGCATCTGAAGAACGGAGACAAGCTGTTCCTGTCTGACAACGTGATCCTCCTGTTTGAGACTGATGACCTCGTCTCTGCCTCACCAGCCACCGTCGCCAGATCTGTGAGTTCACATACAGTCTTGGGTCTTTCAGAAAATAGGTTCAGTGCTTCTTGTAGTTCATTTTTAAACCTTTCAGTACAAAATTGAAACAAATTCTGAATACACGTTTAGTTTTCTTACAATTTTAAATAAAAATTAAATCCAAAAATATATAAAAATCTTTCCTTGAATGTTTTCAGATTTTGATATTTTGCAAAATTGTTTATAGCAAGTTTTTTCACTTTTATGAACATTTTATTAAGACTATCTCAAGGACTCAAGATGATTAATAACTTTTTTTAATATCAAATGAATTCTGATAAAATTTAAGTATGTTTAGTGAAATGTTCCATGTTTGCTAAAAGATCTATTACAAAAGGTTCATGGTTTAAAGCAACAACTTAGAATTATGTTTGTGATGTGGAAATCTAGCTTATTGTCAAACTCTCAAATGTTACTTCTTAAAAATGTAATTGACGTATCACTATATCTAAATGTCTGTTTCCAGGGTATTCTGTATCTGGATCGTGACGTGGTTGGTTGGAAACCTATTGCTAAAGCTTGGCTTGAGAGTCGAACTCAACAGGAAGTCCATGTAAGTTCAATTTGTTATCAAGTAATTTATACACTAACCTTAAGCTTAAACTTAAAATATTTTTCGTATAAATTATCACAATAATAAATACTAGGATGCAAGGTCCAATAAAATTTTCATTGACTTGAGTTCCTTATTAAAAATGTTATTATATACATGTTATTGTTAAACAAGATATATGGTAGAATTGATGGAGCTATTTTCAACTTGATACACATACATATAGGATAAGACTGGTATGTATTTAACAGTCTGTTGTTTCACACGAGTATGCACAGAAAGTGATTGAAATAAATTTTACACATTTTGATATTGTTTCACACTTTCTGTCAGTGGCACATTTCAAGCTTAATAATTTTACTGTATACCAGGATTATATTACAAAAATCCTTTTCTAACGTCCTACCACATTGCAGTTTGTCTCTTCATAGTCAAATTGCAGTGTCATATTGCATGATCAGATTGAAATTTCAAATTGCAAGATTTCAGTTCAAGATCTTTTTTCGCGAAGTCAGATTCTTAGATTTCACTGCATGGTCACAATGCAAAATCACAGTACAGCATCGCAGTGCAAGGCATTTTCACCACACTGGTTGATCGCTTTGCATCACTGATCTGTTTAGTTTAGGATGATATAATAAGTTAAGTATTCCCTTGACATTTTTTAAGGGTGTACATCTCAATGAATTTCTGTTACATTTATCTCCAAACAAAGTTGTTTTGAATTGAATTTGAATTGTTATTTTAATCATCCCTCAACATAACTCTGAAAATTAATCTATGTATAGTAAATTTGCATTTATCCAACCAAGTAAACCCATGGTTATCTTTTTTTTTGGAAAATTGGCTGATCGAGGTTATCAGCTGATTATTTATGTGAAAATACTGCCAACAATTTTGTAGGTATCAAAATTAAGGGGATAGCTACTTTTTTCTTTCATTGCTTTTGATTTAGATACCCATCATCAAATTACAAATATTCATATACTTTTTAAAACTACTTTTTTTCTGACCACAGTATAAGGTGAGATTGTTTTTAAGAAAATGTGTTAATTCTATTACCTTTTTCTTTGTTTCAGTTACTGATTGTATATGTTTGTTAAAAATTTTGTTTGTTAATCTAATTGATGTTTAATGGAATTATGCAAACATATATAATAATTAACAAAAATGAACAATCATGAACATAACTTTGAACTGAAACAAGAACATAGAAAACATCAATAATCCTTTGTGGTATGATGGTGAAAAAATATTCTCCTACCCCTGAAAGGTTGGACACTTGAGATTGGACAAATATTTTGATAAAGGTTTTATTTTTCCAAAATTTGGCGCAGTGTTTTACCTAAAAGGGATCTTTGTGAAATTTCTAATTCTGTAAAAGTAGGATATTTCTAATATTTAAAAGAGTCCAATCCATTCTGATTCAGAATTTACAAATAAGACCCCTACTATGATCACCTTGGGACAACACTGAGAAAGTTGTATGAAAATGAAGTAATCAGAAAGTTTTTTTCTTGTTTTAAGCATAGAAGTACATCTTTTACTCTTGAGATGACCATGTAAAGTTTACAGAATAAACTCCCCTGAGAAGAAACTCATTAGAATAACATTCAGATTTGATGATTGTACATTGTTTACACAGATTGATGAGGAAATAGAGATGAGAGACAAATCTCCTAAGGGGGTAAACTTGTGTCTGATGTAGCTCACATATACATGTATCTATATAGAGGGCATCATCACTGCACCCTGCCTCACTCAACACATCAAGTATATCCTACTTGGTCACCCTGGGCTGTATGTTCAAATACTTTTCCATATCCATCCTTGGACTTTTCATTAGGAAATACTTCATACTTCAATATACCTCACTGCCATTTTGAATATTGATATGAAACAGAAACCCTTGGAAAGCCTTGGAATGGGATGATATTATGATATTTCTTGATAGCTTGGTGTGTGTATCATCTTTGATCATCATGGGGGCGGGATAGCGCATTGGTTAGCGCATTCGGCTTCAAATCAAGAGGTCCGTCGTTCGAATCCCACCAGGGGCTCGGCAACTTTGTCAGCAGTAGAGAAGTGTTCTTCACGCAGTCAGGTTTGGGTGCAATGCTACAATGAATTTCAGTGCAGTACCACCCATGGTTCACTA
The DNA here is from genome assembly GCA_921293015.1 of Phorcus lineatus. Classification (NCBI taxonomy): domain Eukaryota; kingdom Metazoa; phylum Mollusca; class Gastropoda; order Trochida; family Trochidae; genus Phorcus; species Phorcus lineatus. The sequence continues at coordinate 47,649,883 of OV121085.1, forward strand.
GTTCCAGTCAATGCTCGCAGGTTTCACCCCAATGCATAGCCATAATGGTGTTCCAGGCTTTCTGCCTAAAATACTAGCGGCCCCGATATAAGTGAAATACTCTTGAAAGCGGTGTTAAACCCCATATCACCTCACCTCATCTTATTCAGCATGCTCAAGGACTTCTAATTGGAAAATTCAAATGCTTTCTTGCCACCTGATTGGCTGGGGAAAAAATGAGCTAAGGGTTTGATATTTAGTTTTCTCACTTTAAGACTTAAGTCTTCTTAAAGAAGTCTTTCGGCATATTTACAGGTCCAATCAATAAACAGTTAATTAGGCCTGAAATCAAAGGGGATTCATTTCAGTAAAAATTTCTCTTATGAAAAGTCACAGGGGGTAATATATATCACAGTATTGGAACATTCAGCCCTCACTCCCTCCTGGATTCTGCAGAGGAATATTAAGAATTCTGCGGCATATATTGATATATAATAATGATTTTCGCTTAAAAACTTCTGTTTTGATTTTTTTTTTTAATTCTGAGGATACGGTTTGGGTTCATTTGACTGATGGAATTGAATGTTCATGAATTCAATAATCATGGATGGAAAGATTTTTTCCTTTTTAGAATGAGTTCATTCACTTTTTAAAGTATAGGATTTCAAATGTGTTGAATGAAGTTGATTGCATGCTAGCTATCACGATAGAGGCTGGCAAGATTAGTTTTCAAGTTTAATTAGATTTAAGGTGGCATGGATTTTGCTCTTGTTTATGTTGGAATTGCTTTATGGAAGTACGGAACAATTACATCATAAGCTTTTGTTAAATGTAATCAATATAGTTAAATGGTTTGTGGTTATTTGAGTGATAAAATAATTGTGTGAAAATAGATTTGAAATAGATTGCTGATTTATAGTAGTGTTTGAAATTGAATTGATGTGTATTTTTTGGCAATTTACTGTTAATATTCATTTTGATTGCATTTTTGTTGAACTCACATGTTCTGCACTTCATGGAGATCACTCTTCCCATTATATACCAAGCACAAACACTTTAAATATTCATTAACTTCACAATTGAAATAATATTTATCATCATCAGTATTTCTCATATTAACAACTGCATAACTTTAATTCATTCACATACAAACTTTTAATAATTAAGCACACTAATACATTTTACATCTGTAATTTTTATCTTTGTTTCATCAAATCATGTCTTGATTTATTGGTTATTAGGTCCTTCAGCGAGCATTCCAGAAAACATTGGACCCAATTTCTCAGTTTGTACTGCAGGAGGCTAAGTGAGTACCGCTTATCAGATAATTAAAACTAAGACATCACTTTGTACATCACTGAAAGGAAAATTTTGGCAATTCCATTCTGAATCAAATAAATTTTAGATGGTAAGCCATGAGTATATCAGAATACAGGCCCATCGTTATACTAAGAGAGCTTTGAAAATCTGGGTCCAATAGAATAATTTGGTCTTGTGTAACATTTTGTCTATTAAAACTTGAATATTATTATTGATAGGGCAACACTAAAGGAGTCTTCATTGTTGAATAATGTAGTGTAGAAGTGCCTTAGATATAAGTAGAAACAAGCCACACATATATATGAAAAGTGATGGGTAGACATTTTTATTTGGTGGCAATCAGTTACAACAATAAAGAATCACTTGAGAGATAGCCATTCTGTAAATCTGCCAGCATCGGCGGATGAATTCCAACAAATTATAACCGTAACTTTGAAAAGATAAAAACTAAAAAGTTCTTTATGTTACAGACCTCATGTTCGCCTCTGTGAGATAGGAATGTTCAAGACTTGTCTGTCCTTACTGTCAGCCATGTTAGCGGACAACATTGAAATCGGAGGAGAACTGCACATTGAACGTCTCTATCTGTTCTGTCTCATCTGGACATACGGGGGCCTGCTTGACCAGCATGACCGCAAGGCCTTCAGTGACCGCCTCAAAGAACTCTCAACAGCGTAGGTTTCTGCTTATTTCATGATATACAATGTATGTTGATAGCACCCTAATAAGTGACTTATAAGAGTAATAGTTGTATTGGATTTAACAGGCTGGTCTAGTTGAGACGTGCATTCTGATGTTTGAATTGATATTGCAAACATGACTCATGGGTTGAACTTATTCCCATTAATAGCAACATCAAATTAACAAAATGGTATTTCATGACATTGAAATTTCTGTTGACATCAATATACAATAAGTTTGATGTTAGATTTGTGATTTGTTAATATATATTTGAATACATTACGAACAGTTGCTTCCATACAAATAAGCATACCTCTGAACATATGCATATATATACAACTGAAGGTAATCATATTTTAACAAATCTGTGCATTCTTCAGACTGCCAGATGATGACCGAGACATATGTGTATTTGACTACTATGTTGATGAATCAGGAGAGTGGGACCCATGGCACTCAAGGTCAGTATCTTAATTATAAATCCTTTGTTTCCAATCTGTATCTAACTAAACAAGGTAAAGGCAAATATATAGCAAACATAAAACTTTTGTCGTAAGGTTGATGTTTATCCTCTACTTGTAAGAATCATTACAATGAAAATATCTCTCACCATTTACAGAGTCCCTGAGTCTGTGTACGCCGACAGTCAGGACATGCTCGGTGAAGTGTTTGTGGACACTGTGGATACTGTGAGTACAGTATGCTTCTTTTTCTCAAATGGTTTAACACCGTTCATCAAATTATTTTTATTATGTCTATTGATTCAAATGTTTGATATTTCCTTTGATTGTTATACTGACTTGTATGTTTGACATAGATGCGGACAAGAATTCTGATGGACCTGGCTGCAGCTTCTGGACAGAACGTCCTCCTGGTGGGGCCTCATGGATCAGGGAAGACAACTCTCATCAATGCATTTATTGACACGCAAGGTACTTGTCATATTCAGTGTTGTTCTGAAGTCTGAGTTTTTAATACTGGCCTGGCTTGGTGTAAAATTTTGAAAATACAATAAGGATACCTTCACCATTGCAAAATAACCTTTTGCCCAATGACCTAAGACAATTCTGTTATTGATTTACATGAAACTAAATTTTAACTCTTACGTTGCTGAATATTATTTTGACCAGTTTTGCCCCCGTGGCTGAATTTTCCAGCACTCGCCTCGCTACCGTTATAGCGCAATTAGCCCCTGTGGCCGAATTTTCCAGCGCCGCCAGATGCGACCGTTTTAACAACATATGGCGTGTTTACATGGCGAAATACAGACATTATCGTCGTTTTATACAAAGCTAGTCGGCGAATCCCGTGTTACAAATGGATGATACTTACTTGACACTTTGAATGAAATTTTTATCACCCCTGGAACGGTTTCTACAACTGAAGTAAACTTGTTTTCAATTCGGGCGCCGTAACTCAATAAATTCCAAGAGCGCATGCGCGAAATCAAAACGAAACTAAAGATGAATAGTTCCTCTTCACATCGATATAAAAATTATTTTTATAATATGTTTAGAACGAATTTTACAAAATTTTAAAAATTGTCTTCATTTCAAACATTATAAAATCATTTAATCACTGAGTGCACACATGCAAATTATATACGGAATTGAAGCTAATTTTTTGCTCTATATTTCACGATAAATTTTATTACGATACGCCATCCTAAACGAAAGATATAAATTACGAAAACAGGGTAGTGATAAATCCCGATAACGCTCTGACCCCCACAGTAATATTACTAAGCTAATAGCCCCGGGCAAACGCACGCGCTCAGCGCGTGCAGGCAGGGTATCCCCGTTGAAACATACACTCACACACAATATAAATTGTCTTTATTTCCAACTTTATAAATCATGTTATTCGCTTTGTATACATGCAAATTATATATCGAATTGAAGGCAATTTATTCTTCTTTACGAAGAAATAAATCATAACAATCTTTTGCACTGTAATTAGAAGTTATTACCAACGAAACGTGGGTATAGCTAGTAATAAATTCTTTGATAATCGCCTTACCGCAACATATGTCGCATCGTTTCCACACGTTTTATTTTGATGCAAATATGGGCAAATTACACATGAAAATGAAGGTCTTTCTTTCTGCTTTACGATGATATGAAAATAATAAATATGTACCACTTGGTTTGGAATATATAAAGTTTGCAAAGATGGTACCCTCGGGTATTTTAGAACAGATTTTGATAATTGCGACATCACTAACCGCTCCTTTATTGTCTAATTGTAATTTGCAAATTTTATATAGAATTGAAGACGATCCTTTCCTCTTTATTGTGATATAAAAATGTCGAAATGCGAGAAGATATGAGCGAAAGAAAGGCACATGTCAAAATTGCCGTTCAGTTTACATGATTTGAATCGAGAAATTAGCTATTTGTGCGGCGCTTGCTGTGTCTTTATTTATTATCGCGCATGTACACATTTTACATGGAAAGAAAGACAATCTTTCTCTCTGTCTTTTGATATAAAAATTGTCAAAATACGTTGAGCACATCATGTAAAAATTGGTGTGACAAAATGGTGTAAAACTAAAAATATGTAAAAATCACCTTTTTTGCGGCACATGCTGTATCTTCAATTCAGGTAGCGTAGTTACGTATTTTATATTGAATTGAAGACAATTTTCTGCTCTTTCAAATGATCCAACCGGTATTGAAATCCGCCCAAGGGTTCAGAGCATAGGGCGTGCGATATAAGGTTGTACGTTTGGTGTGAGTGCAGGCTTGTAAGCAAACGATAGCACGCGCGGGGCGGTAAGCTCGTGCGAGAGGGTAGAAAGTGCCCACAGGCTATTAGCACGTGCAGCGGGGAGTGGGGGGAAATTGAGTGATTTTAAAGCTTATTTTCGGTACGATAAACGTTATCAATCGTTGCATAATTTTCGGAACATGTACGCGCATTATTTAGAACACCAACGAAACAAAATTCGGTAGCTTAGCGACACACGGACGGAAAGTACTAGCGTTGAACTGACACTACTGCCGTGCAACAATTGCCCGTCCTTCGCTACTGTGAACCTCGGCGTTAATGAGCTAGCGTGAGAAAAATAGAGTTTGGATGTCGCATCTCGCCCAGAGGACATGCGGTCAAAGCAAATTTCAACCCGGACAGGCCCGGGACCCGCATCTTAAGGGTTAAAGTTGTAAAACAAAATATTCAACAGTTCACTATTGTCACCCACAGCTTGATTTTCTCTCAAGGTTTTAATCACAAAGAATGAAAAAAAGGAAAAGAACAAATTAATTTGTGTGAAAACAATACAATATGTCCATGTCCTATTTTTATTTTGTTTTCAAAAATTTAGTCCATGTTTGCTATTTGCCCACACGAACCTTAATTTGTTTATAGATTCCCAGCTCTCAATTTGCAAGAGACTTGTATTCTCTGGAGCTTCTACAGCAATACAACTTCAGCAGTTCATTGAGGCGAATATCTACCACAGACAAGGTAAACAAGAATATCCTTCTATCAATAGCTTACAACATTTCCTCTAAATCCCCCAGCATCTCTTTTTTTCTTAACAGTCAAACCCTGATGTAAATTCAAAACCAATCCTCTATTCAAAGAAATATAGAATTGTAATTTCAATGATGATTTGATTAAAGATCCATTTCATTAATGATAAATCAGATTTGTCAAGGTCTTTACTGATGTTTTAACAATCACTTTGTTTCCTTGCTAGGATTTGTATATGGAGCCAAAGAAAACAAAAACCTCAAAGTGTTCATAGATGACCTCAACCTGCCTATACCAGACGATCACGGGGTCCAGAGGTGCAATGAGGTATATACCCTGCTGATTGACACTTTGTTAATTTGAAAAAAAATTGTGGTTGATTTACAGGATTGATTTCTTGTTATCATAGGGAATTATCCAGTCTAAGTCCATTGTTTAAGATAGGCAATTGCAGAGTTATGTCTCCCGCTGAACTGGCAGGAGACATATTGTTTTGGGTTTAGTTTCCGTTTGTGTTGGCGTCAGCATTCCAATTTTGTTTCAGGAGCTTAACTCTAAAGCTATTTGACTAATCATCACTAAATTGATGTTGTACTGCCTCTCCATATCATTGACATGTGGGTGTTTGGCCTTTCTTCAGGTTTTGTTGTTTATATAGCCAACAACTTGGAATATTTTTTTAATAAAGGATTTGTTTTGAGAGCATCATTTGAAAACTACTTAATGAATTCAAGGAAGGGGGGAGTCATATGTTTTTAGTGTGAAAACACTCCTAGTATTTAAGTACCTTGAGGACTTATTATTAAAACATCTCTCTGCCTCTAGCTGCTGCGTCAACTGCTGGACCAGCGTATAGTGTGCACCCTGCAGAAACCCTTTGAGTGGAAGACAGTGGAGGGACTCACCATCACATCCGCCATGGCACTCAGTGACTACCCTGGTGTCACCAACAGGACCATCTCAGAAAGACTTCTGGTGGGTGCAGCACTCTTAGTTATTACATATGGTATAACATAAGTATAACATGGTATGATATGGCATAATATAAGTTTCTCTATCTTGTCGAATGAAGTCATAAAATAATAATTTGTTTAGTCATGAGAGTCACCAAACCAGGGAAGCAGGCCATTTTCTTGTTATCATTATATGATTTAAACAAAATTATAACTAGTAATGAAAGAATTTTTGCAATCAAAGGTAATCATATAACTCATGCAAGTTTATGTAGAAATCTTGCCTGTAGTATTGGCCATCTTGATTTATGAACGACCCTCACTCAAGAAAAACACAACATGATTTTTTAATGTGTCACCAGACGACTATCTGTATTACCTCCCTTGGATCATAGTTACACACGCACTCAACTTGATGGAAGCGTTAAAAGAAGTCCATGATGAGACTGCTAGTTGTTACATTTCCCATTTTTCTGTAATCTCTATCAATATTTAACAAAACAAATTTAGTCATTCTAAGATTCTTATCTCTAAAGTAACTTTTGAAACAGTTAAATAGGACTAAATTAACCAGTGTCAATGTCTCTTCTTGTTGCTACTGACACATCATGTTAAATATCCAATTTTTTTATTACAGAGACATTTTGCCGTGTTCAACCTGCCTGCACCACAAGATGATAGCCTCCGTACAGTGATGAATGGCATTCTAGAAGTAAGCAACTGGATAACAACTTTCAGTTCACTGATATGTATAGGACATACACTAGAACAACAGCATTAACAATGATAACAGCAATAGAAGTTCTGTATCTAAGATAATACTCATTCAAATCTTTATTGAAGCTATTAAATACAAGCCTAATATCAGCTCCCCCTCAGCCAGCCCCTTGTCTCTGATAACAGGAACACAAATTTATTCTGTTTTAGCTATGATCTAATTCACCTTCACTTGATTTTCCAGGCGAACATGACGCACCAGGATACCCCTGGACTAGATATTGACCTGCACAGCAGTCTCGTACATGCATCATGTGACCTCCTGTCCGCTTTACAGAGTGTTCTCAGACCCACGCCCATGCCAGGCAGATACCACTACCTCTTCACTCTCAAGGATCTCACAAAGTGCTTCCAGGTAGGGACCCTGCTAATGGCTGAAACATTGCCAAGCAGTGCTAAATAACAACTCACTCCAGGTGGCAACTCTGCTAATGGCTGATGTATTGCCCAAGTAGCACTTAATAGAGAATCTCACCCAAAAGTCTTCTGATATAAAATATATCAACACGAGTTGATATAAGTTACAAATATCCAAGGCTTGCAGATGATATTTTTACTTTTATCAATGAGTGGTGATATATTTGATATTAGAAAACATGGGGTGAGATTCTATTTATCATCCAAAATCATTTTTCATTTCAATTCAGGGAAAAGTATATATTTCTGAACACTGCACTACTCCAAGACTCTCAGTGCGGTGATGTCATAGCACTGTGACGGCGTCATGTTTATGATGTTATAACATTGTGATGTCATTACTTGATGATGTAAAATAATTGTGATATCTTGACTTAATTTGCCTATAACACGGAATTGTTCAAAATTTGCTGTCAAAACAATATCGCCTAGGAGATATCGCTTGATCTTACACCAGCAATATCCTCATCTTGCCATGATCACTTCACATAATGATTGCAAGCCTTAAAACATGTCTACCATGTGGACAGAAGTACAAAAATGTTAAAATGACATCTTACCCAAACTGTGCAAACACAACTATTTCTGTATGAACATGTACGTACGAAAGAAAATGAAATAAATGGATTTTTAAAAAAAGAAATCTCCTGTGGAACAGTTTTGGGTAATAAACAAACACCTACTCACTCCTTGTAGGGAGTTGCTCATTCCAATTTTTGGCTCCAAAAATTGATATATTTTGTAATATTCAGACTTTCATTTCTAAGATAAAAGCTTAGCTTCTTACATGTTCCTTTTTTGATTATTTTGTGCACATTATAGCCCCATAATTGATTCTACACCATTTTTACAATTATACTCCTCAGTTGCCACATATCGATGCCTAAAACAAAAGGTACTCAGTTCTATAAAAAAGCATTATACTATATAGAATATAGAATATTATTGATTTAACCCTTTGGGATATGAACCCTTTGGGATATGAACCTTCAATATCCTTATAACTTGCTTGCATATTGAGATATAGACTCTCTGTAGTAGAACAATTTGATGAGATAATGTTGGCTCTCTCTGCAGTGTCTGAAGCGGCTGCCTGATGAGAGTAGAGCTGACGAGACCATGGTTGTATCGCTCTGGAGACACGAGATTCAGAGGATCATGAGAGATCGCATCAGTCGCACCGCCGACATGAACTGGTTCGATGATACCCTTGACAGGACTATCCAAGAGGTAAGTCATGAGATAATCATTGCTTAAAAGCTCATACCTGGTTAAAATCTTTAATTAGGAAGTGGAAAACAATTCTAGATATAATTAAATGAAGCATTCATAAAATAGTTATCGTCATTGTCTGCACACCCTTATTAGTGTTTCCCCTAGGTTGGAAAAAGGGCAGGGCAAAATGATTTTAAAAAGGGCACAACTCTTTCTTAAAAGGGCACTTAAACACAAATTCATTTGAAAGTATGTTTCGAACGAAAACAATGCTACTTTAGATAAATTAAACAGTTTTCTTTACACCTGTGTCATTTCTAGCAGTTTGAATATATTTGATTACTTTCTGAATCTTATGAATTAACTCAGGAAAACATCACTTTTATTTTAACCAATTTCTAATGAGGTACATAGGTGCATACATTTCACTCATTACATCAAATGAGATCATTCGGCTGTGTCCGCCAGTAATCTGCCTATTGTTTCTCTATCTAGCTAAACATGTGGTCTGCAGCTGTTTCCCAGTGAAACAAAGGATGGATCATTAGTTTAATCATTCTCTTCTTTTGTTTCTTTTGCTTGTAGTTCCTAAAATCTTAGCAATAATGAGCTCTTCAAAAATAAGCATCTTATGTAAAATACGATTGTGACATGGTAGATAATTTCATGGTACATGTTATTCTGCAATAGGACAACACAAGGCAGGGTGTTCAGGAAAAAGGGCAGGGCGGGACAGATAAAGGGCAGGGCGCATGTTCAAAAGGGCAGGGCGTTGCGCCCTGCTAAAAATGACTAGGGGAAACACTACTTATCTTAACCAACGTATTAAGGGTATAGTCTAGGCACAAGTTATTACGTCTGCGCATGTCCAAAAAGACGTCATCCATAATGACGAGAAATTATCGTCATCGTTAATAATCAACTCCAAATAAACAATGTGTTCCATATTATACTTTTTCTTGTAGTTTTTGCTCTAATACTATTTGAAAAACACCTGAAGCAAGTATATTTACGCACTTGAAAATGTTTTGCGACAACCGAACGACTTACGTCATTGTTTTGTAAACATCAATCACTTGACAAGTCGCTGCACACATGACACAGTTTTTCGATGATCGCATAAAGAAGTTTTAATTCATGTTATCGGTCGAGACCATGGCGAGTCCTCAGAGAAAACAATAATATATCATAAATTACCCAAAGTTGCAAAGAAACTGAAAGCTTCAGAGTCCGAAATTGTTTGAGTCAAGTTTTAGCGATAGATTTCTATGCTGATTTGAACGATGAAATTCCTGCCTGGCTCGAAAAGAGAGCGGTGAAAACTTGCGCCTGTTGACCTCATAGCAGACTCTTCGATTTTTACAGCTCGAGGCTCAGTAACTTATGAGGTAGGTTGAATTTTCTATTGTATCTAATCTTGTTATTTTTCAATGTGTATATTTTTTTTTCACATATCAGTTGTTGAATTTTAACAATGCCTTTTGTCACATAATAAGGTTATAACTACGACAAAAAAATGAATATTTATTACCATATTTCCCCGAAAATAACCCCAGGGTTCTAATGCGATTAGTACTGCCCTTAGAATATATTCGAGACCCGTGTGGATTGTATTTTAGACCCTGATTGATTGAGAATCACAAATAGATATATTCTACATGTTTCAAGTAATAGATTTTCATTATAATTTGCCATGATGCAGCCTTTAATGTCTAAGTTTTAGGTTAACCTGTATTTAACTATAAACTTAACTGTTACAGATATATATCTATATTTGAAGGAGTTATGTTTTTGATGATGTGAGAATTTTTTATTTCATATGGTACAATATCCAAATAAGTTAATAAATTGTACTGACTTTTATTTTCAGGCTATCTCGTAGTATTAACAATAACCAGCTACAAACTTGAGTGAAAGATGCCAAACAATCATGAGAATCTAACACTCTGAGAATTTGAACTGCAAAGGATATAAGGTTGGTATGTTACAAAAGTGTCTGTTTATGAATTAATGAACATCAGGTTATCCCCAAATAAATCCAAACTCAAAAAATTCCATTCACGGCTAAACTGAAAAACATTACTATTGTAGTAAGCCTTGAATAAATAAAGTTATAGTAATGTGTAGATTTGTTATGTCATATTTTGCAAAACTAAGTTGTAAGGATTAACTGGGCTTTAATTAAATATGCAGATACACATGTGAAATATTTTTAAGGCATTATGAAAACCCAAACTTTCAATCACCTCTTCTCACAGGTTATTGTATTGTTTTGTTTACATTTCAGACTTTTGACAACAGTGAAGATGAAAGTCTGAATATTATTCACTTGAATGAATGGCCACCAATAAACAGAGCAGCTGATTACAAAAAGGAAGCAGATATAAATTTCTGTTTCTACAATTTTTGTTTGTTGACTTTTGGTGCTAAAAAGATACTTGAACCTCCTATTCCAAATTTCAGACATAAGATAAAAAGGAGCACTGAATATGTTTTTCATGATAACTTGAACGATTATCTTTGGTAATATTTATTAATCTTTTTTACTGACATTGATTTGTGAATATTCCAATACCTAAATATCAATATTGTTATCACTGATGGCAGGGTGATGTTGATAATGTACACAAGTGAAAAGCTGCAATTAATATTTTTTCTCAATATTAGAACCACCTAAATAGCCCCAAAATACAGTTTGATATCAGTTGATTTATTGTACATGAAAAACCAAAGAAAACTTAATCTGAATTTTGCTATATATCATTCTTGGGAATAAATATGATCACAAGCCACAGTATTTCCTGTCAGCATTGAGGTAATTTGTTTACACAATTTTGTAACAAAGTTTTGATAAATTTGGTTGAATTCATCTAGTTTACTCTAAACATTCTTTTATTTTTGGAAGAGATTTGAGAAATAACCGAAAATACCAATTTCTCAAATGATATTTTACTACTATGTTATTTCTTTTGAATTCAGCAAATAAAAAACAATCTAGTTAATAATTCACAAGTTATTCATAGCCTTATTACTCTTTTTAAAATATGACACAACATAGACGTCTGTTTGGATTGCAAATATTCTGCTACGCACACACGTTTCACTTAAGAATTTTCTGGATGGTTTTCAACAAAATAAGGTCGACAATAACTCTTATTTACAGACTTATTTGAAAAGTTTATTTGTGATTTTACTGCACTTCAACGGTTCGCCAGCGAAGCAACTTTCCTGTACCCTGAAGTGAGCGCAGACAGTGACGTTCGTAGCTCGATACCGGCCTTATCCAAATTCAAATTTGTGATCCATCTTCATAAAACTTTAGAAGGATTTCATTCAAATAAATGGGATTTTGTTATGATTCCCCCTAACCTCCATATCAGGCTTGCTTAAATCGTAATGTACGGGCCGTGGCCCGAAAGCTGAATAATGATGAAATTTCTAACCGGACCGTAGGAGGAGACAAGGCTGCATGATGGTCGGCAGTAATGATAAAAAACCCAACAACTTTGAACTTGTGTTTCAAGAATATCCGTTAAAAGTATTTTACTCATAATAATAAAGTATTTCATGAGTGTAGTATAAGTAAATAGATCACATCATTTTGCAGATACACACCGTTCGTTTTTCCTGAACTGTCACTCATTCAGTCTAGCGCCAGGCTACAATCGGGTCAATTATGACGCCGATATCAATTTTCAAAACGTCACAGCGAAAAAAATCATTCGGTGACCCCTATATATTTTTGGATAAGTAAGAATGACATATTCCAAATTTTCATTTCCGAAATTTTCACAAAATCGTTGAACCCATAAAGAGTTTTAATTCAGCTTTATACGAAAAAATAATATATAAAAAATCATAATATTGAAATTTAAATCCTCCTAAAAATCATCAATTTGGTATTTATTCATACTTGTATGTATTGAAATCAAGTTCATCATCAGTTTGTTATAAAAAGACTCAAAAAATTGAAAAACAAAAATAAATTATTAATTTATTACCTAGACAAATTATATATACATTTCTCAGGTTTTTCAATTGGGGTCAATGTTTCAATGGCACATAACTCTTTAAATCGTCCGGTGACCCCTACATTTTATTTCATTTTTGAATTCAGCACAATGAAAAGTACTTATGTACCAAAAATGAGAAAATTCTTGAAACATTTGTTTCTGGGTAGACTATACCCTTAAATCAATATTAGAGCCCCTTGTTAATCACTAAGTCTTAATGATTTTGACTCTGATATGTACATTGCTTTTATATATAATATGTACACGTGAATTGAATTGGAATGTTGACAAAAGAAAGAAAAAAATAAACTTAAGATTCTTGGAAGGTATATGATTTTTGGTGGTCACTTTTCTGTACAGTATGATAGTTAGTTTTCATGATTATGTGTCCTACCTAAAGAACTTATTCATGCATTCCAATGATAAAGTAATGCTTACTCTATCTCAATGTCTACCCAAATCACTATTAGAAATTATTAAGACAAAAATTGCTGTTAACATGTTATGAACAATTGCATTAATGTTGATGAAAAACCCTTATAAAATATTTTTCAGACATGGCCAGCTCTGTCAGGTCCTTTAAATGAACATTTTGTCACTTTCCCCGTGGATGCTAGAATGTACCAAAGACCTGTCACATCCCTAGGGGCCAAACAAATAAAGGTTAGTATTTGCTGACAGGATTCAAAATCCAAAATTCCTTAATTTATGAGAATCTAGATTCGTCTATCATAAGGAAACTTTGTATGTGAAGTAATAACATTTGGTCATTGAATACCTGTTGTCCCTTCAGTATTTTAATGATGTTCAAACATCAGAGATATGTCCTAAAATATAAATGCTCGGGATGATAACTTATCCAAAAGTAAAATTCATCCCAAAGGTTTGTCTTTCAAATGTATTTCATTTACCAATCCTGATTTGTTTTACTGAAGGGACACCAAGTTCACCTCATCTTCTAAGTTTGTTTACATTCTTTGTTATTTGAAACTAAAAATCAATAGAAACCTGATGCTTTTCTCGTTTTCTCTCATACTGATGGTCATTGTAGATGACACTTTGATTGAACCTTACTAGTTTGCTCTTGTCCTATGTTATGAGTATTACAATATGAACAAAATGTCCTGCCAGGTAATGCTGCAGCCCATTGAGAACCTTCGTGATCTGCATAGTTGTCTCAACACCCACCTGACCCGCTACAACGAGGAGTTCGGCAACATCAGACTCAACATCATGCTCTCAGACTTCATCATCTCACACGTCGTCAGGATGCACAGGGTCATCAGTTTCCATCATGGGTAATTTGGCAGAAGTTTGAGATTTATCATTGCATTGGAATTGTCTATTATCATAATCAGTCACCTGTCATTGAATTACCATGCAAAATTGTCAGCTTTTCTTTAAGCCTTAACGACTGACGTAAGCAAGATAACAAATTATATCTCACGTTAGTTCACCTACTGTTATCACATGTGCATTATGTAAAATCATAGTAGGCTCTTGTTTTTTTTGTCTTCAATAGAGTTTTGCTATGAACCTGGCATGTTTGAAACCTGTTTTTCAAATTGTTATAATTGCTCTTTCCCTATTTATATCCCTGAATGATAGTAACAATTTACATAACCCCACTTTACAATAGCTGTCAGTGCTGTAAGTGATTATGCAAATTTTTTTTAACATCTTTTGCTGTATTAGAGTCTATTGGCTGGCTTTTTGTGAAATAAGAATGTAAGAATTCAAAATAAGAATTAGAAAACAAAAGAGCAAACACTTTTTTGATGTATATGATGAATATAAGTTTAGCTAGTGACATTTAACTGCACACAGTGGCTGTTGACCTATTCAACAAGTCAGAAAAGTTTACGGTCATCAAAGAACAATCTTTTCAGTTAAATCCTTTTTTTTTTCAGAGGGAACCTGCTGTTGATCGGAGCTGTAGGATCCCACCTGGCAACTCTATGTCGTCTAGCTCTGCATGTAGCAGACATACCCATACACAAGGTTGACCCCACCAAACAGAGCAACTTCTTTGATGGACTCCGCTCAGCTATCAGACTCAGTGGGTCAGAGGGCAAGATCATCACTCTCATGTTCACAGTGAGTAGTACACCAAGCAAAGTCCAAAATGATGGATAGTTGGAAATGCATGTCATTTAAATCATTGAACAAATTACATTGCTTTGCTTGGCACACCCTTTGTGCATTGGTAAATTTGTTTTCGTGTCAAGTTCCATGTCATAATTAAACTCACACCCTCAGAGCCTGCCAAAAATCACTAGCTTTCATCATCTGAGCTTATTCATTTAACAAACAGGCCTTGACAAGGCTTATAAATTAACGAGAAATTTATTGTAGATTCTGATTCTAGATATGACAATATTCCATGATTGATGATGAGTGCATTTTTAGCTGCTCATTACGTTTGCTTTGTCTGAAATTATCAGCAGCGTTGGAACATAAAAATAATGCATACTTGATGTTCGTCTCACTAAAGGCTATAAACTATTAACTGTGTCTCTCAAGAAATTGACAATATTCTGTTACGTCAAAGATTCACACTAGAATTAGGACAATTAACAAGTAAGTTCCTTATACCAAGAAATGTTTGTGAGAACACCTTAAGTCTCTTTATTTAAATTTCTATCTAGCAAACTACATGTCAACTTTTTCTATTGTCAACTTTGAAATCAACAAAATCCTGAGTTCTTAATGATTTCCTACCTTGAAATACATTTTTGAATTCCATATAAGCAGGTGATTTAGAAAGACTGTAATGAACCACTTAGTGTTCATGCAGTCATATACAACCTTCCTTCAATCATCCTGTTACATATGGAAATGGTTTTTCTTTTATCTTATAGCAGAATTTATGTTAATTTTTTGTGTTACAATGTTTCTTTTAGTCACGTGACCTGGCTGACCCAGTATACCTGGATGCTATCAACAGTCTGTTGGTCAGTGGGGAATATCCTCACCTCTTCTCAAACGATGAGATGGATGGTCTGCTGCAGGTATGTCCAAAGTATATGTCAAGTGATCAGATTCAAATAATGCTTCACAACTGTATATTGATTATTAGCATTAAGATAAAACATCTGCCATCATATGAGTACATGTAAATGCATATACCAAAGAGAGGGGATCAGAAGATGTTAACCACACCAAAACACCACCTCCGCCTGCCTCCCCCCCCTTCCCCTCCTCTTCTCGGCAAAAGATTTTGAATTTAATTTACACATGAGTCAAACTATTTGTTGTGGTTTGTTTGTTTGTTGTTTTTTTTGGTGGTTTTTTTTTTCAAATCTCTTTATTCAATTCATTTTCATAGGCATACATGAGTTAATAGAACATGATACATTGGTAACTATTGTAAAACATTAATCAAAGCTCTACAAAGCTCTGCTGTGTTTGATATATCAATTCGCAACATATTTGCAGGCAATCCACCCTGCGATGAAGCGTGAGTTCCCCAGCATGTCGGTTGACCCCATGAAGTTCTTTGTGTCGCGAGTGAAGAGTAACCTCCATCTAATCATCTGTCTGCCTCCTGGTCATCCACTCATCAGGAACGCTGCTCTGTAAGTCTGTGTCTACATTACATGGAAATGAGCTTTAACGTAACCGTCACACATAGAACTGCAGCAACATTTTTTGTAAATTCTATCCTTTATCTCTTTAATCAGGGTTTATGTTCTGCAACCAAAGTCAAATTGTGATATATAACATTGCAGAGGATTTTTCAGCTATTAGAAAATCTCAATTAAACCATTTTGAGGGCTTAAGTTGACATTTAGATAACCTGTAGTTCAGACCCCTAGGCCTGCCAATTAAAAAACTCCTTTCTTGAACAACAACCCAAAAATGAGCTACTTCTTCTTAGAACACTGGTTCTCCAAGACATTAAACTCAAGCTATTTCAGAACCATATTCATTTTCAAAATTAGCTACAATTAAGTATCACTTATGTAAAGGTTTTGGCTTATGGTCCAGAGATAGATCATTGGAATAATGTTGGGTGGATGATTCTATTGCAGACAGTACCCAGGCCTGTTGAGTGGATGTCAGATCAACTGGATGTGTGACTGGCCTCAAGAGTCGCTGTTGGGTGAAGCAAACTACTTTATCACCAAACATCAGCTCACTGAAGAATTTGAGGATCTCAGGTAAGAATATCAGAGAGGGATAGGAATGTAGAATATGAATATCAGATAGGAATGTAAGTCTAGCATTAAAAGCTTATTGTTTTGTACATTAATGAAAAGTCTATTCTTTCAAATCATTTTATGCAAGAGCTTTAAAAAACATTTGGCACCTGATCTAAAAGTGAAGGTATTGTCAAACAGAAATATTGCTTAATTAGATTTATCCTGGCCCGCCTTAAAATAATTTTGTTAAACATGATTCCAAAAAGCATTTGGATCCATATTGCATGACATGAAACCTGACACTGTAATAGCTTGGCAGTAATGAGAAATTTTTATTATTCGCTTTTATCAATTTTATTTTTATAAACACATACCTGCCTCATATCTAAACTATTTTTCCTGTTGGTTCCAGCGACAACGTGACGACATGTCTAGCAAACATCCACAGCTTTGTGCTGCGAGACTGCAAGCAGATGCCCTGGGCTGGAGAACTGAGTCCCGAGATCAATCTCAACACTGTCAAAGTCAATGAGAAGAAGAAAGACCAACTCAAAGTGATGGCAGTCAAAGTGCCCAACCTGCCCTACTCCAAGACTATCCTGCAGGAACGCATCAAGTAAGAATACGCTCTTCATCATCTCCTAGATGTTTGTCTTTTTTGTGTCTAAAGACTATTGATCAGAGGCCACTTTCCCAAGGTAAACTTCAACTTTCTTTCTTAATAGTGCTTTTTATGGGAGGACCGGAAGTTCCACATGTCAAAACTACTGTAAAATCATAATATTTCGCGGGGGTTTAATTTTCGCGCTTTTCGTGCAAAGCTATAATGCGCGAATAATAAAACATCGCGAAATATATTATGGTTATGGTTACTCACAGGAATGTATGGTTCGTTCATTAATGACGAGTCACTAATTAGAGCTCTCACAAGTGTGTACGCCGATATGCACGTTGTTTGTTGTGCAAACACAGTCATCACAATAATCCGGCCTGGCGTAATCCACTCTTGATAGCCAATATGCGCGTCCTGATGTTTTGATTGCGGTACGCTTGAGCTTCGATTCAGTGCGTAGTGCGGTACAGGACCCTCGATTCGGTAGGTTCGGTATGTAATTTCTTAGAACGAGATCTCGAGAAGTCACATCATTCGAACACTATTGTTTGTAATTAAAGATCAAACTAAACCGTTCCAAATGTTTACTTCCGGGAAAACTTGGCGACAGGTATTAGTACCACTTCAAAACTTGAATACGTTTAATGACAATAAACACAAAAAAATTTAATAAATATTATTTTTTTTATAAGATAATTACTACTCGTTTCACTGTAATCTTTGCTGCAATGTGCATGTAGTTTTTGCTCACTAAATTTTTGCTACTGCTACGTCGATGTGCGTGAAAATTGAACCCCGCGAATCAGTCATTTTTTATGTTTGCGCGAAAATAACGCCCCTCGAAAATAAATGATTTTACAGTATTTTGTCTCCTTTCTCTTACTACTGGATGTTGTGCCAGACTAAGTCTTCTGGGTCATATCTTTTTTTGGTGTATTCTACAGTGAATGTATGGTTGTAGTTTTTGTCCCCCGCCGCAACGCGGAATGGGGGACTATGAATTCAGCGGCATCTGTCCGTACGTCCGTCTGGATTCTTGTTAACGCGATAACTCATGAAGCTTAGCATCTAGTGTGTTCATATTTGGTGACAGCTTTTAGTGGAGGAAGACTCAGACGCCAGTTGACATTGGTCACCTTGACATCATTTTCAAGGTCACTGTGTAATATATTGTTAATGCAATATCTCGTAAAGCTTAGCCCCTAAATATCTCATAACGGCGGGGGACTTTGCCATGTGAGTGGCAAACACTTGTATTACATATTGTTGTGGTAAATTTTCTGAAGTCCCAGTAGAGGTCAATGTTCTAAGGAGAAAATCATCCTGGTGTTGAAGAAGTATTTGTCCAAGAATTTTTCATTGAGAGTTACTGGTTGTCAAATATACAGACACAACAATTCTAAACCAAAACTGTCTTCAGCATACTCTGCTTTCAATGAAGTATCAGTATCTTTAAAAGAGAAAAAAAGATTCAAACATTTGTTTTTGTTTTACTTAGTTGACGTGTACCAATATGTGTTCAATATTTTTCCAGGTTGCAGCACCGTGACACAAGTATTGCAGCTAAGAATGAAGTGTATGTGGGACCAACCACATACAGCAGGTTCATGAACTGTTTCCGACACTTGTACACTCATAAGTCTGCTGAGAGAACTGATGTTGTGGAGAAACTCAAGTGAGTTATTTTTTGAAAAAAACACCCCACTCCTTGATAATTTAATAAAAACAATAACAAATTACTGTCCTTATAACATAGTAAATTTAAAAATTTATTTAGTGTCCATGCCAACCAGCAGCCACAGTTGAGCGCTAGTTAAAACATGTTTTATACTTAAGATGCTGAATGCCAAGCAAAGAAACAACATCTCCTATCTTTTTATGTAATTGTCCCCTGCAGACTTCCCAAGAACGATATTATATGCAGAAGAGTAAAGGCTGACAAGAACATAATATTTATCGAAACAATTTGATCAATCTGAGAATTAAACAATCTTTACAGGAAGGTGCTGGCTACTCTAGACCAGACTCGATCAGATGCCAAGAAGATGAAGAAGGCTATAAAGACAAAGACAACTCAGTTTGAGGAGGCGAAGCAAGTGACCGCTGACCTTCTGCATCAACTGACCTCTAAGGCTACAGTGCTGGAGAAACTGAAGGCCAAGGTTGGACTGAGCAAGTCACTGGATGCGTACCTGCATCTTAACGAACTGGAGGAGGAGGAAGAAGAGGAGGATGAACTCCTCAAACAAGGTCAGCGTTGGGCAGCAACAAATATTCTTTGAAAATCTTTTGAAAAATGTCTCCAATTTTTGTTTTAATGCTTATTTCATTACAAGTTTAGTCATTTGGTAAAGATACTCAAGCAAACAAATCCTGTTATTTGGTATTTTATATCTCTGCAATGCCCAATATCCCCTGATTTTCTTGTCAAGATGCTGCCGGCAGGTTACTCATGGCTATATTTTGTAGGAGATGATCATCAATTCTCTCAGCTGAACTTTTTCAATTGCTTAATTCAAAATGATATCTTTGCCTAATTATTTGAATTGTGTATGAGGTAAACAGTAACAAGAGAATCAGAGGATTGAATGGGCCTTGTAACTAATATAATATAGTAACCCTGATATAGTACCCAGGATGTAAAACAAAATCAAGGAAATTCAGTAACATTTTGAAATTTGCTAAGTTACGGTATTGTTGATGTGTGTTTTCACTTCTTTTAGATGAATGGGACGATTATGATGTTGAGTTTGACAAGATGCGAGCGGCCACTCTGAAGACGAGGCAGGTCCAAGCAAAGGAGGAACTGGGCTCAGCACAAAAGACTCTCGAGGACTGCAGATACAATCTAGAGGACTCCAGGCAACAGGTAACCTGCCTTCTACAAGCTCTCAGTGTTTCATGTTATGTCCTGCTGGTCAGCATATTTGAATCTTCATGACTCCTTCAATACCCTAATATCTACCAAACCTTGCTGATGTAGCTGGATCCTCATGTCATGTTATGGCTGTTTGTCCACAAAAAGTTAAGAATAGGAAGAAAAAGCCAAATTTTATGTATAATATGTTTTTGTGAAAATGCAAACATTTCAGAGTCTAGGTTAACTGTTTTTCCTTCCCACCTGCTGAAGAAGTTAGCATATGTTCAGAAATATGAATTTTTACACTAAGAAATTTCCATCTTGAAAATCTGTTTCTTATGTACATGTATGCCATGAATAGTATATTGTTTGTCTTGTTAGTGTTTAGAAATAAAAAGATGGTCAAATGATGATATGTATCTTCACTTCTTGGTAAGTACAAGTTCAAAATTCACAACACCTTCCTTTCATATATATTTGTTGTCTCATGCAGGTGATGTACTGGAAGTCGAAGGTAGACCGACAGTGTATAGAAAGACTGAAGGCTTTCACCAACCCTCCGACTCTGGTGGGTCAAGTTATGGAGATGGTGATGATGCTGATCGGGAAACGGCTTCCGTCACAGCGGATCCAGGAGGTTCAGTCTCCTCACAAGGACGACATGTCCAGCAGGATGTCATCCAGCTCGTCCAGCACCAAGTTCATCGTCAAGAAGTGTGAGTAGTTCACTTCTCAAATAATTAGAGACCATACAAGTTATCCCTCTCCTCTCAGAACAGGTAACACAATATCTGCAGACAGATACTTGTGATACCTTATCTAGAAACTAAAAAAGATGGTATAATGCTAACTTTATTATACATTTAATTCTCAATTGTAGACATCAAAACCAGGGCTTGGATTTTCAGAGCTCTCTTAGCTGTAAGATTATCTTTAGCCAATGTTAATGTATAGTACTTGTGACTGTCTTAGTGCTAAAAGGGCTTCCAAAATCTAGGTCCAGCATAGTAGCCTCATCCAAGACCAAGTTCATTATCATGAAGTGTGAGTAGTAAATACTCAATACTTGCCATTCCAAGTTGTAAAATCTTCTCTAAGAAGGGAACACAGTGTCTAGATAATCGTAATACCGGTCCTTAGAAACACCTTTTGATATGACTTTAAGCTCAGTGACTGATCTAGGAGTTATCAGAGTAGCAGTTCACCAATCTAAAGGTTGGCTGTTCACCTTTCTTGCATGTGATTTATCTGTAGACAATTTAAATATTTTATAATGGAGGGTATGAGTCCTTTAAATTCCTTGGTCCTACGCTAGCTGTGCCCATCATTCTTTGTGTAAATTACCTGAAATAATTAAAATGTAGATGTCATACCAAAAAGCTGGTACTCAGTTGATCATCAAGGTGTGTTGGCAGTAAAATGCTGACTTGCAACCCTCTAGATTACATTGTGTTCCTCATTAAATCTTTGAGAAGCCTTTGCAATATTCATGTTATATTGAAAATTCTGGAGATGTTGATGGTAAAAAATGACGTGTAACCATAACAAACCGACATTTTTATCTGCTGAAGAAGTTGCTGGAGGTGTTGCTCATCTGTAGATCTATTATCATTGATTCTGCCTGAAGTTAGACCTGAGTTCTCGAGATGTTGCAATCTGTAAATGATTAACCTTTCTTGGCATAGATACTTGTTGCTGATAGAGTTGTTAAAACAATGATTATGCTAACAAATTCACGGAGCACAACTAAGAGCTGAGTAACATTTTCACGTAGCTGCACCAACACCATCACCAGCACCTACACCAACACCTCCACCACCTCCACCTCCTCCTCCCGAAACTGCAAAGAGGATAGGAACAGGTTTGACCAAATGCAGTGAATGTTAACAAAAACTTATGATATTGAAAATCATGATTGTGTGCATATATGCATAAGACAAGTGTGATGTTGTTCTAACATACATTTTGAGATGCTTAAAATCATATTACATTTTAACAGATGTGAGACGCCCTTTGCGACTTTCTTGATTTTTATGTCACGATGATATCGGCTTCTTATGTAACATTTTATCTTGTGTCTCAGTTTGAGCATAAAGTGCATATTTTGCATGAAATGTTTGATCAACTTATCCTTAATTACTTTATGGTCTTGATTAGGTAATAGTGTGAATACCTAAAGTGGATTGACTAAAAAAAAATTGAAAATTTTACTAATGCAATTGAAGTGATCTTTATTTTTTATTTTGATGTTGTAAATAACAAAATAAGTTTTTGCAGGAGGCTTCTCGTTCTTATGCTTAATGTCTTGATAGATTGCTGTGAATGTTGTTACACCAAGATTAATATCATGTTGCAGATTGGTATTGAAAACATTATTGATGTCTGTTTTAAAAAGAGAGTGCTGTTTTAATGTACAATGGTTATGAAGATGCTGTGTATAATATTGAAACCTGCTTTGTTCCTCCTCATTTTGTTGATGCTTTAAGTCAATAGTTTATGCAGTGTTTGGAATAACAACCACCCATATTTCATCTGGCTACTAAAAATAATGAAGCTACGATAGCCAAGAAATTTCTTATCATGATTTACCATTCATATTCTTTTATCAGGAAAAATTGATATAATTACTCTTTCACCATGTTATTCACGTATACACTTTTCATATGGGTGAAATATATTTGAAATTACAAACTGATATAAAATTCTTTTCAATATGTTACATATACTTAAAGTTAATATTCATGTAAGAAAAAAGCTACCCGGTAATCAACACATATATTAGATTCTTGCGATGTTTCAGCGAAAACAAAGGACAGCGAGAGGTTTGACAAGGCACAGTGGAAGCAGATGCAGCTCACAATGACTGATTCGGTCAAGTTTGTGGACATGTTGCATAATGTGTCTTGGGAGGACGGGCTGCCAGAGGACGTCCTCACTGGTAAAACATTACATTTTCACATTACATTATCCCTTTTCATTTATTAAAAGGGTTTTCTTTCCCTGTTGCGGACATATGCTGTCAGCATATTTGCAAGAGTTGATGAATATTCTTGAGGGTAAGCCTCAAATTTAAGTTTATTTGATAAGTCTTGTTTGATTTCACTACCCTTATATTATGGTTTTTACCAAATCATGTTAAATTGTAAAAAGTTTGTAATTGTAAAAAGTAATCGTGTATGAAAGCTTATTTTTTAAAAAGTAAAATATATTTGCCTGCCAATTTATGATTAATTCTGTTATTGCTAAATGTGTTCTCTTCATGTATGATAGATAGTTTGAAATTTGCACTTAGTTCATTGTGAACTTTTAATAATGTGTTTTCACCTTATTTCCAGCTGTTGAGAGTTATCTAGCTGTTAGTAGGGAAGGACAACTTGGTGTGACAGGGGAGGGAACTCTACTTGATAATGCAGCAGGTAATTGTTTAAATTTCTTCATGTGGTCATTGCTAACCTTCACGTGTCACATAAGTTTGACTGTTAATGCAACATTTACCTACCAAGGAGGACTCTGCTGTCGACTTATTACAAGGACTATCAGCTTAACCATTTCATCCTGATGATATAAGAAAAGCGATTTTTTTTTCAGCATCGACTTTTTTAATTGTGAACATAAACAACGGATCAGATATATACTTCCTCTTGCAGTATTTCCAAATTGTACAAATTGGCCACTCAATCCTAAAATATCATTTTTGAAAGATCCTTAAAAAATAACAAGATAAAGATAAAATCTTGATAAAAAATCAAAATTAAAAACTTTTTCAGAGAAAACTTTCATCGCTGTAAAGAGAACGCCTTCTCCTGACGGAACTAAGGGTATCACAATCGCTGGAGCCAAGTACTCAAGTGAAGACTGCGCCACGCTGGTTCAGTACACCATTGCTATAGTGGAGTACACACGACTGTGCGGACCTTTGAAGGCAGCCATGGAGAAGCTGAGTGAGCTGGAGAGAGAGATAGAAGAGAATGAGAGACTGCAGCAGCAGAAAGAGGAAGAGGTAAACAGTCTTTGTTTGTTTAACTTCAATTTTATACAGGAGAAAAACAGTTAGGGACGTAATGAGTGATTAAGTTTTTTTCAAAACTACTTTGGCAATATTTCATTATTGGTTAAGATGGTAGAAAAATAATTGGTTTATTTTTCTTGAAATAAATATCCTTACTTGAAGGTTTTTAAAAATTAATATTTATCAAACTATAATATCTCTGATTGTATTCCAAAAAAGATATGAAACTTTTGAATGAAGAATTTACAATACAACAAGATCATTTGTTCTAAAGAAATTTATCTTTGGTTTTTTAAATACTTTTGGAAATTGACACAACAATAACGATAAATCTGGCACTTTTTAAGTTGGTGATAGGGTGAATCCAAAACCTCAAATAATATGTTATGAATCGTCTTATTTCAATTTTATTTGCCACATGCAACATTTTCTTTCAGATTTTTTTTTTATGTAAATGCAATCTTGATTAATGGACATGTTTTGAAGATTGTAAAATTTTCAAAACACTCAAAATAGAAATCCTTTGCAATTTTTTCCCCCCGCATATTATAGTTTGTTAAGGTATTGAATAATTTCATTTCATTATTTTCGTACCAGGCACGACTAAGGCGTGAGGTAACTTACTTTTTTTACAAACATTTCTTGATGTCTTAACCATATATGTTATAAATTCTGTCAGTTTTGTAGTAATGTCTTCATATCTGTCTTTTTCTGGATTCAATGTTTAATTAATAATGCTTTATATGTGGCACTCCATATGTGCATACTTTAGTAAAATCTGAAAACTGCATATTTTTAATCTGTTGGAAAATATGGCTTATTGTATTTAGAAATGTAATAATAAGTTCATTTGACTCCTCCCTGCTATGTATATTTTTAAATTGAAAACAACTTTTTGATTAGAGTTTCTCATAACTTCATTTAACCATCATCAAGTTAGATAGTTATTTAAAAGGTAATTTGTCATGAGTTGGTCAATTATGGAGATGTTTTTGGGCATTTGAATCCAAGTAATTTGAAATGTTCAAATCACAAGTAATCAAATAGTCAACAACATCCTAAAAATGTTCATACACTTGCTGTTTATGAATAATGTAACATGACTGAACTAAACATGTTACCTTATATATATATGCCCATGTATTATGCAGCACTTTAGAGGTTTTTATATTTCTAAAGATTTTATTTCCTTTTAAGATGTGTTCATTAACGATTGCTGAAACCCTTATATATACTTATCAGTTTGAATATTTAACGACTTAAGTTGTTCTAAAACAAACTTTTTTTTTAGATAATTCATTTTGTATGTCGATAAAATATTTTCAACTGGTTTATTTGTGTAATTTTGCTGCCTTGTCTCGTGGGATGTTTCGGTCCAATGCTATTTCATTGTATGACATCATAGAGGCCAGCCATTTTGACATCGCAATGATAATGTCACTATCATAATGGTCTATGGAGATGGTCTAAAAATTTGTTTATTAGGGTTTTAGCTTAGTTTTAGCTAATTCGACACAATAAATACTAACTGATTTGACCATAATGATTGATTGGTTGTTTCTAATGTATCTTAAACCAGGAATTCACATATTTTGGAACTTGCTTACCTCATACAAAAATAGAACAGTCACAAATTCCTTTCCAATCAGAAGTATAAGAAGGTAAAAAGAGAGTTCACTCTTATACACTTCCAACAGTCATGTTACAATCTATAGAAAGTTGCGTTTGTAAAATTTCCAGGATATATTCATTTTCAATACCTGCAATTTATGTGTTTAAAATATTCAACTTATGCCTTCAGTTTTAAACTTAATTTGTGGATATTGATTAACATTTTACAAGCGCAACTATTTATATTATAAAGGATTAATGTCATTGTTCATGGTTTCTTAAAAACATAATATTGAATCATCATTATTCCTATCATACCTAGGCAGTTGGTTGGAATTGAGCTTCATACATTGTTTTAATTAATGTAACAATAATTTAGATTATAAAAGACCTGAATATGAAGGAAAGGGAATTTTTAAATCTAATTTATTATTTATCAGAATTCTTTAAATATTGATTAAAAAAAAGGGAAATATTGCAGTAATTCTAATTTGGTGGAAGGTGATAGTATCTATTTATTATTTTTCAGCTCGCAACCGAGGTACCCTAAGCTATTAGCATTGCTTTTCATATTACAACAAAATCTTTGTAGATTCCTTTCTTTTTAACTATTTACCTTAATCCTTAGCTAGATCATAGTTTTTTACTATAAAAATATATAGCATGAAACATGTCCTAATCATTTTATGAACGTTTAAAGTGATGTCTTATGTCAAATCGCAAATGGTATGCTTTTTCCGTAAACAGTCAATTCATCAATTGACTATTTAAAAAATAGATGTTATTTTCTTTGGAATAATGTAGTTTTAACCTCAGAAATTAGCACAGATTTAGCAGATGTTATGTTTGAATATTTTGATGGTAGCATTTATTTTTCTAGAATTACTTCTTTACCCCTTTGTTACTAAATATATATATTCCTTTCGTTAATTCACTTTATTAAAGAGTCATCATAAAGTGATGGTAAGAAAACAAGCAAATGAAGATAACATTTATGTGTATGATCTTATTTATAAAGATTATTAAGACCTATTATCATGCTTTCATTTTATCATTGCTGTCAGAAATGGTTTGGTTTGAAAAAGGTTGGTACATACTAGATACAAGTTACAAGAAAGTAAAATATTTGACCTGTCACTATCTTTTAGATGTTTACTAAAAGAAATAATGATAAAATGTTAATGATATTGTAAAGCATTTAATACTCTTCAACAGTGTATAAAAATGGCAATAAAAGCTTATTTCTAACTTATTCTAATGATTTAAGAAATACCATTCTTTTAATGACACTCTATTATGTATGCTACAGTGACTATTACAGTGTGATAACTAAACTTTTGTCTTGTTATTTTACTTGTGAAGGTTTTGAGAAGGATGCAGGTTTGTACTGTTGTAAACCACCGTTAGATTTTACCAGCCCAGTAGCTATGGGAGTCTGCTTCGGTGAAATTCATCAATTTCATCAAGCAATTTTATTTTGATATAGATTGTTATTAAAACTAATTTTCTACAACAATTTCTTTTAAAATTTTTGCAAATGAAACATTTAAACTGTTAGAATGCCAGTAGGTAGTTTTAGCCTTTTTTCTAGTACAGAAGAAAATCTATGTTGCTTGTGACATTATTTATATATAAGTTATATGATATGGTATTAGGTATTAGTGAGGCCCTTACACAATAGGTTGTTGTTAGCAGTTACTAGCTAGCTTGGCATGATTGTTTAAAGTGTGATTTTGTTAACATTTTCATGAACATGAAATATCCTCAGTTTGTGGGTACAAATGTATCAAGCAAGTTAACAAAGAAATATCGAAGTTACATGGATAGTTATTCAAATATTTCATCTGTTTGAATCTGTTAGCCTTGTTAAGATATTGCTCTTGTGAGAATTTCAAATAGTTGAATGTGATACAACAGGACCGGACATTACAAGCAGCAACCATCACACAAAAAACCATCTCCCTATGATTGATAGATGAAAAAATGGTGTTGAAAAGAACATAAAATAGATGTCTATCCTTGTCAAGATTTAATCACACAGAGTTTTCGTGTCATCTTAGATTCGAGACTCAAGACCATGTGATGAACCAAACTGGTAAGAACTAATAATTAACTTTTGTAAGACACTTTTCACATCCCTCTAATGATTATGCTTTACAGCCAGACACAAGCTTACAGGAGACAACGACAGAGCCTGATGAAGACTTGACGGAAGCAGATCTACCCCTAGTCCAGGGTGAGGTCAACGAACTGCAGCACAAGTTCGACCAGGCCGTGGTTCAGAAACACTCCCTCGAGATGGAGCTCCAGTCCATGAATGAGAGACTGAAGGCTGCAACCGAGATGGTGGAGAGGTGAGGCCATGTCCTCTATGGATTTGTTTTAAGTTATTGAAAATTCTATGTGAAGATAATATACAGTAGCCTATGAATTAGATTTGGTTATTATTTACAAATCTTTATGATGAAGTAACCTGTGTGCCATTGTGTATCTTTAGGAGGGAGTTAGTGGATGTTCAGTGTTAGTTCATTCTCATTGGTAGAGTATTGCAATGATTTCAGCAATTTAAACGCTTATGTTAAAGAGTTTTATTTCAAATATAACCCTGTATCATTAAAATAGTAGAACTCACACTGATATATGTAGTCACAGTGTTTGATATGATTTCTCCTGACACTCTTACATCATCAGCCTATGAATTGTCCTTTGGTCTCAAGTGGGTTTTAAACAAAATTTTGAATTGTGACTGTTCAGTATGAGGACCCAGGAGTCTCTGTGGAGACAACACGTGAATGAGAACGACTGCAATGAGCTGCTGCTGGCCAACTGTGTGGCAGCCTCGGCCTTCCTTACTTACTGTGGAGGTGTCAACATTGATACAAGGTTTGTTCATCTTCCTTTTTTGTAATATTTAATTATAATGTAAGATCACAAACATTATTGTCTATGTCCTGATCAGTGTAGGATTAAAAGGAAAAATTCTTGGAAATCTTCCATGATGGATCAAGATTTAAAGGTTTTTTTCTTCCTTTTTTTTTAATTGAGATTTTGATACATAAATAACACTTTTGATATAATGTAAATAAATATAGCTTTATGACCTCATTTTTGCAAACCACTATAATTCTTGGATCTGCCTAATTTCAGTCAAGAATTTAACTTAAGTATTCATATGAGAGGTTGACCATATGATTACGATTGCAGGAAGCGTATGGGGGAGTTCTTCATGCAGGTTTGCGAGCACCATGGTCTGCCGCTACACCGCAAACTGCTCTTCAGGAACATGGAGCTTATTGAGTTCCTATCAACAAAGGTTGGTATTTATCATGGCTTTGAAATTGATCTTGCCAGCAGCAACAAAATAATGATAGATTAGATGATATTGTTCATGACACCCGATATGATTTGTATTATTTACATCATTAATTCTTCCTTTAGTTGAGGAATGTTATTGTTATTTATAAATGTAATAAACACTTAATGCTGTTTGAATTGAACTTTGTTATTAATAAAAGTTTACAATTTACAACTTAACCTAAACTTGTGTGTTCAGTAGGCATCTATTTTTGATTTATTGATATTGTTTTTTATTAACTGTTTAAATGTCCAAAGCAAATTAAATTCTGAGCTTCATATTTCTTCAAATGAATTTTAAGCAGAGTGATCCCAAATGGTGTCTTTTGTATCAATTGTCATACAACTTCTTCATGTTTTGTTCATATGATACAATTTGTCCAACCAAATCTCAACCTCTAACCCTGTTGCGTGACAGCTGGATGTGATGCACCTGGACATGAGCGGTCTGCCCACCACCCGACTGATGCTTGAGAATGCCTGCTTCCTCATGCAAGTCACCAGCACTATGGCCTGGCCCCTCATCTGTGACCCGACCTCTCGTGTACTGGACTGGCTCCAGGCTTACTTCAAGGATAAGGAGCTTGTGGAAGTCAAATATCATGTGAGTTTTATATGCAATGACTTTCAAGTGACAAAAACATACTCTTTAAATGTTGAGACTGTTTTTCATGTGTTCGATGTATACTCCCCCTTTACTTTACTAATGTCTCATCACTTTTGCATTTCCACTGGTATACTTTGCTGGGTCTACATGTTTGAAAAGGAAATTTCTCCTTATAACCTCCATGGATAAGGGCCAACTTTGCTTTAAGTTCTAGACACAGTTATGAACTTAGAACTAGGTCAGAATCATAAGTGAGACTTCACCTTTGAATTGATGGCTTAAAAAAATGAAGAGTCAAGATTGAATAGGATTATCATTGATTTTTGATGGATCAATTGTTTTGATAAATCATACCAACTGTACCAGAGCCATTTATTCTGATTGGCAATTCAAGAGGTGTTTATTGATGCAAACCTATCATTTTTAGTTTTATGATTTTAAAGATAATCTATATATTATAGCGCAAGAGAAAGAGAAGGCATTTGTCAAAGATTGACTTTCATAATCTGTTAACCCCCCTCTGTCATAACACTTAATTGTTCTTCAAGCATGTTGCATATCTTCTATGGATATCTGTTGCAGGAGATGAGGTCTCAACTAGAAAACTGTCTGGCAGATGGAGTACCGCTTCTTGTGACCGACTGTGACGTAGCTGAGCTGGTTAGAGACAAAAGATTCCGAGACACCATCCAGTCAAGCTCTCGCTTCATTAACGGCAGGTCTCGCTTCAAGGTGATAGTGGAGGACCACGAGGTTGAGTGTGACCCACGGTTCCGCCTCTACCTGCACAGCACCGATGAGCCCCACCAGATCCCCCAGCACCTGGCGGCCTACACCAACGTCATGTTCTTCCAGCAATGTCGCCAGGGCGTGGAGGAGGAGATGCTCGACGTCTTCATGGCTCACGAGAAGTCCAGGCTGGAGAACGAGAGGTCTGCTCTCAGGCAGGTCAGTGCAATATTGTACTTTTCTGGGATTACATGAAGTGATAAAATAGTGCTATATGTTTTCCTTTTTTTGACAAATAATGTACGTTGATGGCTTTAACTCCCATGTAGGACAAATTGAAACCTTCACCAACTAACATTCTTCTTTTTGAGTAAATTTTCCCTATTGATATTGATATCTTTTGCAAAATAGTAATATCAAGGCAACAAAAACATCAAAAACAAGTTTCAACTGGATAGAAGGTAATCATGTATTAATTACAGGTGTGAATATCACTTCACGTCAAATTTGGTTTTCAAACAAATTCCTCAATTGAACCGTCTGTTCTGTTCTCTATATTCTCCAGGAGAAGCAGGAGAACATGGAACAGCTGCACAAGCTGGAGCAGCAGATGAGGAACCAGCTCTCCTCCGATGTCAGACTCATGAACGAGCTGCAGGCAACCAAGAGGCTCGCTGAACTAAAAAAACTCTTCGATGAGACTGTTGAGAGGTAAGTGATAAGCGAACTATTCTTATAAAGAGGTTGATGTACCATGTGCATCCTTTGAGCTGATCATCCTTTGAGTCGTTGCACAAAAAAACCTTGGAACTAAGGTTAACCATATCGTCATCCTTTAACATTGCATTAAGTCTGTCTTAGTTCTTTAATGTAACCTAAGTGTTTTATACAACTTCACCTTGGCTCTGATTTTACAAAGCCCCCTCAATGCTGACTGAACCCTTAACCAATAGATATGACATTGAATTGTGATGACTCTTGAGATTAGAAAGATATATGAATTATTATAATTAAGCATTAATCTTATTTAGTGCGATTTTTGGTCACATTGTATTATGAGAGATATAGCTTGTCTTATAAAATCAATTTTAATGTGCATCAGATCAGTCCTTTATATCTTCTCTTTGAAAATCTTATGAGGCCATGGCCAAAGATCATTTTTATAATCATCCGTATTAGTATAATTTAAGCATACATTTCATTTAAGTTTGTTCTCATAAATTAATCTTGTTCCATTGTCTTTGCCCAGCCAAGGCCGTGTTCAGATGGGAGAGGACTCAATCCTAAAGGCGAGGGAAGGGTACCGGTCTATTGCCCAGAGAGCAGCAGTCTGTTTTGACACTGCCCAGTACATGAGGGAGGTCAACCCAATGTACCAGATCTCCTTCAAGCAGTTCCTTGCGCTCTATGAGACTGCCATCAGTCACTCCGAGAGGTGCGTTTCTTTGAATGTTTTTACAAAGGGTGTAAATAATCATGTTATCTTGTGTTTTTATTTTACTTTGCATGGAATAACTTTTTTTCGCTAAAAAGGAATTTTGTCAATG
Source organism: Phorcus lineatus (assembly GCA_921293015.1). Lineage (NCBI taxonomy): Eukaryota > Metazoa > Mollusca > Gastropoda > Trochida > Trochidae > Phorcus > Phorcus lineatus. Next base: position 47,682,190 of record OV121085.1, read on the forward strand.
AATCAAAAATCAAATGAATAAAAAAGATGCCTCTGAGATTATTCAAATTTCAATCTGTCTTGTTTTAAAAAAAAAATTACTTAAGATATTATTTTGATTTATGGTCGTGGATACAAACTAGATTTTCAAATAAAATTGTTTGTAATTGTTAGTAAAAAATATTTCTCTTAGTGAGTAATGGTTGTAACAAGTTAGATGTTACAATGATAATGATTTTAACTCTTTAACTGCAGGTCTGCAGTGAAGGCAGTGATAGAGAAGATGACACTCAGCGCCTACACCAGTACAGCCCGAGCTCTGTTGGAGAGAGACAGGCAGATATTTGCATTGCTACTTGCTATAGAGGTAGGTACAACTCTCAAGACAGATTAGATCATGTAGTTAAATTTATGCCATTAGACCTTCTGTCTTATACTATAAGTTATAGACCCCTCAATTACTTTTTATTTCAATGTAAACTGGTGCAGATTATGAAATCGCTTTGCTATGAATGGGGTTTTAAGGACTGAGTGTATATATTTCAATTGTAAGTTCTGCTTTTGTCCGTCAGAATGTTGGATTTATCAAGAATTTGAACAAATGATATGGTTTTTAAAATATTTTTCGTGGTGAATATTGATAAAATTGCCAAATGGACATTCTTAGAGCCAATTTTTGATGAAAATTTAGTAATTTGGATGAGTTTTGAATCAGCATATTAGAATGTCATAAATGAATCAAAATAACCAAATTTTTAAAGTAGCATATATGAGATATGAGTTAAGTCAAACAAGGTCAAAAAGTAAATTGACAATCACATTATGTTTTTGGTGCACTGATATAATGAAATTGTCATTCATACATCCGTCACAATAACCAATCATACCATTGTTACAGGTGGAGGAGTCCCACAACCAGATCGGACCAGGAGAACGCGAGTTCCTCATCTCACCCAACTACAGCTCTGTGGTCATGTCATCACTCGGCTTTACACAAGAAAACAACAGTCGCATTGTGTCCGCCAAGAAACCTTTTGACTGGATGACAGATGACCAGTTCCACAATCTGCAAGTCCTGGCAACTCATTTTGAGTGGTTCCAAGAGATGTTTGATCGCATGCCCAAGGATGGCCGGGAGACGCAGTGGCGCAACCTATGTGAGAGTGACATGCCGGAGAACGTAGCCCTGCCAGACAAAATGGATGAAGTGTATAAACCCATACAGCGCTTGTGTGTGATCCGCGCAGTACGCAGTGACCGTATCCAGCAGGCCTCCACTCTCTTCGTCAATCAGGTCCTCGGTAAAAAGTGAGTCGCTGATATGATGCATAAATTAATTTATCGAAAAACAAAAGATTGATGTTTCGAGACGCAGTTTAATAATCTGAAAATCTTTGTTTCTTAATTTTTGAGTTTGCCATAAGCAAAGGTTCCTTGGGGGTATGTTACTTTATGTAGCTACCGGTAACTAAGTTCAATCATTGAGTATGTTGTAAACATTTATCATATCAAACTCATGAACCTGTTTGTCAGATACTACGGAGACATCCCTCTAGACTTCCCCACGATGCTGAGACAGAGCACCCCGCTGATGCCATTGATCCTGTTGTATACCACAGAGTCAGAGACTGCTGCCAAACTCTTCACCGACTTTGCTGTCAGGAAACAGAGTAGATATGTTGTGGTCACTCTCACTGACAACAACCCTGTCATGGAAAGAATGGTCCGCAAACATATACAGAAGGCTGCATCAGAGGTAAACTGTTTTTGTTATTAACAATCCTTATTTCTAGAATTCCTAAATGATAGAATAAATATTGCATTAATGGAAATGCATGCTTCTTTGAGATGAACAGAAATGACAATAAGTTTTGTTTAACAAATGTTTTTTCTCTCAACAGAATGACAGAGATTCTTTCAATTTTTTTTTTTAACCTTTAGGTTTCCCTTCTACAAGTGTTTTATACCACTAATCCATGAGCAGATTGAGCACTCTGTAGGTCGATCAAGTGTAGATATCATTCAACAACTGATTGAGAATTATTGTATGATTAGATTTGGGTTTTTGGTTGACAATGCTGTGTCTGTGGTTGCAGGGTTCCTGGGTGTTGCTGCACAATGCACACAACTCTGCGCACCTACTGAACGCGGTTGAGTCTCTCCTGATGGAGACTGTAGCAGGACAAACAGATTCATCCTTCAGACTCTGGATCACAGCTCAGTCGGCCAATTCCAGTCTGCCTGTCAGGCTCTTGCAGAACTCGGTCAAAGTTGTCATTGACACACCAAAGGTAAGAATCATTATGTTTGACAATTTGCTCTGAAATTGTTGTCTCAGATAATTACAAATATGAGCCATTTAGATAATAAACAAATTTAAAATTGGAATAACATCATCTATCATAGTACAAATATAAAATAGGATAATGATGAAAAAAACTAGCTAAAGATGAGTTCTTACAATGTGAGGTACTGCCAAGATGAAATTACAAACCAACTCTAAGTATGCTAACTACTCAATGAAGGTGATGAAAGACAGCATGGTGCGGTCCTTCTCCTGGATGGAGGCGGACATCTTGAAACAGTCGACCCGCCCTGAGTGGCCGGCAATGGTTCACAACCTGTGCTACCTCCACGCTGCTGTCCAACTCAGGGCCAGGTTCGGACAGGGGGGATGGAATGCTCCTAAAGACTTCGCTAATATTGGATTTGGAGAAATACAGGTGCGTCTTGCTTTGAAAAAACGACAACTATAATTTCCTCACATCTTAGGTAATATCTGTTCCCCTATATTTTATTCAACAATAAAAAAAAAAAATCCTAAGCTGGTGTAGATAATATCATCAAAATAAGTTGTTCTTAAGCCATAAGTCTACCACCTTTCTTTACCCGGAAATTCTTATAAATTCAACAATTCAAGACCTGTTATTATATTGTGGAGGTGGTAGGTCTATAAGTGTTGGAACCAGTGAAAGTTTTAACAATGAATAGTTTTATCTGTTAAAATAATCTTTCAGTATAATGTATCAATACAACTTTTCTTGCAGGAGGCCCTGAACTTTGCAACAGGAGAGTTCAAAGACCCACTCTACGTTGTGGGTCCAGATGGTGCTCCCATACAGAGGATGACATCTTGGACTGGCATCAGGTTCTTGATAACAGAAGTACGTCTCAAAGTACCATATAAAACTTTGACAGAAATTGCTCAACTTGATTAAGATATTTTGATAATATTGAAATTGAGATGTCTCAACTATGTTTCAGCAATCTCAAACTGTAAACGTAGTATGTAATATAGAAGATTTTTATCTTATTTATTACCCAAAAGGTATTTAAAGTCAAATTCGTAATCTTTTGAAAAATCACTGAAGATCAACCATAAGTGACATTATCAGCACCATGGGTGTTAACGCGTTGTCATGCCATCAGCTTTTTGGTGTCATTACTTGATGATATAATGGTATTGTGATAACAGGGCAGTGTGCTAAATTTATTATGCTTGATTTCGCACAGGAATATCTCCTATTGAAGAAAGTTTTGGATGATAACTTCAATGTGTATCTGTGTGCAGGTTGTGTACGGGAACTACATCACGGATCAGTTTGATCAGCAGAGTCTGAGCGCTATGGTTGACTACTGGGTTTCACCCGCGGCCGTCAAGAAAGACTTCGAGGTCACAAGGTGTAAGTACCTCATTAGGTTATATTGTTTCATTTTTATCTGCTTTATTATTTGTGGCATAGATTTAAGTGATCAGACCTATGAGCAAATGTAATTTACAGAAAGGAATGCAGTGGCATTAAGTGAGCCTCCAAAATCTAGACCCATAGGAAACTCTATGATGACAGTGGTTATCCAGAGGGATTGGTCCATTGTTCTGCATCAGTTGTTATCCAAACTTAGATATAATGTGGAAACATTTGATCATAGGGCTACGATATTTTAAAGGACATAATAATGAAAGATGAAAACCAGAATCCTTGGACTACACTTGTTTTTCTAGGACAGACAATGGTTATAAGCTAACTGAAAATGTGATGCATTTACTCTATATTGCACAATGCTTGATCACATAGTACTGATATAATCTTTTAAGAATGCATGTAAGGTTTGTTGTATATTGACAGTAAAGTACCGGCACCCTCCTGTATTCTTCAATCCTAATGTGCGCCTCAACACTCTGATCCAAGCCCTGGACGGTATCAACTACCACTTCCTGGAAACTCCTGAGGGATGCCATCTGCACCCCAATATAGAGGTACGTGCTTGACAGGATGTATGAGCAAGATAGGATGTTAAGCTTTAGATTCAAGGGTTTTTGGAATTGGTATCTGAAATTTCATCTATGTATAGAACTCAACAACCCTCGAGGGTTAGTGCTCATGCAAGTTTCCATCACAAATTTATGACAAATTTCAACTTATATTCAGAAGACACAAAGACAAACCTTGGATGATAGTGTTAAGTAGGTCATAGAATTATTCTGCGTGTTAATTGGACACAGAATTTAGAATTCTTAACATTTATAGGCCTGTTTCTTGATTATCAGTGAAATCAATAAAATACCATTTTTTTTGCATATTACAACCAGATATGCAAGTTCAGGGGGGCGATTTTAACTGAACTCGAGGTCATAAGGTATTTTTGCTCTTACTAAAGCCACATTAAAAATCATGAAACATACTCTGTGTGACTTTAAGATCATCCTTTTTTATAAACAAATGAAAGTGTTTTTTGTTCTAATGTATTTTTCATTATCATTCTTTTGCTTCAAAGGATGAGAATTGTCTGGTAGGTAGATTGGTGATATATTTGTTGTAGCTATATCAGACTTGATAAAGTTGGATCTATTAGTTCAAACATCCAACTTTTTTCGGCTTACTTCATTCACTCAGATTACATTCAACAGGCAGTTTTCGAACAATTGTTTGTCAAACATTTAAGTTATCTTCTTTCTTCTCCCAACTTATATTAAAGGACTTGCCAAAATTATAATCTGTTATTGTTGATGAACGTCATACCAATAGCCTTTTACAAAACTTGTGAACATGTTTTCAAAGTGTGAAATGAAAACTGAACAAGTGATTTAATTTTCAACAACAAAAATTGACTACAGCTAGCTTTTTCTTGTGAATGCTTTAAAATTTTGTGCCCATTATTTTTTTTAGATGCACTAGTATGAAAGTTTTAGACATTTTATTATGTTGGCTTATTTCTCTTTATTATATAAGACATGGTCTTTTTGAAACTAAAGTTTATTTTTTAAAAATTTGTATTTGGCTTTAGATTATTAGAAAACATGGTCTTGTTTGCTTTAAAGCTACTTTTTTCCCTTCATAAACTTACAGACTGTAATAGTCTACAGTTTAATTGTATAGTTACTCTTTGCTGGCATGCACATTTTTATTTTCAAGTCCCAAATATATATTTTAAAGTTTTTTTAAACTTTTTTTATGACACAACTTCTCTTCCTCATTGAATAAAATTAAAAAAGCTGTCTTTCTCTTATAGAATTAAACAAATTAAGGCTTTCGCTTTATCTTAGTCAGGTTTCAACAAGGGTTTTACAACAAATTTTACAAAATTTGAAAACCAAGTCTTGAATGTCAATAATAAGAAATTAGGATGGATGATAAAAAGGTTTGTATACTTTTTTCCAAATGTTACACTAAGTTTACCGAAATGACTCACAAAAGTCTGAAAGACAGTTAAAGTATTAACACCACATTACCATCACATCCTACTTGGTTCCCAGCTTACTGCTCTGTGTGCAGGGTGTTGACTCCTTCACATACTCTTTAAGACATTCCAAAGATAAAATTGCTAAGTGAAAATGTCTATGTATCTAGAGACTGATGATTCTTATAATTCAATTTGTTGCAGACGCTGCTCGGAGATGATCAGTATGTGTTTACCAGACTCAACAAGGTGTTTGATTCCATGCCTTCCTCTCCAACACTCTCACATAAACTCTTCCCACGCCCACCCACTCCCTTCATTGGTAAGTCCTTTTCCTTCATGCAGCTCTGGTAAACAGAGAAGTTTGACTTGAATGGTTGTTTTTAACAAAAATAACATAACATACATTTCAGTGGCAAAACTTCAAATTAATATATTGATATGAAGCACAATTTTGTACCCAGTGAATAATCCCGTATAGGCTATCTCAATATATTCATATATAGTTTGTGCTAAACAATTCAGGGTGGCAAAGGAAAATATCTAACAACAGGGAATAATCCTGCCTAAGAAATCTCAAAATATATCAAGACCTATAGGTTTATTGTTGATTGTTTTGCCTATGAATGTGATTGATATGGAATTTCTTCATAATTGGAAACTTTATCATTTCTTGAAGTTTCCAGCATTATTAAAGTCATTAAGTCTTAACAGGTGAATGAAAGTTTTTTGATAAACTTTGATGAAAGTATTTTGTATTGCAAGTGTAACCTTCAGTGCAATGTTTCCAGAATTCTGCATCATCGTTACAAAGTATATATTTATGTTTATAGGATGTGAAATGTATTTAGGCAAATTCTCCTTCAGGTCCGGCTCTGGCTGGTGTGAGTGTGCAGAGCAACAACCCGGCTATAGTGAATCAGGGCGTGTTTGCTACGGCCAGCTACGCTACCTTCAAGATGAGGAAGGACGTTGAGCTCTGGGAGGTGTGTCACACCATGCTCTCTCGCGTACCCAAGGCTTACAACAAGGTTGGTTACTCTCTCCATCTCTTTTATGTATAGAGGTGAATTTATTTTGAACAACAAATTCTAAAACATTTTTGTTAAGTACGGCACATGTGGAATCTGCGGGACCTTTACAGAAATATATATAGAACGCAAATTTGTTAAATAATGGATTATTCCATTATTTGTTACTGCATAGAGATTAGCTTTCTTGGTCATGCTAATAAGGGTATACATTTATATGACAGGTAATTTTTTTGCAAGCTACATTTAAGAAAATGCTTGATTTACTTTCATAATTTTAATTTTAATGATTTTTGAAGTTTGATTACAAATCCTATATTATTTTTGAAATTTTCTGTTCTGTCCAGGACTACATCTTGGAGAGGGTTAAAAAGATTGGTGGGTTCACAACATTCAACAACTTCATCATGCGGGAGCTGGAGACCATGTACAAACTTCTCACAGAGATCAAGACTACACTTCTGGTACATTGTTCATGCTTGATAATCTGCACCGGTTTCAGTGATTGTCTTTTACACGAAATCTTATTCATAAAATGTTCTTTTCAATGTTTGGAATTTTGTTTGTTGTAAGAGTTTATTTTAGTCAGTGGCTCCTCTATGGCAAGATATTACCATACAGTTGGTTAACCTGCCTGCCTGTTAATCCATTTGGAATGTTTTAACATTGACAAACCCTGTTTTAATTTTTGAAAATTGTTTTGTGGATTAAAGTTCTCTTTTTATTATGAGTTACACAGCATCATTTTAAATCCATACAAATGGCTGGTATGTTAGTCAATAATATGGAAATATGAAAACTATACATGTAAATGATGTTAGAAACAACTTGTTTGTCCCAGGCTATAAAGTCAGCAACAGAAGCAAACATCCTTGGTGACCAGGTCACAGAGAGCCTGTTGTCTATCGCTGATGACCTATTCCACATGCGCATCCCACGTTGCTGGTGTGACATGGCTGGATTCTCTGCCCCGCCTCTCACATGGGGACTGGGACAATGGCTGGTGGAGCTACAGAGTAGATGTCATCACTTCGAGAAGATCCTCAGCATGGTATGTTATTTTGTCCTAACTTCTGAACAAGGCAGTCTCTAATTCAAAACCTAGATGCCGTTTGTTTGTTGTTGACAGAAACTCCCTCACAGATGGATGTTAGAAACCTTGTTTTGTAAATGATTAGACCATAAGTAAGAGTGCAGTAGGCTGAAGAGCTGACACCAACAAGGTGACAAACAGTAGCAAGACTTAAATTAGCCAGTTATAGAGACTGGCACAAGTTGAACCCTGCCAGAGGAGCAGGTAATCCTAATGAATAATATTGTATTTTTAAAAAACTTCTGTTACTTTGCAAAATTGACCATCTATTCATGGTTTACATGCTCTAACCCCCTTCTTTGTGTCATTTAACTGTTAAATTAGAATATTGTAAACACAATCGTTATGAATTTTTAATTATGCTACTTATCATCAACAGTTTCAGGAACTTGTTTTTGCAGTAATTGGTATTCTCAATTTATAAGAGTGAGGCATCATAAAAATGGAAAATGTTTGCAGTAAAGGGAAAATATTTTGAAATTTTGTTGGGTTTTGCAACATTGTTGGTCTGTCAATAGAATATCTGACTGACCATCTGTTGTTACCACAGGGTCGAGAGAAAATGCCTGCATACTGGCTGGGAGCGTTCTTCAACCCACGAGGACTGCTGGCGCTTCTCAAACAGGAGAGTATGAAGCAGTTCTCCTCGGAACGCTCCGGCAACTTCGAACAGTTCACCTTCCAGACTGAAGTCACATCCAGAGACAAGGACCATGTAAGTCCAAACTTAGGACTCGGATTACTCCATGAGTTTAGAAAAGATTAATTCCATACACGTTTAAAGGAAAAATCAGTTTCAATACATGCTGACTCTAAACCAATACAACTATGACTGGATATAAGTGTTTTCTCTGAGAGATCATTTTTGTCGAAATAAATGTATCAGTTTTCAGAAAGTGTTAGATTAAGAGGGTATGAGTTTGGAAGAGTGGACTTTAGTTGTAACATTTCAGTGCAGATACTTACACTATAAAGTTAATGATCAAGTAAATCATGAAAATGGTACCTGCACAAAAACATCAAAACCAGTGCAATACATCTAATTTTAAAAAAATGTTTAAGTTATCAGTCCAAATAGAATTTAAAAACCATTCTATCTATCACCTATGATATTTTTTCCAGCTACGAGACCCGCCTCAAGAAGGTATGTTCGTCTTTGGAATATATGTGTGGGGCTGTGCGTGGGAGAAGACAACCGGAGAGCTCCAAGACACGCCCCCGAGGACTGGCTGTGCCTCTCTCCCCGTGGTCCATGTCACCTGCTGGCCAGTCAATGAAAAGCCCCTGCTTCAGGATGCGACTCGAGCCGCCGAGACCTACCAGTGTCCAGTGTATCACTCGCGTATAGCAGGGCGAGAACCGGTCATGGAGATGGATGTCAGGCGTGAAGGCATTCCCTCAAATCGCTGGGCTTTCCGTGGTCTCTCTGCTACCATCAGGCCCTACTAGAAACGTGATGCCTCTCTCCAGAAATACTAGGCTGCAAAGTTTGAAAATTCCTACATTTGTCATTCTTAGTGGGAGAAAGATGAATTCTTGTGGCTAAGAAACACAGTCCGGGTCTGTTGATGATTTGACAGTCACTTGTGGCAATTCATTTTTGTGTTTGAATAATGTATGATATACATTTGTGCTTATTTGAAAATGATGTATTATTGTAAGTTATTGAAATTTGTATTCACCAAAAGTATGGTTAATGGTATATTGAAATAAACGTGAACGTTGTTTAATCAGGCTGCTTTAAGAAATGAGTTAACTCACATTGTAGTCTGTCCACATTAAGAAGTCAAGAATTATTTGCTAAGGTTAGCAACATAAATATATATTTTTATTGCCAAAATATGTGTGCTGTTTTACCTCATATATTCCTCCCCAACAATTCATACCATCTTGAAACCCAATTTATCCCAAAGAAAATATGAAACATTCCATCCAAATGCCAATAAACATATTTTTAACTTTATCATATGTCAGCATTATGTCAAAAGTCAGTATTTTAGATCTGTGATATTTGTGTACATTTACCCTCCATAATGATTTGTTGAGACATGAACTGCTGAGTGATTGAATATGTCCTATTGGATCAGTTTTTGTGTTATATATTGGATCTCACCGATGTTTTAATTCTTGTTATATTTATTCATGTCATGCATCATTGATTTATTGCTTGTTGACTCATGCCATTGTCATTTGAATAAAAATAATTGAACTATTGCACAACTTTCTTCATATTTAGCACCCTGTTGGAATATACTTCACAGTACTTCACTTTCATCCTGGATTTCTTCCTTTAGGCCAAGGGTACAAGTTACGTTTCATTCAACAACACAGGAATCTAGTTAGGATGATATCACATGCGAATTTTATTTTTCTATGTTATGTAACATTGAAAAATCAGTAAATGACAGATTGTAACTTGTTTATGCAACAACTTTCACATATATAAATTATGAATTCAATATCAATCTTTTACACCCATGATGCCTGTGACTTGCTAGCAGACATGACATGGCTACAGAGTCCAGTTAAATCTCCTCTAAAAAATTTTATGCAGATTCAACACCTTAATCGGCAAATCCAACGCAGACAATGTATTCTTATTTGTTGAAACTAAATCTTTTCTTTCGACTTCATGGATTATTCAAAGACAATGATTGTAAAAACAATTTGAAAAGTGTATACAATAAATATTTTATTCTCATAGATCATAATTATACAGATGTCAACAGAAGAAATCAACATGAACTTGAAATATGTACAATCATTTACAAAGTGTACAGTTTCACAAAGCAGATCTACAATACATGCAACAAAAGAGTACCCAAAGCAGCTCTGCTAATGACATGTCAAACTAAAATTCAAAATGACATCAAACAAAAGATCCAAAAAATGAAATTGATTGTAATAAGCAATTAAGAAATAATTATGTAATTGTGATTATTCAAAAAGGGAGTTGCTATTCCAAATGCATTATCTGCATCAAGCATCTTAATATTGCAAAAATATCTCAAATGATGATGAATGAAGTGTAAAATTTGACAATCATTCGCTGCATGGGTCGGATTTCTAAAACGTTTTGCGAGGACATATTGGCAAGATAGTTTTCTCAGATGATTCATTGCACTGGTGACATGGAACATGTTGACTTCTAGAATAACATAAAACTGAGACAAATAAACAAATTGAGCAGATTATAGGGACACACAAGATATGGAATGTAAAGAATGGATTTCAATGTGAACATAACAAATCATCAAGTTCTGATAAATCAACGCAAAGGAATGACAACAAACACAGCTGTTGTAGATATGCCAACCAATGATGACGCAACGAGGATTTATAATTGCCTCAAATATTTGAAGCCAGTGGCAAGTTTTTTTAATTATGAATCATAAATGGAAATGATGACAGCCTTTATATAAGCAAAAGAGTGACAACCAAAACTGTTACGCCATGGTTGTCATTATAAGAGTAATTGTAAGAAATCGTAGTGAAATGTGGAAATTTTCTAAATTCAATGTACGAAATTCATCAGCAAAAAATGTGCTGAAAACATTTTGCAACTTTAATAAAAGTAATCTTGTTTTGCATTTGTCTTAATTTCAAGATAATCTTTCACACAGGTGTCACTCATTTAAAAAAAATATTCTGAATACCTGAAATCAGAAATAAAAAAGTTGTCATCCCTGCTGATTATAAGTGATAGAGATAAAACAATGAACGTATAAAAGGTGGAGAGGATTGTCAGTGAATAGAAAACTTTCAAATAAATACTATAGAATAATCAAAGAAAACAGTACAAATAAATGCAAAGAGAAACAAATGTACAAGCTAACAAAAAACGGGCACAACCAATGTTCCTTTTTTGGCAGGTACACCAACCTGAGACGGAAATTTCTACAGCTTGGTTGAGAGTAAACTGGAATCCACATAACCTCTTATTATTGTCGTGTTAAATCTTGATAAATAAATCAAATATGACCTATGAATTTTGTGATCACAATCATTTTGTCATGGACAGCAATTTTACTTTTCCTGCTGTAAATTTCAATACTTAAAATGTACAAAACAGTCAAACCCTTACTTTTCAATAAACTAATAATGATAATTATCTGATAATGTTTAATACTATGAAAACAATAAATGAAATACATGTAAACAAATAAATACTGGCATTGATTGTATGGTTTCCCTCTTCTTCATTACTGACAAATAAACAAATTACTTAAAGATACGTATACTCACATTTTTTAACATGTTTGGAAGAAAATTAATCTCAATTCATCGGTCATCAATTGCATGTCTGATGGAGCTTTTGTTCATTTTTTTCAAATTTTGCACAATATTTTATTCACTTTCCATTCATTTGAAACTTCTATGTTATGGTGGTATGAAAATATACCTTCCCTTTTCATATTAGGCACTTTTAACATTACATCAAATTACTACATCTGTTTTCTATATTTTGACAAATGAAACTTTTTTTCTTTTCATCAATGATTATGATGTGAAGACATTCAATTTACATTCAAATATCTCAATGAATATTCACGGGATACACTCAACTTGCTCCGAACCCTTTATTCATCAAAATGAAAAAGTATCAATAACTAAAGAAATTAAAGACTAATTTTATCTATACAATTCTGCATATCGCACTGAAAACCCATATATTTATGCCTCATTCCATATATGCCAATTGCAATGTTTTGAAATTAAAGTTCAAATACGCAAACATTGAAATTGTGTAAATTTTTTAATGTTTGCTAAGTAAAAGTGCCTTTTTTGTTTTGCAAATTGATCCAATGTAAAATAAAAAGAACAAATAAAATAAAATCTACTTATTTGGCCTATTCTTACTCCAAGAAAGAGTTCAAACCACCCGAATCTTCAATACCAAAGTATCTTACAGCACATATCATGATGATTGTAATCCTTAAGCTTTGAACATAGAGATGGTCTTTACTTTCCTGTTAAGTAAGTGCCATAATTTCTAAAGGGCAGCACCAAAAATTATAAATTTCAAACTAAACCCGAGGGTTATCTTACATATCATGTTCCCAACAGTCTTATGAGTAACAAACAAATCTTTCAACTCTGTTTGGTCCTTTAAACCTTGTTTCCCACCTCACATCCATTATTCTTAAGTAAAATCTTAGTAAATTCGTAACTCCTGAGTAAAATCTTAGCAAATTCATCATTCTTAAGTAAAATCTTAGTAAATTCATAATTCTTGAGTAAAATCTGATTAAATTCATCACTCGTAAGTATTTTGTAGTAACAAGGGATTCGTTGCATTATATAATAAATTGAACGGTCAACAGTTCAAAATTCTTTTGGCCACCAATACCATGGTCTGACTTATGGCTGCCTTAGCACTAAAGGGGCCTTCACATGGCAAACTAAAGTTTGACAACTTGTGTTGTCAAACACAAGTTTGAGAGTGTGAACGGTTCAACAACCCTTCACCAACACCAATTCCCGAGTTGTCAAACTGTTGGCGAGAAATAGGATTGGTCTCTATTCTCACCAACTTTTCCATCAAACTTTCGGAGTTGTCAAACTCGAGTTTGACGTGTGAAGTGTTGTCAAAGTCGTGTTGTTCAGAAGTAACCAATGGCATGCCACATTCGAGTCATGTGACTATTTGACGTCATGGATATAACGTCATTTGCGCATCGAGTTTGACAACAAGTGTTTGACGTGTGAATACAACTCCTATGAGTTGGTCAACTTGTGTTGTCAAACTTGCGTTTGCCATGTGAAGGCTGCTTAAGATACACTAGATGAATGGAACTGTAGTTTCTGATCTATGTACCAGACCTTTGATCTTAAACCTCTTATCAATCATAAGTCAAACTCTAAACATTGGCTCAGATAGATCTTAGCGCTACTAAACTGGAACCAGATCTTAGACCTTATATTTAGTGTAAGTCAATCTCGGATCTTTGGCTCGGATATATCTTAGTACTAACGTACCTTAGGGGAACAACTACTTCTATCGTTCTGAGCCAATCTTAAGGTGTTGTACCTATGACTATCTTAGCGCAGAGAGAGCTTTGAAAAACTAGGCCCTGAATCATATCATAGCTGACATGGCACAACCTGTTTCTTGTACATTGGTGACCCAAAAGTGAGGAATTAAGTACTCAAATAATAAAATGTTCTAATTGTAGCACGATGTCATGGTTCTTACTGATACAACAGACGATTCTACACAAGATGTATTATAAAAATAAATCCCAATATTCCTGCTTTTCGTCATGTAGTATCTCTGCATAGTCACCACGTGGTCAATAGTCTTGTTTCACAGAAATATCATCGGAATGCCTCTTCGTCGCTGTCGTATTTACCCACACCTCGACTCGTCAGTGTCGTTTCTTCATGGTCAGACCTGAAAACAACACAGTTTGGGGATAATCAACCTGATAATTTTAATAGCAACGGACATTTATTTTTCAAACTCATAGCTTGATAGTTATAATCTCAAAACTTCTAATGCAAGGCTTATCTAGAGCAAAATCTCCAAAATTTCTGCCTTGCCGTGTGTCAATGGTTTTGGTTTGAGTGAACTGTCCTCATTAAATAGTCGTGACGTCAACAATTATCTTTTTAGACTATCAATGTCACGAGTAATAAGCTAAAGAGCTGACAGAGGAGAGCAAAGAAAATGCAGCAGTTTAAGTGAGCAAGAACTAGACTCATGATTGAGTTATGCCTTTCAAGTGAAGTTGATCCCAAACTTACAATCTCCTTTAATAATTTTAAAGTAACACCAGTTTGAAGCAAAAGAACAGCAGTGTGGAATCTATCTAATGTAAGAATATCAAACAAATTTTAAAAGAGCTTGACCAACATGATTCCTTTAAGCAGTCAATAAATGAGTTTGAGTTGAAGATGTTATTGAAAACGGGATATTTTTTTATGTATTTTATAGATATGAGAGTTTTTACCCATAATGAATATCCTCGTCCGAATCATTCAACATGGAGAGTGCAGGGTTGTCTTTGAAGTGGGTTTCTGAAAGTGTCAACCAGAATAAGAAAACAACTTTTCAATTGTTATTCAACATTAAAAAACTGTTCAAGTGTCACTACATTAAAATGATCAACTTTAAACAAGATACATTTTCAGAACAGTATGTTTAATGAATTGATTACAAAAACAAATGCTTAACCTACCATACATAGCATTCCTTGACGGCGAGTAAACAAACGCCATTGTATACATGTAAAAGTTCAGCAAGCCGTAGAAGGAGACAAACTCGGCCGAGTTCTGGTAATGCGTCGACATCTCGGCAACAAAGTTGTCTTCCAGCACGCCACTACCAAAGCGCAGCACCGTGATGGCGATACTGATTGATAGCACTATCAGCATTAGCGCTGTCATGAACTTCAGTCGCAGATCTGAAATATCATAACATCAGAATAATTTCTAATGAAATATACAATCTGAATGATGATTTATGGTGAATTGTCCTGTAGATTCAATACTGTTTTCTTGTATCATTGTCAAGCACAACAACACAGGCAACTGATCAATTTCATACAAATTTCAACAGTTAACTAATTAACAAGATAAGCATGGTCTCAACATATAATTAAGAGAAAAATAGGTTTTATTCTAATAAGACATTTGGATTGCAATTCTTTAATTAAACTGAACATAAATAGACCTGCAATAATCTTTTGTAGATCAACTAATGGCTATGATGGCATTATATGAATTATTGTGGCTGGCTAAATCACAAGTCTTTAACATCCAATACGTCAACGATTTTAATAGCCAAGCTTTTAGAATCAATTATTGAGCTTTGTTTGTAAAAAAATGGATGTTGATAGTAGATTGTTCTATAAAAGAGGTAAAGACTGTGACTGGAGATTGTTAAGTCTACAGGATATGACATCGGACTATGGATCTAACCCCTTGACACTGGACTGCAACAACACAATCTTTACATACCAAAGTATGGCATAGACCTCAGCTCAGCGTAGGCCCGGATAAGAAGGTAGACTAGATACAGCAGGTACACACTGCCCGTCACGAAGAAGAATATCTTCACACCCTGCACACATAAAAAACATCTTTAATATCATTTAGTAAAGATTGTTGTAAAGATATTACTCATACTTGTTACTATAAAGGTTTAATAGATACAGATATAATACGCAAACATACACATTCACAGTGTTAATCCATTATTTCTATTATCTCCCAAGGTCTTCCCCCATAGCCTCTGTAACAAGTGGAGCTCCTGGGCTAGAATAAAGATTTTGAATTTGAGGGCAGATAGTTGTGCAATCAGCCAAATTGTTTCAACTGGGCATTACGTCTTTTTCCATAACCATTGAGAAGCCCAGAGGTGCTTCATTTGTAGATTTTCACAAATTCTTTAAAGGAAAAAAATCAGTGTGATATGTTAAATGATTTACTTGATTGGCGGAAAATAAACACAACTTCATGTAAATTTTCACCTTTACTTGATCTTTAAAAAATATCAGCATAATGACCCACTTGTAACAGAGATTATTTGGGAAGATATTAGTTTTGTTGATGAAGCGAGCAAGAGATGTGAGCTATAAACTTTTCTGGAGAAAATGTTTTTTATTTAGCACTTGTATATTAACTCCTTCATAGGTAATGTTCTCCACGAAGCCCTGTGTACTTACCATGAAGTTAGTCTTGTCGAGGCGGTAGTAGTACGTGGGGTCCAGCAGTTCATTGTACTCCTGCCAGGATGCAAGGGTCACCGCTGCAACCCACATCAGCCCGACCACAACCAACTTTGGCAGGTAGAACCCAATAAAGCGCCGATCAGTCTGCGGGTACAGTATAGTAAACTCAACTTTCATTTAAGTTATCATAGGTGTACAATTTGCAATACTTGTGTACAAATGTGTACAAAATACTCTGAAATAATAAATGTAGGCAGCTCTCCTGTTAAAAACAACAACAGCATATATCTTAATCTTTACAAGGTGTACAATGATAGAGCTCTTCATTGTTATGGTTTCAAGGTTCCTGCTTTTAAATATTCTATAAATAAATTGCATGTCAATGCCTAGATTAAATGCTACTTTTTGTTAGGGGAGCTCACCCTTCCCTCCTTTTAAATTCCACAATTTGCCCCTGCTGAAGAAGACGTAAACGTACCTGTCTGACCCCGTGGTAGATACAGAGCCAGAAGAGCAGCAAGGCACAGAGGAAGGAGGCCTGGAACATTCCGTCAAACATCCCCGGCACCCAGCTGTTCACCAGGAACGTCAGCGGGAAGATCGGATCTGTAGGCAGAAATGTTAATTGACAGATGGGGGGGCTATTTATTTATATGATATGAGGGTTTCAAAGGATTACTGGACAATTAAATATCTTGAGGTCAGTGCTGTACTTGGACAACCTTTAGAAAGGGAGATAACTGCCTAAAAGTAAATGTAGCTAAATATATTGGTATATATATGGCATTTCCATTTAATCAGAAGAATCAAATCCGTGTTTAAGATAAACATTGACAGATCATGTCAACAGTATTGATTGTGTCTTGTGTGGTTAGTGAGGGATTATATGAGATCACATCTTAAGTAAGAACATGTCATAATTAAGGGGAAATTTGTCAACATAATCGAACATAAACATCAGGACACACCATTCCGAAGTGAAACAGCATATTTGTTAAGTTTATCAGAAAACTGTTATTTCTGTAAATAGCAAGCCAGAGATGTTGTGAGGAGAGTTTGTGAGAAAGAAACCAACCATTGTACAAGAGAAGGAGAGGAAGAAGCACAGACATCCACTTCTGTTCGATGGACCAGTCCCGCATGGAGAACTTTCGCAGAGAGTGGGCAAACATACACTGGAAGCAGAACACCACCCACTCACAATCTGGAGCATCATTTCACTGTCTCTGTATCTTGTATCTCATATATATATATACCAATGAAAGGTCGACTGCCACTAAATTCATTTCAATTATTCCATCAGTGTTGTTCTTAGCTGCTCAGCTGATAGGGTCAATTTGACCTTCTCTTGGTAGAGTTGACCCTTTAAAATGGTAAAAGTATCCTCTCCACCCAAACTTTAAGGACCACCAAGCCAAAAGGGTGGGCAAAATCCCCCAGGACCCCCTCGAGGAACAACACTGCCCATGAATGACCATATAGACTCTGCTTTACAGTGAAAAAGATTCAAGTTTAAAATGAAAGTTCTTCTGTTAATTATACCCCCAAAATACCATAAAGTTTAGAACTGACTCTCCCAAATAATCTTATCAGTGGCAAATGGCTTTTGAATTTGAAAATATATCTCTGTGATGCCTTATGCCAGTTAGAGATAAAGAAAGCAAAATAAATCTTTGACAGATTTCAAAATTGAATTTTAACTTAATTTTAAGGAAATAACCATTTATCCTTGTATTAATGCTTCCGCTGCCAAATCAATTACTTTGAATGGAGAACTTACATGAATCACATCTTTTTTACAAATAGAGTAACAAAGAGATTTGACACAGGTGAAAGTAATTTTGACATTGTTGATATTCCTCTAAAAAATTCCTTTTACGTCAGACACTTTTGGAATATACTATTTTGTAGTCATTAACTGTTAATTTGGAAGTCAATACACAGCTGATAGGGATGCTCCTAGAAACAAAACACCCTGTTAGTAGAAAATGTTATTGAAGACTAAATACAATCTGTGCCAGTAAAGATTTATTATGAAAACATTCCTTCTTCCATGAAAAGCACTCAAATCAACAATGTAACAGTTGAAATAAACAATGAAACATCGAAAGTGGCAAATTTCAAGGAAACATAACATCTATATTAGAAGGGCTGGCAGATGTATCCCAAATATTACAAGACTAAAATGTAAAAATCCAAAAACAAAATAAAGCAATAAGTGAGTGATTTTGCCTTCAACTTGAAATAGTTTTATCCATAAATAATCCATATACCTATTACAATTATTTCATTATGTATCATGTTACTTATTTACAGTTTTTGATTTAAATACAGTGTTGTTCCTAGAGGGGGTCCTGGAGACATTTGCCCATGCACCCTTTCTGCTTGGTGTCCCCTAAAATTTCGAGAAGTAGGATACTTTTACCATTGCAAAATGTTCCATTTGCTCAGAATAGGCTAAAGTGACCCCTTCAGCTGAGCACCCAGGAACAACACTGCAAATACACAGGATTTCTATTAAATATATTGAGCAAAGGGAGACAACTCACAGTACAGAAGAAAGTAAGGACAAGGAAGACAAATCTGATCCAGATCTCAATCTGAGTGAAGGAAGTGTTGTAGCTCTTGAACTGCAAAATAAAAGAAAACAACTTAATTGATTTTGAGATTTTTCTGGGTAATTTTTGTGAGAGACTGACCAAAACAGATTTGCAGAAAAAGACAAAGCAAATATGGTTTCCAACCATTCTGCTCTTAACATCTAAACTTTGATCACCCCTTGCCATTTTCATCTTGTAGGACTCATATTATAGTATTTCAAAGCAATATTTTGTGCTCTTGTAAGAAGGGTGCTTTCAGACCGTTGTGGAGAGGAAAGCCCCTGATAGAATACGTTTGAATCCAGCTAGAGTTAATATTTAAAAACCTTTATTCCTCGGAACATGGTAGATTTTAATCAGACTGATTTGAAGTACAAACGTTGAGAATTGGTTGTGATTTACTATTACAGGATTGTTATAGTGATTTTTTTATTATAGAAATGTATCTCATTATGAGCAAATAAAACTTTTGCCATTAGTAAACAACAAACACTTACATGATTTTCAAGAGTGAGAGCAATCCTTATATATCTCTCAGACAGGATCCTTTAGTGTCTGACCTACTCACCGTGAACTGTATACTCTTGATGTTGAACTTGATGTCCTCCAGACCGTAGAAACGCACCTGTACCAGGTAGTATGCAAAGTCCAGGTAGCCCAGGTGCATCACTATCAGGTCCTCACATTCCTGGGTACAGGTAAGTGAATCTTAGTTATGAATAATGCTTAAACTATAATAACTCAGGGCAAAACTTTACTCTTTCACTAAACACGTGATAGTAGAGGTCAGGTCACTGCATATCATATATTCCCACTTCACCAAGAGGACTTACAGTGACAGAGTATGTTGTTGTACGTATACATGTGTCTTACATCGTACGAGGGGATATAAAAAAGTTTCAATTATCACAAAGAATGTACTGGTGAATACGGACCAAATGGTCACTGTTGCATAAGTGATCCTTGTCTAGTTCCTGGGTCAATAATAGTCTTTTTTGCGACAGCCAGTTTTAAGTCTGTTGACCAAATAGCACAGTACCCCCTATTATGGAGTAATTGAGGTGCACAATGTAATTAAGTTTTTACATTTGAAGGGCTATACTGCACGTCAAATTCATGATGAGATGAAATCTGTTTATGACAAGGACAGCCCATCCTATGACACTGTTGTGAGATGGAAAATGTTCGGGCAGTTTCCCCTAGCGGGATAATATTGCAACTTAAACTTAAACTTAAACAACGAAAGCACGAATAACATATTTGTTGTCACACTGGCCTGTGCAATGAAACAGTCGTAAAACGAGGCGTATGTGTCCTGTAAAGACTACTCAAAGTGCAAGGTGCATAAAGGTGAATAAAGTTTAGCTTTTGGAAAGCTTACGGAAATAACTTAGGCTGATAACTTCTGAAACAGTGAATAGGAATTTATGACGGAGCTACCTCTGTTGGGAGAGAATGTGACTTGCTGAAAAGATTATTCTATAGCTGTCAAAATGTGACCAAAGGGTTGGTAGTATTGAATAGGTCATATAATTTGTGTACATAAAATCTTGGTTTCTGAATTTATATATATATATATATATATATACTGAGTTGATTTGAACTTAATCATAAGGGTCACGTTATTATCGGTAATTTACAATACATACCAGTGCACATTAAAAAAAAAAGTATTAACCACATATTAAAGACTAATATAACTTATGGAAGATACTTTATACCGCTTTAAGTATTCAAGGGAGACCACCCACCTCACTGCACCTCAGACGCCGGCTCCGATTGTGTGGGGTCCCGCTGGGTGTCGGGTTCTTGATGTGTTCCACGCTCTGATCGTCTCCGTTCACCCCATTAATGATGATCCCCATGATGAACGGCTGCTCAAACCTCGCATCTGAACAAAGAAAGACACAAATACTTCTTTGGCAATCCTGTATTGTTCTGTTTAATAATCAATTCTCGATTTGTATCAAACAGGATATAATACAAACTTTTCTCAAAATATCAACATACTGCAATTTTAGATCTCAACAGGAAAGGAACCATGCCCTAAAATTAAAAACCTTCTTACATTTTCTTCTCATGAATAAAAAGGGCTCAAAAGCTGAAACATTTTGTACAGACTCCTTAACTGAGTGGAATATAAAAATGTTGAATTGGTAACCCTGTGGCCCCTAATAATTATTTCAGGATTTTTATTAAATAGGATGTGATACAAAATTATTCCTAATATACTTCTTAAAAAATCAACATAATGCATGCAATTTAGCTCATAATATTTGTCGTTCTAGGAAGGGGAAATTGAGAAAAACATGATCTGCTTAGAATTTACAATCTAATGCAGCATAAATGAAAAATCAACTGATCAAAGTTCAGTAATAATTGCTGTACAAAAGCAGACCTTGGGACAAAACCCTTCATGATAACTTTCTTATCTTAGTCTATGGATACCAGGTCCTAGATTTCAGAAATTCCCTTGGCGCTAAGATAGCTGTAGGTTAATGTTAATGTATGGTACTGATGACTATCTGAGCACTAAGAGAGCTTCGAAAATCAAGGTCCAGGATTCTTGGGTGTGACCATTTAGATTTCAATATAAAGGAAATGGCGTCATCGATTGGTTTGTACAGGGGAGATAACTGGAGGTTACTTAAACTGCAAACAGGCTTTGAATTGTGACTTACAACAGCATGGCTTGAATTAGTTTGTGTTTGAGAATGTGAGCTATGCCGTAGGGAATGTCGACAACAGTATGAAGTTTTTGGGTTTTAACTTTTATATCATAATACAGACCTCCTTTATTATCTGTGAGCACATGTGCAGTGAGCCAGAGCTGTTGGTGAAAGGTTGACATCGGAGGAGACTTCAAGTAAAATGGACCCGTCTGAAACATAAACATTTCTTGTATGTTAAAGTTCATTGATAAGGAACCAGTTCTTTTATCAACTACATTTGACGGTGACGTCACGTCTAAAAATGCCTGGTAGGGATGAGAGCATGAGGATCAACTGAGGATGCAGTGATGAACTGAAGTTGGTAGTAATTAAGAAGAAGAGGATAAACCTGTCGTCAACACATGAAGTCAACAGCTAGAGGATCAGAATTTGTAGTAACATGTTTCAGGGATTAGATCCCCTTAATCAGACTATTAATGTAGTAAGTTAAAATTCACTATTGGCTTTAATTTTAATGATGTTGATTGTTTTACCATTGTCTATTTCAATACAAGAGAGAATCAAAACTATAACAAGGTTCCTAAAGCTCTCTTAGCAGCAATCAATGTATTGCACTCCAGGCTATATATTAATCTTATCAATATAAACCTATACTTGCCAAATATGAAATTCAGGAACCCTGTAATCACATGGTAATGTTCTCTTGGTTTAAGAGGAGAGCTTTTTCGGAGATGTTTATGTTTATCTAGTATCATTCGGAAACATAAAGTTAACAATGTGAATGTTACCTTAGTGTTGTTTGGTCTTGGTATAAGGGAAGAGCTGTTTCTGGAAATGTTGTCGGTGATGGGAGGACCCGCTATACCGATGAGGATGCTGATTCCGAAACACACGAAGAACATGATGAACACCAGCACAAACTGTCGCTTGTTGAGGGCGTACAGCCGCATCTGAACTGATCTGGAAGGGTAGGAACAGTTTCTGTAACTCATTTAGCATTTTAACTTGTCTACCTTTTAAGGGCATACAGCCATATCTTAACTGTTCTGTAAAGAATCAAGAGGTTGAATCATGGAACTGTAAGTCAAGGTCTGAAACACTAATTTTCATCTTTTTAGCAAGAAGGCTGCAATATTACAAGACCATGACTTAATTTTTAATCTCTTATTTATCCTTTGAAATAATGATCTTTAATTCAGTGTGTACATTCAATGTGTGAAACAGATTTCATTCTAACTTGTCAATTGACTGAAATGTAGAGCCAAACAGTTTCAAAGTTTTGGATCGAAAATAGAATAACTTTAATAATGGCCCCCTATCAGACATATTTTTTTTACCCTTTTTTGAGAAAAATACTATAATTTTGAATTGGACCTGATTAATCATCGATGTATGGACCTGATTAATCATCGATGTAATGTGTTGAAGGTGTAATGATAATTAACTTCACTTTGAAGACGACCATAATTTCCCAGTTACTCTGACCCTAAACTTTTAAATATTCATGGTTGAAATTATTTTCACTTTAGTTCACTTGAATTATTTGGGTAGGTGGGTGTAGTAGTGGGTGGGGGACTTTTCCTATTCAAAAGGTGTAATGGGGATTACACACCTTGACCTAACCCCCCCTCCCCCCCTCTCCCCGAAATGAACCTCCACCGATTTGTAGATTTCACAAATAATTTGATGGGGTGAACTTTTTGATCATGATTTGATTTTGGAATTGATCCTTTACCAAATTAGTGAAATTTAGTTAAAGCGATGGATTCCATAAAAGTGATCTAAAAGTGAGGTAAATAAGGTACTATTTCCTAGTTTAAAGTGATGTAATTCAAAGGATATAGAAAATGATCAATATTCAAAAGGGGTAAAATATAGATAGCAATATCCCCTCCCCTTTATTATACCTCTATGTGCCAACAAAAACATAAAAAATGTATAATATATATATATTCTTTATAAATGTATTTGTATAGATCTTGTATCGGGCCTGTTGCCTATAGACAAATATAACATACTTGACTTGACCATAGACTGACCAAGACCATTTTGTCAACATTCTCAAAATCACGACTTTGCTCATTGTTGCTGTTATCTCAAATCCTACACAATGTCATCTGCAATAACTTATCAAAATTATCACCACACAAATACCCTGGACGTGATGCAGCAGAATTTGAATTTTCAAATGAGTGTAAATTACAAGTTGATTGTATTCATATAGGGCGAAAAAAAACCTAAAGACATAAGTCATAAGACGAATAACTATTGATATCTTGAGTAATTTCTTAAAGCTTTGAACTTTGTTAGTTATGTAAATTCTGCTTATGTTACTGTAATGCTTTGAACTGCCCGAATCAAATTTTGAAATCCCGTGTTACTTCCAACTAAACTCTAAGGCAGCCGCCTGGTGAGAATTTTGACATAATGCCGGTTTTCAGTCCAAATGTTCGTTGATATATTAAAGGGATATTATTACATATATTCTACACTTTCAAATATTAGTTATTTATAATTTCCCGTGATGTTTTTGTACTCATAACCACATGTATTGTTTAGACAAACAAATTTTATCAAATATTTTTAAGGGAGGCACCATATCTGCAAGGGATAAAGATTAATCTTGCTATACTGTAGCAGCTGTCACTCGATGTTCATGTTATTGATGACCAACTTTAGATCTGACAGTGACACTTGTAAAAAATATAAGAGAAACTACAAAAAAACCCAGAGCACTAACCAGTGACATTTCATTATTTAAGTCATAAATAATAAAACATATAGAAAGTTATTTAGAATACCTAATTCAAAATAGCACAAGAGAAAGAGAAATCTAAGACCAGTTGACAATTTTGATTTTTTTACTGGTTTCTGTCGATCTGTGGCTTCTTGTTTTTGAGAATGATATTTTGTCAGGAATGGAAATGAAGAAATGTTGAAAAGAACGATCACTCATCGTTTTGTAGATATGCACGATATGAGATATGGTGAGATCCGGTGATATGGCTTATCCACCTTAATACAAAACATGAGACACAAAATAAGAGAAAAAACTTATCATATAACTTTCATCCCACGAAAATAGGTGACTTCCTGTAAAATAATATGTACGCTTCGATCGGTTACTAATGACAATCTAGAAGTAATAACATTACCTTCCACTTCTGGAAAACAAGTTAATGTAAAAATTAAAGCGAAAAAGAACAACTTACGATTCAATTTCACGTGCCATGTTGGCATGTTTTGGTTTCTAAAATCAATCGCCTTCAATAATTGCACATGCGCAGTCTAACCGGATGTTTTAGTCACTCCACGTGACAGCAGACGACGCGTGTTATGGTCGATATTTACCAGGCTAGTATGTGATTTACTCAATGTCACAGCCGCGAATAAGTGGTAAATTTTAACAAAACTCTGATTTATGAATAATGAATGATTTAGAGTTTGAAAAGTTTGAAAAGCTTTCATCGTTTACAGTGTTGACAGACAATCTTTGAAGAATTACATTTTGCAAAGAAAATGGAGAACATCAAAACGCATGTGCTCGCTCGGCCATACGATAGATAGCCTATACATGAATTGGTAATATCATTATAATAATATCTATATAACACAAGTTACCTCTCCTGCCTAACATATACACGGTTACTAAAGGCTTGTGAGTGTTATTCCCCTAACAGGCAAGCATCTTTATTCGGACTCCAATTGAAAAAAAAAGAAAAGATAATTGTTTCAGTGCGATCTGGCTAATTCTGTTGGCATGTATTTTACAGTTAGGTTGTAAAATTAACATCTACTTTGTTTTTGGTTCACCATCATCAGCGCTTGACATTCGAAATAATTAAGAGAGATAAGGGCAATCTTCAGTACATATCATGCATATAGGCCTTCGTCCAAACAATACCTATGAAATTAAAGTGTAAACTTGTGCTAATCTCATCTGTTTTATGTTGGCTATATTATGTTTGTGTTGTCTATTACATGTTGACGAGTACTTTATTAAATTGACATATTTAGGCCTATCAATGTGGCTTGTGGCGTCAGCTAGGCTTATCGAATTAGTGTATATAGTATAATGATATCACTATTATAGAAACTTTGAAGGCAGGCGAAGAGAGTCAAAAGCAAAATTCATAAAGAAACTTAATTCGCTCACAATAAATCATTGCTAACGAAAATATTAATTTTCTAAAGTGATTTATGTAACATTTTGAAAGCGAAGACTTACGTTGAACAGATAACTGATGATACCACCTGTCTATGGCGGAAAATGACGTCATCGCGTTGAGCGTCCCCACGTGACGTAATCGAGATTATTCGTTCGATTTGTGCCATTCAAAATCGGCGGATGTATAGAAAGACTATTTATAGCGGGAAATGAGTCATCGCGTTGAGCGTCCCCCCCCCGTGACGTAATCGAGAACATGCGATCGATTTGTGCCATTCAAAATCGGTGGATGTATAGACAGAAACTTTATGGCGGGAAATGACGTCATCGCGTTGAGCGTCCCCACGTGACATAATCGAGAATATTCGATCGATTTGTGCCAATCAAAAACCGGCGGATTTATAGACAGGAATTTTATAGCGGGAAATGAGTCACGTATCGATAATATCGCGTCACCACGTGATGATACCACATATGGATGTGAGAATATTTCGTTAAACGGTACCGAGCGGTCTACATTTTTGAACGAGAATCAATCGCAGTCCTTGGATTGAAGTCTATCCAATCGCTGAAGGAATAATTATGGTCGGAATAGACACGAAGAAATCATTCGATCGCGTAGTGACCAATAGTTATCGATGAACGATTGCGATAGAGTATGACGTCAGGTCGTATATAAAACCTAGTTAGAGGGGGTAAAGCGTGGGTAGAGCATTTAATGCAGACAGAATTTCCAAGCGAGCAAATGCGTGAAATTCAATTTCGTAACTAGTGAATGGAGGTAAGACAGTAGTAATAGTTTTTAATTGCGTTTAGTATATATCATGAATATAAAAAGGTTGATCCGTTTCTCGTAAAGGCGATAGTTCATTTCCTTTATGAAGAGTTTTATTCGAACGATGAATGAACAAACCCGATACGAGAGTAGCGAGTCCCACACCCGTAGCTAGCTACTCATTGTAAACGCTGTCAATGAATGGGGCTAAAAATACGACGCGAGTACGCGAGACAATACACAGTCGCGCCTGTCCCTATACCCGTAAGACGGTCTCAGCGTAGTGAATAAAAAAATCGATAAGTCGCTCTGCGTCGGAACCCCGAATGAGATTTTGCATCGTTACGCGGTCTGTGATCGACGGGGGCTGCCGTGATTTTGAGAAAAACAAAACAGTTTGCTAAGATGAAAGCATTGCATAAGCATAGATATTTGAGATTGATTGACACAAAGACACTTTAGCCTTTCGAAAGCTTTGATTAAGACTGATCTACCTATTGATTAGACAAATTACATAACTCGGTCTTTCTGCCCGTAGCTTTAGTTTTTATCTAGCTAATGTCGGGAATAATAACGACACTTTGCGTCTCTGTCGGTAGTATTCGAATCTATCTAGCAAATGTCGGAAATATTAGCGTGCATCGTTATAAACCTAGACTGTAACACAGACTTTTTAAATCTCGTATAATAACAATGTATCGACGTACGCGTTTCGTTGTAACTATTGTAGATCAAACTAATTCTTGTATAAGGTATTATTTGTATATCCGTTGTGACTGTGTATATTCGATTTTAATGTGGTTTTGACATATTTTTTAGTACCGAAAAATCTGGTTTGGCAAATAAGTAAAATTATGCTCAACAAATAAATGTACAAGAACTAAACAGAATAAATGACGAATCAAGACATAATAGTATTCATACATGAGTGATTCTAGACATATTCCTTTGAAGTTTCATTTTAGAACACTTGATTTTTCAAGGCGTCTAAGTGTTGATGATGTAGTGATTAAAGGTTTATATCTTAATGTAGTACAGTACTAGTGCTTGATTTGTTATATCTCGTAATGCATTTTTTCTTTAGATAGAAATATATACATCTAGGTTTAGGTTTTACGTTGTCAATTCGATGATATGCTTTGACTCGCCGGTTTAGTTTATAACGACAGCTAGATTGCGACGGGTAGCAGTCTGAACTAGATGATAGGAATTTGTATATAATAAGGATTAAATAATATTATTTATATTTAAGAAATAAAAGACGAGTTGGTGTGCATCTATCGTTGAATAAAAAATAGCAGGGAGCTTAAAACACGAAGGGAGCATTTGAGTTCTTCGATGTACGTATATCTTAAAACATTAACATTAATTGATTGTGTTTCAGATGGATAGGTTCCATAGATGTAACCAGTGTGGAAAGTCGTATTCATCCCGACAAGAATTGCATCGACATAAACGGTCTATCCACGAGAGTAGAAACTATACGTGTACGACCTGCGGACGTAATTTTAACAGAAATGATATAATGAAAATACATATGAAAACTATTGGTGGAGATACAATGCGATCTAGGAGCGTTAGGGGGAACGGTTCGAGTCCATACAATACCAGGAGAAGGTCTCGGCAAGTTCGACCCCATGGTTATTTTAAACAGCCACTACCAGGAGTTGAATACCATATTGAAGTCGAGTATTAAAGAGAGAGTGAGATTAAAATGGTACTTAGCCGTCAAAAGGAAGATGACTCGTCGTCAAGGAGACACTACTAACACAGCTGAGCCTATTTTCAGGGGAAAATGTCAAATAGCGCTCAATTGGGAAGATCTGGATGAGGGCTTAAAGGAATCTGTGAAAAATAATCTACACCTTCTTCATCGAATATCAACGAGAGGGGAGCAACTGGACTGTTGACAAGGTGATGGCAAAATACCGTCCACTGAGAGCCTCGAGCTACATCCCTCTTCCCATCAAGATTAGGTCTAAACACGCCATTTTCAATGTGAAGAATGAAGATAGGAAGTGCTTCGTGTGGTCTGTACTCTCTGCACTCCATCTTCAAATATGAGATGCCTAACGTGTCACCAAGTACAAATTCTTTATGAACGATCTGGACTTTACAAACATCAACTTTCCAGTGAAGTTGGTTGACATTCCAAAGTTCGAGTCCATGAATCAAACCTCCATCAACGTGTTTGGATACGAGAAAGGACACGTATATCCCCTGCATATAACCAAACAACGGCTGGAGCAGCATGTCAATCTGTTGATGGTCTCCGATGGTATCAAGACTCATTACTACTGGATCAAAGATTTAAATCGTCTTCTATTTGATGAAAAGACTGACAGACATAGAAATTATTTTTGTCCCTATTGTCTTCACGGATTCACCAAAGAAGGCTTCTCAACGACCATATTCCCTTTTTTTCAAACGTATGGCCAACAAAAGATTGAACTCCCCAAGGATGTCAGAAAACAATTGAAGGTGCCTTATATCATCTATGCCGACTTCGAAACCTTTTAAACGATGGAATTGCTAGCTTGGCTTATGGTCATTGGAGAATCCCCACACTATAAAAGGATCAAATTTGTCATCTTCATCATTTATGAGCCGATAGTCGAAGTGACTACATTATGGACGAGATGATGTGCCCTCTCTGTAAAAAGCGTTTCTCAAAACCATCCAATATGAAACGGCATATGAGAGAAGTACATTGCATTAAGCAGCCTTTGTCATCTCCCAATTATTCAATACCGGCTCCTATGACTAGTGTTCCTTATCCTTTGGCTCCCGCTCCTACTTCTGCTCCTTTGGCTCCTGCTCGGGCTCGGTCCACGGCTCCTTTGGCTCCCGCTCCTGCTCCTTTGGCTCGGGCTCATGCTCCTTTGGCTCCTGCTCTGGCTCGGGCCACGGCTCCTTTGGCTCGGGCTCCTGCTCCTTTGGCTCGGGCTCCTGCTCCTGCTCCTGCTCCTTTGGCTCTTGCTCGGGCTCGGGCAACGGCTCCTTTGGCTCCCGCTCCTGCTCCTTTAGATCGGGCTCATGCTCCTTTGGCTCCTGCTCGGGCTCGGGCCACGGCTCCTTTGGCTCGGGCTCCTGCTCCTTTGGCTCGGGCTCCTGCTCCTTTTGCTCGGGCTCTTGCTCCTATGGCTCCTGCTCCTGCTCATTTGGCTCCTGCTCGGGCTCGGACCATGGCTCCTGCTCCTCCTGCTCATTTGGTTCGGTCTCCTACTCCTTTGGCTCCCGCTCCTGCTCCTTTGGCTCCCGCTCGGGCTCGGACCATGGCTCCTTTGGCTCGGGCTCGGGCTCCTTTGGCTCGGGCTCCTGCTCCTTTGGCTCGGACTCCTGCTCCTTTGTTGAGGGCGCCTGCTCCTTTGGCTCCTGCTGCAACAAATCAAGCTGATGCTTCAGTTCTGATTCATCCTTTCACCATGAACTTGACTGGACCTACATCTTGTGGAAAAAGCTACCTCGTAATGCAAATATTATCTATTAAGAATATACAGCCACCCCCTCAACGCATTCTTTGGCTGTACAGGCGTTGGCAGCCTCTGTATGACGATATTAGAGCTACAATATGCCCAAGAGTTGAATTTATACAGGGTATCCCTTCTGATTTGGAAACAGATGATTTTATTGATCCTAACATCAGAAACCTTATCGTGTTAGATGATCTCATGTCGACATCGAGCAAGGACCCAAGAGTCAATGATCTATTTACAGAGGGGAGTCACCATAGAAATCTGTCTGTCATTGCCATCAATCAAAACTTGTACTATAACAAAGACCCTACTCAACGGAGGAATTGTCATTATCTGGTGCTGTTCAACAACCCAGTTGACAAACAACAAGTGATGACCTTAGCGAGACAAATGTATCCTGGGCAAACACAAATACTTATGCAGAAGTATGAAGAAGCAGTTTCTCAGCCCTACGGACATCTTTTAGTGGATCTGAAACCTTCCACGCCGAGCTCTGAACGACTTTGTCCTAATGGTCTCGCTGAATCAACTATAAATAAAGGAGATGAAGAGTGGGATATTCATAGTGAGCCTGACCTTTGGAGTGAACAGACGTGTGACGAAGAAGAGTGGGATATTCACGGTGAGCCAGACCTTTGGAGTGAACAGACGTGTGACGAAGAAGAGTGGGATATTCACGGTGAGCCAGACCTTTGGAGTGAACAGACGTGTAAAGAGTTCTCTACTATGCCATCGTGCGTTTTTTGCGGTCTCCTTTTCCAAGATATGTATTGTTTACAGAGACATGTTAAACTCCGATGCCGAGAGAGAGATGAACCGAAACTAAAAAGGATACGAGAATGGGAAGACGAGGATGATATTCGAGTCAAGAAACAGAAAATTGACGATGCTAAATGGCAAAACTTTTATCTCGATAAGAGTTGGGATCATAAAGTTGACCAGATGAAAGATGCTATTGAAAGAAAAAAAGAAAAGTATGAATCCGAAGGGAAAGATCAAGCGTGGATAAAGCACAAACTCGGAAAAATCATGCAAAAGGAATACCTGAATAGGATTTATGCAGGCATTTGTACAACGTTATATTTATACAATAGCCCAATGGTTATGTCCATAATCGAGCTACTGAGACTATCGGGTGAACCTACCCTTCATTTTTATGAAAACCTAAATTCAGAAGTGAAACGGCTCGTGAGACCCTATAAGGCAAAACTATTATCACATATGGATTTGGATATGTTAGAATCTGATGATGATGATGATGATGATGATTCTGATGATGATGATACTGATGATGATGATGATGATGATGATGATACTGATGATGATGATGATGATGATGATACTGATGATGATGACGACGATGATGATACTAATGATGAGGACGACGACGATACTGATGATGATAATGACGACGACGATGATACTGATGATGATGACGACGATGATGAGGGACATTCGACATCTACTCACTAATAATGAAACCAAACGAGTATTGAAAACCATCAAGACCCGACTCTACCGCTATTTCACCTACAAACAGTCTTATGACTACGTTAATCACACCAAAGCTTTGCGAATAGTTATAATGAAACCTATCACAGAAAATTCTGCGCGGTGGATTGCCTCTATACAGAATCAAAGGTTACGATGGCGATGATATTGTTGGAACATTTTATCAATCAGAAATTCAAAAGGTAGAAGTAAGAGACGGCGATGTATGGAAAGAAGAGACAGTATTGAAGGCCCGAGGAAAAGGACCTAAAAAACAGCATTATGTTAAGTGGCTTCACCGGCCAAAGAAATTCAATTCTTGGGTCAAAGCTTCCAATGTCCAGATATTATGACTATATGTTCTGTAAATGTGTACGAGGATGGTCCCCCGCCCTTTGTGCACTTGTATGTACGGGGGTAATAAAATATATAGATAGAATGTATACTCTTGTTATTGATTTGAGATAAAACGATAAGTGTCATTTAGCGTTTAACAGCAGCCGTTTAAGTCCATTGATTCGGTAGTTATTACTCGTTGATCGTAATAGACCTTCTCCATATAGTCTTCCCAAGGTGCCAACTCGAAGCCGAATGATTCTTTCATACTATTCGTGCTCTATTTAAGCTAAATACAAACAACCAACATAGTATCGAATTCAACATTTTATTAACACGTCATACCAATCAGTGAAACATCAATAAGATTGCCAAAAGTGACATCCGTTGGGGTTACAGCCTGCCACTCCTTGGCTACGACGTATACATTCTGTCCGATATCTAGTCGACACTTTTCAACGGACGCGTTAGTCTCTGTCCCCTGGTTAGACATCGTTTTGCGTAAAGAGTCTTGACGTCTTAAGTCGAAGCTATCTGCGGAATGAAGAGCTCCAATTTTTTGTTGTTGGGTGGGGGTTTAAGCGTCTACTTCCACCTTTTGGTGATGTCGCCGACGTCTTTACTCGCCTATTTAGGGAATGGTTACCTGTCGCCGATTGGTCGTAAAGTCTAAAAGTCCCTTCCCATTGGGTAAATTTATAACGGAAAAAGTAATGTTCCTCCCAATTGGTTACATTTATAACCCCAAAAAAACGATGACGTCACTTTCGTTTTCAACCTTAGTTTTGTTTCGTTGCCTCCCTTTCATCATAATGCGAAATGCGTTGATCCGTTAAAAGAGCCTATACGATGCGTGGACCTTTGATGATGCATTCCCACCATGTTAATGTAATTACAGGACGGTGACCATTTTTTGTGCTCTTCCCACGGATCATCGTTCTGTTTCCAATCTCTCAATCGAATGTAACAGGAAAAACAATACACTCTATCCCCGCAATTGGTATACACCAGTCCCGCACACGCCATCTCCGAAGGTTTCTGCTTCATCTGTATCGGCCACTTGTCAAAAGATAACAGTCGATCCTCGTACTTACTGTACTTACGAGGAGAAGGGGAACTCCTACTCGCAACGGAATCGGTACATAAATCCCTTCCGCACACGTCCATGGTCTCAATGAAAATGCGTGAGGAATCGTCGTGCCGATCTTTTATAAACGTGGACTTGTGACGTCATAAGTTTTCATAAAATGAATTTCTGTCTTTATCGGTTATGATTGAAACTCATTATCATTATTGCCGTCTCGTCTTTACCACGGGAACAGGGCGGTCTCGGCTAAAAACTCGCGAGATGAATTACTCATACTTTTGTCCTCTACACACTCTTGAATAGCAATACGCGATTAACTCCGTAAATCTGAACGTAAAAGCGACGTCTACTAACGTTTGAAGTCATTTTATCGGCCAGTCCTTTTCTATCTATAAATCCGTCAAATTTGATTGGTTCAAATCGAACACCTGCGTCTCGGAAGTGATGACTCATTTTCCGCTATAAATAGTCTTTCTATACATCCGCCGATTTTGAATGGCACAAATCGAACGAATAATCTCGATTACGTCACGTGGGGACGCTCAACGCGATGACGTCATTTTCCGCCATAGACAGGTGGTATCATCAGATAACTATATTTGGTAAGATAAGTCACGTCTCATTAAATACGTTTACGATATATAATCATACTGAATAACTTACAATCGAAGCAAATAACGATTAACCCTCACAACACCTCGTGTCTAAAACGTTAACCCATAGACTGCCGCAGGCTATGACAAGGGCTATGCATTTATCATTCCTGCTGTTTATCCAAATTTGGAGGAAAATTCTGATGCGTAGTACATATAGCGATGATGTCATTGTACGCGGATAAATAATGTCTACCGTTCGATCCAATATTTTCATATGACAAAAATACCCCTAAACATTAAAAATACTATATTTCTTGATGGAATATGGGTTATTTTGTCGATATGCAGCCTTGAAACCATTATAATTGACGATAGTCAAATATGGCATCAGAACAAACAGGAAGAACATTTCATAGTGTAAACATAAGGGTCCATAAATTAACCTTGATTTCTCTTTGAGGAGAAATGCACATTTCAACACTTCAAATAAATACACTACCCACCTTTCACATCTGTCATGATGGTACGTTGGAGCAATGTGTTGAGCGAAAGCACTGAAGAAATCGGAAAACTGACTAAGAAAAGACCGAAGCTTGTTTGGCCAGCTTGGCGTGGAGAAAGCGAAGGAATAGTTATCCATCTTTCGTCTTTATGGGCAGACGGACGGACAGATAGATAGGCGGACTGTCAACAAACAGTCCTTTGACAGTTCTGGTTCCAAGCACGTCTGCTCCTCACGCCATCTTGTTTTCTGCCATCTGATTGAAATATTAATGAGCTGATTTCTCTCCACAGCCCTGCTGCCATCATCGATCCAGATAATGGGTGTGTCACGTGACGGTCAGCGTTTCCATGGTTCCACTTGTCAGTATAACTGTTCTTGTGAATTCGAAAGATTGCGCGAAATTTGTATAGATATGTCAATAGCATATATCGACCAAACGGGCTGCCTGAAATAAGCCCCGTAAGCAAATCTGTTGGAATTAATGATTCGAGTAGGAAGGGTTCATAGACCTTTAGCTCATTGTGCGATATTCTATTATGCGTCTTGATTAGCATCGTTGTTTTATAAACTATTTACAAAATAAACACAAAACGTGAACTGGAACCACTTTAATGAATGAAATTGTGGTTTATCTTTGGTTCGACCGTGATCAATGTAAGCTTTGAAGTTCAGACATTCGGACACATCCCCAAATGCGCCGGTTGTCAAATGTGTTAACAAGAGTTGTTTAAGTTAAAAAAAAACCGCAAAGCATTCTGGTAGTGTTTGTGGTTGTAAGATCTAGTGTTTATCATAAGAAATGAGGGATAGATTTTTTTCTATGATTTTCTATCCATCTGTGATAAGTTTACCATAAAGAAGGACTCAATCTACTAGACGTCTTGGACAGTGATGGAAACGGATATAAATAAATAACTGTTGTACTCGAAAGTGTGACTTGATATAACTTTGTATAATATATTTAACACTCGCTGCACGAGTTCTTTTTCAGGGTAGTAAACTGGTTGTGTTACCTACGAAGGCAATCAAATAAATAAATTATCACTTAATTATGGTGACGTCAAGTTTAAGACATTGCGATCTAAATGCGGAGAAGTCTATGTTTGAAATAATATTTCCAACTAGATGTATTAATCAGAACTCTATCTCATGACATCTTATCTTGCAGTGAGTGCTGACTTCGACAGTGGGAACAGTAGCTACTTCATAAATGGCTTGAGAGAAATATTTTATTTAACTATTCTATTTTACTTCCATTTACTAAAACCAAAGTTTAATCGACAGTGGTGTTACCATCATCACGGTAATACATAGTAAACATTCCGATAAGTCTCAACTATTGAGGTATGTGTTATCACTCGAGTGATTGATCTTCCCTTAGAGTTATGGTTAGATTTAGAAAAAAACCGCAATTGGAATGTGTGGCTACAGTACATTTTATATTATATATACAAATTGCAGTAAGCACTTTTTAAATATGTTCCTAACTTACATTTATCATCTTGTGTTCTAAAAAAATAAGATGAGAAAATGGAATTCATCCGTTTCATATTCTAAAGGTTAACAAAGATTCCGATATTCTGACGTGACAGAGAGGGCATGCACTGCTGAATTACGCAGTTCGCTGTGCGATCGATTTTCAGGGAGATAACGAGTAACCTCCCTTGGACCGCTGCATACACCTTTCCATTTTGCTGTCATAGGCCTAAAACGAGATGCGAAAATAAAAAACAGTTGATTTTATCTGGTCTGATAAAATATTTTCGCATCTCATTTTGCTTTGCCACCGTAGTTATAGGCCTATATCTGAAAGTTGACGTAAAAACGTGTCTATACAGTTTGTCTCGGTTTATCTTTTATATCGATTCTAATTGTCTGTACTGGTTTTTTATGTTACTGTATGAATTTAGTATTAAATTTAATAGTTTGTTGTATCTGGTCTGTTAAATTTTTTTCGCAAATACAAAAGGCATAGAGAGTGATCTGCTTTAAAAGACTTTATTTTATTTTATTGTTGATTATGAGATAAAAAATAAATTCCACTGAAACACTGTACATGATTCCGTTTTGGAGTTTTTAATATTTCAGTTAAAGCACAAACAATCGTGTCGTCTCGAAAACTATCAAAAGAAAGTCGTAATCAAAATGTAATGATTCTTTTTATACTAATGATAGAAACTGGGGATAAAATAGCTCTAAGGAATATACGCAATTCCTTCAAAGAATGAAGTTGACATTGATTTAACCAGTTTTAAATTTTACAATCCATTACGCTAGCATAGGCCATATTTTTCCAGGTTTTCATTTGAATGTTTCCAAGTCTTTTTTTAAGGCTTTAAACTTATAACATGTGTGGCCTTATAGCGGCCCTTAGCAAATTGGGGGCAAGGGAGGGTTGGGTGCCCAAATTTACGTACGTATTGCAAACCTAAGAAGACATGGTTTCTGAAGCTTCCAAGATTTGTATATAATGCGTTATGTTAGGTTAAAACAGTAGTAAAACACACACTGAGCTACTTCCCTCTAACTTCCAAAATTGCTGCTACGGGTCTGCATTAGTACTATTAAATCAGAAGCCGCCACGTGTTACAACTCATTCAAAAAGACAATATCTGATCGAAAGTGAAAAACTTTGATAACGTACCATGATTTATATTCAGCGCCATTGAGAAAGTTCATTGAACTTTTTTCATCTGCGGAAAGATATAGATGAAATTGTACATGTTTTGACGAAACATCTAAGTGTTCTAGATGGCAAACCTTAATATATTAAAGTGGAACAGAGTATGTTTTATGATTTTTTATTTGGCTTAAATAAGAATAAAACTGCCTTTAGTCCTGAGTTCAGTTCAAATCATCCCTCTAAACTTGCATCTTTATCTATAAAATGTCAAAATTACGATATTTTCATGTTTTCAATGATAAATTAAAAACAGCCATATAAATGTTAGGAAGTCGAAATTGTGAGTCCAATTAACATGAATATTAGTTAAATGACCTGCTAAACACTACAAATCGATATTTGCCTTTGGGTCTGCTTTAAATTAGTTTCCAAATTACGTTTGAGTATTTGACGCGCGCCATTGTCCGGTTTTCGATCACAAATCACGACTTTAACGTGTTTATTGTCAGTTTACTTAACCAATAAGAATTAGGAGACTGGTTTTTAGAAACAACCCATACTTCTCGATGAAATAACACCAAATATAAAATTTATCATGTTTGACTCCAACAAGAAATACTCTGTGGCCTTTTAACAAGCAATTCAAAGCTTTAAGGTTGGAAACCAATCAAACGTTGTCATCGCCAATTGTTATTTGAAATAAGTGAAAGTTTGGCTTGAGTCACTGAGCAGTTTAATAACAGTTCAATTTCATCTGTGCAAGATCTTCTTGCTACTGGCCCCGGAGTGCATGTCGACTGATGGAATATGTTAGATACAGCACTAAAGTTTCAAAATTGGCCTATGAAAGCAATTGCAGGCCTGACAGTGTGTGGGAGGAAGAACTACTGTTTTTTTTCTGTGATGGTATTTTCTAAAATCCAATGCTCAGTATATATTGCGACAACACAATGTAAAAGGAAATGCAGGAAGAATGGGAATTTGTTGAAATGGGACATTTTGTCCTATTTCCGAGAATGCTCTCGTTTTCGTATGACCAATATCGGTTATTATTGCAGTTAGTTTACCTCTCTGATTGTGCTTTGACACAACTTGATCACGGGATCACGAGTTTTGCAAGTTTCTTCAACATGTGTGAATTTCCGTTTTGTCTAATCAAAGTTCGACTCTGTTTGAAGAACTATTCATGTATACATTAATGCTTTTAGTAAATATTTTTAGGAATTTTTATTTTACCTAAAATGTGACAATTTTCCTTTGATAGTAATTTCAGTTATCACGAAAGTTCTCCAGACAACCCACCTCTTCCACGCATCGATATCGGAGAATGCAGTTTGACATTTCTTTTTACAAAATGGAGATGGCTCACTGCTTCCAATAATGCAGTCGTTTTATGAGTTGAGTGTTTTAAATCGTTTCTTGTATTCATGTTAATACAAAAGCTAAGCAATCATTGAATATAAAAAACAACACTTTTATGGCATTTTACTATTTTTATTTATAGCATGCTAAATGTTATCACAAATAAATTACAAAACCTTTTGAACAATAGCGTATGTCCTTCAGAAAATAAAACGCTTAAAGTGATGTAAATGTTAACAGCTAACAATCACTTCTTATAGAATCACAAGTACCAGCGGTTCATAAATTAAGAAAAGATATATATACCGGAGCTGCAGATAGCCGTGGAACAGCAACTTTCCACGCAAGACAGCAGCATTTCCAACCACTGGCTACTTATGTCTTGCTGCTATGCACCCAAATCGTCGATCTTTGAAACGTCTTTATCGGGTTTTGGTAGCAAGCTCTTTGAGATTTCTGATTTGAATATGAATTTAATGCGCAGTGAGATAAAGAACTGATTCAGTAAGGTTGACAAATTGCAGCAAGACTCAAACAAGCTAGCGATTAGGACTGGCGCGATTTCTGTCTTGCGGGGGAGGTTTCTGAAACAACAGCCAGAGCTGCAAACGTGATTATCGACGCCTCGACAATAATATCCTATAACTAGCCCACTACAGAATTATATTGCACAAGCATTACAAACTGGGGACACATGACACTTGTCAGTTTGCTGACATATCCTCCCTATATCACACACACATATATATACGTTATTAAAACATAAGCAGAAAGGGGATAATATTATAGCATTCCACACCTATAGGGCCTTTATAGTTCATACAATGGGCGGAATTGAAAACAAGCCTCCGCTTCATATTTATTTACCTTGGGAAGTTCTCATTACATCAATCTGAGAGCTTGTGTCTTATCCACAGTCTAAGAGACAGAAAAT
Organism: Phorcus lineatus; assembly: GCA_921293015.1. Lineage (NCBI taxonomy): Eukaryota > Metazoa > Mollusca > Gastropoda > Trochida > Trochidae > Phorcus > Phorcus lineatus. The sequence continues at coordinate 47,721,271 of OV121085.1, forward strand.
ATCTTCAATACAAAATCCATATCAATATGAATATGAATATAAAATAGAATAATACAATACAAAGAAAATCCAGCTTCGCAGATTGAGCGATATAATGGACAACTTCACGTCAACAAATCAATCGATCTCAAGATTTTAGATCCACACCCATTGATGTTGATAGGACACGATATAATCTTCAAAATAATTTCCAGCAAAAGGAAGGCGACATGACGGCAAATGCTTTTAGAAAACACAATATATATGTAATTAAAATAATCGGCAAGGCAAAATGACGATCACAATGCAGTAGAAAAATATATAACAAAGTAGCGAAAATACAACCATAAATTCCAACGACCGAAGTTCCAATTCAAACCTTGATATTTTCAAAATGTCTCTGAATATAAACGCGAAGAAGAATATGGTTGCATTTCCGCAGCAAATCACAAACCTACGCTACGTTTGTTGTGAAATATGACAAAATATCACATGACAATTAATATCAATGGGCGCCTTAAAATGAACCCGAATACAAAAGGCAAGCAATATTAACGCATCGTCAATGCAACCACGATATAATGATTGGGGCAAGCTCTGAATACTATCATCAGTGTTTAAAGCTCTTCTGTTGCATAAATATCTATTGCATATTAGGACTGGTTTCTTTGGATCTAATACTGATTTGGATAAATAAATCGTTATATTCGGATCTAAATAAAGCAGCATCAATATAACATTTTCTTTGGGACAACTTTTTTTTGCTTCGGAAGATCTGTTTACTTATGCAGTGGACAATGAATTTGGCACTAGCGTTATTTCACATAAATGGAATAATCAAAACGGGGGCATTTGCTTGCAAAAAGGTATATGATACTGTACAAACCACCCTATAAAGAATATATACTTTGATCCACGACATCTAAACACAAACAAGTTAAATAGAAAACCTTTCTAGGCATGTTTATAAAATACCATTTGAAAATTCCGTATATGGTACTGGTTGATGTAAGATGGCAGCCAAATGGATACTGGTTTTGACTCTTGAGACCGCTGTTGCTATGGCAGCCATGGTGATCAAAATGGCGGGTGTCTAGTTGAAGGGGAGATAATTCAGTATCTACAAGATAACACATGATGATGACTTATTTCCCTTGCCCTTCTGAAGTTCCTTTTCAAGTTTGATAATCTCCTGGACTCCTGTTACCATCTCCTTCACCGCTTGAATCTCAGATAGACCGAGTCGACGTTTGTTTGAGATGTCAAACACACCCCCTTCACTCTCTGTGTGCTCGCCGTGGATACCTGACGGAGAGATGAGACCGATATACAGAAACTTCCACAAGAAATTACCAATGGATCCATATGAAAAACATTTATCCTGATGATGGAGTAGGACTATGCTCTAAAATGTCGAATAAAGTCACAATGAAGAAGATAATAATGATACAATCTTGCATTTTTAACGTATGCCACTTCTTATTGTCCTTCAAAACGTAACCTCAAAATATGGCTGTTCTCTTTCAACACTCAATTAGAAGTTTTGATAACAATTATCCTCAACAATTATATTCAGTAAACACAAAATGGCATTTTTAATCATAGTAATATGTCGTTTGAAAAATGTAGCGTTAATGAGTTAATCCCCTCATTACACTATGAAAGATATCTAAGAACGTGTTTTGTAAAAGAAATCTTTGACAAAAAGCATTCGCGATATCCATTCCCTAGATGGTGCTTTTAACAATGATCAAAGGTTGAATAGCCTTAACTCGTCAACCTTTTATTACAAGAAGAGAGACATTTAAGAACGTGTGTTCGTTAAATCATTTAATGACAATACGCGAGCTGTGATATCTCGGGATGTTGACGTAAAAGGCTAACAATCATTTCTTGACAAACCTCTTGCTTGAAGCCTTTTTGTGAAAGCATTAATTGTAAAAACGCTATTTGCAATATCTCAAGAAGTTTAACAGGACCTCTGCCCAATGACTCTTGACATACCCCTTGCTTGAAGCTTGTACTTCTCACAGATGTTCTTGAAGTCCTTCTTGGCGGCGAGTTTAGGGATCTTGATGTGGACGGAGGCCCTCATTGTGGTTCCCAGGTTGGAGGGGCAGAAGGTCAGATAGCCAAGACGCTCGTCTCTCGCGAAGGGTAGTTTCTTCTCCATTTCGTTAACAGCCTGGATAAGGAAGAGATGACAGTTAGGTGTACTTAAAAGGTCAAATTTTATGAGGAAAAAACGATGTTTGAATAATTAATCGATACTAAATTGTAGGTTTTCTGAAAGTCTTCTGTTTGACAATGGCGGACCTAGCACGTTTTCAAAAGTTTGTTGTTATGTTCTTTGCATATGTTTTGTGTAACTGGCATTGGAATTATACTTTACTTAGAATATAAACTAAAATCAAAGCACTACAATGCATGTTCATATCAGGATTACTTAACCACATTTTTATTCCTTGTAGATACTTCAAATGTACTTTCCTTAAAAGGTATTGTTATGAGATTATAGGGGGGTTTAAAGCCCAGAATGCTTACAGTGACAAGGCGTTTGTATACGGCCCCAATGTCCCCTCCCTTCTGCATGGAGATGATTCTCAGATGATCCTCCTCGTTCACCCACACCAGGAAGGTTTTGTTCTCGTTGAAGTAGATGCCTCGTCCTGTGGGCCAGTCGTCATAGCCACGGGCAGCCTTTAGGAACCTGCAACAGAGAATAATGTCAGTCCCATCGAGGTCTTTGAACACATATTGAAAAAAGTTGGTACTAATAAAAATGTAACATCAAAGTCCTAAATATTATGATTTTAACATCAATTGAAATTATCATATAGCGTAGGAATGAAACAGCTGCTGGTATACTCTGGCGTGCTGGATTTATATTCTGACATAAAAAACATTGGTAATTAGGGGAGATTTTGAAGAACTATGTCAAAAACATTGGCAAAGGGGAGATTTTGAAGAAGCGTAACAAAGACATTAGAAAAGGGGAAGAGTTGAAAGAACAATATCAAAGACATTGGCAAAATGGCGATTTTGAAGAACCGTGTCAAAAACATTGACAACGAGGAGGAGTTTGAAGAAGCATGTCAACGACATTGGCTAACGGAAAGGAGTCTTAGCCTGAGTTACTGTACCTGTCATGATCATTGAAGAGGAAGTGATCCTTAGTTAGCTGCTCCTGAGTCTCGGGGGTCATCCCGGTGAGAGCATTGTAGGATCCCTTCAGTTCCCCGGACAAGGAGTTCAGAGCTTCCACGGTCTTCTTCTCCATAGCAACTCGGTCCTACAATTTCATGTCAGATTATGACACTCATTGGGGTTTTTGCCGTGGACATATCGATACTATTGTCCTGACTTAATACCAACCTATTAATGTTAGTCAGTTAGGTAGTTTAAGCTTTTACTTCAAAATAACCTCATTGAAAGCAAATTGAGAACTGACGTCAACTATCTCTGAAAGGACCGTTTCTCTGAGGCTTTGAATTATATAAAGAAATAATAGTTTCCGAGAAGTATATATTCTATAGATAATGAAAAATTGCGCAATTAAGGCTATATAGGGTCTGTAAACAAAAGCAATTTAAAACGGAAGGGATGGTGATATCTTGGTTTCTGTTTAAACGTTTCTGAAGTATTGATGATTACCTCTCTGTCATTGAAAGTAAGGTAAAACGTTTCACCATCAAAATTGTCATCCGTGAAATGTGTCTTTTACTTGACATACATCGTATGAACTTCTAAGCCTTTATCAATAATTTCGAAACCAATACAGAAGTCTTTGAGATGTTTACAGTCTTACTTCTTTGGTAAGAACTGGCGGGAAGGCAAAGTCCTTGTGACTTCTCCCAACACGTATCCTGGTCGAGATGATCATTTCACCTTCAGGGTCAAGGTCAGAGAAGCCGAGGTTTTCAAGGTCACCGAAATCTAGTGGCGGATGTGAGATGGGCTCCTTTGTAGAAAGCTTGTGGTAGTCTCTAATGATGGGATCGAAGATTTCAGCAAAGGTTTTGTATGATTCAGGGTCTGCGGCGTATATACCGACTCCACTGTCCAAATTCTTCACGCCTGAAGAGAGGAGACAATTGTTGTAAGACTCTTTGAAATTCAAAATTACGTACTCTCTAATAGCAGTGGCGGGCAAATTCTGAACCGAAACATAGTAAATCAAATGAAACGTAACAATAGCCACCCCCCCCCCCCCTTCTCTTGGACCCGCCACTGAATAGTATTGAGTTATTTTGACAAAATATAATAAATTTATAGCAGCATAATTGATACCAATCTAATTTCACATGTATCATCCAAACAGCACCTGAGACAAGACAAGACAATACAAGAGTCGTGAGTAAAACATTCATCATATCATTTCATGACAATGTTAAGTGCCACATTGAAATGTTTGCAAGTATAAATGATGAAGGGATATATGAAAATTACTTAATACGACTATTGGTCAGTTGGCATCCAATAAAAAAAACAAGTTTAAAACACAGATATCACTGAATTATTTGTACAGTAAATGCACTGTATATTTGTTTAAGTGTATGAAATGCTTATGCATATTACATTCCTATTTGTTTCTACTGAAAAAAACAACTGCATACCAGACATAAGACAGTCCTGCAGTGTAGCGTTATGTGAGGTTTTCTTGTCCTTGCATTTGTCCAGCACGTCCTTACTGAAGTACTTCTTCATCAGCGACTTGCAGTTCTTCGCTTTGGACACGTGCTCGTACATCTCCTCTAAACTATCAGGGTTCCTGGGGACAGTTAAAAATGATTAAGTAACAATAACTCAATATCGTAAATCATAATTAATGAACCGTTTAATTTACGCACATGCTTAGAACAATGCTTCCTGTTTGACACACTCTGTCAACATTCATTGGTCAACTTGTATGATTAAAGATCAGTGAAATGTATCCCTATTAAATTGACGATGTATTCATTATGTCAGACAACAGTTTGAAAGCATGGTTACAGTAAAAAATCTTGTCTAAAGGAACATCAATGCATTTTCAGTTTAAATAATGTCGTTGTTATCTGTAAATATCGAATTCACAAATTTGCATACTTGATATTTTTTCAAAACATTATTCCTTTTAAAAAAAAAGTCATTAGTCTAATCAAAACTACATAGTCTTAATCTAGGACAACAGTGTTATTTTGAATGGTTTTGGTTTCCTTATTTAGAAAGCCTGAACTTATGGAATCCAAACATTTCAGTCCGGGATTGATAATTGAATCGTCACACTAAAAGTTTCAATTGATAGAGAATGTAATAAAAAAAGAAGTTTATTTTGAACTTCCCTTTGCATATCATTTTCGAATCTTTTACCTCGGTGTTGCCAATAAAGAAAGCCTACCACGTGAGTTCCTTCTCCAGCTTGATGATCTCTTTGACTCCGTTGAACATCTCTGTGACTGCCTGAAGTTCGGTGAGACCGAGTCGACGTTTGTTGGAGATGTCGTACACTCCACCTTCACTCTCTGTGTGCTCGCCGTGGATACCTGGGTAACAATGTTAAAATTCATAACAGGGCTTACAGTTTTATATACGGTGGACACCCCATGAGGAAACGAGTTCGTATCCCGATAACAAATATGTTGGCATATTTATTCCTCAGAGCACGGTCGATTTTAATTAGAGAACTCTTCAGAGTCTGATGTTTTGGATAAACAGTCGAAAAAGTGATTTTGAATGGACACACGTCAGATGCCGTGTCATGCCTTTCTTACCTGATTAGGTAGCAATCAGTAGCTTACGACATTAAGATCAATACAGATAAAACTGAACAATGTTTTATTCAATCTAGGCGAATCAAACCTGAATCAAACCTAAATGACAACGACAACAGCGACTATCTAGAGTATCGTACAGACTACACTAAACATGGACATTGATAATAACATAAACTTTATCAAAAGCAATGATATCCTGTACCTCTGGCTTGCAAGTTGTGTTTGTCACAGATCTCCTTGAAGTTGGCCTGTGAGCTGACTGCGGGTATCTTGATGTGTACCGAAGCCCGCAGAGTGGTTCCGAGATTGCTGGGACAGAAGGTCAGGAAACCTAGGCGATCGTTTCTGGCGAACTTCATCGTCTGTTCCAAAGACTTGACGGCCTGTTCAAAGAAAACGTTCTTGCTTTTACTGGAACTTTCAATCCAAGGGAAAATCGTTACTATTTCATGAATTACATCTTCCCACGCTTGGCCTTTCCTTACACCAGCCCAATGACTTGCTAAGATATACGCCTTACCGCATTTCCCGTACTTTTCTGTGCTTGTCGCTAAGGCCGCTGCGACGGATCGCGATATTCCAATGAGAAATCATATGAGAATCTCAACTTTTCGCCGAAGTAGGCGCTGCACTGAGAACACTAAATTTGACTGGTATGCAGCAAGGTTTGTTCAATTTAAAGCCATGCCGGGGAAGATGAATGAATTGTTGTGTGGCTGCCAATTTTTCTGTCTATTCGTGTCTGCCAATTTTATTCATATCCAAACCCAAGTCTATCCAAGTCTATCTAAGTCTACCCATTTTACCCAAGTATTATCCTTGGTTCTACTCGACTTTTACACAGCAAATCAAGCATATTAAAATAAATCAGTAGTTGAGGATATTCTTTTTGGAAATTCAGGAGCTTGTTGGTAATGCAATAAGGGATGATATGGATTGCAATAATTGTCATTTATCTGATGAAGGTGCAAGAATTGGGCCAGAAACGTTTTGTGAAATGAAAGTTGAAATTCATCTCGGGTATTTCACTAACGACAAATGAAATTGTCAGAATGCAAGTACGTTTGAAGCAACTAACGATATACATTATTTCGAGCACCAAAGCATCATCATAAACTACCATATGGAAAGGCAGGTAACTCACTAGTGGATACCACTGTTGGTGTTCCTAACACATGGACAAGATAGAAATCTGATAATTATGTCCATCGCGCATTCAGAGTAGCTACTGTTAAACCAAAGATATAGAAGTTTATCAGTCGCCCGTGTAAAAGACTGCAGTGTAATATTTATACGGCGATATTTAACTAGTGTAATACCGCTGCGCGTATCACGTCATTATATTGTGTGGTGTTGACGTCTCATTGTTAGCACCGCCGTCACAAAGTCGCGGAAAATTTTCTTTCGGTACACTTTCGGCAATCATCCTTAATTACTGAGGTCAAGTAATAAAAAGAATACTAAACTTCCTTCAATTTAATACTATTATAATTAAACTCGTTAATGATTTGGTATCCAGCTCGCTTTCGCTCGTCTTATACTGAATCATTAACTCGTTTAATAAAAATAGTATTAAGTGGAAGGTCGTTTAGTAACCTCTATATATATAACGTTACCTTCACTAGCCTCTTGTAAACCTCTCCCAAGTTTCCACCCTTCTGCATGGAGATGAGACGGAGGTGATCCTCCTCGTTCACCCACACCAGGAAGGTTTTGTCGTTATTGAAGAATATTCCCCTTCCTGTCGGCCAATCGTTGTATCCGCCGGCAGACCGTAAGAACCTGCGAGCATTTTCAGTACATGGATCATAGGATATCAACATTTCTATATATCTGAATACTACAATCATGTTGAATGCTTGCATACTTTTGTTTTCCTTTATTACTAGGTTAACTTTATCACTTTATAAAGTTTTAGTCGCGAGTTCTCTTAAACGAAAACGAAAATAAATTCATGTCATAGATTTATTGACTGTTCTATACTGGTTTAACCTTTTACCAAACATGTTCAAAGGCCCGTATACGAGTATGTTGCAAACTTTCCATTTGGTCAGTGATTTCTGTCATAAAACCCCTGCACATTGGAATCATTTAAGTTTTAATAAAAGTATATCAAGTTTAAATGTCCCGTGTCACTGCAGTAGTGACTTTTTGGGATATTCATTTTTGTGTTATATTTTGTAACTCAGTACCTATCGTGATCGTTGAAGAGGAAGTGATCTTCTGTCAACTGTTTCTGTGTTTCTGGAGACATGCCGGTTAGTGGGTGATACGCCCCTTTCAAGTCTTCGGGGAGTTTCTCAAAAGCTTCAGTTGCTTTTTTCTCCATCTCCTCTCGTTGCTGAAAGAAGTTGGCAATTCAGTTCAGTACACAGATGAGACAAAAGACATGTGGTACACATGTGCACATATCAATATTATCTTGATCAGTTTTAAGTGACACCACTGCCGTTGAGAGAAAAGGGTTGTTTCCAGATATCCACAAACGAATCAAATGAAGTAGCATTGGTAACCCACTATAGACATTTTCACACTTGGAAAAGGTTGATGTGACTTCAACCAAACCCAAATGACATACATCTTTGGATAATTCCTTGCATACTTTGGAATCTTCTGACGTCATTGTGAAGTTTAATTCATTAGTAAGGTTTTCTAGAAAAAAAGCCCTTTATGCAAATCCTGATTTGATTTTTTTTCACAAATGTTCACAACTATTTTTCCTTGCTTTGCATTAATGTATAAAATCAAATGTGTACTTTTAAGTATTCGCTTTGAATCAATATGATAAAAGAGCAAGCAATTAAGCTGCTCCGAATCTCAAATAAAGAAGTTCTTATCCAAACTATAGCTTTTCTTATTTAGTATAGTATTTGAGCATTCGTATTTGTAACAATTTTAAAGGTTACGAAATGATTTAAGATGTTAAAATACCAAAAACCTTTACAAAAGGTCACGCTACATACGACCACCACATTGATACTGTTAAATGTCTGATTTAAAGTATTCAGTCAATATATACTTGCATGTTCGTTTTTAAAGAAACTGTTTCAATAGAAAAAACATTTAAATATCCTAAACGATTATCGTCAAAAGGTTAAAGTAAATGTTTCAGTGAAAATAATAATTAAGCTTTGAAATAATAAAACCTGATAAACACGCACGAGTCATATCAAAGTTATAAAAAATTGAAAGAAAAGAGCCGAAATGTTTACAATTATAAAATACAAACCTCTTTTTTGAGGATAGGAGGAAAGGCAAAGCCATCATGAGACCGGCCGACCCGTACTCGAGTTGAGATGACGTACTTTCCTTCAGGGTCAAGGTCGTCGATTGTGATCTTATCCACGTTGCCGAAGTCGCAGTTTGGATGTTTGATGGGTTTGTTGCTGGGGATTTTATGATAGTCCTTGATGATAGGGTCAAAAATATCTTGAAACGTCGTGTACCCCTCCGGGTCACAGGCGTATATCCCCACACCACTGTCTGTGTTCTCGCAACCTGTAGGGGAAACCATATTTGGATGACATCAGTAATGGAAGACATAGATGATAGTATATATGAGTGTCAATGACGTATTGACGTCAAAGCATTGTTTTTGACGTGACGTCACAATGAAAAAGTGATATTTTGCCCTAGGGCATCGTATGAAAAATATGAACCCCGGTATGATTACCTTCGTAGGTAATAAATAAGGTTGAGACGAGTTTTGTATACCAACATGCATAGGTTTATATCTATGAATCTAGCTCGTCTGGAGAGGGAGTTCAAGTAAAGTTAACCCTGTTCCGGAGGAAGGGAGGGGGATGGGTTCAAAATATTGTATCAACAGCGATACTAACTACTTTGACCGTAAATGTTTACGTCTGAGAGAGATTTACCAAGGACAAGCTGGTACTATGGTGCAAGCAAACTTATTAATATAACTGTCAGGTGACCTGCCCTAACGGTGGCACTCAACATTTAAACAAGACACATATGGCGACCTTTTTAAAGAGTTAAAAAAAAACAATCCCAAACTTTAATAGAAGCATAAACCATCAAGAATGAAGTTTCATAGTTAATATCACAGAGCCCGTTTCCCGCCATTTCACAAACTGGCGTCGAAGGTATGATTCCAGTTTGCTGCCAGTATAACATTTGTTTATAACATAGAGAATAATAGTGTGATTATTGAAGCTAGCTTATTGTGTTGTACTCTCATCTTTGTACAAATGAAAATGTTGATCTTCTATAAGATTATATCTTACTTTGGTTTGAAACCTTGCCTTTAAGATGTAACAAATATAGGTAAAATAGAAACCGAATTCCTCAACGAAAGCTCTTTATCATTCTATTTTCGCTAAAAAGCCACATGTTGTGAGATCTCTGGAACACAAACTTCAAACGTAACAAATCAAGAACGCGGTGTATTTGTTGGAGTGTTTACTATAAGACACAGGTGTAATTTCTCTATTTATCTTCCACTTTACCTGGAGAACCTTCAGCACGTGCTTCCCCAAATGCACTCAATTACAATGTCAAGTCTCGCGAGAGATTGTGAGTAGGGCTGATGTTTATCTTCTCCTCTTCCATTTATTCAATTCGCGATTCCGCGCTTCGTATAAAGTTACAAATACCGTCCGACTTGGCACTTCATCTCCAACTGTGCCATGGACAAGATAACTCATCTGCTCGCGCACCTGTCCGCAAACGATTTACTTCCGGGTTAGCACGTGTCAGGCAAGTTTTACTCATAGATTGATCATTTGCCCTTTTCGTTATCATATCTAAAGCATAATATTTTCTGAAATTTTCGATCCCCCGGCGATTTAAGTAAATCACGGGTTGATATTCAGAAAAGATCATGAAAGTGTTCTTAAAGCGAATCCATTTCTGTCCCATTAAGCAGTGTTTCACTTCAGAAACCGTCCAAAGAATGAAAATGTTCACAACAAATTAAATCTTTTATTTATTTGAATTTAAAACTTAGTATGGTTTCAAAGAGAAAATGTTATTAAAAAAAGAGTTGATGAATGCTAGATTAGTGACAGACCAGAGCTTTTCAGAACGAATTACCCTTATCCTGTAAATACAAAGAGTCAGCGCTAGTCGAGAGATAGAGCAGAGAGTTGATATATTCAGAACAAATTACCTGAGTAGACTCAATCTGCCTCGCCTAGGGCAGGTGTCTAAGAGTGTTATACCTGTCTACAGGCTCTAATGACTCTAGAGGAGGATCGTTAGTAGGTGAGAAACAACAGGCGATCAAATCTCTACATTGTCTGTGAATAAGTAAGGTATAAGTAGTTAACCCTGCCATGGAGTCGAGGAAATCTATATTCCTGCACTGCTATTGACTAGACCAACAATTTATTACATTTAAAAAAAAATAAACGACCCCAAAAGAGTATATACTCAATATTCATTTCTAAATAATATTCTCTGTTCGTGTTAGGAAGAAAATTGACTTGATTTACAATAGATAGGATGAAATTACAACAAGGTTTACGTAAAAGGTTGTAATCCTGCCACGGCTCTCGGTGTAAATATCATATCTTGGAGAGTAATACTTGCAAGAATAGTGCTTTTTAAAATATTTTTAATTCAACAAAAATATATTTTCTCCATTTTTCTAATTTAAAAGATCTATAATCTTAAAATCTCTGTTGTGATTGAGAAGAAAAAAATACGTAATTCCCACTAGCTTCGTATGTCAACATGCTCTCTGAACATGTACGGTATAAAGACTTAATCCTGCCATTACTTATATATATGTAACTCTGGACTTGCATATGCACAGAACTAACAACTTTTTTTTTGGTATACGATCTTAATTTAATGAGACCAAAAATATATTTTTGTCCATTTTAGTTTTTCTAATAACCTTACTGTCCGTGTCGAAAAGATAATTACGTAAATTGCAATATTTTGACATGTGCACTTTAATTGTACAAATAAACCCCCATCATTTCTATTATAACAAATTAAAATTAGTACTATTTACGATGTTTATTTGATATTTTAAGCTTTACATGCCCATATGCATGAAGTCAACTTCTGGTCCAGAAAGTAGGGGGCGGGATGAAAGTAGGGGGCGGGATAGCGCAGTGGTTAGCGTGTTCGGATTCCGATCACAGGGTCCGTGGTTCGAATCCCGCCAGGTGCTCGGCATCTTTGTCTGCAGTAGAGAACTTTTCTACACGCATTAAGGTTTGGGTGCAATGCTACACTGAATTTCAGTGCAGTACCACCCATGGTTTGCTAGTTCGAGCCGATGCTCGCAGGTTTAACCGCAGTGATTGCCACAATTGTGTCGCGGGCTTTCTCCCTGCAATAATACTAGCAGCCGCGATATAAGTGAAATACTCTTGAAAGCGGCGTTAAACCACATGTCACCTCACCCAGAAAGTTCATATAAAGACTTGAGCTATAACCTTTGAGAACAATCCATAACACAAAAGGTTTATACTATATACATTATAAACATCTATTGACATTTGTTGAAACGGTTACTTTTCTGAAAACATAATAACTTAATTATGCTAATAGAGCTGATGATCTTAAATGGTAAGGGTAAAAGTGAATTTATTTCTCCACGTCATAAATATTGGTTTCAGAGAGAGGTTTGTCGTAAATGTCAAAACGTTTGATTTATTATAATAATTTGTGCAATTTATTGAAGTATATATTGCTTGACATTTAAGAAAAAACACCTTTGCTACTACATGTCTCTATTCTATGCTCACGAATGCTTAAAGCAAGATATGCCAGTTTCTTCTAGTTTACATGCCTTGCTTCACAATAGCCATGAAACGCAAACAAATTTACCCAAAGAAATAATATTCTGCAATTCCTCCCGAGTAATGATATCTTGCGATGATTCAGTGCTGTAAATCATTTCTGGACGGGGAGTGTATTTATAGATCTCATTTACATAACAAACTCCTTGATTTCAGGGGGTCGTGAATAATGTTTGATCAGGGCCCCCTAAGTTAAGGAAACCATAGACTTGATTTTGATCTTCTAAACCAAATGCCAAAAAAGAAGGAATTCTTATTTTAACACACAGATACGTCGAAGTATTAAGTTGCGTAAGCAGTGACTTATATATGAACATTTATCAAAATAGTGTCAACATTTCACGAGAATGAAATTTGAGACAAGCAGCAATGAGGCTCACCGGGCTTTAGAAGACATGATACCATAGGTTGGGTTACCACTATTTGTTTGAACTAATTTAGCGGTATTTGAGAAGCTTGCAGTATCAGGAATTCAAAGACTTTCATGGAAAATCAGCTACTATATTATTGCAATAGCGACCTTTTGGTATAGATTCTAGTACCGGTTCCATGCATGTGAACAACTGATATGATAAAACAATTTACACACGTGTTAGATAATGAGATAAGATTACAATGATAACCTTTTTAATTTCATAAAAAAGGTCAAAATAGTTATTTTCTATACGGCCCCTTTTTCTTCTCGTCAACATTCTCTTTTTTCCCTTTGCATAAGAAAACCTGCAATAAAGATTTCGACATCGATCCCACTATGCATGGCTATATGTAGGCGTACATTGGTAAAATGACCTACTTCACACCTAACTTATTTTTCAATTTGTGTCTGCTGTAAATAACTTTCCTGTACGCCCCCAACCGTCCGGTTACGACTTTAACCCGTTTATTATCACTACAGTTAACTGATAAGCAATAGGGTTCTGATTTTTCTGAAACAACCACCACTTCTTGATAAAATAACAACCTTTATTAAGTTTGAGATATTTTACAAATTTTATTTCATACAACATACTCCGTGCCCCTTTAACGTATGAAAACAGAGACCGAATGGGTTTGAGGGCGTATTACTTTTGGTCAGTATTTGGATTATGATGACATGTCACACTGTATTGCCGATGACCATGGGGCCGTATCAAAAGGATTTAAACAACTCGGGGCGTTTAGTTCTAAAATAAGGTTTTAAGAGCTTTGCTTCAATGGTCCTTAATTTTGGTAACAATGTCATCAAATGTAAAACCTGTATTTGACAAATTCTAAACACATTGATTCTGAAAGAAGTGTTCTTGAGAAGGAATTGAGTATCAACGGACATTCTGATGATGTCGATGCGATAAGTCCTTTGTCCGTTTACATAAAAATGGCCATTGGTTTTTGCTTCATACTTGATGGTTTCCTCTATGACTACAAAGCATTGGGTTGAGTAATGATATGTTTTGAACCTCTTAGGATAGAACATATATTAACTTATGTTTATTAGGGCAAATTTGAAGAAAAAATCGTGCTACCGCCCCTTTTAGTGACAGATGAAAGAAGAACGTCTACAACAGAAAATGATTCTGATAAGTTTTCACCGGGACGCACCGAAGACGTTATCCCATTACTATGTGGCGAGATGACGGCGATGTTAAGATAGTCTGGGTCACAGTGGGGATGTTTAGGTTAGCCGTTCCGGTGTTGGTAAGCCGATTAGGGGATCACGGCTCGACAAGCCTGGTCCATTCCATAGAGGTCTTACATCCATAGTCGCGTGATACTGGGGTTGGGGTTTGTTGTGGAGACGCTCAGGTAAACAGACCAGGTGATAAAGGGATGAGGTCATAATGTCAATATCTATTACATTCATAAAACCTAAAGTCAATACAACTATTGACCACAGAAATCATGATAGTTTGGACAAGAATACACATGCTCAAAGACAATTTGTTGACCCTCTGTTATCATTCATATGTCGTTTATGCACGAACTTTTATGTAGTTAATGTTCAATAAGGTATATGTTTCTATAGTTGACTGCACTTTATCTCATTATCTCCAGGTACCCATTTATACTGCTGGTTGAACGGATATATTCTTTAAAGAAGAGAATCACTTAATCAATGTTAGATCAAAAGTCTTCTAATTCAAGTCTCAGTTTGGAGCAGAGATTCGCCGTTTATTCTCTCAGTTTATCCAACCAGTACACGGACCAGAAAAAAATTGGTTTGTAAATGACACCATGTTCTTAAGACATTATTGAAGATGTGGTATCTCGTGTAACTTTTACGTATAATAAGTAAAGGTTATAAAATGTAGTATTCTATGTCATACCCAATATCAGCCCGAGACACCCATATTAGCCCAAGGGCAAAAGGCTAGATTTTCGTTTCGGACTAATCTGGGTGTCTCGAGCTAAGATATGAAAAAGGAAATGTTATAAAAACTAATTATTACTCGTCACAATGTTACCATTAGTAAACAGTTCAACAATCATACTTGATTACTGTGGTCAAGTAATAAACAGAATACTTAACCTTCCTCCATTTAATACTATCTTTTTCGCTTTCGCTCGTAGTATACCGAATCATTAATTCTTTTGATACAAATTAAATGGGAGGTCGGTTAGCATCATCTATTAATACAGTAAAAGCCTGATAAATTCAGTTTAAAAAGTAAGGAATCAAGCCCCCTTTTCGGGATTTTGTTTTACAAGTATTCATCCAATCTCATGCATTTTAGCCATTGATTCAGACTGACTAATAACAAAGGAACCATAACGACATATCCGGAAGAAAGGCATGATATATAAAACAGCGATCGGTATTAACAATAATCAATCGTTCGTGTCCTAGCCTTTGTATCGACATCGTATAATGTTCCAGCATTATAATATGGTGACCACACTATAACGTATTGATTACAATAGCAATCTACATATCAATTGATCTATCACTCAACATAGTCATTGACAATATGAAATCTTCATGCAGCCTAGAAAGGTTCTTTTTTAAAAAAGGATCTTAAAACAGCAAATCGATTGACGTTCTATGCATCAAAAAGTCTTCACTAAAACATAGTGATTGACATTACGAAAGCTTAATTCAGCCAAATTCTTGTTTTGATGTAAAAGGATTCCTCTTCGTATTTTATTATCAGATCATATCGTTCATTAATGCATTTTGCTTAACAATAGTAATTTGATGCAAAGGTACACCGCATACCATTAGCGTAATATTATACACCATATAAGGTTTTCGAGCATATGTAAGCATGTACGTTATGTTTACCGGTGGTAAGTTATTTAAACATGATGCACTAGCGCCCACACATATTTCGTAAACACGTCGAATGCACAGATAGGTTTATTTTCCATAATCTGTAACCAAACACTGAGTACTAAGTATTGCCTATCATCCCCAATTGTAGATGACAGGCTCAAGGCAACAATAAATATTGGGCAAATTGATAAACAACACAGACCTGTCGATGAATAGGAATGACAACCTTGTCTTAGAAGGCGTCGTCTGTGAAATATACACTTTAGTTTTTGCACTGGGGTTTAGATTAGAACTATTTATCACTCATTGTAAATCAACTGACAATGGTGGTTCAAAGAATCGTTTGCTGTCAAGAAGTTAAAGGGGTAAATTGGACCAATGTAAGGGGAAACAGGACAAATAAGAGGACTTCTTATTGCTAAAATACATCATTAGCGAAAAACCAATACACGTACACTGCTGAATTACCATGTAGAGGTTTTCCTTAACTTTTGAGATAACAAAAATAATTTCTTCAGACTTGATTGCTATGGATGTTATTTGGAACCACAGTCACTCAATTTACAATCCCTATTGTCCAAGGGATATGTATGAAAAAGATCTATTTGGAGAAGATAGCAGAACTACATATTTAAGACGTCACCTGGTTGATTACAATAGATAATACTCATTTGATAAAGAGTCTGCACACCAGTTTCTAGGGCTTTTGCATCTGGAAAAAGAGACGAAAACAGGATTTGTAGGGCATGGTTCCATGGTCCTCATTAAGCACCATAGAGTCACCAAATCTAGATTTTAATCTCCTTTGGCTAAGAAATTAACAAGAAAAGATACACTTTTACATCATCAGATACAATAATTCATTTTTGAAAAAAAAAAAGGATTTGTGTTTTTCAGCGCTCTACTAAGTGAACCCGGCTGTCTTCTCATCATTCAACACCTAAAGAGAATCCAATGTAAATGACGCGTGATGTTTTCCATGATAAACGTTCGTTTTGGAAAATAAGTTGGCCTATATTCTACAATACATTTTCAAAACTGTGTCTCTTCTCTCTCGCTCTTCTTTTCAAGTTTACGATTGTACACTGTTAGGCTTTCCCCCGAGTTCAATAAACATATCACTAATCCGGCCATGACCAACATATACAAATCCTTGGCACGTTAAACTTTTGGACAGACCAGGAAGTACACATTTCTGGAGAAAGGTTAACACAGAGTTATATGTTGATGTTCATATCTGCATTGAAGTCCTCTTGAATGACACATATTTTGGAAAGATTTAAACATTGTATAAAAGCCAATATTGCATTTTGTTTAAAATGCATTAAACAATTTAATAAGACGTGAAAGGGAATAATACAGTATTTGCAAATATGACAAATAATCGCATTTTACATACATTTTGTCATAAATTATGAGTAGCCTAACATAATATTCTGCTGTCATTCCTCTGAGAGTGATCGACGGCGGTGGCTGGTTCACATGTTTTGTTGCAGGAAGACGTCCCGCAACAACAACAGTGGCCAAACATTACAGTGAAACCTCCGAGTATCGTTGAAAAGAAAAAGATTGGCGCTTCAGTAAATTTCAGTGTATCATTACATACAACACTAAATCATTACTCAACTTTTCTCTTAAACAGTTGAAGCTGACGAGCAATATGTCGCTATTGAATTCAGGACGCTTTGGTCTGAAAACAATTTTAAACAAAGCAAAATCAAGCTTCCATTCACAATCTCAACTAATGCCGATCATCTCATATTTTTTGCAAAACTATGTAAGTCCTACTTTGATTAGCTCAATTCGAGGTGACCTGTTTTGAAGGGTTTCAGATCTCATATGCGCAGAGATCCCCATTCTTTCCCCAAAGAGGCTACTCAAGTGATTTCTTACCACGTAACCCATGTTACAAGCTGATCAGATACAGAATACTGATTGGTTGCAATCGTAGTAAGTTGTCCAATCAGCGACGTTGTTCATATTTCTTACAAGATAGAAGTCGTTCGGAGAAGAAAAGCTATTAGATTGGCTAGAAATGAAAAACGTTATCAGTGTAGGAATTTGTGTTAAAGCATGTTAAAGTTAGTATTATTGCAGGGAGAAAGCCCGCAACATCCTTGTGGCTATGCATTATGGTGAAACCTGCGAGCATCGGCTGGAACTAGCGAACCATGTGTGGAACTGCGCTGAAATTCAGCGTGGCATTGCAAACAAACCTTACTGCTTGTAGAATAGTTCTCTACTGCAGAAAAAGTTGCCAAGTGGGATTCGAACTACGGACGTCTTGATCCGAAGCCAAACGCGCTTACAACTTCGATATCCCGCCCCCTTATTTGAAAGAAGATCAACCTTTACACTGTCCATTTTAATTAACTAAAAGAATTACCGCGTGTAAAGACTAATTAAAGCACACTTTGAAGCGTTGAACTTCAATAGACTGTCGAGTAGTCCGCGGTTTGTTTTCCATTATCATTTATATCCTCTATGAAAAAAATCTATATCACCAAATTAAAAAAATTCTATTTAAAAATGATTGATTTAAGCATTGCATGTTATTTTGTGCCGTATAAAGATTGAGAAGTTTTTTCCCAACGTCACAATCTGTTAGACTAGCAGACCTATGAAAGTTTCAGAATTAAATGTGGCATATATAAAGGTAACAAAAATAAAAGGCGTCTTTCAGACGTAATATGTATTTTAATGACTTGTGGTTACTATGTTGTGATTAGCCATGAAATTTCATATAAATCTAAACCCGAAGCCACTCTTATTCGTTGATGTATCATTAGTCTTTTCAATAGAAAACATACACTTAAGCTGTCATCAAGACCTTATGGCAAAATATAGGAGCCCTCTTAAATATTGTACACGACTTCTTTTTAAAATATGATTTCATACCAAATATTAGAAAATAAATTTATAGTAATATTGTTTTCCCAGGGACTATATGTTAGTCCAACATATATACACTCCACATACTTGAAAATTTCTACGAATGAAAAACTCTACCACCAATGGTCCTAAAGTCGAAATGAAGACTATAGATATGTTAGTGTTACACACCATTACACGTAAAGAGAGTTCTTATAAACTTGATGTGTTCCTAATCGAAATATCACCATTTAGATGGACTCGATACTGGTTCTGCAATCTACAGCTGTTCAGAGTGTTAGTTGAGGAATGTACTATAGTGGGTCGCACCTGCCCAACCATCGCGCTAAATCTAGCATTGTTGATGCCTTGTGCTGATAAGCCTAACCTTTATTGACTTAAAGAACCCTGAAATCAATATTTGCAATCTCTGAATAGCATTCTGAAATTCAATTCGCCTGATATATGTGAAATTTAAATGAATGAATTGAAATTAAAACGTAAATATTTCAGTGTTCTTTTATAATGGTTTAAGTAATTTATTACTGCGGACTTTTGTTTCAATACAGACTTCCTTTAATGTTACTTGAAAATATTCTATCAATGCTGAAATCGTTATCTAAAATAAACTCTTTTTACCCCTAATGTTAGAGACCTATACTACAGTGCATTACACTCAGACCTTCCTTAAAATTATTTCCTTACTATTTTTTAAAACATATTATTAAGATAACCATATTGAGAGTTATTTTTCCTCAACACAGCAATCTTCTTTTTAAAAAAACATCATGAATTTACATATGGCCCTATCCTTTTAACACAAAGAGTCCTTTAAAAGATTGCCGTAGCCAATAGCTCAGGAAACACTATAGACGTATGATGATACTGATGACGACGACGACGACGACGATGATGATGATTATTTGGATGATTAGAAATGGTCTTTGTATACGGCGATAGAACGCATAAATGACCTTCAAGAACTAAATATGGAAACAAAGCTTTGTGTATGTTCCTTTTTGATTCACATGTAGGTATGTCTGTGGCTAGAAGACTTTAAAAAAAGTTTTCAACATCTACTAAGAGTACTTTAAAACCAAAGCTGCTTCTATAGTTCTTCCATGTTCAAAATACAAGATTGCCGGTGGTAACTTGCCAAAACTAGAATTGTGGACATTCACAACCAAATGACTTAATCTTCTGTAGAAAACCTAACCCTAACCCTACAACAGAATTAGTAAGACTGGTGGTGGAGAGCTTACACAACACAAACCTAAAGCCTAAATCATTAAAAGCAAATGTACACCAGAGTGACGATGAAGACCCCCTACAGACCTAGTGAGCCTGTTGGTGGTATGTTAGTAAAGTTTATTTGCTAGCTTCAACGCTACAGGATTGACTCGTAGCACCAAAGGTACGTTGATGGTTTCATGTACACTAGGTTAAACTGTCAGAGCCGGAGGTCTGGTGAAGAGGGCGACTTTATGGCCATGTTATGGTCTCTGTGTTTACATTCCATCGTAAGTCAGAACCCTCGAGCAGAAGGCCGGAATCAGGAATTGTTCATCGAGTAAGGTTTTATCTAGGGTCGCTTCCACTCCAGGAGTTACTCGTCGAGGACGTATGGGGTTTCAAGTCAGACTTTAATTGCTATTTAGTAAGCTTACTAATTCAGGCAGCTATTAAGTAACCTTATTAAATCGATTTAGTAAGCTTACTAATTCGATTTAGTAAGCTAACTAATTCGAATTAGTAAGCTAACTAATTCGAATTGGTAAGTTTACTAAATCTATTTGAATTAGTTAGCTTACTAAATGAATTTGTAAGCTTACTAAAAGAAATCGATTAATTAGCTTACTTATTCATTTAGTAAGCTTACTGATTCGGTCTATTCAGTTAGCTTACTAAATGAATTAGCAAGCTTACTAAAAGCTTTTTAAAATGTTCCTCTTGGTTCAAAATTATGATTTCTCCCCACCACGTGGTAAAATGGCTAATTTTAACGACAAACATAACAAGAGAGAGCAATGAACATTGGGAAAATATAACATTTCATCAAAAAACTGATGTTTAAATGAATATATAAATGTGATCGAAAATAAAACAATTACACTTTGTTTTTTGCTCTCGATCTCGAGCGTTCGTTCCTTACACATCCTTTTTTACTTTGGATTCTTTTTTTTCGAAATATTTTCGTGACATGATAAAAATGTCGAACCGGAATTGATTTAGTAAGCTCACTAAATGAATTTTCGCAACATGATAAAAAGCTTGCGCCTTTATAGGAAAACTGTACAAGTTCTGCTTCATATATGTTCTAGGGAGCAGTCATTATTTAAGATTACAAGAAACTTAGTTTATATAAGCAGTTTACATAATTACAATATGACAGGTAAATATTTACATTTTTAAAATAGAAACTCTAAGAAGGAACATTATTTTCAACACAAAATTCAAAGTAGGTAACTCTTGAAATAACTTCGTTGTCCTTAACAATAGATTGCTAACTTTATATCGGCAATATTCTTCAAAACTTTGTGTAAAACTTTCGTATTTTGCAGTTCTTCTTAATTACATTTGAAACCTGATAAACAGACAATGAATCAAGCTATATATATATAGATCATGATCCTATACACACATATGACCATGAAGAAAGATTTTTAAAAAAAAGGCAAAGACAAGTTTTATGTGCTCATATGTGTTTGGAACGCATGATGTGAAACTAATCAAGGAAGATTTGGCTTAAAATGGCTATTAAGAGAGGATGAACAACGGACACTGCAATAGAAAGAGACGTATCAATTCGAATGTCGTTTCTACCAAATACCCTAGTCGATCTGTTTCTTTTAAGGACCACATAGTATGTTGTTGGAGTCGAATTTGGCAATCTTCATAAATGGTGTAATTTCATTAAGAAGTAGTGGTTGTTTTAGAAAATCAGAATCCTCATAAGTATCATTTCAGTATGGAAACGATAAATTTCGAAGACCGGACAGTGGCGCGCGCCAATGGTTCAAACGTAATTTCGGAAACTTATTTACAGTAGATACAAAGACAAACATTGGTTGATTGTGTTAGGTAGGTTCTTTAACTAATATACACGTTATGTGGACAAATACTTTCGAATTCCTAACATTTATAGGGTAGTTTTCCAATTATCAGTTAAAACAAGAAAATATAATAAGTTTGGCATTTTAAAAATAAAGATGCAATTTTAGGGAGGCGATTTTAGGTATTTTGGCTCTTACTATAATCACATTAAAATCATGAAACATACTCTGTGTCACTTTAAGAAGACTCCAAGCAAGTCTGGACCACACAGAGCATCTGTATAATCCCCAATCATCGTCCACAACCAAACTCTGACAACTGTTCGTTTGTTGCTAAGTTACCAGTCACGTGACCTTGTAAGCTTTTTTCTGCGAATTTCCTCGCCACTAAATACCATTGCTTCTCTTTTACGGGAATGTTCAAATTCTGATTGTTGCTGGAAAAGTAGATTTCGTTAAAAACAGTATAAATGATACGAATGCATGAAAACAAAATAAAACATATTCTGTTGATACTTACCATACACTATTATATTTGTTTTTGAGTTAAACTCACTCAAAGAAATTTAAAAAAAACAAACTCAACATGAAACACGGATTGTTTACGAATCCCTCAGAACTTATTTCCTGTAGGTATGTTCCAGCTCAACAAAAAAAATATGTATTTACTCGAGACGCGAAAAACTTGTTTCTATTTTCAAATCTTCTGAAGTTGAAGTCGCAGTTAAGACTGAACCGAACCTCTATGTAAATCTGTGTAAATCGTTTAATTTGGTTAAACTTCTTGAATGTATTCATTCATTGTTCGTTTTAGATTAACATGATCTGATTATTTGTGCAAGGAATCACATTGTAAACTGATAAACTCCTGCGAACTAGTTTAAGGCAATGGTGCACACCAATATTACATACATAAAGCAGCTCACTAGATATTACTACTGATCCGTAATCAAGCAGTCTATCATACGTTCATTTAAACATTTGTCCGTATTCAGGTTAAAAATTTAATCCTTAAAGACCGGAAGGAGTTAATGAAACGGTTCATTAAATACAGATAAATACGACGGCAATATTAAATTTGTGCATTCTATCTGAAAACCAAAAACGGCATCCCTATGGCTAATGCAACAGCAATGTGATAACAGATATAACGTCACCAAGAATATTTCACCCTTTAATCTCAGTTAGGGGGATTAAGATATTTTCACTAAATACGCACATTCCTACTTAATCCGTTTTCAAGAAATAATATTCCCATGTTGTGCTCTTACATTTTTTTTTACATCCCTTTGACTTATGCCGTCATAAACTCTTCACTTTTGATGCAAAATTAATCATAAAGAGTAATACGTTTTTGACAGCAAAGATGGAAAGCTAAATTAAGTGTATATTTCCTCATATGACTTAATATCCAATTTGAGCGAAAATGCTTGTCATAGGGACTAAGGTTTTAAGATATGTAGGACATACATGTTAAGTAATATTTTAAAGCAAATAAACAAACATTGACATTCTTTATTATCTTTTCTATCTCTAATCTCTAATTCACAGTATAACTTCATAAAGTATTCTTATCCAATGTATCCTGTTAAATGATATTCATTTAAAACTATTTCAAAATGAGTTTCTAATTTCATCATATTTCAGCTTTCACTTGTGCAATGAAAATATCCTTATTCATCTAACCAAGCATTCATTTTCTATATTTGATATTAACATCTTCATGAATTTTAAAAAACACCCTGTAAAATGCGATGCAGAAATAGATAATATTAAATCCCTTACGCTTCGATGTTTATCTCCTTTCTGATAACCTTAATTGCGCAGAACTGTACTCTTAATGTACAAAATATGTACTTTAGTGCTTTTACGTCAGTTAAAAGATGTATAGTGTATGAAATATGATCATGTATTCATATACTCTCCTCAAAAAGTATACTTAAGTTTTATTTTCCGTAAACAAACATGGAGGTTTTGTATCTGTTCGTCATACACTATTTTTGATTATGCACAGTGATGGAACATGTACGACTATGCACTATGATAAAAGGTGATTGACATGTTATGAACTAGATTTCTATCATTCTTTCCCAAAAGAGGTTTCTGAAGAAATTCCTTCCCTACGTGAGAAGACAAGTTGAATAACCTCAGTAAGACTAGGATATGATTTATCTTGGATATAAATATATCCAGTAAATGATACAAACAAGACCTCTTAAATAAGTTCACACTTAATTAAGTCATGATACCAGGTATTGCCGTGAAGCACCTCTCATAAAGCTATTCGTGTTTATGTGTAACAGGTCTGCATAATGTTTCCGTGTTGAGGTAAGACGTATTCCTGCGGTGGAGACAGGCTTGTGCCCTGCGTGTGACTCACGGAGCTACAAGGGGTAGACTGGCGACTCGTCCCTTGAAGAGTCTTAACTTGATAAGAGGGTCTATATAAACCAAGACAGGTTAGAGGCCTATGTAAAACTCGCAGATCTCTGAAAGAAAAGACTGGTAGCTGGAGCCTTCATAGAAAACGGTGATGGTAAAACTTCATTTTCTCATGGTCTTTTCTTCCTGGCTTTGGAACGATTGACTTCTTGGAGGTAATAATGGAATAACGTGTGTTGCAATTAGAGATTAGCCAATTCATCAAGTCACTGTTTTAATTGAAAGATTTAAGAACCAATGGCTACTTGAACTAAATGATAAAGTACGTGTAATTCACTAACAGATTGGTCATTCCATCAAGCTATCTTTCTAGTCAAGAGCCCCCAATGCCTGTTTTGGGTCCTAAATGATTAAAATGCCCGTGGTATGAGGTCATCCAAATTTTAAACTAGATTTGTTTAGAACAATGGTAGTTATGAAGTAGGAAATACTTGATTACCTTTTGGTCACTATGATGATTAGTATTATCACATAAATATTTAAAAGCAAATGTAGGAAAGCGAAATTCAAGAATTCCTTTTATTATGAACTTCGCTAGCAAAGAAGGAACTATTGTAGAGGCTGAGACAGTCTGGATAAGGAACTACCTAAATAATAACACGTCGAGACACGCTCCGTCGCCGACTTGCAAGAACCAACCCGATGATATCTCCTCCAAACTGTTTCCAGCCGAGAAAAAACGGTGTTTTCAGGTGGAGATGCTTTAAACAGGGGTCGGTGAGGTCTTGCTTGTCTTCAAGTCGTCAAGAAGTATTTACTTTTTGTTCAAATTCTAAACTCTGATGCCTCGAGCCAGTGTCTGGTAGTTCTGAAGGAGAAACCTGACACCAAGACCGGTGTTTTGAGACTTTGAAATAACAGAGAGCAAACATCTATAGGTGAAGTTCTCTACCTCCCCGACCCGCCCTAGCGTCCTCATCAGATAGATACCAAGATACCTACCATAGCTAACAGCTTGCTTGCTACTAGAGACCGACCTACTAAACCACAGCGCTGCCATCCCTTGAGATTTTTAAGCATAGTTGATACAAGGTCGCTATCCTTGGTTTTCGATACTGGACGGATTTGCATTGGAATGAAAATATACATTACACACTAGATGTCATTCATATCAAGTGTAAAATAATTGTAGCATTATTATATTTGGAGAACTGGAAGAGTATTTTTCTTTCTACTTTTTTTCCGGCCAAGTCCTTTATGAGATTCGGACCAAAAGCCCTAAAAATCAGGCAACAATCACCTCAAGCCTTGACATTTAATTTGTTTGGGTAAAGTGTTAACTTTCAAATGTTAATCCTTATTTCGTATCATAATTTAATCATTTACAATCCTTAATCCTTAAACTACCTTGCAATACTTCAGCCAATGAAAACACCGAATGCATGAATTATATGCATGGCACACAGGTGTATGCAATGATTCAGTCACTAAATGAGGCGTATATATGCGTTCTGTAAAGGAGACACAGAAGGCAAGGTGCATATTCGAATAAAATTGTAGTGCTTTTGGAGAGCTTGCGGAAATAACTTAGGCGATTTGAGTGATAAATTTTGAAAAATGTTGCTGATGCATCCAATCAGGTTTCTACATTTCTAGACCGAGAAACGTTCGTATTATAACAGAAGTTGTATAGGAATTCATGACGGAGCTACTCTTGTTGGGAGAGAATGTAGTAACTACAAGTTAATAAGTTTTTCAAATTAGCTCTAATGGTAATTTTCAGAAACAGTAAAATCAAAAGACAAAGCTTAGAGGAAACTTTTCTTCCCACACGTTTTCTGGCTACTGTTTGGCCAGATGATGAACAAGCCATCACTATTCAAAGTACTAGTGCACAGCAATATTCTGTATATAGAACGAATGCACAGATAATGCTTATCTCTCGATATTATTAACTTTCCACACTCAGGTAATCTACCTCGTGTAAGATTTTAACAAATATGTAGGTTTTCAGGTTAAAAATTTTATTTTAAAAGGCCGGAAGTCTTTAATGCAACGTTGAATTCAACTACGACATCGGAAATATTCTAATTGTGCTTACAGCCAGAAGAGCGATAACGTTAGCAGCTATATTAATTCAATAACAATGCTGACTCTTCAGTTTAAACAAGTTAAAGAGCCACTCCGTGAGTTGTTGGAGTCATATCTGCCAAACTTAATCAATGGTGGCATTTGATCGCGAAGTATCGACTATTACCACAAAAAAAAACACATTTTAAAGCTTATTGGCTTTCTACAGTGACAATATGAAGGTAGAACGTCGCAATTATGATCGAAAACCGGACAGTGGCGTGCGTCAAATAGTCAAACGTAATTTTGGAGACTTATCTAAAACAGCCAGTAGGGCAGTTAGGTGTTGATAGTGTTTGTTAGGTTATAAAATAGTTTCCATGTATATTGGACATGATATCTACATCTCGGTGCATTTATAAGGATGCTTTTAGATTTTCATGGAAAACCAGTATTTGTCATATATATGTCTTTTGACATGAAAAGTTAAGATGTTTTGATATTATATCACCACATATGACATTTAGGTTCGTATCAAAGGTAAATAATATGTCATGAAAATCACGGAGTGGCTCTTTAAGTTACAAGATTGCTTTAATAGACACTATTTCATTCTTTATTCGCAGTTCAGAGTTTAGGTAAACTCAAAATTCTACACACTCCTAGTTCAGTCGATTTCATCTGTCCATTTTTTTTCCAATTTTGTGCACAGCTGTATTTAGCTTTTTTATATCCCTTATTGACTTCGGCCGTCTTAACTTTTCCATTGTTGATTACAAGTCAACTGTAAAGAATTACAACTATTTGATTGCATCGATGGAAAGCTAAAGTGAATGCCTATGTCCTCACATACCCTAAAATAGCCGATTTGAGCCGAAAAAGCGTGCTATAGTGCCTATTACATAAGCCCTTTATTAGTAGACTAACTTCAAATACCTTCGAAGAATATTTAACAAAGTTTATTTTAGATCAATATCCAACATTTATCTATTATTATTATTATTATTATTATTATTATTATTATTATTATTATTATTATTATTATTATTATTATTATTATATTTACATCAAAATTCATAGTGCGAAGTATTAGATAGCTGATGCTATTTCAATGGAGAATGTTTAACGATATCCTTATTATATCTCGTACAGATTATTGTCGGATGCTATTCCACTCTGGGACAAAGCCAGGAAGAGAAGAATCAATGTCTGTGACAAGCACTTGTTCACGTGTGACATCCTGGTAATTGCCAGACCACAGATGATGGAAGACCCGGCTCTGTCGCCGCTTAAGACTAATATTTCTTCTCTGAAACTTCAGTTTCTATCAGCGTAGGTAGGGATGATTTGAGAGGAAAAGCAGTGCAAAAGAGTTGCGCATCAAAGATGAATGACCAGTTTGTTTGTTTTTTGGGTTATCTATCTCTCATCCGCAACTTCTTTGCTACAGTTTGTCTGTGGTAAGACTGAAATCACTCTGAGATTGGCTTTAGGTTTAATCCTGCTTCCTAGGTTCTTTCATTCACATCATGGCATGCAGAGCTATAAGTACTATTGATGCTAAAAATTGCACTACCGTAACTTTAAATGTTTGCCTTATAAACATAAGAAAATCGTAATATTTCAGCACGAATATCAAAATAGCAATTCCAATGAACCTTTCTGAACGCAAATTAGGTTATCGTTTTCACTGTAGTCACACAGAGTGAGGTTGGATATATTTCAAGTAAGGCAATGTCATTAAGGGGTATCTTTATAAGTTTCAAATGATTCATTTTCTAAAGTATATCACCCAAGAAGGACTACTGATAGAGATATTCAAATGAACTAATAGCAAATTCCGTAAATGTTAAGCTACTCTTCTGCTACAGCATCAGCCCAAACATGTTAATAACTTTTAGAGGTGATGATAATAATCTATAAAACATCGCTTAGCTATCATCAACCCGAGCTAGGCGCAATAAATCCCGAAGGAACCACCATGGCTTATCATCAGTTTTGTCCTGTTAAACTAAAAACAGTTACCAAGCAGTCGGTGATGCCAAGCCCATCGTCCGTTTTTTAAAACTTTAATTCATAAAACCTGAAAAAAACTTGCAAAACAAGTATTATTGTAAGGCTTACAAGCTGATTACCCCATAATCTTAAAATCAATACCTCAGAAATGTTTTTTGATGTGAGAGACCATTGATTTATGTTGCAACGATGTCGGTCACTCCTCTTTCTGATCTGACTCCGGTGTTCAAGCTTCTTTGCTCCGTTGTAAAAACTTTCTTAAACTATATCTTTTTCAGATTCTTCCGGAAATATACGCTTCGTCGAGGTTTCTTCACCAAACTACTCCGTGATATAGTATCATATTGCCCTAATTCTTTGGCTCGATCTTTCAATTTACCTATGGAGACTACATCTTAAGTCAGCGACTCTGACATTATCTAGTGCGACATAACGGCGTCAGCGGAAGTTCATCGTCCCTATTACAGTATCATTATGATAGTGTCGCCCCTCGTTTTGTCACAACGCCCAGTTGGTCATAGCATTCAACGGCTAGACGAGCCAGGCTGCCAAACTAACTAACTAACGAAATCCTGGAATTCCAAGAAATTTGCCGACAACTGGAAACAGTGCTAAGATTAGTGCTTATCGTCTGATTAGCCCATGCATGTGCCCTAATCACACGTGACATGTTTCTGCATGTTCCCAACAAGCCGCAGACAGCAGGCGATAAAGGCAGTGCAGCTGACACTAGTAAATCGGAAGGGAAATCAGGGAAGACTATGCATGAAATTCCCGCGCTCCTCTCTCTCAAGCGATATATCATGTAGCGATGTTGCTACTGCTCGTTAGTACCTTGTGCTTGCTGCTTCTTATGATAACGCACCTTAGGGACTGAGCTCTGAGAAACGCGGCTACAACACAGGGACAGAAAATTCTACATTCCTCATTGAAATGCAGACGGTTTTTTCAGTGAGAAGCCATGCTGTTCCCTTGTTTATGGTACAGAGTTTACAAGAATATAATACATAAGACCACCCATTATTATGTTTTATCAAAAGTTATTTAAATAATATTTAGGGTACTTTGACAAGGTATGACACGGATTCAATGGCGTATGGGATTATAAGTAGACGAATGTCAACGGTGTATCATCAATTGTATTGGGGATTACTATATGAATAGCAGTGCAGTAGCATCTGTGTTGTTAAGTGTTTGAGCAACTATATTGGACATTAAGACACGGGTGTCGTCCGTGTATGACCAATTATATTGGATATGAGGACACGAATGTCGACGGTGTATGATCATCTATATTTGACATTAGTACACGAATGTCGATGTGCTTAATCCCCTATATGGGACATTAGGACACGAATGTCGACGGTGTATGATAAAAAATATGAGACATTATTACATGAATGTCGATGGTGTATGATCAACTCTATGGGACATTAGGACATGAATGTCGATGGTGTATGATCAACTCTATGGGACATTATTACATGAATGTCGATGTTGTATGATCAGCTGTATGAGACATTGTTACTAGAATGTCGATGGTGTATGATCAACTCTATGGGACATTAGGACATGAATGTCGATGGTGTATGATTAACTGTATGAGACATTATGAAACCTATGTCGATGGTGTATGATCAACAATATGAGACATTATGAAACCAATGTCGATGGTGTATGATCATTTCTTTGAGATATTAGGACTTGGATTTCGATGGGGTATGATCAACTGTATGAGACATTATTACAAGAATGTCGATGATGTTTGATCAACTCTTTGGGACATTATTACAAGAATGTCGATGGTGTATGATCATCTGTATGGGACATTCTTACATGAATGTCGATGGTGTATGATTAACTCTATAAGACATTCTTACATGAATGTCGATGGTCTATAATTAACTCTATAAGACATTATTACATGAATGTTGATGGTGTATGATCAACTATATGGGACATTAGGACACGATTGTGGATGGTTTATGATCAACAATATGGGACTTGGGGACACGAATGTTGACGGTGTGTGATTAACAACATGGGACATTAGGACATGAATGTCGTGTGTGAATGATACACGTTATTCAAAATAAAGACACAAATGACGTTGATGTATTATCCATTGAATGCAAAATTTGTGACACGATTGATGTTGGAAGAATATCCATTGAATGTAACATAAGAACTCGAATGTTCATGACAAAATTGAAATATGGACACGTCGTGGTAAAAGCATAGGAACAATATATTCAGTATATCGAATGAGTCATATACGTAACACAGAAATTGGATTTGATATGATTGAAATCAATCTGCGAATAAATCAACCATATCATCGAACAGAAATACATGAAAATTTAGCACCAAGTCGGTATTACCAGAATATGAATTAAACAATTTTGTTTTAAAATACAATATAAATATGAACAATATCTTATATCTGCTCATATAGAAAAAACATGAAATGATGAAAACAAATTTATATTCTGAGCACAAAAACATGACAATGATATATGATGTACACATAACATATGAATACTTCTATCGCTCGAAAGGGTTTTCTTCAGGAAATTGAATGTTTGATTTTAATAACTAAATAAAACAACATATAAGACAAACTTTTGCCTTTACTTGTAACATGTAGTTTCATTTTTTTCTATTCTGACACATTCAAAATACAGCAGTATAAGAAAACAATTATCATAGGAATGGATTAATTTTTCAATTGAGAATTTTTATCCAAAATGTCATGGTATACAATACACAAATGTCAAAATGTCAGATCTTTGTATATAAAGCCTACCGAGTACAAATAAATAATTCAAAATATGAAATAAGCAGATCAAATCTAAACATCTTATCTTGACGGAGGAAATGTCAAACGATCAATATCTTGCAATGCCAATAAGCAACGTACAGAGCTATTTTATCTCCCGACTCGCTATCCCTTTTCAAAACATTCTCTGAAAAGGTATGTTCTGTGACCTTTAAGATAGACTACGATTATAATGACTATTGGTACCTTCTATTCCCTACCCGTGGGAAAAAGAAACAAGGCGTTTGTTATTTTGTATAGAATTACTTTGAACATTACCGTAATCAATATTGATAAACATATCTCCTCTTCCTTGTCTAAAAATATAGGCTTGAAACATTTTAACATGTATAAAGGGACATAGTCTCTATGCTAACACTCCCATTTTAGTAATAACCACTGCATGGAATCAGGAACCCATAGCCACATAGCTTTTTGGAGCCATCAGAGGTAAGACCGTAAAACCGGTGAAATATATTTCTTATAGTATCTTGTTTGGGACCAGAAGTCCTGAAATGGGTTTGAGCCTTGCTACTACCATGTTGAAAGGAGAATGGGGGTTCATGGGCGTGCGTGTGTGTGTGTGTGTGTGTGGGGGGGGGGGGGGGGGGAGGTGGCATGCTTGAGGCGTGGCCAAGTATCCGAATCTACAGTCAATATTCCCAGTATATTAGGCCAAGGCGCCTTTAATAAGTTTTCATCTCACCAGGGCCAGTGTTTCTTGAAAATAAGTCGTGAAAGCAAAAACCTTACGTACGATTTATTCCATACACCATACACAACTTTGCAAACTTGATAAATATAATCTAATTAAAAACTTAATATCATATGTTAATTCATAAGGTCAATGTCATTGTTTAATGGTGGTTTAGCAAGTCATTACTATAGCAGACATGCTTACATACAGAAGGATGTCGGCGGTATTTGGAATGTTGAATCACGTTGCAACGTTGAGCAAATATTGCAAGAGATAAATAAACACTGCTAAGGAGAGTTCACGGTGTCAAATGATAGCTTGCATCTACCGCATTGTAACCAACTTTGATCTCTGCAGTTAGTTACATGTTTGAAAGCTATTTCTTATAAATTAGTGTCCGATCTTGAATACTTTTGAATATGTAAGCTTAGTCTTCAAATCACCAGACAGTCAATCTATCAAGGAAGTATGTGTAGACAAATTATATATTCGTTACTTTAAATTTTCAGGCATATCAAAATATCGTTTACAACTGCGACCATTATCTTTGACCCGTTTGGTATACGTTTTACACAATAAAGCAATTACGCCTATGGATGGCTACAATGCATAACCGCAGTAGCTAGCAACCGATGTCACAATAAGGGTATTTGTTGCTTGGCTTGTTATCCTAATCTTAACATATTTTTTCATTAAAGACCTCCCTCTTTTCTTTAAATGCCTAACGTTTTGCTCCATTCGAACTTATGCCTCGCTCAGCCTAGAAACTAGTTATTTATCAATATAAATAAAATATATTTTTTCTCTTCTCAACAAATCCTCGTTCGTTTTTTGTAGCTCTTTTCACCATGTGTAATTGATATTCCTAAATGCCATTGATATTAATCAATGCTTAATTGATATTCCTATACCCAACTGACGGGGATATATTAGGTTCAACAAAAACATCGTTCTTCCTGATGCAAATGAAAAAATGATTCGGTTTCTTGTCAAAATCTATTTACATTGATTATGATAAACACACGGCGACGACGCGTTGGTTCAGTTATTTAGAAATATAACAATTGTCCTAATTAATATCTTCTGTAACTGTTGCGGTGATTAGTAAGGTACATGTGTAATCAATTTACAATGAAAAACGTCAACAACAACTTGAATACCCTGATGTTTGATTGACAAGCCTTCATGTACATTGCAAGGTTATCATCTATGTATGAAGAGAGACTGGCGAAAAATATATTTATTTCTAACTTCTTCCCAATGATAAATATTTTCATTTGGCAAAATGAACCTATCAAGAACAATTTCAAGCTCCCTTGAGCAGCAACCAAATTAAATTGAGATCGACAATTCTATAGCGTGCTATATTACAGTCGATTTGACATCCCGTTGTCTCGTTGACCTTTCATGAGAGAAAAAAAGAGTTTCGATTCAATCTAATCACGTTTGGGGTCTTAAATCAACAGTATGATATCATATAAAAAACTGTTGATTTAAATCTATTTAGATTGTATAAGCAGTGACTTGACAGACCATTCATAAGGGAATGGACACCAGTCTGAAGTAAAGGGGCAGAAGTGCGTTTTTAAAATAAATATATATTCCTTAACATATCCCTCAGTTGACATTAGTTTAAGCCAAATCTATTATCAAAGAGTCAAACACTTCATTAGTCGACCAAGTCACCCATTTGCGTTTGGGAAATGGATTCGTATACGTTAACTGAACATCGTACCTTCGTTTTAGAACTGCCTCTTACGATAAGAAAATATTGTCTTGTAATTGGTAAAATTTCTTTTCTGTGAGATTCCGTTATTTAACTTAAAACGTGTTACTGTCCCTTTAAGCATGGACTATCTTCCGTAAGTGAATGAACACCAGTCTGAGGTAAAGGTATTTTATTTAGATAGAAGTAATTAAGCAAAATAAGGTGTTATCAAAAAGTGTATTCTTTGACTTACAAAATCATTATTTTACCAATGGTCCTAAGCTAAGAATGCAGTATATAACAACTTCAAGCAACGTTTGATGTCTATTTAACGATTTAAAGCCAAAACAAATACCAGCTAGGCAGTATAAAAAACTTCTAGAGGAAGAGAGAATGTTTTGATGACGTATAGAAAAACTCACAAAAACATAAATAGCTGCAGTATTTCTAAAGCTAAAAGTAATTCAGATATAAAATCAACCAAAAAATATTTTTCAATATCGAAGTATGTAACAGAACATATCATGATCCATGTAATAGAGAGTTGAGGGGTGGCCCGGAATTTTATTAGTTGAGCATAAAATGCACCTAATAGTTGCTATTTTTTCCATATTAAATAGTGAACGTGATGTCAAGATTGTCAAAGAAATTGAAATTGAAAGCATCAGCTGACATACACTGGATACTATATGACAATCTTGATGAATTAAAAATACAGACTACTACAAGTAGCTGCTGAACTTAACCTAATGCCGACTCAAAAGAAGAGAAAACATTCAAAGAATGTAAACCTTATTTCTGTGGGGCTTTAAATTTTTTTAAGTCGACAGTTGTCAGAATTGGAGTGCGTGCACTTTGGTAGAAATTGTCAGTGTGGGGCGTGATGAAAGCAGTAGCAATCTCCGAACAGCGATATAGGGAGGCGCTGACAGATGGTTGATAGTGTACACGCTCCTGTGCTGAGTTAGCAGCATTTAAATCTCAATTAAATGTGCAAAGAGATATGGTATCTGTAATCCAGAATAGGCTCTCTCTTCACAGAAAATGTTCGAAATCGTTGTAGAACTCAGAAGAATCATACTAATTCAAATGATTGGCAAACTTGTCCAAATATGTTCTTTCTTCAAATCGTGATTAGAGTAAGGTTTATGAATCGATGAAATATATTCCTGAAAGTTTGATATGAATAATCCTCTCTCGTAGATCAAATGATAAACACTCAGTCAGAAGCTCAATTTTATAAACTATTAAGACAAGATCGTATATGAAACATAATCCAGGGAAATGTTAAAATTCAAATTGTCTCAATTCCCATTAATCACATTGCTATCTATAAGTTCTATATGTCAAATACTATATGTTAATAAAGTCTGTTAAATCCCTTATATGAAACATTTAATATGTCTTATCTACAAAGTTCAATCAAAAGACTTTAAAAGAAGAATTAATAGAGATTCCACCTACACTGCCCTACATTACTCCTTTACAGAAATACTCGTCGATAACGTATCATACAATGCAATTCGAAAATGCATCAATCACTTCTCCCCAGCAGAGGTCACGTCTTAATCCAGTACCAGCATTAGCTAAAACAAACAGCTATCAATTTGTGAAGTGATATTTATATTAATAAATGGCGCTGATAATCAGATACCGTAGCGGCACTCTAGAGTATAGTGTTACTGATGTTTGAAAGGGGCGGTTTGGTTGAATTCCATATGACATTGATACCGATGATTTATCCTGCCAGGAATTCCGGCCTATCCCCTTGTCCCCCGGGGGACATTCCACCAGTAGTTCCAACCCCAAGACCAGATCTCATCTAATATGTGTATTGGTAATAGGGCTGGGCTCTGTGTTTCTTGTGATATCGTGCTGTGTATATTTGAAAGTGCTTCATCATGTCAATATGTGTACTGGTAAACTGATAGTGTGGAAGGAGTATGGAATTGGTATAACCTGTACTCCCCTATAAATATATAGTATATTAGGATTAAAAAATGTGCACTAGTACACAGTTGGTGAAGCATGAGTTTAATGTGAGTGATATGCATGGTTAATACTGATATAAAAGTATATCATTAGTGATTAATAAGACTAAGACAAATATATTGAGGCATTGGTAGTGTATTCACCGGCATTTCTTAATTCCTGTGACTCTAATGTGTGTATTACTACACAGTAAGGAATTGCCGAGTTTTTGCTCTCGTCTTGTACTGTTTTCAGCAAATAATGGTATATCATGATTATAACGTGTGTACTAGTATCATTAAAAAGATGCTTCCGTTATGTATCGTGTTGTACAACTATCCATTAGCACGACTTGTTTAAAGGAATTTCTTCATCAATCCATAAATGTATGTTTATTGGTACAAGACATAGATCATGGTTTTAAAATTCAGACTGTTGACTATTCGCTTGGAAACTCAATCAATTAGACATCAGTTCATATTCGCACATGTATACCATAAATGCCTATATAAAAACATTCTAACCTGATCTTTTAAATTTGTACTTACGCAGAACATATTCTTTCATTCTGTGAGTCTCAGGTCATCAACATCAATAACAGCCTATTTTTTCATAATGGAAAAACCTGTCCTATTTTTGCATTTAAAAAACATGAACCAAATTACATTATCACAGCATGTTCATATGATGGCTATTGCGGTTCTCTTTCAATGAGCTATATAAAGGTTGTAGCAAAACTATCACGTACATTTTGTTTAGTAAGTTGCAATTGATGTATCATTGATAAATAAAATCTAATAGATTGATTTCAACATCAATCAAATAATCGCATCCAATATGATAAAAGACAATCATGTAAGATCGTCTCTGATTAAAGAATTCCATTTATTTAACCCTGTCGAGTATCTCTGATTAAAGAACTTCTTTGAACGTTGATCTTGTAATTAACTTGATCTTAACACTTTTCAGGGTGTGCCATTAAATATACATGACTTTAAGAAGTTGAATGCAAACCCATGCATGGCCGATGCTGACTAAATGGGGTTAAAGCCGTGCGTTAAGCAGGTGTCAAATGTCGGGGTGATTGATTTGCAACCCCCTGTTCACACGCCCAAATTGTCATCAGATACCTACGCTTAAATTAGGTAAACAATATCTAAAATGTCCAACACCATAGCAAATGCTATTTGCAAGACACTAGGGGGTAGCATATAGAAAGAGCCATTAAAATGATAGGCTTATACAGCGGCTGCATGAGAACTAGTGACACGAATGCTGCTTCATTGTGGTTCTAGTCGTTTGTAAGGGATCAGCAGCCGATGCTGACACAATATTGACGCATTCTTTATCCGCATTTTCTCTTCCCGAAATCGACTCTTGTCTTCTTATTTAGCTAAAGGACTAGGAACAAATAAAAAAGCAACCGTTTTCAAGTGCACTTAAACATCGATTTGGCTCGTTGAAGTTTCAGTGGAATGCAAGACCGGTCGTCTGCCACATGCAACAGTTGTCGTCTGCTTCGATGGAACTTACCTGATCTTATGCAGTCAGCAAGCGTCCCGCCTAGATTCGTCTTCTTCTCCTTAAGCTTATCAAAAACATCTTTAGTCAGATGTTTTTTCAACAGAGATTTGCAGTTTTCCGCTTCAGACAGCTTGGTGAAAAGAGAATCTACTTCTTCAGCCATTTTCCAAGACCTCAAATTTCACTCACAGTATCCAATCCTTTCAAGAAAATGAGTTCAGAATTCTTCCGAACTTGCAAAATTAAATTCCAGTTATTTGCCTCTTAGATAGTTTCAACAAAACACCAATTAGCAGAAGTCGGCGAAGTAAATGAATGAGTTTACAAACACAGTGACTGCTGCCGCCAGACAGTATCCAACTTGAGTTAACTTCACACCGCTGTGTAACGATGTGCTCAGTTGAGAGAAGCGGACGCGAATGCTCGATCGATCTACGTGGGGTTCAAGGCAGATACAAGGCAGCTGAAATCCGAGCCTATAGAGCCTGCAGTACTTCTTACATTCCACAGTCGTAGATCATTTAACTAGTACATATTATCATTCATAATCACACACAGCTCTCATTCGAAGTAAAAGCGTGTTACACTCCTGATAATTTGAATTTTGAAATGGTCGGAATTGATGTTCACTAAATCTTCTCCTTTCGGTTCTCGGTGATGCCTGTCTCTCGAGACTAGCAACCAAATGGTCGGTCGCTATGAGAACTACACTCGCCTGTTTGTGCACTGTAGACATTCCGACTTCGTCGACGTCGCTCACTCCATCCCACGACATCATTACGTAGCTGGGGACAGCCAACGGTGACACTTTTGACTCAGATAATATTACATGTATAATTTTTCCTTCAATAGTAAGAATTCCATGTATGTACAAATGAAGATAATGACTTACAAAACAAATGTGTTATATATATTATATATATATATGGCAGTTATTTTGATTGTTTTAGAAGTGTTGTAATGTGTATAATTTTTCATTTTTGTCTTTAAGATAATACCATATTATTGTTTTTCCTTTAAGATTGTCACTTGGATTTCCTGTATGCAAGATGAATTTAAACTTGTGTAATTCTATCTAATATTATATACTTTGAAAACAATCGGTGATATTCTTATCATAGTGAAATGGGCTATTTTGTGTTGGTTGTTATTTGTTTTAACATTATCTTTATGTAAGAATGTCATATTTAAGTTTGATTCAAGAATTATCTTATCTCCGTGAGATCGTGTGTCCATTTCACAAAGATAGTATCGTCTTTCCTCTAATTGAAGCCGGGGGCACGTAGTTTCGAAAGTAGTAGACGTCGGGTTTCGAATACACACCGGCTGATAAGATGACTGATAAATACTTTGATAATCTTACACAAACATTGAGGTTTCTTGTACGCAATATAGTACACCGCATGGTATGATGGTGGTATGTTCAATTATAAGTCATACTCGACAAAAAAAACCAGAAAATCTATCATAGTTCACTTCCCATATTTTTGTATTACATAGAGGATATTATATGAGTGTCCATGACATACTATGTTTACGACACGAGTGCTTAATATTAGTATTTCCCGAGCGAGAGCAAGGGATATACTGATATTAAGTCACGAGTGTCGTAAACATGGTATGTCATGGACACGAATATGATATTCTGTTTATTACCGAAGTCGAGAAATCAAAGAAACTAATCGAAATCAACATCCAAGCAAAGGCATAGGCGCATTTGGAACACAACGTCATAGGCAAACTGTGACGTCAAAGCATTGTTTTTTACGTGACGTCACAATGAAAAAGTGATATGTTGCCCTAGGGCATCGTATGAAAAATATGAACCCCGATATGATTGCCCTCGTAGGTATGTATGATTTGTCTTGCAAAGAATAAAAATGTGGCCATGAAACCGTTTTCGAATTGACGCCGGGTCTCGAAAAAAAATAGACGCTATTAAATATTTGAGGAAATACGGTACGATTTCGCGTTGATGCTTTTCCTTTGTAGGTAGAATTTCTAAATCAGTCTTCATACGGCAAACACAAGTTTGACAACACAAGTTGACCAACTCATAGGAGTTGTCAAACTCGCATATTCACACGTCAAACACTTGTTGTCAAACTCGATGCGCAAATGACGTTATATCCATGACGTCAAAAAGTCACATGACTCAAATGTGACATGCCATTGGTTATTTCTTAACAACATGAGTTTGACAACACTTCACACGTCAAACTCGAGTTTGACAACTCCGAAAGTTTGATGGAAAAGTTGGTGAGAATAGAGACAGATCCTATTTCTCGCCAACAGTTTGACAACTCGGTATTTGGAGTTGGTGACGGGTTGTTGAACCGTTCACACTCTCAAATTTGTGTTTGACAGCACATGTTGTCAAAATTTAGTTTGCCGTGCGAAGGCCGCTTAACAAAGTGATGGTCTTCGTTTCGAAGCTTGTAATTGCGGATATCATATCAGAATGACAAAATATTTTTTGGACTAATTCATCCTAAGAACAGTTTCAGTATTTACCGCTATTCTTACTCCATTCATCTGAAGAAAAAGGACGCCGATGTTCAGTTACGCCGTAATGCACAATGAAGAAGGGAAATCCTTCTTTACTTTATATTTGATTACTAAATAATCTCAATAGTGTTTCATACATATTAAAGAGAGGCTCCGTTAGAGTTGTTGGAGTCACTTATGTCAAACTAAACTACCAGGCAAAAGAAAGGTTTCACTAATTTTAATCAACTAATATCACTGATAATAAAAACAAACGCAGATATGAGAATCCTGACGATTGGTTTATAAACAGAATTCATTTTCCAATATTCTCTTTGAAAAGCATCCAAATATCAGAATTTAATTTTGCCCCTATACACAAGGAAAGAGACGGGGTCATTATTAAAAACAACACAAATGTGGAGGTAAAATAGTGGACAGAAACTCTCAGTAGTCACAGGAATCACGGAGTCTGTCCTCAGTAGCGAGTGTGACCACGTGCCCTAGGCATCAATGCAAGCAAGTACACGCCTCCTCATTGAAGTCGTCAGGCGTCGGATGATGTCAGCAGGGATCCTGTTCCATATATTTAACATAGCTTGCTGAAGTTCCTGCTGGTTGGCACCAGCTGTCTCAAATGGCGGTCAAGGTGATCCTCAATGTGTTCAATGGCGTTCATATCTGGTGACGTGGTGATATCAGTGACGTTGGCGTTCTCGAGGTAGTCTCTAACAATCCGGGCAGTGTGAGGTGTTGCATTGTCGTGTTGCAATGTCAATATTGGATGTTGTTGGAAGAAAGGAACGACGATAGGTCCCAGTACCTCATCAATTTATCGCTGGACAGTCAGATTCTCTCGCAGAATAGCCAGTGGCGTCGTCATTGGCCACATATCCCTCCCCACACCATGATGCCTCCACCTCCAAACGGGTGAACCTCTGGCACGAGACGCTCGCCCCTTCGTCGATGAGCTCAAACCCTGCCATCGTTCCTGAATAGGCAAAACCTGCTCTCGTCTGTTAACAGCACCCTCGCCCAGTCAC
Organism: Phorcus lineatus; assembly: GCA_921293015.1. Lineage (NCBI taxonomy): Eukaryota > Metazoa > Mollusca > Gastropoda > Trochida > Trochidae > Phorcus > Phorcus lineatus. The sequence goes on from OV121085.1 coordinate 47,761,672, forward strand.
CTTGCTGCCACCGGCGTACAGTACGTGTCCATCGTAATCTGCGTTGACGGTGTTAACGGGTCAAAGCCATTAAACAGAAGGTGCGGTAGGCTCGTATATCAGCAAAACGAAGTCGACGAAGGGTTGATCTAGTGCTGATGACATGACCGAGTGCCGTCGCCGCTGTAGATGTTGCCGTTACGAATCGGTTTCGGAGGTGAATCTGCCTGATGTAGCTGTCTTCGGCCGCAATTGTTACCCCTTGGTCTTCCCGATCTTGGTCTGTCCTGTCTGCTGGTAGCGTATTAACAGCCTTTTGATGGTCGTTTGGCTCTAGTTGAAGGTTCATGTCATTTGACGTTGGGAAGCCCCCATAGTATACATACCGATCGCTTTGTCATGTTGCGCTTGCGTAAGTCTTGGCATACTTTTGATGTTACTGAATGCCTGCTCTTTCCAAGAAGGTTATTTATGCAACATTGCTGCATCGTGCCTCTAAAAGACGTTTTGCGCGTGTTTGTGAATGCGCAATTCCACTGGCTGCGTTCGATGCGATGCGTTCGTGAAGAGAAAACGATGCAGTAACACTAACATTACCTGCTTAGAATCAAACCCGTACCAGCCCTCATAATGTTTTCATGAAAAAATAAAAGTGAAACCTTTCTTTTGTCTGTGAGTTTATATGAATGGTGTCATTTTATCGAGAAGTATTAACTGTTCTTGTATCATTTAATGCTAATCGGTGCAGCATAGTGACAACAAAGCAGTATAGAATCGAAAACCGGAAAGTGGTCTCACGTCTAAAGCGGGTAGAAGATAAGAGTTGGTACTTTGTGAAATTAAAAAAACCCTGTATTTATGTAAATGGTAATTGTGATTTCGGCTTTGGGCAGATGCATAAGGGTTTACTTTTATTGATAACTAATGGTTGTCATAAATTTGGCATTTTGGTATGCATATGTAAATTGTTTTGAAGAAATATATGACAATTATTGTTTTGACATATATAGAAGTCAAATAATTGAAAATCACGGAGCGTCTCTTAGAGAAGAATAAAGGAAAATGTGATAAAAAGTGATGTAGGAAAAAAAGAGAGAAAACCATTATTGACGTTGTCACCCAAGCGTTATTCGTAGAAAGGAAGACGAAATAATAACTTCAGGAAGAAGAAAATCAGGGGAAAATGAGAAGCAAATAAGGAAAGAAAAAGATAAGATAACATTTCGACAAATATGACATGTCTGGTGTACATTTCTGCAATATTATCTTATAGTAGTCACGAAAATACAAATAATTAATATTTTGGGGGCGTTTATTTCGCAATTTGGATAACAATAAAATGTTTAATGTTTAATTATGCACGTTATGAACACTCCAAAAACGAGTTACTCACAGGAATCAGATCGTGTTTACAAAATGTACGTTTCTGATGCAAGAATCAGATCGTGTTTACAAAATGTACGTTTCTGATGCAAGAAGCAACATAGTGGAAATGAGTTGTTCTCTCAATACCATCACGGAAATAAGATATATGTTATGTTACATATTTATCAATCAAGTGTTCTTAAAATAAGTTACCATGTGTCCGCGAGTTTGATATGGAGATATATCATGTGTTCGAGTTAAATATCAAACGAGAACGAAGTTCGAGTTTGATATTTCACTCGGACACATGATATATCTCCATATCAAACTCGTGGACACATGGTAACGTATTTATCTCGACGAGAACCCTTATTTTATGCTTTAAATATGGCTTGAAAGATTGGATGGGTCAAAATGGCGGCTGATCTTGTCAATGTTATTCTTTTATCCATGACATTACAAATATGATTTTTATATGACCGTTTAGAGCACGAAAAGTATAGTCTAGTACCGTGCAACGGTACTAGACAGAAATTACAGACTAACGAACTTGAATAAATATAACGAATATTACGGGGCTTTTTAAGTTTTGATTGTTTGGTCACGTGACCTCATATATACGTTCCACCTTGGAAACGTTCGATTTGAAGCGGCGCTAAAATCGCCGTAAATTCCTGACTGTCATGGCGGACCGTCGTGAAAAATGCGATTGAGTTTGAACGTGTCGGACGCATAGAACATGCAGGCATCACGACATAATTCTTAGGTTGGTTTGAATGTTCGATATGAATGAAAAGTCGTCGATGACCTCGACTACTATGTGTATAGAGATTGGTTTTCTAGTTCACGATCCAATCTTCAGCTCTCTGATGGACAACCTTGCTACGGGCATTGAACCGGTAGGCCAATGGAAAGTCTTGTAACTTAATTGTCAAGGTTTTTTCGCACGAAGATTTCATTTTCACAAGAACTTAATTGTTCCATTAAATAAAAGCGGAATGACTTCAATTAGTGGAAAATACACTGAGCTAATAATAGGTTTCAACAAACCAGCGTAGCGTAGCCTTTGTTTACGTAACAGTGGGACAAGGGAGATAACTCTTGGCAGCACGTCGCCTCTGTTACTAGGGTTGCGCGTGACCCAGTTTAACATAGAAAAATATACCTACGGCACGTGACCGCTTTTAGCCAATGAGTAGCCGACATTGCTGTCCAGGTCGAGATAATGAGTTAAATGCTATGAGAGATATAGATAATAAAAAGTAATTGACATAAAAAACGCCCTTTATGGATTTACTATTGCTATGATTGTCAGTTGCACAGCTGCTGCGTTAAGGACATACCCTACGCATCAAAACACGTCTAATGCGCAGAACTGTGCGCATCGCAGTTCGTTACGATAATAAATTTACGACAATCATCTCATTTACAAGATCGTATGTCTTCATACTTGAAATCATCAGTCATCCTAATTATAACAAAGTTACGCTGTGTAAGCCAATTTAAGTGTCTCTAAATGAATGAAAACTGGACATTTACGACATGCAAACGATGTACATTGTACGGCCGTGATACATAAAGATGCTGTCATGCATCAGCTGATCGACGGACATCAGGAAATCTGCCGATGAAATGAGAACACTGTCACTGAAACTAGCTTTTTATGTAAAAAAGCTTGCTAAATTGAATTATCAGTAGTGAAAATTGAGCATGAATTCTGTTTGATTGAAGAATTAGTGATGCACGACCTTAATGCACGACCAAACGCAATTTCTCGTCTAAACAGTGCTGTGGGTCCCTTGGCCTTGTATTTAACTCTTTGGGAGATTTGTCGTAGGGTATATTGTTTGTATATTAAATGATAGTTATATAGTTCATCCACAAAGGAACGTGACGATTTCAACTGCATTTATTTGAGAAGCAAATAAGGAAAGAAAAAGATAAGATAACATTTCGACAAATATGACATGTCCGGTGTACATTTCTGCAGCATTACCTTATAGTAGTCACGAAAATAAAAATGATTGATAATTTGGGGGCGTTTATTTCGCAATTTGGATAACAATAAAATGTTTTGATATTTAATTATGCACTTTATGAACACTCCAAAAAACGAATTACTCACAGGAATCAGATCGTGTTTACAAAATGTACGTTTTTTTATGCAAGAAGCAACATAGTGGAAATGAGTTGTTCTCTCAATACCATCACGGAAATAAGATATCATGTTATGTTACATATTTCTCAATCAAGTGTTCTTAAAGAGTTAAATTCTATGAGATATATAGATCATAAAAAGTAATTGACATAAAAAAACGCCCTTTATGGATTTATAATTACTATTGCTATGATTGTCAGTTGCACAGCTGCTGCGTTAAGACATACCCTACGCATCAAAACACGTCTAATGCGCACCGATTATGATGCTGCTGAGAGTAGCATAATGTCCTAAAAATATTATTAAAAAAACCCCAACTTTACGTTCAAAGTCTATTTAGGAGATTTCAGTATTGAGATTGAAATTGATTTAATTTATACCTCATATGAAAAAAGCCAAACCCCATAACGTTATAGTTTTGCTTAAAAATAAGTCCAATGTCGTGGCAAAACACAAATTAAGATTCTATTCTTTAAAACGTGAAATTTCCCCCCCGTTTTACCAGATATATATTAGTTATCAATAAAAGTAAACCTAACCCTATGAATGTATATGAATATCGTTCGATCAAGCGAGATCTCGTTTTTACAGTAAATTTTGAAGAATGAACCGCCATCGTCAAGAACATGACATCACAATTAGATTTCAGAAATATATTCTCTCGTTCAATTGTTTTAAGATATCAATACGAGTTGAAAAATGTAATTAAATCAATTATAGATATCGATACAATCAAATCGTCATAATGCAATTACATCATTACATTACATTATGACGTCACATATGCTATGAGCTCACTGATGAAGATACCTTTTGTGTGTCAGACATGAGCATTCTTCTGCTGATAACTCAGGAATAAAGATTATATAAAGATTATTATCCTCGGAAGTGTGTCATATGACATTTACGAAACGTGTGTGAATTTTTGTATTACCCGTGAGAAAGCGAGGAATATACACAAATTCGCAAAAGTCAAATGTAAAAGTTTCGTAAAAGTCAAATGACACACTTCCGAGGCTAATAATTTCTTTATTACCGATTCTATTCCATTTCAAACGCATGGAAATATTCAGAAAACGGCCTCCTTCCTTATAGTGACGTCGCGAACAATGTTTTTATGACATCACCGACGAATTTCGGTAACTAGCGCTTAGACAATCGTTGCTATGCAAAAGTGATATGTGTACATGTGCTCATATTGAAAATATGTCACCGCTTATGAAGAAGCATATGGGTAATGATATATCATATTGTGACGTCATCATCGTTATGAAATCGTAGCATTGTAAGCTCTTTTCTAAGTGATGAAAAGGCTCGTGGTGTCATCAGTGATGACATTTTATCGCATTAAAATGACCTCCTAAATATGGCGTTTTCACAATTCTTTAACATCACTGCATTCTTAGTCTACTGGAACTGCTGTGTTCAGAGATGGTTTTTATCATTGAAATGTAACGAATGATTTTGAATGATAAAAGAATCTCACCCTCGAGTTTTCCGATACCAATACTTCGACACTTGTTAAAATCAAAATACCCGCGGTAAGTCTTGCATATTTGTGATATTTTAAAACTTGAGTTGATATATTTCATATCAGAAGGCTTAGATGAGATTCTCCTGTCTCAAGGTAAAACGTATACGTTCTCTCTCCACTCAAACGTTTTACCCTGGGACGAAATGCATTTTTATAATCAGAAACGAATTTTCACAGTAGATATCGTTTGAACAAGATCAAGTGATATCTACATTACTTTCGCCTAGCAGAGATTCCTTGATTCAGCGCAGGTTCCCGTTTTTTGTCTGCTGTGAGGTCTTAAAACGAAGTAAAACAAACCGTTTTATGGTTATTTTTCGGTATTAAGGAATTAAGCTGCTTTTATGAATCTTGCAATGTATCCGAGTAAATGCAAATAACATAAGTAGAAGCTCATATAACCCACAGGTATAAGAGAAGCCCTTGAATTTAGCTATAAACAAAATGACTTCTCTTAGGGTTACTGCTGAAATCATGTTTCGATGGAAGCCGCTTAAAAAAATTCAGATATATGCCCGATTTATATGTTAAATGCCCAAAGCACAATCTGGTTGACATCTATTAAGTTAGGCGTAGCCCTAATAGATGTTCCCCACACTGTTAGAATCACTGTAGATGAATATTTAAATATCTGCAAAAAAAGTTAGAGAATGTCTAACATTTGTGATCGAATAAACATCATGCACATCTCATCAAGTGAAGTAGAAATTATCTTCACGAGTGGTGTAGCATTCTTAAATACCAGAATAAGTTGGTTATTTCTCATCTAAAGCTTTCCTCTCCTTCGTAATAAATTGATTTTTAAAAATATTTTTTCGGAATACCTTAACATCACTTTTCGATGAATAAAATGAAAGAAAAGCGACACCAATAATAATTTTGGTTAATTTTTTTAAGACAAATGTTTTACATCAGAATTGAATTCTCAACACCCAAAAAAGTGTTTTATTTTTTGATACATGAAAAACCAAGGGTTACCTTTTCTAGCACACTTTTCAAAATATAATTCTGATTTTGTTGTCATAAGTAAGCTTCAACACAGCTTTATGTTGTTGAATTCGTTTTACACAAAGTTAAATAATCTGAGTGAGAAGATGAAACATTTATCAAAATTGTTAATATTGAGTAGGCATTTACAAAATGTATTACTCGAACAAACTTTTAATACTTTTCCGAATAATGTCTGATTTAGTAACATAAAAGAAATCAAGAACGCGATTCACACAAAAATGTCATAAAGTTTAACGGCACGTTCGAAGATAATTTTTGCTTGGTACCATCGATTCAATGTGGATTCCAAAAAATCCTTTTTAAATATCTTTAAGCAATAAATAGAAAAAACCATGATGTTTCAAAACATTTTATTTGCGAAAAAAAAAATTATTTACAATGTCCAAGCCTCTGGTACTACCACTTCAAGAATCAGATCGAAAGGGGTTGAGGGTTGAAGTTACTGAAATTACTTCTTGGCGGCAGCGAGTTCCTTCTCTCTCTTGAGACAGGCCTCGACTCCGCGTCTCATCTCCTGTACGGCATCATACTCAGTGAGACCGAGACGACGCTTGTTGGACAGATCGTACACTCCACCTACACTCTCTGTGTGCTCGCCGTGGATACCTGGAGATGATAAAACAACACTTTATTATCCATTAGGCCATTAACAATAAGACAGCATCCTGAACATGTAAAGACTAAAAGAATTATCAACAAGATGCGAGGAATTTGGGTTTATCTGTCCTGAGTGGATTATTGTTATAAATTCCGAGCTTTAGCGAGGAATTTATCACAATAATTCACGAGGGACAGATAAACCGTAATTCCGAGCTTCGAGTTGGTTATTCTTTTTCTTACCCAAGTCAAATCTAAGAATATTTACGGTACTTTTTGAAAAAACCTTCGTGAAGGCGAGTTGCAAGTAAACTCGTCTTTGTATTCATGCGCGACGAACAACGATTATGTCATGGCGCAGTTAAATGTAGTCTCTGTTTGTGGATCATACATTAAGCAAGACAATCCTAGATGAACGAAATAATAAAACAAACCATATAAAACATTTTAAATTGACATACGAAATTAAAAACAATGTTTGTTTTGAAGTCTCTGTGACACTGGTACGCTCGACTCACTGAACGAATGAAAAGAAATAGTTCCGTCAGCCAATCAGATCTCGAGTTATTTTTAGAAAAACTGTAATTCCCGTGACCATTATGAAAACTTTGATACCCGGCATATCCGTGCCCGCTTGGGTAAGAAAACATTTCACGAGCGTTCGAAAATTAGTATATCCCTAGCGAAAGCGAGCACGAATGTCGTAATTAGAGTCTTTGTCTTTCAATGTTTACACGAATGCTTGAATAAAGGCGTTTCCCGAGAGTTAATAAAATAATTTTGAATATTTTGGTCGTAATTGAGCAAGACATTGAAACAAAAATCAAGAAAATCTTACTACAAGATGAAAAAAGTTTAACAAATCAAGGTTTGTCCAAATGAGGTTAATTGCCTTGTAAACAATTCTCAATATTCTTTTTGATATCGAAGTAATGAAAAGAAAATATACACAAGGCTGTATATCTGACGCCGTCGCATTTAGAATGCACAGAAAAGAGATGACAGATGAAAGATGAGGTTATAATATTGTAATGATGTCACTCCAGTATGACGATATTTGCCAAATTTTTCATCAAATACCGTGTTAAAATAGAGATTAATTTACTAAACATGTTTATTTTCGCAGTATCGCCCTCGTTCCTTCCTTAACACAGCATACACACGTTAGGAAAGGTGTGTCGACGTGGATTTTAGGGCTGCTTACGATAGCATCACACGAAACTATTTCACTTGCAATATCGCCTATGCATGATCAAGCGATATCTCTCAGGAGAGATAGAAGATTTTACAGCGACGGTGACTGGCCTTTGGAAACAGAAATAGAGAATACTAAACGACGTCCCGTTTAATAACATATTTATGAAACGAGTGTATGGTTTGGTATTTAACGAGCGAAAGCGAGTTAGATACCGATACCATTCACGAGTTTCATAAAAATGTAATTATACGGGACTGAGTTTAGTATTTTATTTATTACTCGCTGAATTATATCAAAGAAAAATCATACAGATCGCCAGGATAGCCATTGTCGTTGCCTCGCTAACATTGTGACGTCATGTTTAACGATTGTGACGTCATGTGACGTCAATCAACACGCGATGTTATTACACAATGTGTAATAACTTTGTAGATTTATTAAACGGCGGTATCTTCAACGGGAGAGTAATAAATAGAGATTATTACCCGAGGAAGTGTGTCATATGATTTTTACGAAATGAGTGCGATTTTTTGTATTACCCGAGCGAGAGCGAGGGTTATACACAAGTTCGCACGAGTTTCGTAAAAGTCATATGACACAATTCCGAGGGTTATAATTTCTTTATTACCGATTCTATTTCATTTAAAACACACGGAAAGCGGCCTACTTTCTTTGCTGCAGCCCGCTTCAGTGACGTCACGAACAATGGTTTGATGACGTCACAGACGACGTAATACGGTAACTCGCGCTGAAACAATCGTTGCTAGGAAAAGTGATATGTGCACATGTGCTCATATTGAAAATATGTCACTGCTTATGATAAACCATATGGGTAATAAATGCTATTTATAAAATGGCAAAATAAAAATATTCTAAAATAAGCAAAGTGGCAAGTCTCGCCCTTGGAAAAGAATAACAATTAAGAGTTGTCTCCCTTTGACCATGGAGTCATCGGCTCCATTCTTGAATAATGTTATCATACCTCTTGGCTGGATGTTCAGTTTCTCGCAGAACTCCTTGAAGTCTGGTTGAGCGGCCAGGTTGGGGATCTTCATGTGGACAGACGCACGGAGAGCTGTTCCCAGGTTGGAAGGACAGAAGGTCAGGTAGCCGAGACCCTTGCGCTTTGCAAACGACAAGCCACTGCTCTCCATGGTTTTGATGGCCTGGATAAAAAGTTTCAATATTCGATCAAACAGTAATAATTTATTATAAATTCAACTCACTTTGAAATCTACAAAGGTCTTTATCAAATATACATGATCGTGAAGTGTTTAACCTATTTATTAATTCATATGTAGCATCGAAACTCTAAAATTGTTTACAACTTCAAAGAAGTCCATATATATAAGATTTCTAACAGACTTTCAAGCCAGATTAATTACTATCCAAAATAATGTTGTAGAGATCATATTTCTAAAGAGAATCAGATCGTTCATTTTAAGAAACTGCAGAACTTTTAACAGTCCCTTTGTTCTGAGAAGGTGTATCTTAAAATGAAACGTTATTCATAACTCATATTTAAATGTTATGTATTTCAAACTATTACATAAAGGAGAGAAAAGATTTACATTAAGACTACCCATAAAACGTAACTATTATGATTTCTTGTACATTACCAACTTACTTTTCCTATAGAAGATACCCATCACTTTCTTTGGGTTTTGAACTCAGTTAAAGAGCCACTCCGTGAGTTGTTGGAGTCATATATGCCAAACTTAATCAATGGTGTCATTTGATCGCGAAGTATCGACTCTTACCAACAGACACATTTTAAAGCTTATAGGTTTTTTTACAGTGACAATATGAAGGTAGGCCGTCGCAATTATGATCGAAAACCGGACAGTGGCGCGCGTCAAATAGTCAAACGTAATTTTGGAGACTTATCTAAAACAGCCAGGAAGACAGTTAGGAGTTGATAGCGTTTGTTAGGTTATATAACTAGCATCCATGTATATTGGACGTGATATCTACACCTCTGTGCATTTATAAGGCTGTTTTTAGATTTTCATGGAAAACCAGTATTTGTCATATATTATGTCTTTTAGACATGATTATATATCACCACATATGACATTTAGGTTCGTATCAAAGGTAAACAATATGTCATGAAAATCACGGAGTGGCTCCTTAATTTAGTCCATCTCAGATGACTACAGACTAAGCGAGTTGAATGAATACGCCGTTACGGGAATTGATCTTCTTAGGGCCTGGTAATGTTTTTTGTCGAGAGATTAAACTTCGCAGGAACACGATATTTAGTAGTAGCCCATAAGTAAACATAGCTAAACACACGACCTACATATAAATATATTCATAAAGGTTAAAAGGGCACAGAGTACATGTATGTAAAACTTAATAAAAAGGTGTTGTTATCCATATATGGTAACATATATTTAATATGAGCACATGTGCACATATCACTTTGCCTAGCAACGATTGTTTAAAGCGCGATTTAATACAAATTTCACACTCGCTTCGTAAAAATCATATGACACCTTTCTCGGGTAATAATCTCTATCTATTTTATCGAGAAGTGGTTGTTTCTAAGAAAATTCTCTTGTTTAGTGTAGTGACAACAAAGAGGTAATTTGTGATCGAAAACCGGACAATGACGTGTAATTTGGGAATATTATGTACAGCAGACACAAAAACAAATATGGATTGGTAGTGTTGAGTAGGTCATTATATTAATATTCACGTAAATGGGCCGAAGAATTTCGAATTCTCAACATTTATACGGTCTTTTTTAGCTTATCGTTAAAAACAAGAATATATAATTTTGGCATTTTTGAGATAAGGATGCAAATGACTGGGAGGCGATTTTAACCTAACCTGCATATCGCACTATCTGTTTATTTCGGTAAAGATCAAAGGCGCGATCAAAATTCTTTCGGCCATGTCCTTAAACTATAATAGTCCAGGGCAAAACTGTACTTTATTGTAAAACACATGATGGTTGAGGCAACTCTATTTCTTAATTCAAACCATAGCCAACTTTATTAGACACACTCTGTGTCTATGATTTACCTACGTTTTATACCATCAATTAACATTAGCCTACGACTATCTTAGCACTAAGAAAGCTTCGAAAATCTAGACCCTGGTGTCTACTTACAGTGCACAACCTCTTGTAGACAGCGGCCAAGTCTCCACCCTTCTGCATGGAGATGAGACGGAGATGATCCTCCTCGTTCACCCACACCAGGAAGGTCTTGTCCTTGTTGTGGAAGATTCCTCTTCCAGTTGGCCAGTTGTTGTAGCCACCAGCATCTCTCAGGAACCTGCAATAAAATAATGGAATTATAAGTTAGTATGCAAAACATTTGTGTTTATTTCTTACGTTGTGTAAACATTTTTTTTTCATTTTCCACGATTTCAAATGTCACGTTTTTCATTTGGTAAGGCGTTAATTTTTTTAAGCGTTGGCACGTTTTTCTCTCTTTGACGTCATAAACCTATTTTCTGTGACGTCACTGTAGCAGAGCTTTCCAAGTGAATTCAAACTTTTTAGTAGTGTTTTTCAACCAAATTCCAAAGGTATAGTCACAAGCGTGCCATGAAAATTTTACGACTTACCTATCTCAAATATTCAGATCAACAGTTTGACAATTTTTTGTAATACTAAATTACATGATTTAGATAGGGGATACTTTTGACAGGACTCTCAATGCATTTGATATTTTGTGGCACTATTTAGTTTGAATGATTTTCAATTTTTCACCTGTCATCATCCTTGAAGAGGAAGTGGTCCTCAGTGAGCTGTTTCTGGTCTGCTTTGTTCATGCCCTCTAGTGGGTAGTATTTGCCAGAAAGCTCGCCCGTGAACTGCTCAAAGGCTGCCTTTGTATCTGCCTCCATTTTGACCAAGTCCTGGAGAGAAAAAAGGGCAAATGTTTGGAGTCATGCAAGTCAATAAATAATGACTTACTTTTGACCTGTTCCTGCTGAAGTTCTCTGTTAATTAATTGTGGCATGATTTTCTGTGTAAAAGAAATATTTACCAGATAAAGAAAAAAAGCTCATTTTTTATAACCATGACATATGGGTTAAAACTTACGTCTTTTGAAAGGACGGGAGGGAATCCATAGCTGTCGTGGCTTCTGCCGACACGGACACGGGTCGAAACGATGTACTCGCCAGATGGGTCAAGATCACCGAAGCCGAGATTGTCAATATCACCCATCGATGGTTCGGGATGGTCAAGTTTATCCACCTTGTGATAATCCTTGATGACTTCATCAAGAACATCGGCGAAGACAGTGTAGCCTTCGGGGTCACAAGCATAGATACCGACACCACTGTCTGGGTTTTTGCAACCTACAAACGATATAAATTAGAGTTATTCCCCCCTTCACAACGGTCGTGTCATTGACCTTTTGAAATTGATAGAATTATACGCCATGTTTGCACAAATAAGTGGAGTTGTCGACAAAGATAACATCAAAAAGTAAACGATCATCATGTTTTATAATTTAAATCGATGAGGCTAAGATCACTCAAACGCACATATGATATCGCAACAAAACATGGACCGTTGTTGGAAAAAAAGAACCCTCCAAACAATAGTCAGTCCTTCACTATTAAGATGTCTGAAATTGGTTATTTTTATCATTTCAAATTCAAAGATAAGGCTATTTTATATTAAGAATACCTGACTGGATGCATTCTTTCAAAGTTCCACCAAACTTTGTTTTCTTGTCTTTCAACTTTTTGTAACGCTCCTCCGTTAGATGTTTCTTCAACAAAGATTTGCAGTTAGCTGCACTTTTCAGTTTGTTCCACAATTCTTCCACACTCATGGTGAAATGAAAGGGAAGAAAACAAAATAAAAAACAAATTAATGAAATTCAAAGGACGTCCGGTGATTTGTCTCCCAAATGGCGGTTTGACGTAACGGTCACAGTTGGAGCCTTTATAGTCATGCGGTTATGACGTCACAATCAGATCAATGACGTCAAACATCATGTTTATGGGAACACTCATTTTGAGGACACTTGTTGAGCAAGTTGCTTGCTCTTTCATTCTGATTCAAATGATTAGAGGTTAAAAACAACCACATGTGCTTTGCATTAAATAACAGTTTTGTCCCGATTTATTACAGTAAAAGGACGGGGACGAATGCTACAATTAATTACTATAAAAACGATAAAGAATAAAAACCTAACCGAAATAAATAACTTCTTTTTGTAACAACGTCTACGGACCGTTTTGTACGACAAATTTTCCAAAAAAAATTGAACGAAATCTTATTTAATTTTTTTTGGAATAGCTAAACATAATTTACTTCTGGGTTTTAGAGTACTTCCCTTTTGGGGATTGTAAATGATTTAAGTATATGAAAGTTTTAATTAATCACTAGTAATTGTATATCGCCCCAGAAAGTGCAAGAATTAGAAATCATCAGAGGTAGGGGCCATATTTCGCGGTTCTTTACAAATCAATTTTCAATACTGATAGGCACTGTCCTTAATTCTCTCAAATCAAATATCGTGTTACATCGTCGACCGATTTCGCACAGGTGAAACTAGAAATATGTGCGTATGATGCACAGTGATGTCTCCCTTCCAAACTTTAATTCCAACCTTATCATCTTATCGCCACTTATACCAGAAACAATCCATACCAAACATACAATAAAAAGGATAATATATAAGCATCAATGAACTTGACATAATAATGACTCGTGAAATATACAAGTTCAATAGTGCATAAGGAAGGGTTTTATATATTTGCCAACTTCTTTTTTGTAGGGAATGTGACATTTGATACTCACACAAACATCAAATATCATAAATAGCATCTACAGCCCCCAATATGCACTACGTTCAAATTGTTTCCATGGAAACAAAGTAAAATGAAAATTCAGAATAACCAAAGTAGCAAAAGGCACCACCCAAGCACTAGATCTAACCACATACCAGGTTAAGTAAAATAATACTTATAGATTTTTAGAAACGGACCCTACCCCCCATTTGCACTAAGTTCAAATTGTTTCCACGGAAACCAGAAAAATATGAAATATTCAGAATAACCAAAATAGCAAAAGGCACCACTCCACCACCAGACCTATCACAAACCAAGTTTTGTAACAAAAAATATGGAACAGTTTTTGAGATATGGAAACTGACCTTACCTCCCATTTGCACTAAGTTCAAATTGTTTCCATGGAAACCAGGACAAAAAAAATAAATTCAGAATAACCAAACGGCAACGTAAGCATTTCGGAATTACGGAATTACGGAAGCACGGATCCACGGAAGCACGGACGGAACTGAAAACATTATGTCTCCCGCAAAGCTTTTTGCGGGGGACATAATAACCACCGTATATTCTGGTTAGATATTGTATTTATATAAGGTTTTTGAAGTGTTATTTTCGTATTTTGCTTTGGTATTTTATCTGTAATATATAGACCAATGAATGAAAATGCTAGATGCATCGGTGAATCATCTTAACTGCTTTTAATAAACATGCTAAACATATTACTTTATTTATAATTTAGACATGCGTCATCATTGAACCTTTAGTCGATAGATTTATATGAATGTCCTAAATACATTATTCAACATATGAATTACATATAGATAAGTATGCAAGATGTACGTACGTTATAAAAACAAATTATTGAAGTTATATCTAACTTAATGGGAAAACCTTTTAATGCATTTCATACTCTTTGCAACTGTGGTACGGAGTCTCAATATCTACCTAAGTATCAGGCCTGTTTCACCATAAAAAATCTTTTAACATCTTCAATTCAGGTAGGCTTAGAAAGCTTAACTTAGATAACGTCTTCGTTTAATGGAGACTGGATACACACAAAAAAAGAACTTAATTAGGCAAAGAGAATTTGACATTTGAACACCATAAGACCTTTTAATTGTCATGCATGAATAGAGGTTAGCCAGATATTGAACATTCAAGTCCTTTTTCAACAAAATTTAGAAAGGTCTTCATACTTTATAACCTGAGAATTAATTTGAGTTCCTTGGAGTTCAACTTGTTTCTCTCGCTTGTATTATTAGCCGGATATGTTCATTGGACCAATGTATCAAATTTGTCATGATTTATAACACGATGTAACACGATATTTGAAGGTTCATGCAGCTTTAACTGGTGTAGGTAAAAAAATCAGATTTTAAGGCGTCATCGACATTACATTAAATGAATGTCACTATCCACTTCAGAACAAACAAAAATAATGGACCTTAATTTCCTAATGTGAGGTACTTTGGATTTTGACAACACCAAGCTGTGGTAAAATAAGTTGTTTTTTATTTTTTTTATTTTATTTGTTCCCATGATCAGTTACAGGTAATAATAAATACAAAACTGTGTACTCTCAAAGAGTTCAGTCAAAAAGGATATACATTCTTTCAAGCTATGGGTAAATATATTCAACATGTTATTAAGTGTTATATATTGGGAATAAAGGTAACCATTTGGCAGAAAAAGATTCAAAATTATCACTTCTTTTGGCTATAAATTGTTCTACAATGTAAATGTCTTTAAAACTTTTGAGAAAATTATTCAATTTTGGAATTAATTTGTTTAAGGTGCAACTATAAATATATCTTTTAGCAAAAAGTAATATATGTAGAATCAATGGGCAAAAACCAAATGTTCCAAACCAAATCAGGAATTTTGTTATTTGTATTGTCTGTATGTTTACAGTTATCCAATTTTCCAGATCCATCCAAAAAGCCTGGGTTTCCTTACATTCCCAATATACATGACAAAGTTTCATTCTGAACCTTACAAAAATTACATAATTCATTGTCAACTAATTTCATTTTAAAAAGTTCTCTTTTTGTATAAATAACCCTATGCAGAAATTTATATTGAAAATCTAGAAGTTTTACATCTTTCAAATTCAGTCTGAAAGTTTTAAAAATCATTTGCCAATTTAAATCAGTATCATGAAACTTTGGATTTTGACACAACACCAAGCTGTGGTAAAATATGTTATCCCAAGTCATTAAAACGATAGTTAAGTGATGTTTGTTCTAGACTGCTAGATGGTTCTATGCATTTGTCAGGCAAATTCTCTTCCTTCTCGGAGCCATTGTGCTGTGAAAGAACGGGGGCATACTTTGTGTATGTTTACAGTTGGTCTTGAAATGAAGTTTTATTTAATCTATAATGATCCTAGTCATGGATGTATCAATTAAATGTAAATGGTCACTTCCATCGGGGTGCCAAATTGTGTGCAAGAAGTTTGTCAGTACATGGATACGTTGTTTAGTCTCCATAGTCATTCTCCCGATGCAAATAGCAGGGATCCAGATAAGATGCGTATCTGCGTAAAATACGCACGCGTAATTCAGATGTACGCATTAAAAATGAAATCAATGAGTGACAGATACGCACAACTTTCCCAGCATACGAGTAAGGCTGAATTTACACTACGACCGACTTTCTATGCGTTCCGTCGTGCGTTGCGTCAAAAAAACCGCGAGCGGTACATTTTCAATGTGTGCAATACACTACATGCGATTTCAGCATGCGTTGCGATCCGATGCGAATGAGATAGGAAGGCCTGCTATTTTTTACGCAACGCAAATGAATTCGCATGAGGAATTCCCTGGTGACGTCACTCAAATGAGGTATATCCCAACCACGTGGACTGTCAGGTAACGATGTCTTCAATAATATTTTAAAAAAATACTTTATTACACATGTAGAATTGATTATATGTATGTTGAGATATCAATTTGGTGTGTGTCTGCATCTACTTTTTCATATTAAACAATATGTTACGGCATATATGTGATTAATTTCAGTTTCTCAAAAGAATCATGACAGGAAAGAGAAGTCATGTCGAGGGAAACACTTTATTCGACAAAAGATCAAAGGATTATAGAGATGTAGATGTTGTGAACAATATTTGGTGAGTGAGGTGAGGTGAGTTGTGTTTAACGCCGCTTTCAATTTCAAACCCTTCAGTTCACTTCAGTTCCGCTGGTATGTGGAATATGTAAAGTCATTAAGAGAACGATTATGTTTGTATTTTCTCGATATTTTCAAAAGTGCGAGTCATTTCATTGGCTTGCTATATTTAGCGATACTAGCGTTTTAGGCCGAAGAATATCAGAGTATGAGCGTGGCGGAGACAAATACGCTGATGTAGCAGGATAACATCAGATTGGGACTCTACGGTTTCAATTTGACCTATGGCGACGATTACATTTTCACTTCAATTGTGGCATAATGTTAATTACGGCATGCAAAACCGATTAAGTTTTCCCAGCGGAATCGTAACCTTCGGTTTTCAACTCCGTGGCCTGTCCACATTACCGTCAGTCGGTGACGGGTGGCAATATGGTAAATATGCAAAAATGTACATGCATTAGTGCGAACACAATATGTAGACTGCATTACGGAGACGTTTTCAGCGTTTCTTTATATATTGGTTGTGTTTCTTTTGCAAGTTAGTAAATCTTTGAATGTTGTAAAGGAAAACAATATCAACAGTATAACAATATTTTAATCAAAACATTATCACACTATTTTTATGAAATAAAATACAAAAATCACTCAATTGTCTGCAAGCAAATCTTGCGAACTACGGTACAGACAACCAATTAACAAGCGAGGTGAACTTTTTTGGTCCATTGAAGAATTTTTAAGTACAAACTTTCAAAGTTTGACGGCCATGGCTTTCGGCAAGAAAAAAAAAAGGTCGATGATATGAGGTCCAGCCGAATACTGAATACGAGTTACCTCACAAATTACATTTCTACTCCTGGTAATATTTGGAATGTATGCTTTCGAATAACTGGGAAGTTTATTTCTTTGCAGCTGCTAGTCTCTTTTCCTCCTTCAAAATCTCTTTAATTCCCGTTTGCATCTCCTTGACAGCGTCAAACTCAGTGAGTCCGAGACGACGCTTGTTGGACAGATCGTAAACGCCGCCTTCGCTCTCGGTGTGTTCCCCGTGGATACCTTAAATGGAAATTTAAAGCAGCCGTGAAGTTGAAGCAATCGTAAAATCATTCAAACTGAAGCTAAATCAGCACACCTTTTTTTTAATATACTGGTTTTACAAACGATGTAAGCAAACTGTACAGAAACTTTATTGAAAACACGCTTGTGTGGGCCTTGTTTTCATTTTATATTTTAAAAATGCAGTTCTTACCTCGAGGTTGAATATGGTATTTAGCGCAGAACTCCTTGAAGTCTGGCTTAGCGGCCACGTTTGGGATCTTCATGTGGACAGACGCACGGAGAGCTGTTCCCAGGTTGGAAGGACAGAAGGTCAGGTAGCCGAGACCATTGCGCTTTGCGAACGACAATCCACTGCTCTCCATGGTATTGATGGCCTTAAATGATTTTATATAAACATTATCTATCAACGTTCACGAACATGAAAACTTGGAACGATTGAGATAAGAATTTACCACTTTTAACCTAGCAAAATACGTTGGAATACTCAAGACAACTAGCAAAAAAATTGGTTTGCATATGTTCGAAACATGCGAGGACAGTGAACTATGAATAAACTGACATTTCATCTAAGGAGCGAAAGTGATTTAACGTATTTGAATAAAAAACACTCTTAGTACAGTATTTAGCTTATTGCAGGAATAATGACGGGGCAACGCATACGCGACCCAAAATTGCTACGTCATGTCAAAATATTTAAATGTAAAGTAAATTTGAACTCCTATGTCACAATACTTACATCACAGAGCCTCTTGTAAACTTCTTTCAGGTTGCCACCCTTCTGCATGGAGATGAGACGGAGGTGATCCTCCTCGTTCACCCACACAAGGAAGGTTTTGTCGACATTGTGGAAGATTCCTCTTCCAGTAGGCCAGTTCTTGTAGCCATCAGCGTCTCTCAAGAACCTTAATCATGTTGGGGGAAAAACCAATTTCATTTACAGTGTGTGAAAAAAGTGTTCACTATGGAACCAAAAATCTTCAGATTCTGTTTCAAGAACAGTATGCTTGTGAGATATTAGTCCAAATAAAGTTCGCGCCGTAAAAAAATTAATTACACTTGTTAGGGCACCAGTTTCTACGATAAGCTTTCATAAATCGCAAAATTTCATACATTTGGCTGGATAGTGATAGGAAAATGGTCTTTGCAGTTCATTCATTAGACAAATGGGTTTGTATGATTTTTTTCATCTATACGAAATGAGTGTCGACATCTGGCAGAGATGAGCAAATTTCTATTTTCTTTCTACAAAGATGCAAAAGCAGGCATTGTAACCATGGTAACGATAAACATTTTACAAAAACATTTTCCGTAACCTTATTCAGATTAACGTTACATACTCAAGCTTGTTTAATGTTTTAAACTATTTTTTCTTCGTCGGTGGTCCTTAGTAAGAAATAACTGTCAATTTTATCTTTATTTCCGTGAGCAATATAGATTTAAGTATATATTATGGACAGATTCAAAACTAAGTGATTCTATGAAAATTGGGCTTGCCCAACGCAAGACAGGTTCGGATTGACTTAATGGCGCACACGCAATATTCAGAGCAAATTTAAACATTTGAAATAGATTTTTGGAAATAGTCGCTCACCTGTCATCATTTTTGAATAGGAAGTGATCAAGCGTCATCTGCTTCTGTTGCGCTTCAGTCAATTTATTCAGCGGGTAGTAAGTTCCCTTTAGTTTTCCGGCGAACTTTTCGAATGCGGCCATAGTGTCCTTTTCCATTTTCTCCAAATCCTAAAAACAGAAAACAAAAGCACAAAACTCGGGGATCTGTGTAAACTGGAGTATGGGACATAAAATCGTACAACCAATTCAACGATAGTAAACAAGTTTGTTTTGACTTTTTTTACCGACAAAAGAAAAAAATGCTGCATACACTTCTAAGTCAAATTTTAAGAACAAGTTTATATATCTGAATAAACGCCAAAAGGTCATAGAAAGTAAAACACCATGCATGCAATATGTAAGAATGAAATAATGAACGTTTTGCAAGTTCTGCTGGTTTGTAAAATCCAAATCCACGAATTTCCACACTAATTTGAGGTCAGACACTAGCCCATACCTGTTCAAACTTTTAAAAGAAAATCCGTCAAAGACTCAACTTTCTTCAAAGTCAAACATTTAACGGTCATCAATGACAACGATAGCATACTCTCATTATCGGATTATTTGGATAAAAGCAATAGGCAATATGCTCCATATGTAGAGCAAATGCTTAAAAAATCAATATTAAAGACGGGGTAACAATTTCAGAAATAGGATACATATGGCATATTCAAAATACACATGCGTATGAGATGAGGCTAAAACATGGGATCAAGCGTCCGTAACAGCTCGTCTTTGCTACAGCTATTGGCATAACACCTAGGATAAGGTCATTCCCTTCGTTAAAAAGGTTTTGAAAGATCTTACTTCTTTTTTAAGAACGGGAGGGAATCCATAGCTGTCGTGGCTTCGGCCGACACGGACACGTGTTGAAAGTATGTATTCCCCCGATGGGTCGAGATCTTCCAATTCTTCCGGGTCTCCCTGCGAGGGCTCTGGGTGATTCAAACCCGTTACGGCGTGATAATCCTTGATAACTTCATCCAGAAGGTCTGCAAAGACTGTATACGCATCCGGGTCGCATGCATATACACCGACGCCACTTTCTAAATGCATACATCCTGGAAAAGAAAAAAAATAATTTAAAAGTTAAAATCAGACATTTACAGTTGTTTTTTTGGTTTATTTTTTTATAAAAGGTAAACACGGCGATTTAGAATTCTGAATTTAAGAAATGATATAACGATTCATTGATAGTATATGTTTGCATGGGTACAACATGAATTTGTATCCGTGTACAGGGACAACGATACATGTTCCATCACAAGAGACAATATGATAGTTCAGTGCAATAAGTTAAATTACAGATTAACACCAGTCATTTGCCAAGCTAGCTATTCGGTAATAAGAGGATAATTCCTCGTTTGTCGACAGTTGGCCAAAACTAACTAAAACGGTTTTATATATAATATCAGGTTTCTTAGTATTTGGCACGCGCATTAAAGTGTCGTGAATAGATTTGTAGGTTTCTCGACTGGCTTGAGAATTCTTTCACGATACATCGTCTCGCCTCTAAGGGCAAACCATCTTACAAGGTCTAGTCCAAGGTATCCTTATGCAACCATCTTATCAATGCTATATAGTCAAAACTCGACAATCTTAGTAATTTTTCCTTGATTACCGTTTCACGAGATCCCTTTATTTTCCGAAGAGAACGTGCTACAGGCCTTTAAAGGGCAACAACTCCAAATGGCTTCGCCTCCAACTACTACAAGTTTCAAGATGCACTAAACTAGTTCACAGCAAATAACATTTACACCGACGGCGTTATGTCCACGAGGAAATTTGCGAGTATTGAAAAATATGAAACCGGAAACAATAACTAGTTATCGATATTGCAACTATACCGTTAGTCAATGGAAAGGGAAATTCGTAAGGGGGATTTTATTAAATTTAATATTCACATGGCTACCAGTCGAGTTCCGTCAAAAGAAATCGCAATCGAAACGGGCCTCGGTTAAACTAATAAGCAATTGAGTGTTAAATGTATGTTTAAACCGCATGTGGTGATGTCACTCGATATTCGCCAGTAGAAGTAGCGCGAGTAGATCAAGAGACGCCAGTTGCCCAGCGTTCGCGTTGATACTGTTCTGAAAAGGTCTTTTTGACCTTACATCAAATTGAAGACTGCCATTAAGACACTCCATTTCTTAACACGTGCTCCGCGAATGAAACCTTACATCAAAGTTCAAACGTGAAGACTATGCGACAAACATTTAAGATTCAGGTACGGTAAAGTCATAAATGTTCTTTGACATTGAAAAAATTTAAACACTTTTAGCCTTTTGGTCGTTAATTTGGTTCGAATGGAGGTGTTATTCGGACATTCCTTATTACTAGGCTTGGCAGCATAAAATACAAATAATGCACACCTCAACTTAAAACATTGTTAGTGGAAATTCTCACTACCGCTTAGACAATATGCCGTCAAAAGCAAACCAAACTAAAATACAAACTACGACCGCTCAAACATACATTACACGTCTCTATTAATTAATCAATGCCCGTCTTACCGGAACGAATACAATCTGCTAGTGTTCCACCAAATTTCGTCTTTTTATCCTTCAGCTTTTGATATACTTCAGGCGTGAGGTGTTTCTTTAACAGGGATTTACTGTCTCCTTGAAGACGCTCCCAAAGCTGCTCAAGAGACTCCCTTTTTTCACCTTCGCTCATCTCGACTTGTGACTTGTATTTGCCGTACATCCCGGTTCGTGCGCTTATATAGCCGTCCGAACTCCGCCACTCAGCCACGTCAAGCGAACGAGGCACGGAAAATTTGATTTGCCCGTTCTCTTCTGTCCTATCACAAACTGCGACAGTGCGTCGCTGCCTAGCAACCACGCGCCCTTACGATTTCAAAAGTATAGTCTGCTGTCGTTCTGTCGTTGAAGTTGTGCGATGAAGACTTTGACAGCTCGGACTGCACGATATTCACGTGCTGGTCACTTTCTCTGCTTTACCTGCCTGTCCAAAAGACCAGTGCGCGGCCTCGTCTGCCAATCTATACTGAATGAAGGCTCGTTGAGTCGTTGCGATAACAAGCTCGATACCCCTTAGTTACGCGTTTTAACCTCCTAACTGATTGTGAACTTGTCAATCACTCATGTATATTTTATCTGGTATTCGATAGTCAGAAAACGCGACCCCGGTATCCGAATTCGATCATGATGATTTACGATTATCAGCTTTAGGCAGGATTTATTGATATTTTTATCATAACAACCTGGGCTATGATATTCTCAATCCATAATACTATTTTGGGGGTATGTCACCACACCAAATTACTTCATGATATAAGTTTTATGATTATGCAGAAGCAAATTAATGTGAAGGATTATTATTAACATGCAGAAACACGCTTTGAAGCAGTTTAAAGTGACTAATGCACAACAATATTTGTAAATATAACTGTTGCACAGATAATTCATATATCTAAATATAGCGATCTGAACTCAGGTAATCTATTGGTACCATATAAGTTATTTGAAAAATAAGTAGATATATTTAAATCACAAAGTTATTTCTCACAGGCCGGAAAGGATTAATGCAATGTTGCATGAAATCCGGACGGAGTATGATATTGCCTTAATCCAATTTTGCTTACAGCCTGAAAACCCAAAAAACAATAACAGCGGAATCCCCTTGGTTAATCCAACCACAAGGTTAATATTGTGAATAAAAAAAGGTTCAGTTACAGATGGCAACTAAAGCATATTTCATCCTTTGTTCTGAGGCAAAAGATAAAGCTATATATTCAAAATCTTTTTTCAACAATCAATACTTTTTCCATTTTGTGCACATCCGACCGTTGATTTTTATATCCCTTATTGCGGTCGGCCGCCTCAACCTTTTAATTATTGATTGCAGGCTAATTGTAAAAGTAAAAAAACTAACATTAGAAAATTTGAGAGCGGAAATGCTTTAGTGCCTTTAAGTTTTGCATGTGATAGCCATATAATCAATAGAAGTATGATGGTTGTTTTCAACTTTAAAAGTAATGTTAGGAAAAATGCACTAGCGTTTCGCATAGTTTCTTTTTGTACGATAACTTACTGAAGGAGCCACGTAAGAGTGTTTGTGAAAGCATTCAAAGAGTAATTTACCTATCAACCGCTGATAACTTTATAAACACTTATATTCAATATGTTCTCTAAATCCTGTGTAGTACCATGAGCAGTATAGAAGCCGTTGGTATTGTAATCGTCACATCACGATTATTCTTAAATTTGGTGCTTATGGATTCTGGTAATGTTTATTTGCAGGCAAACTATAGCGCAAATGAGTCGCGCAACGTGATTGCGTGACCGGTAACATAATTGTTTCATTGGCGCAGCGTTAAGTGGTCAAGTGGTTACAGTTCCTAATCGTATAATGGTTTACGATGATTTTGTAGACAAAATTCAAATGTTTTTCAAGAAAATGTCCAAGATATTTTACTCTTTTATCTTTTATTTATCTTTAAATACACCACAAGGCAAATAGATCTTTAAAAGTTCTAATAACAATGACCAATAAATTAATAAATGTTCTGCAATTTGAGTGTTGGTGATATTTTATTGCCGAAGCACTTCGCTATGTGTTATCAATGTGTTACCGCAGTCGAAATGTAGGATGTTTTTACTATTTAAATAAGATTCAACTTTTGATATTCTTCTCAGTTGCTGTGTGTGCAAAACAACCAACCTTGTGTGAACATCTTAATCATAGCGTTCAATTCCCCCACCCCTGTATATATGTCGTAATTAGATTAACTATATCTTACTCGAAGTGTTATTTTATCCTTTTCATGCATGCAGAGAGTCAAGCATGGAAGCAGTGATGAAATCGTCAGTTGAACCCTGTTCTTCAAGTTGAAGATCCGTCTTGTTAACCCTTTGAGTGAGGCATCAAGCGCAAGAGGGATTGAATGAGCTACGGTCACCCAGAGTTCACATAAAAACATATAACAAGACACAGGCAATTTGTCACGCTTTATTTAGGGACTCAACTCGGGCATAGATTACAGATTATGCTCGGTCATATCACAGGTTCTCTGGAATAGGTTCGCAAGCTGTGCTAGTTTGGTATTGAGAGACCTAGCGTACTCGGTGCAGCTTTGTCCGTCTGCTCGGACACTTGCTGAGCAGCAGACGACTGTGCACTCTGCTCTACATAACACTCACACTGGTCACGTGGTTGTTGATGACGTCACGTCAACATATCGATGAACAGAACTCCATCATATGCATAGCCAGTGATGGCACTAATTTCTGGGAAAGACAACAAAAGGATTAAAGGAAAATAGATTGTATCCTGACCGGAAGTCACAGCTAAAGCTCCTAACCAAGAACCTTTCCACGTGTTATTTAGAGCTGTGGGCACACACTTTAACACAGGTAGATTTATTTACAAGTTCGTTGAACAATACTGTATGGAGGGAAGACCGTCTATTTCGATTTGCCAGCTGCCAGCTCCTTTTCTCTTGCAAGGATCGCCACAACGCCGTTCTTCATCTCCTGCACAGCCTGGTACTCAGTGAGGCCGAGACGACGCTTGTTGGACAGATCGTACACTCCACCTACACTCTCTGTGTGCTCGCCGTGGATACCTGGAGATAAAGAGGGCAACAATTCAACTACATGCTTTCAAAAACTCCCAAAATTATTAACTTTGTAACCAGCACTGAAAACGATCATACATTAGGCCTAACCGTTTTTAAAGACGTTTACTCCTGGCCATCAATTGGACATGCATTTGAAAGAACTTTCATATCAAGGGTTTGAACTGAAATGCATGTTTATCAGGCATGGATCAAAATTAAAAAAAAACATTTCACAGACATCATAGACGCCAAAACCTTAACTTAAGAAATATGACAAGTCTTTACGGTACAACGCCATCTAATGAAGACGTTGCTATCTACAAACATATAGTTTCATCACAACTTGCTCTTGTTGAGGTACCTAACTATCAATTCGACAGAACCTGATCGACAAACTGATGTGTTTGCGTGGATGGATCAAGGGTCAATCCCTACCCATAGGGGTAGCTCAAATTATGATTTCCGACGCTAATCTCCATGTATTAGGGTCATCTCCCCTTGTATCGATGAAAGTTATTTTTAGAATGTTATTGTCACATTCAAAGAAATAAATCATGATAATTTCAATTCTTTTCCCCTCACAATATGCCATTAAGTTGAAAAAAGGTGATCTAACTTTTCGATCATCGATTTTGTAAATTCGATATGTTGTACCATTCAGGTAGCTTAGGCATATGTTAAGCCCTACTTGACTTCGAAAATTGACTTTTAATTTTAGTATCTCATCGCCGACTTCAAAATGACCTCAGAACTCAGATCGCGAACTGTTCTTTGATATCAATTGTTTGCTCTCTCGGCGGGCGAACAATACGTAGCTCCTTCTCGATAAACCATCATAAATATTGATATTTAAAATGAGTCACCTCTTGGCTGAATGTGGAGCTTCTCGCAGAACTCCTTGAAGTCTGGCTGAGCGGCCAGGTTGGGGATCTTCATGTGGACAGACGCACGGAGAGCTGTTCCCAGGTTGGAAGGACAGAAGGTCAGGTAGCCGAGACCCTGTCGAGTAGCGAAGGACAAGCCACTCTTCTCCATAGCAGTGATAGCCTATTACAATAAACAAAGCAAAACATCATCCCAAAGGATATTCGACTAGAATGTGATTCAAAAATTAATTTTTTGTCTCACGTGTTTAGCTTTCAAGAAAGAAACAGCAAGCCTACATCAACAACGAAAATGGCGAAAAAGTGAAAAAACGCGTCTTACATTGCAGAGTCTGGCGTAGACTTCTTCAAGGTTGCCTCCCTTCTGCATGGAGATGATTCTCAGGTGATCCTCCTCGTTCACCCACACCAGGAAGGTCTTGTCCTTGTTGTGGAAGATTCCTCTTCCAGATGGCCAGTGCTGGTAACCACCGGCATCTCTCAAGAACCTGAAAAGTAATCAAGAATTGAACATCGTCCGCTGAAAGTACTGTCATTCGAATCATCAAGATTACATCTACGGTTTCATTGACGCTATCTTTTGCACTGAGTTGTTGTTTTTTGACATCATCTAAAACCTACAATACTTCCTTAACCAAAAGTGTTACGAAGAACCTTAGAAATACTAGATAATGATTATTAGGAAAATTATATCTGTCATTACGAATTAAAGATAATTGTTTCGAGAAGTGAGAAAAATATCTTCCATTATGCTAACGTTTATGACAGGACAATAACAATGATTATGCAATATGCCTCGTTTCAGTCCAGTTTTCGCGTTGAAGGCACTATATCGCGTATTCATTTGGAAATAAAGGTATATATCAAAATTGAAAACAAATGTAACCTTATGTAAAATATACATTGGAAATCAATGAACGAAACAAAACGAACGAAAACGAACATACAAAGTTTGGCCCAGCTACGTGATTCAAATTCACTAACCCGCATTTTCCCACGGTGTACACATGAAAATGGCTGCATGTAGTGGTCGTTTTGTGATTACACAACTACAGATGATCGGTATAGTGACGAGACGTTTAACAAATATATTGTGCATAAAAGTTTCCTAAACAACCTTACTCACTTAAGAACTACTTTTCCTATACGTCGACTCAGAACAGTCAACTCACCTGTCGTCATCTTTAAACAGGAAGTGGTCTTCCACGAGTTGTTTCCGGTCCTCCTCCTTCATGCCGGTCAGAGGGAAATAGGTTCCACTCAAGTTCCCCTCGAACGTTTCAAAGGCCTTCTTACAGTCGTTTTCCATGTCAACACATTGCTGAAAATCAAAACACAGAGTTGACATAACTTAACCTCTATCGTGTCACACGTTGTGTGGCACTGAAATCATCTCATAACCTATTGAGCCAATGTATGGTTAACCTTGAAATCTTGGTGGCGATTTGATTTGGAAGGGGGGTGTTGATCCTAAAACCCTGGTCGTGATGGACTTTGGGTCGGAGAGGGGGGGATCTAGTCATCATTGTCAGGGGAGGGGGTCGAACCCCATTGTTATGAACTTTTCAAAGAAAGATCTCTTACCAAGGCTCACCCATAATCGCCTTCACTGCAGCACATCCATTTCCAGTTTTTAATGGATAACTTTACCTTTGCAGTAAAATGAAACATCTCCGTGATGCATTTGTTGTCATTGTAGGTTATATAATATATATATATATATATATATATATATATATATATCTGAATAAACGCCAAAAGGTCATAGAAAGTAAAACACCATGCATGCAATATGGAAGAATGTAATAATGAACGTTTTGCAAGTTCTGCTGGTTTGTAAAATCCAAATCCACGAATTTCCTCACTAATTTGAGGTCAGACACTAGCCCATACCTGTTCAAACTTTTGAAAGAAAATCCGTCAAAGACTCAACTTTCTTCAAAGTCAAACATTTAACGGTCATCAATGACAACGATAGCATACTCTCATTATCGGATAAAAGCAATATGCTCCATACAACACAAGTTCGATATATGTAGAGCAAATGCTTAAAAATCAATATTAAAGACGGGGTAACAATTTCAGAAATAGGATACATATGGCCTATTCAAAATACACATGCGTATGAGATGAGGCTTAAACATGGGATCAAGCGTCCGTAACAGCTCGTCTTTGCTACAGCTATTGGCATAACACCTAGGATGATAAGGTCATTCCCTTCGTTAAAAAGGTTTTGAAAAATCTTACTTCTTTTTTAAGGACGGGAGGGAATCCATATTTGTCGTGGCTTCGGCCGACACGGACACGTGTTGAAACGATGTAATCGCCAGATGGGTCAAGATCACCGAGTTGTAGGTTGTTAATGTCACCCCTGTTTGGCTCTGGGTGGTCAAGTTTGTCCACCTTGTGGTAATCCTTGATGACCTCATCGAGGATAGGAGCGAAAACAGTGTAGGCATCAGGGTCACATGCGTAAATACCGACACCGCTGTCGAGGTTCAAGCAACCTGTAGAAAATCAATCATGTGACTGAGAACATTGTGACAGCTACGTAGTGTTTAAATATAGCATTTCGTTTGGCCTGCTAAATTAAAAAAACACCACATATAATTACCCTACTGTTTTAAATACAAAACATCTCTTTCGGTGCAATTCTAACCACTCATAAAGGGTAAATAAATTATAGAACAGCATAGGCAATACCCAGATGACAGCTAGCTTCATAATACAACAAATAACTAGTCGCAAGCAGCTGGAAGAATACTAAGAAAGAAGGAATGGAATGCTAAGATAAATTTTTTTAGGACATGCTAAGGCCCAGAAAGGTTTTATTTGATTAAAACGTATATGTAGAGAAAAAAGGTAAGGTAATGATTAGATTAAAGGTGAGGAATGCTAAGATAAAACATTAAGGGAATGCTATGATAGAAAGATTAGGGAATGCTAAGTCCAAGAAGGCAATAGATAACCAGAAAAAGCTCAAATTCAAGATTATTAAATCTAACATTGGAAAAATTAAAACAAAAGAGTATCTTGTCAGTTTCAAAAGCTAACAAATTTCCATGAATAATTCAAGTTATATGTAAAAACTGCGATTTAACAGCCAAGGCTTTACGATAGATCATGTAAGTAATATCGCTCTATTGGGCACACCTGGATGGGATGTAGATACAGAGCGCAATGCTACGTAGGTATCTTGTTCACAATGAGCTGCGATCTATGCTAGGGCTATATACGGGCATCGCTTCAGCGCCCCTTCGGCTGCAAATAACCCTACATCAGCACTCGCACAGAATTGTAGAGCGGACAACGCCATTTACACCGGAATCATATTATTTCGCTGGCATGGTTGTTTCAGACAATAGAATGACATTCTGAACAATATAATATTTGGATATCATTGGGTTCCATGGGAATCGAAGCGGGGAAAGGTTTACTTGTAGGGTATTGTGCAAATATGATGGGAACCAGGGATGCTAATCAAGAGGAATGAAATCATTGATTTTGTAATGAGAGCGACTTGAGGGGTTATCTAAGCTATCTAATCTTGAACCATATGTCAACTCCCACCGACATAAAATGAATTGTACGCTACGTCAAATGCAGAACATTTTGATTGACAATAAGGGAAAGGTAAATGTTGGAAAGGGGTGTCACCCACCTGATTTGATGCAATCGGCAAGAGTGCCACCAAATTTGGTTTTCTTGTCCTTAAGTGCGTCTACCTTGTCCTTGGTGCAATGTTTCTTAAGGAGGGACTTGCAGTCCGCTCCTGCACCATCGAGCTTGGAGAAAAGTTCATCCACCGACATGATTACCGTTTGGAGTGCAGCTAGTAAGTCCACTAGGTCTCTGAATTCAGGAGGCGCCGTCGCTTCCTTTTATACAGGTTCCTTGGAAACCAAGGAGAGTAAGAAGCTCATCGTTGATTGGCTAAGATAAAATGAAAGCGTGCCAAACACTTGACCGTTGTGATTTGATTGGATTAGGAGGGTGTTATCTTAAACTGTTCAATCGGTCTTACTCTGCACGTCTTATAAATGATTATGTCAAGGTAAAAGGACAACCATAGGTGGGAAGATTAATTTTTGTATATTATTATATGGTAACAATTGATGGATGCTTTGCTAATCAACAACGTTCTATGGTGTATGAAAAATGTACCACAGCACAAAATGCAGGGAAAAAATGATAAAAGTCAATATCGTGAATGATTATATATTTTTTTCATTTTATAATGATAGTGATGATGTACCAATTTCCTCGTACCTAGACTCTCTCTCTCTCTCTCTCTCTCTCTCTCTCTCTCTCTCTCTCTCTCTCTCTCTCTCTCTCTCTCTCTCTCTCTCTCTCTCTCTCTCTCTCTCCATAAATATATATATATATATATATATATATATATATATATATATATATATATATATATATATATACTTTATCAACAAAACATTCAGTAAGACGTATATATACTTTATCAACAAAACATTCAGTAAGACGTTACACAATAAGTAGAAAAAAAGCTGTCTCGTTTTGTATGTCTTGTAATGCAAAGCGATATAGTGTCTTCGATCACTTGGAAAAGAAACAAACAAAGCAATTTTCATTAGGCTTTCTTTTACCCTGTCTAAGCAAATATAGTGTCTTTTTAAAGAATTATTTGTCACTGTTTCTACATTAAATGTTAAGAACTTTTTCTCCCACTATGTCACGTAACAGGGACATCGCGTCCCTTATGTGTGTTGACTTTAATGTTATCAGTGCCTGAGTCATTCATGGCCAAAGGTATCGTAACCTCGAAACTGTACGGTAGACTTCGTCTTCGTTTCAAATTTGGTATTACAAAAAAAGTTTTGGAACGATATCACGAACATGAAACTTTTGTCCTATAAAATTCTTGATTGGGGTATAACTCGTCTACTTGTATATCATGACTATTATGGTGATATGTTGACATCTCAATATTTGAAATAAAAAGGAACATTATAAGTGGTTATACATGCAGCTCCAAAATTTTGATTATATTTTCTTTTTATCAAATCTTACATTACACATACATGAGAAATGATGATTTCGTAACCGATAAACAATATCATACAGGTTCAAAACGCAAAAGGCTATTACTTATTTATTTGTATATAAAATCATACGACTATTACTTCTTTCAGAAGTAATAATATTAGTTTTGATGACACGTAAATCATGTACAAATCTGTGCTTGAAATATTTGAGATTAATTTTAGGTGTGCCTACACTGTCTTCAAGTCTCTATAACAGAATTACTAAATTCTGCTACAAAAATATTCAAAATATTACTAATGTTAGTGTAATAGTCAATAAATCGTAATTCGTTTTTGCTTAAGATACCTGAAACAGACCTTTGGGAATATTACAAAATATACATTTAAAAACGTTTAAAGGTACGCGAGCATATCTAGTTTGTACCTGGGCGATAGCACATATCACCGACATACTTTGAACACTGTCGAGTATGATGCAATATCTCTGTGATTTTACTTTATTAAACTCTGAATAATTCAATAAAGCAATCAACATCACAATAATGAACACCTATTAATATCATGTATATAGATACAGAAACTGTAAACTAAATTAAATGTTTTTTTTGAAAGGAAAGGGCATACAGACACATGGCGAAATACAAAAAGAAGAATATGATATTTACACAGTATTAATCGTACATGCATTATTTGTCATGTATTAGAATTAAAATAATCTATGAAGAAAAAATTAAAATTTTTGATATATAGATTATTAAAAAAAATATATCTGCATCAATTTAGGTCATCGCAGTTTTGATGATTTTAACTAATAGTTTTAGATTTTTTTTTATTAGATAGTAGGATTTCTCTTCTTCCTGTCAGTTCTCAAGTGCCCGTAAGACGTAGAGGGAACCCCGGGGGATAAGCTGAACTGGTCCTTAATCCTGAGGGAAAGGTGACCCCAACCAATGATCCATGCTACTAATGACCTAATCCTACTACTGGATATTTTTACTTAAAAAATGACCTGCTCGTGATTGTTTATGCTGTGATTGCTTTCTACTTTGATCTATATACGTAATATTTTTCCTTACAAGAGGATTTCGGAAATCCATTAAAACGGTTAATTTATATAATGTATTGAATATACTCAGAGGGCTAATGAAGGGTTAATTATACTGTTGAATATCGTGTTACAAGTTATAATGGTTTTTTTAATGGGAAATATTCAGACATTAAGTCTTAACTATTAGTTATTAACGTGAGCATATAAAGGTGGTAAATTTCGAAATTTAGATTTTTAACAACAACATTTTAAGAGCAACCGTTTTCCTCACTTAAAGTCTATAGAGATGGATTATCTGCAGAATTGAGTTTCAGGTTACATGAAGTGACTATTTCAAATAAAAAAATGGGAACGAATAATCTAATAAACGTGGAATTCTCTGATGAGATTTTCTCGGGCAGATTTATAAGGTATATCATATAAGGAAATAAATCGCTGTGATAAAGATTATATTTTTAATGTTTGTCAAATATGATTACTCGTAAGAGTGATGGTTGATGACAAAGAGGTAAATCTGATAATGGGACACTCATCTTCGACACAATACATTGTAATACAAAGAATAGATTTCCTAAATGTTCTATCAATATTTTTGAAAAGTATTTGAAATGTTGCTATCTATATCAGTTGGCTAAGTCAAATGGCGTAAGTATTATATGGAGGCTTATTCAATCATATGTGCACTAAACACCCGTGCAAAGCAACGTTGTGTTTGCGAGGGTGTTTGTGACGTCAATAAATATTTGATCATGATGCCACGGAGGATATATTTGCCGGAGAAAAGGACTGTTCGGGTTTTGTATAAATCATTCATAACCCTTGGCTGAGAAAACAGTGATAAGTAACGAAACTCTTGTCATACATTATATTCGGATTATGTATTACACGTTAACTCGTGTTGTATCAGTCAATGACATATGATACACTTGTCCTTGTGATAATCGCAAAATATTGGATAACGAACTGCTTGGTACTGCTAACACTATCTGGACGGGCATCTGTCTGGTGAAAGGAAACCACTAATTGAATTATTGATATCTTGTTACTTAACGCCCGTAGAGAGTGCAACATTTGGTTTTGATGGTCCTTTTTGAAGAT
This sequence comes from Phorcus lineatus, assembly GCA_921293015.1. NCBI lineage: Eukaryota > Metazoa > Mollusca > Gastropoda > Trochida > Trochidae > Phorcus > Phorcus lineatus. The sequence goes on from OV121085.1 coordinate 47,794,708, forward strand.
TGTAACTCAATTTGGTTTAAACATATTTATTCATGATATATGTATACATGAATGGATTGGCCAACAAGCTCCGAAGAGCTTATATCAAGGCCGCTCCGATACAGTTTCATATAAATAAATGAATACAAACTCATATTAGCTAGTGACACGTGTCCGATTCACAACTTAGCTTCAAAGATAGTGGTTTTACATGAATATCATGTTGTTTGCGTGGCAATCATTACATATTCAAGTAACTCAATTTCAGTGTAACGACTAATGAGGTTCTCATTAATTTGATAAGTATTAATAAACGAGATGTACAAGAAATGTTTATAAGGTTAAATGACATGTTTCATCTTGTTGGTTTTGCTACATGTTTTTATTCACTTACATTTTTTCGTCAGATTATAACTAGCTAGATATTTAAAACGTTATTGTTGCTCTGTTATCAACGACCATACATATGATATCATTCACATCAGATTTAAATGAATGCCGTTAGTTAATTCTTTGTTGAATGAAATAAAGGATTGCTTGCAATTCTTCTGAACTATTGTTACAATCTTGTTTTTCTGTATTCTTGGTTTCAAAAGTTCCCAAATTCTAAAATACGTGTTTAAAATGATGATTCATCGCTCGAGAACTTACTGTAAAGTGAAATCAGAGATGATTATTGCGAACCAGACTCGCCTATATATATGAATGAAACCCATCCCGTCCTGGGATTCAGGATGTGACCCAGTTTAACTAGACTGAATACACCCAGCAGAGTGCAGATGTACATAGAGTATAGACTTCATTGACGTCTCTCAGTTTTCTAATAATTGATAATTATTTGAAAGTTTGAGAATATGTTGACATTTTGAGTTTTAGGTGATTTGGGTATTTTGTATGTATGTATGTATGTATGTATGTATGTATGTATGTATGTATGTATGTATGCATGTATGTATGTATGTATGTTTCTTACTTTGTGGATTACTTTTGGAGGATTATTACCATTCTCTTCCCATTAGCGGTTACGTTTTAACCCAATTTTACAAGAGGAAGATACCCTATTTGTTTTCATGATAGGTATGTTGTGTATCCTGTTGTTGATAAATATATTGTTGAATAAAATGCATGTTTTACATGCATGATTTAACAGCGTAAATATTTATACGTACCAAAGAAAGGTTAGAACGTTTGTTAAAACTTCTCAGCCCACTAGCATGTTTATTATCGTCAGTTTAATGCCAATTAAAATTAGAGGGACATTTTGCAAAGCGTTATTTAAAGTTATTCATAAAAGGGTCATCAACGCTTGATATTGGACGAGCACTACAATTGGTTTATCGTGATGAACTCAATACCATACATATTCTATGGATTGCCACTTCATTTGCATTATGTGTTGAGGAGTCTTGAGGTGCCAAGGATAAGTATGTATCTTTTGAAAAGTGTGAATGATAATTCAATATATGTTCTCATCCTGCTGATGAAACAAAACATATGTCAATGTACTTTTAGAAATTATGCGCCTCGTATTAAGAGAAACAAAACACGAGTAAGGAGGAAGGAGAGATTATTAAGTACTATGATATCACAAAATTTATCGAATGGTACTGAGCACATGTATGTGAAATTTTGGTCAACGTTACACCTTTTGTTAAGTTAAAAACATTTACATATGACATTGTACACTAGTTTATTTCCTTGTGTGAACCATATTATACAGATTGCTGACCCATTGTATAAAATGTATGCCCTTAAAATCGAAATATGGAAAATATTTCTTAAATAAACATATAATAGGTAATCACATCCGGCTGTGAATTGAAAATCCTCGACTAAGTCCAATTCTATTACGTCATAGAACAAAGGTCATTGAGGGCATGGACCATTGTTAAAAGCGTCATTTAAAAACTTTACTGTGTGAAAAAGAGGGCGGGCGAATAAACAGAAGCACAAACAAATGTAGTATTAGTAGCAGTTATGAGTGTCGTTATAAAAGTATAGATAGTTGTTGAAGTCTTGACGATTTCAGAAGCGATAGTTATATAATGACTTCATGAAGTAACATTTGAAGTTTTAATAGTAACATGATTAGTAGTCTCTTGATAGCTAGTAACACAAGTATTTTTAGTAGTAGAAACTTAGTTCATAACAACCGTAATGATGTTGTATGAAGTTGTAGTATCATTGACAGTAGCAACTTCACAAAGAGTAATGTTGTAGTAGTATTAACAAAAGTCATAACAACCGTAATGATGTTGTATGTAGTTAAAATGTCATTGGCATTAGCAACATCACTAAGAGTAATGATGTCGTATGTAGTTGTAGTGCCATTGTCAGTGGCAACATCACTAAGAGTAATGATGTCGTGTGTAGTTGTAGTATCGTTGGCAGTAGCAACATCACACAGAGTAATGATGTCGTATGTGGTTGTAGTATCATTGGCAGTAGCAACATCACTAAGAGTAATGATGTCGTATGTAGTTGTAGTATGATTGGCAGTAGCAACATCACTAAGAGTAATGATGTCGTATGTAGTTGTAGTGTCATTGGCAGTAGCAACATCACTAAGAGTAATGCTGTCGCAGTAGTTGTAGTGTCATTGGCAGTAGCAACATCACTAAGAGCAATGCTGTCGCAGTAGTTGTAGTGTCATTGGCAGTAGCAACATCACTAAGAGTAATGATGTCGTATGTAGTTGTAGTATCATTAACAGTAGCAACATCACTAAGAGTAATGACTTCATTTATTATTGCAGTAGCAGTGGCAGTCACAAGAATACAAAGACTAATGACCTAACTTACAGTTGTAGTATTAATAGCAGTCACAAAACGTATACAACGTTATAGCATTAGCAGTAACAACATCAATATAAACAGTATGAGGTCATAATTGAAAGCAGCACTTGTAGCATCAGCGCTAGACGTGTCAGCTGTCAGCATATGGTCTACCGACTTGGTCAATAAGAGTCACTGCAAAATAAACGTCATGTCCCTTTGATAATATGGAGCTAGCATTCTTCTATTGTTCAAGGTGGGCAAGTTTCCATGAAAGACCAGCAAGGACCTTTCTCAAATTTTATAGGACAATCTGATTTAAAAAAACCCCACAAGCCCTGTTTCCACGGACGAAAACTAATGTTACTGCACTCAATATGTTGGCGTTCACTCGTGTTAGCTGGCCAGTCTGTGTCACCTTCAGATCGTGTAGTCTAAGAAAAGCCTGCTTGTGTGGTTAAATCCTATCCTGAGTGACGGGTGACGTACTCACATTGCACTCGTGTCACAAGTCTACCTATATAAACCTTCTTATGAAGCACACCAAGTCGACGGCATATTCTATATTCACCGTATTCTAAACTTTATGTTTCCCTTTTTCGCTTCTGGGCTTGAAATTTAGATATTCAGGTTAACTCAAACAAACTTTTGGCTTGACTAAATTTCAGTCTATGAAATATGTTATAGCGATTGTATTCTCAATTTCATTTTCCTCTTTTCACTTCTTGGCAGGGAATTAAGATATTCAGGTTTTTATCAATGAAATCTTTTTGTGCATATCAGTTAACACGAGGGAGCCCTGACCAGATTTTAGACGAGGTTATATTTACAATCCATTGTATTCACATGCTCATGGTACCTTTTAGTTTCTTAGCGAGACGGAAGGACGTTTGGGTTTGTCAATAAAATCTAGACTTGAAGAACTCCTAACGTTTTATTCACAGCTAAGGAACAGGGCTTTTCTTTGGTGAGTAATACCGGCTGTGCATTAGTCCCCAGCTGCCGTTTTCAGATTATTTCGATATATATGTCTATGAGTGTTAGGACAGCATAAAGAGCTGAATTTATAAGTTATATAATAATAATTATCATTGAAAACACTTTTGCTTTTAATTTCTCAAATTGATATATTCTTCGATCTATCAAATATAAATCAAGTAAGTATATACAGTTAAATCTGAGTTTTTGTGGTCTGAGATGACACTTCCCAGCGAAAAAGAAATATGTGATATGTAAAAACATGTCTAAGGAGACTTTTACGTTTTGATATTGAAATCGACTTGTTTTTCATCACCTTAATTTCGCCGGTAATTATCCATCATAAGACTCGATATTGTATGGAAAAATTGAAATAATTATCATCTTACATAATTGTATATTTTTTAGTTTATAATATGAATCTCTGAAGCCAGTTATGATTCAGATTATATTTCTATCAACATTGATTAAGATCCTCATGAATAATATAGATGTTATAGATGAAACTTTGAAACGGTACACAGGTTAAACCTCAATGATATTATCGGAGATGTAACATTTGTGGAATGCAATTGTTACGGAATATTTAACCGTATATAGTGCATATATAAGTATTATCAAGATATTGATATAACCATCGTTGGTCTTTCAATGTATGGTTACCGCATGCATATTTTGATATATTTCTTTGTATTCGGATTCAGTAAATTTATATTTGGATACACATTTGTATTCTCATCGTACATGATTGAAAAAAAACAATGGGAAAATCCAGCAACCTTGTGAAGGGCAAATCTAAGCAGATCTGCCTGGGGTACCTAACGCTGCCCCGTTGTTCACCTGTAATCGATATACTTACCTGTCGTGATTGGCTATTGATTGGAGGTGATATGAAAACCAGGTACACGGCGACAAAGGACTGTGAGAATTATACCTGATTACAAGCAGGTGCTGTATTTACCTGTATTTTATCTGGGGTCTAGATGTGATATGGGTTTTTTTGCTGCAGACATGTACATGTAAGATTATGTATAAAATTCAGTTCAAAATCAGATAAATTGTGTCGCAAGGTCGCAAAATCAACACAAATGAAATGCTTATCTAATACACCTTTTCACTGATTAATGTATGACACGTAATTCACACTCATATTGTCCACACAACATATTTTCCAAAGGCATAAAATTCATAAAATTCAATTTGCTTAGCACCACAGATTTGGGTCAAATATTTTCATTTTTCGATTCCCATTTCCAATATTCGATGAAAAAGTCATTTTATGTATCAATTAATAAAATACATGTTTTTCAGAGACGAAATCACAGTCAACTATCAGATAAAAGTGTGTCTCGCAATTCCATTATTAAGTACAGGTACCGTTAGGTCAGTCATTCAAACCATTTGTATATATACGCTGTATGTGGACCGTCTACCAAATTTGTATGGTTTGAATGCACAGAGTTGTGTGATTCGAATTTAATAAACTTCGACTGTAGCTGTTGTGCCACACATTCAAGGGTTGCGACTTTGATTAATGTATCAACTTTCAATATGATATGCGGCGTGAAAAACTTTGCAACGTTATCAATGTCCTAACTGTAGCGTGTAACCTTGGAATGACTCGAGTTGCGACCCTCGAAGATCACCTGTCTCTTTTATGTCTCTGTGTCACAATGTCACCTTGTCGCATTACTCATTCAGGTGTCTCGACGTACATTATATTACCTGCATACTTACATAGATCTGAACCTGTTCGGTCGATGATATAAATTGAGTTTAGATTGCAACGTACATGTAGGTTACATATTGAGTTAGCGCATAGTAGCGAAAGTATATATGAAACTTGGTATCTTTGATGTAATTTTTTGGGTTTATTTAGAAATATAACCACAATATTTAGAGAAAGGGAAAATATGATATCAAGATTTGAGCTTGTTAAAAATTCTTGAATATCATTCAAGAAAAATCATTATTAATCATGTAAATATTCAACGGTTTGGTGGTGAAGCACACCATGATATCAACATATTTTCTTCTTCTAGAAAGTTAAATATAATATTGAGATTTTTAAGTTTATTAACAAATGTGTAACATGTATTTTTAAATTGTGTTTCAAAGGCATAAATTCTAATGAATGCAGGCACGAATCGACTTTAGTATCGGTTGTAGAAAGCTTTACAAATAAAATGTAATTGAAACGCATTTACATTATACAGATGACAGGTGTTAGCATACACATTGCGAAATAATGAAACTCTTTGCTAAGAGATACGTGCACGGGTTTTACACATATATTTTTTATTTTGTAAATGCTATCGAGAAGACTGAGTTGAAAGATGAAATTCAAGGCAAACCAGGTCGAATATTTAAATGCAATGCATCTGACATTCAAAGTAGTAACATTTTGTACAGACGGTGTTACTCAATAGAAAAGCGAGTGAAAGAGTTTTGTGTGAGACGATGTCAGTTTCCATCTTAGTTTCTATAGCCAGTTGATTCTTTTCACCATACTGTTATTTGGTTCTAAGGTAATTTTAAAGCAATGTTTGATATTTAAGAAATTATAAGTTAAAGTCGCTTTGTAAAAAGAGCAATGTGAACAAACACAGACAGTTTAACATTTAATAACGGAAGCCTAATCTCACTATGTTAATGATAAATTTCGAGTTTAACAAAATTCGGACTACCATCAGAATGATTCTAGATGAAAATCTAATAGTAAGTCACTTAAAGTCATAGTCTCATTTTTGTAAGGCAACTAAACTGAACTAATTAATTCTTCACGAACAAAATCTGACCACTAACACAAATATTTCCTGTCGCATTTGCAAAGATTTTCATTTTTATGTCCGTTTTACAGTTTTGGATGAAGCAGCTTATTAGCGTATGCCGTTTCAGACCGATGAGGTACCGAATCAAGTGCAATCCCATCGCGAGTACGAAACACCGGAAATCTAGTAATCGCAGCGCCGATACTTATGACAGACGCATTCTTCATTGAGTTTACCACCTTTTTGTTATTTCTGTATTTGAAAAAGCGTAAGCTATTATATTTAGCTATTTTCATTGGATATCAGCTTGAAAATTGTATGTGTTCTTCGTCACAGCCTTAGCGAAATGACGTGGTAAGAACTAACGCTCGCAAAAGACATAATATTAGGGTAGGGTAGGGTAGTTTGAACTTCATTATTGAGGGCCAGAATGCCTGCAGAGTTCTGAAAATTGTTGCAATCGTCAGGTGAAAGATTTCTGTGAGTGATGAACTATTTGTCATGCATTTATTACAATTTTCTTTGCAAAAATGAGACTATGACTTTAAGAAGTTTAAAATTCGAGTGAGAAGGGATGTTTAATTTTTATACCCGAGTACAAGATTCGAGTTTTTTACTCGAGCTGGATCTCGTTGAACAAATAACTAAGGTGATCTTAGTCACTAGGGTAGTCTTAGTGCAATATTAATTTTCAGGGCCTAGATTTTCGAAGCTCTCTTAGCACTTAGATAGTCATAAGTTCAATCAATTAACATTGAGCTACGACTATTTTTACACTAAGAGTGCTTCGAAAATCTAGACCCTGGTTGTTTTCTGCAACGGACTGCAGGTGTGTAATATTAAGTTTACGAAACGGGTGTGAATATTTATATTGCACGTACAAGGGCTACATTGGTTCCATGTAAGTCATAAGGGATACTAAATCATATTCCATTTCAAGCAGACAGCAATAGCCCGCGTCTCCATTTCAGTGACGTCACGATAAATGTTCTTGATGTCACAACGAAAAAATATGCATTGATACTGGCTGCCAGTTGAAAAGGTAATACATATGGTATACAACAAAACACATGTGCTAATATCATATATTGCGACTAGTTACGTTTCACAATCTATATAAAAATCCTTTTTGGGCACTATGATAACATTTTGTGACCAAATTCGATTTCAATTCTTGCTAGATTATATACAAGCAATGTAAGATATCATTCGTGAATGTACACAGAGACAGACTGCGTCATTTGACCCGGCACCTTCCCTTAAAGGGATAGTGCCATTGCGGTAGTAGTATAGTAGTGTTTTCGAAACCTATAGTACCTTTGAGTTCTCATATAGGTTGCTATAGAGCTAGTGGCGGGTCATACGACCCGATGTCTTAATTCAAGTACAGCATTATTCTTATGACACCTATCGTATTATAGTGTCACGTGACTCCTCAGGTACCAAATCTCTGCAGATCAAGGGAGACTCGTTTTAGCGATATCCTAAGAACGCATAAAAGAAACTAATTATTTGATTGTATAGATTCAAGATTCGAAATAATCTTGAACTTGTTTCACAGTCTGTGAGTCAGCGATCTTAACAGGACAGGAGCAGATATATGCAGCTATGAACTTGATGACATGAAGGGTTTATTACCTGCTGTCGTTTATGCCTTGATTTGCTTATCAAAATGTTATGAAAATGATATGACTTATGCTTTATATTGTATAGTCATAATGACATTTTAAAAACTTATAATTCTAAGTAGCAAAGAGTGACTCACCTAAAACCGCTCACACGACCGTGTACTTGTACGATAGAACCTGTCACAAAAGAATTAATGAGCAAAAAATTAATTTATTTATCTGAAAACAGAAACCTCAAACCTCATATAAATAAAATGGAGTTTAACTAAATATGGAATATCTCATTTACTAAATATTGGTATAGTTACACAACTTTCTTGAGTAGAGGAGATAGCTTAAGATTTTTCTACTATATACTACTACGTACTATTTATATCTACTATATAAATTGAGCTTGCTTTTTTTCTGCCATCCGCAGACTTTTCTGGCATCAAGGAACCTTTTTACTATCAGGGTGAAATCTTTACTATCAGGGTAGGGTAAATGTTCTATTTTGAGGGTAACCTTTTCTTAGTTTTAGGGTAACCTTTTCATATCGGAATTAGCTTTCTATTATCTCCGGACATGGTGAAACAGTCTAGGCGAACAAAGTACACAAAATAGTATATTATTAATTATATAACTCAATAATATTAGGGCTTTTTTTTATCAGGCAACATCAATTAAGATTAGCCTTAGCTCCAATATCTTTACAGCGCATGAAGTTACGTAAGTTCTTGACGATCACCTCATTGCTTTATTAAATGAGTCGATGGTGAATATTGGCGCTACTCCAGGGTTGGTACTTCGATGAAGATATAATACACCCGCCAAGTTTACAAGTGTGTTTTGGCATGTTCACAAAAGCTGTATTGCTTCTATTTTTGTTCCTGTCGATAGCTAGGTAAAAGGACATGGTTGCCCGTATATTCTTCAGTAGGTAAATAATTAGGGGGAAATAATTGTTTATGGATTTATGCTTTTAGTGCATAAAACTAACACAGTTTATTTGGCGTGTTGGCTGTTAATTATAGCAAAAATTCATAAACCATAACGTCATGTTGGCGGTTATCTCACTTAAAGGTATGAGCGAGGGCAAATTTCAACCAATCAAAATATCGACTACATGACTATTTAGTAGGTTTTCAAAGAAGTTATATTAGCAGGTGATTCAATGGATAATGTGAAGAAATACTGAGACGACATCAGGGAAGTCTAGGAACTGTTAATCCAACCGATTGTGATTGATCTCATGCCTTAGAGACAGTTGGCAGTTGTCCAGGTAGATAGACAAAGTATAACAAGTAAATACGTACAAGATTATCCCTTTTGATAATCCATGTTTGGTAATATGACATGCGAAATTGTCATTCAAATGAGGTATAAAGTGCACTCATTTCCCGGGTCTTTATTCAATTTAAGAGACAATAGACGTTAACAAGACATTCTAAACGTGTCATACAGACCCTAGTATTTAAACACCATATCAAGTCGAAACCATGTCTAGAAAGCTCATATGTTAATACGATTATATTTAGTAGGACAAAATGGGTTTAATTCAATTCACATAAAAACACTTAATTGGACGTTTTCTCCCTTAAAATTACTTTTGTATGACTTTCCCCCGAAATTTACTTTTGAAAACAAACTGTACGACAGTCTTAGTCAATGTTGGATTATCCTGTAGGGTACGTACTGTTCCTCTAAAAACTTATGATTAATTGTAGGGCTACAATCAGGTGTAACCAGTGTTAAATGAACGGGCAACAGTTGATTCAAATTCAAATGTTTATTCGGTATAGGCCCAAGTACAAAACTGATTAAAATAAATAGTGTGACAAAAAGGTTTGATACAATACAAACACATCTTAAACAAACATTAAAGCTTCTTAAACAAACTTTGCTAAATTAATAAGAATATTAACTTTATGACAACTTAATAATACATCGAATTTATGGATAGAAGGATGTTTCCAGAAATACTCAGGAATACATTTAAATCTTGCATTGATTTGGAATATACTATACGAAGTAACACAATTGATGATTACTCGAAGGCTCCTTCTGGAACGGTATTCTGGATAGTGTTAAACAATTCAACACTCAGTGGGTATTGGCTTCGATCCAAGTACTATGTACATCTAGACGGTTTCTTGATTAAATCTACCTTGTCATTCACGAGTTTGCGTAGCTAGTCCACAGGCATTGTGTTGTAGTATCAGGCTTGGAAACAATACTTATAGCGGATGATCTGACTATTCAGTATCTTCAATCAAATGCATGGATACACACGGATCCAAGAATGTCAGTAGTATTCTTGATATTCTCAGTCAGCCGATAGACTACAATGGTCTAACGTTATAATGTAACTTGAACCAAGCCCATGACATGATATTCTTTTGAAAAGAAAGTCTAGATTTGGGATCTCATGTATATTAATTTCTGATATACAGTTATTTTGGAAAATTCAAATGGAATAAAACAGTAATTTCTTTAAGAATTGATTCAAAAATGTTTACTTTAATGAAACCGATTAATACTCTAAAAACACCCATGAGCGCGACAAACATGTATATAATGGACATAGTCCAAAAGGTCATTAATTCCAGGACAAACGTGTATATAATGAACATAGTTCAAAAGGTCATTACTTTTATGAGATGATTTGTTCATATTTATACACTAGGGTCCTTAAATTTGATAAAGATGTAACTTCACAATGAGTTCATACATCTAATTGAGGTTATATATAATAACTGAGAAACATTTATGGAAACGTAGATGGGATATATCATTACGATACTTTATAAATCGTATTTACATGTTGCGAGTGTTCATTATACGAGAGATAAGCAACTGTGTATCTAGACCAGTTGCTTAAACCCTAGATGACATATATTTTAAGCTTTATCCTGCCATAGTACTAAATAAATATGTTGAGAACAATTATTGGTTTGCAACGATGATTTCGTACGACTGGCTAAAGCGATATTCCTTTATATGTTTCAGGTTATGACATATATTGCACACTTTATCCTTCCATAGTGCTTAATAAATATGTTACCAACAATTCTTGGTTTATAACGCTGATTTCATACGGCTGACCAAGGCGATATTTCTATATATGTTTCAGGATATGACATATATTTTACGCGTTATCCTGCCATAGTACCAAATAAATATGTTGAGAACATTTCTTAGTTTACAACGATGATTTCATACGACTGACTGACTAAAGCGATATTTCTATATATGTTTCAGGTTATGGTATATATTTTACGCTTTATCCTGCCATGGCACTAAATAAATATGTTGAGAGCAATTCTTGGTTTGCAACGAAAATTTCATACGACTGGCTAAAGCGATATTCCTTTATATGTTTCAGGTTATGACATATATTTTACACTTCATCCTGCCATAGTGCTTAATAAATATGTTACCAACAATTCTTGGTTTATAACGCTGATTTCATACGACTGACTATAGCGATATTCCTATACATTTTTAAGGTTACGAGTTCAATACACGAAATATGCTGGGAACGGTTCTTGATCTATTTCAGACGCTTGGCGAAAACGATAGTGCAAAATATATTTCGAGTTACAAGTTCGACACATAAAATGCGTCGGTGAAAAAATGGTTTGCAAAGCTTATTGCACACGACTTACTTAAGCGATAGTTCTAAATATGTTTCAGGTTATTTGTTCAACACACGAAATGCGTCGAGGACAATCTTGGTTTACAACAATGATTCACACGACTGGCGAAAGTCCTACTTTACTTGCGTCATGGTTTAGACGGCAAGTCATGATGACGAAATTCACAAGAAGAGTTTCAGGGGAAGTGACAAAGTCGTGTCCATCTGAAAAATTTTCGGTATATTATCGATGATATACATTGTGAACATATTTGAGGTTATGTCCTTATAATACTAATAAACATTTTTACCTATAGTGGACCAGCCCATGCCTTTAAGAAATCTCAAACTTTCGATTTGTATGAAGCAAAAATTGCTCGACCGTGGCAATAAGAGTGTTCAAACAAATTTTGATATAAGGTGTCTTTGTTGATTTCGCACCTACCGAAAATCACAGATTAAAATGACCCTTTTTCAGCTTAGAAAATGATACAAACCCAGAACGTCGTTATCAAAGGTATACCTTTTTACATCTATTAATATTTTAGTTTGGTTTAATATCTAATCTATAAAGCATAACTTCAATCTAACATACTTTCTTCAGGGATCTCCAATATCAATCAGCGGTTGTTGATTACGTCAGCCAAGTACACATTAAGGTCACTAGAGACACTGTTCTATGCCCCGGGGTATCAACCTGGTATCACATGTATCATCTGTGTCACTGTGTGAGACTACTCACTGCCCCGCCATTGACTTACACCCGGTCTCGAAACGGATTAAGATTTATAATTTTATAATTGTTTCTGAAATCAGAGTATTTCACTTAAAATGGAATCGTCATAAAAAATGGTTGCGTCGTTTTCGTAATGATATTGACTAACTTGAAACAATTGTGGTATAACATTTCAGCCTGCAGTGCACATACTGTGAAAACTTGCTTATACAATTGTACGTGAGATAAGATTGTGTGAGCAGTCAAGAAGCTGTTATCATTAACATTTGTCTCGTACTGTTAGACTACAATAGAAAGAATGTCGACCATTCTAAGCTCGTTTAGAGTATAGAATATCTCCTTTACATTCACTTCAAGTTACGGTATCCTAATTTCACTTCATTTTATGTTGTAAATATGATATAAATGCACACAAAAAGAAGCAACATGTACTGCGACTTACGATATTCATAAAAGGTTATGTTTACCGCTATCATCAAGGGGTTGAAAACGTATCCTGTTTTCAACGACATGAATATCAAAAGTAATTTTATGTGTGGTTCATTGATGTTTCAATAAAAGCAAAATTATAATAATGTAAGAGGAAAGAGACATAACGATTGAGAGTCTTTCCTGCAAATAAATATTTTGAAGATACACATGATACGTATAGTAAGCACGTATCGTTAAGTTCCTTTAAGGCAAGTACTCTTAATCTGCTGACAAGGACGTTTTTGTTTCAGAGGAAAAGTGTTGAACAATGTCAAACAGACAATTCTGTTAGATCCACATCCTGTAAAGCAACACTTTGAAATGTTAATCGTTAACCTTTTTATGTATCAAAATTGTGATGTCAAAAGAGTAATTTTAATACTTTCATGTCACAGTTTAAAAACAAGAAAGACATTGTCGATACTTTCGTGAAAGATATATCAATATCAAAGACCAAAGAGGATTTAGATAAGCCTTTGATCGTCAAAATTATATCAAAAATAAAAAACTTTAAAAAATGAGGTGACAGTGACATATGCGGAAATAATAAATGTCCTCGGGTCGTCTTAACATTGAGTCAACAGCCGAGCAAGACCTAATACTGAATGCACGTACTCGGTAGGAGTCTTATTTCACAGACAGCTCTACGTGCTGAACGTCGCCCTCGGCTCGGTATAAGTTAACGACAGGTGTGTACGGACAACGTGGTTGCGCAGTGACTCAACATCGTTAAATCAATTTCAAAATTAAATATTAAATATTACTTTTAGATTTCCTCGATTAAGGCTATGTTTAATGAAATTACAATCTTCTGTATTTCGATTGTAAATTTGTTTATGACATATGAACTTAACTATGAAAAATCGTTTATAATGTAAAATTTATTGTGAAGATAATGTAGATTTGAGGCTGTAATTTGAGGTTTGAATTTTTTCTTTTCTTACATGTGGACAGGTATTATACATGTAATTTATAAATATAAATGTCATGATAATTCTATGTAAAATATAGACAAATCACTCATGCAAACCAAAGATATGACCGCTGGTCCGTTCATGTGTATCCTCCCTATAAGATGATATTGTAATATAGTAAAGACAGGTGAACTAAACGAGCTACTTCAACAAGCTTTATTGGTGTTCTTTCATGGAGAAAAAAAACTGTTGTAAAGAAATCAGTGATTGTCGATTCAGTATGGTGACATTAAAATGATTACATGTACGTTCATGGTTTGTGATCGAAAACCGGACAAAGTTCTGTGGCGTAAGCGCCAAGCAATTAAACGTATTTTAGAAACTTATTGATTGTATCAAGTGAAACAAATTTGGGTTGGTAGTGTTCATACAAGTAATCGTGACGTGTAATTTTTAATTCAGCAAATTTATAAGGTCGTTGCTAGACTTTCATTTAAAATAAGAAAATGTCATATATTTACCATTTACATTGTGAATATACAACTCGAGTGGTGCGAAACGGTACATATGGTGCTTTGACATATATGCAAACCAAATGAAATTTTATGAGACAATTGCTCTCTAACAGCTGAGTTTGTTGAGAACAACATAGCATACCAGATTATCGTCTTGATTAAAGTGACGCAGAGTATTTTCCATATTTTCATTCGGCTTGAAATACAATATATCGTGTCAAGTTCAAGTTGAATCCCTTAACTTCACCTTTATCAGTTAAATGCTTGAATAATGATATTTTCTTGTTTTCATTGATAATCGAAAAACTGCCACATAAATCTTAAGAAGATCTGCGTCAAGTTACATGTATGTTAGTAAAATGACCAAGTTAAAATTACCAAACCACTTTGTCTTTGTGTCTGGTGTCAATAAGTTTTCAAAATTATGTTCGACTCATTTCACGCGCCACTGTCCGGTCTTCGATCACAATACACGACTTAACATGTTAACTGTGAATAAAAACTGATAAGCAGTGAGATAGTGACCTTCAGAAACAACCACTAATTTTCGATAGAAAAACACTATTCATAACTGAATTTGACATATTTGACTCAAATAACACTTCTTGCCCCTTTAAATAGCTTCTGGATACTTAGTATACGCAACTCAGCCGGGAAAAGGACGAATCAAGGTGAATTGGGCCATTTGAATATATATGAGTCAAGTGCTTGAATCACTTATGGTCCTTTGGCTTATTTTAACATTTAAAAAAGAAAATCACACAATAGAAAATGTTGGGGAAATTTTACAAGAAACATATAATTTCCACATTATTTCATTTGGATTGTAATGGCATAAATATACGAAACGAATCCTTCAACTTTTTTTCAAATGAAATACACCATCGTATGAAAATATACTTGACACACCATTATAGTTTAACCTATCAAATGATAGTTAAAATTATGTGCATAAAAAGCTAACTTCTCTAAAAGAATTACATAATTGAAAACATTTAAATTTTGGAGTATAAAATTAACCAATCATCGGGTCAATTGAATATATTGAATAAACTGTAAAACGATGGGTTTATTCATAAGAAGTTGTTTAGAAGAAAACCTAGCTTTTCTGTACTTAAAACATCAAGGGTATGGCGATATTTGAATAAAGCTTATTAAGTGTGAGATCTAACCATACCAAATTGTCACTTCAAACTTTGAATAAAAGAAAGGTTTATAGTTAGTATCTATATGACTAAATGCTCACTATATGTATTAATGTTTATCATTAACTACTGCCACTACAGATTAAAAAACTATACTATAACTAAAAGCAGTTATCTTACCACACGTACCTAACTAACGTATAAACACGGACTCACGGACTGAAAGGTTAATGGTCGTTTGAGAGTTATTGTTTAGTCAAGACGTTCATTCACACGCAAGGAAACTTATCTTGACCTGAAACTTGGCTTGACCCCGTAAAGGTATCCCATTATCTAGATAATTTTATTACACAAAATCGAAATACAGTCCAGCTTACAATAATAGAAAAAATTGAAAGACTATTGAGAGCAAGTTTATTTTTTTTCATTTCAAATTTGGACATTTTTTTTGGCAGATTCCTATTTTGGTGACAAAACGTAACGTGCTATCATTTGTCCTTCATACTGGTAGAAATAACAAATTTATGAATTTTGGGTATCAGTTTTTCCCATAAAAAGAACAGCAATTAGTGTTAAAGGGTTTCTACACCTATGACTTAAAGAATAAGATAGAGTTGCACCAGATGTGGTCTAAATCTTAACAACAAATACAATACAAGTTGACGTAAATTCTTGTTAAATCACTTAAAAATCCGAATTACTTCACGGGTTTAGTGTGTTTAAATATATACCCATACAGCTGATCCTTCCACGCACACTCAAACGCACGCATGCGCGCATGAAAGGAAATTTATTTATCCCCGTAACAACAGTAGGTTGCTCATGTATGTTTCGAAGGGAAGACGCAACCTATCTGTTTTAGCCTACTAGCTTGCATATTTCCGCCTGCACCGGTAAGGTATGCGCTCGGTCTGCCAAACACATGTGCCCGTTCTGATAACGAAACCGTGTGATTGTGACGTCACATCGGATCAGGTGTCACTTTTGAAGGTCACATATCGACCTCTAACCTCAGCGGTCTTGTTGTACAGGTGATATAGTAAGCCCTACCTCTCAGGTAACTCAGGTGATAAGGTAACCCCTCCCACTATCAAGTAAGGTAAAGGTAAAAACTACCCCCTCACGTAACTCACTGGTTATACAGCAGCTAATTGTCCAGACAGTTGTAACATGCAATGAAATAACGTTGGGTTCTCAATGTGTGTTTGTGGAGTCGTAACGTTTGATATATCATGGTCGGTGCTAGTTTCCTCGTTAAATGTTGAGGTTCGGTGAAGATAAGATATGTATTCCGAACAGAGAAGGGATGTATAGCGATGGTTCTATAACACCTACCGACCTCTCTTGTCCTCAAAACAGTTTAAAAGTTTATTTTGATGCAATCCAGGAGTCGCGATGATGCAATATTGTTCTTGTATGACTTTTCTTCTATTCCAGTATTTATATCGAGGTCGTGATTGAACAGATTAGTGGAACATGTTTTATTTATAAGAAAATGTCAAACGTCTATGCTTACATACGAAGATCCATATTCTTAGTATATTCTACTTTAAGTGTTCATCTAGGTAGTCCTTGTGGTGATAAAAGAAATGCGTTCAGATATGTGAAATTTACCACTTTATAACCCTTGGCTCGAACCTTTTTCACAAGTTAAATCCTCACGTTTAAATATTCATCGAATATACTTCTTCGACAGAGTGGACATTCTTCCGGTACATTGGTTTGCTCAGAGGTCAACTTTGCCAATATTTGTACCCACTTATAATACAATCAACGAAAATTGAATGTCGTAAAAATTAACGAAACGAAATCCCTGATATTTTTTTAAAATTTCTAAACCATTCTGGACTTGGTTATCCTTTAAATGATATAAACATTTTCTCTGGAAGTGCAACAATAAATGCCAATGGTAAGAAAAAATTAACACAAGTTTTGGAATGAAGATTATATATGTATGTAGGTGAACAAATGACTCCTATGATGCTTCTGAAGATAAGTAAGTAACACAATAATCTTGTCAAGACGTGTGACCTAACAACAGCATACAGCCGGCGAAATAATCTACATACGTTCATATCTGTCTGGTGTTAAAGTTCAAGGTTTACGAATACAATGGAGGCAAAATGGTATTCACCATTTACATGTACATTTGTGCCTACACATAACAATATGGATGCTCTCAATTTCTGTCAGGGTTCTATGTTTAACAATACAAGTAAAACTATTGTGCACGATTTAGTTTAGAATTGTCGTCCACATACAGTCAAACCAATAATCTAGATTTCTGTCTAGTATTGGAGTTTAAGGTTTATGAAAACATGATAAACGTTATACACGATTTGCAGAAACGGTGCTAACGCCCGTGGTTTTACCATTTTGTCCTCTTAGCACGCGCTTTATCGTTCACACACGCCTAACCTGATGTCTATTGTGCAGAACCCTTATCCTAAGTTTACACGTGTGGTATTTCGCTTTGCTGTGCAAATGTATTGTCAAAACTGTAGAATGGTCCTGTATAAGTAATAGCCGCGTTGCAAAAAATACTATAGAGCAAAGCTAAGAATTTCGTAGATATTTGTTGGCTATATGATAGCTTAAACCTCGGAGCAATAGTTCTAGCCAATCAAGCACTTAGCAAACCTTGGGTTATCTTTTATAGGATCTCTCTCATTACAAGAGCCGGATTAATGTATTTATATATGTGTATAGGTTCTTACTTATTGAAGGGAAGTCAAAGGTAAGTAATAGCTTGTGTGATGACGTCAGAAACGTCTGCTTCTTAGATATCATACAATGTGAATTACAGGTAAGAAGTGCATTCATTCGGAAAAAAGAATGCGGCTAATGACAGGATTTAGTTTTCGGAGTATTTGGTCTACATGTGTTGTGTGTGTAGTTTTCAATCAATTCACGAAAGTTTGGATGGTGCTTAAAGATATTGGTGATTTCTTAAAACTGTCCTTTCTTTGAGTTTCAGGCGACAGTTGATAACAACTCGGTAAATACCAAACTACAGGTGAAGTGACGTGATTTTTGTTTTAACGGCGCTTTCAAGAGTATTTTATTTCATGACGGCTGTATTATCGCATGGAGACAGCCCGCAACGCTAGTGTGGTTATTCTTGTGGTTGAACTAACTAACCATCGATGGTAGTGTGCTTAAATTCAGTGTGCCATTGCACCTAAACCTTACTGCGTGTAGAAAAGTTCTCTACTGCAGACAAAGTTGACAGGATTCGAACCTCGGACCTCTTGATTCGAAGCCGAACGCACTAACCTCTGCGTTATCCCGCCTCCTCAAAAACTTTTTTTTCGGGGCTAGCTTGATCACTCTCCCCTAATTTCTTCCACGTCATATTACGCCAAAAGACAGTGTCTTTTCATGAGATATTCTTTGTAATAATTCCAGCCATAAGCTTTATGAAAACCAAAATTCACTTAATATAAAACACAAATTTAATAATCATTTGTTTATATATTTTGGTATCATTTAGCATAGTCATGCTATCTGAATAAAATGGTTACAGACACAATTCACGTTTCTCAGAACTTCCTTAGATATAACAACACTAACAAATAACGACAATGTTATCAACATTAATGCACCAGACCTATTTCGTACAAAGTATCAATTGCTAAATGTATTCATGTAACAGGGGGTCCTTTTGATGCAATCATGCATCTCATAAACATCCAGGGCCATCTGTTTATCTAATGAAATACAAACTGCCATAATGCAAACATTTCACAAAGAAATTTCTAGGAACATAAGTGATTTGCCAATTATACAACATTTTACAAAATGCACTTTAGCCCTAAGTAGTGAAGCTTTGGTAGAAAGTTTGCTTGTAATGAAGGATTTCTGTAACTCTCGTGGGCATACGAACGAATACCAAGAATAAGCATCAATTGATATGTTGTCTCATGAAATGCTTACTGGCAAAATGTAGTTATGACATACATATGACATGCTCTGCTACTTAAAAAATGTATGTAAGGTTTAGCAAGCGATAACAGATACAGATCCAATAAAATACATGTATAAGACTTCCAAATACACAATCAACAATATTGTACAAGAAGTGGCATAGAAACCAACAGCACTATTTTCTGGATAATTACTTCTTTAAAGAGGAAATCGCGAATAAACATTTTCAAAATAAAGAACTTGTCCTGCTTAGCCATATGTTTATTTCACAAATGGATATTGATAACACACTTATAACTATAACTATATATAGAGAGAGTATAGAAAACACAGAGCTCTAAGATCAGGGATCAGTTGCAAATAATCTCGCAATGGCAGATCTACGAGGGGCGAGTTGTGCATCTTGAAAACATCGCCCACGAAAACATCTTCAGCAAGAAATGCTTACGGTGCAGTACCAGATATACTCCAAGGTTAGCACTAAAAGCAGCGGATGAATTCCACATGTTGGAGTCTGCGGTGATGAGCAGTGGAGACATAAACACCATAGTAGATATATACCATGTAGGTGTAAATAGATGTAAACGGTGTGCCGAGGTTGGGATGAGGTTAACTGCCTAATGCAGATAGATTACCTGAATGAATATGTTTTTAACAGTCAGGGATGGATGAATTGCTATCACGAAAGTGTTGAAGTTGAGAATAAAGAAATACTGTCAAGTGTGTGTCCAGTTCACCAGCTGAGACTGTAATTGAGGAATAAGATTTTTTTCTTTATGATGATATCTTATAAATGCATTTAATGGTACCATTTTGAAGATATGCAGTTTGCGCAACAGAATGAACGAGTCTTGTAGATATAGTCGTGAAATCATAACGTCTCAGAAAATTTTCTTCACGAATTCATTTAACTTTATTGATTGGATTTAATATTAATTATTAATTATTCCAGTTGAGACGCAGACTTCCTGTTCCTTGTCCATGTATTTCTTTCGGGCAGTGAACCCATAACAAAATTGTACCCTTTTTAGTGGCAGATCCGAGAATTTCCAAAGATACGCGTCACCTCTTTTCGTGCATTCTTTCACACACACAATTCAAATGGTGGGATCCCCCGTTTCAACCCCTTGGAAATGGTTTAACAAATTATGTTCGAAAAGTTATCAATATGTTCACGTCATATTATCTTTAATGACATTATGTATAATTTTTGGGAGGAGATGCTAGCTTATTATTCGTCTCTGAAGTTGATTAATAACTAAAAACCCATTCTCGACACGAGAAGCATATATTCCTTAGGCGATGATTCAACCGTTCACAAATAAATACTTATCTAGAATTTGATCGATCTCAATCGGGTTTTCGCAACCTGAATTTTGCGGGCATAAGACGAGATCAAATAATAATATAGTCTGTTGGGCGTAGCAACACACAAGGTGCATTCAAGCCCTCGCCTTATGTTTGTATATCTACATGACATTCGTGCTGATAGATCTGTTTCATTATATCAATATGTTGTTCATCCTCTCAGAAAGATTCCTTTGTTACCAAGGTAACGATGTGCCATAATCAGAACCGGTATTGGAGATAATAGGAATACATTGCTTTCTGATTTCATATGAAATATGTAATTACCGACAGCGGTCAATAACTTTGAGATATGCCATCTATATTACCAGACATAACGTTGAGAAACATAAGATAAGTTTATTGTGTTTATGTCCTTAAATCTGATGTTGAATTGTAATCTTTAAGTTTATCCGTTTTCATTCAGTTACAAAGAATGAAGTTCCTGTGAGAGGTGACGATGATATTTCTCTTAAACAAATGTCTCGTTATTATATGCTTTAAATACACTCTTAAAAACAAGATACGCATAAGTCATTTTTCAAAGAATTTATTGCTTAACCTCGAGAATCAAATTTATCATAAAATGCAAGGGGTAAGAGGGAAAAATTCACATTTTTATAGGCAAAGAATATAAGCCAACACGACTGTAACTTTTATTTGCTGTGATTTCCTTTTCATTAGTTCACTAGGTACCGTCAATGTAAGTACTCTGTTTGGCTACCTTTTCAAATACTTTCTTAAAATCTCTTGAGTTTCTTCCCCACACTTCATCCGATGTGATGGCCATTCGTAGATATGCTAAAGACGTGATGTGACATGGACGTGGATGTCAAACAAGATTTTCCATCAAAGTTCTATGGGGATCAATCCTGGTGTTTATTAAGGTCATTGCAAGATTTTAACAAGAATTGTTAAGCTAATAGACCATGAAGCATGTTGCGTGTATATAATGCTGGCTTAACTCTCTCTTACAGTCAATTATCGACGCCGTCAATTTTTTTCTCCAATTCCCGGGAACTCATATTAAATGAAATCATTGAGGAAATGCTATTGCCAGTAACACAATGACGCTGCCTCAAACAATCCTGTACCGAACCGGATGTACGAACCGGATGTTGTTTTTGGGACAAAACGAGGCTTATGACCTTCACGAGACTACGATTTTCAGGATCTTTTGTGGGAAACTGATGAAGAAGAGGCTTAAATGTCGGGCAAGTGCAAATATCGACTCAACGGTTTCAATTGTACTTAATGCGCCGTTTTCATTTTCGCCTCTCATTTGTTGCATAATATTAACCTCTTTTCCATGCGAAAACGATTAATAAAATGTGAACCATATATACCTTTTATGGCTAAAGACACTACATGCTTTTGCGCCTACTTTTATTTGAAAATTGTTGAATTCTAAACAAAGTTTCGTGACAACATCGTTAAATTCTTCTTAAACAAACGAAAAGGTTAAACATGCCCCTTTTTGCGCTGTAGCTGTAAGAAATTAAACAACAATGCTGTTATGGAAAGAAATATTTTTGTTGCATTGTTTTTGCTGCTTTTAAACGAGCCCATCATTATTCAAATCACTGTTGCGGTTTTTTTTAAGAGTGTAGTTGGCGATATTTGAAACAGGTTTCACTTTCGATGGCTAATGTGCAATTACAAACTTTCATTCCAGTAACAGTCTGGGCCTCCTTTCACAAAGGTGATAAAGTAACCTTAGGGCAAGATTAAAGCATTGGAGTTAAGGTTAACCTCAGTAAAGGTTGCTTCGTGAAAGGAGCCCCTGAATGATTCGATGTCTTTGTGCAAGAATTGAAACCAACCCTTTATCAACCGCAAACTTTAGGGCCATCTTCTTCTCTCAATCCGGTCATATAAGTAAATAGGTGTATGAAGATAACCAAAGATTACGAGGAAACATGTGTTGAAATATGATAAGAGTTCATAGTTTTTATTCAAATTTGGTTTCAAAGTAAGATTATAATTTGTTTGTGTTCTTAGTTATGTCAATTCGTTAAAAAATAATGAAGTGTGAAAGTTGAAAAAGAAGCCCAGAAAAAGCATCGCTACAATGTGGCCATTTCATAGGTGAATCCGGGTGACAGAGCTATTAACTTGAGATGTTTAATGATACAGAAATAAGTTTATCATTAGTTAGGCCTTCCTTGTAATCGATTGAAATGGCCGAAGTCAGTACGGGATATCACAAACTGTAAGACTCAGTTATTCAATAAATGGTTAAGCTTACTACGAGTGGATCGTTTGTATATACCTATTACCATATAAAATGTAAATAACTGATAACCTAGAACGAAAGTGTCCTTATTTTGGTATATATGTAGGTACACCGACGTCTTCTGACAGAAATATCCTGTCTGTTGTAATGTTTGCATCTGCAGCTGTTTCTGTTCTTTAGATTGTCGGAAGAGCTGGTATAAGAAATATTGCCAAAATCAGATCTGATCTGAAACAAAGTGAAAAGCGCATATGAATTAAGGCATTATTGCATTATTGCATATGTTTGAAATATCTAGATATTATCAAAATGTTTGAAACGACTGATACAGCAGTTTCCATGCATGTTAAAATATTATCATGAAATGCAGTTTCTGTACTTTAAGGGAAACAGTGCCGATAGTGCCTTCATATCATATAATTGATTATAATCTATCATATGATTCATATCCTTCGATGTTTATACGTTGTATGTAAGGTTGCTGAAGTACTTCATCTCGTAATATCGGGGTTCCATCGCGATCCAGCATCAACTAGTTCATTCACTCATCGATTTTGCTGTAGACAGTGTTCAACTGATTGTGCAAACCCTGCATAAGAACGATCCATACTTTCTATTTTAGGAACATTTGTTGTGTAATCAGACCTGCACTTACAACTCAATGATTATTAGAGTATTCCA
Source organism: Phorcus lineatus (assembly GCA_921293015.1). Taxonomy (NCBI): domain Eukaryota; kingdom Metazoa; phylum Mollusca; class Gastropoda; order Trochida; family Trochidae; genus Phorcus; species Phorcus lineatus. The sequence continues at coordinate 47,818,426 of OV121085.1, forward strand.
ACTTTTTCAGTTTCTCTTAATGATAACATTAAATGGAACGAAAAGAAATTTAGAATGAGAAGGACAATGAGGAGAAAGAAGAAAAGAGGTTACTCAATATGGATGGTACGTTGACTATGAATTCAATAGTATTCCAACTATTCCAGTTTCTCTTAATGAGAACATTAAATGGAAGAAGAAATTGAGAATGAAAAGGACAATGAAGCGGAAGAAGAAAAGAGGTTACCCAATATGGATGGTGCCTTGACAACGAATTTAATTGGTAATATTAAGATAATTATCAAACAGATAGATAACAAGAGAATAGCAAACATTTCTGGCATTAATGCGATAGTTGTTAAGGATTGTAGATGTAAAGGACTAGTTTGCATTCTGAAATATGTCACTGAAAACAGTATTCTGACATTTCTCCACTTTGGAAGCTCGAACTGCCAGGAACTAGGTTAGACCATTCCACTAGAGAATTAAACCAACCAATTACATCAGAATGAGATTTGGCGTGGGTTCTGAAAGGCATTCACAAGATTCACCATTACGGATTCCACAGTAGTTCATGCAATTATTTTCCCTTCCGATTAATTTTAGGTAGACTGGGTATTATTACCGAAGCCTTTTTTATGAATACTATTATCCAAAGAATGACGATTTGTTGTAAAATATTGAGAGGCTATTATACTAGGGAATGTTCCTTTCAATAACAAGATTGACAAGCTTACATTTAACGTTTAAAACGAAATGCCACATAAATGAAAGGTATAGTCTTTTATTAGCACTTTTTGTTAAACAAGCTTACTAGTATCACCCCTATTAAGGTTTGAGGCTTAGCTATGTCTTATCACCAAACCCTTGTTTGAGGTTCGGTCATGTCATATCACCTTACCCTTGTTATAGATTAGGCTATGTCATATAACCAAACCCTTGTTGGAAGATAACGCTATGTCATATCACCAAATCTATATTTGAGATTCAGCTGTGTAATATAACCAAACCCGTGTTTCAGGTTCAGCTATGTCATATCACCAAGCCCCAGTCGGAAAGTTTAGCTATGTAATATCACCAAATCTTTGTAGGGTTCAGCTATGTCATATCATCAAACTCCTTTTGACAGGTCCGGCAATGTCATATCAGCAAACCCCCGTTGGAAGGTTAAGCTTTGTCATTTCACCAAATCTTTGTTTAGGTTTTGGTTATGTCATGAAACCAAACCCTTGTTTGGTGTTCAGCTATGTCATATCACCGAATCCTTGCTTAAGTTTCAGTCATGTCATATTACTGAACCCTTGTTTTAGGCATTTGTCTCATAGCACAAAACCCTTGTCTCTGGTTAAGCTAGGTCATATCACCAAACCAATGCTTGAGGTTCGGTTATGTAATATCACCTAACCGTTGTTTAAGATTCAACTATGTCATATCACCAAACCCTTGTTTGAGGTTCGGCTATGTCATATCACCGAACCCTTGTGTGAACTAAAGCAATGGTATTCAATGCACAGAGGAAATAAATGATGATGAAATCTCGCTGTCGAACGTGGGAGCAAGTGGGACGAAAATATCGCAGATCCATAACACTAACCCCGTGTGCTGGCATTCTGCGAGCAAACTTGTGCCAAACGTTTCTGCTGATTCCAGGAATCTCAATGTCAGCCTTGGAACAGTGCCAAATTATTGACGAGTGGAAAAACTCACTACCGTCATAATATTGATTAGGACGAACTAGGGCAGTGTGTGAAAACTGCAATTAAATGAGGACTGCAAATTATATAGAGGAACATCGACCCGCATTGTGGTTTGTGGTCTCAGTGGAACTTGATATTACACCAAATGTAGAAGTAGACACAATTGTGATTTATCTGATCGAAAAATGTAGATATGTGTGTCTCATTCTGAATCGGTAGCATTTCTTAAAAAGATGTTCATCAAAATTGATTTTGGTTTGTGTCTCCCTTTGATTTGATTTAACACACAATCTAGTTTAGGATGAGTGTTATTCATCTACTGTTAAACTAAACTTGTTGTAATGGGTGTTTAATAGTGAATTGATGGACACTGATCAGGGTTCAATAGCTGAGATATATGAAACAGAATGATGTATAAGATAGACTTTAGTTATCGATTACCAAGGATCTTGTTGGTTAAAAGTGGAAAATTAATTATGAATTACAACGAAGTGCAATATATATTATAAAAAAGATATTATATAAAGAATTAAACTCTCTGATTGAACGATCGAAGAAGTTGGTGTAGCATCTGTTTTCTATTTAGTTATGTCTACTTATTAATCATTTCTCTATCTTAAACTCAACCTCGAGGATTATGATGACCTTGGAAACATTTAAACAAAATTATAATCGTGTGGTTAACACTATCAAACGTTGACCACTTGTTAGAAAAACACTAAAAATCATTATCCTCGATAATCTAGGGTAATCCGTTTTAATTCTCCATTAATAGAAATTTGGTGTCCGTAAAATTCAGCTGTGTAATATCAATAAATTTAGATCAACAAATCATTTTTTCATTAGTTTAACTGCAACAACATAAAAGAAATATGTCTATCTAAACTTATTTAGATGTCAGTGAGAACACAATGTTTGATAATTTTTGGTATCATGTATCATTTTGTTTTTGAATTTCAGTACGATGTACCCTATATATTTCGCACCTCCTCTTCTCAACATTTTAAACTAAGAAATACATCTCTTACTAGTGTTCCATTTCCTATCTTACATATTAAAAGCTAGATAACTCTGCTCTGTTGTTTAATATCTGAAGCCATTGACATCTCTAGCATAATTCTTTTTATATTGGACAGCATTACAACTCGTAAGTTTCATTAAAATCAGTTGCAACCCAAAACTGAAACACTTTGCGATCTGATTAATGCTGTGTTTGGATTCAACTAATTTTTATGAGATAACCTATATACAATTTATTCTTTTATCAGAATTTCTGGACAACTCTGATGCTCTTAAAAACTCCTGAAAGCAGTTGCCAATGCAAGGTTCATACCATTGAACCTTCTTGAATTTATACATTCAAATATTACATTTATTCAAAGCACACGGCCTAGACCCTCCAGTTGTCTATACAAGGTGGCAGCATAGGCAAATGTCAGATTGAAATAGATATAATTGTCATTCTGCTTGCTGGTCCATCGTCATACAGGGATATCTACCAGACAGCTCTCTCCTGGCCATCTCCACGTTGTGCTTATCGATTTGCCCTAGTATCAGAGATTCTCTGATTTCCTCTTATCAACAAGAATTAGTAGTGCTCGAAGACACGCGTGAAGTGGTAAAGGTTTTGCATGCCGAGGTGTTGTCAGTTTGTCTCGTATGCATAGACGCAGTGAATGAAGTCACACTCTGTCTTTGAATCTAAATTTATTTCTTATCCATAGAGAATATGTGAAGAATGTATAACCGATTTTGTTATATTCTATCATGAAAATAGTAAGCATCACTTAAGGAGGTGTTGAGTAGTAAACTAATATACATACTTATGTTGCTATCGAAGAAATGTCAGATGTGACATGTTGGCGTACCGGCGCATTTCATGTCATAAATGCAATCAAGTTTTTAAATTCTCTTTGAAGCCTGGACTCATATCTTATATAAAAGGTTCGTGAAACATCTCTACGGATACGCCCTATATTTCCTCTAATTACATAAGCATCTCTTATGATGTCGATCATACACCTAATATATATATATATATATATATATATACATGTTGTTTACAGAGAGCCAACTTATGCAATGTTGGAAAGAATTCATTTTGCAGTTAGTACACGTGACCATGTGTTTCGAAAGTAGAGTATCTGATTTCGATAGGTATCTTATTTACTCACATTTCGAGGAATAAGCAGGAAACAGGCTTGTAGAAAAGTAATTCTGTATTCAAAACGACTGTGCCGACATTACGGTCAATTGGAGATATATTTGCAACATTCTACCAGCAATGAATATAATATCATGACACTAATTGATTTCTGAAGCAGTATTTGTATCATACGACTACTACTACTACCACTACTACTACTACTACTACTACTACTACTACCACCACCACCACCACCACTACTACCACCACCACCACCACCACTACTGCAACTACTACTACTACCACCACCACCACCACCACTACTACTACTACTACTACTACCACCACCACCACCACCACCACTACCACCACTACTACTATTACTATTACTTCTACCACAACCACCACCACTACTACTACTACTACCACCACCACTACCACCACCACCACCACTACTACCACCACCACCACCACCACTACTACAACTACTACTACTACCACCACCACCACCACCACCACTACCACCACTACTACTATTACTATTACTTCTACCACAACCACCACCACTACTACTACTACTACCACCACCACTACCACCACCACCACCACTACTACCACCACCACCACCACCACTACTACAACTACTACTACTACCACCACCACCACCACTACTACTACTACTACCACCACCACTACCACCACCACCACCACTACTACCACCACCACCACCACTACTACCACCACCACCACCACCACTACTACAACTACTTCTACTACCACCACCACCACCACTACTACTACTACTACTACTACCACCACCACCACCACCACCACTACTACATGCCACATGCCTATAGTACATATATAGTACAACTTTAGAAAACAAAAGCATTTATCATGTCAAAACACCTTCACAGGTTAAACATTCTTATATTATGCATTCATGTCAAACTTATCATACAATCACATTCATATTCGTATCATATCCATCCAGTATGTCATGAATTTGTGGACACGTCACCGTACCTTACTTAAGCTTTTTCGTGTTTTGATAATTAACAAGCATTATATATAAGTTCTTACTGTTCTCCACCGTGCTGCAAACTTATGTTGTTTGAAACATGTACTTTTGACTTATTGGTCTAATAAAGAATCTGTCTCTCTGTCTGTCTGTCTGTCTGTCATCACAAATAAGGTAATGAAAGGTTCACTAGGGTACTTCACGAAGTGATCTGTTCTCGTGTAGGTTCAACAAATGGAGCTATGTGATGTAAAACGACCTGGAACCATATATGCAGTGACTTTGCAATTTTAAAGAGCCACTCCGCGAGCTGATGGAGTCATATTTGCCAAAATTAATCAATGGTGTCATTTGATCGCGAAGTATCGACTGTTACCAAAAAGATACATTTCAAAGCTTATTGGTCTTTTACAGTGATAATATGAAGGTAGAACGTCGCACTTATGATCGAAAACCGGATAGTGGCGCGCGTCAAATAGTCAAACGTAATTTTGGAGACTAATCTAAAGCAGCCAGGAGGGCAGTTAGGAGTTGATAGTGTTTGTTAGGTTATATAACTAGTATCCATGTATATTGAACGTGATATCTACACCTCTGTGCATTTATAAGGCTGTATTTAGATTTTCATGGAAAACCAGTATTTGTCATATATATGTCTTTTGGACATGAAAAGTTCAGATGTTTTGATTTTATATCACCACATATGACATATAGGTTCGTATCAAAGGTAAATAATATGTTATAAAAATCACGGAGTGCCTCTTTAAACTGATATTTGTTACACTAGTATTTTACATAATCACTTAAGAAGTACATCAGTATATAGGATATGTAGGATATTTATCGATCTCATGTTGTCTCAACACAGAAATTGTGGCTTGAGGAGCTGTTGTTCCACATCAGCTACAGCTTTGATTGACGTCGGTGTGGGCTATTTTAGTTATATTCATTCATGTTGTATTAATAATGCATTATAGTAATGATCGAAAATACATTGAAAGACTAATGTTATATTTGCAAATGAATTGTCCGTGTTTTCAGTAAAAGACCGTAAAAACAACCATTAGAGATTCAAATATAAATTAGTCAAATATATCCATTCGTTGTGTTAATAATGTATTATAGTTATGATAGAAAATACATTGAAAGACTAATGTTATATTTGCAAATGAATTGTCTGTGTTTTTAGTAAAAGTTCATTAAACCCATCCATTAGAAATTCAAATATAGCTCAGTTATTGTAGACAGAGATGGTGAGGTTTATGATTTCCTCTCTACCTCCCAGGGCTTAGTGTCATAAGAGAAGCTGTAATGGACATCAGTACACATGGACATGGAAGTGACACAAATGGAACTATCTTTCTAGCTCCAGATAAGAATTTTAAAAACGTAGATATGATACCAACTACTTTGACATCTAGACGGTATTCTCGAAATAGAAGTTGGTGTTCAAATTTTCGATACCAACTATATTTTACAGGAGGAATATCAAATTTAAACTATTGTGCGTGTTACATGATTTATGAAAGAGTCAGTGTCACTATGCAGGATTATATGTGCTATATCATATTCTGCTGACAGGTTGAAAACTTTTGCCTTTTTGTAAAGTGTATATCACGTCACAGGTAAGACATCACAATTATCACTGGAGCAATCAAGTTATAGTTATAGCGTATGCAATGAGTGAAGTTTGTAGACACTAACCTAAAATCAAACATGAATACCGCACGGAAAGCTTGAAATGTAAGTGTTTTTACTATATTATCCTGCGTATTTGATACTCTGAGATTTAAGATTGATGCGTAATTTCTGAATAAATCAGCGTATTATAATACACGTAACTTATCTGAGCTCTGACTATACTTGTTGACATAAACACAAGGGCGATGAATGCTTGTTAATACTCTGAGTTAGCGATGATCTATTACAGAAATGAATAAAACAAGAATCGATATGGATTGATGACACATGCGCCTTAAAAAAAATTAATTTTCATTATTTAATTATTTTGGAAAATTAGTAATGACTTACAAAAGCGCCGATGCAATGCTTCACTGGAGCAGTTTGATGTTTGTTGACGTTTAATGACATTTGGTTTATTACTTGTAGTCAATACTCGAATATTGTACTGATTTGTTATTATCATTTTGCAGCTATTCGAATACAGTTTTTGCAATTAGACCTTAACTTTCGCTGGCGGGTCCAAGTTGAATCATAAATACAATTCTTCCCGTGAAATGTTCACATTGTCGGATGCTGTCATGTCAAGTTTTTTTAGAAGAATATAAATATATCATATACAGATTACAATTTGAATCTCATCAAATGAACTCTGCCAGTGCATTAATGAAACAGAAGTAGCCCTAATGAAAAGGTATTAACATTTTAGGTTAAAATTGTTTTACGTTCAAACTATACACAGGCAGGATATGCCTACACTGCAGCAATGGACACCACTCCAAATCTGTTCTCGTACATATAATATATATCACATGTCTCTTCCACCTACTCGCGTTAACCGGAAGTACAAGCAAACGATTACTCCTGTCATCTATCCTTTTTACACCAGTGCAGCGTGCACATATTCGCGGCAGAGCACTGAAAGTAGTGCATGTGCCTGTTCAAGATCGCTAGAGCTACCGAGAACCTAGTCTGTAGGCCAGACCCTGAAATAAGTAAGAAGCCTAAGCAAGTCTATGAAAGACTCAAGAGCTTAATTTCTGAAAATGAAGAAATTTCAGTCTCCTTTTCATTTCATTTAATATTTTTTTTAAATTTTCATTAACTGATACATTTTCATTTCAGAGTCTAATTGTTAGACTACCGAGAACCCGGAGCGCTCGAATGTCAAGAATGTTTTGGCAGCACCTTCGGGATTTCGCTAGAGCTAGCGCTCATGAACACGGCACTGAAAGATATCACGTGCAAATTGGGCAGGCATATCACTGTCACCCAGATGACGTTCCCATATATGGAGACATTGATTATCATATAAGTTTTAAGTACTCATTGCCGTTGATCTAGATTCATATTTTGCCAAATCAAACAGCCTAACACATGTTTAAATCGCTAATTATTACACCATCATTTAAGGCCTACTTTTGGGGAAAAAATTGTCTTTATCAAAAGATCATTACATGCAAATGCGACACCTGGGGCCATTCTGACATAATGTTGCATTACCATGTAAATTCTATTAAGTATTAGCTATAATTTGTATCAAATTCATTAGTGTTAAACTGTTATCTCACCACGTGAAATAAGTACCAGTTAATCGTCTACTCATCGTTTCATAATGCTATGCTCGTGTCAGTTTGTACAAAATAAACCTAATAAAATATTACGTACCCGTATCACATCATAATTGATCTATGATATGGGTATGGTTTTGAAAAAAAGACTTATGAATTACAAATGATTAATCATTGAGTTTCGAAAAAGAAGTTAAGCCTATTTACGGAGCTGTCCTAAATGGCAATACCCTAATTGGAAGAGATATATGCAAAAGTGTCATGGAGTATCTTCCAAAACCGTATGCCAAGTCTAAATAGCTTTGATCGTGAATTAAATGCTGCCACTAGGGACACAATGAAAGGACTTTATTATTTACACAAATTAGTTTTCGATAGGATATCTAATCTATGGCTATATATTTTGATATATGAACGAGTTTGTTTTGTTCGAATCACCTTGTTCTTTCACACGAGGTATAAACTGTGCACATCAGAAGAAACTAGTTTGTAAACCTTTATATTAGAGAATAAAAAGTAAACACATTGAGGACAAACGTCTTTTGTATCAAAGAATAAAAATTAGATACATTGAGAACAAACGATACAACGTTTTTAAAAGATATCACACAATGTCTATTGTTTGTCTCACAATGCTAACAAATGAAAGAATAATTAATGAAGAAATTGATTCATCATTCTGGTAACAACTGTGATCGAATTTAAGCAGTGAAATAGTTTGGCGTTATTTATTGAACAGAAAATTTCAAGATAAATTACGACTTAATCGCTTATTAGTGGATTCTTTCTCCGTAACAGAAACTAGATTCTAGAAACTTATGAAACGAGATCATATGATAAAATAATATATATATATATATATTCAAAGACAAAAAATGACACATAGCCATCATTAGGAGTAATGATGGCTATGTGTCATTTTTTGTCTTTGAATATATAATACTGTATACTTGTGAACTCTTTTTCAAATATTGTGTATATATATATATATATATATATATATATATATATATATATATATATATATATATATATATATATATATATATAAGCAAATTGCACAAACCAAAGCGGTTTTGTGTTGTTTGACCTTGTAGGGGTTTGGAAGAGTGCTCAACATTGATGGATGGAGCAAGATAAATGTAGTATATAAGTCAATGTTTTCTACATTATCAAAATATCAAAATAGTCTATCACTACTATAGTGATAGACTATTTTGATAATGTAGAAAACATTGACTTATATACTACATTTATATATATATATATATATATATATATATATATATATTTGAAAACATTGCCTGTTGCAGAGCAAACGACACCTTCGCGAGTAAAGTAACTCTTTGCAGAGGCTTGACGTCATCGTTGACATTTCCATAGACATTTGACTTTTCTTGCCGAATGCTAGGTATTAAGTGTATTTTCTTACTTTATACGAAGCTATTGTTATATCTGGAACCACGCTACATAATGTACTGCAATAGTCCGTACAAGAAGTTGTAATTTTGCAGATATGTTCATTATCAAAATAGTATGTATTTCTGAAGACATACATTCTTTGAACTTAACATAAACCTTCATATCCCATTTCTGAAGACATATCCATACTTTGCACTAAAGTGTTGTTCTTGTTAGAGCTATTATTTACATCTATTCGATATTTGCAGATCAACATAAACAGACAATGATGATTACCATGGAGTTAATTAGAGATTTGACGATACAGGCATTTCACGATAACATACGTGTTACGATATACGATACATATCACGATATTTCAAAACGATGTTTCGCGACGATACACTTCACGATACACTATTTTCGAGGGATTTTGACAAACACCTTAAGGGTCTTTTAGGTGGATAAAAAAAATTCAAGTCAACTATACGTATCACGATGCATAGACCGTATCACGAAACGAATATCGTTAAATTGAATATTAGGAATTTCGATACTACGATATATCGTCACAGCTCTGCTGAGCAGACTAGTACTATAGTGCAACTTCGTTATATCCTATTAATGAGTTGCCTCAGACAAGCCGAAGTGGATGATTAATAAAATCTCAATCTTGTGCCTTTTCTTATCAATATAAAATCGTTGCCCGTTACTCGTGTTTCCAACCTCTCCCTATGACCTTCAATACAGACTATAATTTACATTGATAGATACAAATTACATTTTGCAACAATCTTACAGAAAAGCATCACATTATTGAAGGGGTTGATATACGTTTAACTATGATTATTAAATTAATTTAGTTTGCATAATTTTACTGGAAGAAAACAGTGCAAAAGAGAAAAACCCTCAAATAACTCAAATTTTTAATGCTTTGATCTTTTCTCAAATATTATCTACTTTTTAATATACACAGATATAACAAATGTCTACAATGGTCTTTAGTGAGATGAAATTATAAAATGGCATAAAGGTGAATATCACCAAAGGTAAAAATAATGGGAACTAGATTTAACTGGGTTAAAATGGTATAAACTGCATTTAACGTATTTGATTTAAACTGAAATGAGATATTGAAGGATCTTTCGAAACAAAAACCTGCGTCTTGAAACGAGGAAGCCAACGGAAGGAAAATCAATTACACTTTCTTCATCTCCCTTACATAGCGTAACAGCTTGCGCATGAACTGAGGCTATTTCTAGAAGTTATGTCACCTGAATTATATTCATGTAACAAGCTTAGAGAATGAAGAGACGAGATAACTGGTAATAAAATGAACAATTAACAATTCACTACATTTTTGTGTATTGAGAGTTTGGCTTCTTAGGAAAATGAGGTTGACTGTTCAAACATTACAAAGAACTCCTTGTTCGGTAAAATGTATAGATACAGACTTAAATATAACTTTATAGAGCCACTCCGTGATTTTCATAACATATTATTTACCTTTGTTAGAACCTTAATGTCATATGTGGTGATATAAATCAAAACAGCTTAACTTTTCATGTTCAAAAGACATATATATGAAAAATACTTTTTTCCATGAAAATCTAAAAACAGCCTTATAAATGCACAGAGGTGTAGATATCACGTCCAATATACATGGATACTTGTTGTATAACCTAACAAACGCTATCAACTCCTAACTGCCCTCCTGGCTGTTTTAGATAAGTCTCCAAAATTACGTGTGACTATTTGACGCGCGCCACTGTCCGGTTTTCGATCATTAATGCGACGTTCTACCTTCATATTGTCACTGTAAAAAACCAATAAGCTTTAAAATGTGTCTTTTGGTAACAGTCGATACTTCGCGATCAAATGACACTATTGATTTAGTTTGGCATACATGTACATGACTCCAACAACTCACGGAATGGCTCTTTAAGACTCTAAAGAATAGATATAATAAAATTATACACTTTTGTTGAAATAAGGAAAGACCACTCACGCAGTCTATTTGGCGAGATGCACAGTTTACGCTTTCTTGACATCTTAAAGTTCACGGAATGATTTATCACAAAGTTACTTATATTTATAGTAAGTGAAGATAGCTGAGTCTGTATTTAATATAATCTCCTTGCATAATATAACCCGTACTTTCTGGTTTAACTAACCGTATGGTATCAATATTAGTCTGCCAGTTCATAACATTGGGATTATGTATTACCTAAGAGCTGAAGTCAGCAAATTAGCCGATTAGCCCAGTAAAAAACAAAACGAAATGTTTCTATTGTATATAGATGTTGTACTGTATAAATGGGGCAGTGACGCGTATATTTTAAATGAGACTTCTTTAACTCTTGACTACAGTCGAAATGGATCTTTAACAGATAGAAATATAATTTGGATACAAACCCACAACTCCACGAGGAGGATCCAAAAATAATAATATCATGAAATATTCATAACGCCATAAAGTATTTTCGGTATTTAATTTAAAAGTCTTTCAGATAAACCATTCCCCTTCGATAGTAAAAGCTATAATACCTCCATAGACGATTACAAGGGAAATTATGAAAAATTGAATAGAATGAAAAGGATATTGTCACTTCTCACGTTTTGTTTGTTATGCTTTTGACCAATTTGAACCATATTGAATGCGAAAACAACAGCTTTTAGACCTGCAGACAAAACAACGTGCTTCAGACTAAATATAAACGACCGATTCATGCTGCACGTGCGCCATGCTGAAATATACAACTGATTTGACGGACGCCAAGTCATGTTACTGCTTTTGCAGTTATCTGCTAATGTGTTGATATTCAGTCAAAATATATCTCTAATTTCAAAATTGGCTTAAGCACTGCATTAAATCATTTTACAGTATGACAATTCTAAAAAAATTCGGATCTCGAAAGGAACCTTCACTGTAGGCCTTTTCCATCAAATTATCTGGACAGTATGCGGCAAGATATAAAATATTTTTTTCTACCATAGTGTCACTAAGTTCATTCTCCCATATAACACGCCTAGTCTAGATCGGAATAGAAATCGTGATAATCGATTTAACAATGATCTTATTCTTTCTCATCGATTGGTAACAGCTGGTCTAATGCTTAGGAAATATTTCTACAATGAAAAGTGCTCGATCGTTTATATTGCAGGGCTATACATGGATACTGATTATAAATTTTACTACAATATGATCTTGAATAACACAATGCAATACATGCCGTGGTAATATTATCTCACATCTATGAATTTGACAAAAACTATCGTGAAACTTGAACATTTTGAAATCATGCCTCGGCTACTTACTAAATGAGAGTCTATTGAAATAAAGGACTAGGTTAAACATTATATAAATAAAACGTTCAATGATTCAGTTTAACGAAAAATAACTTTCTAATCATTAGTTAAAAAGTGTTTCGGAAGTGTAAAGGAATTCAAGAAATCCGTAAATCTCGTATTTCCTGAGGCGCAGCCGATTTAGAAAACCTATTGCACAGTTTGAACCGGTACGGATAATTGTGTTCCGTGAAAATTACCAAGATACGTTTACAGACTCTACAAAACGCATTCATATTCATAAAACTTCCCTTTAGCATGATGTATCATATATAACAGAAAACATCCTAAAAGCCCAATTAGAGCTTGAATAAAGAATTAATTTCCGCATTTCTATGTCTGTATCTATTAAAAATGATACGACGTTTTGGAATCAAATTCTTTCTTTAAGATAAACAAACTTCTTTGTCAAATCGGTATACATGTAGGTTATGACGAAAATCGTGTATCAATCCATCAGGGCAGCCCTATGTACTTTTTATTTTCATAATTAACAATTGAAAGTTGAAACGACCTGCTCGTTAACGTGGTGAAACTTAGGTTTAACGAGATAACAATGATTTAGAGATCTGTGAGAAAGTCTAGACTATAGTACGCAAGCCAAACGAGTATCCTCGAACTGCAATAACGTAAAAACACTGGCTTTTGCAAACAAACTAGACAAGGTGTATTTGATGTAGGTATTTGAGGCACGCCGGGACGTGACTGAGCTTTCAGCAGAGAAGATGAACGGGGCATGGTATCTGCTGGCTAGACCAGATCTGTTGGAGGTTTTTCACAGCACGTTACCGGCTGATATGTGCTACATGACTTCATTCCGGTGGGAACATACACTGAAGTTGAGCAAAGTATAAATTAGATATCTTTCAAATGAGATTTTTATGTGATACATTATATATCTACGAGGGCAATAATTTCGAGTTTATATTTGTCATGCGATGCCCTAGACCAAAACATCACATTTTCATTGTAACCTTACGTCATAAACAATGGTTTAAGGTCACAATCGGACTATGACGTTGCGCTCCAAATACATATATAGAACGTCATTCTAGTGCGTTTTTTCGTTTGTATTTAACGAGTAGATGTCACAAAGAGCAAAGAAACAACGAGTTCGCAGAAAGTAGTTCCGTGAGAAGTGCAATACGGAGTGCAATACGGTTTGAGGAGTGCAATACGGAATTCATTGTATTTCATTACGTAGTACTATCGTAAGATTACATGGGTATGTAATAAAACTAGGGCGGGTATTCTGCATATGCTTATTTGATTTTGATTATTTTCTTTGTTTTTTTGCGACTTCGGTAATAAAAAAAAGTATCATATTCGTGCCAATGAATACTATACTGATTAAAGTGCCTAAATATCAAGATACTAATATTTAGACCCTCGTGTCGTAAACATCGTATGTCACTGACATTCATATGATATTATCTATGTATGATTGCGGGTGAAATCTCGGGATGTATCAATGAAAATAGGCCTTGTTATCAGTCACTTTTGAAATAACATTGCACCGTGTTATTAGTCACTTGTCACTAGTCACTGATACACACAATACCTGAAGTCATCGAAGAATGCTCTGACGTGAAGACTCGTCATAACGTCATGTTGTTGCTAAGGCGACGGTATTCATTTGCATAACGTGTAAGCATGTAACTAGTCAATTAATGTTATTTATGGAGATCTTGACCAGTCAATAAACGTTGGAAGTTCCAAGCCTTGGCTTTGGGTTTAATTCATTATTGTAAACCTTTTCACAATGACTTGATTCTGTTTTCAGAACTGACGTTGAGAGAGTTCATGAGTTTAAAGATTTTTAATTTAAAGATTTTCTATATTTCATAAAGGACCTATACGGCGTATAAACATTGATTATCGAGTGGTCCTTAACTTGTTGTGTTGAGTATATATACATGTATCATGACTCTCTAACCCAGTTCCCATTAATATGTTCCCAAATTAAATCATAATTGCAATTATAATGGCTTTTTGGTATCGGCAATCATACATAGAGAATATTATATAAATGTCCGTGACATACTATGTTAACGACACGACGGTCTAAATATTAGTATCTCCCGAGCGAGAGCGAGGGATATACATGTATTGAAATTAAGGCACTTTAATCTTATAGTAAAAAGAAGACTACGCCATCATCAGGGAAAGGGTATGCTACATCAGAGAAAGGGTATGCTACATCAGAGAAAGGGTATGCTATACACAGTTCTGTAGTGGTTCTTCAGCTCGTTTGTATTCGCCAGCACAGACCCACTCATGCAGTTAATCCTGTTGAAGATGGACTCGATGCCACAACCAGTCAAATTAATTAGGACAGCCGAGGAAAGTTCTAAGAACTCTATTGATTCCGATCCTGCTCCCAACCCCTAGGTCGGTTCCAGAGGATTTATAAGGAGCAAATTAAAGTGCGGAGAGTGGAAGTTTCCAGTAAACATTCGTTAGTTTATGTAAGGCATATATAGAACTTCTTGTCAATGGAAAAACAGGGACGTTTATGTCAGTTATCAGTATCATGAAATGGTGTTTAGAATTTCGTTAATTTATAGGATGAGTATCAAAATTTAAAAACTGTTGACATGTATATTCCTTAGAAAATATTTTATGACTAATTAAATTTCCCTTAGAATAATTATAATAATCAATTTATATCAAGAATATGAAGACGGTCATGTTTTAAATTTCAATTTATCTAAACTTACATCGGTTTTGCTGACAGTTGCAAAATTACATGTGAAGAATTTTTTGGGATGCAACGGTACATATCAAAGTTTACATGAATAGCGCTGGAAATTTTCAGTAAGAAATCAATACCAAAACGTCATTGTATATACAATGAGAATATTGGAAAAATAAACTATTAACGTCACTTTTATTATGTCAATTCGCTTTTGAATCTTTCTGAAATTCGACAATCATGCCTGCTTTCTATTTCTTGTTATAATGTCTTCGCAGCAGCGCAGGATCTTTGAATCAATGATAATACATGTATGAACAAGCAATAAATCATAATTTGTTGGGATGTGTTCTATGCATTAATCATGTAAAGTAGTTTGTTGACAGAAAATCATTTTTTGATGTTTAAACTTTGTTGTTTATGTGCGTTCATCAATATAAAAAGAACACACACTAATGCAGTAAATGAACTTTAGCAAATCAATAGACGAAAATAATTCACCGACAGCATGCTTTAAAGCTGACATTATCCAATTATCAAGCAAGAGTATTGTTGACATTATGAATCGTCCTTAACAGAAATGGTTGTCCTAATAGAATCCTCATGCAATTAACAACTAACAATTTCAATTGTATCTTTTAATATGTTGGCAAAATTTCATCCAGTTGTTTTATATGATTAATAGATAAGTCAAATTGATAAGCCTTACGTTTCACATGGTTCAAGGCATATAGTGTAAATCTTCACGAAATGTTGTCTTAAAGATACGAACTTATTAACATAGGTTTTGATTAGCAGATGAGATTTCTTGCCTGTTTTGAAAAGAATTTTGACATTAACTTTGCATTGAGTTCCATAAAAGCATCTATTTGTATGTCATAAAATCCTTTTTTATTATTCACTACACACATTTTTACATGCGTGAGCATTTGTAAATTGTGGCACTATATAATGTACATACATCGATCGTGCCTGCACGTTCTCGAGTAGCCTGCACAAATGTCACAAAAGCCTTTTTCTTCTGATCACTTTATCTTATCTCCATGAAAAGCACCTCATAAGCATCGATGATTCTCTGTGAAATCCTTAATCAAAATTCATGATTCTCAATGAAGTCCTTCATGAACATCCATGATTCTCAATTAAATCCTTTATCAGCTATCATGATTCTCAGTGAAATCCTTCATCAGCATTAATGATTCTCAGTGAAATCCCTCATCATCATTAATGATTCTCAGTGAAATCCTTCATCAGCATTAATGATTCTCAGTGAAATTCTTCATCAGCATTAATGATTTCTCAAAGAAATCCTTCATCAGCATTAATGATTATCAGTGAAATTCTTCATCAGCATACATGATTCTCAATGAAATCCTTCATCAACATCCATGATGTCAAATGAAATCCTTCATCAGCATCTATGATTCTAATGACATCCTGCATCAGCATTAATGCTTTTCAGTGAAATCCTTCATCAACATCCATATTTCTCAAAGAAATCCTTCATCAGCATACATGATTCTCAATGAAATCCTTCATCAACATTCATGATATCAAATGAAATCCTTCATCAGCATCCATGATTCTAATGAAATCCTTCATCAGCATAAATGATTCATTTCAGTGAAATCGATTTATCAGCATCCATGATTATCAATGAAAACCTTAATCAGCATCCGTGTCTCTCAATGAAATCTTTCTTTAAAATTCATGTTTATCAATGAAAGCCTTCATCAGAATCTATGATTCTTAATGAAATCGTCCACCAGCATCCTTGATTTTCCATTAAATCCTTCACCAGCATTAATGATTCTCAATGAAATCCTTCATCAGCATTAATGTTTCTCAATTAAATCCTTCACCAGAATCCATGGCAATGGAATTTATCATCAGCATTTGTATATTTCTTGTGTATTTAACGTTTCTCAGAATCCTTTCGATATGTATATTATTGTCAGTGTGTTATGACAAGTGAATTATTTTTCAACTCAAGTACTAATCTACTAAAATATATAAAACTTTTTTTGCGAGAGCTCAAGCGCACTCCGTGACACATTTTTGTTTACTTGGCCATGTGCGAAAATATTATGTTAAAAAATCCCAACTTAATTCTTACTAAAGAGAATATTCTAGTCCTTTTTTAAAGTACAGATATCTTTTAAATTTAGATATTCACACACAAGCCAATCAAAGTTAGTACTCGCCAGTAATATAACACGCCCATACAACATTTACGTATTTTCACTACATGTACATATTTTGGTAAACTAACAATGATCAAAAACACAAACAAAGTTTATTATGATTCGTAAAATGCTTTAACAACATTTTAACATTTTGAAAACAAAAATATTATCAAAAAGGAAAAAACATTTTATTATTATTATATCATACATTTATAGGTATAACAAATATCACAAAAGTTATTTTGTTCGTAAAATATTGTAAACAAACTAAAACAACCTACCTCAGCGCATGTTTGTAGTAAATGACAGAAAAGGATTATATAATAAGATTATCTGCTCATTTATCCAGGTTTAACTCAAAATTGCATCACTAGAATGCAGCAACGTATATACAAAATCATAATTTGGCACTTTTGTTAAAGCGTTGGCAACTACAGTACAGCTTAACCTAATCCTAATCTCGGACCTCTGTTCAAACATGACCCAGCTAAGGGATATAAGGGCGAAGTGTTGCTTGAACGTTAGGCCTTTGCTGATTGGTCGAATACTATCAGTAACTCGAGCTCTGACGTAGCTAACCCTTCTTGCTTGTCAATACACCGCCGTAGCACTGAAAACTGCTTTGGCCTTAATTTATAGTATAAATTTCTAAATTTCGTTGCAACTCATTCGGAATGTCGCTCGAGGACCTTTGGACTAAACTGAAGAACGCAACTGGGTGCAAGTCGCTTCTTAAGAAACACCTTACCGAAGATCGGTATAAGAAATTGAAGAGAGAGCAAACTTCTTTCGGTGGAACCCTTGCGGATTGTATTCGTTCAGGTAGGTTGCTTTATTTAGACTCTTGGGTATAGTGCTTTATGAATGCATTTTGCCTAAAGCTAACAGTTACATTAGGTACAACCGTTTCGTCATTGACATAACCTTGCCGCTAGTGCGCTATCAGCTGAGCCGTCAGACAATGATAAGCGTGCGTACTTGCTCACAGTAATAAACTCAGAAATATTGCAGTAATTTTACTCTTCTTTTTTTTATCAAAATCTTATTCAACTTAATTACATAGTAAATGAATTTTTGACACCTTGAATAGAAAAGAAAAATATACATATTTACATAATTATAATGTTAATTGATTGATATTCATGGTAATCGTGTTTTCGATGACAATTACATTTGCTATGTTGCATGTGATATCCACTTTTATTTCAATCACATTGAAAATATTCATATCATAACCACAGAAAAGTTTAGCGAAACCCGGCAAAATTTCCACATGCCAATGGCAGCCCTTGAACTCTGACCTCTGACAAGCGGAAACGGTGAAAAGGCAAATATTGACAAAGGAACGACATTTAAGTAAATTGGCTAAGCATGTAAACCTGACAGGTCACAGTTCAATACTATGAAAATCAATCTTATAAACAAAATAAATATTTGATCGAGGCGATTGTTATTAAAGAAGTCGGTGACATCTCCATTCGACGACAGGATAGATACTGACAGACTGTCAGTTCGTGCTATAAAAAATCGTTATGGCTATATTTGGGCGTACACGACCATAGCATTATCCTTTTCTGTTAGAATATTATACAAAAAATCTACATATGTAGGTAGTTACCGCGTAAATGCAAGGCTTACTGTCCATAATTATTGGTATATGACATCAAAATAGTAAACAAATCGTTTATTGGATTTTATTTCTCTATATATTTCCTAGCATTAATTGCAGTTATTTTTCTAATTAAGCTGTTTATATGTAGCCTAGACTATATGTAACTCTGACATCACTGAAATTCATATCACGCAGGTTTTCATGCTAACAATGTCATACATAAATGTTGTAATATATTATATCACCAGGTTAAATTTATCGTGTAATTAACATGAAATAAAACAAAACACAAGGTCATAAAAGGCGTTCAAGTGTTCTTTCTTTTCTAAAGTTAGATATAACTTTCTTTTTATAGATCACCTTTAAAGGCTGTTAAAATTTGTGTGCACAATTCCAGAATGTCGAATCCCACAATATATGGAATACAGAAAAACTGTTAAAGGTCGCTTTCACAGTGTCCTGACCTGTAACATTTTCGAAATGTGATATATATATATATATCTAAGTCTTCAGGTGTTTCAGTGAATGATTTTTACTAACACATCTATTTTCTTCAGTCGTTCCTTCCAGTTCCCTCAACTTTACAGACATGTAAGAATTCTTCATTAAATCGGTGTCCAAGATATATATCCAAATTCTATATGATATCGAAATAAATCTACGCTTGATTGAGATCCCTTAGACTTAAACTCTAAGACCTCCAACCACCCCACCCCCCCCCCCCCCCCCCCCCCTCGAGACTAAGAAACCCTCTATCTTGCTACAGGATGCGAGAATCTGGACAGCGGTGTCGGTATCTATGCCTCGGACCCTGAAGCCTATGTCGTATTCCGTGACGTCTTTGACGCTGTCATCAAGGATTACCATAAGGTGGACAAACTGAACCACCCTGAACCAGACTTCGGGGACATCAACAAGCTTGGCTTCGGTGACCTTGACCCTTCCCGCAATTACATCGTGTCCACCCGTGTCCGAGTTGGCCGTAGCCATGCCAACTATGGCTTTCCTCCCGTCATCACCAAAGAGGTAGGTTGTTTCCAGTTGTTTTAATATGATAGATAAAGGAACTGATGAATTCGTGATGACTTCTCACTCAGTTTCAATCTAATCCATCAATTAATCACAGTTTTTACTGTTTATGCAAAAAATGAATTTAATAATCAAAACTGTTACAATGAGGATTGCTATTTTCAAGATAATCACAATAAGGTTAGGTATATATTATATATTAGTTTCAATTAGTTTTGGAGCTTTACGCAGCTATGTTAGAGGTATAAACATAACATTAATTAAATGTTTCATAATTTATCAGGGAATCCATATCTGCACAAAGCTATAACATTAATGGTGCTATGCTCAGCTATATTTGCAGTATAAACATAAGATTAGTTAAACGTATCGAGGTTTATCAGGGTATTTTTTATCTGCACAAGGTTCTGACATCGTTTGAGCTTTGCATACTGTAGATACTGTAGATACTCCGATGTAGCAGAACAAAGTTTTGAATAAACAATTTGCATACAAATCGGAAGTGAGAGGCAATTTTTCTAACATCATGACCTAAATTCGCCGATCTATAAGTGGAAACCGTGAGTTTTTTTCCTTTGAAATTTCCTTTGAAATTGTTGATGAAGAGAGGCAGAAAAATCGATTCCGAGAGCACTGCTAACGAAGCAAACATGAGTCTCCTTGCTTCCCAAAGGTTCAATTCATCAGAATACGGAACATCCGTTGATCATAGCTGATCTTTAGCTTTAGGCATTCAAAGACTCTTCGATCCTTAACCCATAATCTGCAGACCCTGATTACTGGAACTTATGGTTGGGACGGGTAGGCGAATATGATTGTCAAAAATATCTTCAGAATGGAATGCATTTTGATGCAGTTACATTGGTTGATCTCTATCTCACATTAAATCAACACATATTTAGAATTGATAAATTGGTACAGTCGATTATCCGAAACCTTATTTTGCGTATTTTCAAATCAAAGCATTATCAAGACGTGTGTGTAGGCAGGCTCAATTGCTAAGAATAACAGACCAGTGAATATAATTTATTTACCAAAAAATGAGGTTCTGACAACAGACCATGCGTGCATGCTGATAGCATGAATGTCTGTGTTTCTCTACATCTGTGTTGAAGTTCAACACCTGCAAAGTTTGCATGCAGTGGAGTGATCTATTTTCGTAAAATACTGCTGCATTTTACATGAGAAACATTTGCCGGTAACGTTATTATGTCAACATTTTAGCTATAGGCAGTTATGTCTGTAACGGGTATCTAGATATGCAGCAATTGAGGTAACCTTTCGCTTTCCTATGTTATACTATTGCCCTATGTTCTCAATACTGTGTTTCAAGAAGTTGGTACCCTTCTGATGTAGAGTAAACGTACGATATGTGCGAACAAATTTGAGTTCAGTAGCAATTATTATGTCCTTGAACTATGTCTTCAGTCACATTGCAATTTTAGAAGATACAGGGACATATAAAGCGGGTTATAACAATAATAACTAATAATATTTGTATCAAATGCCATAACAGAGTGGGATTTTTGCATAAATATAGGTGAAGTAAAAACCACACCCACTGAAAGGAATCTACAAATAGGTACCTAAACACGGAACAATAATGCTGTCCGGTTTGGGGTGAGCAGTGCCTCGCACTAAATGCTTGGCATTTAAGTATATTTTTACCCACCTATCTCCAGGAACGTCTTGCTATGGAGGCAGCCACTGTCTCTGCCCTTGAGAAGCTGAAGGGTGAACTGGCCGGGACATACTATCCACTGACCGGCATGACCCAGAACACGCAGAAACAACTCATGGATGACCACTTCCTCTTCAACGATAGTGACAGGTCAGTTTGCTGGAAAATCTTACTATAAATCTATATTTTATACCTTTGGTTAATACAGACCGGACTGACATTGAACTTAATCTTTAAATAAAATCCCTCTTATCCGACATTCTCTTGAAACTGACAAATGAGAATTTCGATTCACAGTCGATTCAGTTTGAAGCGAGTGCAATGTATGCTTACTCTTCTTCATCCACATCAAGTAACATCTTATAAGTACCAAAATGACACCATGATCGAATTAACGTTCAAATCGACGTTTTGCGTCAGTTCAATCTTAGGACTATGTAACATACAGGTTAAATGTTGACTGTTTCTTGTCCATCTAGGTTCCTGAGAGCCGCCAGCGGTTACAGGGATTGGCCCTCTGGTCGTGGTATCTACTTCAACCATTCAAAAACCTTCCTGGTGTGGGTGAACGAGGAAGATCATCTCCGCTTCATCTCCATGCAGAAGGGTGGAGACCTCGGCGAGGTGTATTCCAGGCTTGTCAAGGTAAATCTCACACCACAGAAGTATATCACGATATAATGTCTTAATTGATAGACTCACGAGAGTTCGTTATCCTATCCCATGTTTGATTGAAGTTAATTTGAATTGAAGGATTTTGAAGAACTCAGAGACTGGTGTACGTGTTACCAAACATCATACAAAGACAATTGTTCTGAATAATTTGATGTTCAATATTTTGCAACAAATCAAACAAATTTAGTACAACAAATAATTTCTGGCAAAGATCAAGGATCTCCATTGAAGGTAATGGATTGAATCGTTCCTTCAACCCTTAACCAAACTGTCGTGTGGAGGAACACCATATGCTTTGCTAGGGTCCGTACGAAACTTCTAGTAAATGCTGTCTTCACTGAAATTTAATACAAGAAAGAAATTTTGGCAAAGATTAAGGAAGTTTATTGGGCCTTCCTGTAAACTCCAACCAACTCATCGCGCGCATTTGCAAATTTGCACTTTTAGAGTCCTAAAAGAGACCTTAGCAACCTTTCCTGAACATCCATTTCTCTGCCCTTAGGCAATCCGTGCTATGGAGAGCAGTGGTCTGAGTTTCGCCAAGCGCAAGGGTATGGGTTACCTGACTTTCTGTCCTTCCAACCTTGGAACCACCCTCAGAGCATCTGTACACATCAAGATCCCCAACCTGGCTGCTTCACCAGAGTTCAAGGAGTTCTGTGACAAGCACAACATCCAAGCTCGAGGTGAGGACACTTAAATATTTCAAGTTCTATACTTGTGGATTTTTCAGTTTAATGTTAAATTCTGCTGAGGACATTGTGAAACCAATATTGAAGTGCAAGTGCTTTTTGAAAACGTAAAATGTGAATAACATAATGAATATTGTAAATCCTTAAAAGGATATATCACAACAAATGTTCAACCAGTTGGGTTAAAATTGTATCAGTCTCAACATTTAAGCATTTCATAAGCAGTGTCTTCAGGTAAACAGAGGAATCGTATGATGTCTTCAACAACTGTCTCGGTCTAACTGATTGTTAGTCTTACGTTGTTCTGTGGTCTCAATTTATCAACAGAGGGTACAAAGATAGTAGGTGGAGTGTTAGATATGTCCAACAAGCGTCGTCTTGGTCTCCTGAGTGTTAGTCTAGTGTTGTTTTATCACCTCCAGGTATCCACGGCGAGCACACAGAGAGTGTAGGTGGAGTGTACGACATCTCCAACAAACGTCGTCTCGGCCTCACTGAGTTCGAGGCTGTCCAGGAGATGAGACGCGGAGTAGAGGCGTGTATAGACAAGGAGAAGAAACTAGGCAACAAGAGATGGTAGACCGCGGACACATACGAGCATGGCAACGGTGGACAATCAAAACTCTAGACTAGCCGCCAGTTTGTTTTTTCCATGAATAACTTTTTCGAACGTTTTCAGTTTTAAACTTTTGACACTAATGTTTAAAGTTAAGTAGCTCAATGATGATCTCACAAATTTGGTCTGGGTCCGGTTATACAAAGAAGTTTTAGTTCAAGAAGCCATCATCAAAAGTAAGGTCTTTTGTAATTTGGAAAATATTGGTCATTATGAAATTTGGAAAACGTCGGTAAAGAATATTACCAATAAATACCAATATACTATATTACCAATATTTGTAAAGGCTTTTATTTTGTAACAAGAACATCAAAACTAAGCTTCTTATTGAAGCTAGACCCTGCCCCGTCTGCCAACAAGTGTCTGAATGGCTTACCTTATGAAAGTAGAATAATCAAGTATGTTTGGGATGAGTGGTTCTGATAGAAGACCTCGGTCGGAGTAGAGAGTCAATTTGGACTGATATTCCTGCCCTGGTCTGGGCATTTTGTACTTCTTGGCTTCAATAGACAGCCTCTACGCCATTCCAGAGAATGCTGTGATATGTGAATGGAAAATTTGTTATTTTAAAATAAACTATTTTGGTACAAAAACCTTGTTGCTTTGTTATCTGAGCACTTAAATGTTTCAAATCGAGACGTGCCTCGGTATGTCAGATCTCGATAAATATGCGTGGAACATACCATTCACCACAGTACAAAAATCATACCATTTACACGAGGGCGCCTCATGCTGTCAGATTAACTCCGTACTCCGATCATAGGTGCATTGCTTGCGACAGGTCTCATTTCCCAAAGCGCCCTTAGTGCCAGAAGCAACATTGAGTTAGATGACCTTAGTCTAGGAGAGCTATGTGAAATTACTTTCAGGCACTGACTTGTACTAACTAATGATAGAATAGTTTTCATTCAATGACTTATTTTGATAGATAAGTTTACTTAGAATTATAACTTTCTCTGCGATATTTTGGCCGTGGCCTCGATGACAGCTATTTCAATGATTGCTCATGTAAAATGACTATGAAAGTAGATTCGGGTACATATTCTATTTAGTAAGGTAACATTTAGTATAGATATATACATATGATGGAAGAGTATTCTTTAGTAACTGATGCTTTTCATTTAGCGACTTTTGTTATTAAATACAGATTTACTTTCGAAACCTGTTTTGGTTTTTATGTATAACGTAGATTGCGTCCAAATTACATAAAGTGTAAGTAATTAAAAGAATCAAAGCAGGAAATATACAGAGAGGACCTCTTTATGTACACCAACGCATACATGCATGTAGTAGTTAAAGAGCCACTCCGTGATTTTCATAACATATTATTTACCTTTGATACGAACCTAAATGTCATATGTGGTGATATAAAATCAAAACATCTTAACTTTTCTTGTCCAGATGACATATATATGCCAAATACTGGTTTTTCACGAAAATCTAAAAACAGCTTTATAAATGCACAGAGGTGTAGATATCACGTCCAATATACATGGATACTAGTTATATAACCTAAGAAACGCTATCAACTCCTAACTGCCCTCCTGGCTGTTTTAGATAAGATTCCAAAATTACGTTTGACTATTTGACGCGCGCCACTGTCCGGTTTTCGATCATAATTGCCACGTTCTACCTTCATATTGTCACTGTAAACAACGAATAAGCTTTAAAATGTGACTATTTGGTAACAGTCGATACTTCGCGATCAAATGACACCATTGATTAAGTTTGGCATATATGACTCCCAACAACTCACGGAGTGGCTCTTTAAGAAATATTTTAGATGTCACAAACCTTTGAAAGAATATGCAAAAAATATATGTTTACAGAAATTCTTTATATTAATCCTACATACATTTTATTTATACCCAAAAACGATGATGATGATGATGATGATGATGATTATTATTATTATTTCGTTAATGTGAAACGTCTAATTTAAAAGACATCCTTAGTGGTGTTAACTCATATGAACAGGATAGAAATGTATGTTTAGTTTGATATATGTAAGTCAATGATTAAAAACGTTTCCAAGAAAGTCTTATAAGAAGGTAACTTTTTTTATAGGCATTCTAGAAGACGATGAGATGAACAGTAGGGACAATTCTTATGAAAAACACTTCTTTATTCTGTGAAAGCGACGTTTCGACATAGTTTCTAATGTTGTTGTCACAAAATAAAGAAGTCGCTTATCTGTAAGAATTGTCCTTATAGTAACTACTTGTCGTTTCAACAATTTGACTTTCAAGCAAGGACAAGCTGCCTCCTGACATATTTTCATGTCGATCCGAGCTTTCAAGGTTATCTACTTATAGAAAAACAACACAATAATTATCACATTCAAGAGACAATGTTGCAGATAGGTAAACATAGTGATCTATTGTGACTCTGAAATTATGCTATATGACTAAACATGTTTTTCAGAATCATATTTTTCAGAACGAAAAAGAATTATAACACTAAGCAATCGTATTTCATATATTTCCACACAGGACAGGAGACTCTGAGAGTCCAAGCGCGTCGCCATCTTTCAGCTTAGTGTCCTTCCATACATTAGAGGCAATTTATAAAAATTATACTTTACTGGAATTTTATACAATTAACAAACAATTTCGGTATAATATATATTATTTATAATAGATATTGTACAATATTTTGCTCTTTACATTTCAAATTCACACATAAGATAAAGGTAAAATGAGAATTATCATATAATTCCATATGGAATATAAGGTTATATTTCACTTGATCCTCATTTGAAGTCACTTCCTCATTTGCAAGGCACATCTTACATCTCTAAAGCTGGTCAAAAGCGCCTTATCTTAGTTTAAAAAAAATGAAAAATGCTATATCATGTCAAACAAGGTTTTTGAACGATGTCTTCTAAGGTGTTATTTACGTGGTTGACCAAGATGTCCGGGTATTGAATAGAGTCATAGACTAACCCTCATATGAATATGACCGAAAGGTCAGCGTAAAACGTGGTTATTGACAGTAGATGAAAAGCTCCTTTCCGATGCACTCAGTCGTCAAAATTTCATGTTTCGGCAACTGTTACTACGGATCAAATTGGATGAAATCCCATGTGACTTTTGCGAAGTGACGTTGATAGGTAATCCGTACAAATTCGAATAGGGGTACTGTCGTTTGAAATGCAATATTGAAGGCACAAAATGTTTTGAAAATTATTGCAAAAAAAGATGACACTGTGACTTTAAGGTAGTTTTTCTCGACCAACAGGCAGGACACGTGTTCGCAAACACCTTTAAGACCTGTTACCAAGCATCACACTGATTCGTTCACATTTTCGTGATGATTTTTATCTTTTACGTTTCAGAGATTCGGTTTTAGTTCGAGCGTTAAGCGTTGTATTGCTCTGACAACTAAACACAAACACGACTAGATTATGAGATTTAGGTTCACTTTTAAAGAAATTAACTAATTGTAAATTGCATTAGTAGCTTACGATTGCCAAATACATGAGGAGCTAAAACAGTGAAATATCGTTTTTAAGATTGTCAAATGGTTGCTCAACAAGTGTGGAATGATTGACAAGACAAAACTTGTGCACCATTTTAAGTTTTAAAAAATAAGGATCTCAACCATAAATTGCATAAGTGGTTAAAATTATTTTTTTTGCTATAACACAAGTGTAAATTGACCTAGATTGTCATAGATAAGAGGTTTATTGAAGGACAGCGAAGGACAAGATAACACCGAACTGTTAACCTGTTTTTATCTTATCTAGATAATGAAAACTACAACAGTTCAGGATAAAAAAACCCACGTACATTTATAACTTTTTAAGCCTGAAAAGCCAGATTTCTCTAATGGGATAGCCAGTTGTTTTCTTATTTTCGACTTCTCTCCCAGAACTGCTGCACCACCAAACACGAAATTTTGTGGAGAGGTACATTTCATCTAGTGGATAAAAGTTTGTAAATATAGGCCTGACAACCATTAACTTAAGCCTTTAACTTAGGTCTGCTTAAAATAAAAAAATTTAGGATGTTATCTTTGATATAGGGAAA
Source organism: Phorcus lineatus (assembly GCA_921293015.1). Taxonomy (NCBI): domain Eukaryota; kingdom Metazoa; phylum Mollusca; class Gastropoda; order Trochida; family Trochidae; genus Phorcus; species Phorcus lineatus. Next base: position 47,846,486 of record OV121085.1, read on the forward strand.
GTCAAGTCATTAGATTTCACTGCCTTAAACCCCAAAATAAGGGCATGACGTGAAAGGAGAAACAAGAGATACGATAATACAAGAGTACATGTTCCATATATAAATTGGGAGAAACCTGTTTTCAATGACCATTCTGTTTCGAATGACATTCGATTATTAAGGTATCAGCCCATTGTACTGATTTTTAAGGTTCATCAAGAATGAAAATAGCAAAATCTTCAACGATTCCTAGTTAAACTATATATAAACCTTCATCGGAGAAGCTAAACAAACATTTGAGACTAGAAAAAAATCTCATTACAATTAGATCTTAAATGCACTTATTTTATTGATAAACCCTACCAGATTGATCTTTAATGTCGCTATCAACACTTTATCTAAGAATAGAACGTCTTAAGATGTGTAGAAAAAAAAGAAATGTAAGCGAATGACTAGATCTTATTTTAATTAGATTGAGACAAGAATATATTACCCATACGGGTGAGGAGAAACAGGTGGATATTTTTTTATATCCGCACATGTGCTCGTCAGTGATTCTCGACGTTGATTGGTCAGTTACCCTGAGAATGAAATACGATTGGTTGACGGCACTATTTTCACATTTCATTGATTAATAGAACGTGCCGAACACCTGCATCGCCATTCAAAGAAAAGCGTAGATCGATGAACTTTCTTATAATAATATTACAAGTTAAAATTCTAAAACATTATTAGACATTTCATCAAAAATGTTTTACAAATCAAGAAACGATCCGTACGAAAATTGTTGGGCGAATGTTTCGTTGTTGCAGTTGTGTATTTGATCAGTTTACAAAATCCGATTAGAGTTATCGTTCTTGATACAGGCAACAAGACATATTGAAAGCTACATCAAAGAGAAGAAATGTTGTTCAAACTGCAGAGTAGTTGACAATATTGACATACAAACTTGTCTCGATGCTTTCATTATATAATTCTCTTGAAGATAATGCCACTTTTATGTGTTGAAATCTGAAAAAAATTGACAGGTTTTTCCGATTTTCGTTTCAAGACTTTGCGTTCAGTCACTCGCCCGTTGGTAAGTAGGCGGGACGACGACAAACATTCATATAATCGTATTCATGCATTATCTTCTAAGAGTATTTTTCTCTATGGTCTTAATGTGTCTCAACTCTCAAATATGAAAATCGTGTTATGTAGTATTTTGGTAAAAAAATATCTTTAGTTTCATGGCGTTTTGTAATAGAATTACATTGTTTAGCGTTGTTGACTTATTTACTTCCTCGGATGTTTGGTTTTGTATGCGTATGAATACAGATCAGCTGTTCAATGTCACTACCGTAGTATTACCGTCAATTAATGTCAAGGATTTTCAGTCGTAATTGGTTATTTTAATTGCATCGTAGAAATAATGTTCAGTCGCCCGCCAAAGCTCGCGACTGTGAACATTATTTCAACTCGTGCATATTTCCCGTAATCACTCGTACCTCGTTGGTTATTCTCTAAATCTCCAAGTGCGACTACTTTGTTCTCCTCGTACATGTGAACAATTAGTGCTTTGCTGAATACACTAAACATAAATAAAATTAGTATTCATCGTAACCCCAATTACCACAAAAACTGCAAACCTTCTTCTCGTGGTCTCTACAAGAAGCTGAAGATGTCTGTAAGACTGTTGGTCTCTACAAGAAGCTGAAGATGTCTGTAAGGTTGTTGGTCTCTACAAGAAGCTGAGATGGTCTGTAAGGTTGTTGGTATCTACAAGCAGCTGAAGATGTGTCTGTGAGACTGAACATTGGTCTCTACAAGAAGCTGAAGATGTCTGTAAGACTGTTGGTCTCAACAAGAAGCTGAAGATGTCTGTAAGACTGTTGGTCTCTACAAGAAGCTGAAGATGTCTGTAAGACTGTTGGTCTCAACAAGAAGCTGAAGATGTCTGTAAGACTGTTGGTCTCAACAAGAAGCTGAAATTGTCTGTAAGGTTCTTGGTCACTACAAGAAGCTGAAGATGTCTGTGAGACTGAACATTGGTCTCTACAAGAAGCTGAAGATGTCTGTAAGGTTGTTGGTCTCTACAAGAAGCTGAAATTGTAAGGTTGTTGGTATCTACAAGCAGCTGAAGATGTCTGTGAGACTGAACATTGGTCTCTACAAGAAGCTGAAGTTGTCTGTAAGGTTGTTGGTCTCTACAAGAAGCTGCAATTGTCTGTAAGATTCTTGGCCTCTACAAGAAGCTGCAATTGTCTGTAAGGTTGTTGGTCTCTACAAGAAGCTGAAATTGTTTGTAAGGTTGTTGGTCTCAACTAGTCTGTAGGCAAGACCCTGAAAAAGGGTTGAAGCCTAAGCAAGTCTATAAAAAGTCTCCTTTTCATTTCTTGTAATATTTAAAAAACATTTCGCTTTAATGATGCATTTTTCATTTCAGAGTCTTATTGTTAGCCTACGTCTCTACAAGAAGCTGACGTTGTTTGTAAGGTTGTTGGTCTCTACAAGAAGCTGAAGTTGTTTGTAAGGTTCTTGGTCTCTACAAGAAGCTGACGTTGTTTGTAAGGTTGTTGGTCTCTACAAGAAGCTGAAGTTGTTTGTAAGGTTGTTGGTCTCTACAAGAAGCTGAAGTCTGTAAGGTTGTTGGTTCCACTATGTTTTGGAATTGCATATGACAGGAGAGTACTAAACATACCTAGAAATCCTGTATTTATTGAGTAGCAGAACTTTGGGGGAATCGAGGCTGCTAAAGATATTGCTATACAATCTTAAAGCTTTATAAAAAACCCTGAAATATCTCATTTGTAGGTGCTTTTTCCGGTATCGTTAAAATATTTGACATTTTATATGATATATAATATGCATGAATAAATCATAATTATTTTTTCGTTGTCAAAATCGATTACCAAATACGTTGTCTTAGTTGATATTGGGCAATGTTGGACGACAACAAATCTATGTATAGTAAAGAAATTCAAGAACTACTAGGTTCAAATATTTCAAATTTACACACGTCAAATAATCTTTGTTTTCAGACGTAACTTCTTTGACCTTTTTTTATAACTTCGCATTTTGGAATAAGAGTAACAATATAATTTTGTATTATAAAAATATATTATATTTCATAATATTAAATGAATAAAAACTACATTTATAAATAATCTTTACATTCACATATGACATTTTTACAATGTCACTATTCTAAATTCAAATTAGATATAGATGTACTTGCAAAGTAGTTTTAAATCTATTCAAACGTCAATATTTATATTTTAATATATCATAGGTATCACCGTATAAAACTGCTGTTTGACATAAAGCCTTGTTGAAAAGAAATACAAGCTGTTAATTATGTCCTCAGGACGTTGATTTATTAGGGTGCACTATGTTTCTCCCTCTTCAGACGTTATCTTCTTAAAATAATGCCAGTTTAACCCCATTCTCTTTACTCGGCGTATTTGTGTGTGTGTATTTGTTCACGGGGACATGAGGTATCCAGGTTAGGCTGACATTTTCAGTCTAGACTTTATTTCATCTTAAAGAAATAAGAGTAAACATTAGATATACAAGACTTAAGTAAAGTGTAATCTAGACTTTATTTTATTTTAAATGAATTAGAGTGAACATTAAATAGACTTTAATGGTATGTGTAAGTGCACTTAGCATTTGCTTGTTAATTTATAATTGCAGGTAAAATTTAAAATTTAATTACAAATGAGTTTTCTCAGGAGATAAAGGTTAAGGAGTGATCATTTGTTGTAAGAGTAGGACATTCTAAACAGAAACATATTTTTTTGGCTATTGATGATGTCAGTTATGTCATTAACTGAAACCTCTTATCCAATTTACAACAGCTCACCAAACGGATTATTTCAGGAAACATTTCCTTTCTTTTGAAATACTCACATCATATCCCATTGAGACGTATTTCTTATGAAACCGTTTACGAAAATGTAATCCATTTACATCCATTTCATAATCTTGCTCAATGTTTTGCTTCTCAAAATGCAAAATCAATGCATATGAAAGTAAGTTTCCTAATTGGCCTGTCTTATAAATGACATACTATTTTGTTCATAATTGCACAAATTTCATGTAATAGTCAATGATACAGGATAATGAAGAGAAATCACTATAATGTTGAAAGGCCCAATATCATTAAGAAGTAGACTTTGAGATAATCAATACGCTCCTTTATGATTTGACTTAACAAGGCCATGTAAATCCAATAAATCCTAAATTATAGTTCACAAAGTATAACCGCCGTATTTGGCGTTTACACAAAATGCTGCCTTCTGATTTGACTTATCAAGGCAATGTGAACGACAAGACTAGTGATGAAACCAACTAATCATGTTGTTTTCACAAGTATCTTTTTGAAAGTGCTTAGATAAGACTAAATGTTCATGATTGAGTTTATAGTGTTCTTAAAAATACATTCAACAAATTAAATATATACTTCAACGATTTTTGCGAACTACATCCTGCAAGTGACGTCACGCGTTCGACTTTAAATCAAATTTAGAGCTATTATAATTCCGTTATATGCCTCTGATTTCAAGTATGTTTATCTCCTAGGTGAATTTGTTTCAGCGTTTAATTGAAATTTTCAATTAATTTGGTAATAAACACTTCCCATAAATTACAAAGTTTTAATTCATAATAAAAATGGTACAATTCAAACTGGTAATGATAACAAATAAGCATAAAGGCGGCATTTAAAGGTGTTAAAATTGAACTTTGAAATTGAACCGTTTATAAAACACATTTAACAAACAAATTTGCTTATGAACAAACGGTTATGAAAGTTCAATTTAAACTGTCGACAAGGTCAGGCATTTATACCAATATGAATTGCATCCTTCAAACCGTTTATAAGCCAGTGAACAAACACATCATGAAGTCTATTTTGGAAAATAAAGAAGTGTTAATTATTCACATATTTCTCTTCATTAATGTCATTGCAACTTCTAGAGTGCTTCTAAGCGAAACATATGAGAGAGTGAGAAAGGTGAGAATGATTTAAAAGCCACTGCGTGATTTTCATAACATATTATTTAACTTTTATACGAACCTAAATGTCATATGTGGTGATATAAAATCAAAACATCTTAACTTTTCATGTCCAAAAGACATATATATATGACAAGTACTGGTTTTCCATGAGAATCTAAAATCGCCACGGTCCGGTTTTCGATCATAATTGCGACGTTCTACCTTCATATTGTTACTGTAAAAAACCAATAAGCCTTAAAATATGTCTTTTTGGTAACAGTCGATTCTTCGCGATCAAATGACACCATTGATTAAGTTTGGCATATATGACTCCAACAACTCACGGAGTGGCCTGTAGAAAGTCTATATCCTACTACGCTAACCTTGTCTGAGGTGATCAAGGCCCATAGACGGTGTTGCTGCTTGTGTCTGGTTGTTAAGTTTAAACAGTGGACCCAACAACGCCTGCTGAGTAGGTTTGTTTGCCAGGACCCACCTGCGTAGGAATCGATTGCCATTCATTTGTTTTCAGGTTGGAGTCAATATGGAAGTGTTGAGTAAAAAACTAAGTTCGTTGTAGTGGAATGTTGGTTTGAATATTATGCACTTCGTAATAACTGAAAACGTTATTTATGCCGTGTTCTTAATTTTTATGTCCAGATAATATTTCAAATTTAAACTAAAATGGTGTATTTTTTTATAATAAATTTTTCTGTTAGCGTAACAATTTACCAAAAATCAATAAAAAAGAGCGTTCGTTTTCGCACCTGTTTTGCTTACTATTTTTTTTAATGCAAAGTTACATTGCATTGTAGTGAAATGCGTCCTTCTATCCACATTAGACAATGCATGTAAAAAAAGTTGGTTCCTAGTGTAATGACTTCGTTAGTTTACATTTCTGAAGTATTTTTCGTTTGGACTTCTGAAAGTGACACAGAGTATGTTTCATGAATTGTGTATGTGGCCTTTGATCTTAAATGTCAAAATTATGACATTTTCTTGTTTCCGATTGTAAATTAAAAACGGCTATATAAATGTAAAAGGTCAAAATAATGTATGTATATAAGTTAAATGACCAACTAAGCGATACCAACCTATTTTTCTCGTTCTATAAAATAAATCGTCTTCTATAAATTAGTTTCCAAAATTACGTTTGAGACATTATCGACCACCATTGTTCGGTTTTCGATCATATATATTGACTTTTTTCCTGTTTATTGTCACTATGCTAACTGATAAGCATTTAGATGTTAATTTTCAGAGACAACCACTACTTGTCGATGAAATAACACCATTTAGGAAGTTCGACATAATTATTTGACTCCCAACAACATACATTGTACTCTGTGCCCCTTTTTGGATTAAGCTTCAGTCCAAAGATCTTAGAAGGGAGCTTTCGCTAGTTTGATACTTAATCATTAAATCGTTTAATAAAATAGTATTAGATGGAAGGTCGTTTAGTATCCTCTATATTCCAATATTTTACCATTTTCGCATTTACTATATATATCAACCGATGAATCAACGAACGTTTTCCCACAATCTTCCATATTCCAAACTATGGATTTTATTTCAGTAGTACACGAATACACTTGACGAACAATATAACATTCACGACCAGAAAATCAATAAGATATAACGACAATCCCAGCCAAGGAAACGACCCTTTCAGTAACTATTATCGTCATATAAGAACATTTAAACGTCCAATATAGCTATTTAATCCGTGGAAATGTAATTAAGATAAAATCATTACGTTTCTTTCAAGAACTTGAGTCAATAAGAGAGGTTTATCTTTTAACGCATATATATCTCTTTATATTAACATTTTTCATAAGGGCACGATACATTCAAACGCGGGTATTGGTAACTTTTCCGGGGTTTGCAAGCCAGTGTGGTTCCTCGTGGTAAACTCGAGAAAATTATCATTAACACTTTTATAATTATTATTTCAATAGGTGTTCAATGTAAAATCATGTCACTATTAATAATTTCAGAATTTAAAATATCCCTTATTATTTTTGTAAATGTTACAGAGGAAATCAAAAGCAATGCATCATTAAAGTGAATGCAACCGGTCCTTGAACATCATGCCAATGGTAAATTATTTTATTTTCAATGATTTTTAAGGAAGTACCAACTCGGAATAACTTTATTCACTATCAAAATGATATGCTTTACACTGTATTGTGTTGGCACGAGTTTTAAACAACTGCACTGATATGTTAACAAGGAAATATTCTGTGTAACTTTATGCATTAAAGCTTACTAATCATAATAGAATACAGATGTAAATGATATAATATGTATGTATCATTTTGTTATTGACGTGTCAAAGACATTTTACCAGTGATAAGAATTTTAATTTTTTATACCCTTTTTGTGTTTTATTTGTCACGCAACTTTAAACGTAAGCCGTTTCATCCCTCCCTTTTTTTAACATAGATAAACGCTAAATATTTTATACTGTTACTCACAAAGACATGTTTAGAAATTACATTTGATTAAAGAAGACATTTTCAGCGTATAATATTTATTATTGGTATATCTAGGACTGACTGAACTAGATGTACTGACTGATTTAGTAAGAACATACATTTGCGCTTTCCTTAAACGAACATTTTCATACAAGCAATTATCATAATACACACCTCAATTAACATGATGTCATAGATTTTAAAAACCGCACCCATTTTGAAATGCAAAATGACATATTTTCTGTTAATTTATAATCAATTATAATCAAAACATCCCTAAAGGCTTATGGAAAATCATGAATAATATTTGAAGTGCGTCATGACATTTCAAACTAATCAGATAAACTCCATTGTTAATCCATCAGGAAGTAAGCTATTTCCTTCTTACATCCTCATTACGGAAGATAACCATGACACGAAGAGTGATATTGTACTAATTTCCGGATTTGGAAATATGAAATGTGTTCATTAGCTGTTACATGAGGAATTTATTTGCATTGGTTGAGTTGGTGACAACCTGAACAAACTCTCCTACTGACAAGGACCTGATATTGCAAAAGCTTCTGTATTTCTAGCAAATAATATTGAATGACTGCTACAGCAAACTTTTATAGTCAGTACAATCATTTCTATGCCTTACAGGACTCTCAAAAACCCTTATATGCTCAGCCCTACTAATGACACCAATGACATTATTCTCACCTCATTGCTACACCTTTAAAACAAAAATGACATTCTATGACATTAAAATGACCTCTATTATGTATTTAATCAATTGTATGTCTCTAAAATAATTCCATTTAACCATAAATGAGATCCCAACAACCTCATTGAAACTATATAAACAAATTCACTGAAATATATGTTGATGTCACTTGTCAGTGAGATATTGTTTAGCATGCTTTGACAATAATTCAGGTATTAGCCGCAATGCTGATGTTATAACTTGTATTTGATAAATAATAGCAAATGTTTCTACATTTGATCTGACATCAAATGTATGAAAAAATAATTAAGCAACACCAAAATCACATATACAAGTTTTATTCAATTAAGATGATTTTTTTATATTAAAAACAACAATGCATTACATCATGATTTCTCATCTTGACATTTCTATTTCCGGACAATGGGAAACAACAATCATCACAGTCACGCCAACAATAGAAGGAACAATTATTCATCAGTGAATGCCAAATATTCAACAAATCTACAAAAAAAATATATATTTAGTCAAAATCTGACCTTATTAACTGTAGACAAAATCTCTGAAAGTATATTTTTTAAAGCTCTCTCAGAGAAAATAATGATGAATAAAATTATGGCAAACTTTACAAACACTTAAGTTCTATGTGTAAGAATAATGCTGTTCTTATTTATTATTAATTTTCTAAAAGATTATAATTATATTCCATATGAATAAAAACTAAAACTTAACTTTGAGTGAAACAAATCCCTCAATGCTGAATAAAGTGTCAACAATATTAATCAAAATAACACTCATGTACACCAACAAACAATGTTAAAGGAATTACAATAGAAACAGAATCAGTTCACATAATCATTTGACATCTTATCATGCAATCTTTTTGAGGGAATAAGTATATTTCAAATTTTAAAAAGAAACTCTTAACGAAAAATTTGCACAAAAAATTAAAATGTTATGTGAGGCAATAACCTTTAAAATTATACAACTTTTTGTCAATAGCAATCTTAACAAATTATGTGAGAAGCATTTGAAAGGTAACTAGTCTTAGGATAAAAACAGACAAATGGTAAGTATTTATTTTGATGAATTTCAGCGCTTGCACGTCAAAAAACATGCTTTTTAGGAAACTATTGAAAAATTATTATCTTTTGTTTCATCAAAAATGTTTAAATAATCTCAATATTGTCTGGAAATGTTCTCAATGTTGTCTGTTATGCTTACAGCCAAATGATAAGTACATAATTAAATATAACAATACAATACCATCAATAGCATAAAGACATGAATTACATCTTATGTTTTAAATGTAAACAATGATAAGTTCTAAGAGATGAATCATTGAGACAAATGGCAAAATAACATCAGATAATACCTCAAAACGTTCTTTCACAAAGTTCACCTTTAGTGAACAAAATATCAGCAATAAAATCACCAGAATATGTGTTTTTGTTAATTAAGCAAGAAATTGACAAAATGACACCTTCCAATTAGCTGGAATAATACCTGCAAGATACAGGTAGGCACTGGACCTGCACAGTCTCCACATATGAAATTAGCTATTCAACAGGTTAAAGATAATGTTTATAAAAAAAACTTGTCAATTTTACAAAGTTAGCTGGTGAAAGATTATGATAAATCATTGCCATTTGATCAGTTAAATAAAAATCACAGCCTCTTAACTTTGAAACTCTTTTGTTTAAATGTACTAACTATTATTATATTTTACTACTGACTATATTACACTATGCATCATCAAAAAAAGACAACTTCTGAATTCAAAGCCAAAAAGATTCCCATATGTATTTTGACTGCTAGTTAATTGCATAACATAGTATTTATTCATATGAAAAGTCATGTAGTAATGTGTCATGTGTTTTCAGTTAAGATACTGTACGCCACTGAGTCCAAATGAATTTGAGAATTTTAAAATTATCAAGAAATTTTGATGCAGTCCAATAACTTCTTAATCAGACTGCACCACTGAGATCTTTGTCTATGGTTATGTAGAATCTCATCAGTATGTTCTGATGGACCAGGGACCAGAAGGGACTGACACAGGGAACCAATAGTTATCAAACCATCAGCACAACAGCTCTGAGGCAGCTCCAATCATGTAGAAACATCACAGTGATATCCTCAAAATTATAATTAAGAACTGTCTTAGTCATTCAATGTTCTTCCAACTTCAGCCAATGCTTGTAAAGGACCACAGATCACCAGAGACATTTTCTTTACCTATGAAGTAATTCAACAACATCCATCAAGAATGACGACCTTAACAATCATCATGAGGAACTCTCTCACTTATTGGATGTCACCTCAAGGTTACCCAGAGCTTGTCAAAGACCACAGATCACCTAGAGACTCTTCACCACAAGGGGTTCTTCCTGAACATGCCCCTCCACTGGGAGCTGTCCGCCTGCTGGATCCTCTTCTTCAGGAACTCTATCTTCTGGTCCAGGTCTCCCATCTCCTGTACATGGGAGATACATATATGATAACAATATCTTTTGACTGTCGTCACTCCTTGGAGCAAGTACCATGGAAATGTTTTTGTTAAATTGCACCTACACAGTGTTCAGTGTCTTCCTGGCCTTTTAGAACAATCAGAGCAATGACTCTTGATTTTTAATGTTTTGGTGTAAAATCATATGTATTTGCTACTGTCTCTTTTATGGGATGGCTGGAGTCTCTACATGGTCATACCATTTTGTAAAGAAAAACTATCTTTGGTTCTGGTTATCCTGTTTCAATGGAAACTATATCATTATGAAAACTTTGCATGTCATTTCTTCTCCTAAGAATGAGAAGCTCCATGGATGAATTGACATTTCAATTGGTTTTTCTGTTAAACATGATTTAGAAGAGAACCCAGGGTGTCAAGGTAAGAACTGGATGTTTCAACTACTAAGCTATGTTTAGGGTGAAAACTAATGAAAGAACTAACAGACAAATTGTGACATTTCAAATTCTCTTGGTAACATAATTTGACATGATTTAACCTACTAAATCACAGAAACAGATCTTCATATCTTTTATTGAAAATTTAATGTTGATACAGTATTCAGGCAATTGACCATGGTATTGAACAGAAACATCTCCATCTATTAAGTATGGTTTGATTACAATTGATATTACACCAACAAATAGTAAAAGATTTATGAACTCACTATCATAAAATACTTTACTTATCCAACATTGTTTCTCATACAAAATTAATGACAGGACTCGAAAAGAGTAATTACTCATCCAGATTCTTAATTATCCAGTCTTTACTTAACCATGGGACTGTAGTACAAACAATGTTTATAATGGTCTAAGAGTATTTTCACTTCTTCAAAGCCATGCTGAAGATGTCTGTTTGCTAGTGAATGAATGATCAATGAACTCACTGCTTGAATCTTCTCTGTTCTTCTATTGTTGAGCTCCGGTGCAGCCCGTTCTAGCGCCTCAATCTGAAGTGGTGGGGAGATGTTAGAGAATAAGAAATGTTACACGTAAAATAATTTATTACCAAATTCAATAATCTATAGTCTTGCACCAGTCTCCATTACTTGCATATTGAAGCCTTCCTCCATTTCCGCAAATTCATGGCCTGCAATATGTGGTGACCTTCAGATTTCTGAATGAACTGTCAAGTTTAGGTGCAGTATGCAAAAGAGCTTGCACAGAATAAAGAAATGCAATAAGTCTTAAGTTAGACATTGATTTGGACTGGTGCAAGTCATACCTTGTGGGCGAGGTCTAAACCTTCCACATTCATATCAACAGTCGATCTTGTCCAGATTTTATGTCATTTCATTAAAGCAATAATTCATTCAATTCAGTACCACCCTAACAACCTAACATTGAATAACTTTTAACAAAAAATAGTACATTAAGTTAAGAAATTAGGCTGATTTTAACCAAATGATATATTTCACAACATATGGAATTATGCAGTTGTTTAGAAATTAGATTATACCTGACTAATTTGGTGAAAAATTAAATCAAATCTCTTTTGAGGATAACAAAGGAAGTACTGGGGTTTTAATCCATATCATGTTCATAACATCTTTTGAACTTACTTATGGACAGAAAAATATACCTACTCTAAAAAGTATCTCTGTGAATTTAGAGCGGATGGTTTCACTGTAGGTGCTTAGCTTCACTGATCTCTCCTGGGGATTTACTGAGAAATAAAACATATAAAAATTACAAAAATATTTCAATATCACATAACTATCGATTCGATTATTTCAAGCAAAGTATCTTGGCTCAAAACCATGCTAACTTAGGTTTAATGCCTCAGACAAATGCCCATTTTGATGAACTAACAAAAGTCAAGTCATGTTATGTATTTCAGTGACTTTTGAATAGCAGGGTCATTTGAAGTTTAAAGTACTTCCTTGAAAATACTGAAAATTTTTTGTTCTGATATCTTACCGCAGACAAAGGTTAAAAGACTGCAATAATCAGATAATTAAAAAGTTGAACATAATTTATACACATATCTTATTCAAATGTCAAAATCTGAATTGAGAACAAACTGAAACCCTGGAATGGACCGGGACAGTTTTAAAAAAATGAAACAAATCTTGCTGGAACTTTTTGATACTTACCATTCTGATAGACTCTTACAACTTCCAGTGTGTATGGCCTGAATAAAAACCCACAATAGCTTAATGTTTCATCATGATTCATCTTAACATTTGTTCCTGAAAGCCTTTAATGATTCATATGAATTCATCTTGACATCTCTTTCATCTTGATTTACCTAAACATCTCTTTCTCAAAGCCTTTAATGATTTATATTGATTCACCTAAACATCTCTTTCTCAAAGCCTTTAATGATTCATCTTGATTCATCTTGAGTCAACATCTCTTTCTCAAAGCCTTTAATGATTGAGTGTTAAATATTCTTAAGATGTTATAATCTGGGAATGTGTTATTGTTTAGAACCTATTGAGCAATAGTTCAGCTATTAGTGCTTTTAGTTGGTATAGAATTTAACATAATTTTCCAAAATGTAATACAATGTTTGTGATATAAGATCTTTTTATTCAACGAAGGTACGACTCACGTGTCCGGGGAATTCTCATCAATTCTGTTGTTAATTGGAATGAGAGATCCTCGACTGTTTCTCAGCTGAAAATAATAGACAAAACTTTTTAAAATTAAGGCTTAAACTTCCGTCTTTTGACATTATCACAAAGCTGAAGCAGGGTTGTAGGTATTCCTCATCTGCCCCAACTTTGGATATTCCGGGATAACGGTCTTGCTGTCTAGCTTTTAATGGGGAATTAACTCTAGGCAGAAGAAATCCAAAGTCCATGGAATAGTTATGCACAAGTTTATTCACAGGAACAATTTTAACAACAGAATAATAATGACATGTAGATTACAGGTGGATGATCCCTCCAGGGGCATGACAATCTATATATATACACACAGCCCCTGGAGTCTAGATTTGAGAAGTGTTTAGATGGTATCCGAACTCTAACTCTAACTCTAACTGACTGACTGAAGATTTAATTTTCTATCTTGGCTTATATAAGTAAATGAAGGTGATCTCTCATTGGTTAGATTTTTAATCTCGTTAACAGTGTCACTAATAAAATAGCCAGTTATAGTTTTCATTGACTTATAGATTGACATGTCTAGAAAACTTGAAGATTAATTAGATGAGGTCTTAAGTGGATTAGCTTAATTAGCCTAAGGCTTTATCTACTAAAATCACTGTCAGTGTCAACGCTTGTAAAAGGATTATTAATTAAAGACAATTGTCTTAGATAGACGAGTTGTCTACTATTTAGAATGAAGATTTCACTCTCTGACATTTTGTATCCTTAGGTGAAAAGGTGATGATGAGAAATATGGTCTACTTGTAAAAGATTGTGACTATGTATCTTATGAATAATGATAAGTTGTATATTTGAATTGTTTATGTTATTTGGATATTTCAGTAAATTAATCATACATTTTTCTAATTTCTATAAATATAATTTTAATGTAATTTGGGTAATATCTTGCCCATGATATCTTCCCCTCGCTTGTGAAGTTTGGTCTCCAAACTTATATAAGGTTTAAATTGAAGATATCGGTGATATAAATTACAGGTTACATTGATAATATAAGTGGGGATTCACATGATATATATGTAACTGTTGATACATTGACATTGATGAATAAAGGTAACAAAGGTGTGCAAGGTTGTGTGATTATCAAGCCAGTTGCCATAAACAGTAACATATAAATTGTTATTACTATTGAATTAAATTATACTACAATTGGAGTCACCATGAATGTAAATGAAATTAGGAGTCTTGTATTTTGAGCCCAGACTCGGCAAGGCTAAGGAAGATGAGCGAAGTATGCTGAATGAATATATAACCTAACTAACATCATTAACAAGGTATGGTAACATCAAGGTAGATATAATTTGGATTCATTTCATCATTTAAGAATACATGATTTTGACTATGAGCAATTGTGATGCGATAATCATGATAAGACTTTTTGCACGTAATAATACTTCATAGCACGTATTTGTCGAATGATGAAATAAAGTTTGAAATTTGTACACATATTGCAGAATAATTTGGAAAATCAAGGGTAATAAACATTTGTTACAAGTATCATATAAGTAAATAGCCTCAGGAGTCAAGACTTGGATGGTGTGACTCGGAACCAATACCGTATCTGAATGACGGCGTGCATAAATAAGTAGATAAGAATAAAAAAAAAACCTAACTGATACCAAAAACTTAAAGATGATAATTGAAACAAGTTTACCCTATAAGTAAAGAACATAGTTACAAAAATGTTAAGTCTGGCTGATTACACACACACAAACCTGTGAGCACAGAATCCTGATAAAACATGCTACGAAAGCAATAAGAACAGGTTGTTCTAAAAGAGTTCAAAATTGGCTGTTGAGTCCCTTGTCCAAGTTTTTAGTCTTCCCATCCTCTTTGTAGATCTTCGTACTTGTGGTGCTTTAGGATGTAGTTATCCGTAACCTTGAAGTCCAAAGGGGATGGTTGAAGTTGACAGGTCAGCAGCAATCGGTCCTTCCATGGTTGTCAGGATAACTGGCTCAGGGTTGTGTCTTCTGCTATCTTCTCATGGTGCTCTTGGAGAATTCCAGGTCGGTTCCGTCATCGGGATCTTCATCTGTTGTAGAGAGTGCCAACCCGCAGGTACCCGGAGTTATTGGGAGAGCATCTACTTGTAAAAGATTGTGACTATGTATCTTATGAATAATGATAAGTTGTATATTTGAATTGTTAATGTTATTTGGATATTTCAGTAAATTAATCATACATTTTTCTAATTTCTATAAATATAATTTTAATGTAATTTGGGTAATATCTTGCCCATGATAACATGATGATCACAGCACCTATATGTTTCAAAGTTATTTACTCTTCAAAGATGTATTATAGAAATATCAAGAAAGTAATTTTTTACAAACAGGTTATCTTTCAGGATCCATCTTTAAAAGTTATCTTATACAAGTTCACCAGAATTAATTTACCATACATTAATGAATATTGATAAGAATTATCTAAATAATATCAAAACAAGAAATGTAATGAAAAACTGTATCCAAACTAAAGACATTATTTCAGGTTGTCACCTTACTTTAAATAGTTTTTTTCATCAAATAACATCAAATTAAATATGTCATACTCTCGTTGAAAAAAATTTCCTCTTTACATGTTTTTTAAAAGGAATTAAAATCAAACCCCATATTTTTCAGAAGATGCATTATTTTGGTAATTTAAGTGGAATATTATCTCCAAATACCAAATATAACATTTTTAAAACCATTTTTATATTTTTGGTGAAAAAAAAATTCATTTTTGGACATTTTCTGGTTTAGCCAAATTTTATTCCATTCAAAATAAATGAATATTTTAGTTATAGACATACATTTTACGTAAATCATAGCACTTAATATTCTGCAATATAAAGGTATTTTATCTTCTACCCGAATCTTGTTAGAACATGCTCTGTTCATGATAAGTTAGTTGACGCTTATACACTTAGGTGTAAATTTATCTAAATACAAGCACATACCTGTGTCAATTAGACCCTAAGTCAGGTAATTTACCTTTTGAAAAGCTTTTGTCGGTGATTACTTACCTAGATGAGTAGTTTGATATCGATAATAAGGATCATACTCCAGTAATTGATCTAATCTAACATCAATCATTCATATATGTAAATCGCATGTACTCTGTTAAAACGCTATCCATATATAAATCTCTGCATAACAACATATAATAACCGTTTCCATATTTTTTGTTTTGAAATAATCATAAAATCAAAGTAAGTTTCTAACAAAAACATTTTTCTTTCTTATATTTGATTTTCCAAGCCTGATATATACATATACACATTTGTGTACAGTTTTGTGTGACACATGACATTTATTTACTTACATTTGAAGTAATTATAATAAAAAAACAAATTAAAAAAAAAATTTTTTAAAAAACCAGGGGAATTAAATTTGGATCTATTTTCTACCTGCATACATGTTTTGGGGTTTAAAGGGTTACATTACATGCCTAGAGAGTAATTCAAAATTGAAGTCTCCAGATAAAGCTTTGTGGCAAAAGGTTAATAATCAATACACTGAATCTATCAAATAAAGGACTCAAAGTCAGTCTTTCTTTTCCGACTACAGATGACTTCAAGGGTAGCTGACCCCCTCAAAGCTTGTGTAGTACTCTGATATACAATTATCCTGAAACTAAGTCAGCCATACATACAAGACGCGATCTACTATCTAGCTCTATCTCAACTTCTAACCCTTCAGATACCGGATCTATCACTGAACTCATATGACCCGGGGTACGTGAAGATATGGTTACATAGCCCATGTTAAAGTCATCATATCTACTTTTTAATATCGACAAGGTAGAAATAGAAGTTCTACCTAAAAACCCTAACCTCCTCTATGATAAACAACTCCGACAAATTTCAGTCAATAGCATACCTATTGGCTAGTGCCCGCCATGTTAGTATGAGGGAAAATGACATAAAAAGGTGATGTAACTAATTTCACAACATCATATTAAAAAACTTGTATGTTATCCTCAGTTCCATGTTTCAACTGGGTTATGGTACAATAATGTACTGATAACATACTTGTATAAACGGAAATGTCCCCTTGAATATCGTTTCAACAAAAAATACGCAGATAGGACTGTCCTTTTAAATTAAAAAAAAAAGCATTTACTAAGACATGAAACTGCTACCAACAGACCACCCCAAGTTGACATATTCAACAGAAAATCTCACCCAAGTGTACCAAGTATATCAACACAAGTTGATAAAAGTTACAAATATTCGAGGCTTGTATGGAAAATTTATACTTTTATCAACATTCATTGATATATTTTATCTCAAAAGACACGAGGGTAATATTCTATTTATCATTTTTCATTACTTATCTCCTACAAGCAATATCTCCTGTGGAAAACAGTTTTGGATGATAAATAGATTTATTGCCAGTTCAGAATCTTAACCAAGTTTTACCATAAGAAACCTATGATACAGACAGAACAAAAATAGACTGACAACTACTCCAAGGGAGTTCAATAATTCACTCTATCAAGACAAGTCTGCTGAGTTTAAGTACTATGATTAGACAATCTAGAGCACTTATTTCGGTCTGGCCATCAGATCCCGTATTCATTGAGATCCAGATGCACTGGACCGATGGACCCATGCTGCTGGCGGTCTTGGTCAATGTCACTCGATGTCTTCCCAGACAACTAGCGATCAATGTCAACTTAATATCATCTGATTAGTGTCCTGGCTTTGGGACAAGATATACACACATAGTATCTCATTGCTGGAATCATCGAGGGAATAGGGGCGAAATAATCATTACCACTTTCCCCAACTCATTTTAAAAAATATTTCAAGATAAATTGCTGATCCGAAGGTTTAAGATATTTTTTTGATATTTTGAAAATATTTGCTCTTTAAATTGACCAAGCATTTCATTACAAAATTGTATAATTGGATGCTGGTGCTCATTTGAATTTTTGCATCCAGTCCCAGTCCTATCATTTGGTGTATATGGAAGATATATAATAGGGGCTGCTTATTACAATGGATATATTGTCTTGACATTCTATATATATTTGTGAGTTAGCTTGTGAGTTAGCTTGTGAGTTAGCTAATTGACTTATTGGAGGAAGAGGTTAAAAGCAGGACTAAACAAATTTATCAGTGAAACTGCCTAGATTCAACATGCAGGGTAAGACATGGGAAGGGAACCCAAATTTTTTTTGAGTTCAAAACATTGTTGGAGGCTATTAATTTTCAATTTAGGGAGAGGGCCCTCATTCAAAATAGAATACCTAAAGAACAGTATCGTTCTAGTCTTTTTAATGCCCATCTCATGAAAACTTTAGATTCTTGTAAATAGAGCTGTAACGATTCATCGATACCACCGATGCATTTGTCAATATAAATATCATGATACTTGTATCGTCATAACTTACTATCGGGATGTTCTAAAAATAACTTTGAACTAACAAGAGTTACCGTTCGTGCAACCGGAGGTCGCAGTCGCTACCAAAATGGCGGCAAAGTGTGTCGAGTGATATTAGGTTTGTGTTAACAAGACTATGAGTAAGTTCTCTGATAAAAAATTGACTAAAAGGAAATGAGTTTTGGTTATTTTTTATTATATCTACCTACTACATGTCAATTTTCTTGAACTTTCTGGAATATCTCTAGTATCGTAATACTTGTAGTATCATCAGTTTGTTTCATGATACGTAACGTATCGTGAAATTTCTTGTGAAACTCAGCCCTACTTGTAAAGCCATGTTGGTATAATGCAACCATGGCGTTAATGGAAATCTTCAAAAGAAATTACAGTTGGACGTCGAATTTATCGATAGGGAATTAAAAAACTATCTGTAGCTGCATGAACATCTTCTGTACAGGCATTGAATATATACAGCCCAAAGAAACATGTCACAAGGCAACATACGAGGACCTTGGGCACTGAAATCTATAAATACTGTGAGGAAACATCTTCTCTAAAGCATACCGTAAGTAAACCATTAAGCTGTTCATGTTTGAGAGAACCCCATCTGTTTCAGAAATACCTCATACTAATGTAAATGGACATTTTTACCAGAAATATTACAAAAAGCCATCTGTGACATTCTTTGATCATAAGTTGAAATACCATCTGTGAGAACTAAGTGGTACTAAGTGTATTATGACCGGCACAGCTTGGACCCTCCAGCTGGTCAGACAGTTTCAAGCAATCCATTAACCCATCAGAGCAGATACATCAGTAGATGGAGACTGGGTGCTAAGAAAGCAAAACACTATAAATAGATGCGTGTTCATATTATAAGCGAACTCCCAGTCAGCCTGCAGACCAAATGTCACTCTGACCATTCTAAGAATTATACATTGTAGACTTTGGTGAAGTCATGAAAATGAAATCTTTGAGGTCACTAGTGAGGTGAGGTGAGATGAGATGAGGTGAGGTAATGTGAGGTGAGAATATATGAGAATAGATGAGGTGAGGTGAGATGAGATGAGATGAGATGAGATGAGATGAGATGAGATGAGATGAGATGAGATGAGATGAGGTGAGGTGAGGTGAGGTGAGGGGAGGTGAGATGAGATGAGATGAGATGAGGTGAGGTGAGGTGAGGGGAGCTGAGGTGAGGTGAGATGAGATGAGATGAGGGGAGCTGCCTGGAGCTGAGGTAAGGTGAGGTGAGATTAGGTGTTGTAAGATGAGGTGAGGTGTTGAGAGGTGTGGTGTGTGGAGGTTAGGTGAAATGAGAAGTGTTGCGGTGTTATCAGGAGTGTTAAGGTAGGATGAGATGTAGTGAGATGAGGTGAAATGTGGAGAGATGAAGTGAGTTGACCAGTTGAGGTGTTGAGAGGTGAGGTTTTGTAGTGATTCAAATGGGGAGGTGATGTGATGTGTGCTGAGATGAGGTGAGGTGAGGTGAGATGTAGTAAAGTGAGGTGTTGTGTGGTGAGGCGAGGTGAGTTCAGATGAGAAGTGGTGAGGTTTGGTGAGGCGAATAAGATGACATGAAGTGACGTGAGGTTTGGTGAGATGAGGTGAGAAGAGATGTCATGTAGCAAGGTGAGGTGTGTTGGGGTGAGGTGAGTTGAGGAGAATAGTGAGGTGAATTTTTGTGAGGCTTGGTACAAGGATATGATGTGAGGTGAGTGAGATGAGATAAGTGAGGTGAGGTTGGGTTAGGTGAGGTTGGTGAGGTGTGGTGTTGTTAGCTTAGGTTTTATGAGACTTGATATGGTGAAGTAAGGTGAGAAGTGGTGAGGTGTGGTGAGGTGAGGTGAGGTAAATGAGGTGATTGAAATGAGTTGAGTTGCATTAAGTAGAAATGAGTTTGAAGTGAGTAGGATGCAAGACGAGGTGAGATGAGGTGAGGTGAGGCCACTATAAGACTAGCAATCAGATGTATACTGGAGAGAGAGAGATGCATTTTCGATATAACATTGGTCCTCCAACTATTTTCTGCATTGAGAACAGATTCTGGATACAACCCCAAGAAAGCGCAGGCTATGAAAAGGAACATACTACACAATGTTTATCCTGCCTGAATGATATTTGTTCTGAAAATATTTTTCCTTTCCTTTTCCTTACCTAACCTTCTTAAATTAAACTGAATTGATTTCTATTATTTGGGTACTTGAAAAAACTAATTAATTCCTGAGTTTTAACCATTATCTGTCTTATTGTTCATTTTATGTCAGTTGGAATAGTTTTTTCTGATTCACTACACAAAAAAGACTGCAGTTGATCTATACTGGAAAACTTACAATTATTTGAATTTTCATGGTTGATATGTTTTTAGAGTGAATTTGAATAAAAAGATCACATTGTCTAATTTTCTTAACTTAAAAAGAGGAAGGACTTCTTTCACCTCTTGTTGGTCCTTCATAAATTACTGTATCCCTTGGTGGATCTCAAAGCATGCTGCTATCTTTAAAAGGCCTTTATTAAACAGGACGTCAAGTGTTTCGTGAACATGGTTCAAAATTTACAAATATCCCTAACTTTTTTCCAGCATAAGCAAGTCCAGGTTATGTACACCAAAACCCTTTCCAATATTTACACTTTAAGAGACTACATCTCAGTCTACTAGTTTGGCATTATCCAAGCTCTCAATCTGATGTATACAGTTAAATGTCAGAGCTATTATTCATGATTCATGTCAAATAAATACTGACTTAGCTTTGGCACCATACACAAAGCTGAGGCTGATTTGTACTGTGTTAGCAAACAGGATAAACAGCAAACATAAGACTTATGTCATTCTATGTAAGGTAAATTGTAAATGTCAAGGTAACATTAAACAAAAATTGACACTTTGTTGTTTATATTGTTAAATTTCAAATGTTAGTTGAAACAAACTTTTAATGTTCAAATGTGGAATTTTAATTAGAAATGATCCAATATTTCATTGCCCATGACATCATGAGCAAAGAGAATGTCACATTATGGCCTGCCATATCTTTTCTACTGAAATAATACAAGAATGAAAAGGGTATTCATGAAATAAAAATGTTAAATGTTCCATGTGGCTTTAAGAAATCTGTTCAACTCTATGGTTAATCAGACTAGAGTTGACAAAAACATCTCTAGATATACAGGACAAATATTTCTGTAAAAAGAAGCTCTGTCTGCATAAATTTTCAATAAAATTGTAATAAATTTTTCATAGAGTCTCAATGTTTTTTATATTTAAAGACTGGTGCACAGACGAATAAAAAAAGCCTCATGATTGAGAAATGTAAAAGTGTCTTTCTAAAATATTTAGTTTACACAAAAATCATTGATAACTGTCATGGCTGCATGAATAAAGAAAGTGTTGCTGATGCTTAGGCAGTCTCAAAAGTCAACATTACAGAGAAAATTTTGTGAGATCGACCCTCTCAACTCTCAACATCTGCTTCTGTCATAAACAACAGAAGTCACCAACCATTGACAGAAATGAGAATACCAACTGACATATTTTTGCAGAGACAATTCTGTGTAAAGTTGTAGTCACTAATGATGGTAGACCTAACTATAAAGATACAAAACACTCTTAGAGCAATGGAGGAACCTGTGCAATATGCAAATCTGCAAAACAGACCAATCTGTGCATGATTTACGATATTTTGGATTCTATAATAGGAAGATATCATGAACTGAATTTTCACCACAAATCTAATCATTGAGTGCATATGAAAGTATGTCTACACAAGATTTCATTATTCATTCTTTGAAAGAAGTAAAACAAATCTAAAAGGGGGGTAATAAATTATGAGTGACTGACTTCCACACACTCTCAAACATTCCTTGTATCTTGTGAAGGAGTCAAGTGCAATTGTGAATTGTTTTACAATTATCCAAAACAGCTAAAAACATGCAAAATGGAGAAAAACTGTAAGATCTTTTAGGAATGATGAGCTCATGCCCATAATATTTAACTGATTTTTTAAATTAAATATTTGGTTTGAGATTATGATATCTCATTTAATATTACGTCAATAGAGGAAGAGGGTGGCAATTCTGGAAGTAATTTTCCTCAACTCTTACACCAACACTCATATTTATATTCCTTTTGTTAGTTTCCTGGTCAGGTGCTCTCATAAACAAATTTTCCTATCATATCCTATATAATTATATGTTTTGATACAAGTAACTGAGGGAAGAGGCAGTAATTCTAGAGGCCATTTTCCTCAATCTTTACAGCAAAGAATATTCCTGAATTTCCTGTTGTTAGTTAGCTGGACTAAGTCCTCACATCAATACAACAACTTTGGATGGTTTTCATCTAACAATATGTGTGATATTTGGCAATGGAGGGAAGAGGCAGTAATTCTAGAGGTCATTTTCCTCAGTTCTAACACCAAAGGGTATGCCTGTTGATAGTTTTCTGGACAAGGTGCTCACATCAATAAACTGACTTGGGATGTGGAGAATGCCACTCAATACATTGATTTCTCACAAAGTATTATGTTGCATTAGCCAAGGAGAGCAAGACGAGGCAGTCTGTAGAATCACATCACAGATGTCAGATGATATTCACAGGCTTGATGACTCAGTGAAGAATATCTGCAGATATAGCATATCGTTGAAGTTACTTTCATGCAGTTACAGCATTAATTTTTAAATGTCTGGTTCTAATCTCAGAAAGCCTCCTTAGTGCTGAGGGAACCCTTAACAAATATAAACCCTGACTTACCATCATATTAGTATAAGGGAGTACAAGTGGGCCCAGCATGAAAAATAATGGTTGTTATGTCAAGTATGGACATGAATATTTGCATGAACAAGTGATCATGTCATTAAGCAAAGTAGCCTTGCAGTTTCCAGTTCCAAATAGAGACAAGGGAGAAAGCCACCCCCCGCCCCCTCCAAAATAAATACTGAAAAGTATCTTGTAACTGTATTATAAATGTAGGCCTTAAAATAGAACTGATATTGGTATTGTACGACTGACATTGGAGAAAAGTTGTATACATGGTGACCAATATCAATCTGCAGTACATTTGACTCTGCGTTTTTAACCTGTGAATATTTCTTGTTGTTATCAGTTATCTATTTATTGAGTAGCAAACATGATTGCAAATATTCTCTTGCAGGAAACTATGATATGACGTAATTTATCATTAATCTACAAGCCTATATTCATTTTTTTACAATTAAAACATATGTGAAAAATAGGCTTGTAGAATTTATCTCAAATTGCATGATGCGACACACACATCCCCACATTCCAAAGCTTGGAAGATTTAATTTCATATCCCAAACATGATTACTTTGTTCATAATAATATACCATATTCAAAGGTGCATGCATGAAAAGCGTATTTCCTGTAGTAAGCAAAGCTCTAAATGAAATCTTTATATACATGTACTTACTAGCATGCGATAAAGCCTCCATGCTCCTTAGCTTACTGACCTAATTCCCAGGAATGTGAGCTGATATAATTAGACTAAAATAGTTTCTATCAAAACCAGACATCAGTGAATTTCTAAATTAAACCTTCAAGATAAAATCCAAAACAGTCCAAGCCAATTAAATAATTATTCATGGGAAAGTGTAGACTGACACTCAGCCACTGAAAAATTAATTCCACAAACAGAGCCATGGACTCTGTAGCTCATTTGTAATGTTTTATGTTCAAGACTATACCACATATTTCTCCAGGACAATAAACAATTGAAGATTTGACGGTGGACAAAATATGAGATTCTTTGCATTAATAGTTTTTAGACAAAAGATTTTTTGAAGGTGGACATATTGCCCAGTGGTTTCTTTGAAGGTGAGTCATCAACATATTTACAAATATGGGTCTCCATGTCACAAAGCACCAAGCTCTTACTCTTAAAATGTTGGCCTCCTATGTCAATTGGTTTCAGGAAAATGTTTTTTCCATGCTAATGTTTGAGAGGAGGGGGGGGGTGTTAACTTACAAATTCATAACCTAGATGAAAGGTCCAACCCCCAAAAAGTTCAGCTTTAGGGGTGCAGCACTGTTTGAGTTGAAGTTGAAAATGTAAAAATGTTTACGGACTAAGCCCGACCGATGGACAGCGGGTGACAGACGATGGACAACAGGTAATGTCATTAGCCCATCTGACCTTTCAGGTCTGACGGCTTAATATAATTATTTCATTATCTATAAAAAGGAGCGTCAGAAAATGTGAATGCAATGTGTCAATTTTCCAAGTTTTACTTTTCGAGGAGTTATGTTTGGGCTAGGGTGCATCTAAGGTTGAAATATTATGGGATTGTGGTATGGACTACAAGGTGAACATTAAATGAATTCTACACTTTAAACTTCCTCCACTCCAGTATACAGGGAAGATATGGTTGTTCATAAATATTTACAACAAAAAGACCAGATCACACACTCTTGGGTTGAAGGAATTGAGAACCTGTTGCTAATATTGAGATATTGATAAGGTTTTACTTGATACTTCTTGTGTGGAAGTTCTCATGAACTAAGCTTATTTCATAGTGTCTCTCCTTTCGAAAGAGAAGGGACATCGCAAAAGGTACTTCGTATGACTGCCTTGCACATCTCATGTTACCAAAAATATCTTAATTTGTACAAAATGAATAAATATAAAACAATATATTATTTCAAAACAATCAAATGAGATCAAATTTCTGATATAAAGTGACACGGGAGCTCTGTGTTGTTGGAGTCATATGGCAAATGTAACTGACATTGTCATTTTATAGAGAAGAATTGATGATAACCAAAATGTATCATTTTCATGCTAAAGCTATTTAATATAGAAACATTATGTCATTATTTTTGTTAGGACAATGTAATATGGTGTACTGATACCGATCAGTCAAAGTCTACTTTGGAAATTATAAATATGAAGCTTTCAAAAGGACAGAATTGAATACACGGAAGGTTGAATTCTATTTTCATTGAAAACCATAAAATTTACATTTTGGGATGAATATGGTATTTTTGCAACTAACAAAGTCAAATAAAATGTCATGAAAATCATGAAAGTCCCTTACAAGGAAACACTGCTTTGGTAAAAACTAAATTTTCACTTTCCACTTACTGGGAAATGAAATAGGACATAAAGTGACATAACCAAACTTAAAACTGCAATAAAACGATTCTCAAGGCATGAAAAAGAGTAATGCTTCAAGAGACAGTGACAAAGGCTATCCTCTATGGTGCAATGTTTGCAAAGTGTAAACTTCCACTTCCTCCATTATAGTAAACAAGCAATGAATGGAATGCTGAAACTAAACAGCCCTGGGTGTCAGGTGGAAGAGTGTCAAAATTGAGTAAAGGGAGGTAACTACAGTTTTGTCTCACTGTAACGAGTTTTTGTGTAATATCCAAAAATCAAGTATTTTTCTGGAAGGGAGCATTTAACACGGTGAAATGTTGTGAAACCTATTAGAATTAGGGGAAACTGACAAATCATTTGTTTTACTGCTAGACCTGATTGAAAAATTTAAAACACAACTATATCAGGACGACAATGATATATGAATATACAACTTCTTTATTACAGAGTGGCGACGTTTCAGTATAGATCCTTATACCGTTATCAAGCATGATGATTGGGGTGCTGAACTCTATGAGCAAATCCATGGCCTGCCAATGGGATCTCCTCTCTCTCCCATCCTTTCTGAAATTTACATGACCTCCTTTGAACAGCACGCTCTCAGTACCTCACTAATCAAACCAACCTGCTGGTTCAGGAAGGTTGATGACACCTTTGTCATTCTCCCCCAAGCTAACGACCCCATTGGCCTCCTTAACCACCTTAACCAGCAACACCCTCGTATCCAATTCAATAAAAAATTTTTTAAAAAAGATGCTAAATAACGGTATAAGGATCTACGTATACCCAAACGTCGCCACTATGTAATAAAGAAGTTGTATATCCATATATCATTGTCGTCCTCATACTACCAACTTCTAGAATGCCACTGAAACAATTCATAACTATATCAGTACTATTGTGGTTGCACACTTAATTTTTCTAATAGATACATATGTTGAGTTGGGAAATTATTTACTATCTATTGAATATTTAACTGACTACTTAACCTTTTCAGAATTACCCTTTGCTTTGAGTATAGTAAACATCAATGATAAACATGGTAAAAAAAGAAGGTGTGTCTTTTTGTTCACTCTATTTCTCAACTTAACATGGAGAAAGACCTATTTTGAAAACTGACCGAAAACCCTAAAGCTTCTTAACAAGGTCTCACAGGCTTAAACCAAGAATGCTTATCTTATCTGTAGATACTATGCAAGAATAACCCATCAAAGCCTTATGGCAAAAGGGAAGTAACTCTTTCTAAAAGGAGGATTACAAGAAGATAAAATCAACAAGAAAGTGAAAACCATTTTGTGAAAAAAACCAATCAAATTAATTTTGATTCACTACTTATCACTGGTTCAAATTTCTCAAATAGTTTTCTTGTAAATTATTGAAACTTGCATATTTTTTAACATTTAGCCAGAGAACAGAAATTGTGTTGTTTTCAGTACATTAGATACGTCTCAAATGTGTTTAAACAAATTTAAAACATTATTTGAGATTATTTATCAACATTTAGACTATATCTTGAGGAGTTGAAATGATTGAATTTTTGGCCCTACAAAGACAGTTGATTGCATCTGGATATCTGGCAATTATCATGTTAATGACGCTCTGAGTATATCCACATCATTAATACGAATGAACATATAAGAGGAAAATGAAACATTCTACATGTAAAACAACAAGATACTGACCTCTGTCACTAAGAGGTACAAAAATTCAAATTCAATTCATATAAGCCTTAGAGTTTGTGTAACGTTGATATTCAACTTCTATTTATCTTCTTGAACAAACGTCAAACCCATTTTTAACACCAAACATCCGAAAAACTAATCCAATCACTTCACATCCGGGTTGACAGTCAGCCAGTCACTTCATCTCTGCCGAACAGGATTCCAGGTGAGGTGAGGTGATATGGGGTTTAACGCCGCTTTCAAGAGTATTTCACTTATATTGCGGCCGCTAGTATTATTGCGGGGAGAAAGCCTGCAACACCATTGTGGCTATGTATTGCGATGAAACCTGCGAGTATCGGCTGGAACAAGCGAACCATGGGTGGTACTGCACTGAAATTCAATGTAGCATTGCACCCAAACCTGACTGTGTGTAGAACAGTTCTCTACTGCAGACAAAGTTGCAGAGTCCCTGGCAAGATTCGATTCCAGGGGGTGAGCAGTGGTATGGGCGAGGTGATTGTCTGAGATCTTCACCTTGATGTACAAAGTCATTACTTTCTCCAGAGGTATTAATTCAAGAGAGTATGGTGAGATTTATTGAATGTTTGTATGTTTACAGTCAAACATACCTGTTGACTAGGTTCTGTCCTGTGCACTAATGCACTGGTGGAAGTAAGCTAGGGGGTCCACAGAGCTTGTACTATTGGCTTTTATTTTAGCTTATTCTTTACTGTCTGAGTGGCATTGTGGAAGTTGTAGAAACAATAACGTAAAGTTTTATTGGACAACTAACACCTTTACTCACGGATAGCGATTTTGAAATGCAGATTCTTTTCACCCCAATCACCACTCCTACAATGTTTGAAATAGCTGTCTGCCCACTGGTTTATCTCAAACACAGAATTAGCCAGAATCACATCTGGTTTGAGGGACTTTTAATAGACAAAGTGAATTCATAATCAGGGCTTGTGAAAGTTTTTAAACACTGTACCTATTTTCATAAAAACAGGAAGTTTTTCTAAAAAATTGCGTGTAAAAAGGTTGACCCCGCATCGTATCCTCTTACCCCACTCCCCCTCCCCCTCAACTTTAATTTCCTGCATCTGCCACTTGTTTTCATTGTTTGGTATAGTGCTGTTGGGTTAAAGAGCCACTCTGTGAGTTGTTGGAGTCATATATTCCAAACTTTATTCAATGGTGGCATTTGATCGCGAAGTATCAACTGTTACCAAAAAGACACGTTTTAAACTTTATTGTTTTTTTAACAGTGACAATATGAAGGTAAAACTTCGTAATTATGATCGAAAACCGGACAGTGGCGCGCGTCAAATAGTCAAACGTTATTTTGGAGACTTATCTTAAACAGCCAGGAGGGCAGTTAGGAGTTGATAGCATTTGTAAGGTTATATAACTAGTATCCATGTATATGTGACGTGATATCTACACCTCTGACCTTTTATAAGGCTGTTTTTATATTTTCATGGAAAAAAATTATTTGTCATATATATATGTCTTTTGGACATGAAAAGTTTAGATGTTTTGATTTTATATCACCACATATAACATTTAGGTTCTTAACAAAGGTAAATGATATGTTATCAAAATCACGGAGTGGCTCTTTAAGCTACGCATCTACGAGATAAATGTTCATTCTTCCGATGAAAATACAGTATATGGGATAAAAACCACGTCACTGTTAAAGTTTAGAGCTTCACTGATAACTTTAATGTAAAATATACATGTTGAAATGTGTTTGTCAGTGACATTATTAGTTTTCAAACGACTACGCCCCTATTCCCATAGGTCAGAATTTGTAGGCTAAAGATACGCACACACAGTTTGAATACACCTAACATTTCCATTATTATGACTTTGATAGATTTTAAAACTGTTTTCTGAAGTTTAAGTAAGGACAAACCCACAGTTGGATCAATATTTTGGTTTCCAAATTCCAATGTCAATTGTTATGTGGGAAGGCAAACTGTTTGATGACGACATGTTTGCTAGGAATTTTGTCAGTTTTAACCAATTTTGTGCCACTAATTAACATTTTACCTTTTAAAATACTCCATGTCATGATGATATCTTCAAAATTGGCTAAAGATTCAAAGACATCAATATTTTATAAGCTGACACTCATCCTCATTTACTAGGTTAAGTTTTGTGCAAGTGCGTATCTTTACCCGACATGGCTGTATTTAAAACATATCCAGATATATTGCAATACTTCTCATATATATCCAGTTAGATATATACAAAATCTTGTACTTTCCAAACTCTTAACCAGGCTATGAACTAACATCTAAAATCTTACAGATCTTACCTTGAGAATGAGTTCTGGGTCAGTAATGTTACAGGATTTCATGAGAGAGCGTCGTACTGTGTCACTGTTGTGTTGCAGACAGACTGTGATACTGATCACCTCTTCTGGGGTGTCTGCAACATTATCATGTCATTCAAATCCATCATGGATCAAGGATCAAATCTATACAATTCTACATGAAATATGAAGGACAAAGTTGTTTTTAACCAATTTGCGTGCAAGTTTGTTATGAAAAGTTGTGAACTCAAAAAGACACTCAGTGAGTCAAAACTTATCCATAATAATAATATGTCCATTCATATAGCGCTAAGGGTGAAACAGCGACCTAAGCGTGAGGTGTTAGCTGTGATATGTGAGGGCGATTTCACAGCTAACGCCGAGTGCTTGGTCGCTATTTGCCATACACAACAAGGCCAAGTTTATATTTAATACCTTTCATTTTGGAAAGTGAATGATTTGAATAAGAATATCAATTGATATTTTGTTGACTAACGTTTATAAAGACATTAATAAAGTAATAACGTACAAATATAGAGGTTATATGAGGATACTTTGTATCCGATCACAGAGGGGAAAATTCTTCCTGAGGTACGATACTGATAAACATGCGAGGCTCTGCCGAGCATGTTTATCAGTATCGGACCGAGGTAAACAGTATTATAAAACATGAAACGAAACAACGAATTGAGATTGTATAATACATGTACACCATGTAGTGTTGTATTGATATCATACTGATATCTTCTATTTCATATACGCGATATGAGTTACTTTTGATGAATACTTTACATGTAACATTTTTTTCAAAGACAGTATGTATGTATGTATGTATGTATGTATGTATGTATGTCTGTATGTACATGTATGTACATGTATGTATGCATGCATACATACATGCATGTACGCATACATAAATATGTAGCTCTATCTGCTGCCAAACAAGAAAGTTTGGTTTAGCCGGCAAGCAGTTGGACATAACACGCTGCAGAAGGTCATCCCGGACGTGGCCAAGGACGCAGGACTGACTGGACATTACACCAAACATTCTTTACGTGCTACAGCAGCCACGACACTCTTCAGAGCTGGCGTAGATGAACAGCTTATCATGGTACAAACAGGACACCATACTCTTTCAGGTACGTAATGGGATTTAATGATGAATAAATATTTCTTACAAAAATGTCATCATGTTTTTTCTAAAGAATGATTCAACAAACAGTACTTACTTAACAAAAATAGTTCACTCTAGTTTCAATTTCCTTTTCACTAAAGTATATAGGCCTACATATGATTTTCTTTCTCAGCAGACTTCTAAACGGTGCCCAACGTGTTCACCCAACGCCAGCAGCTGACCAAACTGATCAGCAGCCTGACCAACAACCTCATCGAGGTACTTGTTCTACAAGCTTAAGGGCTGTGACACCAAACGTTGATCTAGGCGATTCGCGTTACACCTTTGTAAACTGTAACATGACTTTCTCAAACAAATAAATTTTCGCTGAGGGTTTTTTGTTATCATTTTTAGAAGATATGAATGCGGAAACTTAAATTAAGCAAAGCCCTGGTTTGTGAATGTGATACAACAAGAATGCTAAAATAATGTGCCTTTATAGTACTTCATTATAAATAAACAACACCGCAATTACTATCTATTGTTTCAAATTACATGGCAGAACAAATGTTATGGCTCCTTGCTTCCCGACACAAACTCGTCAGCGAGTGACTAATTCTATCATATCCACAATATCAAATGCTCACACAAACTGTACTGTACTACATGTATTTAACAGAGTTTAATGTATGTACTATACTACTTACATAAAACTCTGATAACTACTTCCATCTGACGTCACTGTCACAGTGGCGCAGTTGATAAGTTGTTAGGCTACAAATCAGTAGTTCAGTGGTTCGATTCCACTCCTTGCCAATGTAAAATATGGGATTGTATAACATTTCTTATATCTGATATCATGCGGGCAGATAAAGATATCACTCAGATATCGTATCCTATGGTGCAGTTACACGAAGATAATTACCCCCATATAACAAGACCGTGTTGTGCATACTCCACTATGACATGCTCATAGCGCATACAAGAGTCATGGATCATTATTACCCTGGTCTAACCCAAGCTGCCGATTAAGCGCTTAAAGGTCACCTCCAACACAATCTACACAATGTACCCAATTAGTACTGCTGGGTGAACAGAAGCACATTTTGAATAAAGTTCCTTGCTTAAGGAGACACCACAAGTTTCTCAGCTCGTGTCTCAGTGTGGGGCAGGGAATAACCCTTGAACTCTCAGTTGATACAGCAACGATCGAGTAACCCAGCCATCCGGCGAGCCACGCCAGATGTTGCTGAACTTCACTGATATCGGTCAACTGAGCTGAGCACAGGACCACGTGCCACCACGCTGCATGAATTTTTAAATGTAAGTTTACGGTATGGAACACGTTAGACCGCATTTTCTGTCGCCGAATGCTCTATTCTCACATACTAACCAATGGGGTTGCAGGTAGAGCCTCCCGACCTTTGAGACAGCAAAATGTTAACAAAACTAAGTTAGAAGTTGCACCAAGTTAAATGTGCATTCTATCCAAAATGAATGTTTGACCTAAATCTGAAGGATATTGTTCTGCACGTGCATGCAGAAGAGGAAATAACTTTGATAGTCTGTTAGTGACAGTGACAGTCAGTGTGGGTGTAGGTGTTTTTGTAGACACTGTGGGTTCGTAGACAAAAATATCGGTGGGTTCATAGACAGATTGACGGTGGGTTTGTAGACACTTGGGAAAATGGTAATAATATAACTCTTAATCAACATTTAACATCATTAATTATGGGATATTATATTTGTATCTTAGATTTTACAAAATCTGTAACCAAATTAACAGATCGATGCATTTAGATGCATATATACGACTGCTGAAATAGGATGTTTTATTAAGGAAGCCCATAATTGTTGTTGTTTGTTTTGTTACATTTCTTTGTGAATAAATAAACAAATTAGGTAAGTATGATAATATCCAAAATTTACCATCAATCAGCGACGATTGGCAGATTAGCAACTCTCGGGAAGATGAAAAAGGTGAGTCGCCGACAAAGTATTTTACAATCAAAACATCTCACTATACACTAATGCATCCTGTACTGAGATGAGTAAGTTAATACTTTTTATACAAACAAACAAGGTACCTAAGATACAAGATTGAAAATCAATGTCATTCTGCATCAACTATGGCTCTCTACGTTGTATGTACGAAAGAAGTCAGACCTCGGCAACATGCCATCCAGCGGACACTTGTGAAGAATGGCAGCATCGAATCTGTGACACCGGCATAGATATAGGAACATACAGACAGACAGGACTAGTAGAGATAGATTTTTAATGCACTAAAAATGCAAAACAATAATGATTAAAAAGATATAATATAAGTATAATAACATCAACAATGAATAATAAAACTTAATATAATGATAAAATTAAAATTGTATAATGTGTCTACGAACCTATCGTTTAATCTGTCTACGAAAACACCGTGTCTACGAAAACACCCCGTCTACGAACACGTTTTGTGTACGAAATCACTGGTTCCCGTCACTGTGATCTTAATAACACCTGTTCAAAAACTTGCCACTCAACAATTCTTCCAGTTTACAACTATTAGGGGGTTTCCATTGAAATTTTCTTCATTTATAATCTGCATTAGGAAGATTTAAAATAATGCACTGCATTTGATGTTACCTTCGAGATCATTTCTCTTCACAAGAACAGAAATTTTCTTGTCAGCCATCTTTGTTTACCTTAGGCACCAAGGGAAGTAACTCGGTGATTTAAGTTTTGGGCCATCATTATTTCAGTGTGCGTATTCTTAACCAGTGTTCGAATCTTTTATCGATCTGTTGTTAGTATGTGGCAGTGCTCTTTATCTATTTTAGCATGGCTATCTTTATCCTACTTTCTAAACGATGAGTACTTTCATTCGAAATTTTTCGTTTAGGCCTACACATCTAATATATGGAAACGCAAGAAGAAACTTTTTGTAAATGCAAAGGCATCTGACTCTATATATACATGTAAGTATTCACTACTAGCTAAATAACATACACATATAAACTTCTTTTTTATATAATTTTATATTTTTGTTGCATTTTACATAGTTGCGCATACATCAAAGGATTATCTTATCTTATCTAAACAGCAAATGACAACTTGACCAAACCTTGTTGAAGTTATTAACATCAGAAGATATTGTTGCTGCATATTTTGTTAATTCATAGTATTTGGCAAGTTCCCGTCTGATATCATTGAAATCTGATTTCTTGTGCTGTGCTCTTCTGTTGAAAAAGAGGTTTTTGATAATTATTATGATTATGTTTAAAGGATAATTATTTCTTTAAGTGTAACCCAGAAGAACAGATTCCAAGGAGATGTTAACATTTATCCGAGCTTCGTTATCAACCACTCTTTAAATTCATACTAAACGGGATTTACATTGATGCATTCCCAGAATAAGTGAATATAGACTCTGTTTCTTTCAAACAATAACAGCATAAGTCGCTGTCAACGTATCCCATTTTATATAGACGTGAATTAGTAGGTAAGATATGATGCATGATCTGATACTGGAACCATTGAAATTTGATAGCCTTTGTCAACCTCCAAGTCAGGGCGCCTTTCCTTCGAGTACCTCTACGGTAGTAGCCCGAGTATATTTGTGACGTCACGGAGCGAATACTCGCTGTCTGGAGCTAGAGCCTTTGTGCATTTAAATGCAGCTAAATTATAGCTTGAACGTTCGCGTTCACAAATGTCATGACCGAATGTATGTTCCCATTTTGTAAAATGTTGATTCATAACCATTTGCTTTTGCAATAATATTTTATAATAATTTTGGGATCCTTTCGGATATTTCAGAAAGTTGGCCAAGTGAAAGGGAATCAATGGGTTTGAAATCTTGCACAAGTTAACAATATTTTGTTTATGGCAGTGTTTTTTGATAGATTGTACAAAACCTAAATAAACAACAAAAAAATAAGCATCAACTGAGTATATGTTACAGAAATCTCTATGGGTATAAAATTATCCTTCATAGTCTATGAAATCATTTATAAATCTTAGGCCTTTATCATTAACTTTTTTTTATAAAGACAATTTTATGCCCCACTTGTATGTTGTGGTTTAGCCAAACCGCGGTTGTGACATGATGTCATCATTTGTTAGTATAACTTTATTTAGCTCAACTATGACCATCCACCAACATTTTACAATATCTCTGTAAAATAGATTGTTCATACGTGAAAGGATATTTGTTTTATTTTCTTTACTCATTATCTCATGAACACTTTGTTTCTTAATTGTTGGGGTATTTCTAAAGAATAGATTTTGCCACTTGGATTGCGAAATAAAGGCTCTCCTTACCATTGCTATAATATAAACTTGTTTATGTTATATAGCTACATGTATATATACTTACATGAAATTGTACATTCAGAGTCTGGCGCCTGTGTGTAAATGCAGTTTTGAATCACGTGAACTTAGTTTTGCGTGACTTATCTAGACATTAGATTTAGGTAAGGTTTATATCTTACCAATTCTCGTTATCTGCCATTCGAACATCCTAAATACAATGCATGATAAGAATGGACAACCTTTGCAAAGTCATGATGATACATACAAGTAAACAAATCCATTGCCGGGTGTCGAGTGTCAATCACATGGGTAGTGGGCGTGGCACTCTCACGAGGAAGTTCATGAATATTTCAGTAAACTGTGCAAACATCACTATGTCCGGACTGTTAGTTGTAGGGGCTTTCTTAACCACGCTTACAATTGGCGAGGCTCACATCTGCCTAGTGACTCCCCACCAGAGAGGAAAACTCGACATATCCACAGTAAGTATAGGCCTATGCATGTGCACGGATATTTTCGATAGTAGGCGAACGAAATTTCGCTGTACAGTAGGCTGAAGATTATATGCTTTGCATGGTTAAATGAAGAAATATGGTCACCCAGCCGATCAATGGTAGGCCACTTGCATAGTTCTTAAACTTGCCTGTCCATTATACACATATTTGTGTACACTTATACAACTGGTACGTTTTCTTTACTTGAGGATACACCATTGATTACTTCGTGTTTTCGTGCCCTAACATTCTATGAACATTACTCTAAGATGAACTAGTTCGTTATACAGATTCACTGTCTTTGGTTAATATAACGTTAGGAATACATCATTAAACTTTTAGAAATATATTTGCATTCTTAAATGCACAACAAAGTCGACCCTGCTGTTTGAGGAAAACAGAATATTACTTCTCAATCTCATTGAAATCATCTCGAAACTTGTCCCTCGTACCTCGCTGCGTTTCTTGCAAGCTGATTTTAATGAGATTGATGACTTCTAATTATCCCTTTGAAGATATTACTACTGTAGCTTCTGCACGTTGTCATGATATGCAGACGTTTCGTTTAGGACATTTGATAACGCTGGCCAGGAAGGGAGATGTCCTCCACAGCTTTTCTTTTTGATCCCGTAAAAGAAACTCATTAAATCGCCATCGAGGTTACTCCAGCAATTTGGTATCACTGTTGCGATAGGAACACTAAGTTTGCATTAAGATGAGATTTGAAATCAACGACGTTGCAAACAAATCCACACAAGAAGCCTCAATCTATGATTTTGATACCCGGGCAATACAAACTCACTATCTCTCCACAGGGGTTGATCAAAATATTTATTAGGTCTGTGGCAATTCCTTAAATATAAACATCATGTTTGCATTAAGATGAGGTTGTGAAATCAAGAAATTTTGCACACACATCAACCCATGTTTGTAACATATCAGAAATCAGTCGTCTATGTTATACAATATTTAACTAAACAATATTAGAGTTCCAAATTTTCAACTCTCGGGAGTTTGGGAGAACCGAAAAACTCGAACCACTGTTAATAGAGGTTTCGTAGTAACCTTCATGAGAGGTTTGCACCTTTATTTTTGAAATATTTCAGCATTAAGAACTTTATTACGAAATAAGAAATATTATTCCCGTACCGTGAACAGTTTAGAGGTGAAGTGATTAAAACCAATCTTATGCTTCTGAAGTTAACCTAGTTGCCTTACCTCTTTTTATAAAACTGTAGTTTGATGTTACTGTATATCATATGTACCCATTTCTACCAGAGCGGAAACCCCAGCTGCTTCCGACATGGAGCGCCGTGCGGTGGACAAGCGGCGGAGGATCCCAAGGTCACCTTGACAGCCGGAAGTTACGCTTTCGTCAAATGGCAGCAGAACTACAACCATTACAGTGTTGGATACCCGGGTAGGTCATGGTGACACAGACAGTCCATGACGCCCTCCTAAGGGAAGAGGATTTATTATGATAAATACTATTCAAACCTTGTTGCAATACTTAATCTGACAAAGAACCGTCTTTTGGTTAAGCTAGCCTTCTTGATCTTCCCCGTATTTCCAACGGTTCTTGCACTGGTACCACAGCGTTTATCTATTCTGTTAAATTGGCATTCCAGACTCATTTGATTGAAATTTACGTATTAGTGTACATCTCATGTAGAGAAATGTGCAAATTACAATTTTTGTACTAAGGTTATTTTTAAGGGCAACTGACAATAGAAGAAGGATTGATACGTTCACCTCCACAAGAGGTTGGGTTATCCATTTATATAAAGAAATTCTAGAGAGATGAGACATTTTGTCTTAGTGACGACATAACCTTACCTTGCCTAAATGTATGATCTCTTAACTGTCTGTACCAGGTTATATGGACCTGGCTATTGCCCCTGTCTCCAGCTCTGACTTCAAACTGCTCGCTGTCACCTCGGATAAGTACGTGCATGCCCAGGACTATCATAAAAACTACACCGTTGTCGTGGTGAGGAGAGGGATGCGTTATTTATATGGCATTTCTTTGTGTTTCTCTAGCGCAAATGGGTTGCGTAACGGAGATAAAAATAACCAGTTTTCCAATGTACAAATTAAGTGCTTAATTTGTTCACAAAGAAGGAGACTGGTTGTCGTAATCTCCGCTAAGCAACTCATTTTCGCCAAAGTTAACTCATGATTTATACAAGTTCACCAGTTTCCAAACAGTTTCAAGAATGTTATTGTCAGCTTTATATAAATGTATTTAAGAATAAAAACAACTGATAATTCTATCGAAGGTGAACCTTTTAAGTTGTTTAGTCAGTGAACCTTTTATGTAGTTTAGTCAGAAAGTCTTCTCTAACTCTTTAACAGATGGTCCCCGATATGGAGTGTGATCACTGTGTATTGCGAGTCCGCTACAACGCTCACAAGCCAGGGGAAAGCACTTTCTACCAGTGTGCGGATGTGAAGGTTACAAAATCTTCTTTTAAGTCTCTTCTTCATCAGTTTCCCACGAAAGATCCTGAACATCGTAGTCTCGTGAAGGTCATAAGCCTCGTTTTGGACCAAAAACAACATTCGTTTCGTACCGGAAGTCCGATGATGTATGGCCTCATATACAACCCAAACGACCCTGACACAGTCGACTATGTCGCCGTTGATACGATGACGGGCGTTCAGAAGACGATCAAAACACTAAATTTTGGGGTTGGATTTTCAAAATCATCTTTACGTTCATTTAACCCTAACTTCATCGTTGACGCGGTCCTTGGACTAGATCTTCCAAGGAATGTGAGCATCTTGTTGAACCACGACACGAAAGCCGATCTTGACCAGCCAGCAACCACAATGTTGACCATAGGGACAAATAATGGTAGCATCGTGAGGATGGACAGTGTACATTCCTTCGACGGACATCCCTTCAGTGCCTTGGTGTTTCAGAGCTACGGCATCTACCTCACGTTCAGCATTGAGGAATCTAAGCCTAATTCCGGTTAGTATAAGTTAAGCGTTCGTGTAAAAATAGTATTTGTAATGAATATCACTTAGGGCTGATGGTAAAGCTTGATGTTAGCTTGGTTTATACTACAGGGACGTAACATTATTGTCTAAAAATCAGTTGGAGTCAGTTGGACAATTTACCGCCTATCACCGTAGAAAGCAAGTGCTTGATCGTCGACTCAAGCTGTTTTCTAGACTGTATTTTTCGACAATAACCCTACCTGTGATTTAAACAAAACGGTTTAGGATAAAATGCCGGAAAATATTCTCTTTCAAGATTTATGGAATATGTTAAGGGATATCGTTATCGAGATAATACTCCTCAAGGATTCTACCACTTCAAACATTAAAGGGTTTTCGTTTATGAGCAGAGTGTATTTACTGGTATAACCATAACTTTGCCATTGGTTTATTAAGTCAGACAGTGGTGTATGAACAGATAAGTTGACTTCATACACAATTCAACATCACGTTTTTAACAAGACATGCACAATGTGGTATCCCTAACTCCTTGATCAATACGTTTCAGGTAAATATATCTTCGTCGTTGGGATGTTGTACTTTGACGGAACTTGGATAGAAACAACTCGCACCATGACACCGGAAGACACTTACATTAATTATATGTGGGCAGAGTACGATCCCAGGAGGAACCTTTTCTTTGTGTTGCTGGGCAACGAAAACGACCCGGATGTTTTGACAGCAAGAATCTACACTTTTGATATTGGTGCCGGGTGAGACGAATCTTTGCTTGACAATTAATCCATAATGCAAATCATGTCGTCATAAATCAAATGCTATGCCCGACCAATTTTCGTCTCTAAGATTTTGAAGAAATTGTTTATTTTACAGGTCTTTCATGAAGGCTGTAGATCTTGATGTGAGCAAGTTCACTTTCATGTCAATGCAACTTTACGTAAAGACAGGTAATTCTAACATATCTTCGAAACTTCATGTTTATAGTCAAATGAAATTAATTTAATCTTAAAAAGTATTGTAACTAGTATTAACTCCAAACGCTTAGAACTTTCAATCTTGATGATGGAAAATATCTAACGGTTTTCAAAATTCATGGTTACCGCAATTCCAATATTACTATGGCATTTAATACCTTTATTGAATTCTCAAGTGGTATTTGGTACGCTCTTGTATGGAACAAGTGAAACGGAAATGGAAACCACTTGTGCTGTCAAATGTTGAATGGGCCACGGACGAACCGGAATGCAACTGAAGTGCTGGCTCATAAGCATGTACAACATTCTGGCTGCATTTTGAGAGCATGGATAGTAATCTGGCTGCCTCTCGACTTCATTCAAAACATGCTGACTGTATTTCGACATCATTCAAAACATTCTGACTGTATTTCGACATCATTCAAAACATGCTGACTGTTTTTCGACATCATTCAAAACATGCTGACTGTATTTCGACATCTTTCAAAACCTTCTGACTGTATTTTGATACCATTCAGCAAATATTGACACCATTCAAAACATGCTGACTGTATTTCGACATCATTCTAAACATGCTGACTGTTTTTCGACATCATTCAAAACATGCTAACTGTATTTCGACATCATTCAAAACATGCTGACTGTTTTTCGACATCATTCAAAACATGCTGACTGTTTTTCGACATCATTCTAAACATGCTGACTGTTTTTCGACATCATTCAAAACATGCTGACTGTATTTCGACATCATTCAAAACATGCTGACTGTATTTCGACATCATTCTAAACATGCTGACTGTATTTCGACATCATTCAAAACATGCTGACTGTATTTCGACATCATTCAAAACATGCTGACTGTATTTCGACATCATTCTAAACATGCTGACTGTATTTCGACATCATTCAAAACATGCTGACTGTATTTCGACATCATTCAAAACTTTCTGACTGTATTTCGACATCTTTCAAAACCTTCTGACTGTATTTTGATACCATTCAGCAAATATTGACAGCATTCAAACTATCATAAATGCATTCGAAAGCATAAAGAAAACAATAGGTTTGATTCCTGCCGATTCCGAAATGGAATGGGTCATATTTTCTTTTTTTTATCTGCAGGCCAACTGTTCGCTGTATCCCCTGGGCTGTTCAACACCACCTACCCAGCCTACAGCCTGGTCGTGGTCGACCCTTTCCAAGGCTCTGTCTCAGAGGTCGCTAAGATCACACAACCAGGTAACAATTCGAATAAACCTTGATCTTTCGTCGATCAGTAATTTATTCAGGTGAAATGCAGACACTTTATGGAGGACAATTTTCTATTTGGTCGTTATTTTTAATTTTTGCCTTTTACTTTTGCTTTGGTTTTTGCTTTTGCTTTTGAAAGTTTGTCTCGTATTTACAAATGTTACATCTTTCAAGCATGTTTTATTGGACTGTAATCTTGCTCAAACGTGTTCATTATAGTGTTTCTTTATGTATAGTTTACGTATCAACATCTTTGTACTGTCAATATCGACGTTCAAAATCGAAACGTTTGGTGTAAACAAGGTCAAATCATTATCGAGCTGATACTCCTTTGACCTCTTTGCTTTTCATCTGAAACCAAATAACCTGTTTCAATGTTATGGGCTACATCGTATAATATCACATCCATTATTATTATATACCCATCTGACAGTGTAAAGCATGAAAAGGAGGCACCAGAATCATCGTTAATGAACGACCAAAGTCAGTGTTACGTTAATCATTTTTTAAAATGACTTCCATTTTCCCCAAAAGGTTTATTTGAACGCTACTACGGCGGCACCGTATTCAACGGTATCGACCAAGGAGCAGGCACCCTCACACATGTGTTTCGAGTGGCAGACGCAGATGCTGACGTCATAGCTACCATTAGTCTCGCAAACGGCAACGGAAACGGCACCGTCAGCCAGGATGACGTCACGACAACGTTTTCTCCTCTGACAAACATTCGACATGCTCATAACTTAGCACTCGTTGTACCACCATAATCATCAGAATATAAGTGTCACAATATGTGCAAATGTTTGTTATACATTTTTTACTTGTCATACACATTGAAGAAATGAGCATTACTTTATTATGTTTTTCTATTACATCTGACTTTGTTTCGAATTAACATTTTGATTTAAGAAACAATAAAGAGACCGTGCCTGGTGATTAAAACTGTTTAATACATTGAACATTGCACGGCTTTGTCATTTCTCCAAACACTTGGCGTTTCTGTGACCGGAATTTGAGAGAAGAAAAGATTCCATAAGACTGATATTATGTGTAGGCTTTTCTGTCCCCACTGAAGATACTAACATATAGATAGATATGATGTGCATAAGCTTAAGTAGGTTTAGTTAACTTTTGTGTGTGAATATGAAAATAAAATCTGAAATTTATTTGTTTTATTTTACTTTTAGCATGCTTTACTTTAAATATCAACCGGGGGATATTGTTTACTTGTAAGTGTACAATGAGGACAACGGAAATTGTAGGTTTTCATAGAGACTAACAACACTTTAGAATATAAATAAACGTTTATCCACGGATAACTGAAATTGAATTAAAATGACAATTGTTTTTAAAAAATTTATTTTACATAAAACCATACCGCATATAAGTGAAATGTTTGAAAAACGATTTTTACAGACTTATTTCACATTTACCAAATCTAAATCAAATACATACAGGGATCATCCGTAACACAATCGCATAAGATGAGAGTTATATTTAACCATTTCTTCATCTGAAGTTTCATATCTAGCGGTGTCAAGATGAATTTATTTTTTTCAATTTTCGCAAATTTTATGTTACTTTGTGCAAATAAATTATATTTTTTTCCAAGGGTTAAATGACTCATGACAAGAAAACTAAATTTTAGAATCTTAAATTTGAATTATTTGAGTTAGGAAAATTGATTCGCGTAATTCAACCGAACAGAGTAGGTTCATGTAAGAACTCCATTTTTAGTTAAAAAGGATTGCCTAGCAATTCGTTACATTTAATTTCCATTTCGTGATATCCATATATTTCCTTAAAGAGCCACTCCGTGATTTTCATAACATATTATTTACCTTTGATACGACCCTAAATCTCATATGTGGTGATATAAAATCAAAACATTTTAACTTTTTATGTCCAAAAGACATGCATTATGACAGAGGTGTATATATCACGTCCAATATACATGGATACTAGTTATATATCCTAACAAACACTATCAACTCCTATAAACTGCCCTCCTGGCTGTTATAGATAAGTCTCCAAAATTACGTTTGACTATTTGACGCGCGTCACCGTCCGGTTTTCGATCATAATTGCGACGTTCTACCTTCATATTGTCACTGTAAAAAAACAACAAGATTTAAAATGTGTATTTTTGGTAACAGTCGATACATCGCGATCAAATGACACCATTGATTAAGTTTGGTATATATGACTCCAACAACTCACGAAGTGGCTCTTTAAACAAACGTGATGCATTGCCTTACAATGCAATACAGAACGAGAGAATATACTTTTGTTTTAACAAAGGTCGATTTTGGTATTTGATAATGACTATCTTCCTGGAAGTTTCAATCTATGGATTGTTCATTGTTCACGCAGGAAGATATAACTTTTGATAGCTCTTTGGGGAGAGAATGTCATTTTTCTCGGCAAACGAAAAAACCTAATTTTAACGAAGACAGTTTTCCCCCGATCCTCTGGGCACAAAGGTTACTTAAGTCAAATCTTAGTTACCTCTTTAACCCTTTTGCTATAAAGTTGTATCCACGGTTTCCAAAATCACTGAAGCGCTGATTAATACGTATAAGACCCTATTAAAAAGGAAATGAACTAAAGTTGAAAGTAAATTTATTTCAATGCAATTTCAAAATACATGTTGTTATAAAATTATATTCAAACAGGGTTTTATCTTTCTGATTTTCAACTCTCAAATTCGAAGATTTTAACTGTCTATACGATGTTTGGGATTAGAACAATGGAATCATAAATGAAGCGTTCAGTTTTATCCAACTACTATTACAAATTCGTAAAGGATCGTAAAATACGGATCATTCACAAGCGCATATAAGCTAGCGTTTGGCCGCCGCAAGATATTTTTTTCAGATTGAGTAAGGGAAAAAAATTTGAGGATTCGTGGGGTATGCGTGTCTCAATCTTCTCCTTCGTATGAATACCATCGTTTGGATTGTCACTTGGTACGACGATCCCATCCAAATATCTATGTTTGTAAACTCCACAATTGAACAGATGGATAAGCGCTGTAATACGATACGGTCACGTGTTCAAAGCTATTTCGTCCAAACGGTAAGTTTGAAACATGTGTGCACCACGAGAATAAACCTCCAGCTGGCCGACTTTGCTGCCGGAGCCACCGCAATTAACAGCAGCAAAAGAATGACCTGTTGCATTAGGATTGAATTCCATTACGGTGCACACGTGTCGGTTAAAATGGTTGATTTTGAAGATGTCCTAGTACAATGATACAAATTGAATGATTTGGAGATGAATACCACTTGAAGATAGTTTAAAGAAATCGAATTGTACATACATGATACACTTATCAGCTGAATTCGAGAGGACAAGAGCTGTTATAAGCATCCAGTTCGATAACGCACACACATCATGCTCCTGTTACGACCTCGAACTGACACCTCGATGATTACATGCAGACCTCGCAATCTAGAAATGCATGGTCTAACAACATTCGAACAACATCGTTGCACATCACTGATAGGTGGACTCCTTGGGCACATGCAATCCCTTCAGACAGACCTTCAACATCCCGATTGATATTTGTAATGCTGCCCAACATATTCAACAAATTCCTCGGTCAGATAGTGACGTTGACCAATCTCTTATTCTCAGTATTATCTTTGCATTCCATAGATAGCAAATTCGGAGTCAAACAAGCAGAACAAACAGAC
This sequence comes from Phorcus lineatus, assembly GCA_921293015.1. Classification (NCBI taxonomy): domain Eukaryota; kingdom Metazoa; phylum Mollusca; class Gastropoda; order Trochida; family Trochidae; genus Phorcus; species Phorcus lineatus. Next base: position 47,891,028 of record OV121085.1, read on the forward strand.
AAAGGCATGTTTTCAAAAGCGGCAAGTTCATTCAAGACTTACCTACCAACCAGCTAGCCAATACCAAGGTTCTAAGAAGATCAGTTTGAGGTAGGTGCTTATTCCTCATCTGAAGTCAATCACTCTGGACATGGACAGTCTGCACATTTGAGCGTACCCACCATGGAACAGTTTTTGCCTCAATAACTGGCAAGCCTTCACTAAGGTCTTATAGACAACCTGTCGAGGCATATGCAAATTCCTCATCCAAAATAAACTCTCCGGATATGGAGTGAGGAACAGTCCTCCTGCAGGTCTACATAATGCAGCCAATCCTCCACAGTTAGTTTAATGAGTGTCCGATTATTCTCTCTTTGCGGAGGATGCGTAAAAGGATACCATCAAAATGTTTCCCATTTCTGATCCTTACGTATTCTCCATCCAGTGCCTCGGAGATCAATGGTAAACCAGCCTTTAACTTCACAAGAAAGAGACCCACCTTTGTGACTTGTGTAGCAATCAACAGCTTGTCCATGAAGTATAAAAACTAAATAAAAAATTTGATTTTGAGAACTTAGCAAATGTAGCGTCGGTAATGTTAACCTCTAGAATTCTACCTAGTTCCAATGTTCAGTTTGATTTCCCCTCCTTTTCCAACACAATTTCCGAAAAGATCAGTTTCATCTTTGCAATTTGATTTTGATATTTAAGGAAATATGTGATTGTTGAGGTTCCTCAAACTGAGGAATTCTTGTTGGTGCTGAGGTGACATTTGATGACAATAAATCCTTGACAAATACAATTCATGTCAGTCAGTGTATTTGATTAAAAATTTAGTACAATAAACTAATTGGGCCAATACTCACCAGGGAATTTCTTAAAATTCCAATAGACCACAAGTCATAAACCATTAGTAATGTTAAGTTTATATCAATAAGATCAATAGGAATAGAAAATTCACTAGCAACTTCCTTAAATAGTCATAATTATTTCATCCTGCTACATCAGCATATTTCTCTCTGCCCAGCTCCATCATATACCCTGATATTCTTTGGCTTAAAGATAATATATCCACATAGGGGGTACGATTAGCGGAAATACTTCATAACACAATTAAGAATAAATATCAACAACTATTTAGCTTCATATCCACCTGAAAAAAGCAGAAAAAACGTGTTTTATAAACACTTCCAGAAAACAGACGCCAAACGTTTTATTAGCCAATCAGGTGCTAGGGGGGTTGTGACGACATAGACAGGACTCGTTAACGACTGGCTGATCTGTGTCATTGTTTACATTATAGATTCCAGCGGTCGTGAACGTATATATTTTCACTGATTGTACTTATAAAAAAAGCCCCTAAGTCACCAAAGTTATTAATATCAATACATCGACATATTCTGTTTGACATTAGTTAACTGTTGTTGTTGTTGTTATTTGTTTGGGTTGTTAATCTCCGATACTGCCGATCGAGTGAACCCAAACTGATATCAGCCGCCATTGTGACTGTTTTTTGTTTGAACATCTACACAAATCGACTATCCCCCTGTGTAATTGATCGACCTTTGTATATGTAGAATATTTGTTACTACTTTGTGCCATTTTAAAGTATCAACTCAATATCGTAACTCCGTGTTTCTGCTTTGCATGACTGTAACAATGAGATCTCGCTTTTGATGGACTGCAACTTCCGGATCTCGTCACTCGGATACGAGGTTCCGAGCAGCTGTTTTTGGCCTTATTACCCAGTTATTAGTGATAATGAAGATCAAATCTTTGATGTGTTTAGTAAATGTACCTCTTGATTCGCGATTTGCCACCTTCATAAAAACTTAAAATTACGTACTAATGTATTTCGCATAGTAAGGATATAGATTATTGTTGTTTTGTGTGAGTTAATCGTCAGTGTTTGAGATAAAGAGTGTGGTACTAATCTAGAGTGACGTAGGCCAATATTGTCAATAATAACACAAAATTTATTGTTGATTGTGATGTAAGTTAAAGCCTGCTTGGAAATGTATTGTAAATATGAAATTCTTTTTAACTATTTCAACCAAATAAAAATATTAACGCTGAAAAGCATATTATTTCAATTTCCTTCAGTACTTTAGTACCGGTATGTTACCAGAGAGAGGTTTTTAGTTACCTAACACTACTTTTTCACACCAGACAATATAGTCATAAAGTTATTACCTAACAGTCTACATGAAATGCCACACACCTGTACATTATGGCAATTAAGCAATAAACTTAATGACCTCAGCACCTGGCACATTTCCAATAGGTAGTACACAAGGCACTGATTAGTTATCTAAACTTTATCCTCACACATGATCAAAAGCCTTTATTGAAACTTGATGAAGGTAATTAGGTTTGTCAATACACTTGACACATGACGATATTAACAAATCTGTATTACTAAATATCTTATTTCATACTGTAATGTTTATCAATATCAAATAGGTTATAAATTATCCACTGTAACTCTACATAAAATTGTAAATGTTTCTCCAGGGCAGCTTTATGACTTTAATTTTACTTTTTGTTGCTTCTAAAATGACGCTGTAGCAAGATACTGTAATTTTTCATAAATGTTATAACCAAAACTATAGTGTCAACATACAATCATAAGTGACGTGCCCACATTTTTGTATGTATCCTTAGAGTAATCAGCACCAAAAAATAATGCATTCCCCGAAACTAGTAATGTAACAAACTACAAACCCGTCACTGATTATCATTTACAGATCTATATATATATATATATATATATGCACCTTATTTCATTATAGTCTCCAACATGTTCAAATAACTATTTGGTTCAACCCGATGAATTTTTCAACCCCATATGCAATCAAATACTAAAAATTCAAACAATTGTTGGGGTTTGAATTAATAATTTCTGCGATTAATCTAAATAGACATAAATTCATACTGCAGATAAAAACTCAACATTCGTCTGCAAAATCATCAATTATAGTCAACTCCCCAAAAGTTTCATGATTATTTATTCCCCCTCCCCTGAAAAGAATTTTGAATTAGCCTATCTTTCAAATTCCTTACCCTCTTTCGTTCCCTCTTCTCAAAGTATTCCATCCGTTTTCTCTTCCGATATGGTTGACTGTCGCTGGGCCTGTTATCATCTTCATCTGTTTATTAACTGTTGGTACGGCATTTTTTACGAGTCTTTTCCTTTGAGGGGCAAGTCCAAAGTCCGTTTTGAAATCGTAGGAAAGACCATAACCGTCCTCTGTGAAATGATCGGAGCAGATGACAGACCTGTCATTGGGACTCCACTTCGCTCTTTTCTGACTAACAAACTTTCTCCAATTCGCGAATTGGACAGGATCCTTCGGATACCGATGCAGTTGAATATCTCCTGATTTCTTATTAGTACAGTTGGCAGCAACACAGGAAGAAGGCATGTCTCTTTCGCAATGAAAACGTAGACGAATGCGACCCATATCTGCATTAATATATACTTGTTTACAAACAAACGCGGAGCGAGTCCTGTCTATGACGTCACACCGCCGAAGGAGAGCTCAGGCCACTCTAGGGACTTTTTAAATTGGGCTTTCGAGGTGGCCAATTTCTACGCACTTTGAACCGTTATATCTTTTTAATTCAAGGACGCATCGAAACTCTGTTTGGTGTTTTATTAACTTGAATGTATTGTCTTTATGAAAATGGGGATTGAAGTTTGATACAAAACTGGGATATATTATCTTTAAAACACTCGTATCGCTTACGGCTGGTTACTCATGGCTATTTAAAGCCTACATTGAAATTTGTTTGAATTCTAATCCGGGTTGTGCCGCTATCGCTGAATGCGAGTCATTTCATTCACCCTACTATATTTAGCGATGTGAGCGTTTTAGGCTGAAGGATATCAGGGTATATGATGGAGCTACAAATACGCTGATGTAGCAGGATGTAATTATTTCACCAATTAAAACTCTTATTGCTAAGAATAAAACAATGTTTCCAATGCTTCCTTGTCTATGCCAAGCAAAGGCTACTGTCCCTTTAATTTTTTTATGTGGATCAAGCTGACATATTAACAGGGGAAAATAAATATTCCCTTGAACCTATGAATGGGTATTTAAAAATAAACACAAAGCCATGAAACATCTTACGTACATTTATTTCAATATTGATTAAAAATAATTCAACTTTGGTGAGACAACAATCATTGATTTTTCTCAAAATCTTTGAAACATGAGATTAAGCATTTGAATAAAATCTATATATTGAATTTTTTAAACATCTTTCAAATATGAACGGGTGCTAAATTGGATGATCAATAAATAAGAATTGCGGATTGTTTTATAATATGTCCATTCAATACCTACTTCGTTATTTGGTAGTAATTATTTACATATTTGATACAATATAAGCACAAGAAAAAGAACATTTACATCTTTAATGAAAATATGTAATCATATAAAAGATCAACTAAATTTATCTAAAGCAAAATAAATCAATTAAAAGCGCAAATAATAGCTATCAACAACTATGGTAGAAATGTAAAAAAAATAATTTATAAATAAGTATTGTGTCAAAGTTTATTGACCCCCTCATTTGAACTTACCCAAAATGATATACTACACAAAAGGGATAACATGAAACAATTTTTGAAACTCAAGACTTTGGAAATATGTCTTAAAAATATCTTCAAAGAAATAAAGAATTCATAGATTTTAACGTCTTTTGAAAATCAAACATTTTGAGTATTAAGTTAAAAGGTTTCTCAAATGACATGCAACTTAATCAGACAAATGATAGAAAATGACAGCAGGTGCTTCTTAATTCAAATGCATTTATGTGACAAATTTAAATTAATTTAAGTTGAAAATAAAAACAAAATACCAAAATATTAAAACACTTCAGTCGCTGATTTCATGAATGCCAATTTTTCCTAAAGACCAAACTACAGAAATCATAAATACATGTATAAGTATATATTCTATTGCATATAATAGTCTCTCTCATGTGTAGAGTTCCTACAGTTCTCTTATGATATCACTACACTCAAGCATAAACATAAAAATCATATTCTTAAAAACCCATTTTCTTTCATTGGGAGCCACTGTTTTAAATTTGTCTAAGCCACTAGTTAAATTTTATGAAACCCAAATATCCGAGTACAAAATTCAACAAATAATTATTGTTACATCAACTTTAAGTTATTATTTCTATTTCAGACATATAAGACTTCTACAGATTGATTTAGATGTGAGAATAATATTTTGATTTATTTCTTTTTACAAATACATTTATGATGTTGAAGAACTTTCTGTAATTAAAAAATGTGCTCTGTTTATCACTGGCAACTAGATTACTGCTTACAATTACCATGTAAAACAAGGAAAGACATAGGAAATAAAACTGAATTTTTTCCAGAATTCAAATCATTTAAAGAAATTAAAATACTTCTTCATTAAGAAATTCTACCTTCAACTTCTAAGCACAGATATCTATTAAGTAAATTAATTAAAACATTAAGGACATATTCTGAACAATTATACACATTATGGAATTGAATTTGTGAAACTGTGAATCTGAATTTTCAGGTGTCAACCTTGGAACAAAATTCATATAAAGATTCAAGGATACCTTGAATACGGTTAAAGTGCTGACCTTGAAACTTTGTTCGCGGTTTATAAAAGCATCCTAATAACTTTGAAAGCCATTATGGTATACAAGTAGGCTCTTGTATTTTGAACAGTTGAGCATGAACGACGGTGACAATGACAGCTGTAAACCTAAGAAGACTGTCATCATAGCCCTTCTGGTGAATCTTCTGATGGCACATGGTACCTTGGTCCGTTTATCTGTGAACAGAAAAGATATATTACTTAGGAAATAGGCACTCAAGATTAGGATACTCATTTTGAAAAACAGAAAAAGTTCTTGTAATCATGTCTTTGTCTTTGTAAAGATATGTGAAACACTGTCTTTGTCTTTGTAAACACAGTTGTCTTTTGGATAATAAGATTGGCATGATTTTTCAAAGTGCCAATTTTTGCCGTTTTAGTTGAGTCAATTAATGTTAGTTTAAAAAAATCACAATAATTGCCTATGGACTATATCCTCTCTATTGTATTTATACACTGTCATTTGTCCTCTTTCTTCTATCTATATCAACAAACAGAAAGAACTACCTAGTTTTCACCACTGAAGCATTAAATCCTTTCCATAATGATTGATTTGATAATCCTTGGAAATTTCCATCGCCATTCTTTTTTCTTAGCATATTAAGAGACAAAAAGAGTTCATTACAAGAGCCTAGATTTTCACAGCTCTTTTTCTAATAGTTTTCGATAGTTGTAAGCCAATGTTAATGTATGGAACTAACAACTATCTTAGTGCTAAGAGAGCGTTGCCAAATCAGGTCCTGCGCAATTTTCAATATCGAAATATAGTTTATATAATGATCTTCGTTAAAATAATATATAAATTTTATGTGGTTCCTGGCTTATTAAGTATATCATGTATTAAAATACCTGGATATCATATTCATGTACAAATGGTGGCACGTCGAGCTGGTCGGGACTCATCTTGGTGTAGAGGTACTGCACTCCCCGTAAGTTGTGAACCTTTGGCTTGATGTCTGACGCAGTGAACGTGGTGAAGAACCAAGTAGCCAGCTTTACAGGAATAAACAACATTGGTTAGCCTAAGATTCATAATGCATGATGGTGATATGTTGAGAAACATTCTCTCAACACACAACTTTCAACTTATTTCTCTTTAAATAAAATTGATAAAAAAATAAATTTGATAACATATTCTCCCAATTAATCATATTCAAAGCACAACTAACAACTTCTTCTGTAATTCCATTAAAAATACCTTTTGGCTTTTCCTTAAACCTTGTTACACGTAAACACTCTACAGCTATGGAACTGTCAAGTCTAAGCAACCAAATACAATCAAGATTTCAGTCAATACGAACAGGACCATTTCCTTCCCACAGATTGTATCTTCAATGTTACCTCTGCTATAACTGTGCAATATAATTTTATTTCATGGTTCTTTCCAACCCCTTCAGCTTCTTGACATTATCTTACACTATCAAACTCTGTTGCAGTAGCATAGAGAAGTTGGAGAAATGCTGCAAACTTAAACAAGAAAAGAAGTGAGCACAGCTCACATACCCCCGCTTCAAACTATAGTCTGGCTTTCTTTGTTGGTCTTACCCTCAAAAAGCTCACTTAGGGATCATGGTTGATAAGTGTATTAAGTTTGTTGAAGCTAGCATGTATAGTTTAGAAGATATGCTCAGGAAAAAGCACTTTGTCAGATAGTCATTGTTTTAGTAACGTTTCCATGTAAAACGCAAAAAATAAAAATAATTTTTTGGTCTTACCCTCAAGAGACGCACCAATATGGATAAGTGTATGAAGTTTGGTGATGATAGCATGTACGGTTTAGAAGATATACTCCGGACAAAGGACTTAGTCATAAATTCACTGTTTTAGTCATGTTTCCATGGAAAGCGCAAAAAAAATAAAAATCACTTGTTGGTCTAACCCTCAAAAGGCACATCAATGGATCATGGTTGATAAGTGTATGAAGTTTGGTAAAGATAGCATGTATAGTTATGAAGATATACTCCGTACAAAGGACTTTGTCACTGTTTAAGTCATGTTTCCATGGAAACCGCAAAAAATAAAAATCATTTGTTGGTCTAACCCTCAAAATCACATCTAGGGATCATGTTTTATAAGTGTATGAAGTTTGATGAAGATAGCATGTATAGTTTAGGATAAATGCTCAGGACAAAGGACTTGGTCATAGAGTCACTGTTTTAGTCATGTTTCCATGGAAATCGCAAAAAATAAAAATCATTTGTTAGTCTAACCCTCAAAAGGCACATCTAGGGATCATGGTTGATAAGTGTATGAAGTTTGGTGAAGCTAGCATGTATAGTTTAGGAGATATGCTCTGGACAAAGGACTTGGTCATAGAGTCACTGTTTTAGTCATGTTTCCATGGAAATCGCAAAAAATAAAAATCATTTGTTAGTCTAACCCTCAAAAGGCACATCTAGGGATCATGGTTGATAAGTGTATGAAGTTTGGTGAAGCTAGCATGTATAGTTTAGGAGATATGCTCCGGACAAAGGACTTGGTCATAGAGTCACTGTTTTAGTCATGTTTCCATGGAAACTGCAAAAAATAAAAATCATTTGTTGGTCTAACCCTCAAAAGGCACATCTAAGGATCATGGTTGATAAGTGTATGAAGTTTGGTGAAGCTAGCATGTATAGTTTAGGAGATATGCTCCGGACAAAGATTTGTGACGGACGGACAGACGGACAGACAGACAGACGGACAGACGGACGGACAGAATGAACGCTATATACCCCCGCTTACGCTGTAAGGCGGGGGTATAATTAGCCAGTCAAGTTATGTCTTGCTGGGGAAGTTGATGAGTTCTCGTAACATCCTTTATTATAACAAGAGTACCTGGAATGACCTCCTAGTTGTTTACTATCCATCCTAACAGCAGGCAACATTAACAGAGAATTCTTTAGTGGTATTTCATTGGTTTAACAATTTTTCACTTGAAACAAAAAAAGCGATGTGGCATGTTTGCTTAGGGAGTTAAAGCAATCTCATTAGAAGGATAAAATATGTTTCCAAGTGCACGACAATCTTATTTTTAAAAAAACCCAAGTCCTTAAACCAATGTACCAAGTTCTGTTAAGCTACGCACATCTATTTCCAAACTGAAATGATGAAACAGTGTTCACACTAAAATGGTTCCATGCAGTTATTGCTTGATATTAAATAGTTTTCTACAACTAACAATAATCTGGCTGAGTAATGAGATGTTTAACTTTCATACATTCTGTATAAACTAAAATTTTAATGAGAAACATTTGAAAAAATAAAAATGTTTTAAAAATGTGTTACAGTGCCTTTAAAAAGATATTTTACCTTGGACCACCAAGTGGGGTGTATTACATAGAAATTCTTAAGATTCTTCTTGTATCTGAAAATGAAGATGATTGTTTGAAAGACATTGGAAAAAAGCAATAGCTTTAATTTTACACAGAAAATATCAAACAATGAAGATGTTGATAAAACATTCCTTAACATATCTAAATATTTGCCATATATTTTTCTATATATCATGATAATAAGACTTAGATATGTGTTAAGGCAGCAACATTTTTTATGTCTTTTTGTTTGTACCATCTGTGATAATGACCAAAAATGATTATAAAAACAACTTAAGACCCGGGAATAGACAAAAGAATTTACTTTGTTTTGGATCAGGGGACAGTAATGACCCTGATTTGACTATTATGATTGTGATCCACTTTTGCAATAATAAGAGATCAAAACAAAAATCAAGTATCAGCTGTGATTCTCTAAGGTATTAAGAGAATTACCTGATAGATGATACATATTTTGCCATTTTTTCAGCCTAGCAGGTTGCATAAATGTAAACCACACATTTCATCTTTTGCCATTCAGAAATGAATTGAAATTAAATAAACCTGCATAAAAAGTCATGTATCAGTCATTGTGAATAGATTATGATTCATTAAAACTATCCATAGTTTACCTTACTATAGATGCATCAATTTTGTTTTAAACGCACTCGCGCACGCCAATATTTCATAAACAAAACGAATGCACAGATACTGCATATCTCTGGATATTACTCACTATCCTCACTCAAGTAATCTACCTCGTAAGTTATTTAACAAATATTTACAAATTCAGGTAGTAAAGTGGATTTTTAAAGACCGGAAGTATTTAATGTAACGTTACATTAAATCCGCATGAACTACGATATAGGAAATATTAAAATTTTGCTCATAACCAGAAAAGCGGAAACGGCAGCCGCTATGACCAATCTAATAACAATGTTAATACTGTGTTATTAAATCGGTTAATTTACAACATTGCTTTCGTAAAACATATTTCATGATTTGTTCTCAGTTCAGAGTTTAGGTAAATTCAATAGCTGCACACAGTACTAGTTCAGCCGTTTCAAAGTGTCAATAATCTATCCGTTTTGTGTACAGCTAACCATAGATTTTTATATGTCCAAGCCGACAGCAGCTGTCTTAACGTTTCCATTGTTGATTGCAGGTAAATTGTAAAGAATGTTAAGTATTTCATTACATCGATAGAAAGTTTAAGTGAATGCATAAGTCCTCGTAAACCTTAAAATAGCCAATTTAAACCGTAAAAGCGTGCACTAGTTCCCTATCGATAAAGTACTATTGCAAAGCTAACAAATGTGATTCAACAATTGTTCAATGTATCGTTAAACCCCTAGTTGGGATGCACAAGATCACTCACTCAAAATAGAGCAGTAGGTTAATGTTGAATTTGTCCATAAACTCCCCTTCGACTCTGCCAACTAAAAAGATAAGTAATATATATTTCTCCTACCTGTGATCCAAGAGACTGTAAGCGAACTTGAGATAGTTCATGGCGGGGTGGTTGCTGCTGGAGGTCTGGGTGTGGAAATAGACCACCACATAGTCCTTCTCTACCACCGGGTCCATCACTCGCACCATGTACAGCAACGCCTGGGGAATAATGTGAACCAACTGATTTTTTAAGTTTGAGCTAATTAGTCACTTGAGATCTGACAATTAAAATCAGTATGTCAAATATAGAGCTACAGGCTCTGTAGCTAATCAAGCTTATATGATATAAGACATGACTGAATTGTGGAAACAATTACAAATGAAATGCTATTTTCCTGCTCAATCAGGGTACATAAATCCTTTCTTGCTCCTTCCTTATACCCTGATCTCTTTCAAGCCAATACCCTCGTATTGCTAGCTATCTAACCAGCCAATGAGACGCATTCAGTAACAGCGGCACAACCCAGGTGAAAAAATTCGTTGAGTTCAAGCTAGTAGCTGCAAGCTGATTTAGCAGGATGAAATGCTAGAAGCTTTAAATTATTTTCGTGATATTTGATCAAATATTATTTATATATGAATGTTATATTTGAGACCACACTATCTGCAATAATACAAATTCTTGTACTTGTCTGAGTCTAGTTCATTGCGGGATTCGAACCCACCCTCTCAGAACCAGGCAACACAGCGAGTAATAACCATACCATCAGCTAACCAACTGCCCGATGTATAGCACATAAGATAAGTAAGATAATCTTTCTTGTCCCAAAAGGGAAATTTGTTTTGTATAATTACAATTCTCCAGAAATGTGATGACAGATAATAACATAATATTCAAAACAATTCATGTCAAAACAGTTAACATAGACTAGGATAGATAATTTACATATATATGAAAAACGTGATGCAACATTCAACAGAATTTATTTCGCTGCACGGAATGAATGATCGGCGGAACCTATGGCCAGAAGGTAATGTCGAATATTCCAAGAAAAGTGGATGGGAATAATCACCCAAAATTTTGTTTCCTTTTTATGATAACTGCTGCTCATAGAAACATCAGATCGTTTCAATAGAAAGCCCAATAATCTTAGATGCAGTACTCACGATTTTTATCAATTTGTTCTATTTTGAACAGACAGGTTCCAAAACCAACATCTGGAACCAAGATGCACTTATAACATGTCAAACACAACTCACTCTCTCAGGGTCAACAGAGCCTGCTGGGAAGTTCTTGCCCACAAACACAACGACTGGACGCCCGACTCTGTCCACCCCTGACCTGTATAAACACCTCAGGCCTGCTATGTCTGTTAGATCCTCTGTCTTAGCTCTCTTCAGGAACCTCTCGTACCTGAAGGGAGAAATAACGTCAGGATTGGTCTATGATAAAATCAATTAGCTTGTTCAATCTCATTAAAACCAATCAAACCTATAACTAGTATCCTGCTGAGTTTCTGATCTGCCCTGATTGGCTGTGTCAGGTGACCTCTGTACTCCAGCAAATCAGCAACGAGGCTAGGCTAGCTGGCCCAGATTTTTTAAATCTATGCAAGGTGAAAGTTCATGATGCAACCTGATGCAATCCAAATGGAACAGTACTCAGGTCAGAAAAACAGTGAGACACACGTGATAGGTTCAATCCTATTCCAATGAGATTGTTGGCTTAATGTGCTCGGTAAGAAACTGTAACATACACACACTTTATTTGATAACTATTATTTTCTCATTCGTCTTCATTTCTTGTTTTGATGACATTGATTTACAGTACACATTCCATGAGATTGACAGATGAGAGTGCTCATATCAAATCAATAACATTTTTACTTTTCTTTTTTGTTTGTCATAATTAATATTGACATGACATGATAAAAAGAGGATAATTGACATTACTTGTTGAGATGAATACATGTACATCTCATAAAAAGTCACATCTGCAACTATACAATTTTCCACTTCACAAGATGAGATATACATTGTATGTGACAAGACAAATCAAATGTTGAAGAAGAACGAATAATTTCTTATGGATAGTCAACTTCTTTATTGCATGAATTGCGACGTTTCGGTGTAGATACTAAGTTACTAACACCGTTATCAAGCAGTTATCTACACCTAAACGTCGCAATTCATGCAATAAAGAAGTTGACTATCCATAAGAAATTATTTGTTCTTCTTCATCAATCCAGCTTCTAAAAAGCCCCTTAAGGAAGAAAATCAAATGTTCTATTATCATTATTCCAAAAACACTGTTTATAATGTACACCTTATCATAAATTTTAAAAAAATCAATAATCATTTACCATTAAAGATATAGTAAAAATTAAAGGAGAACACTAGAATCTAAGAGAATCTAAACTTCATGAAAGTGACTCTTTTTAAAAATGTTAGTTATGTTGCTTAGCTAAATAATGCACATAAATGCCTATACATATGATGTCTGTTCATTGAAAATGTCAGCCAATATATTATAGGATTCATAACAGGAAGAGTTACCTTCTCTTCATCTCGAGACGTCGCTGCTCCTGGGTCCCGCCCCCGTACAGATGGGACTTCTTGACCTTGTCTGGATTCTCCTGCATCTGAGCAAACGGATGATGACCGACGTCCAGTGCTGTTGACTGCTCAAACTGTTGGTTCAGGTCTATCGTCTCCTCAAAATCCTCTCGACCAGTTTTTTCTGAAAGATATCCATAGTGGTTCTTCACATCAAAGATGTTTTACTTCAGTTAATGGAGGTGATCATGAAAGACTTCAAATTATTTGAATTTCAATTGATATTTAAAGAAAGAAATGAATAAAAGTAGGGGGTACCAGGAAGAGAGAACACAAAAACCCTTGCACCCCCATAAGTTGTGCCAATCTCAGTTTCGCACATAAGCCAACATTTGTGGTTCCAATTTAGCGCCTTAAACAGAGATAAGTAGTGACCTCCAGAGCGTAGATTTTCAAAGCTCTCTTATTACTAAGATCTTCATAACAAGGCCCCTGATATTTCTAGTATTAAAGAGCCACTCCGTGAGTTGTTGGAGTCATATATGCCAAACATAATCAATGGTGTCATTTTATCGCATAGTATCGACTGTTACCAAAAAGAAACATGTTAAAGCTTATTGGGTTTTTACACTGACAATATGAAGGTAGAACGTCGCAAATATGATCCAAAACTGGACAGTGGCGGGCGTCAAATAGTCAAACGTATTTCGGAGACTTATCTAAAACAGCCAGGAGGGCAGTTAGGAGCTGATAGTGTTTGTTAGGTTATATAATTAGTATCCATGTATATTGGACGTGATATCTACACCTCTGTGCATTTATGAGGCTGTTTTTAGATTTTCATGGAAAACCAGTATTTGTCATATACATCTCTTTTGGACTTGAAAAGTTAAGATGTTTTGATTTTATATTAGCACATATGACATTTAGGTTCGTATCAAAGGTAAATAATAGTTTATGAAAATCACGGAGTGGCTCTTTAAGTTCAAGTGCAGTAAGCAGAAGAGCTAATTCAGAAATTTTATTTTCCAACAAAACACAGTTAGGCTTCAATAAAATTATAATTTGCGTTGAGAAGGGGAATACATTATGAAATTAATGATTCTTTTACTAAAATTGTAAATTCCGAGAAAAACCTTTGCAGGAAGGTACATACTTAGAGCAGCAAAGGCTGGTTTATCTAATATCCTAATTTGTCTGTCAACAATCACAGGTTCCCCATCCTCGTTGCCGATGTCTCGGGGTAGCAGGTCCGCTGCATACTCTTCCTCTCGTATATTGCGTGGGAAGTAGAGTGGTAGTAATCCTTTGTACACATCCTGAAAAATGTTTTTATTATTTGTCCATGCAATATTTGTGTTCTATGAGGTGAGTGAGTGAGTTATTGTTTAGAATAGCTTGTGCTATAATTCAGCCATTTGTCTTGTACGGAATTTATTGTGCTAAACATACAACACTTACATTATTGAGACACTATGTAATGATTCAAAGGTTGTGAAGTAATGTGAGATGTAAGATGAACAAGCTTATTTCAGCTTTGTCTTGATGATGTTAAGATGGCGATGTATTAGCTATATTTTTTTAGAACAGGCCGTAACACAAACTTTATAAATAATGTACATTTCGTCAAACACAATCAAAAAGCCCATAATTGATAAGTCAACCAAGTATTAAGATTAGGACAAAAGGCAATATTATATAAGACTAACATTCCTTGAACATATAAACTTGACACCTAAATTTTGACTAAGGTATCAACTTGCCAGTGTTTCTTCACTGCACACAAACACAATTGTGTCAAAGTCTTCACCATATTTTTCTAGGAAGCGTCTTGTAGCCCCTGGGTTAAAGAAAGAAAAAAGTTAAATTTAAATTAAACTTAAATTTAAAAAAATGATGCATATGATGAAAATCATGTGTAAAACATAATCAAATACATAGAATGACATTTGAAAACATCAACAATGTCTGACAACCTGTAATCAGAGACTTGAACACTTTTTGAAATCATTCAAATATTTATTTCACAGCAAAGGAGATTTCATGAAGGGTGAGGAAGATGGGTCTAGGGATTTGAACCTGGACCTGCCCTCTTAGATAAAATGACCTTAACATTTTTGAACCACCCGTTTTCAACAGGTGACCTGGATCGGTTGATCTGCAGTGGTTCAGAACCATTGAGATCTTTTGTGATAAATTTCTATAAGACTTACAAGTGACAGTATCAATTCTGCTTGGTCATTTTTTGACCCTGTTTGGCCATTACTTTTTTTATAAACACACTTAACTACAAAATTAAGCATGTAAAGATCCCTCTCTCCATCTTGAACATAAAATCTTATATAATGTGCATTTACTAGAAGTCTTCTCCTTGACCCCACATCCAATCTTATAAAAACTGTATGTTGCACATTGGAACAAACAATCCTCATGACATCCATTGGCTGTACCACATTATCCAAATTACAGAACAAAAATGCTCAGCAAAAATGCACCCAACTTGTATTAATATTCTATTATTTTATTATGAAGAATGTTATGTTAATATTAGGTTGGTTATGGTAACCTTGTTACTCACGGATGCCGATATGTGCACCACTTTCCGAGGGGTATCCTCTCCTCATTGTGTGGATACAACACAGACCCAGTGTCATTATACTGTGCTCTCTGTAACAAAACAATGTTAACATGCACTTGAAAAGTTATTCTTTTAAATAAAGATTCTATTTGGTTAGAGTATTTGCAAGATACAAAAGCTTTCTCTAACAAGACAAGAATGATATGCAGTTTATGATTAAAAAAGTTACTAAATACTGAGAAATCGTTGGTGTTTTCTCTCAATATTTCTCTCTAATGCTATCCACATATGAACATAAAACATAAATGTTTGTCCTCCTGGGCCCTACAGCCCCTAAATGCAATACAGACTTAACAAACATGAACATGTTATGTAGCTAAGGGTGGAGAGAAAGATGTTCTCTTAATGTTTCATAAAGTTTGTTGGATTGACTGCAGAGCTAAAACTTGACAAATTTGAGTCGGGTGAAGTGGTTCACAACCGCATTAGTTTATCCACTTTATTTGCTTCCTGTTTGAACACTGTTAATCAAAGTTTTATTTTGATTTTTTACAGTTTTTTAACATTCATTTACGTTAAAGAACTGATTTACATTCATAAGCCTTTCTTTTCAAGAAAAAAAGTGTTTTGTTGTGTTTCTGGTTTGTCATATCTTAACGAACCGAATATTTACAGAACTGAGAAATCTGTTACTGTACTTAAAGAGCCACTCCGTGAGTTGTTGGAGTCATATATGCCAAACTTAATCAATGGTGTCATTTGATCGCGAAGTATCGACTGTTACCAAAAAGACACATTTTAAAGCTTATTGGTTTTTTACACTGACAATATGAAGGTAGAACGTCTCAATTATGATCGAAAACCGGACAGTGGCGCGCCTCAAATAGTCAAACGTAATTTTGGAGACTTATCTAAAACAGCAAGGAGGGCAGTTAGGAGTTCATAGTGTTTGTTAGGTTATATAACTAGCAGGGTTCGATTTCGTTTTTTGTCAAACACTGCACATAGTACAGCTTGCCAATTAGAATTGACTGCACCATAGCAAAACTGGCTGCACCAATTTTGTAGCAGAAAACAAAGACATTATAAAACAATCACGTCTCGTGTTCGTTAATATCGACTCGGGCTTCTCGCCTTCAGTTGGAGTTTCGCAGTCGGCAACAGTCATAACTGTATTACGAGAGTTTTCTGACTTAAAGAATGTGAAAATGCTTGAATGTTTCCTTGCCGACATCTTGGGGCATCTATTGTATATAATAATAAACTGCAGAAAAGTAAATTCACACTAATACCGATTCAAAACAATGTAATCGTAAAGAAAGTGCTTCACTCGGTCGCCATCTTTGTTAGATACCATGACAACCCGATTTTCTTCGTCTATTGTCGGTAAAGATCGGTTGTACCTATTTTAAGATCTTGAACTGGGTCATGATGGCCGTAGAATTGCGAACAGTAAACGATAGTATTTGATTGTCATTTTAGTCGGTAATTTCCGTATTGCAAATTAACCAGTGAATCGTGATTTGATTGGCTATCAATCCATGCAGCGTGTACTATATATGGAACAGGAAGTAAACCCGGTAAATAAATACAACGAGACAGTCACATTATTGTAAACAAATCCATTTACATTTTATGTTTGCTATAATTGTCATGTATTGCTCAAAACAATTTACTGCACGATGTGCAGACGTGTCACACATGTAGGCTGCACAGACCAATATTAGGTTGTTCCTATGCAGTTCGATTAATGTGAAATCGAACCCTGACTAGTATCCATGTATATTGGACGTGATATCTACACC
Source organism: Phorcus lineatus (assembly GCA_921293015.1). Lineage (NCBI taxonomy): Eukaryota > Metazoa > Mollusca > Gastropoda > Trochida > Trochidae > Phorcus > Phorcus lineatus. The sequence goes on from OV121085.1 coordinate 47,908,288, forward strand.
TCTGTGCATTTATAAGGCTGTTTTTAGATTTTCATGGAAAACCAGTATTTGTCATATATATGTCTTATATACTAGTATATAAAATCACGGAGTGGCTCTTTAACATGTACCTAGCTGGAGCAGAAGTGTACAGTTGCAACCTTATCTCAAGTGACTTTAAAGAGAAGAAATTTCCTACTCAGGACCTCAATAGTTTAACAAATAAGAAGATGGATATCTTCTTCTATCCACCTTTTTGGAAGTCCCTTTGCCTACCTGCATAGCTGTAGAGTGTTTCTATAACTGCTGAAGAGAGCACTCTCGGCAGCCGTCACATACTTGATGTTGAACCTCGGCCCCACTGTGTGTATCACATGTCTTGCAGGCAGCCCGTGCCCTTTTGTGATCTTTGCTTCTCCGGTCTTGCAAACTGTAGGACATTTATAATAAACCTTTAACCTTAAGAATATTTAGGAAAAATAGCCTTTTATCTGAAAGAGTAAATGGATTGGTTTCAACTTTTACAAGTTTGTAGGAAACCATAACGTAACAATTTAGAAATGAAGCTATAATTTGTGTACCAAGGACGGGTAAGATGATTATTCATCAAAACTATCTTCATTTGCTTGACATTCATGATACTTACTTCTAAAATTGCTTTGTATTTCTTTGTATAGTTCTGGTCCTGCTTTCTGGAATATTGCATCACTTTCTTCACTTCTATCGTTGATGTGTTCATTTGTAGTATGGACAATTGCATGGCAATTTAACCTTGTGACATCACCACACCTGAAAGTAAACAACATAATTTCTTTATAAATATACATACAATAGTTTTCCTATTTATCTTAAAGGTAATATGGATGCAATAGTCATGATGAAGCTCAAATGCAATAAAAACTATGAGGAATAACTTAGTGAAATAAAACAATGTTAAAGATATTAGTAACTGCATTGTGTATAGCCATTTCATATCTTTGAGGTTATGCTCAAGCAAAGGTTACACGAATAGACATTACTACCCGAGCAAGTGTGCAATATGACTTTTATGAAACGAGTGTGAATTTTTGAATTAACCTAGCAAGAGAGAGGATTATGCACAAAGTAGCAAGCGTTTTGTAAAATTAATATGACACACTTCCAAGTGTAATAATTTCTTTATAACCGACTGTATTCCGTATTTAGTGCATTGAATATTTGTTAAAAAAGCCTGCTACCCTCCAGTATAGTCGCAACAGTGATGTCATGAATAATGGTTCATGACCTGACAGAGGACAAAACAATTTAACTTGTGCTGTTCAATTTGGCAAAATTGTATGTGCAAATGTGACATTGAAAACATGTCACCATTAATGGTTAACCACATTGGTAATAATATCATTAAATCACCTAAACATGTTTAATTGCAACTGCAATACTTATCAGTTGAACAAATGTCAACATATAAAATCACACATGTTTCTCAAAATGGGATTCTATGGCTCTAAACAAAAAGGGAGAGGTTAAAAATAACTACCGAATATGTTTACTTGCCACTGGACTACTTTCAACATTGTTGTCTCTTATTTTAGTATTATACCGTGATGTTATTTGAGCATATTGCATCGATTCATGCATGATTATTCTATCTATAAACATATTCTTGACAAATGACAAAAAACCTTACCATAAAACAATTTTTGCATTCAAATCATTACGCCATGGGAAAGGTGAAACTCCTTTGTTTTCACTGTTATTTCTTTCACTGAGCTCTGGTAGCTGTGTCAAATTCCACCGAGTCAAACTGTCAATATTGACAACGTCGTCCCGTGCTCCAAGGGGATCCATTTTGTGACTATCCAATATGGTTACATAATCTTCTTTTCCCTTAATGAACAAAAACACATTTCACAAAGTCATTTAATTTGTAAACAAAACATTCAAAACTTTGTCAAACTTTAATTTAAGATCTTTAAAAAAATTGATTTCGAAATTTGAATTTTCATTTGATTGTCATTACTTTCTTTACTCATTAATCATATACAGGAAGTATATTCAATGAGATCAAAACAAGATAAACAACACGATATCGACATACTTTTATTCCGAGTCACTCGATAACATGGTTCATACGGATGAATAATGATTATCAGCAATGAATTGTACCAATAATTAACTTATGATAAACAAAGTATTTTTGCAAATATTGAAATTACCTCTCCATCAAAATATGCAGAAATGAACTCTCCTAATCTTCTTGCAAACGATTACCAACTTTTTATCCTATGAGCGTTCGCCATTTTGTTCAGTCATGTGACATGCCCTGAACCTGAAATGCACTCGCCAGTTCAGAGGGGTGTAAAGACTTGTTAAAATATATTTTGATGCATTTTCACTTGACGGGTTGAAAAACCTATTTGTTTGATGGACATTAATAATTTCTTTGTCATTAATGATTGATTATTAAAGCAATATTAGTATGGCAAATCATACACGAAATACTCGCCTTATCTTCCCTACCCTCCTAAAAATATGGAAGAGCTTTTTCTCATAAGGGCAGGTAACTCTTCAGACCTAGGTTAAAATTTAGGCAAAACACTGCTGTCGGAGTAAGTTCAAATCCTAATCTATTTCTTTTGCCCGATTAATTTTTAATTAGAAAATGATCACTAGTGATTACTTTTTCACTAAATCGTATCAACATTTTGAGAGAAGAAACCAGAATCAGAATGATCTTTGATGCCTAAAAAATAAATTTCGTTATGTATATTACAATTCTCAAATGATTGTGATGATAATTCATACAAATATAATCAAAACAATATATATTAAAACAAGTTACATAAACTAAAATATCGTTACTGTAAACATGAAAGACAAAATTAATGTGCATTTTAAAAAAGACATTTCTTAAGCCTATTCAAAATGTCTTTAAAGGCTCATACAACAAGAAAATCTAAGACTTACTAAATTCATTTATACCTATTAGGACCCTATTTGTTGTATTTATTAAAATGCGAATAGTTGATGTCATTTACTGTTAACGATTTAACTGATCGTAAATATAAAACAAAATCAAATTCATGTAATCAATAAAGTAAACATTTAGTTTTATATTAACTTTTAAACACATTATACATAAAAAAGAGATATATATATATATATATATATATACACACACACACACACAAACACACACATACAGATACTTACAGATGTCGATTACGACGTGTGTTCCAAATGTTTCTGGCCTGACCATGAAAACTGAAAAACATTTAAAATGTTTACGACTTATATTTGAAATTATAGCCCCGACCTCAATGCATTTGGTCAAGACATCTCTAAAAAAAATTCTTTTAAAACCGATCTTTAACCCTCTTATTGTCACGTGCCCTCAACACGCATATACTGTCACAATGACGTTCGCTTCGGTTTAAAATGTTTGGCTCTTTTCTTTCAGTCGGGGTAAGAGAGAGAAGTCTGAGGGGCCAGATATTGAGAATAGACAGGTTTGGGAAGCACATGTCCGGCCACACTGACTGTAGGCGATAAACACAGTAGCGATACACTGTCCTGGAGCAACCACATACCTTTGAGTTGTTTTCCATTTTCATGTGTCAGATGGAGGATATTTATTCAAATTTAACCATTTTTTCCGCTTGAAATGACACTTTTAAATACATTTATATGATGCTTTCAACGGGCCAAGTTAGGAAAAACTTAGATATTTCAACACCTATGAAACTAACAACTGAATCCAAACAAAAAAAATGAAATAAACACCATTTTATAAAAAGCATTTTATTTCTACCTGATAAAGGAGTGCATATACTATGAAACGTCGTGCACTGAGTTTCACAAAAAGAAATCGTTATCCAGAAAATCTTGTCCTCCTTATGTATATAACTTCTAAATTTACGCCTTTCAAAGACTTCGTTTCATATCCTTTTCGTTGAGCATTATAGTTCATATACCATTCATGCATGGACTTGCTTTGATTTGAGTGTTGGATAACTGGAACGGGAGTGCATTGGGAACAAAACCTTGCCTATCTCAACTGCAGAATTTTTAATGATGTTCACCATGAAGTATACAATGTAGGTCCCAAAATGTTTAGCATTAACTGTTCATAACCATGCATCGTTTGAGGGTCACGGTCAACTGTTTGATAAATGAACCTTAAACCAACATATATAGCTCCGCCAACAATGCTTTGAATAAATTACATTATCGTTGCTTCTTTTCGTCCTCGAACCAATAGCTTTTTTCACAAAACTCCTTTGTTCGTAGGAATATCCTGTTTGAATAAACACCCTAGATATGAAAATGTATATTTCCCGAAACTCCATGTATAGTTGTTAGTGCGTCTTTCCTCAAAAGCACAACACGACAACAATTGTGAACGATGGAACAGGAGGAAATGCTTGCAAACACTGCCACCGAGAAGGCAAAATCTTGTCCAGTAAGTTATAATAACTTTTGTATTCAGATTTATAAAGGTTGTTGATACAGTACACGCATGTTCTTATATGTAAAATGAGTTTTAACAAACCCTGAAAAAAAAGAGTTTAATTACTCAGGTAAACAAATATTTAAAGAATACGAAATAAACTCCAATCACATATTTTTGTATTTATTTTATAAGTACTTAAGCGTTAAAGTAGTGGTTCAGATAATAAAAGTCTAGTCTATGTATGACAAGTTTATGGAACCTAGGTCAAAGCAGAGTCAAAGTATTTCAGTATACTTCATCCTACCATATACAAACGTTATATGATTACGTGTTACAGATATTTCACAACAACGGGACATACGCATTAATTTGGTTCTTTTTTAAAAACAAAACGGAAAAACTGATCTGAAGGATACTTAATAGGGTATTGGCATGTTTTTAAGGTAAATAAGGTAATCTCATGAAAACGGAAAAAGTGTTACCAATTGGCAAGATAATATTTTTTTAACAAAAGAAGTAGTCCTAAAACAAAAGTACTATGTTCAGTTACGTTATGCGAATCCATTTCCCTTCCTCACATGGTTAAAAGGTGTTCACACAATAATGGCCGTCAGTGGTTTTTGCTTGATACTTGATATTTTCTTCTATGACTACATATCACCGGAGAGAAATGAAAAATGAGATCTTTGACCCTAAATATAATACATTTGACATAAAGTAATGTTTATTAGAGATAAATTTGAAGAAATGAAATTTTCGAAAATCGTGTCAGTGCCCCTTTAATTTACACAAGCGCTAAATTTCTTAAAGTGACACTGAGTATGTTTAGTAACTTTCTATATTGCTGAAATAAGAAACAAAAGACCACACAGCCTTAGAGATGTTCAAACAGCCTCACTAAACTTGTGTAACATAGCTGTTATGAAACCTATGTTATAAACTGCTAATCCCATCCCCAAGTAATCCCTAAGAAGTAATCCATAGGCTGTTGTCAAGTCACATTGTGTTGACAACTGAGTCTGTGGGTATATAAGACCTAGGTTTGTCTTAAGAAGAAAAGTTCATTCTCAGCCATCGACCTGGAGAGCCACGGGACTGAGGAGCTGTGTCTCAGCCAGGACTCAGCCCTGGGCTAGTGACAGTCACGACCAGCCATGTGAGCGGAGACCCGCTGGGTGTCGTGAGGGTGCCCAGGAGAAGCGGGCGAGAAAGGTCGACGGCCAGATTACCACAAAGTACTTAGAAGAAATAAACCCATGAAAATCCACATGCATCTCGTCTTCTTGTTGAATCTTACGATGTGTATAAATTCCAGTGTTTGAATGGAAATTGTCAACATTTATAAAACAATCTTGGACTTCTCTGAAATATATATATATATGACTATATATAACTACCTTTGAAGGAAGAGAATGACGAAGTAAGAAAGTCAATTGAATATTTCTTGTCGATTCCGAGACTGATTGACACAAGTTCATGTTAACAGTATCAGATTAAACGACTAATGAAGCCTCTGCGGTCTTTTAAAACATTCATAAACAATATGTCTTCATATTCTTAAATTCTTGGTTTAAATCGTGAATATTGGACATTTCAGAGAACTTGCAAATATAATGCTAGAAAGATTATAGATATCTTTTGCTATTATATATAAATATGTATACATCATATACGTAGATTTCCCGAGTTTAGGAAGATATTATGAAGAAGTAAGGATGTTTGAACAACAAAGTGACGAAACTGAAGATTTAAAATCTTGAATGCATGAAATTCCACAGTTCTTAAAAATCTTAACCCTGCTTTCAAATCTCCATTATTACTGTAAGAATAAAAGCCAAAGGGTTTCGAAGAGATACAAAAAATGAATGAATGAACTGATGATTGAGAGTAGATATAATACTAACATATTTTTCATGAAGACTCCCTGAGTAATCATTTCTGTGCAGTAGAACTTAATAAAGTTAACTTGTCATTATTTCATAGAACAAGTCCGATATAAACGAATTGCAACTAAGTGCTTGTTAAACTTACAATTTATTAGTTATGGTCGTAGAAAACAACATTCAAAACAACTCTTTCTTCGTAATCATAGAGTGCATTTATTTTCAGATTGTTGGCTTCGTGAAAACCAATGGGTTACTAATAGCAACAGTTTGCAGTGTTCTTCTTGGTGTACTCATTGGCCTGTCATGTCGACAACTGAACCCGTCAAAGGAAGCCATTTATTATGTCGGATTCCCTGGAGAGATCTTTATGCGCATGTTCAAGATACTCCTCCTTCCGTTGATTGCCTCAAGCATGGTGTCTGGTAAGACATAGTGACTCCAATCTAATTAAAATCAGTTCCATCTATCGTTCCTCGCTGCATCACTTTAATGTATTAGTGTTATTTTCGACCTAGTTTTAATGAGATTGCACTGACGTATTTACTATAATCTGTAAACTATAATCTTCGGATCATAATCGAATCAAGTCTAATTTAGCATTTTCTTTTGATATTGAAATAGATTTGAGTTTTTATGTCTTTGGTCTTTTTTACCTCCTCCTGAGTCGATTATTTTTGGCACCTTCGCCTCTATGTTTTAAATGATGGCAAAGCGGGGCCAGGTAAGGTAAGGTATGTGGTCAACCATGCTCGGTTACCAAAGGCTGAATATTCAGACTTCCGATGCTCTCCACTTAATCAAGGCTACGACGTTTCATCAAGCAGTAAAGGAACATAAATTTAAGCCTTACTTAACCGATGTTGGGGATCAATTGACAAAGCAATATTAGTAAAAATTAAAAGATAGAATTCAAATGTTCAACGTTTCCTTATGAAACTGAGTAATTTTTAGAAATGACATGTTGACATTTTTAACTTAATAATTTTTCTTGCAACATGATAAAGTATATTGTAAATTTCTAGACAACTTCTTTAAAGCCTAAATCATTATAAAATTCACATTACTTTACACCTTTCCAGGAATAGGAAACTTGAAAGGGACACCCTGTGGTAAGCTAGGCATCTTCACGATAGGCTATTATCTAAGTACAACACTAATCGCCATTACTATCGGCATTGTTCTTGCATTGACGATAAAACCAAGGGAGGTAACTCGGAGCATAGGAAGTGGTCTTACAAGATCAACCTCTTCCCACAGCAGCTGATACGTTCATCGACCTTGTCAGGTATGATTTTATGTAAATAACATAGTATGTTTCACTAAATTTTAAACATTTTTCCAGAGAAAAGTTTTAATATTTGTCGCGCCAGCCGCATTACAATGTCCGGTTTTCGATAAAGAAAATTCACGACTTCGACCATCACGTTATCATCATTCAGGACCTACTAGCATTTTTCGGCAGAAGTAACTTTTTTAATCAAATAAATTCAAAGTTGAGAGACAAGGGGAATACAAATGACACACATATCCATGCTTCCGCATATGAAATACTCTCCTGACAGTGCTAGCGTAAGTCATATCTTCCAGTGCTAGTCTCTGTTTCAATTCGAGCATTTTCCGAGCTTTAAATGGAGAAGCCTTTTTGGATGCAATGAAACAATCAACGACGTCGTCTCAAAAGTAATCATTGCAAAACTTTGGACAGTTCTGTCTGCTTTGGAAACTGGAATTCATAAGACTACGAACTGCAAACAAGAGTCTTTTCGACAGAATACGGTTACGTATGATATGGTGACTGAATCACTTTATTGACCTCGATGATTAAAAGCAAGTTTTTCATGCCATAAAGATAATTTGTAATTGCAAACTTTTGCCGCTTGGTTATCCAAGAAAGTCCTCGAATTAAAGAAGACGTTAGCGTTAGAATATGTGACTTCAACTGTACAGCTGCCTCCGTGAGGAGAATATTCTTCAAGCTGGGGTTCAACACTCAAAGACAGTTTTCGTGGAAACCACTATTGAAAGTCCTGGCAGCGCAGAACTTCTTCAAAATGGTTCCATTGGCCTGGGCGTTAACTGGACTGTGGAAACCAGCTCAACCAATAAACAGTGGATCAAATCCGTCGCATATTACAATGGCTTGAACGTCATAGGTAGTTGTATACCTGCATCCCGAAAGTTTGTTCACCTAACTTTGTATCTTGCAAATATCATATAATTTCAATCTCGTTTGAACGTCAGTTGTATAACTTCATTTGCACTTACAACAAACCTTTCTATGTCCTTGTGTAAACTGATCATTCTGCAATTTACCATTAGATAATCAGGTTGATAATAGAAGTTTTTCGGCAGGATAATATAGACTGATTGGATCAAAATTATAAAAATTTCGATTTTTAATTTTAAAAAAAATCCAACTGTCCTTATCGACCATATGAAACAAGAATCTCTAAAATGAACGCACAAAGGACCGTTAAGCTACGCTAATCCATTTCCCTTCGTCAAATTATCAGTGGCGTTCACACCAGAATGGCTACATGTAATTTTCGCTGTATATTCGTCAATTAACTACGGACAGTCCGGTATAGTAATGGGATGTCTCACCCTCATCAGAAAATACTTTGCATAAACTAATGTTAAATGTGAAAAAATGAAGAAGAAAAACTTGATACAGTGCATTTTAATGTTGAAATGTTCAGATTCTCTTGCTTGCTTACAGTGTCAACATCTACACCGAAACGTTGGGTTTCAATGCAAAAGAGAAGTTGTCCATACAATCCATACTTAGCATTAATAATTCCTGTATGAGAGAACCATAATCCCTGATTCAAAAGTATTGCATATGCAAATAACAGTTAGACGAAAGAATCGTCAAAGAATCCTAGAAGCATTTATAACATTGTTAACCAGCATACATGTTGTTTTATAATGGTTGGAGTTTTCACAAACAGGCACCCTCCTTTTCTTTGCATTATTTGGAGTGATGCTTAATTGGAGAGAAGGCGGAAGTAATGGTAGAATTCTTCAACATTCTCAGCGAGATGACCATGACTATGATACGGATAGCTATGTTGTAAGTAAACGGTTGTCTGCTATTCGTTTTGATATTGATTATCGTATGGTTTAATGTTAAAACATAACTTAACTCAATTAAGGTAGGAAATCCCCATTGTCAGTCGATTTTCGCCTCGATAGAATCTAGCTCTAACTTGATGTAATGCTTATGTCCCCTAAGTCCGTTATTAATGTAGGACTTTGATGACGTGAGCGTCACATCTTGTTTTGACTGGATTGGCCTCGATAGGGACACTTGTAAGCAGAAAAGTCAGCTATGAGTTGTATTCATGGGAGGTTTTAAAAAGAGCCGTAATGAATGTTTCCGACTATTTCCGAAACGTCGCCATTGTGAAAATAAAATCGTTGTACTTCATAAAATAAACTTGTCTTTCTTAATAGTATTTGATCAGTCTATGCGGTTATGGGACTTTATTTGGGCCGCCAAGGCGGGAGAGGGTGTGTTTGGTTTGGTTGGTACTGAGGTATCAAGGTGATCGCTGGTGTCGTTGATAAAGAAGTTATGTATCCATGAAATATCTTTGTCTTCCTTATACTTGCATATTCTAGAATGCCACTCAAACAATTAAATGGTTTACCAGATATTGTCCAATTGGAATCATGTCTATGATCATCAAGAAGATTCTTGAAGTTGATGACATTGCAACAGCCGCACAGCAGCTCGGTATGTACATGGTGACGGGTTGTCTGGTATTGCTATCCATGCGCTCTTTGTACTTCCGACCATTTACTTCCTGTTGACCCGACAGAATCCTTACAGGGTTTCTCTCCGCATGGCCCAAGCATTGCTAATAGCTATGGGTGCAAGCTCCAGGTAGGTCATGTCCGATATCATTTCATGTAACGTTTTGTTTGATTACTATCTGATATTACTAACATGTTGAAAATATATGGTGACATATTTTCATATATGAAAATAACAAGTTCTAGAGCGAATTAGTGAATTTTGTCGATTGTAACGTCATTGGACAATAATTGTTCGTGACGTCACTGTGGCGGGACTCAGCAAAGGAAGCTGGTCGTTTTCTGGATATACAAAAGATTCGGTTATTAAAGAAATGATTAAATTCGGGAGTATGCCATTTGACTTTAACGAAACCTTGAAAATGAATATAGAACCCATATTAGCCACACTTGTGGAGAAAAAGTTCTATGTTGACGTTGATTTTTTATAGAGCATTAAAAGGTATTCTTTTAATTATTTAAATCATTAAATGTTTAATAACTAAGAATTCACTGGTTTTCATTACTGTTAATTTTGTGAAATTTCAACTATAGAACCTTTATAGATATTTTGTGGGATATCGAAAGGTTGATTTTGGCGTAATTGAAGTTATCAATTATTGTTTAAAAATCGAACCTTTTAACACAAATAGGGTTATGCATAAACGTACTGATATATCAATGACTGAAATTTTGGTTAATATTTTAGTTCAGCTGCTCTACCACTTGCTCTGGATTGTTGTGAAAACAAGCTGAAATTCAACAAAAACATCTGTCGCTTCGTATTACCAATTGGAGCCACCATCAACATGGACGGACTGGCAGTTGTTCAATCAATGACCCCGGTCTTCATAGCTCAAATGAACGACAGAACCTTGCTGTTTGGTGAAATCATTACGATAGGGTAATCTTATCCACGATAATCCAATGTAATCGTCCCGATTAACATCCACCAATACCGAGGATTCAAGCTTGACTCGACCCGGTAATTGCTTTACGTGGGAACTCGTAGGTCGGATGGGATATGACTTAATCGTTTTAACGAACATTATTGAAAACATTCATCTTTTGGGAAAGTCAAACATGTAAGATAATTAGAATATTTGTTTCAAACAGGAGAGGATCTTTTGAGTCTAAACGATAAAATACACTGTCGAAGGCCATATCTTCCGACCCATTTACTGTTTATCTACTAAGCGGAAGTGGGTCATGGCAGAAGCCATTAGCTGGTACACTGGACAACTAAGCGTAGACAGTTGATTGGATGAAATGACAGCAACAGGAGATGATAAAATTGCAGGGTATCAGTGATTTATCACCTGAATTTTTCCCGTGAATAATCGAGGATGAGTTGATCTATTATGCTTGCGTTAGTTTTTTATTGAATCTATTTCCAATACTCCAGATCCGAGAATAAACGTTCGAATAAATATATTCTGATGTTCTGGATACACACACTGCTGTGGCGTCTCATTTTAAGAACCTCATTAACCCTAATAACAGTAGCTACTCAGGTAGGTTAATAAATTCAAGCTTAATTAAATTTATGAAGAGTTCAATGACGCTGAAGAAGCCGAAAAAGTGAGTTATGATATGAAATATTCCTTTGATCGGCTTTCCAGCATAGACACCTGCTCTGACTATACACCATGAGGTAATGTATAAGATATGCAAAAAAACCTCTAAGTGATCTCAATGAGTTAAGAATTATATTTCAGTTGCCCTAGACTATCGATGACGCATTGAATTAGGACTAAATAACATCTCGGCTCATAGGATCATATCTAGAAAACACTGGGCCAGATAAATACATTTTTTACTGTTTTTAGATTAGATCACAAAACGTTTATGGTTCTCGTTGAAAACTTTAAGGAAATATCTATGCTCGAATGATGTCGAATAAATGTCAAATAATTCATTTTGCGATACATTCTTTGCAAAGCGTGCATTGGTATTACTTAACTTCTGAAATATCTTGCCCCTGGCTTATCTGCTACCCTGGCTAGCATAGGTGCCGGCGGGGTTCCGGGGACAGGTTTCATTACAACCTTGGCAATAGTGGTAGCTGCAGGCCTTCCTGCCGAGGATGTGTAAGTCAAGATTACCTCTTCATTATATCCGTTCTCAAAGTACAAAATTCTTTTGGAAACAAAGTTTTGAGTTGGGCTATGAGTAGTAGGATTCCATAATATGTCAAAATGATTGTTTGTTTTGTTCAAAGAACATGTAATACCAAGGATGGCGTATCCTAAATACCTTTGATTTACTGAAGAAACTAGAAACATTCATCATGATTACATCATTATCATCATCATTATTTTCGATAATAAAGTAACATGACGTTTTAGCCTAAAAAACCCCAAAATAAACCCCGCAAGGTTAATTATAATCGAAGCGCATGTAAAATGCTTAACATTTTCTTGGTCGGTTGTCCTTGTACAAGATCATCTGTTTGCATTTATCTTTGAATCAGATTTGACTTCAACATTAAGTGATATAAATCATTTATTAAGTTTTATCTAGCTTTGATAAGTACCAAAATATCATGTCTACTGATTTAAGTCAGGTTATCCCATAATGCCAAAATATTATATTGAATTGTTTTCAGTGATAAGCTAGCAATTGTGGTAAATACGTTCAAAAGCCGAAACTCTACATCACATTTACATGTGCACTTGTTATATCACTTATGCAACATTTCTAATTCTTGGTTTTCATTTGTTTGCTAAAGCAAAGTTTCAAATTCGCGTTTGACTCATAGGTTCTCGATGAAAAAACTTCTGCCAGTTTATAAATTGTCATTATACAATATATATATATATAGAGCAGCAATTTAGATCTAATTTCAATGAGATTGCTCGAAAAAAGATATATTTCGTTATTTTAAGAGTGAAACCACTACTAGAAATTTTAAATACAATAATAATGTATGCTGTATTATGCAAAACAAAATTCATTGTTTCAAATACCCAGCATTCTCTCCTAACAGAGGTAGCTCCGTCATAAATTCCTATACAACATTTGTCTTAATTCGAAGGTTTCTCGGTGTTCCGACACTTTCCCCTAGCGGGACGATATTGCAACTTAAACTACCTGGCTATAATTCAGCCAATGAAAACAACGAATGCATGAATAACGTATTTGATGTCACACAGGCCTGTGCAATGAAACAGTCGGAAAATGAGGCGTTTGTGTTCTGTAAAGACGTCTCAAAGTGCAAGGTGCATATTAGAATAAAGTTTAGTTTTCGGGAAGCTTACGGAAATAACTTAGGCGATTTGAATGATAACTTTTGAAACGGCGTCGCTGATTTCACAACTAACTTTGAATGAACATGATCCAATCAGCGTTCTACATTTCGTGCACAAGTAACCTTCGAATTAAGACAGAGGTTGTATAGAAATTTATGACGGAGCTACCTCTGTTGGGAGAGAATGAATACCCAGAGCAACACTATATATTTCGTTCTTCAGGATGCGAATGGTGACAATGGTGAATATATACGGAGATGCACTGGCATCAGGGGTCTTAACACATTATTTTGCACCTTCAAAAATCTCATCTCAAGACTAGAAGACTTGGGTTATATTAGTGCGATTAACTCCTTATTAAGAGGGAATATATATGAGGCAAATATTGTTAAAACTACATTTACCAAAGGTTCATTATGAATAATGTTTTACACACGTGTTACTACGCTTATCATTTTCCCTTTAAGACCACTGTTACAAGGCTTTTGGGGATTGTACCAGTCTCTCCTCACAGAGGTTGATCGTGTCATATTCACGTAACCTCTGTGATATAGGGACCATTTTTCGTGTTTTTTTCTCAATCCCATAGCATTAAAAGTTTACAAAACGAACTCATCTTTATTCTTTATTTCTAGCTTATCGAAGGCCCTGTAGTTTGTTCTCTTAAAGAAATCATTGGAATTTTCGAAATGTTTAGTAAATGAATATCAATTTTAATCAATACAAAGATTACTTGAACGAAGGTACGGGGTTTGGTCGTGTAGCACAAATCCATGATCTAGTCCTGCTTCATGACTATGTATAGAATGGGAATCTTAAATATAGTCAAGGTCTTTATTCAGGAATTCAAGATTTGACTGGATACTCACATAATACAGAAAGCCTACAGAAATGATGAAAATGAAAAGTACGGAAATAATTTTAAAAAAAACATCGCCTGAACTTTTGTCTACGATTTCTCGACCTCGATAAATATAAGGCGTTTTCACGTATGCGCAACTGAATGTTTATAACATAGTCACTGATCGCACAACTAACTTTAAATGAGAATGTTATGAATACTCATACACGATATTAGGGCAGAACATTTAAAAATGATACTGCCTTCAGTAAATATTATGTTCATTTTTACTATACAGCGCAAACGTTTGAATGTGTCAACATTAACGATAACAAATTCTTCTTGTATTAACCACCGTCATCATGATTATCTTCAGAAATGTGCATAAAGCGTCAATGACTGTAATAAACTCAAAAACTTGACAGAAAAATTTTCAAAGATTATGCCGGTCTGATTGACATGATAGCCGATGGATCTATACTTTGATGACATAAACACGTAATTGAACCAAACGATTTCGTTTCGCCAAATTTACAATTCATGTTTGCATCAGCTGAATGGATTATTATATGCGAATATAACGTTGATGATTTTTTAACTCTAGTATCCACTTGGTTTGCCTCCCTTCCTGTAGTCACTGACAGCGTGCAGGAAACCCTCGCTGACATGGATGGGGTTACAAACACTTCCATCCGACGGGCCAGATATTTTGTGACCCTTTCCCGTTAAGCCATTTAACACAGCCTGAAACCGATATGGTAAATCATTTATAGAAACATATATTTTGTAACGATAGTGAAATAAAAAACTATATTTAGTGATATGTTATAGTGAATGGTAATTTAAAACTGTCTGCTATCGTAACTGTTTTCATAACGTTAATGGATTATACGAATGTTGTATGTCACAAGTTTTATCACAGAAAAAGGCTTTTACCGAGAACGTACGTGGTTTAAAGTAAAGTCAAAACATAGCATACAGAAAGAACATGACTAAAATGTGATGTCAAAACACAACATACCCTGAAATGTGTTATAAATTGATGACATAACGTATTAATACGACATACGTATCAATGACGAGACGTACCTCAGAGAACCCGTGACCTAAAACAGCTTCATCAGGAAGCAGCTGATGGTGGATTCTCCCGTGGTCTACAGCTGCTCTGACAGGCAGACCCAACCACAGTGTGAACATCGTCACCTGCAGGACATCGAGATGACAGTCAAGAATAATGAATTTAGAAACAACTTCCACCACATGGGGAATGAATTAATATACACAATTGATTTGCAAGTATACATGTACGTCAGATGTAATGCTACACAAAAACTGACTTCGTAAAAAACAATTTAGGTTTGAGTTCCTAATTGATGATAAAATGATATGTTCAATGCTTTCATAATCAACACAGTGTAATAAACTTTGTCAATGGCAGTCACATTGCATGCTCATGTAATTAGTGCACTGACACATTGCTCCTGATAAACAATTACAGAGCAATCCCTTGGTGGCATGCTTGGAGTTCTTTTCCGTCCTATATAATGCTTTGGTAACCATATTTATGATTATATTACATGCACATGTCTTTCAACCCGTGTTCCTGTGCGGGGGAGACATTCATCTTCTCCGAGATAAGCCAGTTAATATCGCTGGTTACCCAACAAGTATAAACAAGCAGACAGAGTCAGCTATATCCCCAGCCAAAGGGGGGTAGTTAAGGATACTAGTTGTGGAATATTGAACAGTGATCATGTTGTTTTTCTACAAACAACCTTTAAGAAATCCTATGTTACGTTTCCATGGAAACGGGTAAAAATAAAAATGCAAAGAAGTTGAAAACCCCAAAAGGCACATCTCCGCATGATGCCCGTTGCACATACCAAGTTTCGTCGAGCTAGGTCTCACCGTTTTGGAGTTGTGCTCCGGAAACATTATCGGAACGGACGGACGGACGAACGGAAAAAATGCAAAGAAGTTGAAAACCCCAAAAGGCACATCTACGCATGATGCCCGTTGCACATACCAAGTTTCGTCGAGCTAGGTCTCACCGTTTTGGAGTTGTGCTCCGGAAACATTAACGGGTAAAAATATAAATGCAAAGAAGTTGAAAACCCCAAAAGGCACATCTCCGCATGATGCCCGTTGCACATACCAAGTTTCGTCGAGCTAGGTCTCACAGTTTTGGAGTTGTGGTCCGGAAACGAAATCCTATGTTACGTTTCCATGGAAACGGGTAAAAATAAAAATACAAAGAAGTTGAAAACCCCAAAAGGCACATCTCCGCATGATGCCCGTTGCACATACCAAGTTTCGTCGAGATAGGTCTCACAGTTTTGGAGTTGTGGTCCGGAAACGAAATCCTATGTTACGTTTCCATGGAAACGGGTAAAAATAAATATGCAAAGAAGTTGAAAACCCCAAAAGGCACATCTCCGCATGATGCCCGTTGCACATACCAAGTTTCGTCGAGATAGGTCTCACCGTTTTGGAGTTGTGCTCCGGAAACTTTATCGGGACGGACGGATAGACGGACGGACGGACGGACGGACGAACGAACGGACGGACGGAGACCATTTCAATATCCCCCGCCAACTACGTTGGGCGGGGGATAATTACTGCTATTATTGCTGAACTTCACTGATTGGACACTTGAATCACAAATACCAATATCATTAAGTTTATGACAATGATACAATAACCGGTAACTTAGTTTCACCAACACCATAACGATACTTTAGCCATCACACTTAAATGCCTATCAATTATTGCTTATTTCAAATTTTTTAATTAATATCCCTTCATCAAATCATGGTATACTATGGTAAAAGTACAACATATGTATGAATTCATGGATTCCTATCGTTGTGATTATCCATGCGGACTATTACATCTCTACCATTATTTTTAAATATATAGAAGATAAGTGGATCAACCACAAGCTCGAGAGACATTGATACAGGTCATATACAATATATAACAAGGCTATTCACACAGACATATCAAGCTCCGATATATGTACTGTTATAAACATACTCATAAAGTGACATCGGTAAGTATCACTCGTAACGTATTCATAAATGACCTACCTCCAATTTAAAAGTCGAATAACGTCTATATTCTTACCTACCTTCTTAAGTAGAGCCACGTTTGAATTAGTGACAGGCGAGTTTTATGGCGTCATGGCAAGACGTTCGTGGCCAGATTGAATTTTAACAGCTTCGATCAATATGCGACCTGCCTTGTGATTGGTCCGTTTCGAAAACACAACAAATGCACGTGTCAAAGCGAAACGTGCATATCGGAGCATATTATGCCTGCGTGAATAGCCTTGTTATATATTGTATATGATCTGTATCAATGTCTGCCGAGCTTGTGGGATCAACGTACTAGAGCTGCTGCCGTTGTAATGCGAGTCCCACCGGAAGCTCCTATCGTCAAGACAACATCACCGGAAGTGCTGTTGATGACAACGGAGGGACACATGGCGGACAAAGGGCGCTTCTGTGGCTGAATAAAGTTGGCTGGTGAGGCAGGGACACCGTAGAAGTTGACGAGACCGGGCGTTGAGAAGTCGTCCATTTCGTTGTTGAACACGATACCCGTTCTACTGCCTCGCACTTTGGATCCGAAACTGTTGGCGTTGATAAAGTTTTGTAGTATAGTCGTTATCATTTGCAATTGTCGTTAACTTTTCGCAATTGTTATAATCTTTGACGTCATCGTTGTTAAAGCACATTTCGCATTAGAATGCAGTTTTGATCTAATTTGGTAGATCAGAAAGTGAACTGGAATATTATTTGCGTGCCGGTTATAGAAATGTTTTGCCTTCTCACGAAAGAATAAGCTTAAGAATGATAAGCAAGAAACTCATGTTAATTCTTTCACTCTTAAGAAAGAAGTACATGTATTGGCAAGAAGAAAACATAATCCTTTAAAGAAAATTGTTTTAATTATGATGTTTTAAAGTAAGGACTGTTATCATTTCTAATATCTTTAAAGATTTCTTCCCATGGTAAAAATAATTTTTCCATATTTTGAAATTTAAGAAAATTGGACATCGGTTATATTATTTTCACAGTAATTTCTGAATTATAGCAAATAATGATTAACTGCTTTCACGGTTCAGTTACGGTAATTTGTAAAACGAATACATGTGTTTTCAGTATGACCGATTTCTTTAAAAGCACTGACGCCCAACAATATTTCGTATAAATAAGTAGTGGTCAGATATTTGACATCTTTCAGTAGTACTGAGGATCCGCACCAAGGTAAGCTAATTTAAGTCGTTTGGAAAGTTTTTACGTGTTCAGGTTATAAAGATAATTCTAAAAGACCAGAAGGAATAAGTGCAACTTTCCTATAAATCAACAAGGACTACGATATCAGTAATTCAAGTTTTTTGCATATAAATTGAAGATGAAACGACAGCCACTATTGTTGACGCAACAAAAATTATTTTAGTGCGTGTAAGAAATCGATGAAGTAACCAATATACCTTATTTAAGAATAGTTCATCCTTTAGTCTCTATAAAGAGAATAGGTAGAGCTCTTCAAAATTACCATGCGCTCCTAGTTCAACTGTTTTCAACAATCAATATTTCCATTTATACGCACAACCGATCCTTACAATTGCTTTCATCCCTACTCCATTTAGGCCGTCTTCACTTTTATTGATGGCACGTGAATTGTAAATAATGATAAGTCTTTTGTTGTATTGATGGCAAACTAACGTAAGTGCACATGTTCTCTTATGCCGTGAAATAACAAATTTGATCGCGAAAAAAAGCTATAGTGCCTGTAAATTGTTTATTATTTTTTGTTGTTGTAATCATCGTACTTACAATGTGTTGATCGTAGCTGTTATTGCGACAGAGTTGCCCTGTGCGTCAATAATGGACGCGTGAGATGTTCCAGTCTTCTCCTTATCATAAAAGGTTGGCCCGTAATACCGGAAGTCGTGAGTCCGATCGTCCGTTATAAGCACCAGTATGGTATCCGCAAATTCACGTGATGTCATATTATGTATGAGCTATAAAAAGAACATCGACCTCTTATTTCAAGGAAGCTTGAATACAATTATATTTCTGTGAATAAGATTTTCTTCCCACAAAAGTAGGTTAAGCAAACCTTCCTACGCCAGTTTCTGTTCTAATTCAAGCATTTTCTGGACCAAAAATTGAGAAAGCAACTGAAGCTATTTGTGAAATCAGCGACGCTGTTTCAATAGTTATCATTTGAAAAGCCTCATTCATGTCCTATTCTTCGAGAAAACTAGAGTTTATTCCACAGTGCACGATGCGCAAAGGTCTTCTTGATAGAGAATCGTGGTGTAATTCTTAAACTGATTCATGGCAGGCAGTCTTTCGATGCAAGAAGTATTGTCCATGAGTCCATGACTGAAATTTGTTTTACAATTGTTTGGGGACCGGAGAGAGCACACAAATTAGAGCAGAGGTTAGCCTAGGAATATATGATTTGAGCTATCTCTGTTGGTAGGGAATGCCTTGATTATATTCTATCCACATATTCTTAAATGCTAATAATTATATAATTAAAATATATAATTATAAAGTTTTGACCTATTTTTTTGTCACGGTCATTCTTTATCCAACCATCAAAAGAAGACCTAGCTGAAAAACCTTTAGTGACGTTATTGTATTGTTCTTTGAGGGCATTATATAAATTAATTCTGCCTCACAGAACAAGGGCACTATATACTTAGTGTTCCACGGATTCAGGTTATTATCAACATAATCGCCTTACCAGGCAGGATATTTTGTTGATACATCCCTCTTTTAAAAATTTTATTCAAAAAAGTTATTTTTTATTTTAAAAAAGGCAAACGTCAATGTATTCATATTATTTTCACTTATATATCCACTTGAATAAAAAAGTCAATTTGCAAGTGTGGAGGCGATATGAAGCCTCCAACCCCAATACTCATACCACTGTACCACAACGGCTGTGCTGAAAGAACATGAATAATCTTATATATTCAAAGTCTGATTTCTGTTTATGGAACATTATACGGTCGCTTCTGCACATATTCTGCCTCCATGTGATCAGTCATGTGCACGTAAGCATTATTAGTTGACGCTTTATAAAATGGACAGGACATACTTTGTAAACATTGTTTTATCCATGACTTACTTTGTTACGCAAGGCAATTATCTTAAAAGACGTATATGGATGATAATTCTTGGATTAGATAAACGTAACATACGATCTTGTGATCTTTTGTCATGATAAATACAATATGTGAATGTTAATATACATTTTACCTCTTTCACATCTACGAAACTTTCATCTCCAAGAGAAGTTCGTTTAGCGTATGCGAATTTCATCGCCTCTATTATACGATGATATGTCAACACTGTTTTCTCATTGGTTGACAGATCCTCAGGTGACAAACCATAACCTGGAATAGGATATTATTCAACATACACATACAATTGTGAGAACACATCTTTTTATACGGGAAGGTCCGGCCATAATTTATATGGTTTTTCCCCAGTATATGTATCAAGTAATGTTTTGAATTTAACACTATAGTTGTCAATATTTTGGAATATGTAAGTTATTAAAAACAACGGTTTTGTATTCACAAAGTATAATGCCACCCAAAAAAAAAAAAAACTACAAGGGCTCAGTTTCACCAGGATAAAGGCTTCCGAATGCGTAAATTAGAAATACCATCCATTCTGTTGAGTATGTAATTTAAACACAGTACCTTCTTGTCCCTAATTTCACAAATCACTTTTAGTGCTAAGAGCGCCCTAACCCATTCTAATAACATTGAGTTAGGATGACCTTAGTCTAACAAAGCCTTGTGGGTTGGTCCCGGGGCCTTAATGATTGCATGTTATAAAGGAAGACAATTTCGAATTAAAAGTATATTGCATTATTTGTTAAAACATCATATAAGAGCTTATTTAAACACTTATCAATCTTTATCAATCTAAATAGATTTACATTCACAGTTTTACACTTGTTGCTATGATAGTGTGGTCTTATATAAAAACTGTTGATATAAATATATAAACAATAAAGGCCTACAAAAAATCAGTCTCACCGTCCATGATGTTCAGTATGTATTGCATAACTGCGCCACTTCCGGGGGGTGGTAGAGAGTGGACGGTCAGGTTGTTCCTCAGCTCTAGTGTAAGGGGTGTCCGCCAGGTGGCGCGATACAGGTTCAGATCCTCACGGGTTATAACCCCTCCTGCGTATCATTATTATCAAGAATAGTTATAGGAATCTTTAGAGTTGTTGAACATTATTCACTGATGGTGTTAAAGATACACAGAGTATTTATTCTGGGTCAAATATGTCAAACTTCCTAAATGGTGTTATTTCAGCGACAATTAAGTAGTGGTTGTTTCAGAAAATTAACATTTTAAAGCTTATCAGTTAGCAAAGTGACAATAAACAGGAAAAAGTCGAGATTTCTTATCGAAAACCGGACAATGGCACGCGCCAATGACCCAAACGTAATTTTGCACACTAATTTATCGCAGACACAACGAGAAATATTGATTGTTGGTGCTTAGTACGCCATTTAACTAATCTCCATGTACATGGGAATTTCGACTTCATAACATTTGTATGGCCGTTCTTAATTTACAATCGAAAACAAGAAAATGTCATGATTTTGACATTCTAAGATTTAAAGATGCAACTTTAGATAACCGATTTGAACTTTACTCATGTCTTATGATATTGTGGCTCTCTTTATGCCACATACAAATTAATGAAATATACTCTGCGTCACTTTAAGGAGGCAAATGGGTGAAAAGCATTCTCTTCCTCCTTTTATTTACTTAGACCTTCACACGTAACCTCTGATACAAGGTGGACATACTTCTCGGTTCTATCAAAATTGGGTAAAATTGTAACAATGGCATCATCTTTATTTTTATGAAATCAAATAGTCTTTCATCCCAGCCTTTTTGTGCGCACCACAGAGGGGAAGTAACCCCAGTCCTTTCATCAGATACAGAAACAGACGTAATTGGCAATATATAGATCATCCTGCTGCATCAGCGTAATTGAATCCGCTGATCCAGCTCCTTCCATATACCCTGATATCCTTTAGGCCAAAATCGTCGTATCGCTAGCTATGTAACCAGCCAATGAGACGACTCGCATCCAGCATCAACGGCACAACCCGGGTGGAAAATTCAAAAGAGAAGCTTCAAGCTCCTTGGATAACGACATTTCAATGGCTTAAGCAACAACAGGTGATCACAGCCACGAACATCAAGCCGCGTCAGCCGTACGAGGGATTTGGCTCGAAAGAGATCAGGGTATATGGAAGGAGCTGGATCAGCACAACAAACTTGGATTGGGACTAATCAGAATTCTGACTTTCTAGCCAGTGAAATGAGTTACTTGGGGGGAATGACTTGAGTAACCTCTGTCGGGAGAAAATGATCAAGAGGTGCTGTTGTTAAATTGTTAGTCTATAGCTCTACGGACTTATCAGTTTTGTCATTTACTTTCCAAGATTCTTCAATGACAAGTAATTTCTCTTGTACTTGCATACAAGATTTGAGGTCTTGGTTTCTTAGTCTCCTTACACAAAGCAAACCAATACATAATATACATATACACAAAATGTGATTTTGTGCAAAATGGTATATTTTGCAATTTATTCTTAACATCTTATTGAAAGTAGGCCTTGATCAAACAATTCATTTACAAGGGTATCCTTATCCTTGCTTTGTTATGCCTCATTATACATCAACTTATTTGTCAAAATCCAAATATTTTAACACCAAATGAAAGATGCGGAAAACAGTTCTTGAACATTAGCTGCTTGAATTTCCTTCCAATAGTGAAGTCAGACAACTGTTAGGTCAATCAGTCATGGGTAACCCTTTTTGGTATCTGATGGTTGGTTGAATATGTTTTGAATAAATGTGAGTTTTACTTATTTAGTTCTAACATGACAAGAAAACTAGAATGAAAATACTGGTTTATGATTGGTTCCCAATTTGGGAACGATTATTTCGCTAATAATTACCTCTAAATTTACGAACGATTCACAGTCCACGGCGCATTAACACAAACTGCACTCTGTAAACCTACTGTTTACATCATCGACTAACCGACAACGACAAAAAAGACTTCCAATTCGAAATTTTACCGAAATTCTGTAAACTATAATTTTGATAACAGTTTGATTAAATCCATTCAGGGTTTTATTTTTGGGTTGATTGTAGTTAAACTTTTTAACCTCCTGATTAAATTTCAAACCGAGCTCTCTTCGTACCATAAATGCGATTCGTCGCAAGCTTGGTTTGAAATTAAATTTACGGGTAAAAATGCACTATAAAAATCCCAAAATTTAAAAAACAGAATGGATTTAACTCCTTATTATTTTCTTTTGAGAATTAATTTGTAGTTTCGTATCTATGTTGTGAATCGCTCTATTTCATTGGTTGATTACGATGGTTTCGATTTGTGCAGTAAATATTGTAGTATAACTACTGGTAGGACACACCTTTGAGCTCTCACTCACGCAGTAAACGTCAGTCAAATTTTAACAAACAAAAATCAGTTATTTTCAAGTATTCCAAATAAAATTTCAAATCATTGCCTACATCTCAACTCCAATGACAAATCATCATCGTTGTCGGTAAATATGTACTTTTACCTCAGTACCAATGTGTTTTTTCTCATTTCGTTTTCTTCCTGTAAACGTCATTTGGAATATTAAATAAAATAGTGTATAAAAATGCAACTAGCTTAGGAAATTATAAGCGTAGATTAGCGATGAGAAAATCGTCATTACGAAATAAAGTTCCATATAATGTGACTGGGTACCATGATCCTGAATGTCTGCGACGATGTCGTCAGTGAGACTACCGTCGTAGAACGCTGACGCCCCCTCTTCTGCTATGACCTCAAGCGTTCTTGCAAGGAGAGGGTAGGTTACCATATCCCCCTCCTTAACGTGCTCCCCCGTCTCTGGGTGGAAGTACATTCTAACAAGAAGAGAAGAAAAGAAAAATTCATAGCTTCTTTGAGTTGATTGAAAGAAGGGCTTAAATTGTAACGTTCGACCTTTTGATTCGGTTAATTGATTGAAAAGTGCCAATTGATTTTACTTTCATTTGATTTTCGATTCATAATTTTAAAAGCAGTTGTCAAAATAATAATTCCTTTCCTGTTTTGGTTGGCAAAATGAACTAAATTGTATGATGGCTCGGGAAGTTATTCAAAATATATAGATTCTAACCGAAGTTAACGAATTTTTTTATTAGCAAATTAGTAGTTGGAGCGATGAAGAATTAGGACTATTTCTATGTCTTCATTGTTCAAAGATAAAGAACAATATGATAAAGATATATCAAAGAACTAGTCCACAAGGCAAGGCTGAACTTGACGTCTTTTGACAAACCCTGCAACTCGAATACTCCAACGTCTATTTTACAACCCGCCTTATTACTGTGTAAGCTCAGATGGGTCTTTCTAAACATCGACATATCCTGCACTCAATTGGATCTTGCAATGAAATAAAGGTTATCTCACGGGTAGGACATGTTCTTCAAAACTTTTGAGTACTGGGAAATGGCACCGTGGATAGACGATCGTATTTTGACTCCCTCTCTGCACATTTTGATAGTTGGAAGTATTAGTTGTTTCCAAGGAAGGCGTCCATATTTCTGATGTGCTTCCCAATGACCCATGATGTCACCTGGTACAGCAATAGCAAGGCCCCCTGTTGAAAGAAGGAAAGGGATATGCATTTGGTAAGAATTTAGAAGAAGTACGCTCTCTCCCCACAGAGTTAGCTCCGTCATGAATTCCTATTCGAACCTCTGTTCAAATACGAGCGTTTCTCTGTCTCGAAATATAGAAACCTAGTTAATTGTGCCTTTTTATAAATTGATCATTAGATAAGTTACCTCCGTATGCTTCGGGAAAACTAAACTTTATTCGAATTTACAATTTTCTTTTGAATCCTTTATTCAAACAACACAGCGTCCATCTTTAGCGACTGCATCATCGCATAAGCCTCGAGATAACAAATATATTATCTATGCATGCGATGTTTTCATTGGCAATCAACCGGAAGCCCGAGAAACAATCGTATTACAACAGAGGTTCGTTTAAGAATGTGAGCTATATCTATGTGGTAGAAACTGGATATAGGTTAATAAACAGAAATGGACGAAGCGAAAAGAAATTGGTTCTGTGAAAGGACAAGACTGAGACCATATATGATTGAAACTTACCCAGAGTTACCATGTGCACATCAAGTCAAGGGTGGTCAAGATGATTTCCTCCTTCAAAGATGGTTTTACTACTCATCCCTTCAGTTTAATACCTTTGTCCTTTTCTCTAGTGGATTATTGTTTTGTTCGTATTCAATTGCCTATTGTTTTACCTTTTGTCTTTAAATAGATGAAACCAACAGTCTACTTTTTTAAAGGCCTGGTCACACAGCCCAAAAGTCGCGTAAACGCACGAATCAAGCACAAAGTTTGGGTTGTGCGTGCCTGTCCATCGAGAATTTGACCATTTTCACTGATTTACGCGATTAAAAATCACCGATGAATTGCGTAAGAACTACGGAAAGAGCACGCACAATCACTAACAAACCACGCACTTCAGCGCATAGACACACAAACAGGGCGAATACGTGGTTGTGAGAGACGAAAGGTCCGCTGAAAAACCACGCAAGTGCGCACTTGCACTAATGAACTGCGTATGAATCGCGCATGATTCACGTATGAACTGCGCACAACGGGCACATATGCACGAACCATGCGTCGTATGTCTGCTAATCGTCAGTGGAAAGTCGACGATGAACACGATAGCGGCAACATGATCGCGAAGGATCACTGACATTCCACGCATATTTCGCGCACTGTCCACGTAAAAACTACGCACACTACGCAAAACTTACGTAAAACAGCGCAATACTGCGTAAACTTTTACGCCAAGCCGAGTTTTGAGCTGCTCAAAACTCGGAATCGCGTAAAGTGCCGATCCCGCGAACACCGACTGACAACTGCGGCGGTTCCACGTCAGACAAACCGATGAAATGCGCAAATCGCGCATGTATCGCATAAGACTCAAATCGTGTGCGTGATTCATGCGTTTACGCGACTTTTGGGCTGTGTGACCAGGTCTTTAGTTTGAAAACTAGCAACGAATGGGATATATTACGGTAAACAAATCTTTTATTTTATTAGTCACACTTTAATACGTTATGGTAATTTTTCAATATAATGAAATTTAAATTCTTAGTAGTTCCTCACCGAAAACTGACGCATCCTTCGCTTTGCCAAGATAGAAGGTTTCATTTGCTACCATCGGTGCTCTTTCACGTGCATCCAACACAGTGACCGTTTTCGTAGATCTGATAAGATAGAAATGTTTACGTACTCATAGAGTTAAAAGTCTTCAGCACGAAACTCTCAAAATGATTACCTTAAAAGCTGCAATGCAGAGTCTGACCCTGTCGGAATCCTTAAGTTGTATTTTCATAGTGATAGCTTTATATCATCAAAATTTGACTCTCACGGGAAAAATCGCTTGTGGACGATGAAGCGATAACCCCTAGGAAATATCCTTTTGAAAGTAGATTTTGGAATTACACCTTGCAATTGTCAAATCTATGACATCACTATCTTGCAGTGGCATCACAATGCTATGACGTCATAAACTTGGAGTGTTATGACACTGCAGTGTTCAGGGATATATAAAAACGTGTAAACGTAACAAAAATGAATTTTGATGATTAATAGAATCTCATCCTCGTTTGCTCTTCAATGAAACACTCGTTATTAAAGGGGTACATAGTGTGTTGTTAGAGTCAAATGTGTCCATTTCTGTGACGAATGGTGTTATTAGATAGGAAAGTAGTGGTAGTGTCTGAAAATTACCCTCCCAGCGCATGTAAGTTCAGTATAGGGACACTAACATGTAAGAGTCGTACATGTAATTTCGGATGGAAAACTGGACAATTGCACGCGCCAATGACTCAAACGTAATTTTAGAAAGTTACTTATATCAGACTCACAAACAAATATGGATTGGTTGTTTATCGTAGTTCATTCAACAGATACTCTTGTAAATGAGAACCAGAATATTTATATGGTCGTTTTTCCATTATCATTGAAAACAAGAACAAATCAGAAGCAGGCTCAGTCAGGCTACTTGTACTAAAATCAGGACATATGGTATTTTGGATTTTAAACATCCACATAAAAGTCTGTTAAACATACCCTGTGTAATTTTAAGTAAAAAGAATCCACGACAAGCCTCGGATATTTGTACAACTTATGTTGATATATTTGATATCAGAAGACACTGAGTGTGTTTCTCTGTATCCATTCAAACTGCTCCTTCTTGCCATAACCTTGCTCCAGTCTACCTATCAGAAGTGATTCCTCTTTACGAGCCAAATAGATCACTTAGCTCTCACTTAGCATCAACTTCTCTTCACAGTGCCTCGTTTCAACTCAGCAAGTTTTGGAAAAAAACCGTTCTCTTATGCTGCAGCAACTAAACGGAATTCCGTGCCATCCAACATCAAGTCATCTCAAAACCTGTTAACATTTAAAGCTCAACTCAAAACACTGCTTTTCAAACAGAACTTTGATTAAAACAGAACCTGATAACAACCAATCACATGTACTCTGTGCACAGAGAACTCTCTCTTGGGTTGATTTTGCGTATTATCAAATGCAATATATTCATAATAATAATAATAATAATAATAATAATAATAATAATAATAATACTAATAATTAGTATTATCATTATTATTATTACTACTACTACTACTACTACTACTACTACTACTACTACTACTACTACTACTACTACTACTAAACATTAATTTAGATGAACTACCTGTCGTATATGGTCATGAAGAAACCTCCCCCGACCCCACAACTGTGTCTGTGTACTACCCCAATACACAACATGGTTGCAATGGCAGCGTCTACAGCTGATCCCTGGTGGACAGCAAGAATCGTCCTGAAATCATATAAAAAGGGATGAATAAGTGGATTAAGCATATTTTGGTAAATTTCGTAAAATGATATCAATAGCTATGATTAAACTAATTTTAAAAAACGCAGTTTTTATAAAGGTTATTTGTGTTGAAGGAAATTGGTAAATTTACAAATAGATAATAGTAATTGTGTTACCGTAGCATTGCTTTGCACTTGAAAAACGTTAATGAATGGCTCACTTCTCATCTTTTCATTTTAATGAATACAAGTTATTTTTTTGCCGAATTAACAAACTTCAAGTATCTTAAATATTACCCTTGATAGCACGTTTCATTTTTGTTTTGAAATTAATGTATTAATACATATCAATTCACTGTAATATTTTTGGCAACTCGTTGAAGTGACCACATGTCAAAATATTGAGTCCAAAACCGTTTTTATATTTCTCTGTTTAAATCATCATCAACTGAAAAACTTCATAATCTAGTAAATTTAAATTTTGAAAACCTCCCTCCCTCTGTCTGAGTATATATTTCGAAAACATGCACTAGTGTCCTAAAGAACCGAAGATAAATCTACGATAGTGTTATTAAACATGGAAAAAGAACAAACCTTTGACAGTGCAAATGAAGTTATGCAAATGACTCTCAAACGAAAGAAAAGCGAAATTAGAAGGTTTTTGCACAAAGATATTGATGAAGATTTAGAAATATACGATAAGTCAGTTTCTTTGAAATCAATCCAATTTAAATAGGTCCATACCTTACACGACCTTACTACTGCTGACCTTTTCTGTGATCTTTGACCTTTCAAAGTTTTTCTCGATCACAGTGCTACCAATAAATCTAATGTCGCCGACGGTTCCCCAACCTCATCTTAAAGATGGTAAGGAAAGGGAAAATGACATAAACCCAAATGAAACAGGATTCGGAACAGAAACGAAGCGAGGCACGAGCTTAAGGCTCGATCTCATTTCAGCAAGAATGCCCTGAAGCTGAGTAGCGTAGACTGTTTACTTACGTTCCAATATCGGAACAAACATCAGCGTCGGAAGCAATCGCAGCAAACTTATAGACACCGGTTGCAGAAACCTCCACAATGCCTTCCGTGTTATCTTTAGAACTTCGTAGGCCCAAACCCAGACCCAAAGCGAGACCAATGGCAATCAGTAGACCGACTCCGAGTATTGCGAGAGATACCTTTGATGATCTATTATACGGAAGTACAATAAAAATTGTAAAGAAAATGAATAAGGGATTTCATTTTTGATGAACCTGATTAACTAATGCATAAAGTTGATGTTACGTACATGTATTGTTTTTTACATGCTATTTTGTACTTTTAGTACACTTTAAAAAAACCATGACACATTAAGTGGTGATCAATATCACGTTTCTTCCCATGAGGTCACTAATGAAAAAAATCTGAATGACGGGATTCTTCCCAAAACATGTTTAAAGGCGATGTTCTCTATGTGTATATCGACGCAAAACATTACTTTACATTAAATAACCACAGATAGCTAAGTTTTGAATCGAAGCTCATATTCTTATATATTAACAGTAACCCCTTCATATAAACATAATAATGATGTAAACGAGCATAAACATTCATTAACCTTGCGTCTAGATTTTCAAAGCTATTTCTTTCGAAACATAGAATCAGAAAATTATTTGCCATTGGCCTGACATAAATGTGTACTTATTGTTTTTACAATCTAATTTTTATATCTACCTTTTTGCCTTTTTATCTTCTGAATCCCCCATGATTGCCGAAAACTGTCTTTCCCAAATCCAATTCCTGAGGATATTTAAAAGGTTTGAACATTAACATATGCAATTATTTACACCATGAATACCTCTTGAGATAGATAAATAAGAAGGTCAGCGACTTAAATACCTAAGTACTTGTGATGCTTAGATGAGTGTAGTTGTAGGAAGCTATCTAGATTGTTTGCATAGGGTGTCCTCATTTTGCCGAATAGACAAATTGTCTGACAGGTGAAGATCATACAGAGGATAAACAAATCGGTTCGTCTATTCTTCGTATATTACGATCCGTTTTAAACAGGACAGCTTGGTCATAACTCACATATCCCTAAGATGTGGTGTCATACACAATTCTGTAAACTTTCAAGAAAAGATTTCACCGAATGTGTCCCTGCTTGCTTTTAGAAAGTTTGGGTTTAAAGTCATAGTATCATTTTTGTAAGGCAACTAAACTAAACTAATTATTCTTCACGAACAAATTCTGATCACTAACACAAATATTTCCTGTCTCGTTTGCAAAGATTTTCATATTTATGACCGTTTTACAGTTTTGGATGAAGCAGCTTATTGGCGTATGCCGTTTCAGACCGATGACGTACCGAATCAAGTGCAATCCCACCGCGAGTACGAAACACCGGAAATCTAGTCTATACTTATGACAGACGCATTCTTCATTGAGTTTACCACCTTTTTGTTATTTCTGTATTTGAAAAAGCGTAAGCTATTAGCTATTTTCATTGGATCTCAGTTGGGAAATTTTATGTGTTCTTCGTCACGGCCTTAGCGAAATGACGTGGTAAGAACTAAAGCTCGCCAAAGACATAATATTAGGGTAGGGTAGGGTAGTTTGAACTTCATTATTGAGGGCTAGAATGCCTGCAGAGTTCTGAAAACGGTTGCAAACGTCAGGGGAAAGATTTCTGTGAGTGGTGAACTATTTGTCCGACATGCATTACAATTTACCTTGCAAAAATGAGACTATGACTTTAACTCAGTTGCATAGTCTTATTGTGACCTGGTATCCTAAAAGGAGGACAAATCTTGACATGGACGTTCTTCTGTTAAGTTTATAAGACCAGATTTGGGACCGGGGCAACTCTCTAGTACTAAATGAATTTAGAAATTTCTATGATAAATCACATTATTATCCGAGAGCACGGTCTAAGGGAGGTAACTCTCCTTTCGCAACTTGACGTCACGTGACGTTTGGTTAAAAAAAGCGTCCTTTCTGCCGGCGCTCTCATCACGTCAACATCAAACTGACGTCACGTCAACTCGACACCATGCCACGTGGTACTACTGCCCCGGGACGGGCTAGGCCCACTACAGTAAAAAAGAAGACTAGGAAAGCGGGAATAAAAAGGAGAGCAGTGTCACATACATCAAGCGACAATCCAAGCAAGGCCGTTCGTCGTGATGAGGGGAAACAGACGGCAGAAAGCAACACAAACGGTCCCACCTATCATGAACGTTGACAATTGTCAAGATTTCTTTGTACCACCCATGGCGGTGCCCCCCAGGGTTAGTGATTTTGAGATTAACGATGTTTTGGCAAATCTAGACGTGGCCGACTCACAACCACGTGCGCTAGAAGGGCTTGTGCGTGCGCCATCATCACTCGCAGAATTACTACCTCCCACCGAAGAATGCACAGATGATAGTTTAGGCTCTCTCGTTCACAAAGCATTAAAGAAAAAATACATAATGGTGAATACATTGATTTGGGCCTGCTCATTAAAGGTCAAAACTCTGATAACTATGACGACTCGCAAATAAATTTCACGTTAAATTCAAAGGGTTACCTCGAACTTTGCAGAAGAAAACTACCAAAAATTGAGAATATCGATGAGTGGACAACCTCTTTCTTAGTTTTTGCAAGTGTTTACTTGGAGAGGTATCCCTCTAATCATCAGCAAATGTACATCAGTACAATTAGACTAGCTTCTCGTCGAGCAAGAGGTTTCGGTTGTCGATCGTATGATACTCAGTTCAGAATAAGAATGGCGAGATACCCTTCAATCATGATTTGTGGCTTGTGAATGTCATGCCTCAGGCAGTCGTTCAACTACCATCAAACAAATTTCAAGCAAAACGCCCTCCCCTGACCAAGCAATTCAAGTCTCCTTGTTTCGAATTCAATCTTTGCTCGTGTTCACGCACCCAATGTAGAAAGTAGAAGTGCGGTGGTCCCCACGCATCTAAGTCTTGCGCCAAAGTATTGAACGGATATCAATCAAATCATACAATAAAAGGCCTTCCCTGTAAAGGGAAGTCGCCGATCAAGACTGATATTTTAGAGTCATACTTACAAAATTATCCTGATCAAGAAGCATCTCTTCAACTTATAGATGGTTTTAAATTTGACTTCAGCTTGAAGTATGAGGGTCCGAGAAAGGCTACAACGTCAAAAAATCTTAACTCTTGCCATTTACATCCAGACATCATTCATCAAAAACTGCTCAAAGAGATTTCGAATGGCCGCATGGCAGGCCCTTTCACTGCCCCACCTATTCCAAACCTCAGAATATCGCCTATCGGATTAGTGCCGATAAAAGACTCTGACAAATTCAGGTTAATTCATCACCTATCATTTCCACAGGGCTCTTCAGTAAACGACTTCATTAGTGACGAGTTTGCGTCAGTGAATTATACTAAATTTGATGAGGCAATTTTCATGCTTCAGGAAATTGGGCGTTCAGGCCTCATAGCTAAAGCGGATATACAGAGCGCATACCGATTAATACCAGTAACACAAACTGATTTTGATTTGCTTGGTATTTGTTTCCAGGAAAAAATTCTATATAAATTTAGACATGTGTTTACCTTTCGGGTGTAGAACAAGCTGTGTTGTATTTGAAAAAATTCTAGTTTTTTAGAGTGGCGGACACGAGAAAATCTTGACTCTGTGGTGATATGGAAGACACTAGAGAGGGTTCAGTGGCTTTATTCTAAGCACGGATTGCTTACATGCAGAGAGGCCTGATAGATGCTGGCCATGTGCTCTAACAGAGAGCAATAGAGTTATCTCCCCTATACTGCCTTGTCACTGCACTCAGGGGCCCTCTTGGGGTATGAGGCCCATTTAGGGTTATACAGTTTATATCAACTGTAGCTGATACTACATCCCCCTTTGTAAAGATAGAAAGATTAAACTGTGAACAAGCCATTAATAAGAAGTAACTTAATGCAAACTTTGCTTTGGATGAAGTAATCTTAAAAATAAACTTTATGCTAAATAGCATGCATATTTAAAAGTCCATAAGCTGAAAAACAAGACTAGGATAGATTTATTTGATCCCTAGAACACTAGACTTTAAAGTCACTGGTCTGGCTTGTCACACATTACACTGCCCTACAGATCAAGTCTATCAGGCTTGGTGGACACCCTTCCTGATCTGGTCACTGTACTGTTGGGAGGAATGTCACTGCTTGTCTGTGGTGGAGTGGAGACTGGAGACTGAAGTACTTCTGAGTGTTTTGAGGGTGATTGCTGTTGAGGTGGCAGCAATACAAGATGTTTTCGATTTCTTCTCAGGATATTGTCGCCCGACTTCACGTAGTAAGAACGTGGAGTGTTAGCTTTCTTGTATACCTCGCCTTCTCGAGTTGTATCAGGATCACGAACTAACACCTTGTCTCCCTCTTTCACAGGTGGTAGATTGCGAGTTCTGTGGCGAGAGTCATAGTTTGACTTCTGTTGCTTCTTAGCTTGATTGAAGGATGAGTCAACTTCTTGTGAAGAAGGAAGTTGAGGTTCAAGTTGCGATGGATGGACGGGAAGAGTTGTGCGGAGATTACGTCCCATCAACAACTGTGCTGGACTGTACCCACATTGCAGAGGTGTACTTCTGTATGTTAACAGTGCCAAATATGGGTCAGTTGCTTTCTTCAAAGACTGTTTGACAGTTTTAACTGCTCGTTCGGCTTCGCCGTTGCTTTGAGGATATCTTGGACTGCTTGTGATGTGAGTGAAACAGTATTCTTCTGAGAACTTCTTGAAGATGTAAGATGAGTACTGTGGTCCGTTGTCAGAGACGACGATATCAGGAATGCCATGTCTTCCAAAGATGGATTTCAGATGGTTAACAACACATGCTGAAGTAGTACTGGTGAGCTTGGCTATCTCGATGTACTTTGAGTAGTTGTCTACGACGAGTAGGTATGGAGTTGAATGGATTTCAAACAGGTCAGTGGATACCTTGCTCCATGGACGAGTTGGAGTTTCTGATGGGATAAGCGGCTCTGATGAGTTTGGTCGACTAAGAGCACAAGTACGACAACTCATGACGACTTGTTCGATCTGAGAACTGAGTCCTGGCCACCATACAGATTCCTTTGCCCGAGCACGACACTTGGTTATGCCCTGGTGAGTAGAGTGAATGATATCAAGCATTTCCGCTCTCATGCAAGATGGGATTACTAGTCTTTTTCCAAAGAGTAAGAGTCCTTCTACTACAGAGAGTTCTCCTTGATATGGCCAGTAGGACCTTGTGCAGTT
This sequence comes from Phorcus lineatus, assembly GCA_921293015.1. NCBI lineage: Eukaryota > Metazoa > Mollusca > Gastropoda > Trochida > Trochidae > Phorcus > Phorcus lineatus. The sequence continues at coordinate 47,942,721 of OV121085.1, forward strand.
TGGAAGAGATGTATATATTGGCCATCCCTCGAGACAGTAGTTCATGATTAGTGAACAAACAGGATCTTGTTGCAACTTGAGACGAATTTCGTCCAGACGCTGATCTGAAGCAGGCAAGTTTGCAAAAACTTGGTCAACATAGATATTTGTGTCTGCTAGTAGACGAGATTCCACAGTGGAGAGTGGCGATTCAAGAGGTGCTCGTGAGAGCGCATCAGCAGAACACAACTGTTTCCCAGGAACATGAGAAATGTCATATGAATATGCCATGAGACGCATTCTGAATCGTTGTATTCTTGGCGGGAGTTGGTCAAGAGACTTGTCACCAAGAAGTGCGAGAAGAGGTTTGTGGTCAGTGTCGATGTGGAAGTGTTTTCCTAGGAGATAGTCTCGGAAACGTTCACATGCCCAGGTGATGGCAAGCGCTTCCTTCTCTACCTGCGCATATCGCTTCTCTGTGTCAGTCATGGATCTTGAGCAATATGCAATGGGTTTGTATGCTTCATTGACACACCGTTGTGAGATAACTGCACCTAGTCCGAAGGATGATGCGTCAGCTGATACTGTTTCTGCATTTGGGTTGTAATGTCCGAGAACTGGCGCACTAGTAAGTTGTGATTTGATTAACCGAAATGCTGTTTGTTGAGGTTCCTCCCATATCCATAGTCTGTCCTTGACAAGGAGTTCACGAAGAGACTGCGTGATGGAGGCAAGATTTGGAACAAACTTTGCAAGTTGATTGACCATTCCGAGAAATCTTCGGATATCTGAGACATTCTGTGGTTCTGTCATGTCAAGAATAGCACTAATTTTGGTCTGGGTCAGCTCGAATACCATTCCTGTCAATGATGTGTCCAAGAAATTTCACTTGTGACTTGTTAAACTGACATTTTTCACCATTGAGAGTTACACCTGCATCACGCAGTCTGTACAAGACTGCTTCCACATGCTGATCATGTTCATTGTTGTCACAACCATGTATGAGGATGTCATCCATTTGACAGACAACACCATCCAGTCCTTCTAAGATCTGTTGCATCCTCTTCTGAAAGAGTTCAGGTGCGGATGAAATCCCAAATGGAAGTCGATTAAAACAAAATCGACCGAAAGGTGTGATGAAACAGGTGAGGAGTTTGGATTCTTCAGACAAGGAGAGTTGGTGAAATCCTGAGTTAGCATCCAGTTTGGTGAATACCTTTGCTCCGCTTAACTGACTCAGAGTGTGATCTACAGCTGGGAGAGGATGATTTTCACGTCTCACAGATTCATTAAGTTTAGTTAAGTCAACACAAATTCTTACACTTCCTGAGGATTTGGGAACAACAACCATGCCTGCACACCACTCAGTAGGAACATCAACTTTTGATATGACACCGCTGTCTTCCATAGTCTGAAGTTCATTTTTCACTTTGTCCATGAGAGGAAGTGGTACACGTCTTGGTGTAGAAATTGCAAAGGGTTTTGCATTCTCTTTGAGTTTGATTGTATATTCGCCCTCCATTTTGCCTAAACCAGTCTCTTGTCACTTTTCCGAAGACGGGGAAGACAATGAGATGTGTAGATGTATCATCCCAACTTGGGATCGCGTCCCATCTTAAGATGGGGACGCGTCCCAACTTGGAATTCCAAGTTGGGACGTCCCATCTTGAGATGGGACGGCGGGTACTTTAACATGTTCATAATATTCTTATTCTAATGTTGAATTTAGTAATAACATGATAACATGTATCATTTAAATAACCGCTTTTAGGCCCTCGAAAGATATTTTGATTTTATGTTGATTTTCATGACTTATTTGCTATATCTATCTCTCATCGCTTACGAGTCTTTCATCATACTACAATACGATTTCAAAAGTAATTCTTATACAAAATTTTATAAATTAATTTTATAATTAATTAAAATATTTTGTGACAGCATGTTAAGCAAATAAAAAAAAGAAATTATATTCAATTATACACTCAAAACCCACTCTTAGTGAATACCAAGAATGCTAATGCCTTGTAATCAGGAGGGGGGGTCCGAAAGAAGACATTTTGGTAAACATCCGGTTCGGTTTTGACACTAATACCTGTGTGTCACCTTCCAATTAGTGACAAGAATGGGTACCAATTGTACATTAGCATGCTTGTAACACTACAATGGTACACGCCAAGCGTTTGTTGTTTTAGTCAATGATTATAATTCATATTTATGAAGGCATTGGCCCCTATCGGCAATATCACTGATAGGTGGAAGCAGACGTGATCAAACCCTAACCAAAAACAACAACAAATTTTTATGTTTATTGTTATTGTATTGTTATTCGATGAAAGTTTGTTTTGCCAAAATAAATATATTCAAAATATTTTTTTCATAAACAGAACGATTATAATGTAAAGTAACCAAAATGAAATCTAACATCATCCATTGATTATTTATGGGGAACAACACAAAGTTAAAGTTATTTTTGTCTACTTAACCCGAGGTAACATATGATTTCGATCAGTATGAAAAGGTTTTTTTTGTATGTACAAGCGTCTATCTAGGCTTTTTAGAAGCGTTGAATTGAGAGAATTGTTGTGTGTTGTTACTGCTAATAAGTTAATCCACTCATCAACTGAGTCAAATAAGATGAGTAGGTGAGAAGGAAGAATTACATTTCAGTGTAATATTGTTGTTTTACAGCTGAAAGTTTACTTAACTGTTTTCTTAAATATGCTACTTAACATGTCACCCCCGAAAAAACGCATTAGGTTTGTAAATACACATCAACGAAGTTTTATTGATATACTAACAATTATCGAGTTATTTTGTGTTGACATAAATGTACTAATGTAATATCTTCAGAGGACTAAATGATTCATATTGCAATTGCTAATACAAATTTAATATAGAAATTGTCATTTCTTATATAAATTTGATATTGAAACTATCATTGCTTATGGTAAAATATTATCATATTTCATTGTCTGAGAAAATGCAACATGTGTAATCATATAATGGTTAGTAAGTATAATAATATGATTTAAACAGTATATTTTATTTCCATAAAATTAAACATGTGTTACGCAAAATTCAGTATATATATACAAAAAGTAAAAAGGATTAGCAAACAGGCAGCAAATGCCTATATAAATTCTTTTCCTGAAACAAACATAAAACGATTTAGATATCAAGTACATTGGTGGAAATATACATTTGCAATCATTCTTACTAAACTCAAATCTTTATTAAGCTTTGTCTACCTTACATTTGGTACAAATTTTAGGAAAGAGCTTTAAAAATCGGTTGGTATCATTTATGAAATTATAAACAGATATTTTTAGGAATTCGTTAACACTCTGTGACAAAGATTTGTCGCCGTTAAGATAGATTTTAGTATATTGATATGAGTTACTAGGGAATATTCAAGCCCTTAGTTGGCACTAGTGGAAAATATCTAAAATGTTGGGGAACCAGATTTTGATGATAGGAACTTTTAATTTTTTTACATTGAATACAATCAACCAAGTCGCCAAGTAGATAAACAAGATACTAATTTGTTAAAACAACATGGGCTAATGTTGTCTCCATATGTTGTTTTAGCCTAACACTACCTACGGTGGGCAAATTGGTGCCCAATCATTCGTCCTCTGTCATGCCAAGCTGTCACATTAACATATTCAGTCTATTCAGTGCTGGATTGTAACGATGGAGAGTACCTTAATTTCTGCTTATGGAAGTTTTTTGCATGGATTATTCATTTCTCTGTATCAGGTATGTTTTTAAATATATATTTTTTAAAAACCAATTTATCATTAGTGTTGTAAAACTTGGATCTGTATTTGAATAACTTCATATCTTTGATTGTTAAAAGTTTATACCACCTTTTTGTAAAGAAACTTAGATACAAAGATGTCTCTGTGAAATGTGGAGCCGTTTGGTTTCTCTCTGTTTACAGCTGTTCGATCTACGCATGTATTGGTCGTTTAAAAAATGCTGAAAACTATTATCTTAATATAAATCTATATTTTGGTCTGATTTTGTTATGTCGCTTAACAAATTTGATTCAATGCAATCAGTAATGAAATGGGACTTTGAATAATGTTTTGAGTAGTGTTGCATCGTTCGTACTCGATAACAGATGACACCGAGTCACAAAGTGCAGTAAATGGACATCAAATCAAATTTTCTTCGTAGGTGGGAAAAGAATATAACAAAATTATCTAAAAACATGTTTTACTGACACAATTCATTATAAAATATGAATATTATTAACATGATTTAGTATAACCCGTCCCATCTCAAGATGGGACGTCCCAACTTGGAATCCCAAGTTGGGACGCGTCCCATCTTAAGATGGGGCGGATTCGCAGTTGGGATGATACATAGACATCATAGGGAATCACTGTAACATCAGCTCCCGTGTCAATCTTGAATTCTTCTGTGACAGATGAATTTATTTTGACGTTGACAGTCCATGGCTGAGATGAACTTGTGCTGAGCATCCCGACAAACGCATACTCAGGCTCATTTGAAGTAGGAGACTTCGAAGTAGATCTGACTTCTGAGAGTCTAGATTTTGAACTTTGACACACAACATCCCAATGTCCAGCTTTACCACATTTCCGACATGTAGAATTAGATGCAGGACACATTCTTCTTGGATGAGAATGTTTTCCACAATGAGAGCATGACTGTTTTGGTTTGGAACGATCGATGAATGGATGAGATTTCTTTGATTTATGCTTGTGGTGATGAGATTTCTTTGGTTTTGCTGATGGAGTCAGTACTTCTTCCACATTGGAATTACTAGTTGCATCAGGCTTACTTGTAGATCCACGAATAACAGGTTGCTGTTTGTGAATGATTTCTGACTGCCTCACATGAGTAACAGCAGACTGTAGAGTGAGATTAGAATCATGCTGGAGTTTTTCTGACAGTCTCATATCACGAATACCCACAACTATTCTATCTCTAATCATCTCATCATGAAGAGCACCGTAATTGCAATTTTCAGCAAGAGAATATAGATCAGTGATAAATGAATCAACAGGTTCTCCCTCTCTTTGGCCACGTTGGTTGAATTTTGCCCTCTCAAATATCACATTTCTGCGCACTGAGAAATAGTCATTAAATTTCTGTTTCACTGTATCATAGTCATTTTGTTCATCTTCACTGAGAGAAAATGTAGGGAGAATATCATCTGCTTCAGCACCCATTAAGTACAATAACTGATTCACCTGAGTAGTAGAGTCCTTTGTAGATAACTTGGAAGTGATCCGGTATCTCTCAAATCTTCTGATCCATCTTGTCCAACTTTCAGGGTTAGAAAAGTCAAAAGATTCAGGTGGGGTGATCTGAAAGTTTGCCATGATGAGCCTAGAACCACTTCTGACACCATGTGGTGATATGGAAGACACTAGAGAGGGTTCAGTGGCTTTATTCTAAGCACGGATTGCTTACATGCAGAGAGGCCTGATAGATGCTGGCCATGTGCTCTAACAGAGAGCAATAGAGTTATCTCCCCTATACTGCCTTGTCACTGCACTCAGGGGCCCTCTTGGGGTATGAGGCCCATTTAGGGTTATACAGTTTATATCAACTGTAGCTGATACTACAGACTCATCTTATATTCTTCACTATTTAGACGATTTCCTGTTTGGTTGGCCCCGGTGACAAAACAGTTCACCCCACCACACAACTCGCAATTCTAGGCATAGAGTTAGATACAGCAATCTCGAATTCCTAAGGAAAAAATAGACAAATGTGTTCATCTGATTGGCCAATTTTTTAAGAGAAAGAAAGCTCAGTTAAAAGAACTCAAATCTTTGATAGGTCTCCTCAACTTTATTTGCCGGGTTATCCCTATGGGACGCCCATTCATTAGAAGAAGATTGATTGATACAACGAAGGGTGTTACCAAATCTACACATAGAATGCGGCTTAGCAATACGATTAAAAAAGATCTGTCAACATGGCTTTCATTATTGAAAAATCACAATGGCATTACGATCTTTATAAACATGTTCTGGCAGGATAGTGACGCATTACAGTTATATATAGATAGTGCGGAGGGTGGGGCTGGCGGTTTCGGACTCTACTACAGCGACGCATAGGCATACGGGCGGTGGCCCCCCGTGTGGCACAGTAAGGGTTACACAACGGACAATCTTAGTGTTCTTTCCGGTACTTCTCTGTGTGCTCATCTGGGGTGAAATTCTGAGAAATTCCAAAATAATTTTCAACTCTTTTAACCAGGCTGTCGTCATTATCATAAACAAGCTTTCCTCCACCCCCTCGGGTAATGGTCCTCGTCCGGTGGTTCACATTGCGATGTATGCAACTTAATGTGCTGATCAAGGGTCCTTATATTACGGGAAAATTCAATAGTGTAGCTGATTGTTTATCTCGCTTGAAATTCCAGCAATTTCGTCGACTTGCACCACAGGCCAACAAAACTTCGACCCAAATACCCGACACAATATGGCGGAAGCTTTCCGGTTGTTAGACTCATCAGTGTCAGATAACACTAAACGTGCATATGCCCAAGCAATATCTTCTTTTGAACGATTTAGAAACAAATTCAAACTCGCCCGTTCGTGGCCTGTCCCAACGGAGCATCTGTTCAGTTACATTGGTTACATGTCGTTACAAGGCCGAGCTGCGTCAACAGTTTCTCAACACCTCGCCGCGATCAGCAGAGCACACAAGCTGCATCTTTAGGCAGATAGCACAGATAATTTTATTAATAAGAAAATGATTCAGGGTATGAGAAATACTTCCTAGGTTCAGGACGGACGCTTACCTATCACAATGCCAATTTTACTTTTCCAGCATGTTTACATTAGCATTTTTCGCCTTCCTAAGATCCTAGATTCTCCAAAACCGACCAGTACGGGCGTGGACAATTTCTCAACATAAATCGCAATAAAAACATGCATATTTGCCCAGTTATTGCTATTTCCTCCTATTTGAAAGTACGTCCTATGTCCCCCAAATCGGATTACCTCTTCTCACACATGAACTGCAAAACCGTGACAAGATCCCAGTTCGCTTCGGTTTTATTAAAAACGTTAAAGTTTGTAGGGCTAGACCAGGCGGGTTACAAAACTCACTCTTTTCGAATAAGGGCAGCAACTACGGCTTCCGTTATGGGAGTACCAATAGGTGTTATTAAAGAATGGGGCCGGTGGAAATCTGATGTCTATAGGAAGTATATTAGAATAAACCTTTGTGATAATTATAGCTAAAGCTTTGCAGTGTGGCTCCTCGGCTCCTCCTACATTTACTGGGCACAGCGGAAGGCAAAAATCCTGGGATTCGGCCGTGACCTAGGAATGGAACATCGAGGGGTCGATATACAGTGGATATCCAAGAGAGGAAGGAATCCAAGAGAGGAACTCGCATCCACCGTGAAGAACAACCTGAGACGAATTCCACCACCGAAAACACTCGTCATTCACCTCAGGTCTAACGACTTGAACCGAAACACCGGGAGCAGTCCTCGGTGAGGCCGTTATCCAGGATCTACACAACCTGTCAAACCTGATGCCTGACACCGTCTTGTCTGGTCCGAGATACTACCCCAGCGGAAGTGGGAGGGAGCCGACAACATCGCAGGAATTGAGAGGAAGCGGAAACGGCTGAACCGGCGGCAGCGTATACAGTGGCACAGCTCAGCGGGAGTATCATCAAGCACAACATAGTCTCTGGTGACCCTGGGCTGTACTGCCAGGACAAGGGTTAAGCGCATTGGCTGAGATAAATGTGTGTCTATGTGGGCCGCCCTTGCACTCATTTATTCTCGTTTAGCTTACACATAAGCAATCTTGGGGATTGTCTTGTCGAGGGGTTGCCGCCCCATTTGTATTTGGCATAAACTGCACCCTGTCTCCCACACATTGTTTGGTCATTTATTACATGCATGCATCTTAGGATGATAAGTGTACATTGTACGTTGGGCAGAGGAAGTTTATTCATAAGATTCTTTAATCGAGGAGAAGTCAGTTATAATACTGTACAGTTCTGTAAAGTAAAGCCACTAATCGAAAGATAACGAACCATATGTGCTTATAAAATGACTGGAAGGTGATAAACATACTTCATGTAAAAGAAAAACTTCTTTAGAAGTTAAATGTAGAAACTCCTTGTCGAAATGCTTGTGTCATTTCTTTTCATTACTCCTTTAATGAACCCTTAAATAGCAAAAGAACACTAAAGATTAGCAGGCAGGGTATGGGTATCAAGGACATTTATTTATCGATTATGTTTGTGTGTGTATACACAAAGTGAATCTTTATCACTTTTATATTCAGAACATTGAAATCATTCGTGTAGTGCTATTGTCAGCATTGAAATTTACGACTAGTGGTCATTGCAACATGTAAATCATGCAATCATCGGGCCTTTGCCTGTATTCAACGAAAGAGTGGAAGAAGACATGGCAAAATGGTTGAAAGAAAATAAATCTCAGGGAATGGGCTTGAAACTTGGAGTTTTGAGGAAAAGGGTAACGTAATCCATTTTTCATTTTATGTATTTCATCGAAACCATCGAGACATGACTGTGCCCTCCTACCCATCCTTCCATAACTTTACATCATCACCACCACCATCGGGTATGCCTTGTTATGCACCAACATGTAATTCAGGAAAACAGTGTGATCGAGAAGAAAGACCCTCGACTCTCCTGGTAGTCTGCAGGTATACAGATATTTGTGTCATAAATGCATTGATACCACACAAGTTGCCAATTCCCCCTTTACTTTTCCCTGCACCAGCAAAAAGAGAAGGAGCGGTACCTAACCATATCATATCGTAACAAACCACACAAATAGAGACTGAGTGAGCTAGGTAATTAAAATAACCCTTTGTTATGCCAGTGGTAGAAGCAATGAAGTAAACTATTTTCTGTTTTGTTTGACAGAACAACTAATGCTAACCACTTTTACCCTAACGCACCTCTAATACCATACGTATGTAATAAATGGCGCTCTCAATGGGGCTTTAACAATCGCTATAAGTTTCTTCCTCCTTAATGTTTTCGATTTTTCAATATGAACCATGTGAAATGACAAATGACTCAATAAAACTGATTTTCTGAAAAAAGATACCATTGTCTTTGCACTCATATGAAACAAACTAAAGCAAAACGTCATTGTGTATCACATAATAGTACTCGGTCATTATCAGCACGGCCTCACACAATGATTTACCTTCTAAACAAAGAAATAAGAAATAAGATAAATGGAAAAGGACTGTTGACGAGCACCATGACTCTTTATGTTAGAGTTGGTCCAAATTGAAAAACAAAATTGACTTTGAGTTGAGAACAATTCAATTTTAAGTTGCAGATTATGATATGTTTAAAAATACCAAATAATTAAAACGTTAACTGCAATATACAAGTTGCTAGTTTCTAGGGAAATTTTAATCGAGTGTGCAGAGAAGTTAGAAAGTGACACAGGGCGTTGTTGAAAGTTCTACAATTAGGTAGTATTGAACGAACAAGTGCCTCCGAAAGTCTGTTTTCCAGGTTGTTTTTACCTAGTATGTTCTACTAACATTTTAACACCAAAGAGGTTTTTCTTTGGCGTTTCACGTTTTCGAGTTGAATGGCAAAGGATAAACAGATACCATTTCTCATTTATAAAAAATATCTGAAACAAAGTGTATGGTCAATTAAATAGACATAGAGTGATTTTCAGATTCAAATTCAAATGAGAAAACCCAAAAATCTTTTTATATGATATGCCGTATGAAGATTATTGAATATGGATGATATGGAGTAATCCCCTCAGAAGGTCCAGATATTGTATCTGAAACAAAGTGTATGGTCAATTAAATAGACATAGAGTGATTTTCAGATTCAAATTCAAATGAGAAAACCCAAAAATCTTTTTATATGATATGCCCTATGAAGATTATTGAATATGGATGATATGGAGTAATCCCCTCAGAAGGTCCAGATATTGATATTTTTTTGTATAACCTTCCAATAATGATGCTGGATATTATCAAGGGAAGCATGCTGTAGCTTGCTATTACTTATGTTTCTATAACCTACCAGTAATGATGCTGGATATTATCATGGGAAGCATGCGGTATCTTGCTATTACTTATGTTTCTATAACCTACCAGTAATGATGCTGGATATTATCAAGGGCAGCATGCTGTATCTTGCTATTACTTATGTTTCTACAACCTACCAATAATGATGCTGGATATTATCAAGGGCAGCATACTGTATCTTGCTATTACTTATGTTTCTATAACCTACCAGTAATGATGCTGGATATTTTCAAGGGAAGCATCAGCATCGTCAGCACTCTCAAGAAGAGATCTTCAGGAAAACCAACAAGTAGTATGGCGTCATCAGAAGGATTGAACTGTCGACAAATATCGTCGAACACCAAGCCCAAAACAATGGACGTCATCTTCAATAGAAGGAGGAGGGTTTTTTCTCAGAAAATATTTCATCTTAAAAAAAAGAAGAAAAAAAGAGACTCTGGGTGTCTAAAATTAAATGTTTTAGTAATGTGTTAACTGTTTTTTTTTCATTGGTGCATTGAATCAAATCTTTGTTAGATACATTTCTTCTCATTTACGCATCTTTATTTCCTATCTGATTCCATTCAGTGAAATAAGATAGTTATTTCGTAAAACATAAACAAACAGTTAATAAATATGCTGACTTGTATCAGTTAAAAGTCATTTTGAAAGACTACAATTTAAACAAATAATAACTTCACTGAACATCTACACAAATGATTAACAAAATGCCCATTTATGCTGCCAATATATTAGTTAGTACAAGTAAATAAAAGTTTTACCCAACTGAATATAACAAAATGGATATACTTACCGCTCGTTTATGCTGTCTTCATTCCCTCTCGTCGTGCGTATGATAACTAAATACATTTAACTAAAGCTTTACACTAACTCTAGGACACGTTAGATAACTCTTAATGAAGTATGTTATATTGGTTAATATGGTAATCCTTTGATCCTGGAAAATATATTAGTTCTGTTTGAAATATAGCTAATCGAGATAAATAAAACCTATTCAAATAATCATTGAAAAAAACCCATATGCTCTCGAAGTATAAAATCGTGAATAGATAATTTGCAAATTTGCTAATTCATGAATATCATCAATACTATAGTAGTCTTTTTCATTAACTATTCATGTTAGTATGAAAAACATGAAATGAATAAATAAAGATTATGTGAACAAGCTATTTACATATTGTATAGGTACTTGCACAAAAACGTACATAACGGAGAACGCAATTGGATATTATTCCTTCAAAACATCCATATACGTTAGTTTAAGTAAGCAGCAGCCCAGACTACATATCATTTTTGTGCAGTTTTCACCGCCGCCCCGCCGCCTCATTTTCTGTTGTGGCTATAACTGTTTCCCACTAAGTTTTCCAGAACTAAAGTTCATAACTTCATACTCTTAACCCTGGAAACATGGTGTTAACAGAAGAAGACTTTTTTTATTACACAGAAGTTACCACGATTTTACATTGAGTTCGACTCTACTTGGTGAAGAGTCGTGTAATGTTCTTATTAATAATTTAATGTACATCGTGTGTAAACTTAATACCTAATATAGAAAAAGAAATGAGGAGACAGATATAAAATAAGAAGGATAGAGAAAAAGTGGAAAGACAATCAAATATATATTTTTCAACATCATAGTGAAACTTTATAATATAGAAGAAGACTTAATCTTCTCTTATTTAGTTTTTCATAACAAAGTTGAAATTTACACAAACTTCAAAGGATATGAGGTCATGAACAACAGCAATAAAAGGTGTGCTGTCCTATGCGCATATCTTGGGATGCAGATCTTGCAAATTCCTTAAGTTCGTAAAACATGTTTTTCCACCAAAAAATTAAAATCAGGAATAATTTAAGTCGTCTTTATTGTCTGCCACTTTATAACACTTGAACCAGAATTATAATTGTCCATGATTTGTAGTTCGCTTCCTAGTAAGACAATTCCTTACTGTTGTCTCGTGTCTTTGTCAAGTGTGGACACATCACTGAGACATTGTTTGCTGCTTGGATAGTGTGAACACACTGTCAGCAATATAACTCAGAAAACTTCGTGCTAGGTACTACGTTCTCTATGTTACTCTTCTTGCCAAGTTAATCTCGTGACGGTGTTAATTCATGTCGTGCACTCATTATTAAGTGGGAGAAATATAGTGAATTGACAATTACAATTTTTAAACAACCGCCAACCTCGACTTTATCACTTCTTGATTTTCGTTCAAAGATTTTTCAACAAAATAAGAACGTCGCTTGATTTTTGTTAATTTTTCCAATAAACACCTTTTATTAGCCTTTCACTAAGACAGCGTATCTATCGGCTGTGAAAAACCAACCTGGGCTAGGGGCCATAAAATTCGCGCGGGTGTGACGTTATACAGACTGTACAGAGTGGCGCATCATTATTTCAACTGAAATACCACCGTAAATTGTTGTTTAAATACCATTGATGTGGATATCTTTTTTACACCATACGCTTAATAGTGTTACATCGCCGATTGATTCATCAACTGAATGGATAACATTCTCTGAAAATCGTTAATTTTTTTTTTCTGTGATATTGTTACGATAGATGTAACGATCACGAGGCAATGATTCTGTTTAAGACACAAAAAGGGCGTGTGAACAGTCATGCATTCACTGGTTTGTGGCCTGATAGATCGAAGCAGCCCATCAAAAGTGGCATTCCATTTCATTACCAAACTGAACATATTTGAGTAGCGATTCTGTTGCGCTATACAATATTGTAATCAGAAATTCATATTTTCCAAGGGAAATAGTGAAATATGTTTGTGGTTATGTAAACTTTAATGATTAAATTAATGAGGACTAATAAGAAATCGATATTAAAATACATTAAGTTTTCCGCAATTTGTACGACAAATATTACCCTATACCTAGGTTGATACCTGACATAAACCCCATCACCTACACCAGGGTTAATTATTCCTAGATATCTTAACCTCTGCTTATGTTATTAGTCACTATATACTATATACTATATGTGTATACTATATAACTATGTTCCAGTCGATTACAGAAAAGTTGAAGGAAAACGTTTGGAAATTAAACATTAAACTATGTTCATTAATACGCTGCCATGATTATTCCACCTTCTTCTTTTCAGTGTTACAAACAATTAGAAACATTTCTTCTATCATTAGAGAAAATGAGTGCTCATGATTGCTCAAAAACTACCATCATCTTCTGACTTTCAGAAATCAACTTTTGAAATTTAAGCAGTATAGCCTCACCTTTTGAAATATCTTTTTCAAAATTTACACTCGACCTCAATATACTTTTTCTGATTGAAAATGGAAAATCGTGACAATTCTTAAGATAAACTAAACCATTGTGATTGTGCATTAGAATTAATTTCAGTTAATGTTTACAATATTGATAATGGATGCGTGTGTATATTTATGTGTCACAACACTATGTGGTTCTGTAATGACTTTGAAAGGAAGCCTGAAAACCTATGTATTAAGTTCAATGTTCGAATGAAGTTCATGAGGTATTTTAAAACGCCTAAGGAGCGACTGTGAGCTAGAGATGGTTTGAATGAATTATATGAATACTTCCAAAATTCCAACTCTCACTTTCACCTGTTCAAAAGCTTGCTGTTATGTATATATGGCATATGAAATATTCATCGATGTTACTATAACACCTATCGGAATGGAACAAATTAACAGTTGCAGAAATAAAAAGAGAGTTTAATAATGATTTAAGTTAGCATTGTGCATATTCTTGAGACAAAGCATTATACGTCTCCTGGATTGTCTCGTCCCCCTCCGATTTGTCAAGAGCCATTTTAGTATATCTGGTAGTAACACCGACAGCTAGACAGTCTCCAGCAACATTGATCATTGTCCTAACACGATCTCTGAAAGAAACAAAGTATTTACTTATCATCGTATTTACTTCGTTTTGTATGAAGTTCAATGAACCACCGTGGCGCAGTAAGTCGTTAAAGTGATTTTAGTGATATGATAAAGGCCGCGATGAAGGAGTATGTAACGAAAAGTGTATCCAGTTAATTTTGTAATTGCTATTTCATGGCTAAAACAATTTCATAATGGGAAGAATGTTAACATAACTAAGATAGATGCTATCATTTTGACTTCACAGCTTTAAGGAATATGACAACATAATGTGCAGGAGTGTGACATTATTTGTATATATTGCTGTGATAAAATTCATTATTGTCCACGGGTAAATGCTTAATAAATATCACCACATCATATTCGTAACTTACATGAACCAATCCAGAGATATAATAAAGGCCATGCCCCTGTAGGGTAGATTGATAGCCTTTAATACAAGCAGCATGATGGCGACACCACTCCCAGGCACCGCACCTGCACCCACACTGGACAATAGAGAGGTCAAGCTGAAAGATAAGCAAGAATTGTGTCACCCTTGCCCAAAGGTTCCTACACCTACCCAATCCAAGGTATGCCTTAAAAGATGAACAGCCATCTGCAAATTAGAGACCAAAAGAACATTTGTATCGTTTCTATCTCAAATTGGATGTTTCTGATTCTGGCGCTGCTCACGGGCATTCATGGTTATTTCTGATGCATATTCACCCAGATACTTTTTCCGGAAATGGTATTAAAATTTGATGAAAGAGTTCAAATGATTCATTTCAAACGCACCTTACAATAAGTACGTCAGTGAATGAGAGGCTGATCCCGTTGTACAATGATACGAACACAGGTCCCATAACCCCGAACACAGCTCCCCCATCCATGTTGACCGTCATCCCTATAGGCAGGATGAAGCCCACTATTCTCGGGTCCATCTTCAGTCCTTGCTCAAGGCATTGCACTGTTACTGGCAGGGTGGCTGCACTGGAATAAAGTACAAGAGTATATGGCGATTGTCAAATATCTTAATCAATATCAATAATATTAGTGATGATTAAGGGGTACGTAGTTTTTAACCTTTGCATGATAAAAATACCATTCGGCACTTTCAATTGTCATTTATCTATCAGGTTTTTTCTTGAAAAATCACAAGATTCATGATAATAGACATCCTTGAAATATTCAAATAGGGCAGGATCTCTTAAATATTTCGAAGGAATTTAACTATATATCAATCAATCATATACTTTTGTTAATTAAACAACGCCGAGTTGGAGGAGAAGCTTTGTCAGAAATCAGTGACTTGATCAGAAAACCACATTCACATTTACAAGTTTTGCTTTGCCAGAGTAGATTAGCATCAATCGTGAATGGGAAGGCTATCTTATTGTCTGGAGGTTTAAACCCCAAAGCAAAAGCATTCCATACAAATTCCAAATGTAGAAAGTAATGTTCTGTGAAATTCTTATGTAATGCCATGAACATAAGTGAATCGATTCGATAAAATCATGTTGCTTTAAAAGTGCATAGCTAAGCAGTAACAAGGGATGGCCTTTGTTGGTTGGATACCTATGTCCTGTCTTTCCATTATTCTAACTTTTTCTGCTGACCCATCAAAATATACCCATTGCTGAATATTTTACGCCATCTGTATCAGATTTGGAGACTGTGAATCAATTTGTAACATGTTATCATTTTGATCTACCAAAAATTTAAAGATTCATATATGAAGTACCATAATCACGATATACCCTAAACAGATTCGTTTTCAATTTCAAGAATTGTATGCATCCTTTTGAAAGTGTATATAGACGTGAAGCTAAAAACAAATTAATTGTTATCTACCTTGAAGACGTTGCAAAAGCGGTGACCAATGCTTGGAGTGCGCCAAGGTAGACCCTGTAAGCGTTCCCTTTTGTGAGGATAAAGTAAAACAGTGGCATCGCAAGTAGAAAATGGATAAACAGAGCTGTCAACTCGGCTGCAGCGTACATTCCAAGAGTTTTACCTGTCTGCGAGAGATCTTCTGAAGACATTACTTGGCTTGCTATTAGGAACATTATACCTACTGGTGAGTACCTGTGGAAAAGAAGAGGCGATATCATACCTAAGTGAAAAATGTAAAGGAAAACGGCTGCTATTAGGAATGGACTTCCTGGATAGTTCGCTAAGGTTAATACTTGTGCTAAGTGTTATTTTAGGTTTGTATTGTTCAGCAATATCCAGTTTCCACGTTTACCTGTTTATTTTTAAATCAGCATAACGACATTTTTAATACGGATCATTATTAGAAATACCATGTAACATCTTATTGTAATATTGAGAGCGTCCTCACCACATGACCACTTTGATCATCTGAAGTGTGATGTTGTTAACAGCTGTAAACAGTTTTGTTATGACACGACCCTGTCTTCCCATTCTGCTGAGGAATACGCCAAACACCACGCAGTATACCAGGACACCTGAGGCAAGTGAGGGAAAGCATGTACGCTTTAAATATAAAGAACGTATACGAAGCAGGTTTTTTTTCCACTCTTTAGAATTGTCCACTACTGATATTGATATGGTTTATTCAGTAAACAGGCCACCGGCCCACTTCACGTGTACATTTCATGATAATCATTGTAGCGCCAGGAAATTACAATTTGAAAAACATACGCCTTTTTGGAGAAGCGCATTAACGAACACAAAACTAAACAGATTTAACTTGTAAGACGTTTTTGTAGAACAACAATTGATTAACATTTCATAGATGATATAGTACTCTCAAATTGTGACTGAATGAGATCACCGCAAATAATTCGAATTGCAGTATTGGTGAAACGCAATAACGTATATTCAGCATAATAACATTTCAAAGATGATATAGTATTCTCAAATTGTGACTGAATGAGATCACCGCAATCAATTCGAATTGCAGCATTGGTGAAAAGCAATAACGTATATTCAGCATAATAACATTTCAAAGATGATATAGTACTCTCAAATTGTGACTGAATGAGATCACCGCAATCAATTCGAATTGCAGCATTGGTGAAAAGCAATAACGTATATTCAGCATAACAACATTTCAAAGATGATAAAGTACTCTCAAATTGTGACTGAATGAGATCACCGCAATCAATTCGAATTGCAGCATTGGTGAAAAGCAATAACGTATATTCAGCATAACAACATTTCAAAGATGATATAGTACTCTCAAATTGTGACTGAATGAGATCACCGCAATCAATTCGAATTGCAGCATTGGTGAAAAGCAATAACGTATATTCAGCATAATAACATTTCAAAGATGGTATAGTACTCTCAAATTGTGACTGAATGAGATCACCGCAATCAATTCGAATTGCAGCATTGGTGAAATGCAATAACGTATATTCAGCATAAAACATTTCAAAGATGATATAGTACTCTCAAATTGTGACTGAATGAGATCACCGCAATCAATTCGAATTGCAGTATTGGTGAAAAGCAATAACGTATATTCAGCATAATAACATTTCAAAGATGATATAGTACTCTCAAATTGTGACTGAATGAGATCACCACAATCAATTCGAATTGCAGTATTGGTGAAAAGCAATAACGTATATTCAGCATAATTAGCGGTGAATCAACTTTGAAGACAACCGATAAAATCCATGTATACCTGATGGCCGAACTACAATCATATAATGAAATTATATGGGTAGATTTTAGCCTATCATAAGCAGGCCCATGTAACACGAAAAGAAATACCAAGATGTTGTAAAGCTTAACAATAGAATAATAAATTGTTGAGAAAAAACAGGTATCTATCAAAGTAGCTTCTAAGTTTTAAAAATTTTCTTCACCCGATCGTTAGTACTCGTATAAGGTTGAAATCATGCAAGTTAATGCAACTGATTGGAAGAAAAATGGCAAGTGAGTGCAATTTTAGGTGACATTATTGGCGAGTATACTGATATTATAAATATCTCGTGTAATTTCTGAGCGAGTAATTGAGGGCAAGTGTGCGCCGCTAGAAGACCAAATACGGTCACCACACGGCCCGGTGGAACAAATAAATGAGCTAAATTGCTTCATACAATGATTACGTATTTTCTGTTACATTATTTCATGAACTAGCGCAGAATGATCTTGAATTGTTTAAATGAAATTTGTTCTCCCTCTTGTTTCTTTTCATTTCTGTTGCCGCGAATATTGTATTCACATGGATGATATTGATTATTTACATTAAATACTTTGACCACTTGTCTTTCTAACGAAATCGAAATTTGCGGGGAAATCTAAACTAAAAATCAAGTTAGGTGAACAAACTGGATTTTTTAATGAATTTTCATCCAATGATACCATTATATTCATCCGGGTAGTTTCTAAAGAATACTGAAAGCGCAGTGGTATTCAAAGAAAATAGAAATTCAGTTACCGATGATATTGGCGCCATTAAACAATCTAGTCTCTTTTAAGGTCTTTAAAGTTGGCACTTCAGATAAGTTCCTAGGAAGACTGGCGTTGTTTCCAGTATATTTATCCTGTTCACTAAAAGATAGCGTCCTCTCATACTTAGTTGTTGCTGCGATGATGTTAGCTGGTACTAGGTTTCTGTAATATAGTCAGAGTATGCTCTAGAAAGCTTGAGACTAAACCACATAGTTTAACATGCTTGAGGGAATATGACAAGGTGAATCGCAAATCAAGACAACCTATACAACTTTAAACGTGTTGTTGACTCGGAGTAAGTCTTCGGTGAGGATCTGTACGAATTTGTAAATAAGAAAAGGATAGTATTTTTGATAAGACATGGCTTTATGATATCAATTTTTTAATTGGAATAAAGAAGTCTAAAAACGTGAAATACATCTGATAGACATGTGAATATTCAAAATATTATAAAAGACAATTTTAACTTCTTATACAAATCTTCAAACACTGCGTTAATTAGTAATAACGGTTATTAATCATTGTTGTTGTCTTGAGGGTAGAGTTTATTCGAACTATTCCATTTTCCTTAAAATTGTCCATGATTTCTCCAATTTATTGTCTCCCTATACAGATAACTCTAGTTTTCTTTCCCCAATAAGCACATGGGGCATATTGGAAGGTTCTTGCAAACATTCAATAATATATAGTAACATAGTATGACAATCGGTTTCTAAAAGTTAAAAAACCCTTCTTTTTATATCCTGTGTGAGCTACATTTACTTGTACTTTACTACCCAGAAGCGTAACAGTTTATCACATTCACCTCAATAGGTCCAAAAATATATCCAATCCAGATATTTTCGAACTTTGTGAGTTGGATTTAATATTGACCCCTCCTTGGTCTGAGTCCGCCCCTGGCCTCATTGTAAGGGCGATAGTCAGGCCTACAATAAGCGCTATAACAGTGGTAGAAGAGTAATATAACAGAGAAACCACACCCATTCTACCGGCAGACGCTCCTTTCAAGTTTCCAATACCTATAAAGGGAAGAAATAAGTCCATGAAAATGTAAGTGAATATAATAATAAAGAAAGTTAGTTGTTTTATATTTGTACAGAGTCAATACTGTCATCTTTTTGGTGGCATATATGACCATCGTACTTGAATAAAAAATCTTAACAGGTTTAAATGAGTGCGTTCTAATGATTCTTTTACCAGGACAAAAGGGAATGTCTATTCAACCCAGTCAATTCAATTCAGGTTTTTAAAAAAAATGGACGCTTCAAAATCATAAGATAAAAGTTCGTAATTTAAAACGGTAATTTTGCTGAAATCACATTGCTTTGCAATCAACGAATGCGTTTGTCACTTTTGTGCCAACAAAGCAAACTACACATTCTTATATTTTAAGGTGTGTTTTACTCCAAACCCCAAACACATACCAGTCATGATGCTGGGTTTTATCAAGTGAAGCATGCTGCATCTGGCGTGTAGTTTACATATATGTCTATAACATACCAGTAATGATGCTGGATATTATTAAGGGAATCATGCTATATCTGGCGTGTAGTTAACATAGGTGTCCATAAAATACCAGTAATGATACTGGATATTATCAAGGGAGGCATGCTGTATCTGGGGTGTAGTTTACATATATGTCTGTAAAATACCAGTAATGATACTGGATATTATCAAGGGAAGCATGTGGTATCTGGCTTGTAGTTTACATATATGTCTGTAACATACCAGTAATGATGCTGGATATTTTCAAGGGAGGCATATGGTATCTGGCGTGTAGTTTACATATACGTCTATAACATAACAGTAATGATGCGGGATATTATCAAGGGAGGCATGCTGTATCTTGCTATTACTTATGTTTCTATAACCTACCAGTAATGATGCTGGATATTATCAAGGGAAGCATCAGCATCTTCAGCATCCTCAGGAAGAGATCCCCAGGAAAACCAACAAGGAGTATGACTTCATAAGAAGGATTGAACTGTCGACAAATAAAGCCAATCACCACGCCCAAAACAATGGACGTGACCGTCGTAATAAGGAGCAAGTTTCTCCTTAGAAGGGATTTCATCTGCAAAGTGCACAATGTTTGAACATAAATTTTAAAAAATTTGATAAGTCATGTCCGTGGGTTTTCTCTTGAGTATTTTAGCCAATTTGATATTTGCTGTGATTTTAGAGTAAAAAAATTATTGATACATATACGAGGGTTGCATACGAAGTTTCCGGCCTGAATATGAAAACATGTCTGAAACGCAACCATACTGTGCGTGCATGAAGAACCTTCATTAATAGCCTGTCACTCAAAGGTACCCTCACATCTTTTACCGAAATGGAGAAAAATGAATGTAGGGCTGTTATCAAATATCTGAGTTTAAAAAAATACACTCCAAAGGAAATTCATGGGGATATGTTACAAACATTAGGTGACTCTGCTCCTTCATAAAGTACCATTAAACAGTGGTGTGCTAAATTTGAAGGGGGTAAAGACGAGCCCCGTCCTGGTCGTCCATCTGATGTCACCACAGGTGAAAACATTGAGGCTGTTCTTGGCACAATAATGCAAGACAGGCGGGTGACTATCAGCTACTTAGCTGATACTCACCATATCAGTAAAACATCAATTGAACGAATTATACATGAACATTTACATATTAATAAGGTATCAGTACGCTGGGTCCCCAGAATGTCATTTGAGGACCAAAAGCGAAAACGTGTCATGGTCAGTCAGCAACTTCTTGACGAGTATCGCGCAGACCCAGAATCATTTTTCGCTCATGTCGTTACTCAAGATGAAACCTGGGTTCATCATTTTGATCTTGAGACAAAAAGCCAAAGCATGCAATGGAAACACAGCACATTACCCACCCTTAAAAAGTTCAAATCTTGTTCCTCCAGTCGGAAATTCATGACATCCTTTTTCTGGGACTCTAAGGGTGTAATAATGATTGATTATTTAAAGAAAGGTTCCACAATCAATGGCACTTATTACGCAAATAAACTACGGCAATTACGAAAACAAATCAAAGAGAAACAAAGGGGTAAACTGCGCAAAGGTGTGGGGCTGTTGCAGGACAATGCTTCCGTTCACGCCCAAATTGCAGTAAGTGCAGCAAAGGATTGTGGGTTCAGGATTCTCCCCCACCCTGCCTATTCTCCAGACCTAGCCCCCTCAGACTTCTTCCTCTTCCCTCGACTGAAAACAGAGCTCCGTGGCCAAAGGTTTCAGACTGACGATGACGTAGATGACTCCAGTAGAGAAGTTTTTGGGGTCTCGTGATAAGAACTGGTTTTCAGATTGGTTGCAGATGTTACAAAAACGCTGGAGCAAATGCATTGAGGTCAAGGGTGATTATGTCGAAAAATAAGTCTTAAAAATTTGAATGTTTCTTTGATTTTGATGGTCAGGCCGGAAATGTTTCGGACACACCTCGTATGTTGTATGCCGGAGACAATTCTGCCATTACCCCAAAAGGGCATGGGGTAAAAATTGATAGTAGAAGATAATTATGATTTCTTTAATAAAATATTGATTAGACACATTTCTGGCATAAATTCTACGAGATATTTAACAATGGGAAACGTTATCAAGTACTGTATATAACGTTATTTACAAAACAAGTTTTGATATGAAACTTTAAAGAGAAATCTATTAAAAACAATACCTTTCGCATTTTGACCCTAGTGTTTCAGAAATCTATTGTAAATTAGATTTTGCTGTTAAAGTAAGTAAAAGGAACATGAAAAAAAAACAAATTTTTTTGGGCAAAACGATGATTCAATTAGTAGAACTTAATTGAACGCCTATTGATATGACATTTGCAACATGTTTGCAAGTAATGTAAAAATGATTATTTCACGTCTGTATTAGTAACATTAACTGAAACGTTTTGTACCCTAACTCATTTTTCAAAACTTTATTTCGTTTTAATGATAGATGTAATATATGCAAATCTTTGCTATGTGCTGTGAATTATTTTTTCGATAAGAAGAATCTTTATTGTAAGGTGCATCAAATAGAATGGAAAGTTAAAATTTCACATTTCTATTTAAGTAATCAAATGACGCATTTGTTCATTTAGAGTAAAAAAATGTCAGAAATTTAAATTCATTAAATAAGTTGCTTTATTTACTCAGGGCGTAATTAATGGTCTTCTGCTTCTGTTTGAGTAAAGGAGAAAAAGACAACTTCTTAATATCATGTTTATCATTCAAAATAAAAACAGGTTCTGAAATTTATTTCTATAGAAATTTGTTAATAAACGGTGCTCTAGTTTCGGGGATACATTGCACAATCACTTATTGTTTTCTTAAAATATATTAAAGCATGAATGATATTTGAATAATAGAAATTTGTTCTTCATTTATTGTAACGAATTATTGTTAGCGATGTCAAACGTCACTTGAATCGGAACTGTCATTATTGATTCCAAAAAGGTATACAGAAATTGAGGTCATATAATAATTATTTCATTTTTGTAGAGAGCTTTGTTTCTTCAAAGATTTTGCAAAACACACAACTTTTCAACAAATCGTTACAAAGCGACATTCTGATACACTAAATTTTAAGTTTTTTAAGTTTAAGTAGTTAGTAATAAGACAAAAGTTGATCCAGCTAAAGAAACATACCTTCATGTTGTAACATTCAATCTGTTTTTATTTCTTTACGAAACAACTAATATATACAAGACACGTTTTTGTTCCACTTACAAAAGGAAGGCATGATTCTATCGCGATAGGCACAGTCTTAACAAAATCAGAATGCTGAGCACGATCTTAACGATATTAACTATGATAATGCCCAGACCAACACTTCATTTCAAAGGAAAGTCCTGTCGGGGTATTATTTTTATAAATTCAAGGGGACATTCAAGTTTATACTGGACAATTCGACAATTCAAGTCGAGAGAAAGTCTTTTCCGACCTTACTCACTTCGTTCGCATATATGAACAAGCTAAACTTAGTCTTTAAACTCACAAAGAAGCTTTACATAAAATTTAAAGTTCAAACAAACGCTAGAAGGACGATCTGGCTGTTATTTGAATAATTTTAGTTCACTTTACTTTTAGCAATAACTTCTTTTGTCATATACTTACTTATAAATACAGAGATTTTGAATGTACAATAGACCTTCCCCCAGCACCCTGTATCAGCCCTCAGGGTAGATAACCTGTATCAGCCCGTCGTCAAGGGCAACAACCTGTATCAGCCCGTCGTCAAGGGACTTGAACCTGGAACCATAGGCAACGAACGTGAGAAAAAGATCGAAGTCGCGAGTTATTTAGAGTTGTCTCCCGTTGTATAGTTGACGTATCAACATGGCTGATATCGCGGAAAGAACGCTGCAGTCTCTTGCTGATCGGATATTTAAGCTTGATACGATCATCGAAGCGACAGTTGGCGAAGAAAACGAAAAATAAAAGCATAAAAGCTAATGGCACGGACACTTGTAAAGAGAATGATAAACCGTAACACTATAAGGAAGACGACAGGACTAGTGATATGAAAAAGTTCTCCGATTGATACAGGATGTGATATGAAAATACCTATATAATACAATCTATGTAATATCTAATCATGAGATATCCATGAATCTCATGGTTGTATATGTACTGTGAGATCAAGTACTTGTACATGCATAATGCATAACACCTATTGATCGATATGTTTGATCAGCCGGACATATTAATGCCGTCATAATGTGAAAGGAAAACGGGCCCAATGACTTCAAATACGGCTCTCCCATTCATGTTGACCGTTATCCCGATTGGCAGGCTGAAGTCCGCTATGCTTGGGTCAATCTTCAGTCTCTGTTCCAGGCACTGGGCAGTAACGAGTAGTGTTGCTACACGGGGAAATGTAAGTTGTCGAAATCAAAATTACAAAAATATTTCAAGTCAAATTATAGACAGGTCATTACTTAATCTCAATTATTGTCCAGTTTTGATAAGGACATCTTCCTTACAAGCGGTATGGTGGTGTTACGTCGTGAAATAATTATCGGCTTTGCCATGATTCTCGCTCTGACTATGAGGTACTTTCTTAGTATGGCCACGGGCAGGGTTTTATTGTCAATTTCATCTTGAATTTGTAAGGAATAGGAATGTCCTTGCCTGAACTAAAAGACCCTGAACAGTACTCATATTTACTAATAGAACTTCCTCCTGTGGCCTTACAGAACTATTGTGAAGACAAGACCAACAAACAGATTTACAGTTTATCAAATATATCGATTCCTAAATTGCCTTCCTTGAAAAGTTGGCTAAAGAGGTGCTCGCAGTGCGCCAAGTTTGACCCTGTGAGCGTTCCTGTAAGGAACCACAGTTAAAAGGATAAAAAGAGCCGACAACTTGGCTGAAGCGTAAATTTCAACATTTTCTCTCCCAACAGAGGTAGCTCTGTCAAAAATTCCTATACAACGTCTGTACTATTAAAAGCTGTTCTGGCTGGCTTCCGAATAAAGTTTAGCGTTCCGAAAGCATATGGAAAGTATTAAAGCGTCATGAATGATGAACTTTTGAAACGGTGGCATTGATTGCACAACTAACTTATTTCCAGACGGAGAAACGCTCGTATAAGGACAATGGTTTGAATAGGAATTAATGACAGAGTACCTCTGTGGGGAATGAAAGATATTACATGAGATTGCCTGTCTTAAGGAAATCGTCAAAAGCTATTAATTGCAATAAAGTACATAATGTTCACTTGCGACATATTTGTAAAAAAAAGCGTTTTAAGTCACTGTGTTGATCGAAGGAATTTCTGCCATTATGATAAGGTTTGAAGTGACCGTATTTTAAATTACGCGTTCGACTTTAAATTAAAATTGAGAGCTATTATAATTCCGTCATATAAACACAGTATGTTTTTCTCTTAACTATAATTCTGATACTATTGTTAACAGTATTACAAAATATAGATTCAGTAAAACCTCAATGATAAAAACCTTCACGTCATATGTGTGTGTGTGTGTATATATATATATATATATATATATATATATATATATATATATATATATATATATATTGAAAAATATGAAGTCAGAAGTAAAAACAATCCATTTTAATGGCTAGCGCTTTCAGCTCAACGAGCCTCTTCAGGCCATACATACAACGGATAATGCATTGCCAAGCAACGTCATTGTGTACAACATGACGTCATTACATTAATACGTCACAATATAGGTTACAATAGGATACGTGTACAGCAAAACATTAAGTTCTAGAATTTAACCTCGGTGAAAACATTTTGATAAAACTGCTTTCTTTTGTTTCTAAAAGTTTATTGTTATCAAAATTTAATTTATACATTGGGAAAACTAAAAATTGCCCGTTTCCACACTCAGCTAAATGTTTACTCAATGGAATTGTACGGTTTTTTGGGTGATTAATCTGAGATATATATATTTGTTCGAATTCAGAGCATAATCTCAGCATGATCTTCAGAATAAACTCGCGCCATATATGCAATGATATTCTACAAAATACATTATTGGACATTCATTTTGAAAAGGAAAAAAAACGACAGTGCAGAAAGATAGATGTTTTTTAAATATTTGGTAATAGTCTTTAGAAACTTAATTATTGTGAAATGTAAGCGGAAACGCATTCATATAAGCAAAAATGAACAATGGTATTCTATACGGTATTTTGGAAGAAGCTAACATAGCTAAACAAGGGCCAATTAAGAAACCACCAAAAAAACCCCGGATGATACAAAAAGGCATATCCGAGGCTATCATTCACCAATATACAAGCATAACAATTCGTCAAATGCACGTTTTATTCAGCAATTGTCGTATGAAGACACTCTCACGAAAATGTGTACATAACAACATAACGTAAACTACATTTTACATTAATCAGGAACAGTTCATATCGCAGTACTTATGCCTAATATGTTTATATCCATGCTATCGCTCCGAAGATACTGGCTTTCAGGCATTCATGCAAACAAAGAGATCTTTAATACATCTATATACAGATAAAAAAACCCTACTCCTTTGCTTAAAAGACAGCGTAAAAAGAACGGATGGATCAATGAATGACTTAGGAATAGATTTTCATAATACGTAACTTACTATTCCCGATGTTGACAACTGACTCTCTGCTTTCAAAGAATGCTAAGTGCTTTACTCCGCTGCCTAAACAATTCAAGCTGCCTATCTTATGTAATCGTGATCTCTTAAAGTCACTGCAGCACGTATTTAATGTTTAAATTATAAAAATATTCAATATAAATAATCTATGCACAATATATATATTCTTTCAGATTATAACACATCTATTTACTTAACCCGATATTCGAAGTCGAACAATGAGGTTTCACATATCAAGCGATAATTGCATGCGGCCATTTCAGCAGAAAACCTTGTATCTTTTTCTCAAGTATTCAGACACATATATTTCATCAAAATTATTAAAAAGACGATAAAACAATTATCCTAGTTTTTCCTGATCTCCAAATTTTGACTGAAACTAGATGTCACTCGCGAGGGATCACTCACGGCAGTCTCACACACTGTCTAATCGAAGCGTTTTGGGCGTTGTCACAATTTGTGGTTTGACTGCGACGCCCTTTCACAAATCAACCTTAGCTAAGGATAACCTTAACTCCCATTCTTTAACATTGGACTAAGGTTACCTTAGTGACTTACGATCACCTTAGGGGTTTGTGAAAGGGGGCCCAGATATCTTTCTGATGAAACAGTACTTTTAATTTAGGGCTTGGTAAATTAAACGGCTTTTCATCATAACTTAGTGATGAAGACTGGCCCGAGTTTTGTTAAGCGAGGAAAGTTGTCTGTACTACAATTCAATGCTAGATAGATTTATCAAATTCACATATATATCCACTGCTTCCTATTCCACTGCTCCCCGTGAGATTGTATCCTTGTTCCATCTGTAACTTCATCCACAAATGACCCTTGTTGATCTTTGCTGGCAGTAATATTTCCGCAACGACTTTCCCTCCAATACCCCATGTCCAGGAGTCGCCATCCCGTCTGGCTCCAGTCCAGTAATTGTTCAAGGTTACTGCATCTGAAAAAAAATTGTAATTGTTCTGGGAGAAAATGTTTCACCATTCTCTCTTAACAGAGGTAGCTCCGCCATAAATTCCTATACAACCTCTGTCTCAATAAGAAGGTTCCTCGGGCACGAAATGTAGAACGCTGATTGGATGCAATCAAAGTGGGTTGCGCAATCAGCGACGCCGTTTCAAAATTTATCATTCAAATTGCCTAAGTTATTTCCGTAAGCTTTCCAAAAGCTAAACTTTATTCGGATTTGCATCTTGCACTTTGAGTTGTCTTTAGAGAACTCACACGCCTCATTTTGCGACTGCATCATTTCATAGACCTATGTGACAATAAATATGTTATTCAATGCATTCGATGATTTCATTGGCTGAAATAATGCCAGGTAGTTTAACTTGCAATATTGCGACGGTATGGGGAATTGCCTGAAGCCGGAGAAACCTTCGTATTAAGACAGAGGTTGTATAGGAATTTATGACGGAGCTACCTCTGTTGGGAGAGAATGATGTTTCACATATGACCATATATTTGTTACCAGACGTATTCGTCAAGTTGGCAGAAATATGTTGGTACGATCAGCATTTACTTCCCTGTCTCATCTTGACAAGACAAATAGTGTAGCTCAAAAGGTATCAAAATTCGTCACATGTCTTACAGTGGCACTGTAGGAACAAAATGAATTAGGGTTTATCGATGTCAAGCCCCTCTTGGAATGTTGCTTTCTAAGGTCTTATTTCCACCTTGGACCAGGATGGTCGGGTACTAGATGTAATCCGGTCACGTTTATCCCTAATCAGGAGATGACCAGTGAGTTAAGATATAGAGGATATTATATGAGTGTTCATGACATACTATGTTTACGACACGAGTGCCTAAATATTAGTATTTCCCGCGCGAGAGGGAACATGATATTCTGTTTATTACCGAAATCGTGAAATCAATGAAAATAATTAAAATCAACATCTACGTATAGGCGAATTTCCCGCCGTAAGCACATTTAGGCCGCAACGTCACAGAGGAACTGTGACGTCAAAGCATTGTTACTGACGTGACGTCACAATGGAAAATGATATTTTGCCCTAGGGCATCGTATGGAAAATATGAAACCCGATATGATTGCCCTCGTAGGTAATACAAGTTTATAAAAAGTGCATGAATCCCCCCTGGCGAGATCCGAGGCTGTCAATTGTTAAATGTGTTCACAAGTGTTACTTCGGATCACGTCGTCTTTAATTCCACAATATTTTTGTGAAATACGGTAATAAGTCGTACGATAGTTGATAGGGGTTCTTTTGTTTGAAACTCTATAATCAAGGCAAGGTAGCACACAACATTTTTAAAAATTGCAAACATACACAAAGTTATATTTAAGTGATTGATAGACATTTTAGAAGTTGATGCACGAAACAAAAGACAAGTATTACTGATTCAAACGTCTTCATAAGAGGCTATAAAGAAGTTGAAAAAAAATGAAAAAGAATTTGAACCCATTAACTGCGCCGTTCATTTGCATGATGTGCATGAATATTTACTTTGCCAAGATGATGCACTGATATTAAGAAGCATTTAGGCATTTTAACTTTGTAAAAGGTACGTACCACTCATTTTTATGTTAATCGAGCCAGATGAAAATAATTTTGTTTTACATAATTTTTTATTGCAATAAGGGAAGATTGATTATATAAGATAATGAGTACAAAAAACAAGAATAACTTAAAGGCATCTCGATGTTCACATAGTTTAACCGATTTTATGACACGTTCACTAAAGCAGAAGATTCAATTCTTCTAATGCAAACAACAGATCAAATGTCAACTCCAATACATTCTTTATATGTTCTAACAATACTAACAACTGCAACTTTGCATGTAAAGGACGCTAATGGTTTCATCCCCTTAGTAGTTCTGATTACCAATACATATGGACACATCTGTTGAAAACGTTTTTATATTCAATCACCTCAATATGGGTCTTGTAAAATATTTTCTATGATTTGAATTGAAAGATGAAAGCTAAGTAAAAAGTTTCAATACTATATTTTTAATGAAAGTTTGGTCACACCGTTTCCTGTCTCAAAATTTTCAGAAATATTTAATACTCTCACTAAAAACGCTAGCAAACCTTTTAAAGTTATAATGTCAAAAGCGGAAACGACAATACATTTCTTCATATTAAATATTTATAAGACGACTCGAAGGAAAAACAAAAAAATATATGCGTTCATTAAAAGCTTCAGATCAGTGAGCAAGACTGAGAAATCGTTCAGACTATGAATTTGCAAACGTTTATGGCAAGTTATCGATTGGGTGTTAGAGTTACAAATACCTAAAGAAGATAGCTATGCTGGTACGTCAATAGAAATATGTGGGATGGATGCATTATCATGTTCTTAGCCAGCAAACCGTAACAAATTAAATATTGAAATAATTGCATTCCAAGCTAGACGAGCATACTAAGGATGTTGAGGGCAAATGTTATGCGCAAACTCAATGTACTATAACTTCTTTATTTCTCCCAAAGTTAGGATTTGTATATGGATGAAAATACCTGTTATTCGGGAAAATGTATTCGTGAGATTTCAAAAGTTCTGCTAAAAAAGTTCACATGATAACATAACATAACATCATAAAATTAAAAGTAACCCGGTATCGAAAATATTTGATACCCTTCTTTCTTGATAAACGGTTGGTTTAAATAAAATTAATTTTCATGAATGAATTTTCTATAAAAGAGCAATGTTGGGAGAACCATGTGTCGTGAGTTTTTGAACAATTACCATGAGTTCATGTACTTGGGTAATTATCCCGGAGAGCTTACCCGATGTGTCGTTGAATATGCTTTTAAGATGTGTTAATTCTTCCAATGTTTCCACATATACAAGATGGGCACTCTCCCCTTCACAAATGATAGAAGCGTTCATTGGTGTCTCGCGTGGTAGCCGTGTAAACTTATAGCAGGATCGAGATCGTAACCCATCATAGAGATAATCTACGGGACAGTCTCCTTGAGTAAAAAAAGAAACATTTTATTAAGTCAATTCCAAATTTTTTTGTTATTTGTTTTTGTCATGATGTCTTATTCTGAAGACAAAAGCAGGAACCCAATCCCTATCAATTTCATGAAGAAAGCAAACAAACATTAGGAAAACGGAGGAAATTGGATTAAATGATTATAAGAATAATCAACAAGATGCGAGGAATTACGGTTTATCTGTCCTGAGTGGATTATTGTTATAAATTCCGAGCTTTAGCGAGGAATTCATCACAATAATTCACGAGGGACAGATAAACCGTAATTCCAAGCTTCGAGTTGGTTATTCTTTTTCTTACCCAATTCAAATCTAAGAATCTGGAAAATACTTTCGTGAAGGCGAGTTGCAAGTACACTCGGCCATTGTATTCATGCGCGACGAACAACGATTATGTCATGGCGCATTTAAATGTAGTCTCTGCAATTCATTACATGTTTGTGGATCATATATTGAGCAAGACAATCCTAAATGAACGAAATAGTAAAACAAACCATATATAAAACATTTAACGCTTCATATTATTCCATACGAAATTAAAAACAATGTTTGTGGTGAAGTCTCTTTGACACGGGTAGGCTGGACTCACTGAACGAATGAATAAAAAAAGTTCTGTCAGCCAATCAGATCTCGCGTTATTTATAGAAAAACTGTAATTCCTTTGACTATTATGAAAACTTTATTACCCGGCATATTTGTACCCGCTTGGATAAGAAAAAAACACTCACAAAGAAACATAGACTAACCTCATCATTTTCAACAACATTATTTAGAAACGAGAAGAGGAAACTAGAAATTGAATTTATAACAAACGAAATTCGAAGAAAGGCTTGACAAAGAATATCTTACTATAGATAGTTGAAGGAGCCCTGTGATCTGAACACCAGAACTGAAAGTCAGATTGTTGGACAGAAGGTTCTGGCTCTGTCCCAGCATGCGTACTCTGCAGGACACATTGTCTCCCACTCTCCTGGTAGAAGAAAGACACACAGAGTGACGTTTGAACACAAGCAACATTGCAACCGATGATACTTGTTTCTAGAACCATTAAGGTTGTATTTCCATAGACACTGATTTCCTTTCTTGAGGAATACTTGTTGAAATAAATTCCGTTGGTTCGGACTACGACGTTGAAAACAACGCTGAGGAATGCTACCTCCGTAATCCCCATGTTTTCTTGCGTCTATGGAACGACACGGCCGATTCTTGTGTTGTCATTATTGGAAAAATCAGTGACCGACGATAATGACTTCAGATAATGATAGTATTTTTTAACAGTCCCGTGTAATTTTTCAACTCTTATTAGTAAGCTACAGAAGAAATCGAACTTGGCAATAGGTTTTAATAATATTGATTACATAGCACCGTGATCATAAGAATGGAAGATATTGAGTTTTGTCCAAAACTTCAAGTCAACGATCGTAGGTTGGACATCATTGTTTTTATTGGAAATAATTTTCCCTTTATACCGGCCGGAATTATGTGTATCAGCTATAATTGAAAGAGGATTCAGGATTCAAATTCCTAAACTGCATCTCTTTTTGAATTGAAAAAAGAATAAAAACATGAAATTATTATCTTTATCGTGAAGTCATTTATTGCGGTTTTTCAACAGTGGTATGAAACAGAGCATAAATAATGCTACCTTGAAAAATGAACTATTCCCCTCCCTCAATTTATCCCCCCCCCTTTCATGCACATCCCAAAGGTTTGTTATGTGCTGGTGATTTTATTGCACCTATGCAATTTGAATTTTGTTGGGGCGTCGATTGAAATATTTGAACAACACTGACAAAGAGTATCAAGTAGAAAAGAAGCATTCTTAAGAAGGGATCAACACATCTGTAGGGCATGATTTCGAACATTGGCTAGATTTCTTTATTTTTGTATAAGATTTAAGATATCGACTTCATTTGTAAATAACGTTTAATGGGATTTATGAATTATATATGAGTAATTACTTTTGATTTTACTCAAAAGAAGATACATTAGACGTTTGGATATTCGTATTCCTTGTCATTTTATCGAACTCCCTAATCTGATAGGTTTAACAGAAATGTATTTACAATGTCGTCGACATGGACCTTGTCACCGAATTGTTGGCGAAGACGCCCTAGAGTTACCTCTCATCTTACAGTACTCTTGCAAGATTGTTTACTTGTCAGGTCGTTCATAACGAGTGTAATGTGTACAAATGATTTCTACATGTCAAATGTCTATGTTTAACAATGTAAATCTAAAAAGTGTAAAATGTACATGTTCAACAATTACATCAAGTTTTCACTAAACTAGACATGTCAAAATATCGACCTTCTATCCGCCGTAAAATACATCCTTGATTGGTTCTGCTTGACTGGCTGGCTTTATCTCGGATTAACAACAACACATTCGTTCTTGGACGGTTATTTTATACATGTCTCAGCTCAAAAGGATAAGTACAGATGTATACTTTGAAAAAAAATACAATATTTCACATTAAAAGTTGAACTACTCCGTAGGGAATGAATGGAGACACTTTTTCATAAAATACAAACACAATGTAGAATAAGAGTAGTTAAAAATGACAAACATGTACAGTAAGAAGGCAGGTTTAACATTGTGATATGTACAGGTTTGCAGAACATCTTTAAAGAATATCATGAAAGATATGTGCAGATGAAAAACGATAGCTCTCGGGAAGCCAAGAAAAACTTACTTTTTCCAAGTAATGTAAATTAAAAAACTCACCTAATTGGTTTGTACATTTAGATAAAAGTGCCATTTGTTCCTCAGCATACGAAGACAATACAACATAACATGCCATTCATCTTTAATACAATATTTACAATAAAAAGCAGTACTGTCATTTGAAAGACAGCCAACTTTCCCCCTGTAAATTGAATTAAAAAACTCACCTAATTGGTTTGTGCATTTAGATAAAAGTTCCATTTGCTCATCAGCTTACGAGGACAATACAACATAACATGCCGTTCATCTTTAATGAAATATTTACGACAGAAAGCAAGTACTGTCATTTGAAAGACAGCCAACGTAGCGACCCGTCTCGACTCTAAACAGAGCTATACAGCTAGCTACTTAATTTCTCGTACAACGAAGCTTATTGCAATCATCAAATTCAATGTCAAATTCCAACTTAAAAGTACTATATACCCTTAACTTATTTCCTCCCCTAACTCGTTTCCATTTATCAACGTACATGCTTTAACAACCTACATGTACCTAACTATTGAAACCACAGAAGGAATATAATACACAAAGATCATATTACTAAAATACTCAAGGTTTACAAGTAACATTTTACGAACACTTAATTTCCTATTCCGCTTATAACTTGAGGCTAACAGATGACTCTTTCTTAAAATCTTACTGTAAACTTTATTTGGATCTAAATCACAGAGACGCCTACAGAACCAACCAAACTGTTCCACTGATTAACCCCTGTAGGGGACTAGATCATGTCGCCGACAACACTATTATTTAGTTTACACTTAAGTAACCCAAGAAATAAAAATCTCATAGCCCTTTTTGGACGGCAATGATACATGAAAAACTATAAAAAATGCAAAACTGTAGTCAATACTCGAACACACCATATACTCATATAACTTCAGAGTAAGTGAGAAAGTGCATGACACAAAGAATATTTTATATACAAGTAAAAAGTTAACAGCAGTCCTAAAGCCCTGCTTGCTGAACTCACCACAGATTTTTCTTAACGCCCAAAAAGTCAAAATTTTCTGATAAAATAAGAGCTTGATATATTAATTGAATATATTTCTATTGGTATTATTGTCAAATACAGATATAGCTATTTTGTCATGTCGATACTGATATTTGAGCACACAGAAAGATGATGATAAGATTCTAAAGACATTTTTCATTCCATTGTGGAACAAAATTAACTAGTACTAGATCTTCAGCTGTTGCAGTAATACATGTTTATGATTAATTCATCACACATAAAAAATTACTCAATTACAATCGCAGTGCCATCTTAGACTCGAAGGACTTCAGGCGTGAACATTAAAGCTTACAGAAGAACACTAACATTGTTTATTTTTCACTTTTGTCAGGTATTGTATCATTAGTCGCTTAATTGATGTAAAAAATATGGTTTTATGTTGAGTCGTGGGGAGAGGCCTTAATATTAGCTGCGCTTGTTAGCCGTTCCCTCCACCCTGTAAAATATATGGTGCAATAAATATGTTTTTGAATATATATATATATATATATATATATATATATATATATATATATATATATATATATATATATATATATTATATATATATATATATATATATAGATAAAATAATGTTATTGTAGAATCAGGTACATATTCACATTCACATTTGCTAACAAGCGCTTTCTGCCATGAAGAACCTGAAGAAGCCATCATGGCAGAAAGCGCTTGTTAGCAAATGTGAATGTGAATATGTACCTGATTCTACAATAACATTATTTTATCTATATATACCTGAGAGTAGTGTTTGTGAATTTTTCTATTTTATATATATATATATATATATATATATATATATATATATATAAAATGTAAGGAGTATCAATCGTGGAGAAGCATATATGAAAGTATTAAACAGTACAGAGAAGATGTAAATCAACTTTCAAAATCATGACTTTATCTTTTTTCCAATATGCATATTTCTGCAAAGGACAAACAACAAAATGAAAATGTATTAGCCTTTGTGACAACCTATAACCCAAACAACATGGAAGTCTTTCCTAAATTACACAATAATCTAGATATCATGAGACAGGACAATCGTCTTGCTAGAATGTTAAATAAAACAAAAATAATAAAAAGTAAACGTCAGCCCAAAAACTTGAAAAAAATGCTTACAAGTGCAAAATATACAAGCACTCAAAATTTACCAACTGTGAAAAAATGTTTAGATAAAAAATGTGGAACATGCCCATATCTAAAAGAAGGCTCGACAACAACTTTTTAGAATGGAGTAGACTTTCATGTCAAAAGCAACATGTCATGTAAATCAAAAAATGTTATCTATGTCATTTCTTGTGAAAAGTGTGGTCTAACATACATTGGACAAACGAACAACTTGCAAAACAGACTAACAGTTCACAAACAACAAATAAGAGATGATAATTTAAGACACTTAAAAGTTAGTAAACACATATCTCAATGCAGTAATGGTGCTTTTAAAATATTTCCTTTTTACGAAATATTCAATAATGGAGGTGACATTACATCACAATTGCTAACAAAGGAACAGTACTTCATTTCAAAATTTTCTCCTTCATTGAACAGCGTCATAAATCCCTAATCCTATCACTGCCAATTCAAACCTATTAGATTTAAGAGGGGATAACTCACCAGGACGATTGTTGATTATTTTGCTATTTGCTTATCTTTTTTTCATAGAATGTTGTACTATAGTGCCTCTGTCTATTATGGCCGGAAGCTTTATATCTTACATGTAGTGATTGTATGC
Organism: Phorcus lineatus; assembly: GCA_921293015.1. Classification (NCBI taxonomy): domain Eukaryota; kingdom Metazoa; phylum Mollusca; class Gastropoda; order Trochida; family Trochidae; genus Phorcus; species Phorcus lineatus. The sequence goes on from OV121085.1 coordinate 47,978,589, forward strand.
CTGTACTTTCCCCCCGATTACTTAAAACAAAACGTGACACTGAAATAAAGAATTTATTCATGCTTTATGGTAAAGATGTGTTTATGTAGAAAACTCACCAAAGATGTTTGAGCTTGAACATGTCAATATCTATACATGTACTGGCAATAGTGCTCACACATCCTTGTATCTACATGATGTCCACCTCACATATGAAGGAAATGTCTCCATTACGGGAAGTCATAAGCGTATAACCGCTAGATCCTAGCTTAAGTCCGCTCAAGTCCGAGCTAAATCGACTGATAAGTGACATGTTGATCAGTGTCCCTCCAACTCCCCATCGCCACAGCTCCCCATCTTTAATCCCTCCTGTCCTATAGTTCGACTTTCGTGACAGCTCTGAAAAACGTAAAGAAGCTTTTGAAGATATTTTTGCTAGCAAATGCTTAAAATGAACTTAGAATCAAAAGAACTCACTATCATGCCTTGAACAAACATCGACGGTTATGACATGTTGTATGTCTATGGTGACTCTTGTAACCGTTGCGATGTGGCAGTAAATTTTAGAAGCCTAAACGGCTATTTTGTCAAAGATTTATTTAATTAATTTCAAATATCATGTAATTTTATGTTCTTTCGAATTCACATATTCTTCCAGTATTATTATGAAAAAAAATCTAAATTCGAAAATTATGATTTTACATAATAATAATTGCATTGTTTAACAAACCTTTTGTCAGCATCTTTGTGGTGCTGATTCACTAAAGGCATGAAAAACTAGATAATCCTACCTGAGGAACTAAGAATCTGTCTTTGTATATAGGAGAGTTCTTGAAGTGTTTCCAGATAGAGAAGATGGGAATGGTCAACTTCACAAATAGACTCTGCAGCTTCAGGAAATTCCGATCTCGTTGAAAACCAGTAACAGGACGAAAACCGAGGAACGAAGTAAAACTGTTCTGGGCACCTTGCTGAAGTATATAACAAGTCATTCATTTGATTAGACCATCTCCAAAAAAGAAGAGAAGATTAAGTGACATGCTCAAATATATAGTTCTATTGACATTTAAACACCCCAAATATAATATATATGTTAAAGTAAATATTGACAAAAGATTAAATACATAAATACTTTACTCACCATGCTCAGGACGCCAATATTGAAGATTCGAGGTAGGTACATCAATGGCATCTTCTTTAATTATATGGGCATATAGCAAGTGGCATTGCTGCTCATTTCGTTTGAAGAGGAAACAAACGCAAGTATGTGATTGACAACAGGCAATGTTACAAGTAATATAACTGCCATAAAAACTTTTAATTGTTGCGTTTTGGTAATTTACAATATCTATTCTTGATGGCTGTAAGATGTAAAAGGAATCAAAACCAGTACAAATACCACAGAAGAAAATCAAAACGTCTCGCAAAGGCTGCATGATGGATTGAAAGATGTTTGATAGACAGAATCCACTCAAGACATCAAGTAGTTCGTTGCAAACGATACCCATTGTCTTTTTCCATCCTTTTGTTATATACCTTTAAAATCGAAAAGCTCATATTACATAAATGAAAAATATTTAACGAAATTCTAAAGAGGCTTCAAGCGCTGACTGCAACACACACAAAAGGCTTCGTTAATATTCAATGTAGTCGTTCATCTGAAAAGTGTTAAATGCATTTGAGGAGTGCTTTCATATAAGCTTGGGTCTTAAGTTGATGACGATACCCTGAAAATACTCGATGTCAAGGGAGGGTGTCATAGGAGGTAATCAATATAACCAGATGTCAAGGGAGGGTGTCATAGGAGGTAATCAATATAACCAGATAGCAAGGGGGGGGGGGGGGGGTGTCATATGAGGTGATCAATATAACCAGATAGCAAGGAAGGGTGTCATATGAGGTAATCAATACAACTGAATATCAAGGGAGGGTGTCATATGAGGTGATCAATATAACCAGATGTGAAGGGAGGGTGTCATATGAGGTGATCAATATAACCAGATGTCAAGGGAGGGTGTCATAGGAGGTGATCAATATAACCAGATATCAAGGAAGGGTGTCATATGAGGTTATCAATATAACCAGATAACAAGGGAGGGTGTCATATGAGGTAATCAATATAACTGAATATCAAGGAAGGGTGTCATATGAGTCAATCAATATGACCAGATATTTAGCAGCACTGGGGGCGCAGGATATTGAAAGTTACCATCACTTAATAGTATATAATGTTAAACTAATAGTATCACTTACCGCACAGTTATAAGTTATATAGAGTTTAAGTATAGGTCCTGTTTTAGAAGGTGTGACGAGTCGGTTCCCATTCACAATGTTTCGTTATATCAAAAAATTATATGGTTACTGTATTCGATAAAAAGTGAGGTTTTGTCCCGAATTCATTGTCGTATGTTGAGTTTGCAATATTTATTCGCGGATTACAGTAAATTGAAATTCGAGTTGCTTCTTTTATCATTTTCAAGAAGCAGTTTGAAGTAAAAAAAAACCCAAAAATTTTGACAATGGAAAAATGTTTGTATAATATTATCAGCTACCATTTACAATATTTCAAAATACCAAAAAACTTTAAATGGTGAAACTATAAAAATAATAATTGAGTTTTTGAGTTCATTATCATAATGAGTTTGTCATATACGTTAACGAATACACGTCGGTATTTTAATTATTTGGTTCCTTCCCCCATGTTCAATGTCAATGTTCTTAGCATTTTCTTGATATCTTCAATGAGAATAATTGATATAATGGCTTTTGTTCAAAATAAATAAAAAAAGGCCGCAATTCTTTAAAACAGATTGAAATAAATGACTACTCTGCACGACATAACTTGCGTATAAATTGAAAAATGCGTTTATAACCATTGACATTTGTCAATGTTCCTATAGTTAACTGTGAAATAGATTTCAACTCAATGACATACTTGTTTATAGTTTTGATTTTTTATCTTTAACCCAACCATTTTTGTGTAAATATTTTACTGATTGTCAATTTTCAATACGTCAAGCTCAATTATTGTTCAGTCTTTGAGGGGCATTTAGAAGTGATGTGAATAAGAAAGACATATTTTCTGGATAACAACTTCTATTGTAAAATTCACGTATCCTATTTCCAGAGTATGATAAGCTGATAACATGATGGAATCCCCTTTCAACTACACTAGATTACTGCTGATTGCTTTTAATGAGATGATGATAAGCTGGCGGGATAAAGAGGCGCTTATTACTGACTGATTCAAGTGTTTTTCTCATCTTAACTTAATGAGCTTAATCTTCTTAATCAAAACATGTATTAAAATGATAGATGTTATGGATATAACATGACCCATATTACGAATACAGTATGTTTTCCCGTTGGTTTGCCACAGGTCAAATATTTATTATGACACGTTCAAGTAATTCTTATATTCAATTATGGCCGTTGGTGATGTCTTATCTATATCATAAACCGATAAATAATAACGATTTGTTGATTTGACTGATAACGCTAAACGAGAACATGTAAAGAAGCTACCGAAAAATATTCTACAACTCAAAATCAGATCTACGTTACAACAGAGCCCTAGATTGCTTCTCTATCAGCAAAGCCGATGTGGAGAGGTGACATGATCTCCGAGATTAGCATTGAAGTATAAAGTAACTTAGTTAGAGAATGCATGTCACATAATTTTTATTTTCCCCCTCAAAAAGGAGGATATGTAAAGCAGAAACCATGACTACGAGGACCTAACAAAGATTGTGAACTCTAAGAGGAGGGACAACCAGAGGAACCGAAATGGAGTAGGAAATACTCTTGCATTCCATCAACTGTTGCGTTTTAAAGAGTATGTCGCCAACAATATAGCGTTATAAAGAGGCATATCGTGACTATTAGAATAGTGATTTAGCTGGTTTCTGTGTCGAAACCATTTAAGACTAGTAGAGAGTTTAAGGAGCAAAGGATGACAGTATATTTGTGATCAAACAAACAGCAATGGTAAAAAAAACTTGAACCTGTTGTGGGATTCGAACCCGTTGAGCCAAAGGTTCGAAGGGTTTCCAGACTCCCCGGGTGAACAATCGGAAAACGAATAGGAGTGGTTTATCCTACTTATCAACCGTCAACATGATTTATTTGGGATCATACTATCTGCATTAGTACAAATTGACGTCCGGGTCGAATCTCCTGCGGTATTCGAACCCACACTCTTAGAGTCAGACAACACCGCCAAAACTTTCCCTACTAGCAGCGAGCCATCTCGCTCCACAGGCACTGGCGCCCAACCCTGAATATTTTACACAGTACGAAAGTAAGTTACTAGAAATAACCAGATTGAGTTAGTTTTTAGAGAAAAAATGTTACCAAAGAAAACTTAATCCCCTTAGACTCCAGTTCAAGTCCGTATGCTCCTGTTGATCAATACGCAACATAGCGATATTGACAGAAGCGTTTGTAAAATATCTTTTACGTTCGTTTTACTACGCTCCCTAGTGCCTGTCCTTCAATCTTAGATTATAATGAATATGGAAGATACCAGAAGATAAACTTCATGAATTTTGTTTGATTCTAAAGATTCTAAAGACTAAATATTCTAAAGACTAAAGATTCTAAAGACTATAGGTTCTAAAGCCTAAATATTCTAAAGACTACAGATTCATATGCTGACTATTAATATAATCCCCCAAAACTTTCGAAGACTGAATTCTACAAAAGATTTCAGAATTATGATGCAGTTATAAAGAATATTTTTCCATAAGTTTTCACAGAGGTAAAAAAGCGTGTTGATAAATATAACCTACACTGTCACCTTCATACAAATCTAAACTCTCTAAAGATATTGCAATTCCATACGATCATATTCAGATAAATGTTAGCATAGCCTTGGAGTGGACGAGAATTAAGAAATTCAGGAACGAAATTTTCACAATTACCGCACATATCACCTTCACAATAGTCATTTCGAAAGTGGAAAAAAAAATGCACCATGTCTCCTTTATTGTAAACCGTGGTCAAAAGACACCATTATCAATTGTGAACTAATTTCTATGTGAAAGATTTTTTGAGAAATTCTGATAAAAATCCTCAATTGTTATGATGAGGTGATTTGGGGTTTAACGCTGCTTTCAAGAGTATTTCACTTATATCACGGTCGCTAGTATTATAGCAGGGAGAAAGCCCGCAACACTATTGTGGCTATGCATTGCGCTGAAACCTGCTGGTACTTGCGAACCATGGGTAGTACTGCGCTGAAATTCAATGTAGCAATGCAAGCAATCCTTACTGCGTGTAGAACAGTTGCCGAGCCCCCGGCGGGATTCGAACCAAGGAGTTGCCGAGCCCCCGGCGGGATTCGAACCAAGGACCTCTTGATCCGAAGGCAAACGAGCTTATCACTGCACTCCCTCAATTGATATGACAACACAAAACAAATACGCATTTTATTACATGACGAATGTTTGTATATATTCAGCAACCTTCTGGGGACACCGAGCAGTATAGCATTTACACCATCGTCAAAAGCACTGGGACATGTATTCTTGAAAATAAATCTAAATCTAAATCAGCTGGAGTCAACGATCAAGAACCTATTACCATAACAAAATGTAAAGAGGTGTAACGGGGCAAATCCCCGTCTCTTTGAGAATAATTTTTCAAAATGTAATCGTTTCCCTTCCAAATCAAGTCACTAATCGAAAAAAACGCCGTTATTTTTCCGTCTACAAATGATTAAAGTGATTTAAATGTTACATGTATAATAAGACACTTTAAGTTTAATAGCTATGATTAGACTGTCAGTGATGTGCCAATCTAGTTAAAACTAGCTGTAATATAATACGTCCCGACGACCGTTAATATATATTGACGGATCAATACATCTAGTTTTAACTAGATTGGTGATGTGCAGCTATGTAAGCGAACGTTTTAGCGCTACTAAATATAATTTCAAACGACTTGCTATCTAGCAGTTGACACACATTATCCAGATCATAAAAATATAATTAGCAATTTGGAATTATTTTTCTGAAATTAAATGCCAGACGAATTAAAACCTATGCAATGATTTCACAAGTTATAATCCATTAACTAGACTCCACTCTTTGCGGCTTACCATGTGTGACGCTGGTTTGTGTCTGAAAGTGTAATCCAATTCCCATACAGAATTAATTGATTGGGATTTTGCGTTGTAACCAAACTTGTGTAGGAGTACTATATAGTGTGCAAAGGCGTGGCTGATGTTTTGGGTAAGCGGAATAACTATCTACATGACCTTGTTGTTATAATTATTTTCTTTCTTGTCCGGGTTAATATTATTTTATTTGCACACCACTTAACTCAATACTTTGCCATGGTGTGGTGGTTTGCATGCTTCGGTGACCCTGAGAGTTATGCCAGCCCGGAGCTTACATGCTCCTGTTTGGGGCACCGAAGCTGGACACGTCGACGGGTAGAATCCAGACCAAATTTGAGTCTTCCAAAACCCAACTGTCTTTCCCTCATTATGCCTTCCCTTCTGTCTTCTTCCACATCCTTTCGATCCCATTTTTCCTGATTTTCATCCACGTGTTTGATAACTTAAGTATTGTTGAAAACACGTACAAGCCCATATTTATTTGCATACTTGGTCAATTATGTAAATTTGTTATAAACGACCGATTTATGTTGAGTAAAATGGCAAAAGACTGTAGAGCAGTGATTGAAAGGCATAATAATGCAGAACTGTGGAAAAATCGAAAGTATGTGGAATATTTAAACAAAATGAAAGCCGATAAATATTGAAGTGAAGTTATAATTACATTAGGACGTTCCAAAAGAATTGATCGTCATTTGATATTGCTAAGTTACTAGCATTTAATTGTACATGTACTTTAACCAACATATAATGACATGTGATACAACCTGAACCCCCCACATAGTTCTCCTTTTGACGTTCATGTCTTTCTTAGTTAAAGTCTATATACATTTGAATGACTTAGTCACAAATTTAATCAGTACCAGTTACTTTCCATTTTGCCAGTAAATATATACTTATCTACACTAAACTAAACTAGGAAACCTTAATAAATAGATTTACATCAACAAATGAAATCTTCAGAAAGATTGTCCAAATAGCTATGTGCAACTAACCACATTATTTAACATGCATATTTTCTACTTCTTCATAAAAAGTTTATTCCATAAATATTGATGATAGAGGTTCATTCTTGCTGTAATGAAGTTCTTATACTTGCATGTGTTGAATAGTTAGAGGAGACCAGGGTGTTATTGATTGGTTACAAGTTGACACAAAGATCAATTAAGCTGAGAAATAAAATCAGATTCGCATTGCCTTTTTAAAACCAACACTCACGCAGCCGTCCTAAATAATTACAAAACTGCAATAACAATTTTCAACGTATAGATGGTTAATACAAACAGATTTCCTTCAAAGGAAATGCGTCCTATGTCTTGCACATAACAAGTGTGAATGTTTGTATCACCCGAGCGAAAGCAAGTGTTATACCTAAGTTTGCAAGAGTTTTACCAAAACATATAGCACTCTTCCAAGCCGAATAATTTATTAATTACCGATTCTATTCCGTTTGATTGATTATTACGTCACCTATGACGAAAAACAGGTGAACGTAAGCAAAAGTGATGTGTTCATTCTTAAAACGTCATGTCATTTTAAAAAAAAGTAATGAACAAGAGACTGAGATTTCTTCGCTTAAGAAACCAACCTCTCAAGTCTTCAATAAATGCTTAGGCTCTCGTTTTATATTAGAGTCTAGTTGACAGAGTATCTCACAAAATCAAAATCTCCAGTCTTTTTAGAGACTTGTTAAGGTTTTTATTATATACCCATGTAAACTTAGGATAGTAATACAAGGGTGCAATACCGGGTCACTGGGATTCCCAGTTTGCGAGAGTTGCACAAAAGCTCTTATAAAACAAGATTGTCATTTCCAAATGATTTGATAACAATTATAAACAAATACCATGAACCATGAAAATCAGCAGCGAAAGCGTAGACGTGTTATCTTAAACAGTGACTCCGACTAACTGACGGCGCGAGCCAATATGACGACAACGTATTTGAAAATTTTGAAAATGACCTTGAACTTTAAAAGTTACTGATTTCTACACGATTGTTTAAAAACAAAATAGCTTGATCATTGTTTGATTTATGCTTTATCATATTAAATCAATTCTGAATTTGATCAAAATATCTTTCTTTTTATCTATTTGTTGTTATGTAAGATGTGAAAGTCGGACTTGCTATACTTGACGTCATGCGGAGGAATGTGGCATTCAGGTCAATTGCGTTATTCGGTCATCGGCGTACTAATTCCAATGTCAAGGTAACCTCAACGCGGAAGTATGTATGGCGTGGAAATGCGTATCGCTACGCAACCTTTTATTTTTTATAAAACATATTTTTATTAATTAAGATCGGGTATATAATAAATATAGAACGTCATACTAGTGCATTTTGATGTTTTGTATTGAACTCGAAAATGTCATGGGAGCAGAGAAACAACTCGTTCTTCGAACTCGTTGTTTCTCTGCTCCCATGACATCTTCTCGTTCAATACAAAACATCAAAATGCACTAATATGACGTTCTGTATATTTATCTTATCTAAGGGTCTTGTTGACAGGGGGGATTCTACTCATGCATAAATATCATTCAGAATATCCATCAATCCAATCTCAGTATTTTCAATATGAGTATACTTACGGTAAAGCGACATGGTTTCGATAAGACAATCAAGATTTTCCATAACCAAACATCCTACTTAAGTGACACAGAGCATGTTTCATGGATATTGTATTGTTTTCGATCATAAACCTCGATTTTTACACTGGTAATCTTCACTATGCTAACTGATAAGCAGTGATATGTTAACTTTCAGAAACAACCACTACTTGTCGATGAAAAAAAAACAATTATGAAGTTTAACATATTTGACCCCAAAGGCATACTCTGTGCCCCTTTAATGAAATTATGGCACACGTACATGGACGAATAATTTTGATGTTTGGACAGAAGTTTGTTTTTAGCAATCGTCTGTATGTTCGCCGTGATATGTGTAATAATTTTGAAAAAATACTTATATATTACACAGTGAAATTGACCGATTTGGTAGTTTAAAGGTATCAAAGTATGTCTTTTACGACGGTATACAGATATAGAAGTAATAAGTTTTGCCACAAGGCGATTGTTTATATCATATGGTAATAATAACATACATCAATATGCCTAAAATGACACACTATTTTGTTGAGGTTAGGAACTATCTTCAATTCTCAACCAACGGCTACAGCATGACATCAACCTAAATCTACTTGGACAACTGGGTTACTTTATGTCTTTGAATGATTTCGTTGATGTTGAGTATCGTTCAACAACGAACATGAAAATAAATGGCAGTAACAACTCTCAATCACCAGCAACTGTATAACATTAACCTTAATGTAATAAGACAGCTGGTATATTTTGTGTCACTTGAGAATTTTGTTGATGTGAGTATTTATCTTTAAAATGTATGTATGTTGGTTTCTCAGTGTACATTTTGTAAGTCCCAGATATTTGGATTGTTCTGTATCAATAGGTTCCTCTATGTATATTGAGCATATAAAACGCGTTAATCATTTGAATACAAGTGACAGCCATGTTTCTTTCAAAGGAGTCACAGGTTTGCTGTAGTGCACTTGGTTTTATTTTCCCCATTATCTTCTTTTTTATCTTCATTTTTTAAAGCACTATCTCTTCATTTTGATAAAAACACGAGTAAGGCCAAGAATGTAGATAAATTGTGGCGTGATATGAGAGTACTGTAGATATATATGAGGAGCAATAAATATCGAATACCATTTTAAGGAATTTAGAAAAGGGTCAACTATCTCAGATCGCCAAAGAAGTAATTCTCTGGATGGTTATAAGTTGCTTAAAATGTTTTCATCACATACCTATCTTCTTGACCTAGACAATTTAAATCTTTGCATACGTAATTTGTAATCCGTCTCCAACCATTCAAATGCCGAAATGTGACTGCAGTAAATGTGTCATTTGTGGTGTTGGGAATCACCATAACACACTGACACTTTGATCGACGATGAAGTGATAGACTCGCATTAGCATTATGCTTTAGTGCCATTATCTCATGTACATATCTCAAAACGTATAAGCACTTAAAGATAGAAATACAAAAATGTCTACACGTACTTAATTTTATATTTCCTTTTAATTCAATAGAAAAACTATTGCATTCCAAGACATAAATTGCGTCAGCTTTCAAGAACCATCGTCAAGGTGAAAATGTATCGAGATAGACTCTAGCGCGGAAAGAGTTGGAAATCTTTTCGTTTCGGTCGTGACGTTGTCAAGATGTCATGAACAAGAATGTGGAGATTCAAGCTGCCGTCATTATTATATTGACATTTGATGTGGAGTGTTTTTTACCAGTTTTACTATTGTAATGATATATGATGATTCTCTCCCCACAGAGGTATCTTCATCACAAATTACTATACTAACCTCTGTCCTAATACGAGTGCTACTCAGGTTTCCGGCATGTTCCCCTAGCGGCAAATATTGCTACATAAACATTCTTCAAATATTTCAGCCATTGAAAACACAACATGCATTGAAAACATAGTTTTACTGAGGCCTATGTAATCGCTAAATAAGGCGACTGTGTTCTGTAAAGTTTAACTTTCCCGTAGTATGTGGAAATAACTGAAGCTTTTAAAATCAGAACCGTTTTAACGGCGTCGCTGATTGCTAACTTAATTTTAATTGCAGCCAACCTGGCGTCTACATATCTAGACCGAAAAACGCTCTCATGAGAATAAAGGTTAAAGTAGTAATTTATGACGGAGCTACCTCTGTTGGGATGGAATGTATATGATATCACATAACTACAAATATGAAAATATTATACAAAAGGTCAATTAATCATAATCTTTGAAATGATATTGCCTGCACCTTCAGATATTATGTGAGACGGCAATTGTTTAATTATTACGATTATAAGATGTACTGTTTAACCTATATTCTATGATTGTTAGTGAAAGTACCATCCCTAGGATAAAACGATTATTCAAGAGTCTCAAATTGTGACAATCACAAATTCTCGATACATTCAATCATTAAGATTGACTTATAGTTGTTTTTCGGTATGTCAAATACATTCCACTCTGTAGATTAATCGCAGACAATAACAATTATTGGCAGCTCTATTGCATGACGTACACTGATTACATTTAAAAAGACTAATGCGTGTTAGCCAAGTTAGAAAAAACTGGGCCCATTGTCTCATTATCGGTCTACGGACGTAATTATTCTTGATGAATATATTGCAATATAAGGTGAAAGCTTTCAGATAAGAAATGCCACAGAATTTGCTTTCAATTTAGATAAAGAATACATGTACACTGCGACATTAAGACCATTTGGACTTTTGGTGTTTCATTGTGTATAGAAGGTAGATTGAGATACAGAGCCTTCTTACTCGAGCAATGGTACCGTAACATAGCATTTTATATTGGTTTTTTAAATTTTTTACTAACCTTCCTTGTTAAAATTTATGATTTTTTCTAAATTCACACTGTGTTTATTCAAAAGGTGATTCAGACGTATTGATAAGCAATTTCATTAAAAATTCCGTTTTTGGTTGATTGTTAATTATTATTACATTGAAAACAGAGTGAAGATTTTATTGATGTTTTTGCTTGATGTATATGGTAATCATTATGTGTACTTTTTCGATCCTCTCTTGACATCTATAAATGTATCATTCAGAATAACACAAGTTCAGAATCGGGGCCTAGAATTTCGAAGCTCTCTTTGCGCTAAGATAGTCGTAAGTACCATACATTAGCATTGGCTTTCGACTATCTTAGCGCTTCGAAAATCTAGGCCCAGAACTTTACAGAGACAGTTGACAAAAATAAAACGATAATGTAATAGTCAAATGTAAAAAGAATAAAATGAAACGGCAACATAAACAGGCTATGTTCATACATGTATTTGCAAAGCGTTTATCCGTGTGTGATATATGAATTACAATCCAGACTTTGTGACAGGTTTTTTCTTTCCGAAGGCTGTCTCTGTTAAGTTTTTAATAAATAAATGTACGGTATAACCCCAAATGAACAAGTTTGAACCACAGAAAATGCGGACAGAAACGAAGAAGCCGTCTGTAATGGAACACTCATTGTCAGAAACATTAATGTACAGTAGCGCTTGAAGCAAATGCACTCTGCATTAATGACGATTTTCAGTCATAATATCTCTGTGACATTATAATTGATTCATTTTAGTTCATAAAAGTGGAATTCCATTCAAATTATTTAAGATTTTTAACGTACACTAAACTGTCGTATTGAACTTATGATGTATGTCTAGCGCTTTTGTTGACGCTTTGCTAACTTTGCAACCTATAACATGTCTAATATCTATTTTGTATGGTAACTAAAAATATAATGAATCAATTTTTAAACAAATGCTTTCAAGTAAACGGTACTACGATAGTTTCTGAGTTTGTTCGTGAGGCCCGTTCAAGGTGTTTCTCCGGATTAAATTAAGAAATTATTGTACACACTGACTTACTTATCAAATAGTTTCAAGCAACATTTCTCAGGTTTTAGAGTATATTGATAAGTCTGGATCTCAGGCTCCTGCTCTAGAGTTTGATTGTAATGTCAATAACCACAAAAGCATGAAACGCACGAGTGACATATACAAGAGGCACGACAAAAACGTTTTTAGCTCGTGCACCTCGTGCTGTCTTGGAATATCGTGGTGCTTTGCAAGAAATCTTCCTGATTTGTCCGTTTTGAAGGTTTCGGAGGATTTTGTGTTTGCGACTGTAGAATTTCTTAGGTAGCCTCAAAAAAGGATTAAGTTTGCTCAGAATTGCATTTCTCAACTATAACAGTCTGTTAAATTATTTTATTTATTTGTTCGAAGTGTAATGAAAAAAACGTTTTATAAATGATATGCTGTCCTAGCATTCACCCTTTCCAATAGAAGACCAAATATTATATCCAGTCTATTTGTTTATTGGATGTCTTCAGTTGATACAGGAAGATAGGGTAAAACTGAAATATACAAAAACACAATCATAAATGAAAATCCCAAAGTTTACAAAACACTCCAAAATTTTGCTCCTATCAAAGCATATTTCCAAAAGGTATGTGTAAATACAATAAATCCTAAAGTTCCAAAATATTCCTAAATAAATACATAGGTAAACAAATACTGAATTTACTACAATGTGACATGTAAATGTAGACACTGCAACACCATAAAATAGAAGGGAAGTAACTCTGCAATGATCTCATGAAAACATGTACATATCCTTAATTCACAATGATGATATTTTACGAATGCTTCAAACTAAGAAATGTAACAGCAAAGCTTTTCTGGGCCAAAGAAAACCTAATTCCTACACTATGAAAAAACTTCCAATTTATATTTTCTTAATTCCATATATAATAAAATCTCCTAATATGCTATACATTATTAAGTAACATAATGACCTTTCAAAAACACTACAAATGTTTTGTTCCGGTACAAATTTCAACAACCTCAAAAATTTAAAGTTACTGAAAATACTGTATATAAATATACAAAATTGCCTACATATGAAATTGAGCATGTTACAAACAATGCATGAAATGATATTTATGAAAATACATACACTTTGTGGGTTTGAAGCCTGAAAAGGGAGAGACTCCTGGTCATGCGTATGTTTCCACCGAAAGTTCCGAAACAAGAGGCACGGGAAAGGTGCTACCACAAAAAAGTACCCGCAAGAAGCGGTGCAAGTGAAAAGGTTACCTGTGTAAAACAGTACAAATGAAGTATTATGTTTTTCAATATGCTTTTAAAAATTGTAAAATTTATTTCTTAACTCACATTATTTTGCATTATGTTACAAGCTATATGTTTCTGTTAGTTTTTAAAAAAGCCATTTCCGACAAATTCAATTAGACGATTCACTATTTTTCTTTAAACAGTTTAACTAAATCAAAGTATTACGATTCCTTTCTTGCGTTACGAGCTTAGTAATTAAAAAGGAAGCTTAGTAGTAATGTACCTCACATTTATTTGTGTTATTTTGTCCATGTTTTGAGAGGCGGGACACGGGCTCGGCAAAATTGCAGTAGAAAACTGTTCTGCACGCGGTAAGGTGTGGCTGCAATGCTATACTGAATTATAGCGCAGTACCACCCATGGTTCGCCGATGCTCGTAGGTTTCACCGCAATGCATAGCCACAACGGTGTTGCGGGCTTTCTCCCTGCAATAATACTAGCAGCCGCATTATATGCGAGATACTCTTGAAAGCAGCGTTAAACCTTAAATCACCTAACCTCAATTACCACTTACTAATTTTTTTTACCCCAATTCACCTCACCTCATCATAGTTTGATATCAGGAATCTTGCAATTGGTATCATTTATTTTATATTTTGTTATTGCCCTTTTAGATATTCTTGTTTAAAGTGAAACAGGGTATGTTTCATGAATTTTGTGCTTTGCTTAAATAGAACAAAAAATCATATGAGTTAAGTTCAGATCGCCTTTGTAACTTCCTGCTAAAGCTTTGTATAAGCCGCTCCTCTCCTTCCTAATACCTAAACCTCTACATCATGTTAAATATCAATCTGCCTGTTAAATAACATCCTGCTAAATCAGCGTTTATTAAACCGCTCTCGCTCCTTCCTAATACCCTCATCTCTTTCGGGCTAAATCCCTCCTATGGCTGGCGGCTTGATAGTCGTTGCTATGCTAATCTGTTATTTTTTCAGCCAATGAAATGTTGATAATTAAGGAGCTTTAAGCTACTAACTTGAACTCAACGGTTTTTTTTCAAATACGCTGAGCCGGGTGCCTTTGTAAAGGTGAATCTTTATCTCTTGAATGCCAAATTATGACATTTTCGAGTTTTCAATTGTTAATTAAAAACGGCCATATCAATGTTAAAAATAGAACATTTGCATCACATTTACGTGTATTTAAATGACCTACTTGGTAATAACAACCTATATTTATCGTTATGTGGTTTAAATAATTTCCAAAATTACGTTTGAGTCATTGACGCGCGGCATCGTCCAGTTTTCGATCTAGATTTTTTTCCAGTTTATTGTCACTATGCTTACTGATACGTATTGATATGTTTATTTCAGAAACACACACTTCTTGTCTCTGAGAAATCACCATTATTTAGTTTGACATATTTGAATTTAAGAACATACTCTGTCATTTTAAATTCAGCAGATATAACGCCTACATGCAGAAAACCATTGCCGCAAAAATATTAATTCATTTTATGAATGTTGTCTAGACAATCTTTACGTGAATATGAAATTATTTATTATTTTAGGTACGTACATGAGATGGTAGAATTTATTTGGCAACTCTTTCCCGAGAAGATTATTTATCAATAATTGAAGGAATTTAATTTCGATTCCGTTTCCAGTTTTGTTACCTTTGCTCTGTAGAAGTCGAACTGGAAACATAAAACTTGCCATATCAAATAAAATGTATTGTATGTATTTAATGACAAGATTATATGTATTATCTAAGATATTGTTGGAAAGTTCAAAGATGATAACATTGAAATGTTGCGTTGGACGTTATCTTCTGATATTATTTCTATGAGTAAGTGGTCACAATGACCTTACATGATACCGAAATAACACGGGTGATTTTATGGTTTGTAATATAATGTACTCTTTTAAAATGTCATAGCGTCACGGTAATTGGTAATATCATAACCTAATGACAATTCACTTTCGGTTATATTTTCGAAGCAAACACTATTGTAGATCACTCGATCTTAGACAAGAGGCATCTATCGTGAAGGACAGTTTTGGATGACAAAAGCCCACTTGAATGGTAAGGAAAATAAACACTTAAGCTTCAATACACGTCCTGATATATCTTTCTTTCATAGTGATATTCTTCTGGACGTTTTCAAGGCCGCTACATGCATACTGGCTGATAGTAACAACACGGTTGTTTTTTGTTAAATGCACTGCCGCATTTGCAAGAAGCGTAATAATAGAAAAAAATAAAAAGTACAAACCTGCAAATCTGATAATAGCAAATTGATATTTCTCACTTATAAGTCATAGTATAATAAATATTGCAATCAGCACATGTTAATTGGAGACAAATTGTGAAAAATTACCAGTAAAAAAAATGCAACTTGAAACAACATCGCGCACTGTACGATATTTTGATGAGAGTTTGGTTGAGGAATTGGTAATTTAAAGGAGGAATTGGTAATTTAAAATTTTCAAATTTGATTAAAATAATGTTCCAGGTTTGTTTTGACCAATGTACTCACAAAACATTTTGATTTTTGTGAACCTCGTTGAGCCCTAAAAAAGACATATTCGACATTACTATATATTGTTTGTGGCTTCAAATATAATAAAGTATGTTGTAACATTGGCAAAGACTACTTCAATATAGTACAAGTAAAAGTACAATTGAGAGTAGGCGGGATCTTACTGCGATCGACTCATTGAACTGCGCATGAGTTGGGAGAGTTTTAAATCATATGCTTGCGTTTAGGTGAATTGAGACTGCAGACACAAATAAACACAGACTTGAAAAAGTAACCTTTTATCTCTCAATGAAACATAGAACTTCTACATCGCGTTAAATATCAATCTGCCTGTTAAATAACATCCTGCTAAATCAGCGTTTATTAAACCGCTCTCGCTCCTTCCTAATACCCTGATCTCCTTTGGGCTAAATCCCTCGTATGGCTGGCGGCTTGACATTCGTGGCTATGCTCACCTGCTATTTTTTCAGCCAATAAAATGTCGTTAATTAAGAAGCTTGAAGCTACTTTCTTCAACTCGACGTTTATTTTCATTCGGTGAGGTGAGTTGGTGTTTAACGCCGCTTTCAAGATTATTTCACTTATATCGCGGCTGCTAGTATTATTGCAGGGAGAAAGCCCGCAACACCACTGTGGGTTGTGCCGCTGTTGCTGAAGGCGAGTCGTCTCATTGGCTAATAGCTAACGAAGGTTTTGACTAAAAAGAGATCAGGGTATTAGGAAGTGCTAGAGCGGATTCAAATACGCTGATTTAGCAGGATTGTTGAATACAATTTCAATATTTAAACAATTTTATACAAAGACCATGATTCAGTCGAAATACATTTCAAACCAAAAATTATATTAAAGATATCACCACTGCGGATATATTTTATAAGAGCAAAGTATTTCCAATTCCTGTCAATTACTACAAACAGAAATGATGACATTTAGAATGTATGTATCATTATTTATACTTTAAAAAAATAAAAATAGTAATTGCACATAATTAATCGTACCTTCACTTTTGGGAATATTGAAAAGTACCTGTTACATGATGATATTATTATTTAGCCAGTCAACAGTTGAAGCATTCTTAACATAATCCAAATTTTACCTTATCATATAACTTTAATATTTATCTTTTTAAAACGTAAAAAATCTTGCCTTTGTTTTAAATGCTAAATAGGAATGTATAATCACTTTAATACACACGTACGAAAACGTGATTAATGTTACATCTGTGTTTTGACAATAGTGTAGGCGTTTCTATAAAATGATCATCCTGTTTGGAGGCTCCAGTATATGTGATATCAAAAACTGATGCATCGACTTATGACCACCCCAAGGGACGCATTACTGCATCAAAGACGATGGAATTGGAAGCAAGGACGAGATTGACAGTTGTACGGGTAATTGAACAGGACACACTGTAAATGATGGCAGCACGCTAAAGGACCCTTAGGCGTAACGAATGAAACCATGACCAAGATAGAAATTTCGGCATTTGTAAAGCATCTACTGTTTAAAAGTCATGACCTATAAGATTAATCTGAAAAATGTTGGAAAATCAGAATAAGATATCTCACGAATATCTTGAACGACTCAAATATACTTAATAATTTGACTATATTTTTCCGATTGTTTACCAATTTTAGTTTGGAATTAAATTTGAAAATTCATAGTATTGCATACAAACAATTTCAATATCAAAACATAGTAGACATGTTTTTCTCAATCAGATAACACTTTCAAATTTTCATTAAAAAAATTGCGTAAAATGTGTTTCAAAGTTTCAAACCTCAACAGAACTTCACAATAGGTTGGAATCATCATCTGTAGTCTTGTTAGACGTATATCTTTAGTTTTGGCGAAGGTATTAATTTTTGCACGACCGCTAATTCAGTTCGTGTATCAAAGTTTTATTTGAACCATTCGTCACGTCTTCGGAAATCAGCATATGAGAAGATGCAATGAATACATGAATAACGAGCTGAATCGGCTATAAGTGAGACGGTTATCTGGAAAAAATGTCTTGATATTTGTAATGAATAAGACATTTCCTTGGAAAGAGTACTATTGCAGACCATTATCATTTTAAAGCACGAAACCCTTTGTTGAAAAAAGGTTATAGAGTTAGTTCATCTGCAAATAAATTGAAAGAAACGATTTTATTCCTTTATGGTGTCTGACGAGAGTCGTTAGTGACACTCACAAAGTAATCGTCAATGTTTAAAGATTCTTTTTAGTGGACGTGTTAATGTTGTTGAACTATTGTGAAGACTAAGCATCAAGATAGAGAAATGGACTCTGTAGCTCTTTATCCTTAGGCAGCAACCAAGAATCACCAAAACTAAAAATTCTTCTTTACTCACAAGTTGCAAGGGATCACATCGGCAGTCGGTCCGCCATGTTGCTTTTTTATGGAAAGTCATGGCAAATTGCGCTGTACTTTTACTTATTTTAAACCATTATAAGAATTGATTACATAAATAGATAGAATGTCCACACATTTAAAAAGAATTTATATGAATAAACAGGAATGTCCCCTTGAATTTCGTTTCCACCTTAAATACAACGATAGGACCGTTCTTTTATCTAATGGAGATTTGTGAGGAACAGGCAAGTCATGGATAAAAATCGAGTCTCGAATGGCTTAATTCTTTTTCATGAATTTGCTTCCCCGAATGCTTTCTCTGTATTCATTTATTAATTGATCACGAACATAGCAATTGTGATTTTATAGCACCTTTACGATTAATTCCTATTTATGCACAACATAACCTTTTACAGAAAATGGTTTTCTAAAACTTTGCATATTGGACACACAGCTACCACTTTCATGAAAAAGAACTGTCGTTTGATATTTGTTTCATTACCACCATTAGGCAATTACGTTTACGTTGAGATATTGCAAATCTGTAACTTTCATGGAGATTACTAAGAAAGTTCTTTGACTTAAGTACAGTTTATAGTCAATTACTTCTACTTCAAACCAATAATTACATGTCTAATTAATGTTATGACCTTGAACTTAGCGCCTAATTTAGCTGATTCTTGGTTTGTAAACGTTTCAAACGACATATGAACGATTAATATTTTATCCTGCCCGGGAATTGATTTGAGTAAAGTAAGGCGATCTCTTCTTAAAGTACACTTTTGATTATTGAGCTATAGACTATCCTCCTCAATTTGAGATTGAATATTGTTACATGAAATTATTTGATATTTCCCCCTTTAATCAGCTAGTTTGCAATGTATGGTATAAACATTACACTTATATTACCGCTAAATATATCACATTTAATGAACAATATGACATTTAAACCATGGGATTGCGAGGTCTGCACAGGGAAAGGAATATCCTTTAAGGTGTGAGAGAAATTTGTGTGTCAGGCGTAGATTCTAGGTCAATGACCGTTACATTGTTGAATTATCTTTCCTATTTCCTTGAATGTGTTTCACATTCTGACATAGATTGCATCATAGTGTCTTAAAATTCAATTACGAAAAAGTTCTAACATTAACCAAGAAACCCAGCTGCTTTAAGAACTATGCTGTGAAGTACAGACGAACTAAATCGAAGAGTTCTCAAGTTCGAGTGGAACCTTTTTACCTTCACCTTAGGTTTGGCTATGAAGCATTCATTTTCTGACACATTTTGTACGGGGCATTATGAAAACTGTACAAACTAGAATCACCAAACTTGATACCGAGTACACAATGGAAAATAAGCCATATTTTAGGCCGGTGGCTATGTAATCGTAAGTAACATGAGGCGAGATATGTTTTCACAAGGACGATCAAGTAACAGAATTATAATTACTTACAATATCTTGTCTTTACATTCTCTGTCAATCAATGTGCCCCTTGAAAATATCATAAACATTTTATTGCCAATGTACTCTTTGATATATCTGGTGAGGGACGTAAAACAATTCAAAATATTGTTTTTCCCATACATCTATTCATTGTTTTAAACGGCTTGACTTATGATAACGTCTGTAATGAATAGACAATAGAAAAGTTTGTATATTTTTTATTTTACGGTTTATACATTTTAAGGTAATTCTTTAAAAACAAGTAAGCAGTTGTTTAGCACGTTACGTTTGTCGTCATTTTGGTTATATGAGATGTCAAGTATTCCCTCTGTTAAATATATATCTAGAAATGGTATATTACATTACACGTCAAGATCATACAACTTGAAAGATTTTTTTATCTCCAGCCAACGTAACTTGGATTGAATAAGTATCGATTATTGATCGCTACAATTAAACAACCTATCAATATTATAGTTCTTGATTTGTTATTGGAATTTTTGATAAATGTAGTTTTAAAAAATCACATGTTATCAAGACACCTCGCAGATAAAAAAATTAACAAGAACATTATGACAGCTCCTAATCAGGTTAAATAATTTCAATATAACATGTAAGATATGTTTTTCTTAAACTGGTTTTTAACAGATATCAGATTCAATATATCGCAAGAAGGACTGTGTTAAATGTGTTTCTATGCATGAAAACTACTAAGCAATACTTCAAGGGCTTGTTAAGTCTCGTTAAATTCGGGTCGATATTTATTGGCACGACTGAACATTAGGATTGTGTGCAAACCTATCATTTTACTTATTCTTCACGTCTTCGGAAATAAGCACATGGCAAGACGTAAGAAATATATCTAGATGAAAAATGATCTTTTGAAAGAACACTATTTCAGAGCATCGTCGTTAAGTAAAGCACCAATCTACCGTTGGAAAATGTTATGGAATTAAATCAAATGCCAATAAAAATAAAGCATGGTCTTAATATTGTCTGGGGAGAGATGTTTATAGCTTTCTGAAGCTATTTACACTCAAAATTTTTCGAAGGTGTGAATGTGGAATTTGCGATGATGTGTTTTGCTGATTGTTGATTTCATCATTGTATAGAGTTAATGTTAAAAATAACGATTTCGAAATGGAAAAAAAGAGAGTTGTGAATCATTACCGTGAAAGATAACAGTAAAATTTCTTTTGATCAACAGTTTTCATTTTCGTCCAATCAGCTTTGAGAGAGTGCAGATATCTTTTAATTGTCCAAATTGTTATGAAAAATAGGATGATACGTGTTTTGTTTAATAAATGCAATAGTGAAACTAAATCTTCCGTCATGGCGTTTTAGGGACGCCAAGAATTTGGGTAATCAATCAAGCACTTGCTACTGGACTTGGGAAAAGATTACCACTACGTAGCATTTGTAAATGAACGATGCTGTTCCCCTGGATGCATCCAAGCATTCCTAATGCTAGCCAACCTCTTACAATAATAAACTTGACAACAGAACGTCCTCTATCTTTTCTGTCACAGTAGAGATTGTGGATTCTATTTTTCATAGTTACCACTGTTAGATAAAACTGCCATAATTAAGTTTCTCACAACAACTGATAGAGATATTAGAGGCTGAAAGATAAATCTTTGAGTTTAAGTTACGGATGAAAATATCAGTATGTTATTGTATTCAACAGGCATCATCGTAGACGCTTTTGTAACAGACAACCGCGCACAACATGTTCAGCATTTGCACATATGAAGAGGACATCTGTCTTTCCTAGACAAACCCCTCGTACGGCTGGCGCGGCTTGATGTTTGTGGCTGTGCTCACCTGTTATTTTTTCAGCCAATAAAATTTCGTTATCCAAGGAGCTTGAAGCTACTCTTTTGAATCTTCCATCCGGGTTGTGCCGCTGTTGCTGGATGTGAGTCGTCTCATTGGCTGGTTGGATACCTAGCGATACGAGGCTTTTGGCCTTAAGGATATCAGGGTATAAGTAAGGAGCTGGATCAGCGGATTCAATTACGCTGATGCAGCAGGATGGTTTTAGTGTTGATAATCTTAAAAAGCGAATGAACAAAGAATTATGTTATGAGTCTGCCAAATTAATTAGTCCTTTAATACCCAATACTATTCATAACCTAGGTTTCCAAGTTACATACATCTTGAATTTATTTGCATCTTGATAAAAATCAAAGTTTGTTTAAAAACACTACTGCAGAGAAATAGCCTTGCGAATGAATTAAGATAATATATTGAAATAAATTTAACATGTTTACAACATGAATTTGACCGATACAATCTTAAAAGCATTTATTAGTCCTATTCCCCAACAGAAACTTACACTTCAACATAACCGAAACATAACCGACATCTTTATGTTAAAATAAAGGCGAAATGTATTTCTAGTATCGCATTAACATAGATTCATAAAATGAAAAATATCTTATTTCTGTTAAGATTACGAGTCATCGTTTACTTTGCTGCTGCTATTGAAAAGTGTTTGTGTCTTAGTTTGATCTAACCACCTGTTAAAAAAGTCGACTTCATTCAGTGAATAACAAATATGAGTAATTGTGACAACTTCAAGCAATAGATAATAGATAATAGACTCGCCTAAATGTCATATATTTTTTTGTACCAGTAAAGCCTTAAAAGAAATTATTCTTTTGCTCTTATTTTTGAAATATCAATTCTGTGTAAATTCAAAATGTCATCTTTGCTTTTGTGTTGAGAACTATTTAATGCATAAGGTGTTTTCACTCATTGTAGCTATCATGTCTCTATGAAGTTGAGAAATGTTATATTTACAAAAGCAAAACTGGTTTAGTGACCTATATATTGTAATCTATTATCCTAGATAACATGGTCTCATTATTACAATTCAATTCGTCTTTAATTAATATCACACAAACGGAGTTTTATTCTTCTCACTTCATGTTTAATATTAAAGCCTTGACATTTACACAACAGCATCTCTCTCAAAATAACATAAACAATAAATTTTACATTAAAAATTGTATAAAGATGCATTAACCAAGATTAATCTATTAGCATAAAATAATTTCTTTAATACCCAAATTCCTTCACTAGATAAAATTTTAATATAGGAAAATAATTGAATAAAACCTGTCAAGAAAAAAATTTGTCAAGAAAAACTAAGGGATTATTCAGGGAAGCATTTCAAAATTAATGACAAGCATTTGGTTTTAAAAGTTAGAAATTTGTTACAGGTAGAGAACTTCTGAGTTCTAAGTACTTCTTAAGTTTTGACTATTTTCACTTACTTGATTGAATGCTTGTGTATCGAAACACATATTTTGTTTTGTTGTAAATGATTCATTTTGCATTTTGGAAACCTTTTTTAATACCTAAAGAGAGAATAATATTACAGTTTGGAGTTTTACACACTGTATATTCACTGTATGATTGATTTTCAAAGAAACAAAAATAAACATAAACAGGAATAAGAGTTGTGTAGTTGATTTTACCATTTCAGCTTCATTTTCCTTGTGTGTAAAATTCTGCTACACTCTGAGTTATATCATATAGCCACAACGCCTCTATCTTTACTTACATTTTGTCCAGTTTTTGACAATGTTTTGAATTATTGCAATATCCTTAATAAGTTGCCTTGGACATAATTAGCAATCATACATGCACGTGGAATTTACTAAATGTACTAAGATAGCTGTTGTATCAAATGCTAAGAAAATCTACTATTTTGACATGCAAACACAGTTAATACCATTCTAGATTGGGCATGTGTGACCATTATGCTTGCAGGCTACATTATACGTGATATCTAATATTAATGCACAGAATGATGAAAAAGCCCCCAGGAGGGCAACATTTTATCAAAGATGATGGGATTGGAAGCAACAAACAGATGATGGTTTTAGAAGTAATTGAATAGGACACCATGTTGAACCCTTAGGGTTAACACAGGACTGAAAGATAGAGTTTGAAATTTGATATTTTCCTGAGAACTGACCGATCTGAATCATAAACCATCATCACATTTTAAGTCACGATATACTAAATGAATCGGTGGCAAAAGATCAGAACTATAATTTAGCCGATTTATGAAGATATCCAGACAATAATATTTATTTAGATATGATGTTTTTACTATAATTCTTTTCATCCACGTATCTGATAATTTGACCATTTTTGATGGTGTGATAGATTAAAAAACAATATTTCAGTAGCTAATAACTCAAAAACATAAGTATACATCAATAATGACTCATCACTTACGTGTTTCATCGCAATGCGTAATAACCCGTACATGAAATTGCTTTTTAATCAGAGACACTGTACATATCATGGGAATAGTGAACACATCTTTAATGATTTTATGGTAGGAAGTCGATAATCTGTTTATATCATCAGACAAAGGTATTTCAGAATTCTTTCTCGTTTCAACATCATACAGTTTAGATTTAAAATATGTCAGAAGAAGGTTTTCAGAATCTTTTACAGAATCTTTTGCAGAATCTTAGGCATGAATTAGATAAGAATGACATAATTAAAACGAGTACTTCATGGTCCATAATTGCGGTTTTCCGGTTCTCCGCTAGAACGAACCTTTACTTCATGGGAATGTCTCCATCTCGCTAAATTTCCTAGCCTGAGGGAAAAAAAGATTATTTATAATAAATACATATGTTTTTAGCATTGTCATAACAACATTTATGAACATGCATATATATTTCGACTGACTCAAGACAGACCTAACTTAATCTCGTTAATACATTATAGGAAAAACATAAGTAAAACGCTTTACGTTCAGTTGAAATGCAAAGGGGACATTATATATTCTAGTTCCATTAATATCTAAGAACAATCAAGACACTCATAGACTTTTATATACACAGTTTTATTGTAAATGTAAGACATAAGAACCACTGAAAAGTATCATGTATTATGGAAATTTTTCAGAATGTTGGATTAAACTATTCTTACACATATATTTTCTTCTATACATGCATTTGATTTGGCAAATAAAGACACTGAATTCTGTTGTTGATTTTACGATGTCATGGGAAAGAAGATCTTCACAGATTGTAGAAAACCTGTTGCACAAATGAGAGTAATTTTGCAAATTTAGTTGGTCAGTTGGTTTAGTTGCCCATACTGATATTGATTCATCCGTTGGTATGTGTTATATTAAGTGAAAAGATGTTACCGTTTGCGTAGTGATATGTCAAGTCGATATCCTTTTATCCTCAACCAGAATTTACAAGTATTCTTTATTTGACGAATTATTTATATGTAATACCCTTGACAGAGATATAGAAAAACGTGCTAGTCAATCAACTTTATCTTAAGCAAATATTTGAAATTGATTTATTGTTAAATACATACCTGTTTCTGGATTAAAGTAGTATTCAATTGTGTTATACCTAAACCTCATCCTTTTGGGACTTATTCTGTGCACAAATAGCTACATTTCAAAATAGATCACAAGCGTCACATAGTATTTGTGACACACTTTTAGAAACCGGTCTTAACTACAACCTATTTACGTATGTTAATAACTTTCTAAATACTGGAATGTTTCCATGTAAATCTGCACGGCATAAAATAGTTGTCAATTGTAAAATGTAAGATGGGCTACTGAGACAGGATATGTACAGATACCGCCTCACTCACACTACTTTTGGTATTCACCGACTTTATAATCTGGTGTATGGTTATCCACAATACAGGGTTATTTTATCATTCTCTGTACAAATAAACTAAGTCTGCAAAAGACAATGTAACGATTATGACTGCCACATTATCTTACACTATGAAGACTATATGTACAGCAGAAATAAGTTTTTCTCAAAACTTTTGACCCATTTGATGTTGAAATATATGTACAAATTGAACTATTAACTGAAGATTAAATGCTGTCTCTCTTCTCAGGAGGTGAATTATCAATAACTGATCAAATAGATGAAATGTCATGGAGATGAATGTACTACGATTGTATTTTTCTGTTAATACCTGTATACCCTGCTCAAATAGATGTCAATTGTACATTCTAGATATTTTTGTCTCTATTTCTTAAAAATATTCCTTGTTGTGACCGTATTGTAATTACTTGATGTAAGTGTTTATATACATGTATGATGATCTTCGGACTAAATCTGGAGGAAATAAAGAGATTCATTCATTCATTCATGCTAAAAGTTCATCATCCATAGATATTCAATTAACTCAATCTCAGATTCAAATTAAATTGGTAGCATTCCAAATCCAAAAATTGGTCGTTAAATAACAATTACGCCCCTGCAACTTTTGGTAATATACGACTGTAGTGCAATAACTTTAACAAACTTTAACGGATATAACAAGACACAAAATGTTTCGACAACAAAGATCAAGCAAAATTATATTTCTACCAAAACTGCAAAAAAGACATAATGCTATCTTTTATCAGTTAATGAGCTCGTCATATTGTGATTATATTACAAATACAATTATTTTATGATAACGCGAGAAACTATATAATGCTTGATAGGTAGGTTTTTGAAACATTTTTTTTATCATATGATATCCGAAACCTTGTAACCATGCACAAATTCATACATTGTAACCCTGATAAATAATACTTATGTTAATAGTAATAAATAGTACAAATATACAAAAGTAATAAAAGTAATCATGGTAAAATAGAAAAAAAATCTTTATTTATTTTATTTTTTTTTATTCATGGCAATATTTGCTATTAAATGTCCAAGTCGGTGGCAAGCACTAAAGCTTTTTAAACAAATCATAAAATAATTCCAAAACCTCCATACAATGAAAAAAACCTGTAATTTGCGTCGACTGACTTGCCACAGACCTAATTCAAAGACTATATTAAAGCACAGCAACACTTTACATTTAGGGAAAATTTGTATGGGTTGATTTTATTTGTAGTTACATTTAAGTCTAAGAACATTTAATATATATACAAAACTTTAATATTACCACTTTGATCGTCACACATAAGAGTACTTTTATTACGAATACCATATATCAAGTACATGGTAATTCATAATTTGCATGAACATTTTCTTACACCCACACGTATACATCTTTACATTAACAAATGTGAAGCAATAAGCATAGCAATTTTCAAGACACTTTTTTCCATTGATGATTTTATGCTGTCTGGAGATCGAGATCTTTGTGAGAAGAAAAAGTTTAAACAACCATCAATGTTTCATATATTCGAATATAATTTTAGAGAAAGCAATAGAGTGATGATCAGCTTATTCTTGTTTTAGAGTCACCGAACCTCGAAGTGGAAAGGTGATTGTTGTTCACATTTGCTATTCTGGATGCATTCTAATATTTATCCATGTTTGACATTCGAAACTTACATTTACGGATTTTTGGCATATAATACGTAAGCGTATTATTTGCACAGCACAAAAAATGTTTTAACTGTAGGTGCTAACTGGTCGGATAATGGACAAATAGCTACAACATGTATAAAGGGATTTGTTATTTAATATTCATTTTATTACAAGAGATAATTGTAGAGACATTACTGCTTGCGATTACTGTGATACGTCCTGTGGCTAACCATCATGGATGTATTGAAAAAACGCACTAATCAATTAGTTTTATCCTAAGCCAGGATTTTAATAGTATTTTATTATGTTATACCTGTGCCACCTCTCCTTTATCTGACGAATCATTGATCTCTAAACCTCGATGGCATGAAATCTATTCTCATATCAGACTAATTTGCTTACAAATAGATCAATCATTTTCAAATTAAAAAAAAAGTATATTATGATTGAATTTTCTGAGCAAAAAAAGCTAAATGCTTCAAGGATGAAAACAGATATTGTCTTTCAACTAGTACATAGTACTTAAACGAATATATTGGTAGCATTCGGAAATTGAAAATTGCTCGTTTGATACTAATTACGCACCTGAAATTGTAATATCAAAGGTTATGGCAATAAAAGACTGAAGAGAAATAACTTTTACAAACTATAACAAGATACAAAATGTTTCAACCACAAATATCAAGCAACACAATTTCAAGATTTATTTCTTCCAAAACTGCTACAAAGTAAACCAGCTTATCAAATTACGATGATATTCATCTAGTCTATAAGGTTTATCAGTTCTAAATGAATAGTTGTTGTTTTGCACGATACGTTTTTTTTTCATGAAACTACTCTCTTCCCATAGATAGATAGATAGCTCAAGCCATGTCTTCCTACACTTACTCGTGTTTCAATTCGAGCACATACTGGCATGGGTGAGAAATGGAGATACATTTTTGTCAGCCGAAGGCGTTTCAGAGTTGTCATTCACAAAACGTCAATCAGTTTCGGGAAAACTATAAATCATTCAAATATGAACTGAGCACAGGAGTCTTGTTGGCAGTACATGTTCGCTACTTATTTATTATGACCTCTGTGAACACATGGAAGCTTTCCGTGGCAGAAGTGTTTTCATTGGGCACTTAGGGGATGTGACAGGAACTCAGAAAGTGTTCGTATTGAAACAGAGGTTAGCGTAGGAGGTTTTGACTCGAGCCTGTGTGCGTTCAAAATGGTTTGAAATGTGACATCAGTCATTTTGGACATAGGGCTCATATTTTCAATATTTGAAATAGCAAGATCGTTTTGATATCAACAATCAGCTGCAGTTTAGGAAGTTGATGAAGATCATGTTGTAGAAAAAACATTCAGTGAACATAATAATAATTTACAACGTGCCATTTTCAACGGTTACGAACTTTTTTCTAATGTAATCTCTGTTAATGTGGGTTATATTTCTTTGTTAATCCCTTTTGTTTAATTGTAACATAGACTACCTTCCTTATTTGTATTCAATCACGTGCTGTCTTACCTTTCCGACTGCCTTCTGGTTTTTAAGAAATGCTTGCACATTGCACAGGTGAAGACATTTTAATCTTTTCAACTTTCCGGGAAAGATCAAATTCTCAATTCAATTCAATTTATTTCCGGTACTGAAAGGCCACACCTGTAGTACAATTCTAGCATATGTCAGCATGTACACGCTTGGTTACTATTCGTTAATTTGACAAGAATTAAGTGTAATTTATATCATGTTTCGTGATAAATTCTCAGCTAAATAACATTGCGTAGTAAACAAATTTGGACTGATTTTGCAGCTATGTATGATTTGTGTTATTCAACAGTTTTGCGAACTTAAAACGGTTGGATGTACAAAGAAATATCTTAAATGTATAACTTTCTTAGAAAATTGTAGACAGGGTAAATTAAAACAAAATTATATTCATCTTCTATTTCGATAAGACTAGAAAGATTGCAAATTCAATTTTCACTTTGGATTGATTTGAATCTTCCACTCTGGTATTGAAATGTCTATTTACAATACTTTGCAATATAAACATATTATCAACTGTTGTATAGCCATTCCTTATTCCTCCCTGAGAGTAACTGATTTTATTCATTATCTTACCCCATAATACTAATCTTCTGATTATGATAGCTGTAAAGACGTTACTAAGAATGTATGAAAGTGATACCTCGGTAATTATTTGGGTTACCCATACTTCCTTGTTAATGCCAATTGATCAACTAGTTCGATAACTACCATTTTCTAACATAATGTAGAACAATAGCTCTAGATATGGCATTCTTCAAATCTCTGGTATAATTTGATCAATATCTGCAGATTTATTGGTTTTAAAATATATCATCCCCACTGATTGGAGAATATAGTATATATTCTGTTAACGCAATATTAGGAACAAGAAATGATGGTTGATTTGTTTACTTTATAAAGGTATCATCGCTATTGACATCATCACTTTCAAAGTTGTAAAGGTTACTTAAGTTTCGATGCCACTCATTCATACTATATTGCTTACTTCTATGGAAGTATTGTTTTAAATTCAAACCAAAAATATTTTCTATGTCAAATTGCTTCTTCCTGAAGTAATCTTTTCCTTTTTGCTTACACATATTGTTATATTTATTTCTTATCAAACAATATTCCTCTTTCGTCTTCCTGAATTTGTTAAGCAGTTTACAACGTTTTGTTTTTAGTTTCTCACATTCTTAATCGTAATTAGTAAAAGTACAGTTGACTGCACGGCTAACTTTGTTTGCAACCAAGCAGTATTCTTTACAAAGCACAAAACTTAGAAACTTGTAAGAGAGGTTACATTTTGAAAAAAAATGACTCGTCTAACTTCTGATAATAGAGAATTACTTATAATAGTTTAATATATAAAATAAAGAGCCTAAGATATAAGCATGATAAAACATTAAGTTGATATTCATAAACATACTAACATTTTAAAAAAATTTCATCAGGCAATGCAATTAGCTTCGATGTGATAGATGTAGAAAATGAGTACATATTCTGATAATTTCATACGCGATAGTTTGGTAATATGAGAAAAACAGCATCTTCCAACCTTTTACAAGTTTTGTCATATAATTGAGCAATACTTCAGACCATTACAGTTAAAGAGCCACTCCGTGAGTTGCTGGGATCATATATGCCAAACTTAATCAATGGTGTCATTTGATCGCCAAGTATGGACTGTTACCAAAAAGACACATTTTAAAGCTTATTTGTTTTTTACAGTGACAAATAATAAGGTAGAACGTCGCAATTATGATCGAAAACCGGACAGTGGCGCGCGTCAAATAGTCAAACGTAATTTTGGAGACTTATCTAAAACAGCCATGAGGGCAGTTAGGAGTTAATAGCGTTTATTAGGCTATATAACTAGTATCCATGTATATGTTACGAACAATCTGGGGTATATCACAATCTGCAGATTGTTCGAACAATCTGCAGATTGTTTGCTCACAATCTAGGAATTCCTAGATTGTTTAAACAATCTGCAGATTGTGCGACCTGAACAATCTGGGAATGATCACAACCTGGGAATTTGTGTTTTAGTAGTATTTCCACCATTATAAAATGTGAATTATTTAGCTTATTAAGGTTTTTCTATTTAGCAAGTATATGGATCGATTCCTAGATTGTGATGAGCAATCAGCTTGTCTCTTTCTCAAAATGAGGGGGTGTGGGAGCCGATTCCCAGATTGTGAAGGGCTCATAGCTCACCTTTATTTAAACTGAGAGGGTATATAGGAGTGAATTCTCAGATTGTAAAGGGCTCACATTTCGCCTATATGTCAAACTGACGGACTATCGGGATCGATTCTCAGATTGTGAAGGGCTCATAGCTCGTCTTTATATCAAACTGAGGGGGTATAGGGGCCGATTCCCAGATTGTGAAGGGCTCACAGCTCACCTTTATTTAAACTGAGAGGGTATAGCAGTAGATTCTCAGATTGTGAAGGGCTCACAGATCGGCTTTATGTCAAACTGAGGCAGCATAGGGGTCAATTCCCAGATTGTGAAGGGCTCGCATCTCGCCTCTATGCCAAACTGACGGAGTATAGGGATCGATTCCTAGATTTTGAAGGGCTCATAGCTCGCCTATAAATCAAACTGACGGAGTATAGAGGTCGATTCTCAGATTGTGAAGGGCTCATAGCCCGCCTATATGTCACACTGAGGGAGTATAGGGGTCAATTCTCAGATTGTGAAGGGCTTAAAACTCACCTATATATATGAAACCGAGAGGGTATATAGGAGTCGATTTTCAGATTGTGAAGGGCTAACATTTCGCCTATATGTCAAACTGACGGAGTATAAGGACCGATTCTCAGATTGTGAAGGGCTCTTAGCTCGTCTTTATGTCAAACTGAGGGAGTATAGGGGCCGATTCCTAGATTGTGAAGGGCTCACAGCTCACCTTTATTTAAACTGAGAGGGTATAGCAGTCGATTCTCAGATTGTGAAGGGCTCACAGATCGGCTTTATGTCAAACTGAGGCAGCATAGGGGTCAATTCTCAGATTGAAAAGGACTCATATCTCGCCTATATGTCAAACTGACGGAGTATAGGGATCGATTCTTAGATTGTGAAGAGCTCATAGCTCGTCTTTATGTCAAACTTAGGGAGTATAGGGGCCGATTCCTAGATTGTGAAGGGCTCACAACTCGCCTATATGTCAAACTGAGGGAGTATAGTGATCGATTCTCAGATTGTGAAGGGCTCATAGCTCACCTATAAATCAAATTGACGGAGTATAGAGGTCGATTCTCAGATTGTGAAGAGCTCACAGCTCGCCGATATGTCAAACTGAGGGGGTATAGGGGTTGATTCTCCGATTGTTAAGGGCTCACAGTTAATCTATATTTAAACTGAGAGGGTATAGGAGTCAATTCTGAGATTGTGAATGGCTCATAGCTCGCCTATATATGAAATTGGAATGTAGGAAAAAACGTAACAGGAAAAAAGGTAACGGAAAAAAAGTAACAGGAAAAAAAGTAACACTTTTTATATAAAGAAACACTTAGAGTAGTAAATTGACTTTGAATTATATTAGGATAATTGTTGATAATCTTGTCATTAAAGAGGATTATGAAAACCAAGTTTTAGAATCATAATAACATCACATTTAACATTAAAGGTACACTTGTTACCTATAACAACATAATTACATTGGTATTAACTGTTTCCTTCTCACCTGCTCAACTATTTCGACATAATACTTCTCCCTTAATTGATCATTAGGACTGGCCTCACTCATTTACCATCACACTGGCCTCACTCATTTACTTATTAATTACCTTCAAAACTTTGATCAGGAAAGCTAATCAACTATTTTTAACAAGCTTAGAGATACTGGTTTCATCATCTTTGATATATAATGTGCACTGTAATGTTCAAGTTTATCAGATCTTCAGTATGGAGGTAATAGAAAGTAACAGAGGAGGAAAGAAAGTGTGCTATGAAGGTCACATGTACACTTTTGCCAGTAAAAGAAAAAACAAGATCTGGTGGAAGTGTAGTAAGCGTGCAAAGTCTGATTGCAGAGCAAGCCTTAGTACAACTATAGTACATTATGTCATATTTTGTTAAACTTATCAAATAAAAAAACAAAAAAACTGTTACCTTTTTTCCTGTTACTTTTTTTCCTAGCAAAATCTGTTACTTTTTTCCGTAACTTTTTTTCCTGTTACTTTTTTTCCGATCACCATGAAACTGAGAGGGTAGAGGAGTCGATTCTCAGATGGGGAAGGGCTCATAGGTTGTTATTTATCAAACTGAGAGGGTATAAGAGTATATTCTCAGATTGTGAAGGGCTCATAGGTCGTCCATACGTCATATATAGTACGCTTTACTAACAACACTATAAAGCAAAAACTACTAAAGCAAAGATTCCGACTAAAGGGCCAATCAACATCTCCTCGTATCTTCATAAACGAAGATCTAACTAAGATTCGAGCAAGTATTGCTAGACGGGCAAGAGCCCTGGTGAAGGAAAACAGAGTTGAAGCCACTTGGGTGTCAGGTGGTGTGATACTTGTTAAACTTAAAGACGGTACACTGAAAAAGGTTTCGAACGAATCAACCTTTCAGGATGTGTGTGAATCAACTAGGCTCGTAATGACATTCAACTTAAGTCAAAATAAATAAACACGAATTGTATCGAATTCATGTATGTGTATATGAGTTCAAAGACTGATTAACCACCATCTATACAACTGCGTGTATAGTTAAAACTGTACAGATGAAATCATGCAGTAAGATTGACAATGTTGACTCTTTCACAAACAATTCATCCTGTGCTTGCATGTCTAGATCTCTATGATGATGATATACAAGTATGCATGTACTGTATGTAATTAAGTATTATATGTATGTACAAGTATGTATGTATGTGTTCGTATGTATGTACAAGTATGTATGTATGTGTTCGTATGTATGTACAAGTATGTATGTATGTGTTCGTATGTATGTGCAAGTATGTATGTATGTGTTCGTATGTATGTACAAGTATGTATGTATGTGTTCGTATGTATGTACAAGTATGTATGTATGTGTTCGTATGTATGTACAAGTATGTATGTATGTGTTCGTATGTATGTACAAGTATGTATGTATGTGTTCGTATGTATGTACAAGTATGTATGTATGTGTTCGTATGTGTGTACATGTATTTATATGTATGTGTGTATGTACATATGTATATGGTTGTATATGTATATGCAATAACCATTTATGGGAGGACGATATACATAAACACATCACAGTTAATTATCTCTGTTTACAGCTTATAATACGTTGTGAACAGATTAACCATTTAAAGATGCATTAATATATTTGTGAATTTCTGCATCAAACTATGAATCTTTGTGTGTATTATTTGTCTACTAATACAATGTGAGTTGTTTGGAATATGAATGCTAGATATCAAATATCTATAAGACTGGACTTAACTAAGGTTTAACAACTTTAGACATGCATGTGTAAACACCATGTTTCTGTTCAACAGTATTTTGTGGGAATGTCCAAGGGAGGACTGTGTATATATTAACCTCTATTATACTTAACTCACTTCTATTCTTGTTCAGTTGACTAAGTTTGTTCAACTATTTTCTTTTTCTTTAGTCATGCTCACAAGGGGAAATATAATATAACTATGAAGTAGCATCACAACATTATTGTTTCCATTTACACATTCGTTACTCCTGTTCCTATCTTGTATCTTTATGAAAACACTACTAACCACGTAGTAAAACATTATCAATCATCCTTATAAATCCAAAACTATACACATCACATTATATTCACATGTTAAAATAACAAATAAAAATCATATTGCAAGTACAAACTAAACTTACCATAACAAAGTTAGTCCAAATCGACATATCCAGTCTACCACTGCCAACACGACACTTGTCCCTGCTTCACAGGTTATCTCGTCTTGCACGTGCATCTTACTTAACACCGAACTGGAGTTGTCGAAACCACAGACTTATGAAACACCGTAACAGTCATATACACTTATAAACAGAGTTATAGAATAAAAACTCAACACTCATGCAATCATTTTTTATTATTATTATTACATATTAACACTTCACATGTGTTATCTTTTTTTATCTGATTCTCCATATCTCTCATCAAAACGATGATTTCACGTCATTTCTTTTTTTTATTTTCTATTCTTTTCACTTTTACACATTATTTCAAATCTTTCTTTCGCCTCAAGAAACCTTTGTCATGCAATTACAATTTATGTTTGAACAATACAAAATGCAGTGCATTACTTGCAAAAACGTCACGTGAGTTTCTAATGTTAATATCTACTTGTTTTATTTGCCAATCAATCGTCTTGTACGAACCCACCAACCTTGATGCTTATACATTCTTGTTTGACAATGATTGATATCATGCAATATAGACAATCGGTGGGTTCGTTTGTTTGTCACATTCAATGCAAATCTGCCTTTAAATTTAGAAATCAATGCTATCTTTTTTCAATACTTTGTCTCTATTACAACCGAGTTTCCCTGCTTATCACCTTACTACTACTGATCTGTGGTGATGTACACCCAAATCCAGGACCCTTGCATACATCCGATCTTAAAATTGTACATTTGAATGTACGTAGTTTAAGAGATAAATTAGATATACTCCAAGCTGAACTAGAACCATATGACGTGATTTGTATAACTGAATCATGGTTACATAATGATATAGAAAGTAAAAATTTAGAAATACCAGGTTATCATTTTCCACTTAGAAAAGATAGACAGACCAGGGGTGGAGGGGTGGCTGTGTATATAAGAAAATGCTTGACCTTTGAGTGTATGGACCTTTTAGACCTGCCTGCTCTCGAGGCACTATGGGTTAAGATCAAATGTAAAAAACGTAACTACCTTATTGGAACTTTCTACAGAGCAGACAAAAGTGATACTTATTGGGACTTAATAGAGGTATCTATCAGTAACGCTGTTGATCTTGGTTTAGTCACAATAGTAACTGGTGACTTTAATGAAGATATTCTCTCAAAGTGTTCAAACAGAATAGATGAAATCAAAGTATTGAATGGATTATCTCAAATCATTACTGATCCTACAAGAATCACGCCTACTTCTAGCACTTTGATTGATCTTATCTTTATAACGCATGCTTCCCTTATAACAGACTCTGGTGTACTTGATCCCATATGTAGTGATCACTGTCCGGTTTATGTTTCCCTGAATGAGAACCTAACAAAATCATCCACCTATAAAAGAAAGATTTTTGACTATAAGCTAGCTGACATTGATGCCCTCGCTGAAGAACTTAGTCTTGTTGACTGGAATGAAATACTTTCCTCTCATGATGTTAATCTAGTAACAGACCAGATAACCACTACCATGATGAATTTGTGCAACAAACATATTCCAAACAAAATTGTCACAATCAGACCAAACGATGCCCCATGGATGAATAGTGAAACTCGCAGTCTTATTCGTAAGCGTAATCGTATACATAAGCTGGCAAAACGGCGTAATTCACCTTCTAATTGGGCAAAGTTCAGACAATACAGAAACAAAGTGATATCATCAGTAAGAAATGCAAAACAACAATACTTAGACAAAATTGATAAAATGGTTAATGAAAGTCATGGCACAAAACTTTGGTGGCGTCTCATTAAAAATTTCACTAAAAACAAAATTTCCTTAGGAACGTTTCCTCCCGTACTTTACGATGATAAACTATATGATAATAGTTTGGATATTGCAAATATAATGAACCAATATTTCACTAATCAAACTAAAGTCAATTATCCTGACAGGCAAATTGAAGACGTTATTCCTACCATTAACAATCCTCTATGTGATCTGTATCTTTATACAAATGAAGTTCATGATATTCTGTCTTCATTAGATACAACAAAAGCGACGGGGCCAGACGGCATTAGCAATAAGTTCTTAAGAATGAACTCTGAACTGTTAGCGGGTCCTCTTACAGAAGTTTTTAACTTATCGCTTTCTAAAAAGATATTTCCGCAAATTTGGAAAGATGCCTCCGTTGTTCCTATTCATAAAAAGGGAAGTATTAATGATTGCACGAATTACAGACCTGTTGCACTGACAAGCTGTGTGGCCAAAGTTTTTGAAAAATGTGTATTTAAACATGTCTATAATTTTCTCAGAGATAATAACATATTGTCTAACCTACAATCCGGTTTTACACCAGGGGACTCTACTGTCAATCAACTTACATATCTTTATGATTTCATAGCTGAAGCAGTAGATAAAGGTAAGGAAGTAAAAGCGGTCTTTTGTGATGTTAGTAAAGCTTTCGATAGAGTTTGGCATAAGGGCATAATTTACAAACTTAAAAAAATTGGAATAAATGGAAATTTGTTAACATGGTTCGAGAGCTACCTTGAGAACAGAGAACAAAGTGTTGTTATTAATGGTTTCCGATCTGACAACAGGCAAGTCTTCGCTGGCGTGCCACAAGGTTCCGTCTTGGGGCCGCTTTTGTTTATTTTATATATCAACGATATAGTTGAAGGCATCAATTGCAATATACGGCTCTTCGCGGACGATACATCCCTATACGCGATTATTGGGGATCCCGTTGAAACTTCTGCTGATATAAATGATGACTTGAAGCGAATTTCTGAATGGGCGGACAAATGGCAGGTATCATTTAATCCAAATAAAACTGTTTCTATTCGGTTTACTAGAAAATTGCAACCAGTTCAAATGCCAGATTTGACCATGAATGATAATACTATTGACTCGGTTCAAAGTCACAAACATTTGGGCCTTACTTTACAACATGACTGTTCTTGGAATGACCATATAAATGAAACTGTTAAAAAGGTTGCCCCAATGGTTAATTGTCTTAGGAGTATCAAATATAGATTGAACCGAAAAACATTAGAGATAATGTACAAACAGTTCATTCTTCCTGTATTTGACTACTGTAGTCATATATGGGATAACTGTACAAAACAACAAGCAGATATGTTAGAAAAACTTAATCTTGATGCTCTGAGAACTGTGTGTGGTGCCGTCCGTGGTACGAGTCATGATAAAATATATAAAGAAACAAATTGCAAACCATTAATCCATAGACGATATGTAAACAAATTAAGTTTGTTTTATAGTATGGTTAATAATAATACACCAAGTTATCTTAGCAACCTTGTGCCTCATAAGATATCAGATTTTGTTGATTACAATCTTCGCGATGACTCAAAACTTCAGACCATAAACTGTAAAACAGTAAATTATGCAAAATCCTTCCTTCCTGACACAGTTAAATTATGGAATTCATTACCGATAGAACACAGAAACTCCCCATCTTTATCGACATTCAAAAAAGCCATAGACACGGAAACTGAAATGCATACTAATTTCGACTTACATTATGGTAGTAGATTTTCTCAAATAATACATTCTCGCCTTAGACTTGAATGCAGCAACTTAAATGCACACAAGTATGAAAGATTCATATCATCAACTCCCGACTGTTCTTGTGGCCATAACTATGAAGATTCGACCCATTATTTCTTTTCATGTCCATTGTTCATGAATATAAGGGAAAATATGTTTTTCTATAACAAAGGTTTTGACCTGAGATCGGTCCTATTTGGAAACCCAAATTGTTCCTCTTATGTAAATCACGAACTATTGATATCTGTGCACGAATTTATAGATTTAACAGGCAGATTTGCATCGGATCCATAATTGATATATTTCATTGTTATATTGGTAAAGCTTGTTGGCGACTATATATTCATATATATTTTTTATATATACACCATGACATGTTCTTTATCTTGCTGGCGTATGTATAGATAAGTATATATATTCATTATACAATCACCATGACATGTTCTATATTTTGTATTTTGGAGCGGTATTAACATAAGCTTCTAGCTTGTTTACCAATCCAGTTCTTTTCTGAAATAAATATGTTTAAACCATATATACGGGGGTATAGAAGCATGTTTACACAGATGAAAATGGAAAATGAAGATGGAAAATGGCAGCATCATATTGAAATATACTACGCAAAGCAAGTCCACTTATTGTTGTTAGTAAATCCCGCCTGTTCTTGTGGAAACATTCGGGAGGATCCTTTTCATTACTTCTTTAAATGCCCACTATATGATAGATTCCGATCAAATCAATACTTTTAAAAAAACCGATATAACATTAAAATCTACCTTGAGCGGCGACAAATCCTTGTCACAGAGTGCTAACGAATCCCTAATACTATCTGGGTATCATTTATTATAAACAGATTATCATAAATGATACCAACCGATTTTTATAGCTCTTTAATAAAATATGTACCAAATGCAAAGGTAGAGAATGCTTAATATGAATTTGATTATAGTAAGAATAACTGCAAATATATATTTTCACCAATCTACTTGATATCTTAATCGTTTCATGTTTGTTTCAGGAGAAGCATTTATATAGGCATTTGCTGCCTGTTTGCTAATCCTTTTTCCTTTTTAAATATATATATATATCTATATATTCTGAATGTTGTGTATTACATGTTTTATGGAAATTAAATACTGTTTAAATAGCACAGAAGAAATTAGTTGTTTGCCACTCCCGTAACTATGGTCGCTGCACGGAGTAGAGACGATGCCATTATATGACTCTTCTTGCAGCGTAGTAAATAATCCACTCAAAATAAAATATTCTTAAAATATTGAATCATGAACAGATAATAAATAAATCAAATAAAACATTTCTTTGTAAAATTCACAAACCGATTAACGGAAACTATTATAAACGTTACAGAAAAACATGTGTCAAAATGTTGACCATAGTGTGACCGAAGAGCAATTAAACATTTTACTCCAGTCAATTCATTATTGCATAAGTATTTGCCCCATGATATCGTGCGATAGATAAACATCAAATACAGAGAGGAAGTTAATGTGATTGTACGCGAATTTACGCGCAAGTCTGAGTAGAGACGCGACACAGTGACACGTTGCTTTGATAAGCAGACCCAGCTAGACATCTGGTCTAATTAGTCACGACAACACAAAATGCTAACTGTTCGAGTATTATAAATTTTATAAATTCATACATGTATATCTAAAAACTGTTCATATACAAACTCAAAAGAAAAAGTAACTTTCCGATTTATGCATATTTCGTATAAAAACTTTCAATCTCACGATCCAGGAAGAAAATGAGGGGAAAAGGTAACAGTTATCAAGTTTCCATAATGAACAATAAATATAAGAATCAGAGTTTGTTGTCTTTGATGTTTGAAACTTTTTTAGCATGGTTTAAACATATTTTTATTTCGTATGAAATTTGGATTGGCGAACAAGCCATGTGGCTTATTTTAACGCCGCTCCAATACAAAAATCTTCAAGCTGGATACAGAACAAAACGAAATCAAGAAATATACAACTAATGAAAACATTTTTGTGATATAAATATCCTAAGATTATGAGGCTTATCAAGTGTTGTTGGGTATGCCTAGTCATTGTGTAAACTGCAGCTTATGATTATAAAACGATAATTAAATTCAAAGTAATTTTAGTGCTTGAGGAAATCAGGAAATCGTTTACTTTTGTTGATGAAGTCATGCAAGGAGTTAAGGATATTACTGTTCGTTAAGTAGCTCAAATTGCTACTTCCGTATAAGACTGTCGTTACATCATATCCATGAATATAGAAATACATATTTGTTCTTAAATGTTGATAGTTCCGACAAATTAAGAGATAATGAATCACGTCTTCATTTTCGTGTCCGCATGAACATCTAGACGTGTCCGATATATGTCTATTATATTTGTGTGCATTTAAATCGCTACAACCAAGCTTGAGGCGACAATGGATTATCTGACAAAATCTAGACCCTGAATTTAAATTGAAATGACTTTGCGCTCTTGATCGATTTATCATACTTTTGAATTGATTCAGGGAAGGGGCGTGAGTGGTTTCAAATGGCAGGGAATTCCACAGCGTTATGGTGCTTGGTAAGAAAGATTGAGAATATCTTTGTGTTCTGCAATTAATTTCTTGGATGGAAAAACGGTTTCTGAGATAATAGTCACTTTGTTCAAATACTCTTCCTGGTATGAGATCTTTCAAATAGTCTGGAGCCATATTATGATACATTTTATAAAAAGTAATGAGTTTAAATCGATACCGCCTGTCCTTTAGAGAAGTGTAGTTGGTTTCTTCATATATTCTACCATGGCTTGTGCCACGTACCGCGCCGCAAATAGTTCTTAATGCATCCAAATGTAAATTTTCTAATAACGCGGCCTGTTCATTTGTGCAGTTATCCCATATATGACAGCAGTAATCAAAGAGTGGTAAAATAAAGGACTTATACAATGTGTCTAGCGTTTTTCGAGATAGACGATATTTCAAGCTTCTCAGGCAATTGATCATTGGACTAATCTTTTTTATATTTTCATGTATATGCACTTTCCAAGAACAATCCCTTTGAAGTGTTAAACCTAAATGTTTGTGGTCTTCAACCTCTTTGATAGTTTCGCCGTTCATTGTAAGGTTCGGTCTGAAATAGTTTTGAGTTTTTCGGCTGAACGTCATGCTCTCAGTCTTACTAGGATTGAAACTAACTTGCCATTTTTTAGCCCACTCTGCAATTTTTGCTAGATCGTTATTAATAGTTGCAGCAGCTGTTATATGATCATCTATTATTACATATATTGATGTATCATCAGCAAAAAGACGAATGTTACTATCTAACCCGTCTACAATATCATTTATATAGATAATGAACAAAAGTGGCCCTAACACGGAACCCTGCGGTACGCCTGCTTCTATGGAACTAAAATTTGAGCTGTAACCATTTATTAATACTTTTTGTCTTCTGCAATCTAAGTAACTTTTAAACCATTCTAAAAGTTCTCCTCTTATACCGTAGGCATGAAGTTTATGAATGATGCCTTTGTGCCAAACTTTATCGAAAGCTTTGCTTATATCGCAAAAAAACTGCCCTGATTTCCTTACCTTTGTCCACCGCACTTGCTATGAAATTGTAAGGATATGTTAGTTGATTTACCGTGGAGTCGCCAGGCATAAAACCTGATTGTAAGTTTGATAATAAATTATTATCCCTAAAAAAATTGAAAACGTATTTGAAAACGCATTTTT
This sequence comes from Phorcus lineatus, assembly GCA_921293015.1. Classification (NCBI taxonomy): domain Eukaryota; kingdom Metazoa; phylum Mollusca; class Gastropoda; order Trochida; family Trochidae; genus Phorcus; species Phorcus lineatus. Next base: position 48,020,690 of record OV121085.1, read on the forward strand.
CAAAAACTTTCGCAACACAACTAGTTAACGCAACAGGTCTATAGTTAGAACAATCATGTACGTCACCTTTCTTATGGAGCGGAATTACCGAGGCTAATTTCCAACTTGATGGGAATGTCTTATTGCGAAGGGAAAAATTAAATAGCTTGGCTAACAATGGGGTTAAGGAAGGTGCGGTTAATTTCAGTACGTTATTTCCAATGCCATCGGGGCCAACAGATTTCGATATATCAAGACTCATTAAAATATCCCAAACGTTCTGATCAGTTATCGTCACTATTGACAAGACGTTATCGTTTTCACGAATTTCGATATCCGGTATATCGGCATCAGGTTCAGGAACTTTAGATTGTTCTACGAAAAATGTATTAAGCACATTAGCAATATCTTGAGCATTATCATAAACTACGTTATTTGAGACAATCGACGGAAAAAACGCTTTTGCATACTCATTTGATTTCAGATAGTGTTTTACTAATCGCCACCACATTTTGGTACCACGAGTGTTATTTAAAGTATCATCGACTTTAGCATCAAACGCACGCTTTGCATTCCTAACTTTAGAAATTACTTGGTTACGAAGTGTTCTGAACTTACCCCAATCAGTAGCACGGTTCCGCGATTTAGCAATCTTATGTGTACGATTGCGCTTCCTTATCAATGATCGGATTTCGTTATTCATCCACGCTGGATCTTTTGTTCTTATTGTTACAGTCTTATTGGGGATGAACTTGTCCATAATATTCTGTATAAATGATGTAAAGTTTTCAGTGATATCATCTACGTTACCGAGAGATATGAACATGTCGGAATTCAGCTTTTTGATGCACTCATTCATATAATTGATATCAGCTGAAGAGTAATCGTATATTTTCCTTTCGAATGAGAGAGTATTTCGCATATTTTCTGCTATGTTAACATACACCGGACAATGATCGCTACAAATAGGATCTAATACACTAGACGTTTTAACATCATCACTGTGCGATACAAATATCAAATCAATCAAAGTTTTACTACTTCCAGTTATTCGAGTTGCATCGGTTATTATCTGTCGAAGGCCGTACATACTTTGTATATAATCTATCTTCGGATTTTTTATGTGAAGAATATCAATATTGAAATCACCAGTTATTACGGTGTGCATGTTGCGATCAATGGCGTTGCCTATTGATTCATCAATCAGATTCCAATATTCAGAACTCTTGTCAGAGCGGTAAAAATTTCCAATCAAATAATTTCTTGTTTTACATTTTATTTCTACCCATATCGCCTCAAGCCCGACTTTTTCTAATTCGAATATCCTCGATGCACATATTGTGTCTTTTACATAGACTGCTACACCACCGCCGCGACTTGGTCTGTCTCTACGAAAAGGTAGATGGAAACCGGGGATTCCTATGTCAATATTGTTCACATCGGAAGTTAACCATGTTTCCGTCAGACATATTACATCAAAGTGTCCGAGTTCAATTCTTAATATATCTAATTTTTCTTTGAGACTACGTACATTTAAATGTACAATTTTTAAGTCTTTAAGGTATTTAGGTCCCGGATTAGTTTGAACGTCTCCACATAACAAAATCAATAAGGAAAGCATTAGTGAAACACAAGGACTGTATATGCAACGGAATTTGAAAACATATGAATAAAAGATAAATTTAGCAGACTGTTTGGAATGACATGCTGCAGCAAAAAGACCCACTGCCTGTCTATATTGTGATAAATCAACCGACATCAAAAATTCTTAACTGACAATCAAAGAGGCAGGCAGTGAGTATTGTATTATTGAGAAGGCATACTCTAACAACATACATAATTTCAAACAACAAAGTTTCTGATTTCATTACATACCAAATAACACCAAAGTCAACCAAAAAACAAAACATTGAAATAACTGAAACCAAACAATTCATTATCACAACTGAGAAGAGTCTATACAAAAAAGAAAAAAAGAAAACTTTGGGATATAAATCACTACGCATATACAACACAAATATTGTTGATGTTGAGCATGCATGATAGAGTATTACACCAGATTATCGAATAAGGTTTACATATTCTACCTTTTGAGACAGAAGTTTGTTTACCTCTTTATAACGTTCCGAATGCACGCTCTGCACGTGCATCAGTAGCTGTCGACGTGTGTATCGCCAATTTACATGTGGCTATTTCGGATACTTGCTGAGGAAACATTCTTTGCAAGTAAGTTTTTGTACATAAAAATTCGTCTACTAATTTATAATTTATTTAATGATTTACATTTTGTATCAAGTCACCAAAAACTACTGTCCGTGATCAATTTATCCCCTAAGGTAAATAAATGACAAATGATTCTTATGTGCAAAACTAAATCTGTAATGCCCAAAATTTTATCCAGATAACATTTACAAGATTTTTTAGCATCACGAGACTATTACCTTCAATGTGCCCTTTAAGTGTAGGTGTCTATGCAAGTAATTCATACCAAAGAAGATTAGTGTTTTGTGTTGATATCAATCAATCTTTTTATTACTGAAGTGTAGGCCATCGGCCCATAACTACATAAGTTGTTACATCATTACACATGACAAGAACAGGTGTGTACGGTGTAAATATCACCTCTAACATCGTTGGTTCATTGCATGATAAATAAAGCATGCCAAATCATTAATAAGTTTACAATCCGATGATGACATGAGACACTTAAATTTTGCTTTATTTGGATTTGTACAATATATTTTAGGTAAATGTTTAGAGCGAAGTTGTTTAAATTTCGAACACACAAGAAGAAAATGGTATTCATCCTCAATATAGCCTTCATTACATTGTAAGCATAGTCTATTATTTCTAACTATATTACAATGTCTTCCAGTTTCAATACGTAATTGGTGTGAAAAACATCTTAATTTTGCAAAAGCTACTCTAAATTTCCTTATTTTAACAGCACTTAAATACAATTCTTTGGAAAAGGAGAGTTTAAAGCAAGAGTAGGCGGTTGATTTGGTGCCAATTTGAAGCGAGCCATACCAATTCTGTTCATGAATACATTGTGTTGATATAGATAATAATTATGCTCAATTAACCTAACTTAAGTCAAATAAGCGAGAATGAAGAATTAAATTTCAGCGTAATTAACTTTTCAGATAATAGGTTTACTTTTCATAGTGAATTGTTATTTATTGATTTCTATATGCAAACCTTTTACACATATAAGAAATAATTCTTACTTCTACATAAATAGTAACACCCTCAAAACAGTGTTATATGGGTTACCGCAAACTATGATTAATGAAAATCTAAAATCGCAGAATAGATATACAAATTTAGTTTTCTGCCTGCACATATTCACAATATGTGAATTGGACCCTCTACTAGCTAAAAAACACACAAAGACAAGCGCAATGCCCTTCACAATCGATACTCCCTCAGTTTGACATAAAGGCGAGCTATGAGCCCTTCACAATCTGAGAATCGACCCATTTACTCCGTCAATTAAACATACAGACGCGCTGTGAGCCCTTCACAATCTTGGAATCGGCCCCTATACTCCCTCAGTTGGACATAAAAGCGAGCTGTGACCCTTCACAATCTGAGAATCGACCCATATACTCCCTCAGTTTGATTTATAGGCGGGCTATGAGCCCATCACAATCTGAGATTCGACTGCTATACCCTCTCAGTTTATATAAAGGTGAGCTATGAGCCTTCACAATCTGAGAATAGATCCTTATACTCCCTAAGTGTGACATATAGGCGCGCTGTGAGCCCTTCACAATCTAGGAATCGGCCCCTATATTCCCTCAGTTTCACATAATGACGATATCTGAGCTCATCACAATCTGAGAATCGACTGCTATACCCTCTCAGTTTAAATAAAGATGAGCTATGAGCCTTCACAATCTGAGAATCGATTTCTATACTCCCTCAGTTTGACATATAGGCGAGCTATGAGCCCTTCACAATCTTGGAATCGGCCCCTATACTCCCTCAGTTGGACATAAAAGCGAGCTGTGACCCTTCACAATCTGAGAATCGACCCATATACTCCCTCAGTTTGATTTATAGGCGGGCTATGAGCCCATCACAATCTGAGATTCGACTGCTATACCCTCTCAGTTTATATAAAGGTGAGCTATGAGCCTTCACAATCTGAGAATAGATCCTTATACTCCCTAAGTGTGACATATAGGCGCGCTGTGAGCCCTTCACAATCTAGGAATCGGCCCCTATATTCCCTCAGTTTCACATAATGACGATATCTGAGCTCATCACAATCTGAGAATCGACTGCTATACCCTCTCAGTTTAAATAAAGATGAGCTATGAGCCTTCACAATCTGAGAATCGATTTCTATACTCCCTCAGTTTGACATATAGGCGAGCTATGAGCCCTTCACAATCTAGGAATCGACCCCTATATTCCCTTAGTTTCATATAATGACGATATCTGAGCCCTTTTACAATGTAGGAATCGTCCCCTATACTCCCTCTGTTTGACATAAAAGCAAACTGTGAGCCCTTCACAATCTGAGAATAGATCCCTATACTCCCTCAGTTTGACATATATACGCGCTGTGAGCCCTTCACAATTTAGGAATCGGCCCCTATACTCCCTCAGTTTCACATAATGACGATATCTTAGCCCTTCACAATCTGAGAATCGATTCCTATACTCCCTCAGTTTGACAAATAGGCGAGCTGTGAGCCCTTCACAATCTATGACTTGACAACTATTCTCCATCATTTGAATGCATACACAAATAAAAACCTAAATAAACTAAACAATTATCATTTTATAGTGCAAGATGTACTACAAACAAGCAAATTCCCAGATTGTGATCATTCCCAGATTGTTCAGGTCTCACAATCTGCAGATTGTTTAAACAATCTAGGAATGAAAAAAATTCCTAGATTGTTCGAACAATCTGCAGATTGTGAGCGAACAATCTGCAGATTGTGATCATTCCCAGATTGCACGGAACATATACACCTCTGTGCATTTATAAGGCTGTTTTTAGATTTTCTTGGAATACCAGTATTTGTCATATATATGTCTTTTAGACATGAAAAGTTAAGATGTTTTGATGTTATATCACCACATATGACACTTAGGTTCGTATCAAAGGTAAATAACATGTTATGAAAATCACGGACTGGCTCTTTAAGCTGGTGCAACATTTATTACTCTTACTCAACTCTTGTTCACTGTCTGCTGTCTATGTTCACTATGTATTATGTAAATTAATTTTGTACATACTAGGAGAGGGCAGTTTAAGCTGGATAACTTGTCCCCAATACTTTTCTTGTGAATGAAATATGTTTAAACCACTCAGGCTTAAAAAGCCTTTACAAACAGTTTCCTGTTTTTTTCAACACATCTTGCTAAATCAGCGTATATGAATCCGCTCCCGCTCCTTTCTTATACCCTGATCTCTTTCAAGCCGAAACCCTCGTATCGCTAGCTATCTAACCAGCCAATGAGACGACTCGCATTCAGCAACAGCGGCACAACCCAGATGGAAAAATTCATTGAGTTTAAGCTAGTAGGCGGTGAGCAGAGCCACGAATATCAAACAGCCAGCAATAAGAGGGCTTTGGCAATAAAAAATAATGTAAGACAATTTATTTGATCATATTTTGACTTAATTAAAGATAGTGAGGTAGTTTAATATAACAAATGGAACTGGAGACAAGTATCAACTTGCAAAAAGAAACACTTTTTTCCAGAGGCTATTGTAAATGCTTTATTAGATGATTAATGTGTCTGGTGATCTTGTTGGCCATAGCTTAAAAAGTAAGGTGAATTGCAGAGTAGGGAAATGGTACGTGCCTCGGGAAAATGTCGATGATCTATAAATGTGTCAGTCAGTCCCTTTTGTTAGCTTGCTTTCATAGAAGGATTAGTAATTCATAGAATCAGGGTGAAATCAAAACTGAGTCAAGGTTGTTTAAAGCCTTGAGATACGATTTCTTTGCAATCTACATGTAAGTAATTGTGACATTATATTTTATATTTCCTTTAAAGGTTGCTTTTTGTAGAAGTACGACAGTTTTGATGTGGTTTAAAACCGAAATGATATTAAAGAACGCATCGGCAACAGAGAGTTATGATGGTTTGTTATGTTTAAAGATGTGCAAATTTTACTTTTTGGCACAATAAACTTTATTGTCATTCTGCTACATCAGCGTATTTGTATTCATAGAGGTTCTACAATGCCCTAATACCCACCAGGCCAGCATTTAGGCGATGGAATCTTGATATGTTTGAAGAAAATCTCTTTTATTCAAGCCGCCTGTTATCTTTGAAGATACATGTATCAGGGTATTGTAGAAGCTGTGCAGACACATTCAAATACTACCTGGGGTTCGTTTGATTTTGGTGACCACTTTTCATGCACACACTTAGGTGATGAATTGCAAAAATATTTCTATTTCATGAATTTGTTTTCAAAAACTATTTTCCTTAGGAAAGTTCTTTCAAAATAACAAATAGAAGGTGTTATGTCATGGTCAGAGTCTTTTGTTGACTCGGTCACTTTATCATCTTGGCAACGCAGGGCTGTTGTGTTTAAAATGATTGTCATTTTGGAGCCACCTACGTTCTTTGGACGAGTAAAGCATGCAACATACATGAAGAACATGGGTAGCACGACCAGGACATGTATGTTTCAAGGTATCGGCTGCCATGCCCATCGCTTTATGAAAGGGGTTCACGGATCCGGAGCATGTGCAGTGACAAATTCATTTCAAGGCTGATACAGTTTAGTGTCCAATATCCGATTAGTGAGCACCGAAATTTATCAAGATAAGAAAAATTTGCAATGTGATCACAACTGCTACGTCTTTCATAAATGAATTCAGATGGATAATACATGGCTATTTTACACAAATCCAATTCCTCTTATTAATTTAATAATTTAAAAAATTAATGAAAATTACATAGAAATTTATGCTAATCAAAACAAAAGCTTAGGAGTTCCCGAAAATTAATATATTATTTGTATATCGATTTAAAACAACATTGTTTGAAATTCGTCAAGTTATATTTCGAGAGAACATTCAATATATGTATTTTTTAAAATGACATCTTGTTCATGTACTTTTTGAATAACATTTAAACATCATTTACTTTTTAGAGTTTAGATTTAAATCCTTTGAAGGCAGTTGATAAACTGTTATCATTTCCAGCATCAACGGTTTTGTTTTGTGTGAAACATAACGTTTATACAGATAATGAGAGCTATCTAGACTGATCTATATAATGTTCTTGTTTCCTTCTGCTCATATGACTTTTTCACACACGTCTTGGAAAACTTAATACGTAAGTTTTTTGGCAAATTGACGTTGTGAATTTATAATATTAATACTTTGTCCATATTCATAAGAGAACCTCTTCAACAACTTGTTAACACTAGTGAGACAAAAACTTCCGTCTAGAAGGGTTTGTTTAAAGATTTTAAAAAGATCAAATATTGAAAAATTTAATGACACATTAATACCTTTTGATGACGTCTAGCGTAACACAATCCACACGGATCTTCTAAATGTAAACTTATTCATCATCTTTAGAGGTTTAGATAAGTGATTTGATATAATGATCATGATTACATATGTGATTATAAATTCAGAATCAAGGGATGGAGAAATGACTCATGGTTAATAACAATGTATCAAAGACGTCTTGTAAGTGATGACAGTACGCAAAGGTCTCGAATGGCAAAATACTTTGTCCAAAGTGTACATCTGTTCACAAAGCAGTAAAATTGGGTACCCGTTGGGAAGTTGAAGCAAAGTGACAAATAACATCAAGCCACCTTTCACCTTCATACTGTGTCACAGTTCAGATTGAAAAGGGGACAATGTTAATCAATGATGCAGGGTAATAATTTGTCGTAAGGAGGATGCTTTGTTACAGAATGCGGTTATTGATAGTTTGACCTTACATTCGTCCGAGCAGGAAAAAATCCTCCTGAAAAAAGCATGTCTACAATGAAATGGAATGGAACTGACCGTGCCTTCCTTTATTCAATGAAAATATGATTCTGAATTTTGCAGACACCGAGTGTTCATCTAAGAAGTTAAGCTTTATATTTTAGTCTTTGAAAGTCTTTCCATTGCAGATTATGAGAAATTATTTAACCTTTAATTTGGATAATATGGCGAATAATATGACATTAACCGAGATTCCTCTTCATGACATCATGTCATCTGATCGATAATTACTATGGCTCTCGTAGAGTTTACATTAAAAAGGTAAACATTTATATGGATATCTCCAAGATACTAGACATTGTAGGGTAATGTAAAATGTAAAAGATATTATATGTTATGGTATATCGATAATATTGTCTAATGGCGACAGCAGGTTCTTGGTAATGTTACCATCACATTTTAACAACACATTTCAGATTGTTTATTTATATATTTATACGATATAATATACAACAATGTTTGCAAAGTGGTCACTTTCATATCCAATTTACATTACAGGATACATCTAAAAGTACTTGATTCTCAAAAGGTATTATTATTACGTTTCATCTTTACTACCTAAAATATGACATGATAAAACTGATTTTCAAAATGATCTTAACAATGTTCGTCTGATATGTTTACTTGTCTATGAATATAATTTACGGTTTAACTCACTTGCGAGACTACACTATTAACTGATTTTCTCGTGTAATCCTTGAATGTGACATAAAGTTTAACTACATTCTCTTTCAATTTTATGTTAGTTGCAAATATGAGGTCATTATGGTGTCTGGAAACATCAAAGATGTTTTGACATAATAGAAGACCTAAGAGACCTTGTGTTAATTAAAATTGTCTTCCAATAAAAGACCTAAGAGACCTTGTGTTAATTAAAATTGTCTTCTACATATGTGTTTATGGTTTGCTTTAAAGTGGTTATCAGACTTGTTCTTGAGTGAAAATGTTTTTAAATGTTGATGTCTGAATGGCAGATTCAAAGATGACAAATCTGAAAGATATGCTCTAGAATGCGCGCACAACATGATTGAAAGTTTTAAGCAGATGTGATCAAAAGCATTGAAATTATTTAAAACAAAAAAAAACAAAACTTAATGTGATAGAAAGATGATCATTGAACTTAAGTAATCCCATTTTTTCTTTGTCTGCAGTAGATAACTGCTCTACAAACAGTCGGTTTAGGATGCAATGCTACACTGCATTTCAGTGCAGTACTACCCATGGTTTGCTAGTTCCATCCGATGGTCGCAGGTTTCACAGCAATGCATAACAATAATGCTGTTGCGGGCTTTCTCCCTGCAATGACACTATCATCCGATATATTATTGAAATATACTTGAAAGCGGCGTTAAACCCTCAATCACCCTCGTCACCTCATTTCACCAAACAGATCTGCAGTCAACATGTTAAAATAATGACTGGGGCTCTTTGTCACACATTGAACCAAAAATATCCCACAGTTCTAGCGGATCGAATTCGGAGTCATGGCTTGCTCTTGAATCGTATGAACCACATTTTGCTGCAAGAATTGGAGGTAAAAACTTGTGGCAGAATGGGTGATTGATTTAATTTTTAGCGGCGGTTGCCAAGTATTTCAGCCATTAACGGTGTTGTTACACAGCACTATCAAGGATCTCCTGTTGCTACTTAGGTTTTCTTAATTTTTTTCAAATAGCAATGAGGTCCATCTTGCAAGACGTCATCTTACGTTTGAATAAACATTAATGGTTGGTGCTGGTCACGCTTCTTCATGATCTTGATACAGTATTGGCAGCTTGGTTGGTCTTCCCTGCCACCTTTAGTCGATTCTGAACAGTCTTGCAGGAGATGGCTCTCCGTTGCAATCATTGTTGCCTCAATTAAGTGCTTGAGACTCGCGCTTGTCGCCTATTTAGCCTCAACATGGTTATACCCTCTCTTATCAATGTATGACGGGGTTGCTAGTCGTGGATATATATATATATATATATATATATATATATATATATATATATATATATATATATATATATATATATATATATATATATAACGTGCATTGTGCCGCACATGAGACAGCTCACCATGTTGTAACCCAAGATGTCAAATATTGATAATTCTATGCTAAATAACAAATATCATTGTGAGTACATTTTTATAGGACATCTAGTTAAGAGGCTTTGGTCGACTGGAAGGGAGAGTAGCTTACGTAGGAGTCAGGGTAAAATTTCAAAATGTATTTATAAAAAAAATCTAAAAACAATCTAAAGATGGATTTAAAATATCTATTTGAAAAAAAAGAGATTTATTTATGCAATTCAATATATTTTTTATGGATTTTTCATAATAGATTAATAAACTAATTCCGGAAGACATATTCAGATATCTTCTTAGAAGAAGACCAATCAGGAGACTCAAGCCATCATTATAATCGTAATTTAAGAAGCGTTATTTAATTGACCTTTGCAAAGAGGAAGTCGTTCCAGTGTATGTTTTATAATCATAATATATTGTTACTTGATGGTGAAATGATTAAATTTAAATTCATTTCTTAATGACCGCTTACCAATCAAATACTGAGATAAAATTTTATGCTTGCAATCTTTTTACATATCAAGTAACTTAAAAAAAATTCATATCAATTAGTAAGCAAAAGCATACATACTAGGGTAGTACAAAGCTCTTCCAATGGAAGAGAGAAAATATAAGTTCAATTTCATCATTTAAGATAGATTACAATTTACTACCAAAGCGGATTGATACACATTCGATATGGCTTGTTAATGTTTATCACTTTGTACCTTTTCGCGGATACAACTAATGTAAATTTAATGTAAAGTTTCTTTCTTGCATGATGTAAATCAACTGCATTGAAAACTTCATGTTTGGGAAATACTGGATGAAGAGTTAGCAATGTCTTACATTTCTACATTTTGCCTAATATGAGGTATAGAGGATTTTGATAGGTTTTGACAGAATTGAAATGATATGTGTCTCGATTTATTCTGATTGTGATTCATACTGCGTAATCATTGTATGTCATACGATTTTCAACTCACCTTAGGCTGTACTGAAAATCTTAAAATACAGTAAATATAGAAAATCATAAAGATGCATTAGCTCTATATACCAGTGTTACAGTAAAATCTAATATTGTCTTGAAGGATCAGTTTCATATTAGGATTGTATATATTGTCAGTGATTCCATTGTAAAATATCTACTTGAAGAGCGTGTATTATCTATTGCAGATGTCAGGCCTGAAATTATATTAATCCAGGGTTATACAAACATTAAAAGCGATTGTCGCTTGGGTGACATGACTTCCCCCGCAAAAAATCCTTCATTTTGAATAGTAAAATTTCAATGTCAATAGAAACACCAAAGAACAAGATTAAGTATCTAACAATGTTTTCTTGTGGTGTTTAAACCATCAAAAATCTCCTGACAACAATTCCAGCCTCAAATTCAGGTTCCTTTGTTTCAAATTCCACCATGTCAAGATCACCAAACATATATTATAATGCGTCTTCTCTAGAAGTTTATAATGAAAGTATCCATCCAATTTTAGTTATAATAGCTAAATTCTTCAATGTGACCGTAAAAATAATACATAGGTAACTAAAATCAACTGGCCATTGCTTCTTCTTTCCGATAAGAAGCACTGTGCAAAATATGAAGAGACTCTATAGAAAAATTTTCATATATATGGATTGACAAACTTTAGTTGCGGCCTCGGGTTTGCCATATGATCCACGTGATCTTGAAAATAAATTAAAGTTACAATCATCGAGTTGTGCTTGTATCTTCCTAATGGTAAAATATAATATGTGTCAATTTCTCTAAAGGGATCTTAAAGCTTAACATGAAGGTTTCCATGTTCGAAAATTCAAAAACCTCGTGAATCTTGACAATGATATGCACCGTAGTTGTCAACATAATATACTGGTCCCATCATCTTCCGAATGATAAGATATATGAAGATATTCCTACAAAATGTTATTGAGATATCGCCCTGACAAGCTTAACATGGCGGTTTTAATGCTGAGATTTCAAAAGCTTGCTGTGACCTTAAATATAATGTGAAGTACACCAGAATCAACAGTAATCGACGTCTTACCTATCAAGCTATATGCAAACCACACAAAGAATTCTGCCCACGGGTCTTGACATATCTAGATGACAAGGTTCAAGTCTTTTATGACATTGAAACCAAAGTTGAGGTCTTAAAATTCTAGGGATCTCTATCTCATCTAGATTAATCAACATGTATTAGATGCATAAGAATCACGTCAACGTATTTTAAGTATTCTATTTCGTTTAGACGTTCGCACGGACATTGCCTATATAACATTCCCCGCTTCACTCTGTACATGCAATGAGGGGAAACTTTTCACATGAAATATTTAATACTTTTCAGTAACCAGAAGTGAGGCGGCATGAACAAATTCTTTTGCAGGAAAAATTTTGTGTCTCGATACGTATTCGAAATTTGGGTCGGTTTTTATCAAATTCACGTACATTAAGGTAATGAAAAGATGGTGTGAATTCTTATTGAGAAAAGGAATCGCTTAAAATCTAAATTCTCATTAAAATGCAAACTGAAAATGCAACACAAAATCATATGACAGCTTCAGATATCCAACGTTATGATTATTTCAATACTGAATTGTCGATAATATTTTTATCGGATACCAAATGGACAGGTAGAAAACATAGTTACAAATGGGAATTGAGATTTTATCAATATTTGTACCTATTACTACTAAGATAAGATATAGGAATTACAGATTTGAATTATTTTCAGTTTTTAAACTATTATTTCCGAGAGAAATCTCACTTGATTTTTTTAAAAAGCGTGGCTCGTGAGATTTGATTTTGGATCAGGTTCACAAATCTCTTATCTTAAATCCAAATTTGTCAAGGGATCTCAATTCAAGTCTATCAAATGTTACACCATTTTTTCCTATGAACTTGATACTCAAAATTTCATTGAATCAAAAACCAAATTCAGAAAAAACACATTCGCCTCGAATTCAGATGAATGCTCAATTTCAACGTCGATATACAAATCAATGTACAGAACCGCATGTTAAAATAAGATAACATGTTGATGTTTTGTAAAAATGTTTTATAAAGAGTAGCACATTTTTATTTCCAAGGGAAAACACATGAATTGGAATTTACATTAAACCTTTCATTTATAAGTATCTACATGCATGTAAATGTTAGCGGGAAAGTGGTCTTAAATATGGAATATGTGGTTACATTAGGGAAAATACAGCATTTACAACAATGAAACATTTGAAGGTTAAAAGGCTTTCAGACCCTACAACTTGGACCCAAAGAGTAATAAAATCTTGAATTTTAAATGCAGATAATCTAAAACCTATGTACACAAATTGTCAATATTTTGATGTGTAAGTTCTTCACAAAAAGGAAAATGGAGGTTTAAGGATATGTCTGCTCTTGTCTTTATTCAGGACAAGAGGACACCAACTTCTACACATTTATTAGATCCATTTGCCAATGAGTAGTGAGATATCATCTTCTAAGGCTCTCGGCTATGAAGAAGATAACTAAAAAGATTTTTTCATAACCTCTGTGAGTTTTACTTATGGTTATAGAGAAATACATTCCATAATATAAATATATGTATGTAGGCCATAGAGTTTCTACACAAGTTGTCAAGGAAAATAAAATAGTTATGGACATTGTTAATATCTGAAACAAACGTTAGCAGTAATCATTGATTTTTATTGTCCATTCCCCACAATTGAAAATATAAATTGTAAGTTAGTTTCTCATGAGAAATCAGATATAAACATGTAAGCAATATGTGAAAGTTTCATTTTTAAAAACTACCACTGACAAAAATAACAAATACTCAGATAATTAAGTAATAAGTATTATGAGATGAAATCCTTTCAAACATCCGTATAAGTTTTTATTGTGATCAACGTATCAAAGCGACATTTAAGACAAGTCAATACTAAAAACCTTAGTTTTTCTCAAAACTCAATTCAAAACCGTACTTTTAATTGTTATCTAAATGATTAATAGTAATCACATAGAAATATAATGTTATGAGTCATATGGTATATTTATATAGATGATGCTTTATTCCAAGATGACATTTATCTTGAAAATTAATCTGTATGATACAAGTATCTGTTACATTTCATTGTTGTTAAGGGAGGATCAGAATTTGATACTTATCGTTATAAAACCACAAACAGATAACAATTGAAATTTGTTTCAGAGTATATAGGTCACCATGTATATACAGTGTATGTATTTCATATCTCTGACATCATCTACAAAGAAATTGATTATAATTTCTTTTTAAAAAGTGGCATATATTAAGCTGTAATACGTTTTACCAAGCTGGAATATTCATGTTTAACAATCTTTGAATGTAACATTTTCGGAAAACGAAATATGCAAAATACCTTATTTTATCAATGTAAGTGAATGTTAATTAAGCTATCTGGATATCATTAGTAACAAGGTATTTCCCCAAGTTCACTTAAATATTAGATATATATATATATATATAGTAATAATAACTTGTTATTCTATTAATCATCTTAAACTCAATAACTGAAACAGTATTTTAGTCATATTAATTTTCTGTTGTTATCATTGTTAAATCGAAATATTTGTTGTCTGGTCCATTCTGATTCAAGACCTCATCCTTTTAGAACAGTTTTTTACATTCTCTTTCGATCTTTAGATTACTGCTCTCTCAATCTCATATGTTTCACACAAAAATCCTGGTATATCATAACCGCCTTGAAACTTGAAAATAATTATAACATTACATGTCTCAGAAGATACATACACAGATAACAAGAAAAAACAAAACAAGTCATTCAAATTCAATTCAAGTAATCTCATCAGGACATTTTTTATCTCTAAGACTGGACCTCTGTCTCAAATAAATATAAATAAAGTAAACGTTTCTTGAAAATCAAATAAATTCGTTGCAATCGTTTAAACAATGCCATTCAAAGATTAAAGAATGAGATCTAACTTTTAAGTTCTGTAACAAGTGATAACTCTCTGATAGTGTTTTGATTGTTCAACTGCTAACATATTTAAAACGTGATTTAGTAGACAGCTTATGGTATGAAAACATGTTTCTCCCAAATTACATAATCTACATTTATAGTACATGTATGAACCCGACCTCGCCTGTATAGTTATTGCAATGTTCCAGTTCTTCCTGCAAGCGCTTTATGTATATAACCGATAATTATGTACCATTTATAATTTGAATTAAAAAGTAAGTGGTGTTTTCAAAGCACATGTCAACCGATTCCTTTGTAATACTGTTATGAGGTAACATAAGTAATTATTTTTCTATAAATAAAACAAGTCTGCTAACTTGGTGGGAGGTTAAGGAAGCATATACTTTCATGTCGATGGAATATTTTTAGTAGTTGTAGATAACGTTATAATTCTTATGATTTTGCACAAATACCTAATCACAACTAGGAAGCAGGTTACGCGGTCATTACCTTATTCATTAAGTACCTTCTCGCTCCTTATTGCTCCCTAATGAGAGGTTTGAAAACTGAAGGAGAACTGTACAGCTTCAAATGTTACATTAATTTGACCAAGATACAATCTTAAGTTGTAATGAGTGCATTCAATGGACGAATGCTTTAAAAAATTTGGCTGGTTGATTAATCATTTGGTGTTGTCATCTTACACTTTCATGTCAAGAAAACATTCATTGAGCGTTCTTTGATCGTTAATGGCGTCTTTTGTGGGCTGGAATATTCAGGATGATTTAATTAATTTTTTTATAAAGTATTCTGTAAAATAATTGTACAATGGCTATCTTACATCAATGACATTAATTGTTTTTTAAATCAAAGTTAGTTCAAGCAATTTCTGTTGATTATCATAAGTATTTGTTTTCAAGCCTTTTGAAACTTTACTTTTCCATCTCATTTTTTCTTTATAATGATGATTATAGATCTACATTGATTAAGACAAAAACTATAAACTACGATCTTGGTCCCATTCTGATATATTATGATATATTACTAAAAAACTGTATATAATTACTGAAACGATGCGAAAAAAACTTCTCTATTTTTAGAACATCACAACAATATCACGGTCCTATCCTAATTTCTGCATAATGTTTTTCGAGTTTTATTTAGTAAAATTTGCATAAGCATGCTACTGTAATTGCTTAAAGACATATACAAAGAAATGACCATAAAGCAATAGAAATAGTTCACAAAATAAATATTGCAATGTAATAAAGACAAATGAAGCAAACATGTTAGTCAATGTTCAAAATGTTATGTGTAGTATGTAATTAGATTTTAGTCGTTGAGACATCTGGATTTTTTATTATGATATAACAGATGCACGTGTAAAATTAACTATTGGATTGAACAAATTGAAAGTGAAAACACAATGCTTCCGCTTAAAGTATTTCAACCTTTATGCATGGCAAGAAGAAATCAATTGTAAGTAAAAGCATATTTTCCACATAAAATAAGAAAAGAAAAGATGAAACTTGAGCCTGAGTTATTCATGATAAATATTTAACCAAGCACTGATAACCCAAGGGTTTTTGTCTTATACATTAGAATAGGTCACATTCTAAATATTAGGGGCGAAAACCAGCCAATTTATCTTATGCCATGAAAGCGTAGTTCAGGATCGGTTGAAATTTCTACGTATATTTATATGTAAGTGCCATTTTAAGGCCAATTTGTCTTGTGTGTCACAAATTCCATAGTTTTGAAGTTTGACTAGTACAAAGAGAGACTTTGCAAAGGATAATTTTGGATACGGACTTTTGGTTTGATAGGGCATTTCATGCACGTGCATAGGTGGTGGTTTTGCAAATATATTTTCATTCCATAAATTGTGTTTCAAAAAATGTTTTTCCAAAGGGATGTACTTTAAAAAAAACAAAAAAAAGAGATGCTCTTTCATAAACAGGACATGATTATGAAAACTAATTCAAATGAGCCCTTTACGAATCATCTTTTTTAAGAATATCTGAATTACATAACAAACTTACAAATTCACAATTATCTATTGATTGTTGCAAATAATGATCAACAACACATATATGTAAATTGATTCTTTATCATAGGTCAATCATAACGTGTTAATTATGAGACGTCATACAATGCAGTGTCTGAGCTATTTGTCTCGCCATTCTGGTTGCCCAATACCAAAGCAACTAACATTTTGGAAACTATGAAACAATAAACAGAGTGTTTCGTGTCTGACTAGACTATCCACAAATAGATTCTCTTGCATTCGTTGTGCGTTACGTAAAATAATACAATATCTCAAGGTGAATGACATCTTCTTAGATTTCTCATTTATGACGTTAAGAAGAAGAAGGTACTCAAGGCTTAGAGATTTGAAATAACCGTTGTATAGAAAGTATAAACAACTGCCATTTGCTCAGACAATATTCAAAGAGACATACAGTGTGCGATTTAGAAAAGAGAAAATTCGAAATGATTGGAAACCATCTTATAAAGCGACAGCAGGTCGTTCTATCCCGATGTGTTATAACATTTTTTAATCTTTGGTGATGATGTCACACTTTGAAGTAACAGTGAATTATTTTCATGACTCTACTGCTCAAAAACGTTCTCGGTCAGGAGAGTTGTAAGACTACAAGGCCGAGTTCATCTTTTAAGGGTGCTGAATTAAGTTTGAGTTAATCTGAATTGGAATTCAAAACGAGACAATCATTGATTTATAATGTTTTTATTTATGTGATAAGTATATATATATATATATATATATATATATATATATATATATATATCATTCACAGTTAATGTAGGAAGTCAAGGTCAAGGAAGGAATGTTATGTTTTAATGATAATTCACCCTAATAGTGAACTCTTAGGTGTAGATACATCGATGTAAGCGTCTACATCGGTGTACATTACAAATATCGACTTAAAACAGAAGGTTGTAAGATGAATTACACTGTAACTCATTTGACAGACTGAACTGTTGTTTTTGTCATGTGATGCGTGGATTGGGCATACAGAGTAACTAAGTTCTCTTTTATTTGATTGATTGACATATTGCGTTGTTATGGTAGCTGTTTTCAAATATGAGTTAATTATGGTGTCTGGAAACATAATGTTGTTTTGACATATCACAAAACATAAGTGACCTTTTCGTAATTTATATTTTCCTCTTAATATATGTTTATGGTTTGTTTCAAAGTAGTTATCAGACAGGGTAATTGAATGAAAAAGATGCTTAAATGGCATTTTCATAGATGATAAAACTGGAATATATTTCCCCTCGAATGATCTGTGGACAACGTAATTGAAAGTCTTTAGCAGGTATCACTAAAAGCATTCAAATAATTGAAAACGTAATGAAAAGAACCTAATATTTAGTTTTAAATTTAATCCAAAGATTATTTTTCATTTACATCATCATCATATGCTATTTGACAAAGTATTGAAGTCATTATTACATCATAATGATAGACGAATGTAGACTTTTTAACAACTACTGGTTTTCCTTTTCACATCCTGTAACATGGTACATAGCGTTTTACAAATAATGTCAGAGCTGTACATACATACGATTTCATTAAGACAATAACGTCTCATTAAAGGAAACAAGTCAAGAGAAGACTCGTAGACAAATAACATAAAGGTTTTATTAATTTATAAACAGCGCAGAGTTGATCTAATAACATCATTTCATATTAACACAATGCAGATGAGTAAATGTAAGTACCATTTAAACATACCATTCATTGGAGTAGAGAATAAGAGAGTCTGACTCTTTACTTTCACAATATTTTGTATTACCTCTGCACAATAACGACAGATACCAGACACCATTAGTTGGATCAGTCTTCGTATTTCATTCCGAGGAATCCTGTTCCTTTCCTTACGCAAACTAGCAGTCAAAATAGTAAAGAGACTGTCCTTCTGTCTGACACGCCACCCCAAAATGTCTTACAAGTCGGACTCATGACTGGCCAAAGAATCAACTCAACTGCATTTTGTGTCAAGAATTAGATGTCATCAAGTGTTATCAAAATGTTGGATTCCTGTAAAGTTTTGTCTTAAAAAAGTATTCGCCTTCGTCGGATGCATTGCTGTTTATCATCCAAAACTCTGTTTCACAGCATATATCGCTTGTGGAAGACGGATCCGTTATGATGGCAGATTTTGAACAGTGCTCTGTTACAGTCAAGTTCGTGACATCACAATTGTCCAGTAATGACATCACTATCACGTCATAAACATGATAACGTAATAGTGCTATGACATCGCCGCACTGAGAGTCTAAGAGTGGTAGAGTGTTCAGAATTAAACATTTTTCACGGAATGGAAATGAAAAATGATTCGGATAGATTTAAATAGAATCTCACCCTTGTGTCTTCTGATATCAAATATATCAACAATCGTTAATAAATGTAAAATATCCTCGGAATGCCTCAGATATTTGTAACTTTTATCAACTCGTGTTGTTATATTTGATATGATAAGACACTTGGTGAGATTCTCTATTTACCTTTACCTTCACACTTAGCGTCCACCATAAACCAACTATCATCAACAAGTGAACGCTTCTTCCAGTGAACACATTGATTACATTAGGCAAATCGAGATGCCGTTTGAGCTGGAGACGGTTTGATCGGTTTCTTTGATAGGCATTTGAGAAGTTGATTAGATGAACAATAAGGACAATTCTTATGGATATCAACATGCTCATTCTCTTATCCAACCATTGTACATCAATTCTATTTATTGTATAAACATCACCTCTCCGGTATTTACATCTCGTGTATATATTCTCTCCACCCTCTAAATACCTTACGTGCTTGACAACGACATAAGAATCTATATCGTAACGCCGCTTCCACAGAATAAAGAAGTTGTTTATCGATAAGAATTGTCCTTATTGTTCAGTTTGATCGGTATTTTCGCTTATTATCCTGTCATTTTCAGTTGATTCCAGACAGTCTTGCAGGAGATGTTTTTTCCTGATAATTTTTATTCCCTCAACAATATGCTCGAGTCACATGATCAATATCTAATAAGCCTCAACAAAGCTCTGTCCTCTGCTAAAGTTGCATTACGGGGCTCCTAGTTATCAATTGATCTTTAACATCTTCTTTATTTGATATCTCACCTGAAGAAGGGGCAAGAAGTAGCCCAGAAACGTCGTGAGATATCAAATAAAGAAGTTGTTATCCATAAGAATTGTCTAGTATTATCACACTAACTTCTAAATGCCTTTGAAGTATTGATCTTTAACATCGATATTAACCATCAGGTTTTCAATTCTGTGGAAATAATGGAATTTAAATGACGTTTCAATTCATTTTTCACGCCATTGACTTGTCTGTCACTGTGTAGCCTCTGGCAATTGTAGATGTGCCATATCAATAATGGGCTTGCATATATAATTCATATTGACACAAGGGAGTTGTTCTTGCTATAAGGAGAAAACGTGATTTTAAGTATATTGAGATTATTATAGTTCACGTGCATGCCACATATGCTTCATAGCCAACCATGTGAATCTCATGATATGAAATATTGGAACGCTACTATAGTAAAAAAAGTAAAGAGTTACCTTAGTCTATTTAAAAGTAATTTTATGCTTCTAGATTAATATAATGTAAATATGGAGTACATCAATATTGAATATATCAACAAAGGTTTGGACTAAACATGCAAATGTTATACATGTTTGATATATTCTAGTGATGCAAAGAAAATCCATAACATGTCAGCAATAGATATCATTTTGTGAATATATCTTTATCAAAGGTCTAATAAACTGATCGATTTGAAGGTGAAAAAGGAATATGATTGAGTCAGGTTTAAGAACCAGCTTTCCTAATGTGCTATCCAAAATGATTCTAAAAACAATATAAAAAATAGAAAACAGGAGAAAGTAAGAGAATTTGTAAACGTAATTCCATATTTTTAAAAATATCTTTTATGAGAAATAAAAAAAAACATTCGGAAGAAACATTATGATCTTAGACATTATGTTACATCTAATAAAATAAAATGACCAATCAGGTTGTTGAAGCAGTCGTTATTGTCGTAATTAAAGAAGTGTGTTTTGATTGACCTTTGCATAGAGGAAGTATATTGTACTTGATGGTGGAATGATTATCTATTTTGTAATCCAATACTAAAAAGCCTGACCTATGTTTCAACTGGTTTTTTTTTATAATCATGTACTCATTACATACATGCATAAACCGAAATGTTCCCTCGAATTTCGTTTCGACAAAAATTTCCCTGATAGGAATGTGCCCTAAATGACCGCTTACCAATAATATATTGAAATAAAATAGTTTGATGGAAGTATGTATACATATCGAGTCTACATACACATGTACATAACAAAAGTTTTTAAGATGTAAAAATAAGAAGAAAAAAAATCTCGATTTATTCTTATGTAAAGCATGTATGTTCTTGTGAACGTCGTTACAACAGGGGGAATTAACTCAAACTAAATTCTTAAAAAGCTGCGGTGTCATGATTGTGATGATTATCAATATCCTTATATTAAACGTATATATTTGCGGGATTGGGCTTCTTTCCTTTGTTAGTCAAATACTTGCTAAAATATTTCATCACTTGAAAACACTGATTACTTTAACAGATCAGTGGGTCACAGTCTGTAAATGCGTAATGCATGGGCTCATTAGTTCATGTATGATTTCCGATAATTTTGACTGAATGCTGTTGGTTCACATGAAAACATATGATAATCTAACACACTTTACAAAGTTTCGATAACCAAGGTTTTTTAAAAATACGAATACATGGTAGATGTACCCTTCAGGATTTTGTTTACGAATGTTCATCGATATTCAGGCTGTAACATGGTTGGGCACAACACTTGACAAACATGTGATAGCAGAGCTTGTTCCATCTGGATATAAGATACAGCATATGCCTCGGATCGGTAGACGTGGAGGAGGTGTGGCTCTAATGGACAAGAATGGATTGACCGTAAAAAACACAACACTTGTTCAAAACAAACAAACATTTCACTCATTTTTAATATATCAAATGGTCCATTGATACAGGTGAACAACCCGTCTAAGCAAAATGGCTTTTAAAAATTTATCTGGACCTGTTAGTTGTTTCACCACAGGCTAGGAATCTTTTGTGTGTGTAAATTTGAACTTCCATATCGAAGATATGATGAACACAGACGCAAACCGTTTCCTAGGAATACTGGAATCACACTGATTGGTTCCAGACAAACCACCACGGATTGTTGATCCCTGCATTAGTGACACTAAAGGTAACCCATCAGGTGATCATCTGGCATTACAGTGTTCCTTGAACTGTTCAAAACCAAAACCGACTTGACAACAGTGTACTCCGATCTCCATAGAAGCTTGCTATGAAGACGTAAAGATGTCTACTGACCTCCAACTCACCAACGGGTCCTTGGAAGATTTTGTTCAAGCTTATCACATCGGTTTTGCTTCTGTTATTAACCAACATGCACCTCTTCAAACAAAGACCATCACGCTTACACCATATGCTCCTTAGTATATGTATAAACTTAGAGAGATGAAGCATTCTCGTCGTGCTGCAGAACGCCAGTGACTTTCTGTACACAAACAACTGTACACGAACAAGTGTAAATAAGGCAGCAAACTGTTAATTCAGACAAGGAGAGCTCATTATTCTGATCGCATTGCTAAATGCAGGAACAATTATAGACAACTTTTCAGACTCACAGAGAATCTAATGGGACAGACGGAGAATCTAGTGGTACGGACGGGAAAGGCCCTTCTACCATCATGTTCCTCTGATAAAACTCTGGCCAAGAAGTTCGTTGATTTTTTCACCAGTAAAGTCGCATCTATATAAGACATTCTGGTTTGGATGTTGCAGATGATACAGCGATGTCAGCTGACGTGGAGTGTTTTCGGAAAGGTCTGACACATTCTAACCCCGTTACCCAGGAAGAAGTACTCAAGAAGGCTCCACTGAAATCCTGGTTGTTGACGCAAGTTTAATAAACAAGCCACTATCTGAATCTCAAATTTCAACCAGTTTCAAGAAAGCTCTAGTCAGACCCCCTCCTGAAGAAATCTGGAATGGACAAGGAGACAATGACAAACTACCGTCCGGTATCAAACTTACCATTCTTGTCTAAAGTCCTTGAAAAAGTCGACATCAAACTCATCTTTTATCCAACTATCTGCAAGGCCAATTTCAGTCAGCCTACCGAATTGGACACTCAACAGAGACGGCACTCCTGCGTGTTCATCTTGACATTACCAAGGCTCTTGACAACGAATGTTCTGTTGCACTGATGGTCCTAGACCAATCTGCCGCTTTACTTCTAATTTACTCTCTCCACCTTACTTACGGTCACTCAGTCAGAGCTTTGGCTTGGTTCAAATCGTATATGTGTTGTAGAACTCTCAACAATTGACAATAGGAACAGCTGGGTCAGATGAAAATTGTCTCAAATTTGGCGTGCCACAAGTCTCTGTCCTTGGACCGGTCCTCTACTACCTATATTCAAAACCTTCCATACCATGTGTACGCAGAAGACAAACAAATATACAAAGTCGTCCATCCCTCCACTGCTATGATTTCGGTTACAAAAAATCGGGAAACATGTATGACTGACATCGCCAAACGGACAAACTCCAAGATCAACAAAGATAAGACAGAGGTGATGGTTTTCAAAGCTAAAGGTCATCCTAGACTACAAAGGACATTAAGTTGAATGTTGGAAGCAGCGCTATTTACGCTAAATATTCTGTAAAGAATCTTGGACTTTACAATGACAGCACTCTCTCCATGGAGAAGCAGGTAAATGCAATCAGTAAATCCTGCTTCTATCAAATCAGGAATCCTGGAGCTATCAGACTCTACATCACGAAGGACTGTTGTACTGTTGGTACAATTCCTTGTAACATCCCGCCTAAACTACGGCGATGCCTTACTCTGTGGACTGCCAAAATCTCTCATATCTCGCCTACAGAGAGTGCAAAACAGTGCAGTATGCCTGGTGAAAAGATCGAAAAAACGAGACCACATCAAACCAATCCTAATGGACTGACATTGGTTGCCAGTTAAGTTCAGATGTTAGCACAAGATCCTGACTTATATCTACAAGGCGGTTCATGGCAAGCTCCATGCTACCTCCAGGAGCTCATCACTCCACACCGACGAACAATATCTCTCCATTTCAAAACAGCTTCGTTCTTCACTGTCCCCAAAACCAGAACTTTGACTTTCGGTGACAAGCGCTTCGACAAGATAGCATTGACTATTTGGAACCAACCACCACCTACAATCAGAGACTCAGAATCCTACTTCTATTTGAAAAAAAGTCGTCCAAACCGATCTTTAAAAGTTGGCCTATACCCATCTGCAATAGACTCTAGCACTTGGTTACTGTGGAGCACCTTAGAGTGAGTTTATGTTAAGCCATACAGGGGGCTTTACAAATTTTGAGTATTATTATTATCATTCACTTTAAAAGAATACACCATGTATTCACGTGAAAATGTTGTTTTTCGAAAACACTTCGTCTTTATGACAAATTTGCATGTTTCAGATTTGGATACCAAGTTTATCCAATAGCTTTATTGCACCGATAACACTCTCCACTGTATGATATTATCAAATCCGTCACACTAGGCTAGGGAGCTAATCTCGATCACATAAACATCGAATGGTATTGTATGAAAATAGACAATAATCATAAGATTACATGTCTTTTATCACTGTAATCTCATAAGGCTGAAAGATCAGACGTATAAGTCCGGCAATGGGTTTTTCCTTCATGCGCTCTATATTTAACAGCTTTTCATTGCATTCATGAGGAAGTGTGCATCACTGATATATGAGCAAACCAATGCTTTTTAAATTCAAATTACCTGCCTAACAAAATAGAATTTTAAAAGCTCCTACAAATCGTCTTGTATGTGTCCATACACTCTCCATAGCTTTCTCAAGGCGATTATGAATTCTTGATAATTGGTCTGATAATGCCATTTAAACTGAACGTTCAGAAATGAATACATTTCATAAATATATGTGGTGTCAGGGTCTTTTCAACCAGTTCCTTTGCATCACTGTTATGAGAGAATACCGTTGTTTTAGTTAACTAAACAGAACATTCTGTATATTTAATTCTTTTGTTATGAATAAAACTAGTCTACTACGTTGGTGGGAGGCCCAGGAAACATAAAATATCAGGTCAATGAAGTATTTTCGGTAGTTTTAGATAATGTTATAATTCTTTAATTTTGCACAAATATCTTAACACAACTAAGACGCAATAGACTGATTACCTAACTTCGAGGGATTCCTTAATTACTATTGCTTTTCTTGAGAATTTCTTCTAAGACTTTTAATAATTGAACTTTTCCATAAGATTATCTTAAATTGTACCTTTTTTGACTTATCTAGACAAACGACACAGTGAAAAAAATCTTTTTTCACTTTATTCAAATATTCTTGGTTTGCTAAATAAAAGCATATAGTCTAATATGTCTATAGTACTGTCTAAGCGTTTCTTAAGGCTAATTGCATTTTCATATCTCTCATTATCTCGGTAGGAAGAACACCGAACATCTGTCGTCCATTTAAATGATATGAGGGAAGAAGTATAAATGATACTAGAAACAACTTGCCATTAGACGACGTTTATTTGTATACTGACGAAGGTCTTTCGAAATAGCATAAGAAGGGTTTCATATTTTACTTATGAATGATTATAGTTTTATTTCATATCTATTTCATCATAATAATATTAATTCTAAATCCTTTTTCAGAAGACAAGATAAAACTTATTACCCTTCTCTTCTGCACTGCCTGTTTCTGTCACTTTGGTAGTAGCAGCCATATTCAATCATACTACAGCATTATCTTAACCCAGTTTCCAATCTTAGAGGTTTTTATACAGTTTTAAAGTCATTTAGGCTTTGATCAGAATAACATCGTTGGTGTCTCATATTTCAAATCATGGATCCTTAGCTTATAAATTAAGGGACTCCTCGAGGGAAATGTAATGTTAACCTTATTTAACATACAATGATAAAAAATGACATTAACTCACCTAAGAATAAACATATTTTCATAATTTTGATGGCCATAACACTCATAACTAATGCTCTTGCCCTTTGCAATTGTACATATGTTTTTCCGGATATAGTATTGTCTTTTTATAGTGTTGGTATAGATCAATATAAACATCAGCAGAATGTTCTGTTACTCAAACGTTTGTTCTAATTGTTTTAGTTCTTTTATTCAAAAAATATTCCAAACAATAGAACGTAGTAATCAAAGTAATTTGATTCTCTCAAAACTACGGCCTTGTTTCTATTCTTAGTGTGTATGTAAAGGACGGCATATAATTATTAAAAAGAAACACAAAAACATGCTCAATTTTCAGATTAACATTTAAAACCTATTAAAACTAAAAACGTTATTAAACTCAGCAAAACTTTTATTCTCGTGTTATTTAGGAAATCCTGAAACTACATGCTATCTGTATGTACATGCAATTGTTTCAATACTTTTGAAAAATTAATAACCATGTGAAAATTATAATTTATATCAATTTAAAAACAATTTTCAAAGCAATAGAAATATTTCACGAAATAAAAATGGCTTTATTCAGATCGAGGGAACGTATCAATAAGTTTTTTTTATTCAGTGATTATGTATTTTTGTCTATGTCTTATCCAAGTATTAAACTATTTCAACCAAATTCCATTGTAAAGAAATTCAATTGACATATAAAACATCGACAGCGCTGAAGGTCATACTATTATGATGAACATACCTGTACTTTCAGCGAATTTTCCCTGAAGGTGCATTCAAGATGATAACATATCATCTATAAGTAATTGCATATTTTCCACAAGAAACAGTTTTGTCTGTATAAAAGAGATTGAAATTTGAGGAAGAGATACGTATTATAACATATGCACGCAAGCGCTGATAGCCGAAGGGTGTCTGTCCTATGTAACAGAAAAGGTGCTATGATTCGTCTACCACATCCTCGTACATCAGGAGACAAGAACCAGACAATTCATCTAATGAAATAGAAACGTACTTCACGAAGGGTTGAAATTTATACTTATGCAAGTCCCCTTTATGGCCTATTTTTTGGTTTTTCTCAATTTGCATTGTGTCGGCGATTTCAATCTTCAACAGGAACTTTGCAAAGAATCATTTTAAAGTAACATATCCTGTCTAATGTACCAGTGGCCAAACCTAATTTACTTGATAAACCTGTTCTGTTGTTCACATGTTTATTCTAGTATTAATCAATAAAAAAAAAGTTGTTTACAAAATAATGTATATGTTATAAGCATTAACATTAAACTCCTAAGCAGAGAACGTCATGCTTACAACAACTTGAACATGGACGGAATGGAACATGAAATGACACATTATTTAACAGGAATTACAACAGCAAGGACATCAGGGGTTTCAAAACTTGGTCCCGCATGGCGTACTTTTTGTAGAGCCCATCATTCACACCTTAATAAAGATTCAGCAGTATTTGTTTTCATATACTTTCGATCAAACATTTCATATCATGCATATGTATTAAAATTGGAGGGTAAGAAATCATTTGATTTTTTGTATCGCATGTTGATGATACTCGATTATAAACTCTCTAATTGAACAAAGCTAAACTGTTTTCTTAAAACTCCATACATTATATTTTAATCCTAAAAACTGTGTAACACATTATTGATAATTGTCATCACCTGATAGGGTGGGCTCTGCGGGAATTAAGTCAGGCTAGATCTCTAATGCATTCATATTTCAACAATATGTTTTAAAATGTTTTTAGAAATTAAATCAAATGTCAATATATGAAATTAACCAAACTCGAATGTAATGTGAATGTTCCATTAAATAATCTTATATTACACTGAATATTTGAGAAAGAATGAAAATAAGAATAAGAATATATAATACAAATGTACATATCATGATTAAAGTAATGACAAGTTTTATGCACTTATATGACTTTAATGTTTTAATGGAGATGAATAAAGGGACACAATTTCAATATTTATATATACGAAAAACAGCAATGTGCTGATGTTTGAAGGCCATAGTGAGTGATATGAAATATGGCTACAAAATATTGATGTGGAGGACGAAGATTTAGCCCAAGGGATGGCATCACTATATCAAAGATGAGGGGATTAAGTAACATATTAAAAGCTTTAGAAGTTATTCAAAGAGGATGCTGTGTAAATATCAGCCTGCAAGAGGCCCTAAGGGTCAAAATTGAAAGACAAAAACGACAAGGGTGGAATATGTTCCTGCATGAACAAGAAATGGAAACACTGTTCCGTAATAAATTTTTTTACAAATGATAATCATTTCACAATTAAAAATTTGTCCTTAAGTATGTATAAAAAGATTTTCAAAAGCAATACTTGTTGATATATGTTGATATCTTTACAATTAATTTAACATTATGTTAATGCATGACTGGTATATGTAGACATAACATTGTCATTCCGTCACTATGGGTTAAACAGATCTTAAAAAACTATGTTTGAATGTTCTGAAGCTAATGACGTCTAAGTAATTCTTCCTCCACGAAATCAGTTTCAAAGCTTGATCTTGTTTTCTAATGTCTCATCGAATACGAATACTGATGAAGTAAAGTTTTTATTGTCATTTGTTTGGCATTTGATATCTGATTGATATCATTTGATATATTGATATGATTTTTATTTTAAATTCTATTTATACAAGATACGTCTCACCAACTCTACTCAAGCAAAATAGTTATCCTGGAAACAAAAATCTCGAAATATTAATTTTGCCTCTTATCCCTTCACTTTAATATATTATAAGGGTATCAGGAATGTTTATATGAGAGCTATACATGTAAAGTAAATGGAAGTAAACTTAATTGAAATAACCCATGATGAATTATAAGTGCTTTTCTGCTTCAAAAGAGGCATAAAACAATAAGTAGAGATCAGTAATGGAAAGACTAAACGCAGAAGAGATAGGGTTAATAAAAGCAAACAGTGCAATTTCAACATATTTTAACTATTAACTCCTTTTATTGATGGCACATACGTGACACTTGTGAATGTTATATATTACACAATTCTAGGTTAATATTGGGTAAATTCGGTTACATACAAAATAATTTGAACTTTAGTACGACTTTGTTAATGATAATGTAGTAGGCAAAAGTAACGTTTCAAACGCAATTGGGATTATGCATGATCATTATAATTTGGTTATTACAGTTTCAAAAGTTATTTCTTTTCTTATTTAACCTTATTGTTAACATTAATCATTATATCAAACATTGTGAACGTGTTGTTTCACAATATGATGTAAATGTTCATTTGGGAAATAATCTCTCTTAGTTTAGATTATTAGGTTGTCGGTATATTTATTAGATCAATCTGAAAAAAACTTACTCCCACAATAGCCCTGATTGTTTACTGGCATATGAAATGACAATAACAATCTCATTATAGGAAAGAGTAATGATTAATTGATTGTATGTCTCAAATCATATCTTTGATGTAAAAGATAAAACTGTATGATGGCACTCTTTTATGAGAACCTTACATTTATGAGTTATCTTATCGTCAAATTGATTATGTATGGAGAAATTAAAAGAGAAATGAAACCCGAAAACAGAGCGGAGAGCTTAAGGTCAAACTTCAAAGAAGCTCTCTGTACAAGGGTAATTTTGTATGTTTCTTTTTGATCATTTTGTATGATTCTTAATGATCATCTTAAATGTCTATGAGATTTTGTTTGCTTCTTTTCGATCATTTTGTTTGGTTCGTATACGTATTCACATACAATACATTTTCTGTATCTTCTTTTAGATTTACGCAAGCTGTTGGATTTTGTATGTTTCTTAATGATCATCTTGAATGTTTCTTAATGATCAGATCGTATATTTCTTAATGATCAGATCGTATATTTCTTAATGATCATCTTGAATGTTTCTTAATGATCATCTCGTATGTTTCTTAATGATCATTTCGTGTGTTTCTTAATAATCATTTCGTATGTTTCTTAATGATCACCTTGAATGTTTCTTAATGATCATCTTGAATGTTTCTTAATGATCATTTTGCATGTTTCTTATTGATAATTTTGTTCGGATATGTATACACGTGTTATTAATTGTTTGCATCTACTTTCCGATTTACCCAAGCTGTTGTCTTTATGCTTTGTGCAGTTGGTACTGACCATCAAATTTAAGTCTTGATAATCTAATCCTTAAAAGTTGGTTCTAGTTTTCATATCCTTTCTCTTCACATAAAACGTCGGCACCGCCTAGTGCTTTTGATATGTTCGTATATTTATCAATTTGAAAAAATTCAACATTGTAGTTCTAGCATTCAATATATATTTTCAGCAACAGTCTCTAAGTCCCTGCAGATTGCATAAATTAAATCATTTGGCATAAGGGTCTCAAACACAAAATTGTATCATTTTCCACATCCTGCTACATCGGAGTAGGAGTTTTGCAGATATCCTACAAAACCTGATCACTGTCAATAATTTTTTTAATAAATATATGGACCAAATGTTTAGCTAAACATTTGGTCCATATATTTATAAAATTTTAATTGACAAAAATTAGAAAACGAAAGTGATTTTGTTTTCAATCATTTATAAATAAGTCAACATTGCATAATTTGTTTATCAACATGAATAACATAAGAATATGGTTTCTTTACAAAGTAAGATATGTTAAGTGATTATCAATTTGTATACATGCAGCTTACGTTCGAATCAAGTTTCATGAAGCCTTTCTTCCTGAAATAGTTATTACATATGAAATCTCAGGTCATTCACAAATGATGGTAGTGTTATAAGTTCCTTGAAATATATGTTGGGAAAACAACAAACACCTAGAGCTTAATATAGACAGTTTGTGCATTGTTTTCCTCTAAGAGGGTTAA